>OW028753.1:28757500-30007500 GCA_932294355.1 Aporophyla lueneburgensis
TGGATGTGGCATCGAAGATCCCGGAACTCTTATGAAGTTATAGAAATATTCCAAGTCAAGTCGATCGCGAGCCATATTTATCTCAGACAGGTTTTTTGTTACATATTGTCTAGTAACAGAAAAGCCAAAACTATTTTGTTTTTTGATTGATTTTGATACTTCAGTGAGACTAGAGTAAAGGCCTCCTGAGGGGTCAGCCCCGCTAATAACTTTTAATGACATAAACACTTCGTAAAATTTCCTGCTTTATCGCCAATCTGCAACATGAGTGGATAAAAAAACCATTAGGTATCTAGATAGTGCCATATCATCCAGTGGCACTAGATCCTCGTGCGGAGATGTGCTAGCTTGTAGCGCGGGTCAAGGCGCGCCGCTCACATCACACGCGACCCGCGACGCTAACAGTACTAACTACAGACGCAATATGCCATAACTCCTATTTTGAGACTTTTGCTAATGAAAATCCAGGACCTTATTTATTTTTAGGAGTTTATGTCTTGGAGACACGCTTCATCATTTGCCTAGCCTTTTTCCAACTACGTTGGGATCGGGATCGGCTGCTAGGCTAAACGAATGCAGCTGAATGTGTATATTTAATACATGGAGCGACTACCTATCTATCCTCCACGACCCAGTTACTGGATAATATGATAATAAGGATTAAGACTGGTTGTCAGACTTTCGGGCTTATGATGACCCGTAACCACTGTCCCCTGGTCTGGCTGTCATCCATAGATCATTGACATCCGTAGATTGTGTTTACGTACTTTCCGAGACATGGAGGAGTCTTGGGTCTTCTAAAGATGCTCCATCCATCCACGGCCCCACAGCAGCAATAGTAGCCGACTGACCCGTGTGGCTGTTATTTCTTAGCCAAAAGCCCTTTGGTTTCAATGCATACATTTTATTTTAGGATTGTCTGTGCTTTTTATTTGCCCACTACTTTTGGCTGTTAGGTAGGTATTTTGTAGAGCCTTAGTTCAGACAGAAAACAAACAAAGCATCATGTTATGTCAGAAAGGTTGTTTCGACTCATTTTTTTCAGATGATTTAAGAGATTTTTTAGCCTCTTGATGGATTTTAAATACAATTCACGCTTTATTTCAATCAGCGTCAAACCTCTGTCTGCCACTTCCTTTGGAATCCTTATTAGATTTATGTTTTCCCGCAGTTTAAATAACTATTAGTTATTACCGCATTAATCGTTAATTACAAATTCTACTTTTAACAACACTGTCTAAATACAATTTAAGGTTTAAGTAGGTACAATATTTATTTAAAAAAATGGTTGATGAGGAATGGCCAACACTAGATCAACTGGGTCTCTGGAATCAACTGGATCACTGGATCAAAAATGGCACTAGAACAACATAAACAAACCCTTACTACTAAAGGGTTCTGTCAATGTCGAATTGTAACAATGAGAATGCGAATAATGCATTCTACTTCATCACGATATCACCACCAACGTTTGACTTGCACCATGGCATCCATAAAAAACTACAGAAGTTCTTCTGGGGCCACTCCTAACTCTACAAAGCGATAAAAAACACGTTGTCACAACGTGTTTTTTTAATGATATTTAGGTATGTTGTTTAATATTGTGCACTTTCCCATTTTTTCGCGTGGGTGTAGTAAGTGACTATGGGACTTACTAGAGAATGGGCAGCACTGTTCTCTATGCATTACACCACCGTACTGCGATCGCTAACCCGCCTGCCAAGCGTGGCGATTATGACCAACCCCCCCCAAATTGGGGAAGGCCTATGACCAGTAGTGGACGTCTTTCTGTTGAAATGATGCTTGGCTTGTGTTAATATGTCGAACAATGGAAGGCTTGTAAATAGATCAACAAATAAGTAAAGCTTCGTATGAATTACCCGCTACAAACAGCTTTGTAAATCTTTGATGAATCGCCACCCGTGCTATAATTAAGATTAATCATATTTTTCGCTACGATAGCCCACAATGGTTGTTCACATATGCGCGTGTCATGCTAAAGCACGAAGGTTCGTGAAGACAGACGATGCCGCTGGTGCGACCCCAGCATAACAAACATTATGCTAGCATGTCCATCAGATACACCACCAAAACCACACGCATCCTATCTCCGTGTCATATCAAAAACAGTCTACCAAACACCGCCTTTTATTGACAGAAACGTTTAATAAACAGTTTTCAATATAACCGTTATAGCTAATAACCGTCGCAGTGTTCATGGTATAGTCGCGTGGCTGTGGCAGCCAGGCAAATTGATAATTATATGAAAATATATTAGGATTTATAGTTATGGGGGATTTGTGCGATACGTTTGTGGTTTAATTGGTGCAGTCTTGTTCAAGGAGGTTCGTTTTATCCAGTTTCAAATGCGAAATGATTATTTATTTATTTATACTTCATGCACATGATACACAAAGGAGGACTTAACACCTTAGCCATTCTCTACCAGTCAACCAAGGTCGATGATGAGATTAGATTGCAGGTGAAGATTAATAGGAACAATGATAAATAAACTTTTTAAAATATACATATCATAACGTTCATTAAACGGCGAGGGAAAACATCGTGAGGAAATCGGCATGTCCTAGAATCAAAAAATCTGAAGACATGTGACATCTACCAACTCACACCGGGCCCTCATGGTAGATTCCGGCCCACTCCCTCTCACCGAGAGGAGGTCTATGTCCCAGCAGTGGGAACAATATAAGCTAATGATGATGATGACATATCATAAAGAATTATCAATAAAATAGGCACACATACACACATATTTATACATACTCATAATATATACAGGAAAAGGGGTGTTGTGATAGCTCTACGCAATTTGTTCTGAAAATAACTCGGCAATTGCCGTTTAAATGCAAACCGACTAGTACCCGAATCAAGAGGAAGCACATTGCAAAGAAGAATGGACTGATTATGAAAGGAAGAATGAACTAAGTCAGAAGTATGAGAAGGATAGAGTAGGGGTAGATTGTAGGAAGAATGCAGTCTTAACGTGAGAATAACATAGACATAGGCAGTGAGATACACGGTAAGAAGGAGGATTGAGAGAAATGAGAAGGGACAAAAGCTTAGTGAAAGAGCGCTAACTTTTTCTTTGGCAAAATAGTGACATCAGTGCAAAACTTTACCAACTATTAGTTTTACTTATAAAAATTTAAGTTATTTTATTTTGCGTATTTTGGTCGTACATAAAAATTATTTCAAAATAACACTCAATCACAGACGAACACACGCATCAAACACACATATTCGTTTATTAAATGACAAACGATATGCATAACTATAATTTAGTGGTGCACTTGCTTCGTTTTACTCCCGAACCCGCCAACAATTTCAAACGTAGATCTTCATTCACACTACTTAATGCGAGAATCAAACGAAGACCTTCACGCCACACTAACGATCCCAAAGAGTCAGCTTTCAATAAACCTCCAGCCAATAACATTTATATTCCTAATTCAAACAGCCCATCACCTCTCTATACGGATGTGACGTCATTGCGCAAGCGCAGAAACATTGGAAATGGCACGCGACGTAATTAATACTGCGGGGGTCACGACCCCGGGTCATACGGGGTCACAGGGGTCTACCGATTGGATTTTTGGCCGATATTCAATACAGTATTGCGAAATATTCATAGACTCAATCGTGGGTTATTACTATTAAAATGGTGGCGCTATGTGTATGTACATAATGTTCGTATTTGTATGTAGATTGTTAGTTCTGATGGTTAGGATATTTAATTGGCCGTTAAAAGTTTTTAGCAATTTGTTTAAATATTTATGTTTCGTTTTGACTTGCTAATCCGAAACAACGTTTTTGTTTGTGTTTCGTCACAACGAATATATCAGCTTTGCAAACTTTTGTTTCGAAATATTTCTAGTACACAAATAAAGCTTCAAACGGTACCACTGCGCATAATTTTACAAAGATAATAAAATAAAACAGGCAATTAAAATTCGCACCAATTAAAAACAACATTTCAAACAATAAATAAGTACGTCACCATATAATAAAATGGCCGCGCACACCCACTGATTAGGAAATTAAACTGATTAGGATCATAATACAGCAATTAAAAAAACAAATCCAACTTAACTTGACCCTTCACGATGGCGCTGTTTACTAAGAAAAACGTCAAACATCTGTCAAATCCAGTACATTTTAAACGTAGTTACAAATTTTACCGCGGTTCAAGATAAATTGTTCAAATAGTAACCAGTGGACACCAAAATATTTAGTCATTCCTAAAGCACATTAAACATGCTATTTATCGGTAATTTAACTATAAAAGGTAATCATATTTTTAATTAAATGATAATACAACATGACTAATTTAATGTGTCCGCCTTTCGAAAACAACGATAAAAGTCGTAAAACTGTAAGAAATTATGGTACAGCCATTAAAAAACTGCTACTAGAAGACATTAGTGGCACGCATACAGACACCATCGAATATCCTAAAAGTACGAAGTCGGTACTTTAAGGTAGCCATTATTTTGGAAGAATGAACTATTTTATATTACTCAAAAGCGAGAGCATTTATTTAAAATAAACAAATTACAGGCATAATACGTTCCCAAGGAGAAACCAAGAAAGTTACTCATTATTTTATTATATCACAGAGCTTTTTTAGCTACCTGATAATTTTTTCAGAATCTTGCTTATCTACTTTAAAAGAAATGTGTCATACATATCCATTTTGGGTGGTCATAATAGAATAAATGAATTCAAATGAAAGAAAAGACACAAGGCATACCTAGTCAAATGAAAACGAATGACACTCAAGCTCACCCATTTATTTTTAATGTTAATTAAAATAAGAACATAACACATAAAATACAAGAGATATACAACAACACTAATATTTTATGTAAATATAACGCTTTTTCTATAACTTAGCCAAACAAGAGTAAATTCTTGACATACCCGGATCATATTACTACCAGTTTTAATTTGAATGTTATTTTTATAGGTTATGCTTTTGAAAGCCAGTGGTATATTAGTGATATATTGTTATGGTGGTGCTACCACAAAATATATGGTATTAATTACACATAGCCATCTTTTATAAACATTATCGTGTGGTTTCTTCTTCGATAACATCGCCTTATCAGTCTTCATCGTAAGATAGATAGGTAAAGAGTTAAGGGTTATTCAAGCCTGGTAAAAACATATTTTAATGTTTAAATAAAGTACTTGAAACCTAATAACTGATTAATAGGCATCTTGAAATAAAATGAAATTGTTTATTCTGGAAATTGAATGCAGGAATCACATTTACGCGTCATAATAAAAAAAAAATAAGATAGATGAATTCGACTTTTCCTATCTAACAACCTCTGAGAAGAAACTGCGAAACAAACTCAAGGGTCAAAGTCACTTTTAAAGTCCAGACACAATCTTGGTTAATTCATTTGAAGTCATATAATAATGTATGTGTGTGAAATGGTCTTTGGAGGAAAAAACCAAACAGATTTGAGTGGAGTCCCAGTCCAGTCAGTGCAAGCATTTGTCAGTAATCCTGTGATGTGATAGTCGCAAAAGACTGAATGAATGAAATCCAAGCCAAACCTACCCAAATATAGGTTAACCAGTCAATTACCGTAATTACAGACACAATTAAAAAACGATTGTGTCTATACCAAATGTGGTATCTCAGGGACTTAGAGGTTAATGACAGTTCAGACCAGTAGTAGACTTTAGAGCAACAACTTCGTAGAAGTTTATACCCGCTAGATATATTGCTGCGTTTTCGATATTCTTTTGTTTAATTACTCTCTGGCGAACCAAACTAAATGTCAATGGTTCCCACTCTTAGATAAAGGTGACAACACTATTACCGTTCTATAAAAGAGATGTCTATGGTTCACTATAAAAGGATATAGAACACTAGATTTGAATCCGAATGATATTGTAACAATTACGTTAAGCAGTGTAGCTAACTATAAGTTCCATCTCCTGTATTTATCAACGTGACTGTTCTGTATATTACCTCCGCTGTCATATCAATACTGTGTGGTGCAAGAAATATACGTCTTACTACCTACTACCGAATCTAGTTTCATTCGAGCAAACAGGGCGTCGTAACGCGCCTAAATTGGTGACCCCGACGATAGAAGAACATAACACCGACAAAAGAAGAATAGGAATCCAGTATTGTGAAGCGCAACGAGCTTACACTTATTCCGGACAGCGGGTTTCATCGTGAATAAGTTTCAATCCGATACCTACTCGCCGCCATTACGCGAGCTTACCTACGAAAATCGAGGAATATTTGAAGATTCGTGCAAAGGCAAACCGTGACGTTTCAGTTATCAACCAACGTTACACACGACCATTCCATTGCTTTGTGGAATGATTCTGTACCAAGGTTTATGAGCACAAATCTAACAAAATAAACTAATATTCCAATCGAAATAACAGATTCACAAAATAGCATCGTAAACTAAATTGATAGTTGGAATCCATCAATAGTACCCGTAGTATAGAGTAACATCTTGTAACTGAAACCAGTATTGTGTCACCCGAAGCATCACGAATTAGCCCGACGTGCTCCGAACATGTAGTTCACGTGGGGTTAGTAGGTTCACTGCGAGATTTATTGACAAACATGACTATTGAGACGATATATGATAGAATTGCTTGATTTTTGAATAATCTATCTACCGTGTTCTAAATTTGAAAGTTAGGTGTGGTTGGATATGACAGGATCAATGAACAAAATGGATAAAAGTAAAATCACATGTGCTCGAGACTTTGGGGTCTATTACCGATGATCGCGGTGTGCTGTGTTAATTAATTTGAACTAAGGCGATCATTTTCCTGCTAAACTTTTATTTTTCGTGCTAATCCCTTGTTTCCGAATGAAGTTTTAAGTTGAAATGAAGGTAAATCATAGTTTGAAGAAACTGTCTGGAGTACATGAAAGAGTCAGTTTTGCAACCAAATTCACTAAAATCTTATGGCCAACCATACCTAAAATTTACGACTAACTTTACCTAAGTTTTACGATGAACTTTACCTCAGTTCTACGGCTAACCTTACCAAGTTTTGTCTAACTTTGCCTGAGTTTTACGGCTTACTTTACCTAAGTTTTACGACCAACTTTACCTAAGTTTTACGGCTAACTTTACCTAAGGTTTACGGCTAACTTACCTAAGGTTTACGGCTAACCTTACCAAGTTTTGTGACCAACTTTGCCTGAGTTTTACGACCAATTTTACCTAAGTTTTTCAAAAACCAGATACCTCGATAAAAGACACTTTGAAAGATTAAAATATTTTCATTATTCTTTCTATTCGGAATGCCTCATTAAAAGCGTGAACCTTTCCACAGCTCAATCGCTCGTGCTATGCCAACAGCTGTATTTATGGAGCATTTATCGAGCGTTTAGCGAACCGATCGACTGAGCATCGCCTGTTTGTTCTTCTAAACGATCTTAATGAGATGTTATTAGATGGGCGCTTTATGTATATCTTACTAATAGAAATCTATGTGAACTATATTGAAAGTGAAGATACTGGCAGAACACTTTGCGATCTTCTGAAAATGCTAACTACGTTTAGATTATCTTTAGTTTGATAAGTAGTAACGTAGGTACTATATAACTACTGGTTTTATTATTAAACTTTTTGCTGACCTTATAGTTAACCTTCATTCATTAGAGAGGCATAAGTCGATTTTTTTAAAACATATTGTGCAAAAAAATATTAAACTCAACAATTATTTTAAATAACACATGCAAAAGCACCTACTTATTAAACCTTATAACTAACACTGTCAAACATTACGGAACGATGATAAATGAGTGTAACAAAAATCGAAAAAATAACAACCAATGTCATACTTTCAAAAATTACAAGAAATAACGAGTATTTCACATAATAGAGGCTCCTCGCGAACCGATATGTTATTTCTACGATTGTGTTCAACAGAGACATAGGTCACAAGTTCAGGGGGGAGCCTTAATGACTTATTCATGATCCTCAATCGTGAGCACCTGGCTCTATTTAGAAGATGAAGTCATACCTTATATGGTTTCAATATATCGAAATAATATTGATTTTTTATCGAATAATCGGCGATCGTTATTGTAATCGGTCCTTTGATGAAGCGCTTTCGGCAATTAATGTGGACCAAGGAGAAGGAGTGTCTGTTGAAGTTATTTGGATGGTCACGCTCTCTTCCGCTTCAAGTTGAGCAAATATATTAAGTGATTGAGTCTATGAATATGCTTAATTAATCAAATTATAGGCGTAGTGTCGACAGGGACGCAATATAGTTAAGACTGAAGTGTACCTTTCATTACAACGTCGTTTTAATCAGATCCAAACATATCGCGTAATTACATTTTTTTAATGAATAGATAAGTTTTGTAGATATTCAATAGCATAAAATCACGTGTTGTTTCCCGCGGAAGGGTTGAGCAGGGATGTACCCATATAACACTCACATTTTGGCAGTTATTTTCAAATTCCATTAGAGCCCCCTGTTCCCGGCTGCTACTGAAAAATTCCAGATAGAAAAACCCAATATCACTTTTCCCTGTCTGGGAATCGAACTCAAGACCTTATGCTAGCAGTAGCGCTAGCAACTACTAGACCAAGGGCACTAAAGCCCACATTAAAGAGATTACCAGTCAGCATCCTCATGACCAGTAAACTTCCACTTGGCTGGTGTATATGTACACAAACTAAGTAAATTCCTTATGTTGAAATAAAACGTAAATACATACATAGATTTTTGAGACGATTAAGAAAACCAATACTTAAAATTAAATATTCAACAAAACATTTAAGAATTAAACCAATCAAGTTAATCAATCGTTGTTAACGAATGCATTTCTAATTGGTACTCGTTATGATTGTTACGACATCTGCCAGTTTCAGATTATAACCATATCTGGACAACTCTACCTACATTGGTGAAATCAACTAATGCGAATTAGTGGTGCCGGACAAATGTAAATGTTAACAGCATCTATAACGCTCCTGCCAGGGTCACGGATTTGTCCGAAAAGGTTACCATGGCACAGGCAACTGAAGGGACACGGGTGGGTTTTAGTGAGTAAATTCAGACACGCCCTTCCGCTCCACCCAGAGCGGGTGACGTCATCTGATAATTTTCCGACCAAAAAATAAATTACGCTACATTCAAACTACACATTGCACTTGACGACACGAAAATCTGACATCGTGCATTCAAACGCATCCGCGACGTTGAAGTATTTAATTTAATTTCTTTAAGTAGGTTGTACAAACACATTTAAATGGCAATCATATTTTTTAAACTAGATGAGGTTGGTTTTTCCTATCTGAATGTTCCAAGAATAAAGACCGAACAAACTCAGAGGTCACAGTCTCTTTTAAAATCTAGACCTAATCTTGGTCAGATCATGTGAAGACCATGTGGATCTGTGTCTGGAATCGTCTATGTCATGCATAGCAATAGTTTATTGTAGCTAGCTTTCGCCGCATATTATATACATTTAAACCTTCCTCTTCAATCAATCTGTCTATTGATGAAAACTGCATTAAAATCCATTGCGTAGTTTAAGAGATATCTAAGCGTACAAACACGCAATGGGTCTTTGTTTAAGACTATGTAAAGATAAAGAAAAACCGAAACCCGATAGCAAATTGTCGGGCAGCAGCCCACAACCAGACACACCACTCATCTGGTCAGAGCATCCTCCCTTTTCAAAGGAATCTCTAAAAATAAATAAAAACAATATAGACAATAATTTACTGATACTATTCACAATAACCCAACAGAACTGAATAGACGCAAGACCTAAGAATTTTGAGCTTCAACCAACCATCACAACTATATTTATTTAAAACATTCAGTCGCTATAATCTGCTAAGACAAACGAAGCACATCAATTCTCACACACGTCTTGCACCTCGACATGTGCTCCAAATATTGAAAAACAAAAACGTTCTAAGCGCCTCTAATCTGTCAAACAGACAACAGTTGTGACGCACAGACAGACAAACAAGATAAGGGTCAAGCGCCACAGATTATATAATTAGATCCATAACTACACAACTTTCTACGTGAGAACGTTTAATAATGTCCACTACTATTGGAACATTCGGGACTCTTGCGACTTCATCATTGAGTTTACCAGTCACCTACATAGCACAGTGACTCAGAACGCAAGACACGACTTCCATTGAATAACAATAAATAAGAGTTTAAAAAAAATTAAAAACACTTTCATAGATAACCAAACTAAAAAAAGTAGAAAATAATGGAAAAAAGCGTGAGGTGCTTTTTGAACTATTATTTATTTAAAATTTTTAGGGTGTTTCGAATTTTGCGACGTATGTCAGCGTAGTTTTCGAAGACAATTTTTTTGCTATCCTGGTAACCCCGGCAAGGATAATACCACAAATTTATAAAAAAAAAATATCGTCATTGGTCGTTGATAAGTTTGCCAAATTTCGAGTTAATCAGACGTTTTAAAAGGGGTCAAAATAATGTTCAAAGTTTCCGTTACATAGGCACATACTAACATACGTATGCAGCTATTAAAAAGTGTCTAAATTAGTGATTTGTGAGTTTGTAAAGCTTGGGAAATAAGTTCGAGAATAGATGAAGAAGATCCGCCCGCGTCTCAGCGAATTAATCTCCATGACAAACGCGGCTGAAAAACGCCTGAAAGTGTGAAATACGGATCTGCCTATATTCTTACAGCTATTGATATACAAGTTAGCTACAGTATTATTTTCATCTATGATTTCAAGGAGTTAGCTGATGGCAATAACTTCCCATGACGCATCTGGACAAATAAATAAAGGATACCGGCGAGAGAATTGTTGATGAAATTATTAAGCGTCTACGTATGTCACCCTACTAGATACCAACGAAATAATTTACTAAGTTTTATCAAATTAAACATAAGTACTATCAAAGTCTGAAAAAAAAATCATCATAATAAAGAGCTTATTTGACTAGATTATAGACGCTAAGAAATAGTCATCGCTTAGTTGTTTTTCTTTCTTGCTTGACTTCATGACTTTTGGCTAAGCAATACTTTTAATGTTGCCATGTAATATAAATCTTAGTCAACTTACATACGCTGTGGCTTAACGTATTGCATTAATATACTTAGGAAATATATTTCTGTATCAGAATACAAATGTTAAAATAAAAATGATTGCTTGTGCTAAAGATTATAGCGGTCATAATTTTTTAATACGTACATATGACATCGTAGTGCATTTCGAGAATGGCAACATCGCAAAAAAAAAACATGACATTTCAGTTGTCAATCGGCCGGCACTGATAACTTGTCGTTGTCTTCGCGTGCGTCTCGTTATTTTGTTTTCCATCGATTTCCGTGATTTTCTACTTCATCGACTGCTTCTGCTTATGGACTCTGAGATTTACGGCTCCCCGTGTGACTAGTGCTTGACTAGTACTTGCCTAGGATTCTGATTGTTTGCCAATACGACGACATTTTTCTGTGACTCTGGATTCCGATTCTGCCTGATACCTTGGATTTTGTTGTCTGTGCATCGATTTGTTTATCACGATGAGTAGCCGTGTAAGGCCTACACTCATCATGTGTGTCAACTGCAACATATTATGTGTCAATAAAATGCGCCGCTACCCGGCATTGGCACTTAACTCGAGAGTTGGATGTTGCGCTCATACAATGACTGAAGTATGATATCTAGGATGGGCCAGACATCAACCATATATCACAGCACCCGCAGGTTTTCTTAATGACATTGTGGTTAGAGAAGATGAAGAATAAATATTTAAAAAACAAAGTTGTCTTTTTTTCTATACCTACCAATGACCTACCCTTATCATGTAATGAATCATACTATATCTATAACTAACTGCTCTAAAGGTAGTTGACTAAGATTATTAAATAAATATTCTTCTGAACATATAATTAAGTAGGTAAGTACCTGCCTACTTACTTACGTAGGCCATGTGGCAGACCTACGCACGTTGGTTGGACTTAATATTCTGAATACGTAGTCCGGAATTCATTTTATATTTAAAATGCATTTCTATCAATGATATTTTGAGCAATAAGTAGGTATTTCTATATATCTTTTTCGATAAGTCTGTTGTTGACGAGACATAACCTCTAAAACTTCAACCTGAAATATCTTAAATTCCTGACTTCCTATAAAAGTATAACCGAAGACAAAACTGTTCAGCAATTCAATCTCTATATTTTTACATATCTTTCATAGGCAGACGCTAAAAAAGAATGTCAACAAAAATTTGTTCGGGAGTTCGCCACTGTTCATTGGAGTGTCTGTTTGTAATATTAAAATAACCGCTTTTTACTAAGTGTATATGGATGTATACACGGTACATATGTATACCAAAACAACATTTTTTTTAAATTTTTGTCTGTCTGTCTGTCTGTTTGTTCCGGCTAATCTCTGAAATGGCTGGACCAATTTTGACGAGACTTTCACTGGCAGATAGGTGATGTAACAAGGAGTAACTTAGGCTACTTTTATTTTAGAAAAATACCTGCGATAATTTCCAACATCCACGCGGGCGAAGCCGCGAGCAAAAGCTAGTTGATGAATAAATAACAATATTAAACAACCAAACTTTTCTATCTCACTCGAAAGTCACCTCATAAAAAACTGTCTTTAACAAATAGTAGCTTATATAAATGTAACCCAAGTATTTAAAAGTGGTAAACAAGGCGGTCCGTTTGTTTTTATCACTGCAGCATCCCGCGGCGCGTGCGCCGATCACGGTGCACTATAACGACGGTTAGGCCGGACGCACACCATCGACACTTCACCGACTATTTTATCGTTATGAGTTGGTGTGCACACTGTTTATTTCAAGAATTACTTTTTATATTTAGGAACTAGCTTTTGCCCGCGGCTTCGCTCGCGTGGATGTCGGAAATTAACGCAGGTACTTTTCTAAAATAAAAGTAGCCTAAGTTGCTCCTTATTATATCAGCTACCTGCCAATAAAGTTCCGTCAAAATCGGTCCAGCCATTTCAAAGATTAGCCGGAACAAACAGACAGACAGACAAAAGTTTAAAAAAATATTTTTTTGCTGTAAGTACCGTATATACTTTCATATGCATTTAGTGAAAAGCTGTTAATTTGAAATCACAAAGAGACACTTTAGTTTTATTTATTTATATAGATGTATAGATTAGCTGAAATTGTCATAAATAGGAACTAAGTACTTGTATGTTCAGGTTCATGTATTCTTTGAATGATAATGTTTTTTTCTGGCAGTAGGTTTTTAAAACACTTTTACACGTATTTTTTTTTTTAAATGGAGGAGTTCGGCGTTTCCTATCTGACTAATCTTGGTCAACTCATGTGAACATCGTGTAATGATGTCGGAAAGAATCACACAGATTAAGTAGACCTGACCAATAAATGAACGCATTTGTCAATTATCGTGCAACAGAACTGAAAAACTCAAAGAAAATGAACGTAGAAACTCACCAAGTTCATCATAGTGTTGAAATATGATGAACAGTGTATAATTTCACTCTACCTCCGTAGAAAAGGGAGTCCCTTCCGACCGTCTGGTGTTCTGTGTGGTGGGCAAGTGCCCGAATTTTTCATTTCAGACCGATTGATTTCAGGACGTTGTATATGCTACCTTGCTTGCGCGATGCAGTATTTGGCCTGAGGTCGCTACAGTAGTCTTGGTCAGCCATTAAGCTTCCCACTGCTGGGAAACCACCTCTCGAAGAACCGATTTCAGCAAAAAGACATCCAAACCGAAACGAACGGCGGCACCAAAAAAAAATAGTAATCGGCACGCTTGTGCCACCACTGCCTCATCGTAAAAGGAACTATTTACGAAATATGTCGCCTAACAAGAAGACAGTTACAACATTTTTGGTAATTATATCCGTATCAACCTAAGAATATATCCGACTTAAAATTGCGTAAACCTAGCCTTTTCATTAAAGATCTAGTCTCCAACGTCATAAGCCCTGAGAATCGAACATAGAATGTTAAACATGGCGCACACTGGCCACAATATTAAAATATTTGTGTCACAATAATATTAATTACAAGTGCTGTACACAGACAGGGCGGGACGACGCGAGGCTTGAGTGGGTATAAGGCTTAGTTCAGACAAAGACACTATTGAATATTGACTGGCAACAAAATCTTCCAAAATAACCAGACATTAGGCCTGTGTTCCCCGAAGATTCTATTAGAACAACTATTTTTTTTATGTACCCCTGAAAATCACTCTATCCGTAGCCAAAGATGCTGACTGGCTATTAGTCAGTTAATTGGCAAGAACAAATCATATTAGAATAGATCATAAAGAAGGCTCTAAGACAGCATTATCATCCTATAACGTGCCCACTCCTGAGACACACGCCTCCTCTCTGTCTGTAAGAGGAACTGAACCGCCATTCATCAAGAGAGTTGACAGCTGTCACATGTCTTCGAATTTTTGGTTCTAAGACATGCCGTTTTGGTTCTAAGTTCTGCCAGGGTCGCGAGATTGTTCGAAAGAGATACCGTGACCCTGGAACATGGGCAACTGAAGGAACACGGGTGGGTTTTAGTCAGTAAAAGTCTGACATGCCCTCCCGCTCCGCCCGGAGCGGGAGAAGTCATTTGATGATTTCCCATACAAAAAAAAGACATGCCGGTTTCCTCACGATGTTTTCTTTCACTGTTTTCAGAACAGTAGTGATGAAATAATTTACACAAAATAAAGCGCCTGTCTGGGTTTGAACCTGTTTCGACCTACAATGCTTAAATCGCAGCCGTTGCCACTGGGCCACCACTGCTCCCTAAAACACTATCGAAAGGAAAAGTCATTTAATTAATTAAATTGTTTACTTTATCAGCTTAGCTTTTTAGGGTTCCGTTGCCAAATGGCAAAAAACGGAACCCTTATAGATTCGTCATGTCTGTCTGTCTGTCTGTCCGTGTATGTCACAGCCATTTTTTTCCGAAACTATAAGGGCTATGTTGTTGAAACTTGGTAAGTAGATGTATTCTGTAAACCGCATTAAGATTTTCACACAAAAATAGAAAAAAAACAATAAATTTTGGGGTTCCCCATACATAGAACTGAAACTCAAAAAATTTTTTTTCATCGTACCCATACGTGTGGGGTATCTATGGATAGGTCTTTAAAAATGATATTGAGGTTTCTAATATCATTTTTTTCTAAACTGTATAGTTTGCGCGAGAGACACTCCCAAAGTGGTAAAATGTGTCCCCCCCCCCTGTAACTTCTAAAATAAGAGAATGATAAAACTAAAAAAAATTTATGATGTACATTGCTATATATACTTCCAACGAAAATTGGTTTGAACAAGATCTAGTAAGTAGTTTTTTTTTTATACGTCATAAATCGTAAACCGCAATTTACCTTTCATTCAATCAACTCAAATACACTCGAGAGCAATGAATCCGGGTCACTTAAAGAATCCTAAAAATCTCGGAAACTGAAAATGCTAGGTTAATGCAATAAATTGTATTTAATAGACAATGTAATACTCCTTAAATGAAGGTATTAAAACTTCTTAGTTATTGTAAAGTTATATCATAAAAAAATCAAATTTGAAAAAGGGCCACTTTCGAAGATGGAACTACGAAATTACAGCATTTGGTTTTGCTTTTGTTTGTAATCTGTCATTTATGTGGGTACATAAACCATGTTGATAGTGCTCTATATTCATTATTCAAGCTGAAATTATGTCGCTTACGCCTGAAGAATGCACCAGAATACTTACAATGCTGGAAACCGGCCGGAGTCAGCGCGATACAGCCTGGACTGTCGGTGTGTCGCTGTCAACAGTACAAAGAGTTCTCCGACGTTATGAAGAAACTGGTTCTAACCTACGCAGACCAGGAACGGGCAGAACCAGGTGTACCACAGCACGAGAAGACCGATACTTGGTGAACACCATGCTTCGAAATCGCTTTCTAACAGGAACTGAACTCACAAATCAGTTTCGACGCCTCGGAGGAAGTAACCCAAGTGCATGGACAGTAAGACGTCGGCTTGCTGAATCTAACTTAAAACCCCTTAGACCTGCAAACGGCCCTAAACTGGAGCGTGGGCATCGTATTTCAAGACTAAGATATGCCCAGAGCCACGTAAATTGGAGTATTGAAGATTGGTCAAAAGTTATGTTCTCCGACGAATCAAAATTTATGCTCTACAAGCACGATGGAAGACACAGAGTGTATCGAAGACCAGGGGAAAGATTCAAGCAAGCATGCATCGAAGAAAAAGTAGCCTACGGTGGTGGGTCTGTACTTGTGTGGGCCGGAATTTCTTCTGAAAGTCGCACAGAGCTGGTGATCATAGAAAACGGCTCTTTAACTAGCGTAAGATATGTGGAAGAAATCCTCAATGATCACGTTGGTCCATTTATGGTCAATTTAGGTGAGGATGCTATATTTATGCATGACAATGCCCGACCTCATACAGGTAGGATTGTGAATGACTACCTTCAAGAGATGAACATTACTCGTATGAAGTGGCCAGCGCGCAGCCCGGATATCAACCCGATCGAGCATGCTTGGGACGAGCTAGGCAGATGCGTAAAACAACGAAACCCTCCCCCAATCACGCTTCGTGAGCTCAAAATTGCTCTCACAGAGGAATGGGAGAATATTCCCCAAAATCGTATAAGGAACTTGGTGTACAGCATGCCAAACCGCGTAAACGCAGTAATGGAAGCACGAGGAGGCAATAAATGTATTAAAATTCAAGAAAATCGTAATAAAGTTCAAAAATTTCATGTTTCCTATTTTTGTTTTAAGGAGAGATCAGCAGTTTTTTTCTTTATGTAATTTTGTGTTAATAAAATGTATGGTGACTCATATTTTTTTTTACTTTCATTTAAGGAGTATTACATTGTCTATTAAATACAATTTATTGCATTAACCTATCATTTTTAGTTTCCGAGATTTTTAACATTCTTTAAGTGACCCGGATTCATTGCTCTCGAGTGTATAAAAATTAAAAAAATAGGATTTAATTTCATAAACACAAGCCTTATGCATAAACCGTGAATACCTACAGGTTTGTACGGAACCCGCGGTGCGCGAGTCCGACTCGCACTTGGCCGGTTTTTTTGTTTTTTTTGGATGGGAAATCATCAAATGACTTCTTCCGCTCTGGGCGGAGCGGAGAGCATGTCAGACTTTTACTGACTAAAACCCACCCGTGTTCCTTCAGTTGCCCATGTGCCAGGGTCACGGTATCTCTTTCTAACAATCTCGCGACCCTGGCAGGCATCGGTCCTATCAGACCCCTTCAGTTTTGCTGACATCTCTTGAGGCGCGCGTGGAACACTACGCGCCGTTGACCCGAGCTTGGTCCTTACCGGGCGGCGAGCTACCCATTGCTCGCCGCCCGCAAGCTCGCGCCTACGGTGGCCGGGAGTCCGCTATCAACTCCCGACGCCCGGGGCGTCTCCTCCTGCGGCGGCTAGGGACGTGAGGGCGCAGAGACTGCCACTTCCTCACACGCCCCGCCTCCTCTTTCGCGAGCATTACTGCTTCACAGAAGGAGGTGACGGCTTCCCATTCCCTCTCGCTCCGTACCATGGCTCGCACCAGGGCCGGACGTGAGAGGTCGCCGCCGCCGATCGCCTCCAAGAGGACACGGCGGTGCTCCGCCCCTGTCTGCGCACTTCCACCGTATGCTCCACCGTGTCCTCTAGACGATACTCACAATGGAAACACCCGGGCGTATACTCCCGCTTTATCCTGAACAGGAACTCACCGAAGCACCCATGCCCGGTGAGAACCTGCGTCAGGCGGAAGGTGAGGACGCCGTGGCGCCTCTCTATCCACTCCTCAAAGAGGGGACTTACCGCCGCAATTGTGGCGTGCCCAATCAGCTTAGCTTTACGTTAATATCTGAACCCCGCTTTCAAATCGTTATAATAAGCAAAGGTAATGAAATTATCAAAACCTAGATGAGTATTACGTTAAATGATAAAACGAATGCTTCTTACTGATGTAAGTGGAACGCTGTAGTTAAGTACTATGACAGACGGGATACTATCTCCGTTAGAACACCCGGTCATCTCATCTCTGTATCATGTATTTTACTACTAGTGACTCGTACTTGCTTTGTACGGTTTTCATGGCTTGATAAAACATCATCATCTTCGTCATTATTTCAGCCGTAAGATGTCCACTGCTGGCCTAGGCCTTTCCTAATAAGCACCACCGCTTCGACTAGTTATGTGCCTCCCGCATCCAGTAAATCATCGAGATTACTTCAATATAATTAAGTTTATTTATATATGTATATTATTATACACATTGGCCGTTCAATAGAAATTGTCTAAAGTCTAAAGCATGGTGACCGTAATAAAATAAAATGTCTAGCTTAGACAGCCAAAAGAAAATACGGGCACATAGACTAGCAACTTTAATCGTAATAATGCTATTAGTCTTAATATATTATATAAAATACTAGCTTTCGCCCGCGACTTCGTCCGCGTAAATGTCGGTTATCGCGAACGCAGACGAAGCCGTGGAACAAAAAGTAGCGTATGTCCTTTCTTGGGGTCCAAACTTACCCGTACCAAATTTCATCGAAATCAGTTCAGTGGTTTGGTCGTGAATGCATAACAGACAGACAGAGTTACTTTCGCGTTTATAATATTAGTATAGAAGATATAGAAGTATAGGTAATGAATGTGAAAGATTGTATGTTTGTACTCTCCGTTAATATTTGGACAAGAGGCTTCTCTCTTTTTTCTGACTCTACGAACTTAATTAGAATTTTTATTTTATTATGACAAGTGAAATTGAATTGAATATTTCAATAGATATTAATGCTTTTCTCCCTTTTTGGTTTATAAATGTTTATTGATTTTGTCGTGAAGCGACAGTTAAAAACAAAACAAAGAAAATAGGAAAATAAACTTTAAAACGATTTAATATAACAGTATGAGTATAAAAGACAAACCAAATTCAAAAATAACAATCTGAAGGTGAAGGATGATTGATTAATGAATTAATGAATGATGGAGAGCACGAGAGGGTTCGAAGGCAGGAGTGGGTCGGCGGCAGTCCGGGGCGAGTCAGACAATATGGTCCTGCAGCTGACTCCAGCCCCGGATGTAGAGGAGGTCAATGCAGGGTGCTATTCACGGAGGTCCGTAATACAGCACAGCACAGCCGGTGACACAGATGAGGTGCCTTGTAGTGGAGATGACGCGGAGTGGCTCCGTCGAATCTCGAAGTGCAGTGACGAGGATGTGAGAAGTGGCACAGCAGGTTTGTGGCGGCGTGAAGAGTCTCAGCAGAACCCTGAGCAGTGAAGAGGCGCCGTGGAGAGACTCAACAGAGTCTTGAGCTCGGAGAAGTAGCTGGTGAAGAGGCTTGGTGAAGATGCTGGAGAAAAGGCCAAGAATCTGTCATGCGACTTTGAGGTCTTTTCTTGAGTCCCGGGGCAGTCGGCCCCGGGATAAGGCCTGTATAATTTCGTTTAGCTGTTAGGCAACTAGCCGAAGAAATGACTCCAGGTCTAGGGCAGCTCAGCCTTTTATAGCTGAATTTGACATATATTTTGAAAATCAAAATTGGAGTTGGATATTTTTGAAAATATAGTGTAAAAAGTAGACGGCCAGAACGATTTTCTGGTTTTAAAGATAAAAAGCGGTAAGGTCCACATAGAAAACCACAAAAGATTAAAGGGTTGCTATGGCGACTAGATTATAGACATAAATGTCAAAGAATTAATAATCACAAAGTTTGCAAAAACATGAAGAAATACAATGAAATTAAAGGTTCTGGTGCGTGGATAGTGTAGTAAAAAATGTTGCGCATCATCTGTGAGCAATTTGTGAGTATAGCGTAACATGAATGTGAAAAGTAATAAACTCATAATTGTTGCAGTAAAACAATATCTACAATGAAACTAAATGAAAGGATTACAATAGAAGACTAGTGTTAAACGATAAAACATAAAATAATAATGGACGTGATGAAGATTTGACCTAAAATTGATATACAGACAAAATGTCAAACATTGAGGATATTCAATCGGTTAGTACGTAGTAATGAATTACCACATTTCCCCGACAACCCCAGAAAATTTTCGACTCAGAGAAAATTTTAAGTTTAAGGTTCGAGAGAAATCCTTGAAACATAACTTCGTCCAAACAGAAATCATCTAACAGACATTCATTCTTCCTCAAGCATACTATCATCTACATAATGGTAAGGGTGGAGTTCACAGTCAATGACTACCACTCTAGAAGTATGTTCCTATATGACCTAAGGCTTATTTAGGGAGTAATCAACCGCTCCATGGGTGGAAAATATTTTGACCTAAGGCTTTTTAAAGGAGTAATCAACCGCTCCGAAGTTTAGAAAGAAAATTGACCTAAGGCTTATTTCACGAGTAGTCAGCCGCTCCGAAGTTTAGATAGAAAATTAACCTAAGGCTTATTCTACGAGTAGTCAGCCGCTCGAAGAAAACCTTAAATGGTAATTAAAGAAAATACAGATAAAGGAATAATTAATATAATTATTAAGATGACTATTTAGTTTAGTCTAAGATAGATTCGAGCGGTAGGGCTCTAAAGTAAAGGTATCAGAACTAGTATTGTTCTGAAATTACTTGTAAGTGAAGAATAAGAGCAGTAAGCTCTAAATTACAAAAATAAAGACAAGTTTAAGGTAACGTCGCATAGGACGTTGAATTGTGAGTTTAAAAACTCGTATTCAAAACAAAAATAAAGATTAATTTTAAGAGAATGATGAATGAGCTAATGAAAGATTAACTAACTAAATAATATGATTCGATGAAGAAGAGGTTTAGATTTTAATGTCTTTGATGTGCCATTTAGCTTTCGTTCCATTAGTATCTTCTAATATGTATACTAAGGGCGAGAGTTTCTTAAAGACTTTGCATCTCACAAATTTAGGGGCCAGTTTTGCGCTGAAGTACGAACCCGCGTTGCTTTGTACGTAATTCTTACGCCAAACTGTATCGCCGACATTAAATTCTTTAAATGACCGACGTAGGTCATAGCGAGCGCTATTCTTAGCGTGCGCTATGTATAAATTAGTTTGAACCTTATCAAAAATTGACGAGAGGAAACCAGTATTTGTAGCGTAGACATCGCGAGGTAGAAAAACAACTTCCTCAAAATTTTGAGTTGGAGTGTAGAATGAACCACAAGGAACTGTTTCCCGACCAAATACTAAAAAGTTTGGAGTAAAACCAGTTATAGCATTAACACAACTGTTCATCGCGTGTTGAATTTTGGGAAGATAAATATCCCAGGTTCGATGATCGTCACCTACTAAAGTAGCTAGAGCCGTGATGATGGTCCTATTATACCTTTCCGTAGGGTTGACTTGAGGACAGTAAAATGGAGAGTAGAATATAAAAGGGACTTTATATTTATTTAGAAATGTAGTAAATTCACGGGACTGAAATTGGGGACCGTTATCCATGATAATATTTTGAGGAACACCATGGATAAGAAATACGGAATTCTCTAAAATGTTAATTATGTTAGACGCAGTAGCACGTTTTAAGGGAAAGATTAAGGTATATTTAGTAAAGGTACAATTAATAACTAAAATATGTTGGTTACGTCTTCTGGTCATGGGCAACGGACCCATAAGATCAAGCGATATAGATTGAAAAGGTCTCGAGCAAATTTTTGGTTTGCCCATAGGGCCATAAGGAGAGTGATTAGGATGTTTATAAGCAAGACAAGTGTCGCAATTAGAGATGAATTTAGCGATATCTTTAAACATGCCAGACCAGTAATATAGTAGCGAAAGCTTCTTGTAGGTTTTGAAATTTCTGAGGTGAGGTCCTTGAGAAGGAGCGTGATTCCTTTCGATAATAGCCTGTCTTTCATGTGGGAGTGGAACTTCTTTCCACGTGAAGTCATCGTTCAGAGAATAAGGAGAGTGAATGCAACGATAGAGCTTGTTTTCTTTAACCGTATAGTTTGGATAAGAATTAGGATTGTTTTGGCAACCAAGTAAAATCTTGTTGTAGTGTTGCAAGTCACGGTTAAGAATTGATTCGTCTGTTAAGATAGGATTTACACCTTGACGTTGAGAATCTTCAGAGTCATGAGTTTTTGATCTGGATAATAAGTCCGGGACAACATTATCTTTACCCTTTTTATGTTTTAGAATGAAGTTGAAGCAAGATAGGCGTAGCGTCCAACGAGCCAGTCTTCCTGAAGGATTGGATAAGTTCTGGAACCATTTAAGAGCAGCGTGGTCTGTGTAAATTGTAAATTGTTTACCATTATCTAAGTAACAACGCCAGTGTTCTAGAGCAGTTATTACGGCTAGAGTTTCTCTCTCTGTTGTAGAATAGTTTTGTTGATTTTTATTAAGAGCTTTACTCATGTAAGCAATAACAACTTCCTTGTCGTTTTGATATTGTGTAAGCATTGCTCCTATGCCAAAATTTGATGCATCGCAATGTACAGAGAATGGGAGATTGAAGTCTGGGCAAGCGAGAACAGGAGTAGTAACCAAAGCTTCTTTAAGTTTCACAAACGCCGATTCCGCTTCAGGGTTCCAAACGAATTTAGGGGCATTCTTTCCAGAGCAAGTTAGCCTGTTAAGTGGAGAAGCAATTGTGCTGAAGTTTGCAATGAATCTTCGGAACCAGCTGCATGTACCGATGAATCTTCGTACTTCTTTTCTGGAGGTTGGCGTAGGATATTCCAAAATGGCTCGAATTTTGTCAGGATCAGCTCGCAGGCCATGTTCACCCACGACAAAACCGAGGTACTTGAGTTCTTTCCTGAAGAATTGACTTTTTTCAAAATTTATAGTTAAATTAGCAAAAGAAAGTTTTTCATGAACTTTTAAGAGAAGAGATATATGTTCTTCGAAGGTATCGCTTATAATCACGATGTCATCAAGATAACAGAATACTTTGTTGTCAAAATCTGGAGTAAACAGCATATCCATTAGTCTCTGTTGAGTAGCAGGAGAGTTAGTTAAGCCGAAGGGCATTACTTTAAATCTGTACATGCCTCTTCCGGGTACATAAAAGGCAGTCTTGTCTTTGTCCGCAGGGTTGAGAGGAATTTCCCAAAAAGCCTTCGCAATGTCGATGCTTGAGAGATATTTGGCGTTTTTAAGATTGTCAAGAATCTCACTTATAAGAGGGAGGCTGTAAGCATCACGACGAGTGACTGAGTTAAGTTTTCTGCTATCGACGCAGAAACGCCATTCTCCATTCTTCTTCGGCGTTATCAGCACCGGAGATAGCCATGGACTTTCGCATTGTTCAATGACATTCCATTTCAACATTTTATCTACTTCGTTGATTAAAGCTTTTTGTTTTTCAGGGGACAATCGATAACATCTTTGCTTGATGGGAAGAGAATCACCTGTGTCAATCTTGTGTGTAATTAAATGAGTACGTCCCAAAATGCCATTTTCTTCAAATGAGATACTCTTGAAGCGTTGGATAATGTTATCTGCAATATCCTTTTGATTTGCACTAAGATGCTCATAAGCTAGTATCTTTTTATCTGCATCTTGAATAGATGAACATTTAAGGGTCAACTGACTAACAGAAGATAGGATAGTGGGAAAAAGATTAAATTTTTTCCAAAAATCAATACCAAGAATAAGAGAAGGGAATAATTCTGGAAAAACGTAAGCTTTAATTAAATGAGTCTGGTCATTAAAGAAAATAGGTAATTCAAAATAGCCTAAGGATTTAATTTTTTGGTTACTAGCAGTTGAGACAGTAATTAAGTCAGACTTGAAAAGCTTGAAGCCTAATTTAAGAATTTCCAGGTGAGAATTGTTGCCAAGTATGGTAACAGAACTACCTGAATCAAGTAAACCAGAAATATTTAAGTTATTAATTCGCACGTTAATGAAAGGGCGTTTGGAATCATTGTCATTAGAGTAAAGAGTTGAAGAAATTTTGTAGAAAGAAAAGAAATTTTTAAGAGTTTTGATCCAATTATTCCAATCATTAATGCCAAAATTTGAGCTTTTCAAGTCAGTTGTTAGTTTTTTGAACTAGTACCAGGCTTAGGATTGCATTTAGGGCAATCAGCAGTTTTAAAGTCCTTCAAACCACATTTGAAACAAATAATGAAATGAGGTTTCTTACGAGTATTTAAGGTGTGTCCATGCACACGACAACGGACGCAAAAGCTATTCTGCTGAGGAGGAGCAGATCGAGTCAGAGTGCTAACTTGTTTTGGTTTTTGAAGGTACTGAGGAGGAGGTTTCTGAAAAGTTACAGAGGTTGAATTAGTAACTGGAATATGAGGTTTGTAGCTAAATTCAGCCGTTAAAGAGTTTTGTTGCAGAGAGGGCTCTTTAAAGTTTTTATCTTTGTCCAAGAATTTTTCGTAATTCTGGCAGACAGCTAAGAGAGAGTCAATAGTAGTACAATCTCTTAGTGCCACAAAAACTGAATAGCACGGTCTGATGTTCCTCAGTAAAATTTCTAATTGTTCTGACTCTGACATTTTTTTAGTCAAACGTGAAAACATTCCGGACATGATTGAAATGTAGACCGCTATAGTTTCGTCCAGACCTTGAGTTCGCTTTCTGATGTCTTCGAGTAATTTGTAATCGTAATCGAAAACACCAAAATCTTTTATGAGAAGCTCAGAAGTTTCTTGCCAGGTCAGATTTGGATTACGATTAATCTGAAATCTGAACCAGTGTAAAGCATTATCTGTAAAGATTTCGTACGCTTGACTAATCAAGAGT
Source organism: Aporophyla lueneburgensis (assembly GCA_932294355.1). NCBI lineage: Eukaryota > Metazoa > Arthropoda > Insecta > Lepidoptera > Noctuidae > Aporophyla > Aporophyla lueneburgensis. Next base: position 28,782,227 of record OW028753.1, read on the forward strand.
TTTTTGTCAAGGCTACGTGAAATGCAGTATTCCTCTAGTTTTTGAAGGAATGACCTAGGACATGACTTTCCATTATAAGCGTATCTTTTTAGATCTTTAAAGATATGAGGCTTCACTTGTTGAGGGGAAACTGTAGAATTAATTTGTTGAAGGAGGGCCTCAAGAATTGTCTGTGAGGGAGGGATAGTTGAAGGAGGAGTTTCTGAGTTGTCATGAGAGGTAGATAAATCGTGGAGAGGAGAAGGAGTATTTTCCGCTGGGAGGAAAGTGAATGGCTCAAATTTGTTGTTAAGGCTATCAAACTTGGACCGTAAAGCGTCAAACTCACTTTTCTGTTCAGAGTTTAGTACGTCAACGTCTATACGCTCGAATCTAAAAAATAAATGATTGAGATAAGTTTCTATAAGACGACTGTATTTGGAATCACCCTGTAGTAATTTATTTACTTTTAAGTCTAAGTAATTAATAGTGGCGTTAACCTGAGGAAGCTCTTCCTCAATTGGAATTGGTGAGATTAAAATTTCCTCTGAGGAGGTAATAGAAGAAAGTCGAAGAACTTGCTTTCTTAAACGTATAACAGTGTCTACTGGTTCCTCAAGTCTGATCCTAACTTCATATTCGAGTTCAGGTTTATTAAGAAATTCGAACTTAATAAGTCTAGACATTTTAGTAAATTATAGATAAGGTTCAAAGAAAATACCTTGTTTTCTTCTAGAAGAAAAGAAAAAATTAGAAGTATTAAGTTAGCTAAAAAATTAAGGAAAAATACCTGTTTTCCTTCTAAAAGAAAAATTAAAAGTAATACGATAGTTATATGAATATACAAATTATGATGTCAGTGGTATGAAGATGAACGAATGGTCTAAGATGACGTTGCCAAGAAAGACTGCCAAAAAAGGTTGGTATTAAATCAGAGGAAAATTGTAGTCAAGGTGGAACAGAAACAATTTCTTTAAGGCCAAGCAGAAAGGTTTTAAGGTTTAGTGAAGAGTAATGACCTCTTTAGTTTATATAATGAGGCACACTATGTAAAGGTAGGATACCACAATCTTAAAAATATTACTTAAGGTGTATGACCACCAGAAATAATGTTTTAAAATGAGTACCTATTTTCACTCTGATTTATGGACACTAGACAAAGTGTTTTCTTTAGAATTTTGTGAAGGTTATAAAAATAAATGTGTAGTGTTATGTAAAAGTGTAGTAGTGAAGAACCTGAAGACAAATAGTTGGGCGCCAAACTGTCGTGAAGCGACAGTTAAAAACAAAACAAAGAAAATAGGAAAATAAACTTTAAAACGATTTAATATAACAGTATGAGTATAAAAGACAAACCGAATTCAAAAATAACAATCTGAAGGTGAAGGATGATTGATTAATGAATTAATGAATGATGGAGAGCACGAGAGGGTTCGAAGGCAGGAGTGGGTCGGCGGCAGTCCGGGGCGAGTCAGACAATATGGTCCTGCAGCTGACTCCAGCCCCGGATGTAGAGGAGGTCAATGCAGGGTGCTATTCACGGAGGTCCGTAATACAGCACAGTACAGCCGGTGACACAGATGAGGTGCCTTGTAGTGGAGATGACGTGGAGTGGCTCCGTCGAATCTCGAAGTGCAGTGACGAGGATGTGAGAAGTGGCACAGCAGGTTTGTGGCGGCGTGAAGAGTCTCAGCAGAACCCTGAGCAGTGAAGAGGCGCCGTGGAGAGACTCAACAGAGTCTTGAGCTCGGAGAAGTAGCTGGTGAAGAGGCTTGGTGAAGATGCTGGAGAAAAGGCCAAGAATCTGTCATGCGACTTTGAGGTCTTTTCTTGAGTCCCGGGGCAGTCGGCCCCGGGATAAGGCCTGTATAATTTCGTTTAGCTGTTAGGCAACTAGCCGAAGAAATGACTCCAGGTCTAGGGCAGCTCAGCCTTTTATAGCTGAATTTGACATATATTTTGAAAATCAAAATTGGAGTTGGATATTTTTGAAAATATAGTGTAAAAAGTAGACGGCCAGAACGATTTTCTGGTTTTAAAGATAAAAAGCGGTAAGGTCCACATAGAAAACCACAAAAGATTAAAGGGTTGCTATGGCGACTAGATTATAGACATAAATGTCAAAGAATTAATAATCACAAAGTTTGCAAAAACATGAAGAAATACAATGAAATTAAAGGTTCTGGTGCGTGGATAGTGTAGTAAAAAATGTTGCGCATCATCTGTGAGCAATTTGTGAGTATAGCGTAACATGAATGTGAAAAGTAATAAACTCATAATTGTTGCAGTAAAACAATATCTACAATGAAACTAAATGAAAGGATTACAATAGAAGACTAGTGTTAAACAATAAAACATAAAATAATAATGAACGTGATGAAGATTTGACCTAAAATTGATATACAGACAAAATGTCAAACATTGAGGATATTCAATCGGTTAGTACGTAGTAATGAATTACTACAATTTCTCAAATACATTGCAAACTATAGTTTTGTATAATTTAGAAGCATTTTTTTATGTGTCACTGCTCGAGGCGCGTGTGTTTGATCATTTGGTTCCCTACAAATTGGTTGTGCTGGATGGGGTGATCCACGCCGTATATTCGTGAACGGGCGTCGTCGTCGGTTGAGACTGGTCAACTCCTAACTTCCAGGGCTTATTTTTAATCAACTATTTAGAAAACTAGTTTATAATATTCATAGACATATGGTCAGACACCATTTTCTATGCTTGCTGATAATGAATATCTCGCAAGTTTTAAAGGTCATTCTCATTAGTATTGATTTTCTCAATTATATGTTTATACTTGATCAACGGTAATCGTATTGTGGTAATACCTACACCATGTAGGTTCTATGTTCTCTAAGGAACTTTTTCCTTTTTACGTGTTATGTATAGATTGTGTCAAAAATGAAATAGCTAGAAATGGGGTGACTACTAAAATTACCAATAGAGAAGAAGAAAAAGCCAGTTGCGCCGACCGCAAAAATATCAAGTTGAAGGCGGAGGAACACCCGCTCTCTCTCACGGAGAAGCTTGTGTCCCAACACCGTTCACAACGTTATGGACTGCTTGCGCGCGCAGAGAATGATGACCTGGAGCGGTAAAACTACGTTCACGCGAACGTATAAATATCGTGGCCACCCTTTATTTAATTTTCAACTTTTGGTGTTGAACCAAGCGTTGAGAATCTAACAAAGTACAACACAGAGCAACATTTTTTTTTGTTTAAATGTTCGATTTTACCATATACAAAAAAAAAAAAACACTAACCACGACCGTTATTATTCTGATCCAGCCCGTCCCTTGCTGCCCTCTACCAGCGATGCCCTAAGCCGAGCTCCGTACCCCATACAGGGTGCCCTTAGTTGCCCTTTGTTGTTCTAGTTTTAAGTTGTATGCCCTGGAAGCCTTAATTTATTAAGGTAACCACAGACACGGCCGGCTGAGCAGCCGACAACCTCATAGATTGACCTGCAGGATGTCAATCCCAAAAAAAACACGACCGTTAGCTGCTAAACAAACAGGCTCTCGTGCTACCAAATCAAATTATCCGCACTCGCAAAGAAAGTATGACGCTAAACACGATAATTTTACATTCAAAGCTACCGCCTCTTTACTTAGAAGTCAGTAACCTACACACTAATCTTTAATTACTCGTAAAATAATTAATACACCGATAGAACGGAATGAACTGACGGCATATCGCGTGCAGGCTCGACACGCATCCAAATTTCGCGCCATAGAAAGTTTTATCGACACTGAAATCGATTAAATGCCAATGGGAATTTCGCATTACGCCTCACTACGTTTGTTTGAATATGATAATCCATTCGATTTGCGAGTGGATGAGGAAAACTTTGTGTAAGGAGGTGGTAATCGAGCGTGGCAGGTCGGTGCTACCTAGCAATCAGAGATACACTTTAGCTTAAAATTTTGCATGTCTGAATTTAAGTTAGAGTCTATTTTGATTGTTATTGAAGAACCGTTACTATATTTTGAATAATGTTTCCAAATAAAAAACTGTTTTGTTAGCATTCTCCGTATAAATATTTAATTTGATCTGCGTCAGAAGCTGCACGAGTTCACATTGTCTATAATTACTTTGTCACCAAAAAGTTCTCATCTGCTTTCATCATCATAATTTCAGACGAAAGACGTCCACTGCTGGACATAGGCTTTCCCCAATTTGGAGAGATTTGCCATAATCACCACGCTTGGCAGGCGGGTTGCAATAATAAACGGTATAATTACCGGAACGAGACGTAAATCTGCTTTAATTTTGTTTAATTCTCGTAATACGTTTACCCCGAATATTTTCACTTAATAACACGAAGAATCACACCAGCATAGAACACATTTTTTTTTAAACCACCCAAAAACATTCCTAACAAGAGCACGGCATACTTAACCAGATGATTCCCAAGTAACCGCCACATAGATCGGCTTAACTTGAAGCTACACAAACATAACTCACTGGCCTCCGAACTGTTTATCACACCATCGTTTTAATGTGTATTTTATTCATGAGCGCCATCGATTGAGTTATCAGGTACACTCGGTGCTGGACCATTAATCTAATCACCGAAATGGCGTTACTCTAAATGTTTTATGTTTGGTTTTGGGTGAGAAATGGAGAAAAGTCTGATCGTATTTTGTGTATCCACTGTGAGATTATTGAAATTTCGACACTAATCGCAGATGAAGTTTCGTTTTACTGTGAACTGATTTCCTAAATCTATGAAACTGAAAACAAAACGCACTTAGCAGCTGCAGCGAAAACTAATCAACATCATTCTTCATCATTCTCCTGACCTCATCCCAATTTATTTGTGGTCGGCGTAACATTTGTCTTTTTCTTCCACACCTCTCTATCAGTCGTCGTCTCGGCAGTCACCCCCTTTCTATCCATATCCAGATTCTATCTATATAAAAATCGATCGACATTTGAGCTTTAAAAAAAATCTTAATTTATTAGTTTTAATTAATTAACTAAGATTTTTTTATCTCAAGCCACATTTTATATGAATGAATGGTGCCAGACGTAAAGAATATCACCATCCCATTTCTTCCCATGGGTGTCGTAAAAGGCGACTAAGGGACTCACTAGAGAATGGGCAGCAGCGTTCTCTATGCATTTACCACCAAACTGCGATCGCCAATCCGCCTGCCAAGCGTGGCGATTATGGCAAATCTCCCAAAATTGGGGAAGGCTTGTGTCCATCAGTGGACGTTTTTCGGCTGAAATGATGATGACGAATGTTTTTTTTTTTTAATGGTAATGTGCGTTTTGTCCTTGCAGAATAAATTTTTCTTTGCTTTTCTATGTATAAAATTAAAAGAATATACACTCTTTAACTTTAACATTTGTATGCTGAAATACAATGTAACGAATAACGTTGGGTCAATTTAGATGTAAAAGTAGCAGTATTATTGAAGTTTTGTCGCCGAACATTGAATGTGACTGTTTTAGGATGTATAAATAATTTCAGGGTATGTTGTTTATAAGACAATAGACCCTGAATCCAACGAAAAACAAAAATTTTACGCATGAACCATGTTTGACTACAAAGCTTTAATTCCTATCCCCAAGACATCGAGAGCAATGCTATTGAGTCCCCCTGTATCAACTAAACTGATTGAAATCTTAATTCCTCTTTACAAGCAGAGATTCTTCATTCACAAAACATAAACAACATAATTCCTTTCGCTAATTTGAATAATTATTCTAAAGTTAATTACACACTATTTGTGTTAATAATACTCGATACATCATGCGAACGCAAGGAAGAGTCGAACACTAAATTAAAATCAGCGGACACAAGACAACGCCGAGGGGCAAACCTCTAATAATGTACAATTTATGGAACTTAAGAATACCTTATTTTAATAAATAATAATTAACTTACGGGTCACAGTTCACAGTACAGACTATGAAGAAATTACCTTTTTATCTTGCTGTGTCGTAATTTCTGATCTCGTTTCGTATGAGATATGGCGGCCATTTTTCTCGGCGCGCGCGCAACCGCCCGTCTTACTAATTGGTCGATGACGATATGTTTAAGTTGGTTTAATTTATGGCACCATCGAAAGTTTAAGAGAAACTGCTCAAGACAGATGACCGGCAAACGTTATTATTTCTGATAGGTTTATTATTCATGAACATTAGAGCTGTGTTCTTATGAAAGTGATTTTGTTCAATATGGATTAAGTTCATGGATGGAACTGACTTCAATTCACTCTTTTCAATGGAAAAAGCTCTGCTACAGTAACACTAATAATACTACCTTTATTTTGTCGACATTTACGAAAATCGTGAACCAATATCCCCTGAAAATGTGCAGAAAATACATCGTAGAAACAACCAATAATGACTTGTTGTAGTTCAACAAATTGATTTAAAACGATTCCAAAGCACGAACATAAGAATTCAACAGAACCTCTTGATAGGAAAGATCTCAATGTACTTACCTATACTAACAAAATCTAGATAAATAAGTACCTGTACGACGGGAACGTCGAAAGATGCCATCGATCAAATGATTACGCATAAACGGCCGACAAATTGGTTATGTCGAATGCTAATCTATCACTATGACTACATCTGACATCACAGATCGATACATCTTACGATTTATCGCCAACCATATCGCAAGATGAAAAACTTGCGATTTAAATGATGTAATACATTTGTTTCGTGGAAGGCGCTGATCTCGCGTGAAACAAAAACTGTCGAAGTAGTCGTTGATCTAGAATGTAGTTTTAAAGACAGGTGGTTTAAATTAACTAAAAAATCACGAGTTTCTTTGATGTATTAAATCAGGTGATGAAACAAGATGAAGTGGCAGTGGACTGGCCATGTGTGTAGAAGAGCCTATGGTCGGTGGAGCAGACGAGTCCTAGAGTGGAGACCGTGTATCGGCATAATGCGGGACGTGTACATAGATGGACCAACGACCTTAAAAAGGTGGAGAATAGGATTGTGGTGCAGCCAGAGAGATGACAATGTCCAGCAGTAGACTGCGATAGGCTGAGTTGATTGATTGATTGATTAGACTAAGATGAGCATTTCATACATTGGTAACTTTGGCAACTTGCATCACCAAGCTAGTAATAGTACTTTTAATCTTATCTTTTAACACAAGTTAAAACCCATTTTTAGAAGGTTTTGCATGTGGAAATGTTGCTAAAAAGCTACTGTTAGCTCCTAGTTAATTGCTTGAGCAGTTGCGAACGCGTATCTAAACACTTAAATACTTTAAGTAAACTTCTATAATTATTGATTTTTTTGCACATCGATGGAACATATCGATGATCTTCGTGTGTTTGTAATCGATACGCTGTACGATTTCGGGATACATAGCAACACTATTCGATTGATGGATTCGTTCCAGATGTGCTTAGTGATCGTTGGACGAACCACCCTAGTGTATGCTGTGTGTTGTGAAGCAAATAAAAAAATTACAATTATAGTATTTTAATTGACAGGTTGTCATAAAGAAAAATATGTCACGAATTTTCTTTTGTAGAATTGTTCAGAGCTAAAAATTGGCTAAAAATATCAAAACATAACTTAATTTTATTAATATGTACGAGACATAATAACGTCAAAATAAAGCCATTGGTCACGTGGCATTGAACGCAAATTTGGTGTGTAGACAACGCTGTAAATAAAAAAGTAAAGGCTACTACACACAGTGCCGAGCGGCTATGCCACCGGCAATACAAGCCGCTTTGAATGCCGCCGGGTGCACGGCGGCGGCTTGGCCGGCGGCTGGCCCGGTGGCCCTGCCGCCGGCACTGTGTGTAGGAGCCTTAAGACGGCACTGGAAATGTAGGCAAGTAGCCAAGATGAAATGGAGTTGGGCGGGTCACGTCAGCCGCATGCGCAGTGCTCCACTCACCACAGGGTGGGTGCCTGGGGATAGATGGAGCTGCCGAAGCCCAGGAAGGAAGTGAGTTAAAATAAAATCAATTCAAATTAGTTAAAAAATTGCACATGGATAAAATCTGTCATCGAAATACTATTTATGATTTTAAAATAAGAACTTTACCAAATAACACTATAGATATTTTTTCTATTAAAGTTGGTACCTACAACTAATCTGATTTCTTTATTTTTATAAAAATAAGTACTTATCTAGTACACAAACAGCAGTTTCTCCCGCAGTAAGTACCTACTAATAACTTTGTATTGTCTTCTACCGTCCGCATGCAAAGCAAGATAAATCACACCAATTACAGAAGCACTTAAAAATGTCTATCTCCAACATTGTGACACTCACGTACCATTCCACTTTTGCTGATAATTTCTCAATTTCGGAACTTTTCACAAAACTGTCAGTCTGTGATCCCATTAATGGCTGACCTCTTCATTCTGAGGTTGCGACCTAAGCAGACCATTACCTTAATATTTTTTAAACCATTCCAAAAGTATGGTAACAAAGCCGCGTCTATTAAGCCACTAATGTCGCCATGGAATGAATCATTACTTTTAGTGGCGTCTCCACCATATTAGGAGGTCAATTTCTCTCGAACAATAGGAGGTTAGGTCAACTTCGCGCCAAAAACGGACAAAATGTCTCCGGCGATCTAGAAGACGAGTCGAAAACGTATTTGTTAGAGAATTAAATAGTTGGGAAGATGAATTAATCGTTGTTTAAAAGATTGGACTTGACAAATTATAGAAATTATGAAATAAGTGGTGACCACGTTGAAATAATACTCTTTATTTTACGTGACTACCGCAAAAAAATATATTCTTGGCCGCAGAGGTTAAATATGTGCTAAAAGAGGCTATTTCCTTTTTTTTTATTTAGTTGGACATGGACTTGTCAAAATACAAAACTAAATTTGTTGAACTTTAACATTGCAACGTCCCTACTCAATAACAAATAACCCATCCTACTCTTCTCTCCTTTCTCCAAACTGTATCACTCCACAACCACGTCATAACCCTTCAAACTGAGTCCAGCACTTGACCCCTCACCTGCAGTTGACAGGCGAACAAAACACTGCGCCCGCGCCGCAGGCCGCCCCACCCCGCGCTGAGAAAGCCGTGTCCTTTGCGCGCGCATTGACGGATAGCTCACATTATTACGTCGGTGCCATCAGCGGGTAATGAGCGTACAGAGTAATGTCAAGTGCAGAGAATACGAATACGAATGATATGGTTTTTTCCTAATTAGGTTCGGCAAATTATTTAGTTGTTGTCCTTCACTGGATCTGAATAGCATGGAACCGGTCGAAGTGGCGTTATTTGGGGAAGGGTTATGTTATGTCTAACAGTCGTGTCTTTCGGTTGAAATGATGACGAGCCTTAGCAAGCTCTTTCCTCTGACGACACTTCATCACCCTTACTGATTCACTAAACTTTTAACCTCGTTTTATGTCATAAATTCATAATAATTGTTTTAGCTGAAAGACGTCTACTACTGGAAATGGGCGTCTCTCAAGCGTCTCTACATCGGAAAATGATCTTACCCATTTCGAAGCGAATTTCATGAACGCTTTTTAAAATCGAATTCCAACATAAAAGCTCGTATTATTTAGATTGTTGAACTTTCACGGCAGACCAGGTAATCTAGTACCGAAACATATTTAATAATAGCTGTTATAACCCACTATGATAGTTCTGCTTTTTCCGTTAAATCAAATAACCGTGAAGAAACCAAAAGATTCGAACATGTTGAACGTTATGCCTAAATTGTAGTGATTTTTTAATTCTCCACGCTCCAAAGCAAGGAAATTACTATTAATCGTTGTTTTTTTTAATAATGATAGCAGGAAGAAGTGATATCCTGTTCAAATAAAAAAGGATTTATTTATTTCTAGAGTAATTAAACGATTCTTATGTTTTTAAAGATTTTTATTATTCTTTTCCGCTACGAATTTTGACTTAGCGTGCGATCTTACTCCGGAAAATTAAAGTCACAGCTATAAGTATGTAAAAAAATTATATGAACACCTAATGCAAAATGATGGTGGGAAATAAAGATAAATGTTTTTCTTTTTGATTTAGGTTGTGGGTTATTTAAGAAAATGTAACGTTACGTGGTCGAATTTTCCGTTCCGTTCGACCTATTATTTTTTGTCCTGCCGAAACATCCGAATTCAAAAATGGCCAACATCATCATGAGCCACTCATCAATACCGTTCATCTCTGTTTTGCCAGCCTACTCTACACATTTGTCGGTCACATCGCTTATCGGAAAAACGTCTTGCGGCCTGTTATCTTTTATAGTTTGGCCAAATTGTCGAGCGTTATTTATTAAAATGACGCTTGCGACCCGGCAGCTGAGATATGCGATGTCTTAGCGACAGGTCGTCTCGTGTCGAGGGCAGGGCCTGTATTGTTGACAAATTGAGATGTCTTTACATACTTCGTGATTTAAGGTGGATAGATAAAGGGTTCTACCTAAAACAGGGGTGTCTTTATCTTGTATGGGAGTAAGCTAAAGGTTGTAAGGACCTGTGAAGGTAATTCATATTTAAAAGTGATCTTGTGTTGATAAAAGTGTATATCTATCTTGATAGACAAGGTCTTAGAGTAGATCTCACGGAAGTAGATCTACAAGGATTTTACGAAAATTTCATAATGGTGAAGCTCGCCAAATTCCATTACTCGAAAGTTTCACAAACATCATGCTACGATTTGACAGTGCTTATCAACGAAAATATGTCTCTTAAAATTACTCAGTTAACGAAAGACAAGCCAACAAATCAAGCCGGTCGTGCCCCAACTCTTGGGGACGATCCTTCAACAATTACTTAAAGGTCGTGACCAAAATATAGTCATAAATTGTTATCGAAACGAGGGCGAAGCATGCCGATGACAATTATCTGCTATTACGCGTCCATCGACGAGGCTCTCCGCGAACTTAATCCTGCAACTAATGTCTTAATTCAGCCGCCATCTTTGAATCCTCGCAGCTTGATTTTAGAACGTATTTTTCTAACCTTCGACTTTGATGTCCGCATAAATAAGTTTGCAGAACAATTTTAGAAAATTTGCCATAGTTTATCTTATTTTAATCTATATTATCTTAAATGTATCGCTTTAAGGAACAAAATTGTTTGCTAAACTGTTTTAACGCGTAGAAATAAATTGGTATAAGAAAATAATATGGCCGTTCATCAGTTGCAGTTTCCCGCGTAAAAAGCTTCTAAACGATAGCAAATTGTTGCTAGTATTGGAATCGGTTCTGACTTAATGGAAGCATTTAGTTCGACAAGTTTAGTACCGTAGTAAACTACAAAATCTTACCAACGTTTCTTTTGTTTCTCTTAAGCATAGGCTAGTCGTTTTAGGTATAAATACATCAGTCGAAATTACAAACAAAGCTCTTATTGTATGGAATAGACTGAAAATAAATTCAAAGTATGTGTATCTAAACTTGTGTAAGAATGTTTTTTTTTTCATCAATTAACTATACTCGTGGCTACAAGGCCTAATTTCCCTTTTTTTCGACAAGACATCGTAAGTCGTAACTGACTGGTTGTCTTTAATTACTAAATCAACATGGGAACTATCCTAAATAGAAATATTTTAACCAATACTGGAGACAGTTTGTTACAGCAATCAATTATGTCGATGCACCATAAGCATATTTAACTAGCGTAGATTTCCTAAATATACAGTTACTGCATTAATTGATTCGTGGGAAAACCAAATACTTACATTCAAATTCAAAGTATTAAAATAAATAGATCAAATTAACGATTTTGACATCACGCGAACGCGTTTAATAATTTAAATAACGAGTAATGCGCGCGTTTCGAACATTTCGAATGCCACAAATTCAATATGGCGTCAGTTTCTTTTTTTTAGGCAAAGGATTCCTGTCATTATGCCCATATATTATCTTCACGGGGCGCTCGAGTTGAGATAAAATTGTTGGTAACAAATGTTTCACGTTGTGTTTGATAAATTCCACATGATTTTATTTTAGTTTTATTGGAGTATGACACCGTTAATTAAGCAACATATTTTAAGGTAATTTAGGGGTCGTTAAAAAGAAAACGATGTTCTCTCGTGTTTTATGTTGGCTGTTACACAGTTATGACACAATTTTATTTGTAAATAGTTCCGTTTATAATTTTATGTTTGTTTAAGTAATGAGTGGAATGAACTCATTGAATAAATAAAAAAGCCTTTGCCCGTCCGTGGATAGGAAAGTATCCCATAAGAACATAGGATAGGATTTAAAATACCCCATGTGTTAGGTTATAAACTATCTGTATGCCTAATTCATCCTAATCTCAGCCGTTTGGGCCAATCTGGCACATACATCCAGACCAACAAACAACAGACAAAAATTCAAACAAAAAAATTTGGCGTGAGAATCGTTCACAGACTTATGTAGTTGCAATATTTTTTTCAAAAATGTTCAATGCATTCGAAGTTTAGAATTCGTTTCTATTATATTATCTTATACCTTTAAACGAGCAATTCTTGTATATATATATAATCTGAATCTCGGAAACGGCTCCAACGATTTTCATGAAATTTAGTATACAAGGAGTTTCGGGGGCGATAAATCGATCTAGCTAGGATTCATTTTTATAAAATGTCGTTTTATTCGTGTTTTCAATGACCAACTTTATCGATAATCAACTTGAACATAAACTTATTATTTTAAACACAATTTACCAAAAAATACCGAGCAAAGCTCGGTCAACCAGATATTTTGTACTTATATGTGCAGATATGTACCTATGCATGCATGATGAAAAACACTCAAACTGCCAAAACCGGAGTTCAGAGCTTTCAATCCTGTTTACACTAAAAATTATTTGGAGGTCCCAACTGAAGATAGGTAAAATCTCTGAATAAATCTACTGAATATCATGCATTCTCGCTAGTTGTGATATAAGTCAAGGGTCACATCTTGTGATCTATAAGCGCCCTTAGGGCACACTTTATGTAATTAATGTCTAGAATCTAAGTTGAGATCATCTTTGTTCCTTTTAATGTGCATTTGAAGCATCAATAGCTATAAAGGGGAACACCCAAATACTCCGAAATATTTTATTCCGAATTTCGATATTCCGATTTTCAAAAGTCCGAATTTCATAGTACCTAAGAATTATAATGTCTATTATTAAAAATCACGAAATTTATTTTACCGAAAGTCGTAAATGCGATTTGTTAGTTTTCCGATTTTCATACCTTCGAAGAATCAAATGCTCGAAGGGTTCTCGGTCCGAATAACGACATTCCGATTTTCAATACTTCGAATAAACTAAAAGTCAACATGTTGTGCTACAAAATTTAGTGACAGAAACGAATCGCTGCAAAACCGACTTTACGCAGTCTTGTCTGCCCTACCCCTAGAGTGTAATTTAAACCCGCGTAGGCGCGGAGGGGTGGGGTGGCCCGCGAGCTGAGGAGCAGGTGGTTTGAAGGCCAGCCGCCGCGGCTGAGGCTGGCCGGCACAGCCGGCCAGCAAGCCGAAGCTGCGGTGGTGAGCGTTAAATCCATCTGTGACGATAAGCACGCGTGGAGCCGCCCAATCCCCGCAGCGCCGGAGCCGTGACAGAAACAATGCTTGCTGCATGCCTGCTTATTAGCTGCTTGCCTGCTTATTAGCTGCTTGCCTGCTTGCATGTTGCATGTCAACTTGCACGCTGCATGCCTGCTTGCAAGCTGCATGCTTGCTTGCATGTTTTTTAATTCTACCTCCTAAACATAATATACTGTAATATACTTCTCTCTGACGAGCAATTATGTGTTTATTTGTCTTGCTATTCAGTTTTACAAGGTGTTTTTATTTCGGAATTGTATTAATCGTTATTTTAATAATCGGAATTCGTATTTTTGATGTTTCGAATTATCAATAAGTCGGAATTTTTGTTATTCGATCTATTGAAACTCGGTATTTTGAGAATAGTAATTATGAACGTTAGGAATATTGAAATTTAGGAATTATGAAAATAGGAGTAATGATAAGTCGGAGTTGTTATATTCGGAATTATGAAAATCGGTATTTTGAAATTCGTACTTGTGACTGTCCGAATAAAGTTTTTCGTATTTATGTAGTGTACCCGCTATAAAGTAAGCAAATATAATTTATCTTACAAAATGGTGTAAGGGGGGTTCATTCGCCTCCTGACAACGGCGACAGCCCCTATCTAGTTTGTTGTAAGATTCGAAAAACCAAAAAGGTTTTTTGGCGCCTGAATGTGTTAAAGGTGCGCTGTTCGTAAATATTTGTGCATTTATTTTGTAAATTGTCACTTCAAAGAAAAGATGACGGTGTTAGTAGGAATATTGGCCACATCACCTCGGGCCAAAATATCTTTGTAGCTCTATAACAATTTTCATTTTAGGCATAGATAACCCCAAAATTCCCAGTTAGAGTTTAAAGAAGTTAACCAGTCAATTACCGTAATTACAGACACAATTAAAAAACCATTGTGTCGATACCAAATGTGGTATCTCAGGGACTTAGAGGTTAAGCGCATTGGTTACGACACGCACGAAACCTATAAGTATGTCAGAAAAGGAGGGAGGGGGTGGGCTGAAATGATGAAGGCGATATACTTAGACTATTTCATGAAAAAAACATCGAATGAAATTCAATTAGAGGGATGGAGTTCAATGAAATTAGAGGATTGTGCTGATGATTTTAATTATTATTATTCTGTAATACACAAGTATTACGGTCCTGAAGCATATTTTGTTCAACACACAGACTAACACTGAGCTACGAATTGCAAAATAACGTAAAAACAATTGAATTTCGTGGGCTACTCTGACGTTTCCAACTTAAAATATGTTGGCAAAAGTAAAATTTACAAAAGAATCTTTTGGAAGAAAAGTCTAGCCAGTATAACCTTATATTTCACAATCAGCCTATAAGGTTCTCACTACAGAGAGACAGTTTCTTGTTCGGTCATGGCTATTTTTCCTTTTTTGTACGTTCAGTCTAATTTTCTATGCATTTCTATGTAGAATTGATATATTGCTTGTGATTGCTACCGCTACCAGGGTCATGTAACATGCGTGTCTGAATCCGAACTAGCTTATAATGGTCCCACCGCTGCACTGCTGGGACACAAGCCTCCTTTCTGGGAGAACCCACCATGCGGTGGGCCCAGTGCGGTCGGTGAAGTTCTAGGACATGACCGTTTCCTTCTCCATTTTGAGAGCATTGGTGAAGAAACTCTATTTTGTGCTTATGATTATACATCTACATATATATATATTTCTTTTATTATTATTATTATTCGGGATAATTATCTTTTTGTATGCACAGAAACATTTCTGTGGCAATTAAGTCTATTTTTCTTTCTTTCTTTCTGTCAAAGGCAGCTAGTTCCATACAGCCTAGTGGGTTATTTGTCGCCACAACATAGGGACAAGCTGTCGCGTAACTCAACCTTCATATCTGGTGATCTGTGGACGCACAGTGCCCCGCGGTGACGTCCTTAACGGGACAAAATTATTGTTATTGCCACCAAAGTAATGTAATTATTTTAACCTATAGAATATGGGCGCGTTGGAGGTGATTTTGTTTTGAATGGTTTTAATTTTTTGCTTAGGTAATATTTTTTATTTAAATTAAGAAGAAACCATTTGAATCCTTTAGGTCTGCAAAAAACAGAGGGGAAAAACAGAACAATTTAATTATACCGTTTTTGCTAACAATGAGGTTTATTATAATTTCTTACTCCAAAATTCCAGATTATAAACATAAAATTCATACATAACAGCCTCTCCAGTTGTTTTATTACCAAAACTTATGGAAACTTTTGGTTTGCCTGAAAGAAACAGACGACCACGACAGATAAAAAATCTTAATATTGACACGTTTAAAAAGAAACTGAAACAATTATCAATTTATGAATGTTATTACTCCACTGCTGAGTTTATGTAGGACACCACCGATTTTAGTTTCTTACAATGTTACTTATTATGTTAATGATTTTATTCTTATCATTGGTTTAGATGTTGTTAAATTTGTTTCCTTGTTTCCAATGTAGACTTAAAATTCTAAGTTGTACTGTCTTATATTCTTGTGCATAAGCACACATTATTTACATTATTATTATACTGACATTGCTAATTGTGTGGAATTGTATGTTAGTGTTAATTGTGTGTTAGAAATTTTGTGTTGGTATATAAGTAATTGAATTGTGTTATTACAAATGTGTGTCTATGATATCGACACAACTAACTTTTAGTTTTATTTGTATGCTCTCGGGTAAAATGTAGCGAATGTGATGTTGTAATTTTTTAACCTACATTTACGAATAAATGTGATTAGAAAAATATTTGTAATTTTCATTCTATCAATGAACAACTGAACACCTTCCATACTACATCAAATGTGGCCGATAGCTACATAGATATTTATATATACAGTAGTACAGATGGCAGGTAGGTATAGCTAGCATTTATGAATGAACCTTTGATGAGACAAAAACTGCTACCTCATCACTAAACCTAATTTCTTACGAAAGCTCCCGAAAAATCGAATCAACACGTCTCAACACTATTATAGTTACACCTTGCGCCCAACCCGTGCACTGCCGTCGTATAATTTATGCCACCGTGCGCCCGCAGTGCCCCGCGACCCGGCCGGCCCCGCGGCCCGGAGGCCCACTGGGGCTCAGTGGGACACTTGTTACGCCGATTTATGGGGATGGGACGCTCCGCATTTTATTGTTTCTACTCTGGTAATGCCCGCTTTACGAACAACTTTTATTATTTATTAATTGATTCAAAATGTCTCTTGTCGATTGAATAAAATTTTATTTATGTCTCGCTTTTGGGACGACATTTTTGTGTGTTTAGTTTATTTATCAGATACAGCTTAATAGATTTGAGAAATGGGGATAGATACGCTGAGATATTTTTTTGATATGAGAAAAATATTGTCATGCCTTCGGAATAAGGTGCTTACTTTCTAAATAAGATGAAGAGTCTGTGCTTTGCCTTTTGTAGCTGATAAGAATCTGGTGTCATTCGTGGAATGTTATCAACTAATTATGTGCATGCGTTGGATTAATTTAAAGTAAAGTAAGTAAACTTGGTGAAACATCGCATTCACCTAAAAAATATACTTTATCATTTATATTAACGATTTCAGTCTTATTGCATTACGGCTACCTCTTTTACCTACGTATAAGGCCAATTTCATTACAAAAAAAACGTTTGAAATCGAGTCGAAATCTCATCTCGGCGACAATCAATGTCAAAAAACGTCAAAAGTACAAATACATCCAAATAGAGGTATTTATTGACAGATTAATACTGAATTAGCATGCGAATGGTCATGAAAATCTGTATTTTTTTCTATAATTATTTCATTTCGCTAAAAATAATCTTAATTTGCAGTTATTTGATACAACCTAAAGCATAATTCAAAATTTCGTCAAAACCCAGTGACTCACACACTAAATTCAAATCTTTTCCTCAATCTTTCATTCACGATTCCACCTGGACATGAGATAGTGATTTTTCCGCGAACCGCTTACAACGAAATCACTAGCTCCATCTAGCTGCGAGCGCGGGGAACATAAGTGCAGTACATTTCACCACAAGATTGCTTCTATTTACTCTCGTTTAGGGCTAATCCGTGATTGCACGCCGGGCGAGTCGATGAGAGGTTGCAGCGGCGGGTTAAAAATAGGGCTCACCCTAATTGATGACCTTTCACCTTGAGCACAGATGTGTAGTTACTGGATGTGCCCTAATCTGTTACATACAAAACGTTCTACTAATACACAGTCAGCACAATGACATTTTAGCCTAGAAGAAACTGTCACTCATCCTTTCTGATTCTGATATAGCCTTCTTCGGTGTTTGCGACCCCTGCACCTAATATGAAAAAGGTTGAGGTAGTTACCACTTCCAGCGCTACTAAGTGTCTGAGATTCCGTCGTGCTCCAGATGTGAGCTCGTGTGAGTAATGTTATGTTCGTGATCATATACCTATAAGTACATATGCGAACTGTTGTTCACTTGCTTCAAACTTTGTTCATCCCTGAAGTTTTAAATAATATCAAAAAGCCAGCACATCTTCACGTTTGACGTTTTGAAGAAGCTCCTGTGATCCTTTTTTTATTACCCTGAAAGTTAGGATAACGTTAACGTGCATAAAAACGTTTACGTTATCCGGAAATAGCATTTGTATAGAATTTTATATGCATACAAGCATTTGGAACTAAGATGATGTGACTGGTTGGGGTTTTCAATAAAAAGTTTCATCATCAATCAGTTCAACTAGGAACTCAAACTAGGTATCAAGTATCAATAATATTCGATACCTAGTTTCAAAAGTATCAAATAACAGCAACATTTACAAGTGTCACTTTGATCAATACCCATTTTCCACAATTTCTTACATAACCTGATGTAATTCAGTTTTATCTCTCAATCGATAAAGATGTCTCACACGCGCTCACAACACTAAAATAACTCAACTCTAAATTAAATGCAAAAAACAATTTATATCGATGAGCAGTCTGTATCTATCGATAAAACATCTGAACGAGAAAGGCAGACGTGAGATATGTCGTGTGGACCGAAGTTAATTACAAACACCAGGGTGACAGCGGAAATGTTAATACAGAGTGAAAATATTAACATGTAATAAACAACTGCGAGCGCGCACATAAGTCCAATGGAACATCTCATTTATTCAAAGAGCACTGATTAAATAAACTCCAAACGAATACTCATTAACATCGTGATCACACGATAAACTAAATCGTACCCATTAAAAAATACTGCCCTATACGCATTAGTCGAGTCGAAAAAATCGATACCAAACAACCCGATTCGTCACGCCGTGTGATCGATTATACGTCTACTCCAATTAATCGTTGCTCGATTATGGCTGTATAATTATATAATAATAAATCGCTTTGCATTATAAAGTTATTGATCTAATAAACGCGGTCCGTCTAAGGTTTTGAGGTGTTATTATTGGGGGTAATGTCTTCATTGCCTTTCATGCAAACCGACGCATGATTGATGGCTGCCATATCGATATAATATCGATAAATTCGACTACGATATTAATATATTCAAATAATAAAGCCTTGATGAGTAATTTGAACCGTTGTTAAGTTTATAGTGCGCCATTCCAAAAACGTAATATGCAAACATATTTATGATTTGCGATAAAACGTAGCGTTCCAGCGCTCGTCCGTCAGGGATATCGATATGTACAGCGACGTGCCTAGTGCGCCTGCGCCGCTAACAAACCCGCGCTAATAATAAACTGTATAATAACTATGATTAACGCAAGTTTAGCTTTACATTAGCTCGTGCGGTGCACGTTAAGAAGTAACGCCTTTGGAACACATTTTAAAATCTCAACACTCGGACGTCTCAGACGACGAAATTCACACGCTCGCTCAGTTTTATCGATGGTTCCAATCGATAACTTTCACAATCGATTTTCATTACACTTTATAACTATAAAAATGTTATAGTTCACCGCTATGTAACACAATCGGTGCTTATTTAAACAGACTTTTCTTGTTAGAAACGAGTGTGAACAATTTGTCTGTGACCTTTGATCGCAATCCGATATCAGTCGATTTATCAGATAGCAAATCGCCGATCGAACAAATTAAAATCATTAACAAAGCAATCCAATCCGTTGCGTTACCATTCACTATAAAGGCCGATAATTAAATATTTATTCGGTTCTATTAGGATCGATAGAACTGTTACACTGAATCGATTCGTCACTGTGGAAATGCTCAAATTGCTGGCCATAAAAATATATAAAACGCCGTGAAATACATTTGACAGACGAGCGAGAACAAAATCTATATTTGCTCAGTTCGTTATTATCTACATTACTTCATGAGATCTGTCTTTTCGTTTGTACATACGGATTGTATTGCGAATTAGCATTACATTGCGTTTAGAATTACCGTTGAGATTTCGCAAGAAGTTTTTAATTCTAAATCGAAACGCATTAGAGACGGCTGTTACTTCAGTCAATAACACCTTCGTATAATATATGTGAAGCCAGTAGGTGTTTCAATTACATTTAAACGATTCTCTGAGCTTAACATCTGCTGAGTACATAATTTAAAATCCTCATTAGAATCGAAATAGTTTTTAATAAATCCAGCATATTCATTCGAAATTAAAATATTCACATTTGGGCGGCGACGCCGCGTGTAAACGCTAGTTAATTATAATAGACGATTTATCGATATAATTGAAAGCATTTATCTATACTCACACATCGGTATCGGTCCGTGTTCCCGTAAACCGTGATAAAAATCGATATATAATCGATATATCGATGGAATTTATTCGTCACGCGATCGTGATCGCCTGAGATTACCTAAATGCAACCTTTTGGCCACACGCTTTCTATACAAATAGTTTGAACAGCGTATCAATTACCAAACACACGGGCCTTTAGCGTTCTGTAAATTGGAGTAGAGTGATTTGTTGTTTGTTTCGAACATACACACATTTGTTTTATCGCTACGGTTTAGTTTTGTTTAAAGAGCTTTTGAAAGTTGTTTACTACCATAAAATGATTAAACGTTTTAAGCTCAAATCTAGAGTTTCATCATATATAGAGTAGCAGGCAGGAACATCATTGCCCAAACTGTAACCACAAATGTTGCCATGAAATCAGCGCATGATTATAGACGAAGGTCTGCGTTTGCGCAGAAATTTTTGGTTGTAATAAAAAAAACGTGTGCAGAACAGCTTTTTTTATATAACCGACCAATAATTTAAATTCAGGAGTTCATAATCATGCACTAAATCCATGACAACCAATTACGCATGTTAGCATAATGAGCGTACAATCTTCCCACTGCTGGGACATAGGCTTCCTCTTGGTGAGACGGAGTATTGCACATCTCTTGCCACCCTGTAATTAAATAATAGATCATTTCCAAGACCCCGCTATTTGGCTCTTCCCTAAGTTTTGACACAAAAGTGAAAGAGCATCACAACTACTTCTTAGCACATTCTATTCAGAATGAAAATTAAAAAAGGATAGCTCAAGTCCAAGTAAATCGGAATTCCCGATCACATTAACAGTTTAACAGAATGACGCTAATGCCGATACATTTCCTTCAAAAAGTGTTGGTTTCACACCAAAACTACTTACTGGCTGTTGTATGAACTGCGTTTAGCAATACCGTGTTTAAGACCAGTTGGTCAATATTGTTCCACTGGAGGCTATAAATATCATCATTGTAACGCTTGTGTTTCCATTACGAATTTAGCTGATACATGAGTGATGATATCTTGCTCTCTGAATGTTCAATTCAATTCAATTCGAATTTTTATTGCATATCTCATGTGTGTACAAGATTGAACTAATAGTTACACAGTTCACGTGGTTCACATCAATCGGACACAACAATTGAGTACAATTTGAACAGTCATCATCATTTCAGCCGAAAGACGTCCACTGCTGGACTTAGGCCTCCCCCAATTTGGGGGCTTTGCCATAATCGCCACGCTTGGCAGGCGGGTTGGCGATCGCAGTATGGTGGTAAAATGCATAGAGAACGCTGCTGCCCATTCTCTAGTAAGTCCCTTAGTCACCTCTTACGACACCCACTATTCTACTATTCTTTACGGCCGGCACCACACGGTACAGTACCATGCTTTAAAATTATTAAGTGTAGTACTCAGCCGCATCCGGTTAGACTGGAAGCCGACCTCAACTATGTTGAGAAAAGGCTAGGCAGAAGAAGAAGAAGTACGTCATAACTCACAAATATGATATAGGTATTCAGGTTCCATTAAAATGTAACATTATTTTAAATAATTAATCATAAATTTTATTGATATACGTCATATAAAAAAAACTATTAAAACTTAAGTAATTTGAAGTAAATACATAACGTAACAATAATTAAGGAAATTTTTGCTTAAGGTTTTGGCAAAGTTTAGTCGGCCGTTACCCAGACACCAACCCTCTTGGGAATGCTATTAAAGACGACTAATAAAAAAGTTTAGAAGAAGAGACATATTGCGCCGACTCCAAATAAATTGGGATTAAGGCAGAAGAATGATGACGATGGTGATGAATTAGGTAATAGTTAACGATTTCACTCACTGTTAATGATTTCACTCACTGTTAACGATTTCACTCACTGTTAGTGTGTCAAAGACGTAATGTACTGTTATATTTTAGACTAGCTAATCCGACGAACGTTGTCTTGCCCAAATAATAGTTAACAGGTACTTTCAATTTTTCCTCTTTTTTAAATTTCCAGGATTTTTTTTTTATTTTCTTTTTCGTTAAAAACTGTCAATTCTGACGAAAAACTATTTATGGAACTCAACGGCCTGTCAAAAAAAGTTACTAGATCTACAGGATATTTGCGTTGGTCATATAGAAAATATTCAAAAATTCGTTTATTCATTCCATGTAGGCTGTATTCCATTGTATGAATACACTAAATCCGTGTGATGCCGGACGTAAAGAATAGCACCACCCCATTTCTTCCCGTGGGTGTCGTAAGAGCCGACTAAGGGACTTACTAGAGAATGGGCAGCAGCGTTCACCATACATTTTACCACTATACTGCGATCACCACGGCCACTTACCAAGCATGACGATTCCGGCAAACCCCCAAATTGGGGGGGGCGCTATGTTCAGCAGTCGACGTCTCTCAGTTGAAATGATGATGATGAGGCTGCATGGTACTCAAATGTTGTTACTTTGTGCTTGTAGTTATGCAGACACCCAACCCTTCTTCCGCAAACACTCCATCTTTCTTATCCCATAACACAGCAACGATTCTTGAAAGCAGAAATAATTAGAGTGATGTTTGGTAGTACTGTAAGAACTCTACTATCTATAAAGCCCAATAGAAATATGTTAATGGCATCGAAACCTGGTCCTCGGAGTACCTACGGAGATACTGATGTCTCCATATAATACGTACCCACCACATCTTCAATTAGTGCAGTTAACGATCGCCTCCTAACGCGTGATATCCGACGGATAAGCACATCCGTCCTCAGTTCCTCACACAAATTAACTAAGATACGGTTTTTATTAAGATTACCATTATTAATGTTTTTTTGTACGTTATTATATATTGCTGGCGGGGTTTTATTTTAAATATAGCATAACATAACAGCACGCCTTGTTTCCTCGAAGGTTTGGGCAGAAGGGTACTTATAGTAATCTCTTGTAAAAGGGGGCAAGCCATCAACCAGAAATTCTAAAAAGAAAAACAGAATAACATTGTGCCTGACCTGGGAATTGAACCCAGGTCCTCATGCTCGGACCGCTAGACCAAAGAGGCAATCAGTTGTTTTAAATATTAGGTATTGTTGTTTTCTCCCTGCTTTGTAACTATAACTAGGTGTACAGCTAAAAATGAGTTTCTTATTTTCACTGATTTCAATCCACTAGTATTACTTTGTTTTGTTATCGTCTCGATGCCACGCTAAGAGAGATTTCTTTTACAAATACATAATCTCACCTTTCTTCCCATGGGAGTAGACAGAAACTATGGATCACCCTTTGCCTCGTTAAGGTTCACACATCTGGTCATACACACACGCTGGTTGCGAGGACTACGCACCTGACCTTTCTGAAGAACATCACGAATGGTCACTGTATGTCCTCCTAAGGCGTCCCCTCCCGGTATTTCCACTCAAATCTGCCTCGTAAATACCTTTTGTAAGCCGTCCTTCATTCATCCTCTCAACATGATTTCTTTTACAAATTTATATGTAACTAGCTTCTGCCCGCGACTTCGTCCGCGTCAAATTTTTGCTCCCCTGACCCTTCCCGTCGCATCGATTTGCCTGCTAGTTTTCGTCCATTTTTCGTTGCTGCTCGCTCCTTTTGAGTTATAGTGAGTCAACCTTAAAAGATAGACACATGCTCTCGCGGATTTTCTTTTAGAACTTATTAAAAGGAACAATTCCGCCATACATGATTTTTGCGTTATTTTAACCGTTTACGCAGCGCACGCAACGGAAACTCTCAAAAGGAATAAATTTTTCACGTTTTTGCAACAGTTTTCATTACCGCTCTGCTCCTCTTAGTTGTAGCATGATGTTATATAGCCTATAGCCTCTCTCGATAAATAGGCTACCCAACACAAAAAGATTTTTTCAATCCGGACCAGTAGTTCCTGAGATTAGCGCGTTCAATCAAACAAACAAACAAACTCTTCAGCTTTATAATATTAGTATAGATTTAGATTCATTCTTCCTAAGTAGTTTGAGCGTTAAGTGTCGACGACTTAGAATAATAGCGGCGTTCATATTGCTTCAGTGCCAATTCTCTTGTTAAAATACATTAGCGATAACGATATAGTAACCCTCAAGAAACATTTAGTGTCTATTGCTGATTGAATTATTTCATCACCACTGCTCTCAAAACCGGTGAAAGAAAACTTCGTGAGGAAACCGGCATGTCCTAGAACATAAAAATTCGAAAACATGTGACATCTACCGACCCGCACTGGGCTCGCGTGGGCTCCCCCCTATCACCGAGAGGAGGCCTGTGTCCCAGAAATGGTAAGATTATAGGCTGATGTATATATATATAGTGCTGACTCTCAGCCTAGTTTGAATAAATGACTTTTGATTTTGATTTTCATGTGTGTGATGCATTACAACTTCCATAATCTTCTCACATGCAAGCCAGTTGACCAGCAATATATACCATCATGAAACCAACAACTTTCATACTTAGCAGACAAACTGTTGCTTCTCACTACGACCCGACAACATGAACTTTACCGCAGTGTCCGTTATTCTGTGACTATTACGACATTTTTACACGCTCATGAAGCTCACTTGAGCATTCACAATATAATACAAAATCCACATCAGCCTTCGATGTATCGACGCATCAATTAACTCAGCCTGTCCGATACGAGACTGCACGAACCGTCACGATTATTATATTTAGTCATAAAAGGCCTGCAGTGAGACACGACAATTAATTTTTGAAAAAGAAACTCTCGTATGTTAAATAAGTAATTGTACGAAGCTAAATGTCAACTGTGACCAATTAAAAAAATTACATAATGCCGTACGATAAGTGTCCGCGTTACGGGACGCCTACGACTCGACAACGACTACCAATAATATAAATCGCCACATGGACACACAAAAGACAATATCAATTAAAAAAATTATCACCAATTACCTCGCGGCGGGTCGTCAAACATTGTGTGTCCGAATTTAAATACTAATCGACGTTTAATTTAAACGGGAATCGATTAAATCGTACCGATTCTCGACGCCCGCTTATTTCGAGTGTATGTCTTAATTGCAACATCTTAGGAGAGGATCTTTTGGGGCCGTTTATCGGTTAGAGTCGCCCGCTTAATTAGTACGTATCCCCTGCGCATGCGTCGATGCAATCGCCGTCTCACCTCTGTATTCCTTATTTGAAACGGCGGCTTAGGACGCGTCGTCCCTTACGCACGCGTGCTCACAGTACCCGAGTGAGCAGGACTGCGATACATTTGTGTGTACTGAGATTGTGATCGTGTCGGGCGCCGGCACCCAGCGTTCCTAATGCGTGTTTTAAATGTTTACTAATGAACACGATTATTTAAAGTGACATTTTCGGATTTCCCTCACGGCCATTACAGATCTTGGTATAAAGTCGGGCCGCGCTTTATGCGCCGTATTAAAATACAACAATTTTATACATTTTGTCTATGGCGTGGCGTCGGGTGACATTCCGATGCTATTTGAAGGCAATATAGATTGGTGACGGGTCCCACTCGAACTTTGACATCGTCATATATATTGGACTTTTATATCGACAGGAACATAAATTATACGACATTTGGGTGATATTGAGTGAAATCACCGAACTTTAATGGTCCATGGATGGGCAAATGGCTTGTAGAACAGATGATCATCAATGCTTGGAGCTTTAACCGTCGTTAATCTAAAGCTTTGATTAAAGATTCGATTTGATTTGAACTTTATCACCATGTTAATGGCCGCTAATAATGATATACCTTATTACATAGAATATATAGAAATGATTAAAAAGTACGATATTTATTCTAAGTCTGATTCTTCTTTGTGTTTTTCCTGAAAAATATTGAAGCAAATCTACATTTCCACAAGAGTTTCTTCGCGTAAGGAATGATATTTGAAAATTTATATAAACTTCTCACACAAAAAAGGTACAAAGGAGGACGTAAAGGCTTGAGCAGTCTCTACCAGTCAACCGGTGAAGGACGGTGAAGAGATTAGATGTGGTTTGGTTGAGAGGAACAATGATAAAAACACTAATAAAAATACAATAATAGGATTTACTAGTACACAATTAGATTATAAACTTATAATACACCCCCAAATTTCATCCCCTGGATAGATTTAATAGGGGATGAATGTGTTTGAAAGTTTCTCATTTTTAACCGACTTCAAAAAAAGGAGGAGGTTATCAATTTGACTGTTTGTTTTTTATTATTTTTTTATGTTACCTCATAACTTTTGACTGGGTGAACCGATTTTGATGATTTTTTTTATTTGAAAGCTGGTGCTTCCCGAATGGTCCCATTTTAATTCGGACAATGGGGTCCATGTGAAAACCATATAAGTCTTAAATTTGCATTAAGTATTTGCGCGACAAATGAACGAATAACACGATTAGATTAGTGCAGAGTATCTACCATAACTAAAAAGTTAAAAATAAAAACTTTTTACAAAAAAAAACACCCGACTTCCTTAAAAAAAAACAGTCGGTGTCTTAGAATCTGTATTTAAGGTTTTTTTGCCACCGCCTTCCGAAATTAAAGTTATTTTTGTCTTTGTAGTGTTTTTTTAAAGACGTCGGTTGTTTTTTTTTTTTGTAAAAAGTGTTTTTGCAAATAATCCCATCGAGTGTTCGCTTGTAATTCAAAAAACTGCTTATAAGTGTTGCGATATTTAGTTTACTTGGCACATTCTTTACACTTTCGCCAAACGAAATAAAAAAGGCTAAAACAGAAACATACTGTTATGCAAATGTAACGTGGGCGTAGTCTCTAATTGAGCACTAAAGCGGGCGGTGCCGCGGCGCGCGCTAGTCTCAAATTATAATTTATATAACCGCCTACCTCTTAACTTATAAAACTGACATTTCGTTGAGGTTACAAATTCGTGATCTGGACACGTTTGATAGACCAATATGTTGTAAAATCATAAAATAAACTGTTTTTGCTGATTCGTATGATGGACAAAAGTGGACTCATCAAACAATAAAAAGTGGACTTGTTGTGGATTTGCGTAGGGGTTAAACATGCTCAGAGGTGTTGAACATATTTTAATGTGATAATATGAATTATATAAAAAACTATGGTAGGATTTTTACAACTCAGTTTTTCATTTTGTTTGGAATTAGATATTGGTCCCACGACAAAATATAAATGTTAGAATTGTGGCTTGTACATTTAGCCAGGTATCGCAATTGGCCAAAATGACATCATAGACATAAACTTGCATATGGGCAACTGAAGGAACACGGGTGGGTTTAAGCAGTACTGAAGGGGTCTGCTAGGACCGATGCATGCCAGGGTCGCGAGATTGTTCAAACGAGATACCGTGGCCCTGGCATATGGGAACTGAAGGAACACGGGTGGGTTAAAACCCACTAAAGTCAGTAAAAGTCTGACATGCCCTTCCGCTCCACCCAGAGCGGAAAATGTCAATTGATGATTTCCCACCCACAAAAAAAACGCCTTCTTACCATGGGGGTATGTAAAAACTACAGAACACCACCTACTACGATCCGTACATAATCCTTTTGCCTCGATTACGTTCGTACATGCACGCTGGTTACGGAGAGCTGGTTATAGAGCGGGAGACGTCAATTGATGATTTCCCATAAAATAAACGCTGGTTGCAAAATATCGTACAATGTCGTGGATAAATAACAACAACAACACTTGAAACATTAATTACTTCATGCAATTTCAAACTGAAGTTCTATGGAAACAATACATCGCTCACTCAAATATCAAGGCACACAGAATTTCAGTTATCAACGAAACGTCTATCTACCTAATATAATATAAAACATGGCCTCCCGCGGTGCCAGCCAATAATTCACATGTCGAAATCTTAACAAGTCTCATAGAAAACATAATAATATAAACCACACGTCATTTACGAACCCGTGAAATATAAACAATAGATTATACAGCCTCTTAATCAAGAATTAATAAAAAAAAACAAAAACAACGAAAAAATTCAGGTCACATTATTATGTGATATATTAAGCATAGTTTTTGATAAAATATAGTTGTGTTAATAGTCATATTTGCATATGATCAACAATTAGGGGACCTCCCATCGGTTTACGGTTTGAAAAGTACGGTTTTACGGTAATTCGTATGTATATGGACGATTTAGTCGCGTGTCTAACGCGTTGTGTTAATGATATAGCTGATTATATTATATTAAATGATGCGTATACTGATTGTGTATTATATATTAAATGATATATCGTTATGAGCTTTTTAGTTTTAATGGTGAATTTCGAGTGAGTTATGGAAGGGTGTTGGCGTGTCAAGTTTTAGATTTTGTTTTGGTTTAAATTATATTTAGAAAACATTGTGCGATATTTTTGAATAAGAGGATTAATCAGTTAACAATGTTTACCAATAATAAACTAGAAAATATCTTCAGGATTTAAATATAAATCAGTATTTTAACACTGAACTGTCACACAATTGATAGCTAAATCATTTACAAATGATTGTAAACTTTAACATTTGAACTAAAACTTAGGTAGCATGACATTAGTTAGTACTACTAAAAGTCAAAACACTGAGGACATCATAGATTTATTTTATTAGCTATACTTATATATCATTATCATTTACAGTTCAATAGTAACGTAAGTGATCTATAACCGTCGTTATAATGATTGTTTCGCCTTGACACGGCTGATAACGACGCTGAAGGGAACGTGCGTGGAAAAGACATCAACGCGTTCGACTGTTGAGAGAATTTTGCAATGATGTACAAAATAATTAATTTATCCATATTATTTCGAGAATGATGTAAACTGTATTTTTTTACTTAACTTTGCATCATGCACTTTTATTGTTACTGTTTTCTGACATACAATGAACCAGTAAATACCAAAACATTCCTTACAGTACGTAGAATGTTGCGTTAGTATTTTTTTTTTTTATATTTTTGTATGAGTAATTATAAAATTATTATAATTTTGCGAGACAAACCAAAAAGTACGGTAAACATGTGTACGTACAAAAGACATCAACGCGTTCATTGGAAAGTTGCAATTACAAATTGGTTTGGGATTACTGCTGTTATAATGTACCTAGATATAGTACGCACTCACACTAATTCCTAAAAAGTGCTATTAAAATAAGCTTATTAAAAAAAAATATATGTACAATTAAGTATTTAAAAGATAAAACAAATCGTTATCAAAACGGAAGCGTAGAAAAGACATCAACGCCTTCCGTGAACCTAAAATATCCTTTAACTAAACAGTTTTTAGGGTTCCGTTGTCAAATGGCAAAAAACGGAACCCTTATAGATTCGTCAAGTCTGTCTGTCTGTCTGTCTGTCCATCCGTATGTCACAGCCACTTTTCTCCGAAACTATAAGAGCTATGCTGTTGAAACTTGGTAAGTAGATGTATTCTGTGAACTGCATTAAGATTTTTACACTAAAATAGAAAAAAAAGCAATAAATTTTGGGGTTCCCCATACTTAAAACTGAAACTCAAAAAAAAATTTTTCATCAAACCTATACGTTTGGGGTATTTATGAATAGGCCTTCAAAAATGGTATTGAGGTTTCTAATATCATTTTTTTCTAAACTGAATAGTTTGCACGAGAGACACTTCCAAAGTGGTAAAATGTGTCCCCCCCCCCCCCCCCACCCGGAACTTCTAAAATAAGAGAATGATAAATCTAAAAAAAATATATGATGTACATTACCATGTAAACATCCACTGAAAATTGGTTTGAACGAGATCTAGTAAGTAGTATTTTTTTAATACGTCGTAAATCATAAACCGCAATTTACCTTTCATTCAATCAACTCAAACATGAAAATTAAAAAAAAAACATTTAATTTCATAAACATAAACCTTATGCATAAACCGAGAATACCTACAGGTTTGTACGGAACCCTCGGTGCGCGAGTCCGACTCGCACTTGGCCGGTTTTTTTTCTTCTTTCACTAATTAATTCTGTTTAGTTGTGTTTATACCATTGACATACTCATTTTATGTGCACGCTTATCACTGCCCATTCCATGGTTGCCTGGAAGAGATCGCATAAAACGATAAGGCCGCCCATTGCCATTTATCATTTATCATGGTGTACAATAAAGTATAACTAGTGATCGCCCATTGGTCGAAATTCGACCGTACTTCATTTGAATAGAAATACATTATTAAATGAAAAAAACATATTTATTAATAAATATTTAAAAAAATATCGTTATATTTGACATTCAGTAACACTATAGACAAAAAAACAAATAATCTCGATATGATCATAGATTTAAAAAATTAAATAGGTTATATAATCTATCTATAAAATTAATTTATTTCCTATGGTTATACTTGACATTCAGTAATAGTTAGGGAGCTGGCGAGTAAAATTTCGGTATGATCAACACACAAGGCAGACGTTATTAATAGTGATAATTATACCCTAAGAAACATCAAGGACCTCGTCTGCCACCATGGTGGCGCTGCGTTGTAAATTTACAGCGTTTCAACAATGTTTAATGTCGTAACATCACTATTTAGTAATTAGTTAGTATGTACACCACTAGATAATAATCTATGGTTCCGCTCTGCATCGGTCCGACACTGCTATGTCTGATCCCGTCTGAGATACCACGACTGAACGTGCTCTGTGAAACTGTGATCCTAGTCTGATTAAACCAAGTCTACTCAACATTATCTTTCATTTCTACAAACACAACATGGTGTCAGAAGTCGTGTAAGAAAAAACAAATAAAGAAGATCGGTCCAGAAAATGCCGAACCAAGCCACGAGTGACGACAATGATGGCGGACATGACAAAACATTAAGCACGCGTCTGAAAAAACTCCATATTTCGTCGGATCCAGCAAATAATAATGCGGAGGCATGGAAAAAATGGTGGCAGCAGCTGGAACTATATTTGCTAGCCACAGGCCTGGACAAGTCAAGCGAGAAGCGGAAAATTGCCATTCTACTGCATTTAATTGGTGAGCGTGGTCTCAATATATTTAACACATTTAACTTAAAGATTGATGGAAGCACACTCCAGGAAGTCAAGTCCAAATTCGACAAATTCTTTGAACCAAGAAAAAATGTGACGATGTGTAGATACCTATTCTTCACACGTAGGCAGGAAAAATCCGAAAACATCGACGAATTCCTCACGGATTTGGAAAATAAAAGCAGAGAATGTGAGTTTGGCACGCTCAGGGAGTCGTTAATCAGAGATATTTTTATAGCAAACCTCAATATAGATTCGTCACATGTACGTCAGAGGTTACTGCAAGAACCTGATTTGACATATCAGAGAATGCAAGAGCTGGCGAGGACACTCATAATCGCTCAGCAGGATGCTGAAAAAATCGTCAAAGGCACCAGTGTCGCCAGTGAAAACGTCATGCATCTCAGTCGGAGGAACCGTAGTCGACAAGATGGTCTACAGCGAGCTTCCAGTCGCAGGTCGAGCAATCGCCAGTCAGCTTCGAGCAGTCGCAAGTCAGCATCAGCTTCAAACAGCGACCACATCAGCAACTCGAAGACATGCAGCCGCTGTGGGCAGTCTCATCGCTACAAATGTCCAGCTAAAGGCGTTCAATGCAGGTCATGTAAATCTTTTGGTCATTTTGCTAAATATTGTCTCAAGAATAAATAAGTCAGTCAGTTGCAATCGTTTAATTCAGATAATAGTAGTCAAGAATATTTTGTTGGCATGTTGAACAGTCAATTAAAGTTGAGTAAAAGTCATTCAGAAAATCATGTGGATCATAATGCACATAGTAGTCAGTCAAGTAGTCAGTCTCACTACACAGCAACACATAGTCAGTCTCACTCACACAGTCAGAGCAGTAGACACGGACACAAAAACACAGCAGTAGTGGTACATCAAAAGGGACAGTCACAGTCACCGTATCTCAAGGATGAGAACAGTAACAAGTCGGAGAGATCCAACGTCAAGTCCAAAAGTCAACAAAGTCAACGTCAAGTTTATCATCTCAATGATGAAAACAGTCACAAGTCTGAGAGATGTACTGAAAATAATCAACATCTCAATGATAAAAAAAGTCACATATCTGAGAGATCCAACGTCAAGTCAAATAGTCAAAATAGAAAATGTCAGAGTCCATATTTACATCTCAATGATGAAAAAAGTCACAAGTCTGAGGGATTACACAACAAAACACAAGGTCATAGACTTAGAAACAGTCGTCAGCATTCACAGTTTTCACAGACACACAACGGATCATTAGTCAGTCACTCAGATATAAGTCATACAGTAAAGAATGTCAACACTGTGGATAGTAACCATGCAAAACAGTCATGGGAAATTAACCTAGTAGTAGGAAATAAACAAATTAAATGCATCATAGACTCTGGTGCAGATGTCAACATTATGTCAAAGCAAACATTTTATAACCTGTCAAAAGTGTGACTTGTCAAATGTCAAATAAATGTCACAGGATTTGGTGGAAAATCCATTCCGATTCTAGGCAAAGTGAACATAAATTGTAAATTATGCGTTAATAATAATGACGTCGTCGAATCTATAATGTTTATAATAGCAGATTTAGATTGTCCAAATGTTCTTGGTCTACCAACATGTGAAAGGTTAGGAATTATAAGACGTGTCTTTTCAGTATCAAAGCAGGGTTTTTGTAAACAAATTCTCACACAATATAATGATGTTTTTCAGGGACTTGGATGTCTACCTCCAGTCTGTCATCTTAAACTCAAGCCTGATGCAGTACCATGTGTTGATCCGCCCAGGAAAGTTCCATTTGCGTTACAAGGCAGATTACACGAAGAGTTGGATCGCATGATGGAGATGCAAGTTATTGAGAAGGTTACAAAACCAACAGAGTGGGTTAACTCAGTCGTCATAACTGTAAAAAGTTCAGGTCAGTTAAGAATTTGTCTAGACCCTAGAAATTTGAATAAAAACATAATGAGAGAATTCTATCCACTTAAGTCAATTGATGAGATTAGGTCTCAGCTCGAAGGGGCTGTATGTTTTTCTCATTTAGATGCATTTTCGGGTTTCTGGATGCTACGTCTGGATGAATACAGTTCTGAATTATGTACCTTTCAAACACCATTTGGTAGATATAAGTATTTAAGATTACCATATGGCATAAATGCCTCGTCTGAAATCTTTCAAAGAGTCATGATGAATCTATTCGGTGATATCGAAGGAGTCTTAATATTCATAGATGATATTTTGGTTTATGGACCAAATGAGTCAGTTCATAATGAAAGATTACACAAAGTCATGCAAAGAGCTCGTCAAGTCAATTTAAAATTTAACAAGTCAAAATGTAAATTTTTAGTCACAGAAGTATGTTTTTTGGGTTATGTCTTCAGTAAAGATGGTGCCAGGGCAGATCAAGAAAAAGTCAAAGCCATTGTCAATATGCCCACACCAAAAAATGTCAAAGAGTTACAGAGAATATTAGGTATGATTAATTATTTAGGACCTTTCATTAGTAACTTGTCAGAAAAAACACAAATATTAAGAAATCTTTTGAAAAAAGATTCAGTCTGGACTTGGGATGAGAATTATAGTCAATGTCTCAAAAAACTGAAAGATGAGATTACAAACTCACCAGTTTTAGCTCATTACAATCCTAAGATTCCATTAGTCTTGTCAGTTGATTCGTCGAAATCAGCATTAGGAGCAGTCATATTACAGAAAAACAAACCTATAGCATACAGTTCAAAAACTTTAACTGAAACCCAGGAAAGATATGCGCAGATAGAAAAAGAGCTACTAGCAATTCAATTTGGTTGTGAAAAATTTCACCAATATGTATATGGTAATAGAGTCACAGTACATACTGATCACAAGCCATTAGTCTATTTATTCAAAAAGCCATTGCATGATGTCCCCGCTAGATTACAGCGTATGATGTTAACTGTACAAAAGTATGATTTAGAAGTAATACATGTACCAGGTAAAGAAATGTATATATCAGACACTTTGTCAAGGGCAGCTTTGAAAGACCATTACACACCTGAAAATGAGTCAGAAATGTCTTGTCATGTCAATTTAATGTATGCTAATTTAGCAATAACAAAGGAATACAGCACAAAATTGGCACAGGAAACCAAAAATGATGAAACCTTACAATTATTAAAAAAATATTATAATGAAGGATGGCCTAAAAACAAGAACAATGTCAGTTCATTAGTCAAATCATATTGGAATATTCAAGGTGAAATACATGTAATAAAAGATTTAGTGTTCAAAGGTTCAAAATTAATAGTACCACAGTCAATGTATAAAGAAATGTTAGAAAAAATACATCAAGGTCACCAAGGTATAAATAAATGTCTGAAAATAGCAAAAGAATCTTTGTATTGGCCAAATATGTCAAGTGAAATTAAGAATTTAGTCGAACAATGTCTTGTATGTGCAAAATTCAAACCATGTAATCAAAAGGAACCACTACAAAATTTTGAAATATGTAAATATCCATGGCAACAAGTCGGTATTGATTTACAATAATACATTTTGAAAGTTTAGTTTATTTAATTGTCACAGATTATTACTCAAAATACATAGAGATAGCATTATTAAATAAAAACAGTACTGCTCAAAATGTAATTACTCATTTAAAATCTATTTTTGCTCGTCATGGAATACCATTGTCACTGGTGTCAGATGGTGGACCTCCTTTTCAGTCAATTGATTTCAAAAATTTCTTACAACAATGGGACATAGAACATGTTGTTACTAGCCCATATCATTCACAGTCAAATGGTCAAGCTGAAAGTTCAGTAAAAATAATAAAAAATATGTTAAGGAAATGTAAAGAAAACAAAACAGATCCATACATAGCTTTATTACAGTATAGAAATACACCAAAAAATAATTTGTCATCACCAGCTCAATTGTTAATGTCAAGAAACTTGAGAGACAATATTCCAGTATCATATAAGAGATTAAAGCCAAAAGTAGTAACATTTCAGGATTACAAAGAGTCAGTCAAGAAAAATGATGAAAACAAATCTAGGAATTATGATAAAAATACTAAGTCAATGTCGATGTTACATTACAATGACCATGTCTATTTTAAAAGAAATCCAAAAAGTAACTGGGAACAAGCTATTGTCAAACAAAGATTGATGAACAATAGGTCGTATGTGGTTGAGGATGTCAATGGTGTACAGTATAGGAGAAATAGAATACACTTAAGACATAAGTACTCCCAAAACTATGCAAACCCTCCTATGCAATCCAACTCGTCGCAGGAGAGAGAGGAAGGTGACAGACAGGAGTCAAGACTTCAAGAATCCTCATCTCATATATCCTCAAGCGTAACAACCAGGTCAGGTCGAATTTTAAAACCACCAAGAAGGTTAATAGACGAAATAGATAAACCATTAACTAAGTAGTATTAAGAAGGTTGTCTAGATTAAATGTAACTAAGTATTAATAAGAATGTTGTCTAGTTATAATATAACTATAAGTATCATAGAGCATGTTGTCATGTAGGTAGAGTCACTTGTCAATGTACATCTTATTAATTGTTTGTCAGGGGTTTAATTTGAACTCAACAAGGGGGATGTCGTAACATCACTATTTAGTAATTAGTTAGTATGTACACCACTAGATAATAATCTATGGTTCCGCTCTGCATCGGTCCGACACTGCTATGTCTGATCCCGTCTGAGATACCACGACTGAACGTGCTCTGTGAAACTGTGATCCTAGTCTGATTAAACCAAGTCTACTCAACATTATCTTTCATTTCTACAAACACAACATTTAAAAAAAAAGGTGTGCTATATTATGCGCAAACGTCTGCCTCTGGGGCTGATGATCACAGTCATCCTGGAAACAGAAAGAATCGAAAAGGCAGACATCCAGGGCTCTGACTTTTGTAGTATTCATTTTTTACATTTATTTATATGATTAAAAAAACTCTATATGAAGTGCACACTGGGCAGATTTGAATTGTTCGATTAGAAAAAATGAGAAGAACCACGGAAAAATAGTCTGCCAACATGTTGCCTCTGCGTTGTCTATTGACAGTGCTCCGAAAATGTAACAAAAGGTGTGTTATATTATGCGCACATGTCTACTTCTTTGACTGATGTTTGAATTCCTTATGAAAACCAAGAAAATCGATGAGGCCGACGTTCAGGCCTCTAATATTCCAAAGGCAGACCATTTGATTTTTTTCAACCCGACGCTCGCGCCAATCCAAGCAGGTATAAAATATCCTCATAGTTCCTTTCGTGGTGTCTCTCTTTTATTTGGGAATATGAGTGAGAACGGTATAACTCAGTTCCGACCTTTTCCGTATTGTGAAACTAAATGTATAGAGCGTATATCTATATACAGCCTCCCCTCTCTCTCGCTCTCAGGCACTTTCACACGTCTTGGTTCAAAATCTACGTATTTTAAACAAATAAAACGTGATTAAAAAAGTTAAAGACTGTTCCTATCCAGATCCTAATCCTATTCAGATTACAATCAAGCATGCAATTAAAAAAATACTTTCTAATTAAAGTTCCAAGCGCATTTCGTTTCTGGTTGGCAGTGAGAAAAATTTGATTGCATAGATTTCAGCTCCAGAAGTTTAATCCTTACCGTGAGTTTAGAGGATGATATTAAACAAAATTATAATAATAAAACTATAAATAATAACAATAATCCCACGTAATACCCGCTGTCCCTTGATTCCGTGAATTTCAAAAAGTAATACAGCTGAAAATCAGTGAGCAAAGAGTCTGCCACATGTTTTTTCGAATCCACAGAGTCATAGTGAATCGAATGGGCGCAATGAGAACCGCGTGCAAATGACTTAGTAGAGCTTTTTTTTAACATTTTTACAACTCCGTCCCATGATAATGTAGAGTCCTGAATGTTTGCCTCTTCGATTTTCTTCGTTTCCAAGATGATTGTGACCATGAACTCTAGAGGCATACATGTGCAAATGATTTAATACCCCGATTTTTTTAAGCAACTTCAATCCGCTGTAACGCGAAAACGCAGTGACATAGGACCTTAATTGATTGGACCAAATCGATTCGTAATGATTTAAGCTGCAATCTACCTCGACGTGAAACGTGTGCAAATCATATACCGAAATGCTCGCCAGCTCCCTAACTATAAGACTATAGACACAAAATAAAGACAGATATTGTCGATTGGACCATAAACAAAAGAATATTTATGCATGTGTTTATTAAATACACGGTAATGAATAATAGTGTGTGTAACGTGTTATTTATTGAAAATAATATATTTTTACGCATAATTTTAAAAAAATATTAGCATTCGTCACTTCTTCTCTGTATAAACTCTAAGTGTGCAAAATTTTATACTCCTCCGTCCGCCCAATTTTCGTAAAAAGGGATCCAAAGTTTTCGCTTCACGTATTAATATATAGATATCTGGATGACCGAGCTTTGCTCGGTATTTTTTGGTTGATTATCGATAAAGTTGATCATTGAAAACACGAATAAAAAGACATTTTATAAAAATGAATCCGAGCTAGATCGATTTATCGCCCCCAAAACCCCCTGTATACTAAATTTCATGAAAATCCTTGGAGCCGTTTCCGAGATTCAGATTATATATATATATATATATACATATATACAAGAATTGCTCGTTTAAAGATATAAGATAAGATAAGATATAAGTGTGTTACTGGATGTAAAGAATAGTATCCTCCCATTTCTTCTCGCGGGTTTCGTAAGAGGCAACTAAGGGACTTACTAGAGAATGGGCATCAGCGGTCTCCATGCATTTTACCACTACACTGCGATCGTCAACCCGCATAACAAGCGTGGGTATTATAGCAAACCCTCAAAATTTAGGGAGGCCAATGTCCAGCAGTGGACGTCCTTTGACTGTAATGATGACTGATTGGGTCTCATTGACTTTTCGGCGACATCGCACTGACAGACCAGGATAATGATGCATGGACGACCATGACTCCTACCAAAGGGACTGGCCTGCAAAGGCACAGGACAGGTCGTGTGAAAAAGGGAAAGGAAGCCTTTTGGCCAGCAATGGGTAAATAGAAAGATAGATTAACAAATAGGATTACATATAGGTTTTATTAACAAATTTTCCCGACATAGTAGGTACCTACTCTAATGCTCCCATATTTTATCTCGGAACGTGTTTACATGTTCCTGTACGAGGAGTGCGTTAGGTAATTGGTATGATATTCGCCCTGCTCATAACATATTAACATTCAATAGCGTTCTAGATCACTATCAGGCTCCAGCGATGTTACACAAGCTATTAAGGCTGTTAGCCTATTAAATAATCACTATAGGTAACTGAAATTGCATGTTATATACATACTGAGTGTGGTAGTTAGTTCATGTATTTGTATGGACCGTTTTTGTGGAAATGCCTCATGAATCCGAAGCTTTTTGACTTTTCTTTGTTGTCTCCAATTTGAAGAAGACAGGGAAATCGACATACAAATAAACAAAATGGAAGTGAATGTTTGTAATGTCCAAATAACAGCTGAAGTTTTGTCTGTCTGCTTGTTTGGGCTAATCTTCTAAACGGCTGGACCGATTTTGACAGGACTTTCACTGGCAGATAACTGATGTTATAAAAAATAGCATAAGGTGTATTTTTGTCCTGGTAGCACGTTCCCGTCGGATAATTTCCGACATACACCACGGACGAAGCCCCGAGAACAGCTAGTAGATAGTAAATAAGCAATTTGATATGTTATTTAATCTTGTGTCAAGTAGTTTTGGCTGTTGTTTTTCGACCAATCATTCAGTCACAGATAGTTGTAACCGGACAACTTGACGCCTGAAAATAGAGTGTCAATCACAATTTTATTGACCCTCTATTTTCAGGCATCAAGTTGCTCAGTGCATGGTGATGGTATAGTTTTCAACGTTTTTGTTTCATAATCATAATCACCCTATATTGTTCCCACTTCTGGGACACAGGCCTCCTCTCGGTGAAAGGGAATGGGCCGTAATCTACCACGCGGGCTCAGTGCGGGTTGATAGTTAACGCTATCTTCGAAATTTTGGTTCCAGTATACGCCGGTATCCACACGATGTTTTCCTTCACCGTTATGAGAGCAGTGGCGAATGAATGAATGAATAACTCGTTAGATTTTTTGTTCGCATAATTACATCATAACTACTAATTTAAACTTATCACCTTCTATTCGAGTCTTTTCAAATGATGAGCTACAAGTCTCATCTTCATGCTCCGAGTTTTTCTTAAGACTCAAGTTCATTTTACGACTCGAGTCCTTTTTAAGACTTGAGTCCTCTTTAGGACTCGAGTCCATTTTAAGACTCGAGTCTTAACTCTGGACTTCGAGCCTTTTTAGCACACTGAGTCTTGCATAATTGACTCGAGTCTTTAAAATTATGACTCAAGGACTCGAGTCCTTTGCATCACTACTCCAAACCCT
This sequence comes from Aporophyla lueneburgensis, assembly GCA_932294355.1. Lineage (NCBI taxonomy): Eukaryota > Metazoa > Arthropoda > Insecta > Lepidoptera > Noctuidae > Aporophyla > Aporophyla lueneburgensis. The sequence goes on from OW028753.1 coordinate 28,821,810, forward strand.
GGTCCTCCTCTGTTTGTGTATTTACATAGTATTGCATAGAATTTAGTTCTTCGAACTGAACACATAGCTGTGCTGCTAGGGAATTTGTTGCATCACTTCTTCCTCCGAGCTAAGGTATTAGGAAGTGGTGAAGGGAGGATTTTTTTTTTTTGTTTTGGCGGGCATAATTTTGACGTTCAAAAATTGCTGACTCTCAGCCTGGTTTGAATATACTACTTTTAATTTTGATAATTTTGGAACAGTAAGTAAGTCAAGTTTTTCATTGATCGTAAGCGTAATGAGTCCGACCACATATTATTAGTAGGTACATACTTGCAGTACCACCAAAATCTGAATAATTAGATAAGAAACCGTGAGAAACGCAATAATCTCAGATCAATAGAGATCCCGCTAATTTGAAACTATAAGCTTAGTGCATACGGGTACATAAAATAATCATTCTAAGCAAAGAGTACACTGTACGATATTAATATGTAATTTTATGCCGCATACACTTTCTAAGGTAGGATTACAAGAAGATTTTTCAAAGTGAAATAATCTAGCGTTTATCATAAATAACGTTTAAAATTGATTGTATTGAGTTTATATGTATAATCGGTATATTATCTTACATATTACATCCCAATATTGTTATCGTATTAAACAATTTTATCAAGCACTTCACAACACCCTTATTTCCTTCGTCTTAAAGTATAGTTTTCTGTAAATTAGTTGCAAAATAAAGATGGTTTGAAATCAGTAGCGACATCCTATCCGAGTTATTCGATGCGCATACGCAACAATTTGAACGTAATTTATGTTCAGTTCGCTCCCAACCGTTACGAATAGGATCAGACGAGTTATAAATATATATTTTTATATATTATATTCAGTTCAAATTGTCCCAAGTAGGCTACCCTACTTGGGACAATTTGAACTGAATATAACTTGACACAATTAATTTGACTGATTTCACACTCATACGAATCCCATTTTGCTTGCTAAAAATACGATTGAACTCTCTAATACATTAAATGCGCCTCTTTTTGTGACCCTCAAATAATACCTATTTTAGAAGCTGCGACCAACTTAGATGTAGGTACGTCAAATGTTACATTTAGTCACCATTTTTTAGTTTATAATATTTGATTAATAGATCAGTCCGTTGAAATTGTGAACTATAGTATAATCTGATTTCACAGTAGAGCAGTATTGGTCGGAAAGAGAGCCTTAAAAGTTATTAGTATGCGTAAATTACTGAAGAAAAAAGCCATAAATAACGTTACTTACTTGTTGGACAGCCAGGAAATCCTGGTTTTCTTATATGACATATCATTACATATTCACGCTTGTATTTCTCGTAGGATTGGGGCAGAGGTGGACCTACCACCAGCCGGGGATCGCGGAAGTCGCAGTAGATCTCCTGTGTGATCCTCGAAGTAGGGGTGATAGGGAACACCAGGGTGGAGGACATCCATGAGGGTTGCCACATCGACGTAAAATCAGAGGTGTAACTATAGTTCACCTACATTTCGCCATTTATGTTTAAATCCCAGGGGGCGAGCCGAGTACAAATCCAGACTCCGGGCCGCTACTGAGAAATTGCAGTTAGAAAAACCCAATAACAGATTTTTGTCCCAAGAATTGAACCTAGAGCCTAGAACTAGACCAACGAAGCAATCTCACATCTATCACAGAGCTTTTTTTTTTCATTCAAATCTTACAAGACCCTTTCCAAGCAGTTCTCATAATCCAAAAGTCACACACTGAACACAACTACACCATAAATCCTATCTTCAGCACACCATCACTTACCCGGTAGCGAAATAAAAATCATTTACTGTTAACATGATGCTCTTATGTTAATTCAATTATGTTGGTAACGGTACCACAGCTCCACTAAACTGTCCTAGGTGTGTACATGTTACTGTGAAAGCTTGAAACTTGTTCATACTTCCGTCTTGCTAGTAAAAAAGCATTATATATATTATTATTTTTGTTTTGGTTCAGTACCGAGGAATACGCAACGAAAAAAACGCAAATAAAAAAGTATTCAACAAAAAATAATTATTAAGAGCTTATATTTCAAAAGTCAGGTAATATCAGATGAATAAATATTGAAGTTTGACAGCTTTTGTATGTGAAATGTGTCAATCTGTCAGATTTATTCTTCCGATAAAAGTTATCTGACTATTGAAAAATCAGCCCAACAAACAGAATTTTCGTGCTTTCCCCATAATAGTTTCAATTGGTAAAAATTGTTTACCCACGGGAATAAAACGAAGTATTTAAACATCTAGTCTAGTAATATTATTTATCATCAACCACCTAGCCATATTAGGTCTTCGAAATAAAACCTATGTCATAAATGTTACATACTTCAACAAATGTTACATATTTCTGTACAATTTTTTTTCTAACTAGAAACTCCAGAACTTCCAGCAGTCCAACCTTTTACCGCTACATACATATTTATTGTCCACCACACATTGTCTGGGTGATGTAAAAATTGATTGTCAATGTAAAGTTTATTGCTATCGCTGCGTAGGAGTCATTGTGTTTAGGGTCAAATATGGCAATAAATTGTCATATAGGAATGTAGTGTTAAAGAGCTTTCGTGGTTTTATGATGGAACTGTTAACAGATACTGTCGTGGTCCACGGGAGGCTAGGAGTGGTACTCGTGGGCTCTTAAGTTTTGAACCTGTCAAGTTGCTCTCTTAAAACTTGAGTGAAAAGGTTAGTAATGGAATTAAAGTTTTAAGTTGTTTCACAAAGCAGTGGGTTGGTAATACTCGTGGGAAAATTAAGAAAATCAAACAACTGAGTTTTCTTACTTTCAACTTCACTGTTTATAGTGCGTATAGATTTGAACAGTCAACAAACAGTTGAAAAAAAAAATACATCGAACAATTCTTTCACCTTAATACCGTTGTTAATATTTGTGTAGCATGTACAGTAAGTTATAACGTAACCTACACAAGCTAGACTTAAAATTGTATATAAAACAGTGTTTAAGCTCTCTATTCCATAACCACACAACATCATGCCTGTATTTTCTCCAAGGGTTAGGTTGAGGAGGACTATAACGTATACTACCAATAACGTATAGTCCCACAAAGAAGCACTAATTGAAAAAATTCGTAACCGAATAGTTATCGGCAATATAATGTAATCAATTCATAGACAGCGAGCACTAAGTATTGTAATATCATCTCACTGAGAGGAGGCTTGTGTCCCAACAGTGGGCACGTTATAGGCTGATTATGTATGAGCAGTAAGAACTAAAGTTTAAGACGCGTTAAAGACCCCTTTCCATTCTAGAAGCTTTATTTTTTTCTTCCTCTGTGATTAATGCACAAGTGCGATTGGTAGTAATTACCGCTGTCAGTTCACATTATACTGCATTTGTCTTATTAATGCGTTAATAAGATATCTTGTTAAAGGATTAATAATCCAAGATCTCGTCTTGCGATCTCTGTATATCTGTATTATTAGTTCAAAAAATAAAACGAACCTGTACTTAATTTGTAAAATGAAAAAGAGGTTCTGCTTTAAAGACCATTTATTAATTAGCCTTATCATTTTGAAATGTCTTGTTTGTGAACGTGAACATCCTGTATCGAAATAATTGCATAAATCTTTTTAATTTAATTACATTTGCTGCTTTCACATTATGAACTAAAAAGCTACAGAGGAATTAATAATTTAAATTTAATAAATTGGCTATCTTTTTTATTTAAACTCCACAAAGCCAAGATAGAAAACATAAAACCTTCTTATTCCAATTGTCTTCGAATATTATAGTTTGAAACAATAAATTCTTAAAAGATTTATACGCCGAACAGCACACAATCAATCACAGCGGCCGATCAAAGTGAACAATGACACATTGACACATTAAAGACTGCCGTCAAATTACAAGTTTACACCCATGCGTACACGCAATAAAGGCGACAACACACTTTTCTTTTACAATCGAAATTTCTCAACAATAACAAGGCGTTAAACAATAAAATTGTACAAAAAACTCGCGAGTATCGGCCTAATCCGCGACCACAGTCATTAGCACACAGATAGATTTACAATAGCCATAATCCTTTCTGAAACTTACTTCCATACACCATGATAAATGTGTAGTTACATCAATAATATGTCAAAGAAAACCCACCCTTATTTAAAAGGTTTTAAGTGTTGCCAGTGTTTTCAGGGGCGGTATATTTTTCATTGGTTTAAGCTCGCCACCCAGGGCGCGCACAGCCTCTATAAATGCGTACAATTTACAACGTTCTTAACTTGAAGTTGAAAAGTTAGTCTTGTTACGTGAACCTGTGAAGATAATGGGATATATAGGAAAAAATATTAAGAGGATATATAAACTGAACTAAGAAGGTTTTATCTTGGTGCAGAATGATATTCGCGACTTTGTGTGTGTGGTATTTTATCGGTTGCAAGCCTGATTTATAAGTTGACGTCGTCTATAGTAGCACCTAATATTTGTATTGTTTCAGTTATCTGTACAGTTAATTAACGTGGGCTTATTTTTTTGTGTAAATCGGAAAAAATCTGGGGTGATACTTAAGTGAGCTGTAAAGTTACTGGAGGAACACGGCAACCTACAAAACTGCCTATGTAAGTATGCCCAAGTATCACTCAACAAAGGTTAAACGAGAGGCAACCTTGATTTTTGCTTCAACCCTAATCCATGGTGTGGTGAATATGTCCAATAATCTTTATTCAAATAGTCACGAGGATTTTTTTAACAATAAAATGTCATCTCCTCCCTTGAATTTCCAATTAGTATTTGTCAGATAACTCCTCGCTTGCGTTCAGCATATGCGCAGAATTTAATGGTGAAGAACTTTCTTCCTACATCACCACAGATTCATTTACATCCTCAAATAAGGGGCAATATAGCTCTAAAATCAAGGCAAAATTCAGTATTTAACAACAAAGTAACCGCAACAATGTGCTGGGTTATTTATTATTTTGTTTTGTGTCTATTAAGAATTTAAGATAGGTTCGTAAGCCGCTCGTAAATCTGTGGTGTTATCAAAATGCCGGCGCTGCAGGAAAATGATAGATAGGACTCGGTTTATAGAGCAGCTTAGTATCGGTGGAGATATTAAAAGACAGGTTGCGACCTGCGAAATGGCTGGTGTAAGGCAAGAGCGACAGCGGAGCGACAAGTGAAGCGACCAGCGTGTGGTGCATTAATAGCTGGATGTAATCGCGCCGAAAGCGTAACGAAATAATACAATTATTTCACTTATCTCATGGCTATTGTGTCACGTCGTCGGACAAAAGTCTTCGACGTCGGGGCACGGCGATTCGCCTCAAGTGGAGTTGGACAGGACATTTAGTAATACGAGGAGATTGCCGAAGGAGTAATGCAGTGAGCGAATGATGGCCAAAATTAGAACAAAGAAACAAAGGCCGTCCAAAAGCGCGTTGGGTTGACGATATCGTCAAGGTCGCTGGAAACGAGTGGATGAAACACGCACAGAACCGAGATGTATGACGGAAAAAGGGGGAGGCCTATACTTACCAGTGGGAGATTCCGGGCTCAGATGATGATGATGATGATGATGATGATGATGATGATGATGGCTATTGTGTCCAAAATATTCTCAGTAACCTTGACAGTGACAATACTTAAATCCCTTCACCGAGCCCTCAGCAGACAGGATATCTGCGTACTGATGTAAAATTAGCCAGAGTCATGAGTTACTGTCGTATTATTAGATGGAACGATGACCTCAAAAAGGTGGCTGGGACAGACTGGATGCGAAAGGCTGAAGACAGGGTGTTATGGCGCAGAATGGAAGATGGCTATGTCCAGCAGTGGATTACGATAGGCTGAGTTGGCTGTCGTATTTGCCATAACCGAGAAAACAAAGAAGAACCTTTACATAGTTAATACCGCTTCTGGCAAATGTATTTTCGAAAATAAGCTTAGTCTCGTATCTCAAATACGAAAAAAATACTTTTGTTAACGTTACATAATAACATGACTGTCATAATGATCAAAACGTAACCATTTAATTTATTTTAAGTTAACAACCGATGTTTTGTACCTTTATTAACAAATCGACATTTAAATTAATTAAACCCAGTTTTTTTATTTGCACTATTGATTAGGTAACAATTCCAAAAGTTAAATTTATGTCATTCATTCATTAACGTATGAATATAACATGTCTAAAAAAGCTGATCAATTTACGACAAAACTTAATACCTAAAGTAGGTAGGTAATGTTTTATGTGGTTTTGTATTAACATATTTAATCACCAATGTTCTCAAAACAGTGAAGGAAAACATCGTGAGGAAACCGGCATGTTCTAGCTAGACCCAAAAATTCAAAGATATGTGACATCTACCAACCCGCGTGGTGGATTATTGCCCACTCCCTCTCACAGAGAAGGCCTGTGTCCCAGCAGTGAGAACGTTATAGGCTGTTTATGATTATGCTATGTATTAACATACTACAATACATAAAATATAAATGTACATATTTTTTTTGGTTTGGCTGAACTAGTTTTGATGAGTTTTACGTTAAATTTGGTTCAGTCGTTTTTAAGATATCACGGACATGCAAGCGGAGATACGTGTACGAGTCAAACAGAGTTATAGAGTAGGCTTGAAACCTTGTGAACAATGTTTCAGAATGTTTTCAAGTGTAGTTGTATTTAAGTTTTTGACAGATTGTAAACGTCTGTTGCATTTGCATTGATTTATTTAATTTAGACGATTTTTAATTCCGGACATATTTATTACATGTTTACGATCCAGATTTGTAATAAAACTTACAAATTGACAGTTATTACGATTGCAGAATTAGTCTGCCGTATAAAAGACGCGGAATTAAATCCTCAATAGTTCATATACCTCATTATAATATGGAATCACGATGATATAAATTAAAATTACATTAATTACAATATAATCAATTACCGCTAAGTCTAAACGATAAATTAATTCTAAAGATATTGAATCGTGAAATTGATTTATTGCACTAATTTGCTACAAATTATTTTAAATCTATAACTAGCTGTTAAAAAGCTAGATTTAATACATGTCTTGACATTTTTGTTGGCTTTTAGTTTATAACTATAAGTTTACTTAAATTGCAATCATTTGCGTCCATGTCGCTGTTTTACATGTCGTTGGGCTCCTTATGTTCCGAGTTGAGCTAATCGATTAGTGACAAATGCTTGCACTGACTGGACAGGACCACTCAATCTGTGTGGTTCTTTCTTCAAAAGACCATTTCAGTCACCAATCTACATGATCTTCACATGATGTGAACAAGATTATGTCTGGACTTTAAAAGAGACTGTGACCTCTGAGTTTGTTTCGGCCTTTCTTCTCAGAGTAGTCAGTTAGGAAACGCCGAACTCATCTAGTTTAAAAAAATATCATTGACATGTAAAAGTGTTTATACAAACCTACTTACAGAAATAAAATCATTTTCATCCCCCCATCTCGGAAAGAGTATTTTTGCCCTTGGATACCTGAGTGCAAAAGCCGTTTTTATCCACTAGAGGATAAAGTAAATTGAATTTAGAACATCGTGTGCACTAAGTTTGTGAATTCAAAACATCATTAAATCTATTTACTTCTATCTCCATGGTGCCGAATTTATCATTCAACCTTTTTCTAATTTGTAAAACTTAGACTCGGAACCTTCTTGATATACTTTTTTTTTTAATTTGCTTTGCGCGCGCCATTTTACTTTTCACGTCACCAACATTACAGTACCTAACAAAAATATTACACTCGACTTAAGTAACTGTAGCAACGTTACTTTCAATTATTCTTAATTATACCTAAGTATCATTTGAAATAATTTAAAGATTATTCTGTAATACTTACCTATCATAATGTAGTACATAATAAATGTTAATACCTAAACTGATATAAAAGTATCTTGTGATTGAAATGCTTTTTTTTGCATATTTAGTAATTTCCTCGCTGAGGTGGGATGAAAAGTTACGTGTTGCACTCGAGTGCAAAGATTTTTCACCTCGTGCTCTTTTGATTCCCTCGCTAACGCTCAGGATTCTAATTTTTGAATCACTCGCTGCACTCGTGATTCAATTTTAGAATCCTTCGCTTGCTCGGTCATCAAAATTGCGCACGCGGTTAAAAAGCAACTTTGCACTCTTGTATAACAAATAACTATTATCATTTACATAATTGTAGATACAGTAAAATTCAAAATGGAACTATGCGTCAATCGTTAAAGTCCCACACTCGTAGCAAAGTCAATCAGTCAGTAGAGTTTCTTGCCGGCTTTTTTCCGCTACGACCAATTGGAACCTTCAACATTTAAAAAGTGCTCATGTAGGTTTTTCAAAAAAATCGCATATTTTTTACGCACGACTGAACGAAGACGTTTATTACATGTTTACATTTATTTATCTGTAAATCATTTTCTCAGAAAGTTCGATTCTCTAAACTTCATAACATATCAGAAAAACGCATATATTTTTGTAGGTACATGTACATGTTTTATGTAAATCAGCGCATTCTTCGGGTTTTTTTTATTATTTGGTAAGCTTAAAGGAAATCCTATATTAATTCCACATTGTACTTTCAATATCTAAATCAGAATCTGTCGTGTAAGTGCTAACCAATTTATTGACGTGTTTACTCCACCCGTCCATCCGTTCTGTTGCAAAACATACCTTATTTTATTTCTGTTCTCTAGCGAAGTGTTAAAATATGCAGTCGACACGAATCTAAGCCGACTCAAAGGTCAAAAGTTTATACGTAATATCCACTCTAATTGAAAACGCAAAAATTACAGTAGACTATCTCCATCGTAGCAACGCACTTGTGATAGAAGAAATTAAAATTAATTTTGATGTTCTTTTCGAATATTTGTTTTGTTTTAAGTCATCTCACATTTATTCCGTCGACTCGAATTACGTAATATGTTTCTTGTATATCCCCCATTTTTTTGGACTAGGAAAGCATTAAAATGATTTGTCCCGCTCTGAGTGGAGCGGGAGGGCATGTCAGACTTTTATTGCGTAATACCTACCCGTGGTTTTGAACTTTTTCGAACAAATCCGCAACCCTGGCAGTTGTATATCCCCCTATGATTTTGAAGATATATTTCACCTTAAATATACAATGACTCAAATATAACACCCAGCGCTATCTCTTCCCAGAAAAATGATATCGGAAATAAAACCTACAATTTACGACAGAGATAATTAAAAACACTTTAAACCGAACACAAAGCGAAAAAATCTCCGTTATCCGAACTGTTCAAACACACAAATTGAATTAATATTTTATGGCATCAGTATCGAGTGATGTCACCGGTGCGCGGTGCTGTAAAACTAATTAGAGCTCGCATGTCACAGCTGGACGGTTTATGGCGGCCATTACTGGAAAATGTCACCTATACGTCGCGGATAAAGGTGCATCTAGATGACGGTCTGTCGTCCAGATTGATCCAATATGATTCTTTATGATTTGATTAATATATATCGAATCATCTAATCATCGTTTTTCTGAAACAAGCCCGCGACTTTATTTCCAGCCACCGAACATCAACCTGAAGACTACCTACGAACCGATCCGCATGGTGCTGGACATAAAGAATACCATCATCCCATTTCTTCCTGTGCTTGTTGTAAAAGGCAATAAAGGGACTTACTTGAGAATGGGCAGCAGCATTCTCTTTGCATTTTACCACCTTACTGCGATCGCTGACCCCACCAAAAACCCCACCAAATTGGGCGAGGTTATGTCCAGCAGTGAGCGTCTTTTGACTGAAATTATGACCTACGAAAAACATCAAGAAAATATAGCTCGAAGAGTCCTGAAATTAAATTAATATAAAATTTATTCAACTGTCTTGGAACTGACGATGAAATTAAATAGAAATAAATAGGGGTGGAGAAAGCAAATCAAATACTTCTGTAAAATAATGATTAGAGAGTCCAACTTATTATACATGAGGAAAAGGCAAAGAGAAAGAGAGAGCTCGACTACTTAACTAACCAGTAACACGATTGAACATAGCATTTCGATCGATGTCCGGTAGATCATCAATCGACGGTCGATCGATTATGTTCTGAACCGATCGATCGTATCCAACCTAACCCAATCTAGTCGCACCCTTATGTCACCCACACGTCGCATCTAATAACGTTGTATCTGTTTGCAGATCGAGCTACGCAAATATTATAAAGTTCATGATCTGAGATTGACCTTAATGTGCGCTTCCGTGGTCTGGTATTATTTCCTGGTATATCAACATAGCTCTTAAACTTGGCAGTAATGTCAAGTGAGACTCAAGATTTTAACTACTGTAATCGCTTTTAAGTACATCTCTGAATTCGTGTAACGACGAATTTGATGAATAGGTAAATGATAAATGACTTTATTTTTGCAAGTAGGTTTGTACAAACACTTTAAGACGTCAATCATATTTTTTTAAACTAGATCAGGTCGGCGTTTCCTATCTGACTACTCTGAGAAGAAAGGCCGAAACAAACTCAGAGGTCACAGTCTCTTAAGTCCAGACATAATTTGGTCAGATCATGTGAAGTCCATAGGAAAACTGATCGCTAATAATTCTTTTGTATAAACATCTAAAAATAAATTCGGTTGTTTCAATTCTTTTAGTATGTGAAAGTCCAAGACTAAATACGGTAGTTTAAGGAAATCATAAGTATTTCATTTAAGCAATAATTTTAGGTGTTAAATATACCTTTTAAAGATTTGAATAATGCGTTATGTATGCTGTTAGGCTACGCTTGCCGCTGTGTCAGTGGATGGGCGACCATCTTACATACAAAAACCCCTCCGTGCCTCGGAAAGCACGTTAAGCCGTTGGTCCCGGTTGTCATTCGTGGATATTTAACAGTCGTTACGGATCGTCAGAAACCCGAGAGCCTAACAAAATGAGACTTACCAAAGGGTATCGTATTACCCAGTAACTGGATTGTGGCGGTGAGATAGGCAATTAATCCATGTTACATATTGGTGCTCAGCTGCACCCGGTTAAACTGGAAGACAACTCCACCATAGTTAAGAATAGGCTTAAAATTAGAAATGGCTAGGCAGACCGATATTATATACTAGCTTCTGCCCGCGACTTCGTCTGCGTTATATTTCTTGTTCCCCCGACCCTTCCCGTCGCGTCGAATCGCCTACCCGTGCGATTTTCCCTGTTTTTGCAACATTTTTCAATACTGCTCCGCTGCTCCGCTACTGGTCGTAGCGTAATGTTGTATAGCCGATAGCCTTTCTCGATAAATAAGCTACCCAACACAAAAAGAATTTTTCAATTCGGACCAGTAGTTCCTGAGATTAGCGCGTTCAATCAAACAAACAAACTTTTCAGCTTTATAATATTAGTATAGATATTCTTATATGAAAGATACAGTCACATTAATGTCACATCACTTACAATTTTAAGCGTACAATTACACGTACAGAAGTAGACTAAGCACACACATTTTAAAAATATAGATAAAGGCCTAAAAAAGACTCAAATATCCTTTGATTAAAGAAGCTATTAGCTGTAAAAGTTATCTAACTCTAAAGTATCAAATCCCTTATTAATTCGCATGGAGTGCGAGACGCTGGCGGGCGCGGTGCGGCGCGGTGGTGCGCGGCGGGGTGACCACCCAATATGTCAAATTATTGAGACTATTAACCCCCGACTACAGTGCCGTAATTGTGCACACCACTTGTTAAACCTCCAACACATTTGTCTGGGGGACACCCTGTGCGGATACTAGGGATGTACTAGCCAATAAAGAATACGATAAACAAAAATTGTTTCAGGATTTTTAGAACAAGAAAAAATCCTTTAGAATAAAGTAATGACTGTGAAGATAATTTTCGGCCGATTCCGCATCCCGCTGACTCACATAACTACTTTTAATACCACATGAGATAATATGTGTAAGGGAGGACACCTCCTTGATCTGATCCCTAACCTCGAAATCCGGAGTTAGAGAGAAGTTAGGGGCGATGGTGTCAACTGTCAACATAAGATAAGTTAGGTGTCCGCGTCCGCTCTAAGAATACCACGATTTGACATAAGTCCTACTCCCACTATATTTGGCTCATTCAAAAAGTTAATATTCGGGTGTAAGTTTCACTTCAAAGTTTCGAATTATACTTTCGGAGGGATATTTGCTAACGGATTTAGACAGTAGGTTCCCTGGTACAGCTCAAGTCAAAAAGAAAGAAGTTATTCTACTTTTATTGAAATACACAATCTTCTCTCTCTCTAGATTTGCATTAATTGTAGTTGGGATTGATTTATAAAATCATCATTTACGCTGACTGATTAGGAAGAAGGCTGAAACTCAGAACCCAAAACAGTTTGTAAGCATGTACGATCCTGCCAGGCTCACGGATTTGTTCGAAAGAGTTACCTTGGCCCTGGCATATGGGCAACTGAAGGAACAGGGGTGGGTTTTAGTCAGTAAAAGTCTGACACGCCCTTCCGCTCCACCCAGAGCGGAAGAAGACTTTAATTTGATGATTAGCTACCAAACAAAAAAAAATGCCAGTTACTATGCATTGCAGGGGTTGATTTTAAGTAGGTAATCATGGCCAAGTCCATAAGCTTGTGAACTCTAATCTTTCAAAGTTATAGTTTTACTTATACGTTTTTCTTGCCGTGAGAAACTACGGTTTATACGCCGTGTGTAGACACGGTCACTGATGTTGCAAGGATCACTAAGGAGTCTCGTTAACAGCCACGTTTAAGTCTTATCTTATACGCCATACCGTGAAAAAGCCGTACCATGCACAAAGGGCCTTATGATCCTTCTAACCAAATAGGAAATATAAATCTCTAAACAAACACAAATTTCTTCTCGACTTAATATGTCCCTAAAACTATTACGTTATACAGAATCAAGAGCCCAGAAAAATACAGCACATACCATTAAAGTTTAAATATATCATCTTCGCAATAACTGCTCAAGTAAATCACCTTACCAGTAAGCTCCCATCCCTACAAGTTGTCGAAGACACTGAGCAATAACATCCTCCTACGAACGCGTATATTTAACACTATAAAACAATCTACTGGCCTTATACAAGCTGAAACCACCTTTAGGTATATATGAACAAGAGTTATATGCAACGCAGAAGTTATGTAGCTGGTAACACTCCAGATTTCATTGTAAAATATCGTTGGTTTTTACGTTATGAGACCTTATTCCGTTGTATTAATGGTTGATATACTGCACTGATTATGTGGTTTTAAGTGCCGGTCAAAACAACCTGCCGCGCGCTGCTCAACATTTGATTTATTCGTACAAAAGCGAGTTGGTATTAATTCACTCGCTATTTGTCATTGGACGTGAGAAAGTGCTTTATTGTGGGCACACAACGGGACATATTACTCAGTGGTTGTGACGTGGCTGCTCGTGGTTTATTGTTATTGTTAGCCGATATTTAGTGTGGAAGCTTCGGTATGTCGATGGCTGTTTGGAGGAAATTATATTTCAGGGCTTCGTATATATCGTGTTAAAATGCAACACAAAACTTGTGATTGGTTACAAGGATATGGAGATATTGATAAGGAACTAAAAAGGGAATAAACATAATATCATAACAATATTAGTATAGGAATGACTTCTTCAGAGGGGCTTTTGGCTAAGTTCGCGAGAATTCTAATGAAATCTATGTAGGGCTCCATAGATTTCACTAGGATTCTACGGTGTTCAAAACGAAGCTCTCAGTGTCATAAGTTCTTATTTGTAAAATAGGCACCAATGTGTAGATGTCAATGGTGTAAAATCTTCCGGGCTACTAGTTCAGTTAGGTGTACCTCAAGGCTCAATACTAGGTCCATTCTTATTCTTAGTGTATATTAATGACTTAGCACTTCTATTTAAAGAATATCTGTGACATTGTATTATTTGCTGATGATACCTCACTTATCTTTAAAGTAGACAGGAATAGAAATAACCTAGTTCTTAATGCTAATAAAACGAAATGTATAAAGTTCGCCTTACCGAATGTTAGGAATCTGGGACCCAATGTCGTTTTAGATAATGAGGTGCTTGAAACTGTACACTCGGCAGTTTTTCTGGGCATAACAGTAGACGCCAAACTTCAGTGGGGGTTACATATATCAAGCCTAGCGGGAAGGCTCAGTTCGGCCGCCTACGCCGTAAGGAAAGTTAGACAGTACACGGACGTTGATACAGCTCGATTAGTCTATTTTAGTTATTTTCATAGCATAATGTCCTACGGCATTCTGCTGTGGGGCAAAGCCGCGGACATTCAAAATATTCTTGTTCTTCAAAAACGAGCTGTTCGAGCGATTTACCAACTAGGTGCTAGTTTCTCTGAGAGATTTGTTTAAAGATATTGGTATTCTTACGGTGGCATCACAATTCATCTTCGCCAACATCTTATATATTAGGCAAAATATACACCTGTACACTAAAAACAGTGATATTCATAACATTAATACTAGAAATAAGCACAAACTACGTGCTCCCTTTCACCAGCTTCATAAGGTTCATAATTCTTTTGTTGGTCTTGGTATAACCTTTTATAACAAGCTTCCCTCTACTTTGCTAGATTTGCAGTTTAATGAATTTAAAGCTAAAGTAAAATCCAACCTTTGTTCAAAGGCATATTATTCCATAAACGACTACTTAAACGATAAGAATAGTTGGTCGCTGCGATTAACTTAAGACAATTTATGATCTTTCAATCCAGAATTAGCTTTCCTACTGACAGTTTATATGGGTAGTTCATATAATTGTTTTTTTTTTATTTAACTGATTTTGTTAATTTATTTTTATTTTCTTTTCATTTATTGTGGACATAATTGCAACATGTAGTTAGCTAGCGACCTCGTCAGCTGTTCATAATATTCTTGCTTGACCAACCGGCAGCAAGTTCGTCATGCTCCCTTAGATGTCACTGCTTGCGGTAGCGTCGGGGGTCGGGTTACCACCGGGAAGGTGGTCAAATATGGCGAGGGGGGTAATGGCTGACCTTTGCGTTATGCTCGTGAACGGGTGCTGCTAGTGGTGACTGGTCGTCTTGCTGACCATGGTTTTTGTTATTGTTATTTGTATTAACTGTTATTTTATTTTACTCCGGCGGTCCTAGTTTAACTATTGTAACTTCAACTTAGCTATATGCATCAATGTATGTATATGGATCATTTTGCATCGTTGAATATGTTAGCGGGCACGCCCTTTATGCCTGGAGGCTTTATTTAGGTTTTAAGTTCTGTTTACGTTTTTGTTTTATTATTTCAGCTTGAGTTTAGTTTTCAATGTTTTGGTTGGTATATTGGCGTGTGCTAGCTGACATATGGCGAATAATGTATGTTTTGTTTTATAATATTAATTACTTACGCAATATTGTATAGAATCAAGTTCTTCTAACTGCTGTCTGTTAAGCTGTGCTGCTGGGGAGTTTGTTCCGCCACTTCTTCTTCCCAGCTAAAGCACTAGGAAGTGTCGAAGGGCGGGCGTTTTGGGGGGACTGTCTTATGTAACTTTGACGTTCAAAAAGTGCTGACTCTCAGCCTAGTTTGAATAAATGACTATTGATTTTGATTTTGATTAAGTTACAACAGCCGCACGGGACGATTGTTCAGGGTAAGCTACGCTTGCCGTGGTTGGTCCGTGGATGGGTGACCATCTTTACATACCCTTCCGTGCCTCGGAAAGCACGTTAAGTCGTTGGTCCCGGCTATCTTTCGCAGATCTTAGACAATCTTTACGGATCGTCAGAAGCCCGAAAGTCTGACAACCAGTCTTACCGAGCGGTGTCGTATTACCCAGTAATTGGGTTGTAGAGGTGAGATAGGCGGTCGCTCCATGTAAAATACTGGTACGCAGCTGCATCCGGTTAGACTGGAAGTCGACCCCAAGATAGTTGGGAAAAGGGCAGATGATATGTCTATCTTCCGTATCAACTTGACCAACAAAATATCGTATCTAGTTTTGATTTCAAAGTATTATTAGGTGTGTTTAAGCTATAAAACAAGGCAATAAGACTCATCATCTCCTTGACCGAATAATTTAAAACTTGGGCCATCTTATTCAGATTATATATTGGTCCCTACCCCGCCCACGCCTCAAGCTAACCGCTACTTAAAATTAAAAAGTCCATCCACTTTCGATTCGCCAACAAATGACCTAACACGCACACTCGAATGTTGGATTCTTTATTTTCGTACACCCACGCGTGAAAGTGTACATTTTTATAAAACAATTGTTATCATATTTATTTTGTAAGTATTCATTAGATATTCGTTGTGGAGGGTACTCGAGATGGAAAGTTGGACAAGTGGCTGATTCGACATCGGCCTGTGTTTCGAGATCCACAAGTGTCGGTTGAAGATCGGGTGCGAGTAATAAGTGCGATTCCCAGGCGCGATGACTGGACTCGACTGAGCTTTGTAGCGTGACTATGCTGTTGGGGTTTTATAGGAGATCACTCATTCATTCAACTTGGAGCATCGCTTTATCGAGCCTTGTATTTGACAAGCAAACTTTCTTATTTTCTTCCACAAAAAAAACTGCATTATGCATCCCCAACGGACGCATCCCCAACGGATTATATCTTATCAGTCAGTGTTTAACAGTCTCTGCTGTAGAGGTACAGTAGAAAAAAATACGCTTATTTAGCAATGAAAATAGGTACAGTAATTTACATGTTTGTTATGAGCGAACAATCATTAATCCATCGCCAATTCATGAAAAAAACAAAATTCTACGTGCACATTCGACACAAACTTTATAATACCGGGTAGTCTTGTCACCCTATCACTCAAGTTATGAGCCATTGTTGTTTTTGTCTCTACTCTAGCTTGTCTCTGCATTGTGAGATAATTTGTGATGTTACAATAATATTCAGACAGAGGCCTCGAGTGTCCACCAGTACATACGGTAGGAACGTATATGAATATATTACAGCTTAAGTTTAGGGCTAGAATTGATTGCTTCATGATTTCGGAATCAAAGTGAAACTATCTTGCTTTTGCGTTATATCGACTTTAGATCGATTAAAAAAAAACGACTTAATTAAGGTCATCCAGCTAGAGAAAACTGGCAAAGAACTTTTTCATTGCGTTTCGGGCAAATAAATTACGGGCACTATATGAACGCCAATTTTAGCTTTGGATAACGAATGCCTTCAATGGCTATAAGAGAAGGGGGAGACCAAAGAAACGATGGATGGACTGTGTAAATAATGATATCGTTAGAAAGGGGTTGAATACCGAGCTGACGACTAATAAAGAAGTATGGACGAAAAAGACATGTTACGCCGACCCCAAATAAATGAGGATATGGGCAGAAGTATAATGGCAACAAATGCCTTCACTATGAAAGCACAGCCTGGACAGTTAGCCATACATACTGACTGGCTAAATGTCATTGAGCTTGTGCTGATGAGAGGAGAAGAATCAAGTGCCTAAGTTTCACCAGATGACTGACATAAATATGTACCTAATAATGCAAAATCTTGAAATATGACACTTGGACACCCACTAAGTGCGCAAACACATATTAAAATGTAAGTAAGTGTGAACATTATACGGTCACTATAGCGTCAAGTCTCAATTGCTTTTAAGCAACCACTGAAGCTTGCAAAGGTCAGATAGTAATACATTTGCGTACAACAAGTATCTTAAGATTAAACACGCGATTACGTTAAAAAAATATATGGAAAAGTTCCTTTTAGGTCAGGAAAATATAGAAGTAAAGTTCCTGGTGAAAATAATGCTTTCTGGGAATCACTGTGTGCGTCTGAAGTAGTGTCTATTATTATTAAAGCTTATATTAAACAAATTACCGTACAATGTTTCGATTTGAGAAATATGGCAATCAGCGTTTATGCATATATACATTTTTTTTTTGCTCACCTACGCTTTCGCACTGCTGGGTAAAGGCCAGCCTCGTTTTGATGGAACCTATCCAGCTCGTCCCGCCATCTCCTACGTGGTCTGCCACGACCCCGCCTTACTGTCTCAAGGCACCAGTTCTGTGCTACTTAGGCCTACAGTTTGGCCGGCCTGTGGCAAACTTGTCCTGCCCAGTCCCATTTAAGTTGACAAAAGGTTGCCCATACATAAATAATCAGCCTATAATGTTTACTGCCCCGTTGCAGACCCGACTGCTAAGCGTCCTGGGTTTGATTCCCAGGTCTGTGAGTGTTATTGAGTTTTCTATTAGAAATTTCTCAGTAACAGCCCGAAGTTTGGACGTTGGCGGTTTGATACCCCTATGCCTCAGTGCACCGTAGATCCCGTGCTTGATGTCTCTCCGATTCTGTTGGATGACCGTTCCATCGAACTATCAGAGTGAGGGAAAGGAGAGTGCATCTGTGTCTGCGCACACACTTGTGCATTATAATATCCTCCTCGCCGAAAGCTAGTCTCTGTTGAGTTTGGCCGCCATAGGCGAAATCACGTCTGGACTTCTATCTTATGTTATATGGTAAGACACATGCCTCTTCTCTTTTGAGAGGAAATAAGCCAACGATTAGAGTACAAGGATACTCAACAACTTTGTCTTTAACGCTAGAAAAGTCTGATTTTCTATTGAAAGACAGGTTCATAAACTAAAGTAAAAACAGGAAAAATATCTTTAAATCATGTTACATCGCGACCAAACCTCCGTTTAACTTTACGTGGTGCATCAGGACTGTCCTGTTAAAAGTGGCAAATCGCGACAATTTGACACCTGATACATCGACGGGTCACAATCAGCTCCTTACTTAATTATGTCGCCCACGCTTCACTTTATCATGATAGGGTGTTCGCTCTAATGAAGATATAAGGACTAGACGTATTACTGCATATTTGTTTTAAACACATCTGTGTTACTAGCGAAGATGTACATTTTGCGAGGAGGGTAGGAAGAGGAAGAGGGACACAGATTGGGTGGTTAAACTGATTAAACAGTAATTTAAAAGGATGGTATATTTGAAGAAGAATAAGAAGCGTTTTCAATTTTTCTACGACAGAGTTACAGCTTTCATTTGATTTCTACAATGTTAGCTAGTTGATATTTTTATTTTTTTGGTTAGTCTATTTTGTGCCCCACTGGCTTCGCCGTTTTAATTTCAAGCCTCCCATGTCTTGTGAGTCCCTTACCTTATCAGAAACCTTATCAGATCATCATACCACCTTCGTCGTAGAGTTTTTTAATGTAGGTAATATTTCCGTTGCACATATCTATTCCTCCTTACTTTGATTATGATGACGAGGTACCTTCAGGTATCAGATAACAAATGTTTGATACCCACAGAGGTTCGGACAGATGAACGTCGTTTTTAGGAATGCGAAATGATTCGGAGAATAGTAAAGGCTCAGGTCTCGAGAAAAATCGAAACTAGTTGTCCATAAGATTAGCAGAGATTCACAGGACATTCTCACACTCCCGTCTCTACTTAATTATTTCGCCCACACTTCAAGTTATCGTGATATAGGTGTTACCTCTAATGAAGATTAAGGCAAGACAGTGACGCATTTATAAGCTTAATGTCTTTCAATTAACGCGTAACTTACCGTTGTTTCTCCGACGTGACAGGAATGCAATGATCGTATGTAAACGCGTTCAATGGTGCACTATCTATCGCGCATATACTAACGATAACGTTGAGATAGGTCCTCGGAATGGGAGTCGCAGTAGCTGGGCAGATAAGTGCGTATTTAGTTTGCTTATTGTGATTAAAAATGGGTTGTAATGTGCTGGGTTATAAGGCGTAATGATCTTGCCCTTGCAGCCTCTATGCCTGCATTATGCGTTCACGCAGCAGCTAATACCAACTCACTCGCTACTTTTTAAATCAGTGCTAATTCAAAATTATTCCCGTAATGATAAATGATTTTATTTCTTTAAGTAGGTTTGTAAGAAAGAAAGAAAATACATTTATTTAGCACAAACTCAAAGGGCCACAAAATAATACAGCAAAAAAAAACATAATTTAACAAAAAAGAAAATCAATAAAAAGTGTAAAGTGCGCTGTTAGAAACTGGCATTTATGTGTGCCCCACGGCTGCGCTAAAAAGGTTCAGTTCAGCAAAAATGCCAGACAACTAGTGCCTGACGCTGATTTTCAACTGGACATGAACAAACACTTTTACATGTCAATGCTATTTTTTTGAAACTAGATGAGTTCGGAGTTTCCTAACTGACTACTCTGAGAAGAAAGGCCGAAACAAACTCAGCGGTCCCAGTCTCTTTTAAAGGAGGTCCAGACATAATTTTGGTCACATCATGTGAAGATCATGTAGATTGGTGACTGAAATGGTCTTTTAAGGAAAGAACCACACAGATTGAGTGGACCTGTCCAGTCAGTGCAAGCATTTGTCACTAATCGTTTAGCTCAACTCGGAACATAAGGAGCCCAACGCTTTAACAATACCAAAGAAAGGACATTTGGGTAGGCCACATAAATTACTCAAACTGCCAGATCATGATTACTGAGAAAGAAAGACAACAAAATTAACCAGTCAATTATCGTAATTACAGACACAATTAAAAAACGATTGTGTCTATACCAAATGTGGTATCTTAGGGTCTTAGAGGTTAAAAAAGACCCATATAGTCTTCACATTCCCAATAATTAAAACAGTATGATACTTTACAAAGTAAATATTCATGTCATTGTATATATAAAAATTATCAATGTCAATGTGTATATTAAAAAAAAACGGATATAATTTTGTTAGTCAGATCATTTGATGCGTACTCCATTGTATCGATCTCTGGGTGACCAAATGATCGAAGATGTTGTCTTTTTTTTTTTTTCAGGATGGGAAATCATCAAATGACTTCTCCCGCTCTGGGCGGAGCGGGAGGGCGTGTCAGACTTTTACTGACTAAAACCCACCCGTGTTCCATCAGTTGCCCATGTGCCAGGGTCACGGTATCTCTTTCGAACAATCACGCGACCCCAGCAGGAAGATGTTGTCTTTACACGTATATCTTTAGATTCACTTGACAATTCATCGACTTTGTTAAACAGTTGTCCGTTGTCGCACCAAGATATTTATAGGTAGATTTGTCGAGATCTTAATCTATACTTTTGCCATACGGTTGGTGTCAATACCTATTATGGTTATAGTATCCAGATAAACTGACGTGCATTGTACATAAGTAAGTTCACTGCCTAGACACCTAATTTTAATCAATATTTTAAGTAGATTGCATAAAGGTGCTTGTGTACCATCAGCCAGTTACATACATATGACATTTAATGTAGGTCACAGGTTGTGCTTTGTGGTCAAAGATAGCAATATAAGGTCTACTAATAATTACCTTACATGTTGCTAATATCCAGTCTTTAATACTAGAACATCATGTTTTCTAGTCCCACTACTAATTAAAATGTTAAGTTAACATCCTCTAACCACTGGTCCACTATAACCTATAAGCAAAATGCACATTATATGAGTCTGCTACTGGTAGGTAGGTATGTATAAATAAACCAGTTCTTAATAACCGCTCAAAAACCGAATGTAGATAGCTAGGAGAAGCTTTGATTTCCACAACTGTCAAATTAGGGCTGAAATAGATTGTGTCGTAAGGCGCTTTTAGTCAGTAAAAGTCTGACACGCACTCCCACTCCGCCTCCCATCCAAAAAAAAAAAAGCGCTTTTCAACGGCAGCGACCTCTCGTGCCCAGCCCTGGTACGAGCCATGGTACGGAGCGAGAGGGCATGGGAAGCCGTCAACTCGTGCGTGAGGGAGTGGCAGTCTCTGCGCCCTCACGTCCCTAGCCGCCGCAGGAGGAGACGCCCCGGGCGTCGGGAGTCGATTGCGGACTCCCGGCCACCGTAGGCGCGAGCTTGCGGGCGGCAAGCAATGGGTAGCTCGCCGCCCGGTAAGGACCAGGCTCTGGTCGACGGCGCGTATTGTTCCACGCGCGCCTCAAAGAGATGTCAGCAGCACTGAAGGGGTCTGCTAGGACCGATGCCTGCCGGGGTCGCGTGATTGTTCGAAAGAGATACCGTGACCCTGGCACATGGGCAACTGAAGGAACACGGGTGGGTTTTAGTCAGTAAAAGTCTGACACGCCCTTCCGCTCCGCCCAGAGCGGAAGAAGTCATTTGATGATTTCCCATCCAGAAAAAAAAAAATGCGCTTTTCAAACACGGCAATTTAGAAAATAGGTCTTAGCGCTTTCCCATTTGTACTCATTTGACAACCTGCCTAATTGCTCCATGTTCCTTGTGTTTACCGGACGTAAAGAACAGGACCATGTCATGTCTTCCCATGTCTTAGAAGACGACTAAGGGACTTACTAGAGAATGAGCAGCAGCGTTCTCTATGCGTTTTACCACGATACTGTGATCGATAACCCGCCTGCCAAGCGTGGCAATTATAGCAAAACCCCTCCTTTTGGAGAGGCCTATGTCCAACAGTGGACGTTTTATGACTTAAATGATGATGATGATGATGTCAATAAGGAAGAATAATATAATAAAATAATATTTTGACTAGCCTGTTAGTCTAGTGGTTAGTGACCCTGACTGCTAAGACTGAGGTCGTGGGTTTGATTCCCACCCAGGACAAATCTTTGTGTGATGAGCACGCTCATTTGTTCTGTGTCTGGGTGTAATTTATCTATAATATGTATGTATTTAGAAATATATAAGTATGTTTATCAGTTGTCTGGTTGCCATAGTACAGGCTCTGCCTAGTTTGGGATCAGATAACGGTGTGATGGTTGTCCTAAGATATTTATTTTATTTATTTTTATTGTTTCCAGTACCTAAATTTTAACAGCACAGTGGATCAAAGATTTGTACGTGAACACGTTTTCTTTACCTATGAAGACGAACTTTGGACCCAGCCAAGTTCCCAAGCTTTTACCGGCATTTTTCTATCGCTACTCATACATTATGAATGGACAATAAAAAATACTTTATCTTGTTTGTAGAGGAGTAGATCCGAAGAGGTCGCATCTGCGAGTCATAGGTTAGCCGCCCACGCGTATGCCAGGGCTATAAAACGTAACGTGCTGAATGAAACGCAGGAAAATGGTCGTCAAATTTTTATTTGTGTTGAATATTTATTGCATCAAATAAAATGAAGGAGCCAATGTCGAGACGGTGGTCAATAGACTATCATCCGTCTTATGCGCATGCACCATACTTTGATCATCTGATTGTAAGTTCTCTCAGATTTTCTTGTGCCTTTTGATAATGATTGCTTTTACCGTCATGGGTCGCTCGCTGATAGTACGAGGACAGACAATTAAGTTCCGGGAATTTCGCTCTGCAGTCCCCCCGGGTAACACTGGCGCGTTCGCTCTAGTCGCATTCGAAAGCTAACACGTTTCTATAGTAGTATACGAAATTTCAGCTCAATCGGTGCCGTGGTTGTGTTTTTATAGAATTTTAAACAAAGCTACTTTTTATACCCGTGTCGCGAAAATGTCAGATGTAAATTTCGAACAAAGATGTGCGATCAAATTTTTGGTGAAACTTGGGACAAAACCAGCGGAAATTTTACAAAAACTTCAGACAGTGTACAAGGATGATTGTTATTCGAAAACACGCGTTTACGAGTGGGCCAAGCGGTTTAAGGAGGGAAGAGAGTCGCTCGATGACGATCCGCGGGAAGGTGCTCCTTCCACGTCTCGCATCGACGAAAATGTTGCCCGTTTGCGCGCGAAACTGAATGAAGTGTTAGCCTTCGAATGTTAGAGGAGGAACTAGGCATCAACCGAGAAACAATTCGACGCATGTTGCATGAAGATTTAGGGATGCGCAAAGTGTGTGCCAAAATGGTTCCAAAAGTGCTCACCGCCGAACAAAAACATCTTCGTTTTTCGATCTCGCAAGATTTAATTTCACGGATTGACTGCAGACTTGCAGTATTGTGACCGGAGATGAAAGCTGGGTTTTTGAGTATGATCCAGAAACGAAAAGGCAAAGTTTTCAGTGGTTGGGAGAGGGTGAACCACGCCCGAAGAAAGCCCGGATGTCCAAGTCCAAAATCAAAGCGATGCTCATTGTTTTTTTTTTATATTAATTGAGTAATTCATCGAGAATTTGTTCCTTCGGGCCAGACGGTCAATGCGAACTTTTATATTGAAGTTTTAAAGCGTTTACGGTCCAGAGTGTTTCGCGTTCGCCCCGACTTGGCGCTTAATGGTTGGACGCTGCATCACGACAATGCTCCCTCGTATTCCTCGTACGCTGTTCGCGAATTTGTAGCCAAACATTCCATTCCAACGCTGCCGCACATCCCGTACAGCCCTGATCTAGCCCCCTATGACTTTTTTCTATTCCCAGAAATGAAAAATCACCTGAAGGGAATTCATCACGGGGGGTTAGAGGAGGTGAAGGAGGCCACGACGCGAGTTCTGAAAGAGATTCCTTAAGCGCACTACGAAAATTGTTTCCAGGCGTGGGAGCGCCGTTGGCGCCGGTGCATAGAATTAGGAGGGGACTACTGCGAAGGTATCTAAGGTTGGTTTTGACAATTTTTAATTTATTCTTAATCTATTACAAAATTCCCGGCATTTAATTGTCAGTCCTCGTATTCTCAAACCGGACAAATATTTTTGGGTCTGTTTTTTATCAAAAATCAAAATATTTTAATTTCACACTAGCTTTTGCCAGCGGCATCGCCCGCGTGGATGTCGGAAATACCTAATCTCACGTGGGTGGACTACTGGGATGAAAAGAATCCAGGTTATAAACTATATGTATGCCAACTTTCATCAAAATCCGTTTAGTTTTTTTAGCATGATTGAGTAACAAATATGCAATCATCTAAACATCCAAGGATACAAACCTTCACATTTAAAATATAAGCAGGAAAGAATAAAACTAAAATAAAATTTAATTTTTTTTAGCATTATTTTCGAAACTGTTTTAGCACTACGAATAGGTAGGTACCTACCTACTTGAATTTCACTGGGCGGATAAAGTTCATAGTTCTTGCATGTGTATATGTTCAACACAATGTAAATTGTTTATGAAAAAACTAGCTTCTGCCCGCGACTTCGTCCGCGTTAAATTTCTTGTTCCCCCGACCCTTCCCGTCACGTCGAATCGCCTACCCATGTGATTTTCCCCGTTTTTGCAACATTTTTCATTACTGCTCCGCTCTTCTTAATTGTAGCGTAATGTTATATAGCCTATAGCCTTCCTCGATAAATAGGCTATCCAACACAAAAATAATTTTTCAATTCGGACTAGTAGTTTCTGAGATTAGCGCGTTCAATCAAACAAACATACAAACAAACAAACTTTTCAGCTTTATAATATTAGTATAGATTAAATAAAATGAAACCTACATGGGCACATATGAAAAGTCAGAAGCTAGGTGCACGGTCCCAATTGGTTAAGTATGGAGAAGAGCCGGGAAGAAACTCCACTGATCCTGAATAATCTAAAAAATTATGATATATGAAATGTTTTTGCAGCTCTAACTTCTGTATAATTTCCAATCTATCAGGTCACCAACGTCCCGTGTGGTATACCTTCACACACCTTCCTATTTCTTCCCGTGGTGTGTTGTAAGCGGCGACTAAGGGACTTACTAGAGAATGGTCAGTAGCATTGTATATGCATTTTACCACCAAACTGTGATCGCCAACCCGTCTGCCACGCGTGGCGATTATGGTCCCCCCAAGTAAGGGGAGACTTATGTCCAGCAGTGGACGTCTTCCGGCTGAAATGAGGTCACCAGCAGGCAGTAGTTTAATTCAAGACGTGTTTAGTTACGTACATTTTCTTGACCTATTAGAGGTGCTGGTGACCACGTGACCCGTCGGTTAAACAAAATGGAATAAATCACGATACCGTAATATTTTCGCGACTGATCGTTGGGCGCGGTGATATCGATCGACACTTATGAGATCACAGGAGGCTAAAAATAGTTTGTTAGGTAAGCAGTTACCTCCCTACTAATTTGAATGTTAATAGTATGGTGTCACGAACTTGGGAGTTTTTGTGATCGAAAAAGGGAAGACAAATTGTTACGTTGGCAGGCTAAGCTATTTCAGAATATGGTCTTTATTCTTCGCTTAGCCTTGGCAAAAATGAAGGATTTAAAAATCACTGCATACCTCAATTAGGTTCGTGATGACCTGCCTCTAAGGATGTTTTTATTAGAGAAGCCTAACATTCACAATAATTTCTTGACCTGCTATTTTCTCTTGCAGCCTAAACACACTAACTACTCAAATAGCTATAAATGCCAAGCCTATAATTTCTATTTAGACACCCATACTTGACTCGCCTAACGCAATATCTTCACAACTGTATAATTAGTAAGTTAATAAAGTACGAGTTAATTCCACATCACACCAGCGCTTATTAAAACTTAACAATGAGGAGAAACGTTAAGAAATCCGTGCTTAAACAAACATATGATCGAAGTACCGTATTAGCTACAACTTCCTCAATTAACAAGTGTTCGAAGGTATACTAGAATATAATTACTGCAGCAGTAAACTTGCTCTGTAAACAGCTAACACTCGTTTGGTTTGACGCACCAAACGTTTATAATAACATCTTCTAAGAAACCTTTAGGTGGTCGCAAACATTAGCTTTGTTTGAGCGCCAATTTGGACTGGCCGAGCTTTCATACTTGCCAACTTATCTTGATCAACAAAACACGGTAAAACCACCTTTATTTCCTCCACATAGAAGTGACAGTCTCCGCAAAGGAAAGCAGCGTAAATGCTCTTAAATTTTAATTGCGAAACACTGCGAACGCACACGTCTTGTGTATTCGCGAATGTGTTAATTCAAAGCAATGCAGTATGCTTTTAATATGCACTTATATGGCGTGCACATTCCGCAACACTTAGTTTGCTGATAAAAGCGCACTTTCGTTCGAGATACAAAGACATACGTGAGTCATTGCAAGCAGTGGATTGGGAAAATGTTGCTATTATTTTATGATGAGGCGCTTTTTTATAAAACTCTGAAGGCATAGACCGGGCTCGAAGGCGCCCTTTTTGCTAATTTGTTGTTTGTAATTTTTTTACAACTTGAACTAACCTGATGAACGGTCATTGAACCGTTGCTTCAAGGCGGTCAACTCATTGTATAAGCAAAGGAAAAAGAA
The DNA here is from genome assembly GCA_932294355.1 of Aporophyla lueneburgensis. Classification (NCBI taxonomy): domain Eukaryota; kingdom Metazoa; phylum Arthropoda; class Insecta; order Lepidoptera; family Noctuidae; genus Aporophyla; species Aporophyla lueneburgensis. The sequence goes on from OW028753.1 coordinate 28,848,859, forward strand.
CTGTAAGTTTTTATTGCTCAACTCCTTTTGGGGTTTTTTTTTTGGATGGGAAATCATCAAATGACTTCTCCCGCTCTTCATGTCAGACTTTTACTGACTAAAACCCACCCGTGTTCCTTCAGTTGCCCATGTGCCAGGGTCACGGTATCTCTTTCGAACAATCACGCGACCCCGGCAGGCATCGGTCCTAGCAGACCCCTTCAGCGCTGCTGACATCTCTTTGAGGCGCGCGTGGAACACTACGCGCCGTCGACCCGAGCTTGGTCCTTACCGGGCGGCGGCGGCGAGCTACCCATTGCTCGCCACCCGCAAGCTCGCGCCTACGGTGGCCGGGAGTCCGCTATGGACTCCCGATGCCCGGGGCGTCTCCTCCTGCGGCGGCTAGGGACGTGCGGGCGCAGAGACTGCCACTCCCTCACGCGCCCCGCCTCCTCCTTCGCGAGCATTACTGCTTCGCAGGAGGTGACGGCTTCCCATTCCCTCTCGCTCCGTACCATGGCTCGCACCAGGGCCGGACGCGAGAGGTCGCCGCCGACTCCTTTTGGGGTATTCTTACTCTCGAGCTTCAAACCTCACTAAAGACTCTAGCCAAATCTAGTTTAGAGCCATTTAATTCGTTGAAAGAAAACTAGATTTAAGTAATGCTTCAGCGTTGAGTAAGGCACGGGATAACAGGACTGTGTACCACACGGTTTACGCATCCTTAATACGGTTGAGTACAATATCCTGTCCTGTGCAGCAGCAGCAAATTTCAGAAGTAAACATCCGATATCCTTGTGTAACTTTTCGTTGTTTTCGATTAGTATTCATAAATAATGAAGTAGATAATAGACCATAAGAAAAGATCATGAAACAAACTTATATGAAACTTAATTACTTTTATTAATCACTTACAACTAAAATTTATCCTAATTGAACTGTAAGGTTCATTCACAAAGATCTTGTCACCCGGCCGTCTGTACATGGCTTTACATTCAGTACTTCATTGAACAAAATTGCTATTTACATAACTGTCAACATTCCTACACAATCTTCAGGTTTTCTGGGTACTCACAAAGAGGACTTAAAGACATAGGTATAGGCTTAGATAAAGCGTTCTTCGCGCGTATTCTCCATTGGTGCCTTTCGACGTACTTCATACATACATTCGTATATTATATTATAGTGTTTATTTAAATTACAAGGCAATATAATCATCTTAGAAACAACAAGAATTATTGTACCAATTCGCGCGTAGAACACTTTATTTGAACAGGCGCAAAATAACAAATACCAAGCATATTTTGCAAAACATTCTCAATTTAAGAAAACTATCAAAAATTCTTATGATAATGAGGAAATGTTATTGGGGCAATTGGAATCCAATGGACAGAGGAAAAATTCGAACACACTTAGCAATCTTGGAAAAACTTGCTCCTCAACATGGAAATGAATCATTCGTTGAAATCGTCAGTCAAAGTTCAGGAGTCCAATTTCACCCGTATCTTAAGCTACACACACTTTGAAAACAGCCACTTAAGGACAGACTCGCCGGGCATGACGCGCTTCTCATTTAGGTTTCGTTTCTTGGTCTGTCACATATCTAATGTAGATAGTATCTTCCGGTTTGGGGTCTTCTATTTGTGTTTCATCAAGTTGGGAACACGCGATGGCTAAAGCTGACCCATCATGGGAGAAGCTTAGAGACGAGACCGCAGTGTTGTATCTATGGAACTGACACAGCCTCTTCTTGTTGAAACCGTCCCAAATGTTGACGTAACCGTCAGAGCCACCTGTTGCGAAGGTGTTGTAGATAGAGTGGAAGCTTATCGCATTCACTGGGTAGATTTTTTCCAGACCTGGAATGAGAATTTTCTTAGTAATTGCATTGAATGTCTGTCTAGCCTAGAATGTTATAGGGAATTATTAGGATTTTTGCAAGGAAGGTAGACAATGTGATTTTTGTAATTACTAAGAATATTAAAATATTTCAAATGACCTCAAAATAGTTAGAAAAACGCTAGGCAGATAACAGTTAAAATACTGATATCTTCTATTTTATATCTGCCATACATGGAGCTGTGGTGGCCCAGTGGTTTCAACCCCAACTTACAAGGTGTGAGTTTGAACTCAGGGAGGCACGTTTTATATTTGATTTCATTCATCACCACTGCTCTCAGAACAGTGAAGGAATGTTTCATGAGGAAAATGGCATGTCTTAAGACAAAAAAATTAAAGACATGCCACATCCACTAACCCACACTGGGGCCATGTTATGCATTTTGGCTCACTTCCTCTCCCAGAGTAGGCCTGTGTCTCGGCAGTGGGAATATTGTGTGTTACTGTGTCTCGGTATAATGCAATGCTTATGCATACATTGATATCCCAACACCAGCCTATAAAACTAATATTTTCACAAGCTTGTGACTGATAGCTATTTCTAAATCAACATCTTAATTATAAATGACTGGTCTTACAAAACCAAGTAAAATCAAGATTTTGATACTTACCGCCATCCTTAATCCGGTGACACTTAAAGGCATACTTCTTTTTCTGAACCTCCGGATTACTGTCAAGGTATTCCACAGCCACCCGACCTTCAATGGAACTGAGGACGTACCCCTGCTTGTTAGGGAACACTCGGATGCACCGTGTCTGGTACTTGAGGGAGGATTCACGTCTCTGGTTCACATGTCCCATGTTTCTGACATCCCATACGAAGATCTTGCGGCCTGATGTGCCGACTACAAACTTCTCGCCAACTATACTCATTGTGTATACCTGGAAGATTGAAAAGATGATTTAATACTTGATTTTAATCCAAAAACAACATCATTTTCAGTTTTCTCATTTTATTTCTAGAACATCATCATGTCCAGTATTTCTTGGCGTTTCTAGTTGGCTTATCTTCTGCTTGTCCTACTTGATTAAAGCCACAAAGTTTGTTTCCTAATTTAGGTGACTACTGTCAAGCGATCAAGCATGGTCCAAAAGAAAATTACATCAGCACACAGCTGATTCTGTTGTATCTTACCCTCTCATTTCCTTGATTATAAGTTCCAACACAATTGGGCACACGACTGTCCCACATCTTGACGGTACCATCCCAGCTGCCAGTGAGCACCGCATTCACTTCTGAAGCAAACTCCACACATCGGATAGCTCCTTTATGTTCACCCAGGGTGGTCTCCATACTTGCATTCAAGTCATACATCTTCAGGATCTGGTCCAATCCACCACTATAGGTGTGAACAGCATCCTGGAAAGAAAATGAAGTGGCAGTGTAGTTTTTCAAAATGAACTGTGAAATACTAAGAAGTAGTTTACATAAATTGAGTCTAGCAAAGACTTTCATTAAATGAAACAGTATTTAAACATATGATTCTTTGTAGTTAATTGTAACACAACATGTAGGTTTTAAAACTCTTTGACCATGAGTTACCAAAATCTGGAAATTATTGGACTGTTGCCAAGACGTCAAGCTTTACTATACATAACCAGTCATCTGCCCATCTACAGCTATTAGCATATGCCTTTTTTATTGATATGATAAGCTTGAAAATGTATGCTTTTGCTGGCCTCCTAAAATACAGCATAATATCTTCTATTTTTTTTAAACATTGTTTTCATGATAAAATATTATTTTTTCGCTTGACCATAGAAGCATGCTGCATAAATGCAGCTATTTAGTTAGTGAGAAGTACCCGCGTGCAATTGACAGCCTGTGTTCAAGGGAACAAGCGTGCAAAAACAACTGAATTGTTACCCGGAAGCAAACGTCCAAGACGGGCAGCTCGTGATTGTACTTATGGCGCTCCGTGTTTGACGTGACATCGTACAGCCTCACAGAGCAGTCCCATGATGACACCAGCAAGAACTGATTGGATTTCGGTGCGAATTTAACGCTCGATATAGCATCGTCAGGTAAGCTCTTCAATTTAAACTCGGTGCGGGACTCCGCGACCCGCGTTACTGTCATTGTGGAAGCAATTTTGTTAGCTAATTCAAAATATCACAAAGAATAAAAAAGAGCTCTTCTTTTACGAAGAATTTCACGAATTTTAACGTAAATAGCGGGTTAACCGCAAGCGAGTTCGGCCGTCAGCGACAGTCAGCGACAACAGATAAAAAATGACAATTGAGCGAATTGTCTTGACTTATGAACTTGACGTAAAACAGAAAAAACCAAACGCAGATTTTGCAGTAAACTAAGATATTAATGTTAGTTAGAAAATAATTCATCGCAATTTTTATTTCGAAATATACTATTTTTACTAGAATTCAATGAAAAGGCCCCAAAAAGACTTAAAACCATCTTAAATCACTGTTTCTTATTTTTTTTTATTAGGTGACGTAACGCAAAACAACGAATCTACAGTAACAAATTAATGTGAACGCAACAAAATAAAATCATCAAAACTCCCTTGTTTTGTAGACAAATCAATTTGAAAATAGCTTTAAGTATTTCCTTATTTATTTTTATGTTGTATTATAGAAAGGCCACAAGAAAGCCATTAAAAAAAAACCTCAGATGGGATTGTGTAATCTGGTGACATTTACGAACGCACCTTTATAATTGACATGTTTGTGATGAGGTGTGAATCGTAGAAAGAAATCTCCGTCTCGCAGAAATGATTTCACAAAAATCTATAGTTCCCTAAAGTTTTGTGATGTTCCATTTGTGCTATCTCGATACGAGTATACAGTAATACGATAACAATATAACAGTGCCTCAATAAGTAATATAAATGAATATAAAACCACCGCGCAACTAAGTCGGTTCCGATAGGAACGAATGGAGTGATCAACTTATGAAATAACGATGCAAACCAACTCGAAAACTAAAGAAATGTTTATAGTCAGAGCGCTAGAAAAGATTTTGGCTGATAAGGACATAAAAAGGTCCTACCACAGCCAACTGAAGAAGTCCTGCGAAGTCGCTTTAGGTAAGACCTGCTGACATTCTACAGTATTCAATAACGTAATAAGTTCCTGAATTTGTGCAGTACATGTATTTATCACTCGTCACTAATTAAGTTAAAATCTACAATGCGATAGTTTTATTGTTATTAATAATTTATTAGATAGTGAATGTATTGACCTTGGTTTTAAAAGTCGAAACCTACTTTACGTTATCATAGAGTCTTGTGAAGTGTTTTCGACATAGTGGCGAGCGAGCCAGGCAGTGGATCGAATGTCAGTGGTGTGTGTGGAACCAATAATGTGTATAATTTCTATGTGACCTAGTGTGAATGTATGTAGTATCAATGTTCACTGGTAAATACCTCTTACTGTTGTTGGGTGAGCATACATCTTGATATGTCACAGTAACATGCAAAACTTTGCACACATACATTACATCACACCTAGGGTGCTATCATGCCTAAAACATCCTGAGTTCTCATTAGTACCAAAGTACTAATAAAAACTATACTAAACATAATGTGGTATGAGAACTTCTGTATTTCCCCTGTTGGCACTACAGCTAAGAGTCGTAATCCAAAGCCTGGTAATTACAATATTATTTCTTTGTAACTTTATAAGCCCACATCACCATCAAGCTACAGCTGTCCACTGCTAAGCTCACAACTGGCCTTATTCAACTCGCTGTATTGACCCTAACAGTTTCATAAAAACTCTAGGAATTCCTAGAAACCATAAATGCACTGTGTTCATGGTTCCCAGGAATCATAATAAATAGAATCATTGATAACAAACTCTTTAAATACTCCACAAAATGAATAAGATAGATTACAAAAATAATAGGCTGTTTATGTCATGCCCATTGCTTGAATGACACACTATAACTAACTTTGTATGCAATCACACTTCCTGTATACTTATGGCAGGATTGGCTGGAGGTACTTTATTATGTAAATAGCCTCTATGTATGCAGTGCTTTGACGGTTAATTTGTTATTTTGGCACTCAATGCAGCAGGAGACTACACATTAATATTTATGCTCAATAAGCCTTAAATAATGTAACTGTAATCTCTGATTGAGTAGGAATAGTTTATGGAGAAGTTGTATTTCCTTCACTAACCTTACCATCAGCAAAACAAAATCAAAATATTTTGCTTACCTATAAACCTACACTAGCACCTATGAACCTCAGAAGGTAGACGTATAGTTCCATCTGGTTATCTCATATGGAGAAGTCCTGACAAGAAATTCCAAGATTACAGTCTAAAAAAATATTGACTGTTACAATGTTTTAAAATTACAGTGTTTATAAGTATAGGAGGATAAGCTTGACAATAAGTACCTTAGTACTTGACTACATTTTCTTAATAGTAACTGATAAGTATCCAAATACTGTAACAATACTTCACTGTATGATTTTCTTAAAAATGTTTGTACAGCTAAATTACCTTTTAATGAGTACCTATTCATTATTTTTCCAACTGACCATGACAGGTTCATATGGCTAAGAATAACCAGGAAATACTTTTTAAAATAATCCTTCCATATAATTCAATTACAAGGGTTTTTGTTATACTAAGTGAAAAGTTTCCAAATCTGGTAAGTTGTCTGTCTTTATCTAAGTGGGCAAAGAGACTTACTATTACTGTAATAATATTAAGTGAAGAGTGAGTGTAGATAGTAAGATACAAAGAATCTGTGTCAAAAGTTGCAGTCCAGCAGCGAGATGGGCAGATGACATTGTTCCCATCACGGGCAAAACCTGAATGAGGCACCCAAACGAAAAACGGGGTTGAAAAGAAATGCGTATACCCAGCAGGGGTTAAGTCGGCCTGTGGATGATGACGATGATGAAATTTTTTCATCTGTATGAAAATGCAGAAAGTTGATTGTAATATGGTTAAGGAAAATGCAGTGAAAGTTTTATTGATTCTGAAAGGATTCTTTATCGTTGTGCACTTAAGATTATTGGTTGGTTTTCCTGTTTCATCATTCATTCCTGTCTTCAAGACGCTTGTTGTAAGATGATCCTTTTGTGAATCAATGTGTTAATGTGTCACTTAATATTAGAATGATGCAACTTGTGTACATTTTATTAATGCCTTTAAAATGTTAAGACACATTAGTAATAACTAACAACAACTATTTAGGAATTGTGATGATAAAGTCAAAATCCATACTAATATTATAAATGGGAAAGTGTGTGTGTCTGTTTGTCCGTCTTTCACGGCAAAACGGAGCGACGAATTGACGTGATTTTTTAAGTGGAGATAGTTGAAGGGATGGAGAGTGACATAGGCTACTTTTTATCTCTTTCCAACCCCCCCCCCCCCCCCACTTCCCTAAAATGGGGGATGGAAGTTTATATGGAGCAAAAAAATATCTAAATCAGGAAAGGGGAACCGTGTTACCCCGAATTTAACGCGAGCAAAGCCGCGGGCAAAAGCTAGTTCCATCATAATTTAAATATAAACTTCACAATCTACTCAGATCTACTACTTTCAAAAAAAATCTATTTAACTTTTCATAACATCTCGTAAGTAGCGGCCGTTACCACTGGGTAAGAGCCGCTACTTATGAGTTGTTATGGTCGTGTGTTCGAAACCCAAGCAGACACTTTACTGGTGTGAATTATATCATCACCTTTGATCTTGAAACGGTGAAGGAAAAAGAATGAAGAAACCAACATGTCCTAAAACCTAATTTTCGAAGACATGGGACATCAGCCAAACTACACTGAGGTCGCGTGTGGCCCACTCCACAGAGAGGAATCCTGTATCCCACCAGTGGGTCCATGATTGGCTAATTATGCATACTATTTGCAACTCCAAGAACATAATATAAATAGAAATTTTACCAAGGTCTTTCCTTTCGCCCTTGAGTTATCCTGTTAAACATCAAAATTTATCAAAATGAAAATTCGGGACATCGACTGCTGATAACAGCTTATTGAAAAACCTATTAATTTTTATCTGAGTACATTATTTATAATCACTATCCTCAAAGTGATAGTTAAAATGTATATTACATTTCCTATAGAAACTATACATGGGCATTCCATTAGGACTATTTTAAAAACATTATTTTTCTTTGCAGAGGAAATCAAAACTGAATTGAAAAATGGAGGTCAACCTGAGTCATCAGAGAGTCCTACATCGGGGACTCTGCCTCTACCCAAGAATGACGCTTCAAACATTATTACAGCAGAAAAGTACTTCTTACCATTCGAACTGGCGTGCCAGAGCAAGGCATCCAGGATAGTCGTGACAGCTCTAGACTGCCTACAGAAACTTATTGCATATGGCCATCTCACCGGAAACATTCCTGACTCAACTACACCACGGAAACTTCTGATAGACCGAATTGTAGAAACAATCTGCAGCTGTTTCACAGGACCACAGACTGATGAAGGTGTGCAGCTACAAATAATTAAAGCTCTACTAACAGTAATCACAAGCCAACATGTTGAGGTTCACGAGGGCACGGTACTCCTTGCTGTCAGAACATGTTACAATATCTACCTAGCAAGCAAAAACCTTATTAACCAGACCACAGCGAGAGCAACCCTGACACAGATGCTGAATGTTATTTTCACGAAAATGGAGAATCAAGCCATTGAATCAGAAGCAAATGGCACCAGTAATACAGTAATAGAAATTCCACACAAAATGCCGAATGGCAATGTTGTGTCAGAAGGATCGCCTAGCAATACAACAGAAGAAGTTAAGGAAGTCGAACAAATGCAAGGTGAAGAGGTGGACGAAATATTAGAAGCAAAAATGATTGCTAAACAAATAGTAGATTCAGTTATAGATAATGCCATAAGTATTGCAACTAAGAAAACATCTGAAGAAGATGTAACAAATAGTCCTGATAACAATGAAAATCCATCAGATTCTCATGATAGTGTTTCCCACGAGAGTAATGGTCAAGTGCCAACCGAAGCTACGATACAAAGAATACCATCACAAGAAAGTGTTGATGTAATTTCAGAAAACGACAACTCGGTCACAGCTAAGTTCACACATGTGTTACAGAAAGATGCTTTCCTAGTATTCAGAGCTCTCTGTAAGCTTTCCATGAAGCCTTTACCTGAAGGTACTCCAGACCCTAAGTCACATGAGCTAAGGTCGAAAATTCTTTCTCTACATCTTCTCTTGTCTATCTTACAAAACGCTGGTCCAGTATTCAGGAACAATGAGATGTTCATCACAGCTATCAAGCAGTATCTTTGTGTGGCGTTGTCGAAAAATGGCGTCAGTTCTGTACCAGAAGTATTTGAACTATCGCTGGCTATTTTCTTAGCTCTTTTGCAAAACTTCAAGGTGCACCTAAAGAAGCAAATTGAAGTGTTCTTCAAAGAAATCTTTATGAACATTCTGGAGACTTCGAGCTCGTCTTTCGAGCACAAATGGATGGTCATCCAAGCATTGACCAGGATCTGTGGAGACGCGCAGAGCGTCGTAGACATATACGTGAACTACGACTGTGATTTATCGGCAGCCAATCTGTTCCAGCGTTTGGTTAATGATGTTTCAAAGATTGCCCAAGGAAGGCAAGCTTTAGAACTGGGCGCTACGCCCAACCAAGAAAAGTCGATGCGCATTCGTGGACTTGAATGTCTAGTCTCGATATTAAAATGTATGGTTGAATGGAGCAAAGAACTTTATATCAATCCAAATCTGCAAACAACTTTGGGTGAGAGAGTCGCTAAGGAAGATCATGACCATCACAGCATCAAATCTCATGGAGGATCTAGTCTAAGTTTAGTTTCTACAGGATCCAGCAATATTGGCAATAGAGAGACATTAGATTCTCCGGAACAATTTGAAGTACTGAAACAGCAGAAGGAGGTTTGGGAAACAGGCATTGACCTATTCAATAGGAAACCAAAACGAGGAGTTTCTTTCTTACAAGAACAAGGTCTCTTGGGAACGTCGACAAAAGAAATCGCTGAATGGTTGCTAACCGACGAGAGACTCGACAAAACGTTCGTTGGAGAATATTTAGGCGACAACGAGGATCATTCCAAGGAAGTTATGTACTCTTACGTAGACTCGATGAATTTCGCTACTATGGATATTGTGGCTGCATTGCGTTATTTCTTAGAAGGATTCAGACTCCCCGGCGAGGCCCAGAAGATCGACAGGCTAATGGAAAAGTTCGCATCTCGCTACTGCGAGTGCAATCCTAACAACACGCTATTCATGAGTGCGGACACCGTTTACGTTTTAGCGTTTTCCATAATAATGCTGACAACAGATTTACATTCGCCGCAAGTCAAGAATAAAATGACAAAAGAACAATACATTAAGTTGAATAGTGGCATTAGTGACAACAATGACCTGCCACGTGAATATTTGTCACAGATATACGACGAAATAGCCGGTCACGAGATTAAGATGAAGAGCTCTTCGAAGCCCGGGAAACACATGATCGCTAACGAGAAGAAGAGAAAACTGATCTGGAACATGGAGATGGACGTGATATCTACCGCTGCGAAGAACTTGATGGAGTCTGTGTCTCACGTGCAAACACCGTTCACGACGGCGAAACACGTGGAACATGTGCGTCCTATGTTCAAGATGGCATGGACACCATTCCTCGCAGCCTTTTCAGTGGGGCTACAGGATTGTGATGACCCTGAAATCGCTTCGCTATGCTTAGACGGCATAAGGTGCGCTATCCGAATCGCCTGCATTTTCCACATGTCGCTCGAAAGAGACGCGTATGTGCAAGCTCTCGCACGCTTCACGCTGCTCACTGCGAACTCGCCTATCACAGAGATGAAGGCAAAGAACATCGATACTATCAAGACGTTGATCACCGTAGCACACACGGACGGCAACTACTTAGGAACAAGTTGGCTTGATGTCGTTAAATGCATTTCACAGTTAGAACTAGCGCAGCTCATAGGAACGGGAGTGCGGCCACAGTTCCTATCAGGCTCGGGCATCAAGCCTCAGCCGGACTCCTTGAAGTTTAGTCTAATGTCGCTGGACCCGAGCGTCAAAGAACACATCGGAGAGACCAGCTCTCAAAGTGTCGTTGTAGCAGTAGATAGAATATTCACAGGATCCACGAAACTTGACGGTGACGCCATCGTAGACTTTGTCAAAGCGTTATGTCAAGTATCCTTAGATGAATTGAGCCATCCCACGAACCCTCGAATGTTCTCTCTGCAGAAGATCGTCGAAATATCTTACTACAACATGGGTCGAATCAGGCTGCAGTGGTCTCGAATATGGCAAGTGCTCGGTGATCACTTCAACAAAGTAGGTTGCAGCAGTAACGAAGATATAGCTTTCTTCGCAGTGGATTCATTGAGACAACTGTCTATGAAGTTCATTGAAAAGGGCGAGTTCTCTAATTTCAAATTCCAAAAAGATTTCTTGAGACCATTTGAGCACATTATGAAGAAAAACAGCTCTCCGACAATAAGAGACATGGTTGTTCGTTGTATCGCCCAGATGGTAAATTCTCAAGCGCCCAACATCAAGTCAGGTTGGAAAAATATATTCTCTGTATTCCACTTGGCTGCAAGCGATCAAGATGAAGCGATCGTTGACTTAGCATTCCAGACTACTGGCAAAATTATAAATGAATTGTATGAGAGACAGTTCCCTGCGATGATCGACTCGTTCCAAGATGCTGTTAAATGCTTATCAGAGTTTGCATGTAATGCGAAGTTCCCGGACACTTCGATGGAAGCTATAAGGTTGGTGAGGTCTTGTGCGACGGCTGTGGGCGCTTCGCCGCAGCTATTCGTGGAGCACGCCGTGCTGGAGGGCGAGCCGGGTGCGCCCGAGGTAGACCGAGTGTGGCTGAGAGGGTGGTTCCCTCTACTCTTCTCTCTATCCTGCGTCGTCAGCCGCTGCAAGCTAGACGTACGCACCCGAGGACTAACAGTCCTCTTCGAGATTATCAAAACTCACGGCGAATCATTCCGTCCACATTGGTGGAGAGACCTATTTAATATTCTGTTCAGAATCTTCGACAACATGAAGTTACCTGAGCATCAGTTGGAGAAGAACGAGTGGATGACTACGACATGCAATCACGCGTTGTACGCCATCGTCGACGTCTTCACGCAATACTTTGACATTCTCGGATCTCTCCTGTTGGAGCAGCTGTACGCGCAGCTACACTGGTGCGTGCAGCAAGACAACGAACAACTGGCGCGCTCCGGCACCAACTGCCTCGAGAACCTCGTCATCTCCAACGGCACCAAGTTCAGCGACGACACGTGGAGCAACACGTGCCAGATCATGTTGGACATCTTCAACAGCACGCTGCCCACCACCCTGCTCACTTGGAAACCAGATGAGAACGAGGATGACACGCCTCAAGTCCGACACGGGATCCTGAAGAAGCCGCAGGGAGGAGACGAGATCAAGTCTTCAAACCGGGTGTTCAACAGTCTCCTGATCAAGTGCGTGGTTCAGTTGGAGCTGATACAAACGATCGACAACATCGTGTTCTACCCCGCCACGTCGCGGAAGGAAGACGCCGAGACGCTCGCCCTCGCAGCCGCGGAGCTGACCGGCGGCACGCCCGGCACGGAGCAGGAATGTCAGCGTGAAGAACAAGGAATGTATCGACTGCTTAGCTCGCCACATCTGCTGCGACTCGTCGAATGCTTGATGTGCAGTCACCGCTTCGCTAAAACATTTAACACTAACAATGCACAGAGAAATGTGTTGTGGAAAGCTAATTTCAAGGGCTCTGTGAAGCCGAATATGTTGAAACAAGAAACGCAGTCGTTGGCGTGCGTACTGCGGGTACTGTTCAAGATGTACAGTGACGAGACGCGGCGGGACCACTGGCCTGCGGTCCAGAAGAGTCTCATCACCATTTGTTGTGAAGCTTTGGAGTACTTTGCTGGAGTAACGAGCGAAGCGCACCGGGACGCCTGGACGTCCATCCTGCTTTTGATCCTCACAAGAATACTGAAGATGCCCGACGAAAGAGTAAGTACATTTTGATCAATAACCTCGTGCTTATGTACTCATTGTTATCGAAACAATATAATGGAATTAGATTGTAGATGCTATCGGTTATGATAGATAGTGTCGCGATTTGAGAGTCCAGCCGATTTGAATTACGAAAACATTCACGTGGCGTTGGGCAGACTAGTTTAATCAACAGTATTTTTTGTAGAAAGTATGTAGGTATATTTTTTGTAGATAGAAAACACGTTTCGTCGCGATAATATGTAAGTAACTGTTGTTGATTGAAAGTATAGTTTCTTTATTTAGCATAATGTATCGCTACCGTCACGCTTTTGTTACTTTATTTGATGAGCGTAACTTATGGTTGACATAAGATGCGCAAACAATGTTTTTGCATTCACAACAACATTCAGACTTGTATAACAAGTATTTGCAGAACACCTGGAGTCGACTTTGAAAATAAATAATGTTGAGTACCTATTACATGATACAAATCCCTTGACGAGAAGCGAACCTGACGATGTCGCTTTTCCACGTTCATGTAATGAAGTCATAGATATAATATAGATTTGTTATAGAGTCTTTAGAGACACACCTTGAGGATTTTTCTCTGTAGGTTTCATAAAATCTTAACATAGATACATAATAATTATACACTAACAAATACGCTTGTATCTGCGTCCTAATCGATAACAACAGAATCGGAATTTATGAATACTCTCATAAAAATCCCGCAAGACCTAGAATGTGGTTATCTGCATCAAAGAGCTATGTAATGTAGTGAGATTACAATAACCCAATTACGTATTATTGACTCAACTTACGCTAAATGAGATCATCGTAGCATGTCCATGTAATCAATATGCAAACAGTAACGAGTGTTGCAATCTGTTTCAGTTTGCGGCGCACGTATCTAGCTACTACCCGCTGCTGTGTGAGATCACCTGCTTCGACCTCAAGCCCGAGCTCCGCTCAGTGCTTCGCCGCGTCTTCATCCGCATCGGGCCTGTCTTCAACATCGTCACCAACGCCCAATAACCACCCAACACTAACAAACAATATGGCCTTATAGTTCTCTAGGATAAAGTATGACTTTGATGTTAATGTTAAAAATAATACTTCGGTTGATTCCTTAAAATTTAATGTAATATTGACAGCAATCAGTACTTCAGTAGTATTAAAAGTGATCTATCATATTTTATAGGGTGTAGTAGTCTTTTTATGTTATAAATTATTGATTTGATTATCAAGTTAAATTTTTAAATTGTATATTATAAAAGCATAGAAGTTGTATCTATAAATTATAATAGTTTATTCTGTATATTTGAAAGTTTTTACTGTCTGGGGAGCTGAATTCACTCACTGCTACGTTGCTTCGTAATTCTTCTAGCTAGACTGATCAGACTGTGATTGTGAACTTTTACTTTCTCACGGCTTTCCATGTTTATCGTTTTTATTTGGAGTGACTTCAGAACTCGCACGCAAACTGATTATTATATTATATTATTATTCCTTAAAAATAAAAATCATAAATTTAATGGAAGTCTGATTTAAACAATCTTCAGTCCCTCAATAGACCTCTCCAAGGAGTCCAAGTCCCAAATTACTAGTTGTCCATCCAGTCCAGTGGTGCTGAACTTGCGGGTGTTAGCCTTGGTGCCTTCGTATAGGCGGATGGAAGTGATAGCATTCTGGTGAATGGAATCAAGGAAAGTGTCGTTAGTTTCGATGCGCGCCTGGCGATCCAGAGACTGGAACTTCTTCATGGCTGATAATCCTGCAGACTCCTTCCTCTGAGTATTATCCAATTTGGCAACAAACTTAACCTGATTACCTTCATGGCAGTACAATAAAGGAATGCAGCTATGTCCTGCCACAACCAGGGAGTTGTTGGTCACCCAACTGCAACCAAGGAAGGGCAGGTACTCAGTCTTCATTTTTATGATACCTCTCCCTTGAGTAGCATCAGCTACATTTATGGAGCTATCATGTCCCACCCATGCGACTTTATTCCCGTCTGCTGAGAAAGATACACTATGCACCCATCCGCCACCATTTGGGGAGTTGGGGAATTCAGCCAACATTTGTCCCAATGGCAGCTTTGCGCCCCAAACATTTGGGCCTGGTTGGTCTTCAATATCTTTGATATAAGCCGAGTACACTCTCACTTTAAAATCAGCTGAGCCAGCAACCAACAGGATATTGTTAGGGTGCCAGTCAATGCTGGTTACAGTTGACCGAATTGGCTTCTTGATATGCTTGGACACCCACCAGTTATTTTCCTTCTCGAAGTAACAGATAGAGATCAACCTAGCTCCGGAGCCAACAGCAAACTTGTTCTCCATAGGTGACCATTTTACGCAAGTTGCAGCTCGGTTGATGCGGAGAAGTACAAGAGTTGTTGACCACTTGCCATCATCTCCCTGAGTCCAAACATAAGCATTGCGGTCTACGGAGCAGGTTACAATGCGGTTGGTGTTTGGAGCCCAGTCAATGCCCATCACCTTCAGGTCATGTTCCACCAGGTTGTTGGTTTGCTTCCAATCATTCCCCTCTTTCTGGTAAATGTGGACTTCATTGTTGTTTGGTGAAAACGCAATTTCTGTAATATAAGCATGATATTAGATATAACCTGGTGTTTAGAATTTAGTTAGAAGGAAAGAGATAAGGATTTATTTAAAACTAGCTTCTGACCGCGGCTTCACATGCATGGATATCAGAACTTATCCTCCGGGAATGTGCTACTGAGAGAAGATTACCAAATTATATCTAAATCTATTCAGTGTTGTAGACGTGAACAAAGTTACTTTCGAATCTATTAGATCAGTATAGATTTGTAAGCATTGGCGATTTTGTAGTTTAAGTTATAAGTAGATTTAGAATAACTGGAATGCTTTATTATTGAAACAGCATGGGGTCTAATGATAAATAATGATTGGTGGAATAATTAGAACACTGACCGTAGGTACCGATAGGTACTAGAAACATAGAAGTTTCTTTGAGAAAACGCAATATGTGGAAATAAAATGAAATACTTACGGGTTCTGTCCTTATTCCATGCATGACAAGTCACTGGTGCCACTGAGTCACCAAACGTAAGAGTTTGTGACATTTTTAAGTATCTGAAACACAGCAGGTGATATTTTTAATAACACAAATATCGGAAAATTCCAATAAAAAGCACTCCCCTAAGACGACCCACTGACCACTTTTTTGAATATTTACCTCAAGTTGCTAAGCAAACGGGAAGTCGGTCACACCCAACGATATCAGTTGATAAGCAGAAATTCGCGGACTCTGGGCAGTCGACACGAATTCCTATAATCAAATACATATTAGAATTCACAAAAAGAACATTACTAGCACAAAAAGGCCTCCTTTACAAAGATTTTCAGCATTTATTTACCTATTTACTTCAGAAAACGAAACCGCAAAACGTCCAGTTGACCAAAGAGTATCTATTGGGTTGACGTCGTATTATTTTACTCTTTGGTTTAGCGAACGAATGAGCCGAATGAGCAAATCAGCTAAGATCGAAAGAATGAGTCACACTTGGTATGGTATCCGATTTAGAACGAATATTTTGTTTAATCTGTGATCAATTTGAGTTGCCTGGTGGCAAAAAAATGCTTTGTATTTTTTTTAATGTCAACATACAAGTCAACGTCAATTTTAGTCAATGGTGCCAGATTAAGGTGTCTTCACATAGCGGGTGGGGCGGCGCGGCGGGACGTGACGGCGACGCGACGCTGAATAGTTGTAATGTACTAGATATTACGGACGCCTTCACACAGAGCGCTCGGCACGACGCGGCGTGGCGCGACGGTTCTGTATGAAGGCAGCGCACAGTGGGCCCATACTGAAAATTAGTGGACTTAGGCAACAAAGTTACCATATCGATGCGATTTTTTTTTATATGACGTGTTATAATATTCCTGACAACTTTTATTCTTATAAAATTTCTTCTAAACTTGATAGTTTGTCTTGAAAAAAATTTAATAGATTTTTTTGTATGGAGCGAATCACGTTTAATTTTTTTTTCTTCAATTGTACTAATTGTACTAATATGTTGGGTGTGTGGCGTGAGTATATGATAGCTAGGGTCATTCTCTATCCACGAAAAAAAAATCAGCGCCGGCCATCTGCGGCAGCGCGAGTAATCATTCGGTAAAAAAATAATAATTTGGAAGATTATTCTTGTCATTTAAAATAAATTCAAAGCATATTTTTTGTCTCATTTGGCTGTTTTCACCTTCCTTTTAGTTAAATAAATTGTTTTAATAGCGCATACGTACTTAGAACTAGTAATTCTGGTAGAGATTTAGTTATTATTGCATGTTATCGGTACAAATGAGTCATCAATCACAATGCAGGTGCTCTGCATTGTGATTGATGACTCATTTGTTTGTGCGAGCATAACTAATGAGCCATCGAAAAATGCTCGTCTCTGATTGGCTGTGTTATTTTTTAACTGCACGTTATCTATTGTTGAATAAATATATCGTAATGTTTCAGGTTATACTAATTTTGTTAATGATAGGTGAAATAATTTAAATTTGTACGGGCAAGTCGTTGATAATTATCTACATAATCAACTGTATGTATACTATTATAGTATAAGTTATCGTACGTATGATCAATATGAAACTGTGAAGTAATTGTAGCCCTGAAAAGGGCTGTTTGTCATATTCCTAACCCTGATGGGCTTTTGTGGGAATAATTTGAGCCGGATCACATTATTTCTTGTTCCAGAAGTGCTAGTGGGTCCGGCAAATTTTCGGACTCTCCTATGAGGCATTCTTCTTCCTCCATAATTTCACTGTCACAGGGAGGCTCAGTAGTCTGTAACAACTGAGTTACTTCAGGAAACAACTCATTATGAACCTGTTTCATTATTTTAGGCCTTATGTAGGATATGTGGGGATCAGAGCTTATTAGAAGTCCATGGAGGATGTCTTCGTTTGTTGCTATTCTCCCCGTTTTCCGAGTGTGCCTCTCCCTGACGTTTCTGAAGTCCTTATTACGGGCTTCCGAAGCTTCTTCAGATAAGGTACCTAAAACGAATAAGTACATACATTTTAATTTCAAAACGCAATCGAGTCAAATAATACATCAAACTATATTTATTTTTTACTTACCGATTGGCAAAACACCAAAGTGGTTACAGATGTCTGCACCGTGCATTAGAAGTTTATGTACACTAACTGGCATGTAGTACCACGAATAGTGTTGCACGTACACATCAGCTGTTTCTCTACAGTATCTTCTAAATTTTTCACAGTCAATGTTTTTGCCTGATGATATGGCTTGTAGAATAACGGAAAATCTGAAAATCAGATTTTCGTCAATTCCCGTTATTCTGGAAGATCTTTTGTAATCTTGGAAAAAGCGCCTCGCTATATTCCCGTCGTTTGTAGTTCCAAAACCCTAAAATGGGAAAACAATACTGTAATATACAATACATAGAGATATAATTCACAAACAACATAAAGAGAGCGAAAATTAAATACCTGTTTGACTATATCAATCAGCATTCCAGTTTGCTCACGAAACTCTTGCTGTGTGGTATTTTTTTTAGCTTGTTTCAAAGCCTTATGTTCGCTGCGAGCAGTCCATCGTTGAAAATCCAGATTATAAGATATATGGAGAAGACATTCCATACACCGAATCTTCATATGCAGTGAAGAAATTCCTTGTTTGTAAATTTCTTCACGAATTGGTTTAGAAGTCAAAGCGTCTAAATTATTCATCTCACTCGGTTTTGCCAAGCAAATGGGACACGTTGCATATGATGGTACTCCAGCAATAATATTGGCCACTTTTCCATCAATCATGGTCATATGCAATTCATGTGATACAATAATATTTCCACACTGTATAGATATTCGTTCATCAATTTGTTTTTTCATCTCAGACTCTTCAGACTTTATAAAGTCAGCTGTCTCCGAAGTGAAAGTGAACTTCACTGGTCGACAGTACAGAGTTGAGCAAGGTGTGGGGTTCTCCCAAACTAGATTTTCATTCCCAGATGATGGCCTAGTAGACACTAGCCGAAGAGGGACGATGCGTATCATGACTACTGATGAATCATCGAACTCTGTAGCTGTGTTTGACGTTTTCTGTTTATAGTTACTCTGCGACGAAGAACCATCAAGTCCCCATTTCCAGGTCAACTTGAGTTCTTCATTTTGAGACCTATCAACAGTATTTATATCAAGTAATATCCTCTCCACAGTGTGGTCCAATAGCGCTTGCAATTTAATGTGAGCTCCGTTTTCGGTAATCTCCATACTCTCTTGTGGTGGGTAACATCTTTTCTTGGCATTTACAAGCTTTGGATAAGATGGAAAGGCAGCACAGTTTTCTTCTTTCAGAAATTGTCGAAGAGCTAAGTACTTCCATTTCGAGAGCGCAACTGATGTATAAAGAGCTAAACACTTATCTTCAGAGACAGTACTTAAGCTCTGCTTTTTGAATAGTCTCTCTTCTACTTCGGATAGCGCATCTGGATTACTGGAAAGGTATTCGACCACTTTTGCCAGATTCGTTTTGCCGTTGTCTTTCAATTTTGTTATGTACAGACGCCACCAGGTCAAGCTACCCGAAACTGTCAATTTTTCCCAATGAACCTTGAACCTAATGTTCTAGATATAAAGTCGAAAATCTATCAAAGAAATCTGACAGATTGTAGTAGCTTGATGTGTTGGCGTCTGTACCAGTGCTGCAACTCTTCCTCGGAATTTTCTTCTACTATGGAAGTAGAACGTCTTTTCTTTTGCTTATTACTTAACTCTTCGAACGGTTTTCTGTGCTCCTTTTCTGTAGATGTTCCCGCTTCCGCAGTACATACTGCAAGAGTAGGAACATGGCAATCTATATCCACAAGCTCAGATAAGGCTGCGTCCGAAAAGCCTATCACACTTCTCAGATCAACACTGTCACAAACAGGCCAGTTGATGTTTTTTTCCAACCACTTGCGATTAATTACACGATTCATAAAAGTTTTTTGATTTCTACTTGACTCTATCCACTTTTTATTTAAATTTACACAAAAAAGTCGACAGAACTCCTTGATTCGGTTCTTGTCTTCTTCAGAAACTTCGGTAATCAAGACAGAAATGATACTTTCATACAATGATATAAACATATGATTTTTCAGATCACCGCCACTTCTTAATTTCACAAAAAGATCTAGGTTGGTACAAAATCCAGCCATAGTTCTAATGTAAATATTGTTACGTAGATCGAAAAGTCTAGAAACATCACGCTAATTCCATCTAAGGACGGGGCAGTGTTAGAAACTACTGGAAATGACACGCTAACGCCATCTGTTATTGAGTAGCAAGTACTACACGAAATTGTACGTAGACGCTACTGCCATCTATTGTTGAATAGTGGGATTAAACAGTTCAATGGAAGTTACTAGAAGCTTCTACGCTGTGGCGGTGTCGAATGTTCGAGAATGTTGTGCTCGGGATATAAATAGCGGATTGTCGGGCCGACAAGCAGTTCGATTTCGGAAGCGAGCGAATACGATTCGAGTGATACAGTACACGCGAAACAAGTGATTCCAAGTGACGTTTCTTGTAGTTGCGATATTTGTGTTTATTTAATTAAACAGTTTGTGTGTTTTGGTAAATTGGTTTAAATTAATTTATCCCGAACCCCAGCTCGTAACATTTGGTGTCAGAAGTAAGGGATAAATTATGCCAGTTTTACCGAAGGAGGATACGGAAGGTATCCGTACCAGGAGTCAGCGCCAGCAGGAGGTGGATCAGAGGCAGTTTGAAGGAACTTCTAGACAGACACCTGGGTGTAATCAGCCAACGACAGAGCCAGTCTCCCAAGCGTCTGGTGTTCCTACAGCATCACCAGCCATGGATCTTTCTGCGCTAATGGCGATGCTGCAGGAGCAGGCCCGCCGACAGGAAGAACAGGCCCGCCGACAGGAAGAACAGGCCCGCCGCCTACAGGAACAGCTGCAGCAGGACAAAGAGGAGCAAGCTCGCCGACAGGAAGAACAGACCCGCCGCCTGCAAGAGCAGCTTCAGCGCGATAAAGAGGAGCAGATTCTCCTTTTGAAAGATCTACACGCGACATTTGGCAAGGACATCAAAGCCATGAAGGAGACTGTTCAGGTACATGAAAATCGTATCTCCGAGGCCGAAGTTCAGATCGCCGATATAAGAAAAGCGGTTGGAGTTCTGAAAGCTGGAGACCGGACTGTGGCTTCTGTAGTTGCTGCACCTTCCGCGCGTGGATTTAAAGTGCCACCCTTTGACGGAACATCTTCCTGGTCGGCATACAAAATCCAGTTTGAAGCCGTTATGGATGCAAATGGTTGGACAAAAGGGCAAGCCATGACCGCGCTTACTTTGGCCCTTCGCGACCAGGCTTTAACCGTCTTAGAGGCTCTCGGCAAAAATGTTACCTACGAGCAGCTCGTTGAGGCGTTAGAGGCCAGATATGGTGACGCGCACCTGGAACACGTTTTTCGTGCCCAGTTGAGGGATCGTGTGCAGCGCAGTGGTGAAAATCTGCAGCAGTGGGCCCTAGAAATTGAAAAGTTGGTCCGAAAGGCGTATCGGTCTGCGCCTGCACTCATCGAAGGGACTTTGACTCAAGTATTTATAGATGGCATACGGGATCTGGAAGTAAGAGCTGCTGTGAGACTTAGGCACCATGAGAAGCTGAAGGACGCCTTGGCCCACGCGTTGGAGGTGGAAGCAGTGAGGCATGATCATCGAGCCCATCGCTTCAGAGAGGTTGTGGAGTTACCTGCTCGTGACCGTATTAGGTACAGCCCTAGATGTTACACTTGTGGGGAAAAGGGCCACCTCCGTTCAAATTGCCCGAAGCGAAACACTGCCAGCGAATATCACACCCTGGTTAGAAGGGTGTCCGACATTACAGCGCAACAGCAAGAAAAATTCGTAAGCGATAAGAGTGCGGGGCGAGTATTGGCTGCTGTTAATAGAGCCCCAAGGATTTCGATGTCACAGGCCAATGACGGCATATCCCATGGTAACGCGGACGCTTTATCAAGAAGACCTTATCCTGAAAAGCACAAACATTGTGTCAGACAGGTAGCTAAGGAAGTAGTTCCTGTTAGGGTGCTAAGATTGGACCTTCGTGACAAATGGAAGGAAACCCTACGGCATGCCCAGCAACGTGATACAGATATCAGGCCAATTCTCGAGTGGATTAAAGCTGATGCTCCCAAACCGAAATGGTGTGATGTTGCAGCGATGAGTACCACCACAAAGAATTATTGGGCACAATGGGAGAGCTTGATGCTCCAGGATGGTGTCTTGTGCCGCAAAAAGAAAAATGGTCGAGGGGATAGCTGTCACTTGCAAATGGTCGTCCCGAAAGCAAAGGTACCAGATGTTCTACAGTACTACCACAGCGGTTGTTCAGGAGGACATAGGGGTGTAAAAAGGACTCTATTGAAGATCAGAGAACGGTTCTACTGGATCCACTATCGACAGGATGTTGAGGATTGGTGTCGCAAATGCACCAGTTGTGCGGCGGTAAAAGGATATGCGAACTGCGTCTAAAATTATTCATGTAGATGGATTGGCATGATACTACGGGAATAATGATGCTCGGGACGAGCATGTCTAAGGAGGGGGCAGTGTTACGTAGATCGAAAAGTCTAGAAACATCACGCTAATTCCATCTAAGGACGGGGCAGTGTTAGAAACTACTGGAAATGACACGCTAACGCCATCTGTTATTGAGTAGCAAGTACTACACGAAATTGTACGTAGACGCTACTGCCATCTATTGTTGAATAGTGGGATTAAACAGTTCAATGGAAGTTACTAGAAGCTTCTACGCTGTGGCGGTGTCGAATGTTCGAGAATGTTGTGCTCGGGATATAAATAGCGGATTGTCGGGCCGACAAGCAGTTCGATTTCGGAAGCGAGCGAATACGATTCGAGTGATACAGTACACGCGAAACAAGTGATTCCAAGTGACGTTTCTTGTAGTTGCGATATTTGTGTTTATTTAATTAAACAGTTTGTGTGTTTTGGTAAATTGGTTTAAATTAATTTATCCCGAACCCCAGCTCGTAACAATATAAAAATACAAGTATTTCACTGTGTTCACAAACAAGCGGACTAGATGGACTTAATGAATGTCATTATATTTATAGTTAGTGTTAATTACTCAAGTAGTGGACATAACAGTGAGTGAAAATTATTCAGCCAATCAGAGACGAGCGTTTTTCGATGACTCATTAGTTATGCGCTTAGCCGAGTGCACAAACAAATGAGTCATCAATCACAATGCAGGTGCTACCGATAACATGCAATAATAACTAAATCTCTACCAGAATTACTAGTTATAAGTACGTATGCGCTATTAAAACTATTTATTTAACTAAAAAGAAGGTGAAAACAGCCAAATGAGACAAAAAATATGCTTTGAATTTATTTTAAATGACAAAAAAATTCTTCCAAATCATTTTTTTTACCGAATGATTACTCGCGCTGCCGCAGATGGCCGGCGCTGATTTTTTTTTCATGGATAGAGAATGACCCTAGCTATCATATACTCACGCCACACACTCAACATATTAGTACAATTGAAGAAAAAAAATTAAACGTGATTCGCTCCATACAAAAAAATCTAATTAATTTTTTTCAAGACAAACTATCAACTTTAGAAGAAATTTTATAAGAATAAAAGTTGTCAGGAATAAAATAACACGTCATATAAAAAAAAATCGCATCGATATAGGAACTTTGTTGCCTAAGTCCACTAATTTTCAGTATGGGCCCACTGTCCGTCACGTCCCGCCGCGCCGCGCCCCGCCCTCTGTGTGAAGACACCTTTAGACGACTTGTCGCCATTTAAACTAATTGATGATCCACAATTATGGATTTCGTATTACGTTTAACAATTGTACCATTGCATTCAAACACAGAAATTCTAGATTTTTTAAATGCCACAAATCAATTAAAATAAAGGTTAAGATGATTTGCCTGTAATTTGAACTAATGTTTACAAAATGGAAAACACGGAAAATTTTTTTTTTTGTGATTTTTATTGGTTTTCGGTCTTTAGCAATTTTCATCCATCGCTGGACATAGGTCTCCCCCCAAGCTCCGCCACTTGATCGGTTTGTGCTTCCTGCGTTCAGCGCATTCCTGTAGCCTTCGCAAGGTCATCGGTCCACCTTGTGGGATGCCTTTCAACTCTCCATCTTCCGGTACGCGGTTACCACTCCAGGACCTTTCGACCCCGTTAGCTATCTGTTCTGGGGGCAATGTGCCATGCCCACTGCCACTTAAGTTCAGAAATTCTTCGGACTATGTCGGTTACCTTGGTTCTCCTAGAGATCTCTTCATATCTGATTCGATCGCGTAGGGAAACCAGGGCTGTAGCTAGACTCGAATTTGAGGTAGGGCAGCATTGGCTACAGGTAGGGTGGAACTAAAAAGTATATCGTAATTGATCTGCTCTGAAGCACGGGCTCCTAAATCAATCAACATCACCTCTAGGTCACAGGCGCTGTCGCAGCCCAAGATTTTAGGGGGGGAGGGGGGTCACCATAAGTGACGAGGAATATTTTGAGGAAGGTACACCTTGGGCTAGTGGTCACAAGCGCTACTACTGACCTTGAAGTTCCGGGTTCGATTTTCAGGTCGGTTAGTTTTATTTGGTTTTTCGATAAGAAATTTCTCAGAAGCAACCTGGAGTCTGAATTTGTACCCAGTTCATGGCAGTGAGCTCGCCCATTGTGACAAGGGACACATAGATAACTGGTGAAATTTTGGTTTACCATATATAAGGTGTATCTATTCATACGCGAAATATTTTAAGAGGTACACCTGTAGGTGGTAAAGAAGCTATAGAAGCAAAAAGAAAAATTTTATCTAAGCGTTTTTGAATTTTCGTAATTATTATAATTTTAAAGCTGCTTGTGACGTTTTGCATAAAACCTTTACTCCAAATTCTATGAATGGCCCGCCTGACACTGCGAGGGCGGCAACCGGACGGCACGAGCATGGCCGCGGTGTCTCGGGCCGTAAAAAATAAGAAGGAGCCAGTATTTCTCATGTGCGTCGAATTATTAATAAATATTAAATTTAGAAAAAACTACTTTAAAAAATTTTTGTTCGTTGCTATAGCTTCTTTACCACCTACAGGTGTACCTCTTAAAATATTTCGTGTATGAATAGATACACCTTATAAAGGTAGCTGAATAAGCCTCCGGGAATAAAAATGTGATGTTATGTACATCTTATGTTCGTCATTAGTTAAGGTATCTATACAGGGACACCGCTTTTACATGGGGGGTATTAAAGAATGCTGTCAAATTGGTCGCAGCACTTGTTGATAAATAAATAATTGGCATTAGGACAGCAGACTACTTAGGGCGAAAATAGCGAGCGGAGTGAGCTCAAAAATTTTAACAACCGCTTCGTTCTGGTTAGGTTTTGTTATATATTTTTAAACATAAAAAATAGCAGTTACACTGTCGCCATTTTGCTAGGATATCCCTGCCAACCATGAGAATGATTAATGCTAGAGCGAGCGAAGCGAGCTCGAAAATTTTAACAGCCCGCTTCGTTAAGGTTAGGTACTTTTTTGACGTTTTCAAATAGAAATAGGAGTTACATTATCGACTTATACAGGATATCCCTGTCAACCATGAGAATGATAAATGCTAGAGTGAGCGAAGCCAGTTCGAAAATTTTAACAACCCGTTAAGAATAGGTTTTTTTTAACGTTTTCAAACGGAAATAGGAGTGACATTGTCGACTTATACAGGATATCGCTGCCAACCAGGAGAATGATGAATACTGAAGCGAGCGAAGCGAGCTAGAAAACTTTAACAACCCCCCTCGTTCAGGTTAGGTTTTTTTTATGTTTTCGAACAGAAATAGGAGGTACATTGTCGTCTAATGCCAGAACAGCCCTAGCAACTATGAGATTGTTGAATACAAAAGCGAGCGAAGTGAGCTCGAAAATTGTAATAACTTAACTCGTTTAGGTGAGCAGTTTTGTTTTATATATTCAAAAAGACCTAGGAGTTACATCGTCGACTTATTCCAGGAAAATTCAGGCAACTAGGAGTATTATGAATGTAAGAGCGAGCGTAGCGAGCTTGAACATTTTTGCCCACCTCGGATAGGTTAGATTTTCTTTTGATTAATTCAAAAGAACCGGGAATTATTTGGTTGGTCGGTCTATAAAGAAAAGCTCAAGTATCAAGAGAATGTAGACTGCAAGACCACAAACTTGCTTAAAACTGGAATGTATCATACAGGCTCTTGACTCTTTGGGGGGGGGGGGGTGGGTCATGGACTCCTAGGATCCCCCCTCGGACCGCGCCTGCTAGGTCAGTGATGTACATTCAATAGCTATTCATAGACAGATCATTTCTGTGAGAGAACATGAGCATGGATCTAAGGACAGCTATTAAATCCTCAATGATGAAGAACAAGCGAACAAGATGGTTGAATTTTTTCTCTGCATCGGTATATTATAATTAAATAGACACATTGCTTCATGTGATGGCGTTTTAAATGCCATCTATACACAGAGAAAAGAATTATTATAATATGAAATGAATGTCTCAAACTGTGGTATGTTCGGAAAAGTTTAGATACCTTTTGCTACAATTTTTTATCTAAAACTATAAACATACAATCCCATTCTAATAGGTTATCTTCGTTTTTGGTATTTTTAAGGTAGGAGGGCATTGTGATTTCAAGGTAGGGCATTGCCCCACAATGCCCCCCCCCCCCCCCCTAGCTACGGCCCTGAGGGAAACTCCAAGCATAGCCCTCCCCATTGCCTTTTGGGTGGCTTTAAACCTTCTAATAAGGCCCAGAGAACTCGACATTTGACCTTTGTCTTGTCCATGTTCATATTAAGACCCACTCTTTCGGAAGCTCTACTGAGGTCATTGAGCATCGTACTGAGGTCCTCTATAGTCTCAGCCATGACAACTAAATCATCGCCAAACCGAAGGTGAAAGATGTACTCGCCATTGATGTTGATCCAGCCCCTTTCCAGTCCAGAACGTTGAAGATATCCTCCAGTGCAGCGGTAAACAGTTTCGGAGAAATAACATCTCCCTGTCTCACACCTCGCTGTAGAAGGTTTCGAGGTCTGGTCCTAGAGTCGGACTGTCACAGTGGCGTTTTCGTACAGACACTTCAGTACCTCGATGTACCGATAGTCAATATGGCACAGTTGATGTCTCGACCGAATCGAAGGCTTTTTCATAGTCCACAAATACTAAACAGAGAGGCAGGTTATATTCTTCGATCTTCTGTATAACCTGCTGCAGCGTATGTCCACGGTCCACTTTTGCAATTTGCAGGCAGAAAATATGAATTTCATTTGCTAACCTAGAGTTTCCACAGCTCATTTTGCAGTTCTAGTTCTAGCACATTTTAGCTTCGCAAGCAGTGGTCTTCAAAAAGTAAGGTGGCAACACTGAATTGATCAATAGTCAATGACTTTTTGGCGGGAAGTCAAACGAGGCGGTAATTTTGATTTCGCAAAAAACTCAATAACTAGTTAATTATACGGAAATACCACTAAAATAACTTCCTCGACCTCGAACAACCATGAGTGTCACCAGTGGCGGTGAGGAGCCGCCAGAGAAGGGAGAAAAAAAGAAAAAAAGAAAGTACAACAGCACTCCAAATAATAAGTATCACATATTTACTAAACAAAATTATAAAAGACTGTTCATAGAAAACACCAATTCTGAGTATGTAGTATACGTCGAATCAACAGAGCAGGAGAAGATAGGGAATAAAAACCCTATCACGCTCACCAACTTATTATCGGATAATGTTAAAGGAGTATCAGGAGTACATAGAATAAATGCGCACAAAATAGGCATAACATTCAAAAAGGCGGCTGCGGCCAACAATTTTCTGAAGATGGAAGACTTCCTTTGGAGAAATAAATTTAAAGCGTTTATACCATCATATTTGACAGAAAGGATTGGTGTATTGAGGTTTGTGCCCAAAGAACTTTCCAATGAAGAAATATATAAAAATATAGTATGCGACTCTGAAGTTATTTCAATTAGAAGATTCATGCGTAAAGTAGAGGGAAAATTAGTGCCTCTCAATACAGTTGCTGTTACCTTTTCTTCAACATCTTTACCGCAATACGCCTATATACAACTATTTAGATACGAGGTGAAAACATACATACCACCATTATTACAATGTTATAAGTGTCTTAAATTCAATCATTCTGCTAAGACTTGCAGAGGTGAGCAAAACTGCTCTTCTTGTGCTGGTCGTCACTCCTACAAAGAATGCGATGTCGAAGAGATCACATGCATCAACTGCTCAGGTAATCATCTTGCCATTTCAAGAGACTGTCCCATTAAAAAACAAAAAATTGAGGAGAAAAAGGCCAAATTCCTTATGCAGCAATCATATGCCACTGTTGTGAAACCACCCCCTACATTAAATGAGAAATCTTTCCCTGTTTTACCCAAGGTTACTGATAAGACTAAATCCAATGAGACTTTAGATATTAAACAAGTAGCAAATAATGATATTATAATTAACGCAATTGTTAAATCGTTGGTTGCATTAGGAAACAAGAGTGACTCTGATGGACCACTCACACATAAGAAAATAAAAGAAATATTTTTATCAAATTTAATTTAAACATGGATAATTATCTAAATATTTTACAGTATAATATACAGAGTTTACAGAGTAAAAAGAGCCTACTACAAAATTTATTAATTGATAAAAATATAGATGTCTGTCTTCTTAATGAGACTTGGTTCAAAACTAATTCTATAATTCCACATTTTCCAACATATAATTTAATCCACAAAAATTCCATAAATTCTCATAACGGAGTAGCTATTTTGGTGAGCCAACGTTTAAAATACAAAGTAGTTAATACACACTTCTCAGAATCTATTCAAAATTTATGTATCACTATAGAAACACAATTTGGAGCAATGGCTATACTTTGTGTGTACAGCCCTCCAAGTATCAGGTTTGACTCAGTAAAGTTAAAGGATTTAATAAATAAAATACCCAAACCTTGTATAGTTATGGGTGATTTTAACGCTCATAACATAGCCTTTGGATGTCATAGTGATAATAATAGAGGTAGATGCTTATATAATATAATTGATGAATTTGACCTATGTGTTCTGAATGATGGATCACCAACAACTGTTCCTTATCCTAATAGACAAGCTTCAGCGATAGATCTTGCCCTTGTTAGCTCTTCAATAGCTCATTTATGTAACTGGTATGTTCATGACGATCCCATGGGTAGCTATCATCTTCCAACCTTACTTGAGATCAATATTCAACCGTCTATGTATGACACATCACCTCCTGTGGATCAAGAGAAATATATTTATAGCAAGGCAGATTGGGACGAATATTACAGCCTATCAGAAACTTGTTTTTCTCACTTGGACTCAATAAATGATTCCCCTATCAATGCATACAATCATTTTATAGAAACATTAAATGATCTAAGGTATAAAACAATTCCAAAACGTAAATTAGGTGCAAACACAGCTATTAAAAAACCAGTACCATGGTGGAATACAAAATGTAGTGATGCTGTCGAAAAATCAAAAGATGCATTAAAGTATTATTTTTCTCAACCCAATATTGAAAACTGGATAAGGTATAAAAAACTAGATGCAAAAAAGAAAAGAATTCTGAAGGAAGAAAGTTCCTCTTCTTGGCAAAATTTATGTAGTAGCTTTAATAGGTTAACTCCAGTTTCTAGGATATGGGAATACATTAAAAAAATTAAAAAAGTTGGAACAAATCGAAACAAAAACATCAATGATGAGTGGGTTCCAAGTTTTTTAGATAACTTAGCTGATTCTACTGAAATAGACGGCAATAGGCTTGAGTATTTGTTCGAAAATGCTACAGAAAATGATGTAAATGTGTTTCTTAAGAACAATTTCACTGTAGAAGAGTTGAAAACATCTTTAAAGAGCAGGAAAGATACTACACCGGGATTGGATGACATACCTTATATATTAATCAAAAAGTTAAATTTAAATGCACAAAAAACATTACTTAATATTTATAATAAACTATGGGATGAATTCGTAATACCTGAGTCTTGGAAAACACAGTGTGTAATTCCAATATTAAAACCTAATAAACCTGCAAATAGTGCTTCTTCATATAGACCTATTTCTCTATCATCTTGTTTAGGTAAACTCTTTGAAAATATGTTGAAGTTAAGATTAGATTATTTTATTGAATCGCAAAGTTTAATTCCTTCTATACAGTTTGGCTTCAGAAAAGGTAAAAGTTGCTCTGAAAGCCTTGTATCTTTATTATCAGATTTAAGACAGGTTAAATTAAGTCACTCTAATGCAATCTGTGTGTTTTTAGATGTAAAGGGTGCTTTTGACAATGTAAATATAGAAGAACTTATTCAAGTATCTCATGATATTGGTATACCTGGTCATATTCTGAAATGGCTTTATTCTTTTTTAAACAATAGAACTGTATTTGTTAAATATAATAATAAATTGCATGGACCTAGGACTGTCAACAAAGGCACAATGCAAGGGGCAACTTTGTCTCCTTTGCTTTATAACTTGTATACTTCTGAAATATTAAAATATGTAGATGTATCAGGTGTAAATATCCTGCAATTTGCCGATGACTTGCTTTTGTACAGCATAAATCAAAACATAGATATAGCAATGGCTAATATTAATAAGGCTTTGTCTCAATTATACAGCTATTACCATAGTAAACTTAAATTAGAAATAAGTCCAGAAAAAAGTTCAGTTTTAATTATCAGTAAAAATGTAAATATTCATAGCAATGTTAAAATTTCATACAATAATGTAGAAATTCCTGCTGTTAAGCAACATAAATTTCTAGGCGTAATTATTGATGACAAATTAAAATTTGATGAACATATTAAACATATAAGTAACAAAGCACTGAATGGTATTAATCTATTGAGGCATTTAGCAGGATGTTTTTGGGGATCTGACCCCAAAGTTATGAGTATGCTGTACAAAAGTATAGTGAGAAGCCATTTTGATTACAGCAGTCTAGCTTACATGAATGCCAATAGCACCTTGTTACGAAAATTAGATGTAATTCAAAATATGGGACTGAGACTTATTTGTGGTGCTATGCGCTCCACACCTATCAATTCATTAGAAGTTGAAACATGTATACCTCCCTTGTCATTACGAAGGTTGTTGTTAACTGAGAGATTTTTATTAAAAGTCATGGCATCAAATGATAATCCTTTACTTATGAAGCTAACAATACATCCTAAAATCTCACAGTCAATTGCTTCCAATGCCATCTCTGCTTCTTCTTTGGTTGGTGGAACTCTACCTGAAATGCCAATAATATTTGAACATGTGAATAATAATTCAAAAGATATTGTTAAAAATGATATTTGGCCTATATACAAAATTCCTTATAATG
Organism: Aporophyla lueneburgensis; assembly: GCA_932294355.1. Classification (NCBI taxonomy): domain Eukaryota; kingdom Metazoa; phylum Arthropoda; class Insecta; order Lepidoptera; family Noctuidae; genus Aporophyla; species Aporophyla lueneburgensis. The sequence continues at coordinate 28,880,169 of OW028753.1, forward strand.
GTATTATTAACAGCTTTGCAATCCATTTAGACACAGTGCACAATCATTTTGAATTTTTACAGTTTAAAGACAATAGACCAGAACATTATGTTATATACACAGATGGATCTAAAACAGATCATAATGTAAAAGCCGCTTTTTATGATCCACAGTTGGACTTCACTAAATGCATTAAATTAAACAGAGTGTGTAGCATTTTCACTGCAGAATGCTATGCAATTGATTGTGCACTGCAGCATGTAAATAGTCTTGTAAATAATGTACATAATATTTTGATAGTTACAGACTCTAAAAGTGTTTTATCTGCTCTACATAATGTAAATATTTCTTTTAAGTTAAACTATATTATTTATAATATTAGACTTTTAATCCAAAAACTACTTGACAAGTGTATTAGAGTAGAATTAGTATGGGTACCTTCACACAGTGGCATTCGTGGAAATGAAGTTGCTGACACTGCGGCTCGTTCAGTCCATGATGAGGATCGATCTAAGTTGCTCAAGGTTCCATTCACTGATTATTACAGCCTTTTTAACGAACATAATAGACAGTTATGGAAGGAGTATTGGGACATCACCCTGGAAACGAAAGGCAGATGGTATGCTGGAATACAAAATGAATTACCGATAAAACCTTGGTACCAAAACTTCAAATATATCACAAGAAGAATTATAACTATTATATCACGCATGAGATTGGGACATTGCCTAACACCAGCTCACCTGAATAGGATTCGCATAATTAATAATAGCCAATGTCGTCATTGTGGAGCAGAGGATGCTGATCTGGATCACATTATCTTACAGTGTTCAAGTTTTAACATTCAACGTTTGATCTTGGTCAGTGAATTGAGTGAATTTAATAACAATGACATTGAAAGTGAACGACAAAGTGTTCCCCGCAGTGTTCAGGAATTATTAAAAAATAAGAAATATTTTAGTGTGTTGTCTAAATATATTTGTAATACGGTAGAAAAAATTTAATTTAATTTGTAATTAGAAGTGTATTTGTAATTTAAATTTGTATGAAAACCATCAAGGTTTAACCATGATATCACTGAGATGTACCCACCCAACCCGAAAGGGGGGCAAGTTGGTAGTATAAAGAAAGTAATGAAAAATATTGATGTAATTTGTAAAAACAGATTGAAAAAATATTATTGTTAAAAAAGTGCCTTATTAACATTATTATAAGTAGGTATCTAATAACCATTGTAATGTTACATTCATAGTGTTAAAACCCATCTATGTATACGACTGAAAGACTTGTATCTATGGTCATGAATAAAATATTAAAAAAAAAAAAAACAATAGTCAATTATTTATGTCATTGTCAATGTTAACTGACAAGTGACAGTAGCAAATAAATAAACGCTCTAAGCGGAATTTTTAATTCAGCATAAAGTTCAACGATACTATTACGAAGCAGCCGCTTTAGAAAAGAAAAAGTTGAGATTCTGTAACTACATCAATAACAACTATGCCTGGTCCAGGTAGGTTCATTTATCCCAATAATGCAGCATGAAAAATGATACCTACCGTACTGATTTCTATACGAGATGTATGTTTTCTGCAATATTGAGCAAAACATTTGGTTATTGATGTGTAAATTAAGAATAACCAACTATTTTACTCAATTTTTTCAGTTTCGTGACTTATATACGGAATAAAAAATAGCTACCCCAATAATGTTTCAGCAAGACACAACCGCGGCAATCGCAGAGGTGCGGACAACACTGAGCACTCGCTGGCTTCCGTAGCCCGAGAGACTGCGATGTCTTTTCCACCAGACAGCCCCGTGCTTGCAATATTCAGAGATGCTGCCATGAAGCTGAATGAGCGTCAGGACAGACATGAGCGACTCGTGAAATTGTCGCGCGATATTACTATTGAGAGCAAGAGAATTATATTCTTGCTACATTCGCCTATAACGTGAGTATACACAGTATCTGTACATAAGTTTAGCCTGTAGAGCCTAGACTTTAAGTTATTAAATGTTAAGAGTTAATTTTGCCTCCTTTGCCACTGCTACTTTGTGATAAGAGTTACTGAGACACTTTCCCTATCATGATGGATAGCATAAGCTCATTGCAGCATAGTATCATTAGATGAAGTACTAACTTACAAATAACGTTGATATATCACAATAACTTTGTTGTATGACTTCTGAATTAACAAAATTAAACACTTTCAGAAAGGATTCAGCAGAAAGTACTCTCACTGAAGCCAACGAACGAATTCAGAAGCTAATCAATGGCCCGATTAAAAGCATTGGCTTAGAGCTGGAAAACAGCCCAGCATACCTACACGCCAGGGCAGTTACAGGTGGATTCCAGGAGTACATTGAAGCTAGGACCTTTCTGTCTCTTTTGGCTGAGAAAAGGATCATTACTTACGCAGAAGTTCAGAAGGAATTAATGTACAACATCACAGATGATGATAACGAACGGACTGTGATAACTATGTTGCCAGACTCTGACTACATGCTGGGTTTAGCTGATCTGACAGGAGAACTGATGAGGAAAGCCATCAACAGTATATCTAGTGGGGACAGTGAGGAGTGTTTCCAGGCCTGTGATGTTGTCAGGCACTTGTACACAGGGTATTTGGGTAAGACCAGACATGAAATATATTCCTTGTTCAACACAAATACCAAACACATACTACTGACATGAAATACTTAAATATGTAGTGTGACTTGACAGGAAGAGGATGGTGATGACACTGGTTTTCCAACTGCAAATACAATACTATAATCCCCTGAAAGATTGCACCATATTAAACTGTGCCTGTCTTTTATCATTTAATCCCTGTTCACTGTAATAGTAACACAGACTTTTCCAAATTGGATCACACTAGCAGGGCTTGTGTCTAAGTAATAACAGCCGCACATGTTGATCGATCAGGTTAAGCATGGTTGGTCCGTGGGTCTCTACAGTGGCGTGGATCTATACAGGATTTTTTTATAACCAGTGCACAAATTTTTTTGGTGGTTCAGTATCAGTAATAGAACACAATTCAACTATTTTTTCAATACTTTATTTTTTATTTTTATCTGACCTTAAATCAGTAAACTGTGAACACCCTACATACATACATACATACATACAATCACGCCTTTTTCCCATGGGGGTAGGCAGAAACCACGGAACGCCACCTGCTACGATCTCTACACACTCCTTTTGCCTCTTTAAGGTTCATACAATTGGTCATACACACACGCCGGTTGCGAGTACTACGCACCTGACCTTTCTGAAGAACATCACCAATAAGGTCACTATATGTCCTCCTAGGGCGTCCCCTCCCGGTGTTTCCACTCACATCTGCCTTGTAAATACCTTTTGTGAGTCGTCCTTCATTCATCCTCTCAACATGACCAAACCATCTAAGCATACTTTTTTCAATTTTTGTCACTATATCTTCTTTTAAACCACACCGTTCTCTTATCACATCATTTCTCAGCCTATCATTCATAGTCACACCACACATGCTTCGCAAGGAACGCATTTCCACAGCATTTATTCTACTTTCATGCTTCTTTTGCCACACCCAACATTCACTCCCATACATAAGCGTAGGCACCAGTACACCATTGTGAACAGCCAGTCGAGCCTTATTGGACATCAGTTGGTTGGTCACAATTGCATGTAGAGCACCATTTACTTTATTTCCCGCATTCACTCTTCTTTCCACATCTTTATCAATCTTTCCATCCCTTGTAAACAAACTCCCCAAATATACGAACTCACTTACTTGCTCCACATTCTTATCATTTATTTTCACATCACACACCGATACGTTCTCTTCTCTTTCAAACACCATGACCTTCGTCTTATTCACATTTATATTCATCCCTTTCATCTTAAATGCTTCATCCATTACAGTCACCATGTCTTGCAACTGTTCTGCTGACGATGCAAGTAGAACTTGATCGTCTGCGTATAGAAGGCATTTGACAGGCAACTCACTCATAGTCAATCCACACTCACCCTCTTTCAAATCTGTCAGACAACTATCCATGTACAAGTTGAATAGCCACGGTGACGCTACACAGCCTACATATTTCGTAATATGATATCTACAATAGGAATAGGTCAGTAACCGCGTGGCGTAGGTACTTCGAACTTCTTAGAATTTTGACTGATCGAACAGGTGGTAGGTACTTGTAGCTACGCTCTGTCGTTTACCTTCGCCGCCGCGCGCAAGTTACACCATAAAGACCAGTATCAAAATAAATATCTTTCGTTAACGATAACTTAATTTTTTTGTACTAAGATATATCAAAATAGCAATTGCATGGTTATTGTAATTCGTCTAAGTTTAATTTGTAAAAATTTGCGCACTGGTTAAAAACTTATCCTTTATATGTCAAAACCCCTCCATGCCTCAGAAAGCTTGTTATGCCCTTGATGCCAGCTATTATTTGTGGTTCTTTGACAGTTGGTACGGGTCATCAGAAGCCCCAGAGTAACAACAGTCTTACCAAGGGGTGTATTATACCCTTACCCAGTAACTGGGTTGTGGAGTTCAGATAGGCAGTCACTCCATGTTAAATACTGGTATTCACCTGCATCTGGTTAGACTAGAAGCTGACCTTAACACAGTTTCGAAAAGGCTAGGCAGATGATGGATCACAGCAGTCACAACTTCTTAAGTCTACATTCAAATTAGCTAGTATAATACAGTTTAAGTCTATAGCGTTATTATTATTTTTTGGTATACTGGCGTTTGCCAGTTGACATAATTATGACAAATAATTTAATGTATGTTTTGTATTCGTAATAACTTACTTAATATTGTATAGAATCAAGTTCTTCTAACTTAACAGACAGCTGTGCTACTGGGGAGTTTGTTGCGCCACTACTTCTTCCCAGTGAAAGCACTAGGAAGTGGTGAAGGGCGGACGCTTTTTTTTTTTTGGATGGGAAATCATCAAATGACTTCTCCCGCTCAGGGCGGAGTGGGAGGGCATGTCAGACTTTTACTGACTAAAACCCACCCGTGTTCCTTCAGTTGCCCATGTGCCAGGGTCACGGTATCTCTTTCGAATAATCTCGCGACCCTGGCAGGCATCGGTCCTATCTCACCCCTTCAGTTTTGCTGACATCTCTTCAAGGCGCGCGTGGAACACTACGCGCCGTCGACCCGAGCTTGGTCCTTACCGGGCGGCGAGCTACCCATTGCTCGCCGCCCGCAAGCTCGCGCCTACGGTGGCCGGGAGTCCGCGATCGACTCCCGACGCCCGGGGCGTCTCCTCCTGCGGCGACTAGGGACGTGAGGGCGCAGAGACTGCCATTCCCTCACGCGCCCCGCCTCCTCCTTTGCGAGCATTACTGCTTCACAGAAGGAGGTGACGGCTTCCCATTCCCTCTCGCTCCGTACCATGGCTCGCAACAGGGCCGGACGCGAGAGGTCGCCGCCGCCGATCGCCTCCACGAGGACACGGCGGTGCTCCGCCCAGGCAGGGCAAACTTCCACCGTATGCTCCACCGTGTCCTCTAGACGATCCTCACAATGGAAACACCCGGACGTATCCTCCCGCTTTATCCTGAACAGGAACCCACCGAAGCACCCATGCCCGGTGAGAACCTGCGTCAGGCGGAAGGTGAGGACGCCGTGACGCCTCTCTATCCACTCCTCAAAGAGGGAACTTACCGCCGCAATTGTGGCGTGCCCAGCACTGGGTTGCGACAATCGCACCCGCCATGTCGCCATGAGATCACACCGGAGCTCTGTCCGCCGTGCCGCGATTTGTCGCGGCAGCGGAGTTTCGCCCCGGCGTTTCGCCTCCTCGCGCCACTCTCACATGAGCGCGAGGACCTTTGCCTCCAGATCCCACGGCGCGGCGGCACTCCGGCAAGGAGGCTCGCCGCTTCGCACGAGACCGTGCGGTATCCCCGGCTTAACCAGATGGCCATGACCCTCTGGGCCGCACTCAACCGGCGCGCTGGGCGCAGCCTCAATGAGAGCGCCCACACCGGTGCCCCGTAGAGGGCCATGGACCGCACGATCCCCGTGTAGAGCCTCCGGCAGGAGGCGTTTGGACCCCCGAGATTGGGCAGGAGCCGCTTTAAGGCAGCCCCAGCCCGCTCCAGTCTGGGAGCCAAACGTCGGAAGTGCTCGACGAAGTTCCACCGGCTGTCGAGGACAAGTCCCAGGTACTTCATCGTCGACTCGACGCCGATGTGAACCCCTCCCACCGTGAGTTGGGAACCCGCAGGTGGCGCGTTCCGAGGACCATGAAAACCCATGGCCTCGGACTTGTGCAAGGCCACCTCGAGTCCCAATTGCCGGATCCTATCGACGATTGTCGCAACCCTGCGTGTCATAAGTTCGGCCGCCGCCTCGTGCGACCTCCCCTGCGCCAGGACCAGCGTGTCGTCAGCGTAGCAAACTACTTTGACGCCGCTAGGGAGGTCGGCGCGCAGCACCCAGTCGTACCCGATGTCCCACAGATGCGGCCCCAAGGCCGATCCCTGTGGGACACCGCACGACATCTCTCGCCGATTCCAGTCTCCCTGGTGACCGGGGTAGATGACGGCTCTATTCGTCAGGTAAGCCTCGACCACGCGACAGGTAGGTCGGCATCCGGTGATACCGGAGTGCCTCCCTAATGCAACTCCAGGGCAGGGTATTAAAGGCGTTGGCGATGTCTAGAGACACCGCCACGATGACCCCACCCCGGGCCACTGCATCCCCCGTCGTGAGGGCTCACACGCGCATGATTGCGTCCACCGTAGAGCGCCCCTTGCGGAAACCGAACTGGCTGTCCGCCAAATCCGGCCCCTCCCGCGCCAGCCACCCAACGACGAAGCGGTCTGCAATTATTCTTTCAAAGAGCTTGCCCACTTCGTCGAGCAGCACGATAGGCCGGTAAGCGGACGGAGAGTCCGCTGGGCGCCCAGGCTTCTTAATGAGGACCAGTTTCCCCGTCTTCCAACGAAGTGGGAACTGGCTCCTCTCCAAACATGCGCTTTGGAGCCCCCTGAGTCGAGGCCCGAGAGCCTCTAAGGCCAGGACCCAGGCTTTGCCAGGCAAGCCGTCGGGTACTGGGGCGGTATTTTTGGCATTTAGCCGACGTACCGCCACTCTCAACTCCACCTCGGTCACCTCTGGAGCATTGTCGTCGTCATCGGTGGTGTGGTCCGCATCGGGCACCGCAGTAGGTGGAGCCATGGGTGGGGGGCTATGTTCCCCTCGCGAAGGGAACAGAGCGCTCACCACGTCCTCCACAAGCTGGGGCCGGAGACTCTGAGTCAGCGGGGGAGCCCATGGGCGGAGTTTCTCCCGGACGGCCTTGTAGGGCCGTCGCCATGGGTCCCTGCTCAGTCTCCAGCGACTCCTTGCGGGCCAGTCCTCTGGCCCGCAGGATCTCGTCTTGGAGGGCGGTCTTCGCCGCTCTGTACCCCTCATATAGCTCCGCCTGAATGGCTTCCGTATCCGGAGGGCGGATACGGAGCCTGCGGTGCCTGGTGTACCGGCATCGTGCCGCAACGCACGCTTCGCGCAACGCTGTCAGCTGTGGCAACCACCAGTACACCTGGCGCCAAGCCCGTCCTGGCTGGACTCGGGGCATAGCCACGTCACAAATCTCGGAAATGGCCTCCCGGAACCATTCCGCCTCGTCGTTTATATTAGCAAGCCTGTCCGGTGGTGACACCCAGGCCTGTACGATCGAGGTTTCCAGGAGAAGCTCCCGGTCCAGCCTTTTAAGCGCCCACCGCGGACCACACAGGGCCTGTCGGACCGGCGCGGTCGAGGTCTGGGCGGAGACGTCAAACCGGATATACCGGTGGTCGGAATACGTCTCCACCCCCTCCATTACGCGCCAGTCAATCACCTGCGGCGACAGAGCGGGACTTGAGAACGAAATTTCCACCACTGAATCGCCCCGCATCCGTACGCACGTAGGGCGGACGCTTTGAGGGACTGTCTTTTGTAACTTTGCTGTTCAAAAGGTGCTGACTCTCAGCCTAGTTTGAATAAATGACTTTTGATTTGAATAGCCCCATCTGAAAGTTAGCAACCTAACGCAAATTCCAAAACAGCTCCATTTCTAATTCCAGGTATAACAGGAAGCCGTCTTTTATGCCGCAAGCTGCCAACAACTCGCGCCAACGTGCACAAGGTAGAGATGGCGGTGTACGCACTGCGCGTGCGCGGCGGGGAGACGCCTGCGCAGCTGCTGCTGGCCGCGCCGCCTGCTGAACCGGAGGCGCCGCCCACTGACGATGAGGGATACTATTGAGGACTGTACTTGTGGCCTACATGGCGTGAAGATAGGCTGGATTGGCATATTGAAGTGTTGGACGTACTTTATTTGGGGATTATGTATGTATAACTTCCTATTTGACAATTATACATGTAACAGCTTTGGGCAGTAGACATTTTAATAAGTCTATCAAACCATATGCCAAGCCATCCTATCGCCTGATCTGACCTTCAATTTTATAAGGATAAGCCTCAATACAGTGTTTTTTTATTTTTGTGTTTTACTATGACCTATATTTTACGATTTTGTAACAATAAAACTTCGTTTTGACTAAAGAACAAACGCCCCGTGTCACGTATTGGCACGACATTAGTCATATAAGCTCCTTGTGAATAATAGGCACAATCAACATTAACTTCCAGTTCATAAGCAGCATCCGCTGTTCATTGTTTTCCCTCTTTAAATCTCATGTACACCTATAATTTGTGATGATTTATGTGATCTACTAGCATCGGATTAAAGCCGAATATTATTATTTTTTTAAATAAAAAGCCCGACTATGTACATTTTTTTTTCACAGTTTTTAATTAATATTTTTATTTTCACGTTATAAAACCGACTATTTCAGGACTTTATCGCTTTAATTAAAGTTTAACAAACTTACAAGTGAGTATGGTTACTCATAAACTCTAAATAGTTATTGATCCTAAAGGTCATTCAAAATTAAAATTATCAGAGAAATCTAAAAATGATTTTCAATTACATGTTCATTAATATCCCACCCAACAGGTTATGAGAAAATAAAAAAATTAAGACTAAACATGGCGCCAAAAAGCGGCCTTTTAATTTTCATAATTTTGATATACTCGTGTCACACTTCATAAATGAGACTAATCTAATCCATCAAGCCGTTTAAGCTACAGAGCGTGTCAAAGAAATATACAATATCTGCATGACCGAGCTTTGCTCGGTATTTTTTGGTAAATTGTGTTTAAAATAATAAGTTTATGTTCAAGTTGATTATCGATAAAGTTGGTCATTGAAAACACGAATAAAACGACATTTTATAAAAATGAATCTTAGCTAGATCGATTTATCGCCCCCGAAAACCCTGTATACTAAATTTCATGACAATCTTTGGAGCCGTTTCCGAGATTCAGATTATATATATATACAAGAATTGCTCGTTTAAAGTAATAAGATACACTCGAAAAACTTAACCAACCTTCTGCCGCAGTCGGATAAAAAAAAACGCCAAAAGGTTCTTTGAAAAAATAACGTTTATTGACGTTTTCCTAGCACTCATAAATCTTGCGAAAAATCCTGGCTCGTCGTGATGTCACTGGGTGGTTTCCATTCGTCTGATTCATCTGTCCCATAAGGATCCTTTTCTTCGTCCGTCTCCGCGCCGCTCCAATCCTGTCTATTTACAGTTCTCCGGGCTCTCTTTCCCGTCACTATGAGATTACGGACAGGAGAATCTTCGACATCATCATCCTCGCTAACAGATTCATTCCTTGGCCTCCTTTTCCGTCTCTCACCTAGTTAAATTAATCTCAATTTAAAAACAGAACACTTATAATAACTCCTCTTTTCACAAACATGATTCAATATCGATTAATTCAGTAGTCGATTTAAAACTCGTAATCGTAGTCCACACTATCGCCATCAGAGTCTTCTACTTGGAAATGGTCGTCGTAAAAGTTAACGGAATGTGCGTTTATGTAGTAGACGTTGCCGTGGCGTTGGACAACTTGCATACCTGTTGGACATAAGAAAAAAATACTTAATTATTTAGGTGCACCTAGTCACGTACAAGAATCATAGTGACGAGCGATGTGCAACAAGGTACTCAGGCGAGGTTTTCTCGATTCGTCATCATTTCAGCCAAAAGACGACCTTAGCTGGACATAGGCCTCCCTCAAAAACTGGGGGGATTTGCCATAATCGCCACGCTTGACAGGCGGGTTCGCGATCGCAGTATGGTGGTAAAATGCATGCTGAATAGCAGAATGCTGCTGCTCAATCTCTAGTTAAACCCTTAGACACGACACCCACGGGAAGAAATGAGATGGTGCTATTCTCTGCATCCGGTACCACACGGAACTGGATACTAAACAATTGCTTGTCAGCACAGATAACAAAATTTTCTCTCTATTCAGTTCAAGGCTTTGGCCACCAGCCAGGATTATCCAAAGTCCCAAGGACATAAGTTAGACTTGTGTAAATGCGAGTGATGCATTGCGCGTCATATATCTCGGCTGCGTACTGTAGCATTACACATGACTCGACTCAATCAACCATGGCACATGACACTAAAACATGACGCGCGGGCTGCGGCGCGCTGTTCGGTGTTCGTAATATCTCTGTAATCTTTGCAGTGTGTGCAAGCGAGAAGGAACATGCTCCAGTCGGTTGGCTGCGAGATAAGTGAACTATTATCTAGAACCGTATTGTTATTGAAATAAGGTTTACGTTTTATTGAAACCGCGGACTGCCTATGTGATGTTTCAAATCATGACTCGACCTGTATGACACTATGACAGTTCGAGTCATGGTCAATAATCACTATTGCAATCCATGTCTATCGTTTTAATTCAATTATTCCTTATATTGGGGGTTAAATATGAAAGAAAATCGACTATATGAATATGAAACAAAATCAAATGTACGTTCCGGCGAAGCATTGCGTTTGACCCATGTCACATTACATCACAATATAGGTAATGCGATATCTCATGTAAGGATGTATATCTTTTACAACGCGGCATTTCATTACAAAAACCATCGCGCGTGGTGCGTCATCTCGCGTCATGTTTGGAGTCATGGTGTAATGAAACATTACTCGGGACGAAATGTCATGCCATATGACATTACTTTAAAAGGCACTGTTTTGCGCATGTCTAATATAAGTCTATGCACGATTTTTATATTCACTGTTTTGAAAGGGAATTAAGGTTTTGACACAATTGACAGCTCAATTCAAGCCCATTTTCCCTAAATGTCAAGGTGAAATTTTTACAGAATAGTAAAAAGTCATTTATTCAAACTAGGCTGAGAGTCAGCACTTTTTGAACGTCAAAGTTACACAAGACAGTCTGCCAATGCGCCCGGGCTTCACCAATTCCTAGTGCTTTCGCTGGGAAGAAGTAGCGCAAAAAACTCCCCAGCAACACAGCTGAAGTCTGCTGTATGTACATAGTACGGACCTGGTCTGGGCCCGCGGTCGCGCGGCGGCTGCGTGCCGGGCGGGTGGCGGTGCGCGAGCCAGTGGCGCGGGTCGGCGCGGCGGCACGCGGCGCCGTACGGACACTGGCCTCGATCGCCGCCGCCCCAGTCCGCGTCGCTCGGGTGACTGAACTGCGCCTTGTGCTGAGGGTTACGTCTGCAAAGAAAATAAAAGTTTTATTTTTAACTACATGTTGAGGTCAGATAGGCAGTTGCTCCAAGTAAAATACCGGTACTCAGTTGCATCCGGTTAGATAGGAAGCCGACCACAACATAGCTGGGCTAGGCAGATGATGATCCTCTAAGACACTTAGACGACAATTGGGTCAAAGCTATTAATTAGTTGGCGCTGACATTTCCTAGCTGACTGATCCCTGAGAAGAAATGCCGGAAAAACTTAGAGGTCATAATCTCTTCAGTCCAAAACTCCAAACATTATGATAATAAGATGTGTAAGTCAAATAGTGCAAGACCATATCTGGAATGGCCTTTGAAGAAAGACTCATTGCAGCTTTGAGTTTACCTAACCCGTCAGATGGCATGCATGCTAGTTGTTCGACGCCAGGCCGAGGGCTCACCATAGGATTTTAATAGCGCAGTGGAAGTTATGATGGTGGGGCCCTGGAGACAAGAGTGGCGAAGCGAACTGTCCGCCGTGCGCGAAGCTGAACAATATAATATTCAAATAACTCACCTGATGGTAGAAGAACACCTGCTCTGGAGCCTACCTGGATTTATGTATGTGAATGAGTGTATATTGTATTGTGTAGTGACGCTGTAAGTGGGTAATCCAGGATACCAGCCGCTGCAATACGTCCTGCTACCAAGACATGCGGTCTCCAACACGCGGTCACTGTCACTTCAAACTATTTCCAACAAACAAACTGAACCCGTATTATCTCGTCAAAGGGGGTTATTTACACACAAAACAATTGGGTCACGACAGATTGTCCACAAAAACGACCGATTCTAAGGGATTAATTTACAACGGGGTCGCACAAGCCAATTCGACCGACATTTCTTCCCAAGATCAAAACCAAAGTGACGCGTTGTCAAAGTCAAACTGACAAGTGACAGTTCTCACCCTGTTACACGAAATCATGAGTAGGCGCACAGAGTAAAAAGTCAATCGGGACGGAACACTAGTCATCGTGTAGCTTGACGACCCGCCACACGATGCTACCAGATCTACGGGACATTTGAGTAGGCCACATCAAAAGTACTCAAAACAAACGCATTGACAGCGTTCGGTGCTCCGATAGTAAAGTTGAGATGCTTAAAAGAAACTCACACTAGGGCCTCTGGACAACGTCTCTGACGCCACAATAAACTTGACCCAAAGAGTACCTATAAACAACATAGACGACTGGTCGAAATGACAAGAAGAAATTATGTATGTAGGTGCATATGAGTATAAGTTTATTTATTTATTAATCAAATTATGTTTACCATTTTTTTAATCGCATATGGTGTTATGGTACAATATTTATTAATAAAGAAGAGAAAAAACAATGACAAAATACCTAATACTTGTAAACTAAAATGCTAGTCCCAAACCACATTTAACTGAGCTATTATCAATATTATCATTCCCATCTTTGAGAAATCTTTTCAAGTGGCATAGTCACATGTTACTTACCTATAACAATTGCCTCCATAAATACACCTTTCTCTTGGAGGTGGTGCAGGTTTGGCCGGCGACGCAGGCGCAGCAATGTTGTCTGCCCCTTTGCTGTCAGACGAAGCCTGTAAAAAAAGTTATTCAAAAGGTTTTATCTTCTTTGAGGAATTGAGTTAATTTTGAGAGTAAGAAAATACATTTATTGTTCTGTTATAAGAAATTATAAAAAGCGACGTAACCAAACAAATCAATCATTAAAATATTATACTTTTCTTTGTGCATACATGAGATGAGGGCATAGAGCAACACGGACCACCGGCGGACCGGAGGGGAGACGCCATAGCGTTTTTTCCCGATACAAAACTGTCTGTCATTTTTTGCGGGGGGAAATCTGCTCTACCCACACTTTCTCAAATTCTCACACAAAAATAATCGTCTGTTGCTACGAAACTCACACATAAAAATTAAAGCATACACTAACAATTTCATACACACATAGATACATTATGTGTCGTTACAGTACAATGAGATGACGCAACTACATTGACAAGTTGCTTACAGCCGTGGTTGCAACTACTGTCGATACGCATTATCGATAAATTCAAGAACTCGGTTTAAAAAGTGATACAAAGATAGATATTATAATAAAGATTGACTTTATTTTTTTATCGGAATATTAGGTTTAAAAAGTGATACAAAGATAGATATTATAATAAAGATTGACTTTATTTATTACTAGCTTTTGCCCGCGGCTTCGCCCGCGTGGATGTCGGAAATTAACGCAGGAGGACGTACTACCGCGGTAAAAATGTGTTAATCCAGGTTATATAGGTAATTTATACTCGATCCAGATCCATTAAGCCATTTTTGCGTTATCGAGAAACAAACACCCAATCATACATTATTTTCACATTTATAATATTAGTAGTAAGTACGATTATAATTAATAATCCTTCGGATTCATAGTTTATGAAAATATCAAGTGTGTTGGCGTTCGCGTTCTTAAAACAAAACTAATAGTATTCTGAGTAAGAAGACTGCGACACAGGGCTTGGTTTAGTTGAATATGTCTTCCTGGTTTTCCTTAACGCTCCTATTTTACCATACAGACACTCAATCATTTACCAGACACCGAACATAGTTATAGGAATAGTACTTTTGCCAGTGGCTTGGCCCGTATAGCTGACGGAAAATATCACCCGGGAACCTACTACCGGGATAAAGTAGGTATGCTATCTGTTACGTATCCAAGAAATATATCTTTGTGCCAAATTCTATCTAAATCCGTTTGGCCGTCTTTGCAACAATGAGAAACAAAAAAAATATAAACATCTAAGCCATTTCGCGGTCTCTTACTTGGAATACTATTAGGTTTATTTTGAGTATAACGAACACACATGATATTCGAATTTACTATGAAGCCAACGTAATATGAATTACAATCCTACTTATCGTGTACTACCCGACCGCTGCCAACGGACGGACGGGACGGACGAACGCCCGCCAGCCACTCTGCTCCCGCTTTTTAAAACTCTGATATCTTCTAAGATATTCATTTGAATTACATGCTGTAAAGGGCCATATTGATCTATATTAAATGCACAATTTATTTAAGGTACTTAATTGGATAAGGATTAATTCTGTATTGCTTAAAATCGCTTCGTAAATAAGCCATTATTTCTCGTAAAAAGTAAAGAATAAAAAATGATTATTGTGGGTTATCCCTAAGAGATAGACATATACCATCGCGGACTTTTTTGTAGACTTTGTTAAGGTGTACAATACTGTAGTACATTATTTTGATCTATTTCGTAGGATTCAGCCAGCGTTCACAATGTAAGCGCAAAAAAATGAGTTTATTTATGACATCACATTAGAAACCTCTAAAATTATAAGTGTTTCTTTACTATATTACGCATGTTATATACATATAAACCTTCCTGTTGAATCACGATATCTATTAAAAAAACCCGCATCAAAATCCGTTGCGTAGTTTTAAAGATATATGCATACATAGGGACAGACAGACAGCGAAGTGACTTTATTTTATAATATGTAAAGATGTACTACAATAATTATCATTTAACAAATAAAATTAAGGTTTACGTCATTTTAAAAACGAGTGGATGTGTATCTATCACCTTAGAGCATTTATATATACCATGCACGTTACATAAAACTAATTGAATGCGCGGCCGCCGCCATTATATATCGTATTGTGTCGAAAATAAGTTCTCTCCAAAAATGGTTAATTGTGCAGTTTCTAGCTGTAAAAATCGATCTGCTACTACAAATCTGCGAAACCATGGTGTTTCTTATCACATGAAAGTAAATGTTATGCGCCAATGTAGTTTTATTGAAGTACATTGTCGAAATCAACTTTATACCATTACGATAGAAAAATATAGTGGTACGTGAGTAGTATAAACGCAGTACAGGGGCATGGTTTGCATAGTGCTGCGACAATGTAAGTGAATGATAGGTAAAATAAAAGGTTTTTTCAATTATTTAAGCAGTATATTCAGTAATGAGTATGAATATACTCATTACTGAATATAATCAGGAATAGTGAGAGTGGCACTAATGGCATCATGAGATGATAGTCTGTCATTTGGTAGACTGAATGATTTTTGATGACTCTGGAAAATTAGGTTTAAAACTATTAATTTTTCAAGTTGAGAAATCTAAACTTCATTTCACCACTATAACTAATGTGAACTACATCAGGTCGGCTGTTTTAACTTTTCCGTGATATAAAAAAAAACTTACGGGACAAATATAGTGTGGTGTTAGAGTTGGTTTGGTGCCCTCGACTAATCTCCTCCTATTGTTCGACAACACATGAAAGTCAGAGGTCTTGAAATGTTTTGAGCAAATGACACTATTTCTTGTGGGACTCCAGGTTAGTCTATTATTACAAAATTTCTTCCATATATCCCTTAAATTTGGATCTTTAGGAAACCTTCAATAAATAAATTAAAAAATATTATGTTTGAAGTTCACAATAAGTAATTTTAATAAAATGTGTTAACTCGTACGTTTTATAATATTTTTAATTTAACGCTTTTTTTATACAACTATGTATATTAATATACAGCTTACAATATAATATTTTAAATAAATCAGAAAACTTAATCTCAAAAATGTCTCTGTATGGATATAGACTCCTTTGCCAAATTTATCGATAACTATCTACTAACAAACCAGTAACAACACTATCGCTCGGTGATAGTGTATTCTCGGAAATAGACTCGGATCAGTCGCTCGACCGATCCGCATATTGTATGAGGGCGAGCGGCCTGTGTTGGTAAACAAATCCGAAACAACACGACCGATGATTTTGTAATTTTTAAGTTTTATAGAAGTAAATAGGAATAATGTGATTAAAAATTACTTACATATGAAAGGTAACGCCATCTTTTTGTAAATTTGACGTGGCAGATCTCTTTTTGCAGCAAAATACAGAACAATTCGGCATTTTTGTAGGATGTCAATTTTGTCGCGCAACTAGATTTAGTCTACCGAGCAGTGCGGCTGCAACTAGTTTTATTCTACGCATAGGACCGCGTGGACTTGTACTTTGACAGAGGGGAACGCCTGCGTATGGCTACTCCCCTGTGGTCCGTGTTGCTCTATGGATGAGGGGCTTGTGGCTTAATAATAACAGCCGCACGGACTGATAAATCAGGTTAAGCTTACGACGTACGTGGATGGGTCATCATCTTTACATACTAGTTATGTGCCGGATCGTTAAAAATGTATATCCGCGGATACGGATATTTGGTGTCTAGATTCGCGGATACGGATCTTTATTCTCCCTCGGATATCCGCGGATCCGGATACGGATCTCCGGCACATCACTGTTACATACCAAGTACCCCTCAATGCTTCGGAAAGTACGTTAAGCCATTGGTATAGTACGATTCAAACTTAACGGCGGCTCTGAACACGAGGCGAGTGGCTGCGCAGTAACAAATTTCCGGTGTCATCAGGGGTGAGGGGCGAGGTACTGCGACGCCAAGAGCGCACTTCACAGCCGCCATTAAGTTTGAATCGAACTATACCGGCCGCCATTTGTGGTTCATTAACAGTGTTGCTACGGGAAAGCTCGAAGCAAAGACAACCAGTCTTACCACAGAGTATCGTATTACCCAATAATAGGGTTGTGGAGGTCAGATAGGCAGTTGCTCCATGTAAAATACGGGTACTTAGCTCCATCTAGTTGAACTGAAAATTCAACCCAACATAATTGGGAAAAAGGCTAGGCTGGTTATAATACATGAGATGTCACTTATGTAATTCCACACATATTCAAACTTCAATGGTTACCAGTTCCCTGCTGGGTTGAGCAGAATTGGAATAGAGGAGCAATACATGGCTAATATGGTGAACTAAGATAAGTATAAAGCATCTGCCACTGCAAGCCGAGTTGACAAATAAAACTAGATCTAAAACATATATGTTGAAGATCAACAAGAGTTTCATTTGTGAACCAGGTCTAGTTCATGCACAAACATACCTGTTGACCATTACTAGGTCCAGCTGCTGCATCCCCAGCATCAACACGCTCTAATTTCACTTTCTTCACATCAACAGGACTTGATTCCGTGGAACGGTGATCTCTTTTAGCTGGAGACCTAGCATCATCAGCTCCAGGCACTTGGGCGGGTGGGTCAAAGGGGTCCGTATCCTGATCAGAAGGCTCTTGTTTAGTGGTGACTGGTTCTGCTGTTTCTGGCTCAGCTGTCACTTGTTCTGCAATATCCTTCTCAGCAGCTGGAATTGAATTACATATAATATTACTATTTATAAATTACTCATTGTTACTAATTGTTGTACTACTGTTTTCCTTGATATGTTTTGTGTATATTGACATTAGTATTCCATATTGACGTAGGTATTTTATATTGACATTAGTATTGTATTTGGACTTATTCTGTGTGT
This sequence comes from Aporophyla lueneburgensis, assembly GCA_932294355.1. Lineage (NCBI taxonomy): Eukaryota > Metazoa > Arthropoda > Insecta > Lepidoptera > Noctuidae > Aporophyla > Aporophyla lueneburgensis. Next base: position 28,898,173 of record OW028753.1, read on the forward strand.
TGACATGCAATGTATTGACTATAATTTCAATCGCTATTTATTATTAATTATTTTGTATTGTGTATAATGTAATTCTTTATTATTGTTTTATTGTTCAAGCTTATTGTACTTATTTTATCATTGAGATTTGGATGGCTTGATACATCATCAAAAACATTTGTACGCCCAATGGCATGGCATAGCGCACTTTTTATTTTTTATTTAAATATCATCATTATTGTACCTATGTTATACAAATGAATAAATGACTTATGACTTACTTATGACTTATGCTATATTAAAAATATAGAATGCAAAATTGTGGAGCTGAAGGGTGCGGAAGGATTTATTTTTATAAAATTGCTATGAGAAGATAAAACGCTTCTAAACTGAACAACCTGATTATTTAGCCAATTACCACCACTAAAAGCAAATGACTTGTACAGACATGAAGGTAATTAACAATTTTCCCTACCTATGCATAATTATAGGTTACAATCTACCATCAAGATTGTAAGTTTTCTTAAAATGAAATACAGTAGACCCCACTTAATATGATCACGTTTAATATGCCATTTTACATAAATCTCTGCAACTTCAATAATTATCTTTTGCATATTGTATCTGAACTTATTAAAAAATTACAATATTATGTAACTATGTATTACTTATGGATGTATGTTTATTACTCTTTCATGCAAAAACTACAGATCAGATTTAGATGAAATTTGGCACACAGATAGTTTATAACCTGGATTAACACATAGTGTACTTTTTATCCCGGTAGTACATTCTCGCGGGATAATTTCCAACCTCCACGTCAGCGAAGCCGCTGGCACAAGCTAGTAAATTATAAAAAAATGATGAAGTGTAATTCAAAAATGTATATGTTACGGGCAACGTGATTAACTGGGCATTATTAATAAAGACCGGCCATTATTAATAATGCCCAAGAGCGTCGGGCAAAGTGATTAATTTCTCACTTTGACCGGCCATTATTAATAATACCCGACGGCCCATGGTCCATGTAATAAGTCAGTGTTTGAAATGGCTTGAATTTATCACTTGGACCGGGCAGTATGAATAATTCCCTTCTTGTAGCCGGCCAATGTGAGAAATTGGACCGCAGCCGCTGGATGCAATCGGGACTTTAAGGCACCCCGACTCGGTCGACTCGGACTTATTTTTTTATAAACCACCCAGAAGTAGGAGCCCCGCAGAGGGGCTCCGTCGCCCAAGCCCACCCTCGACCATGCTGCCATTTATTATGGCGCTTAAATATCATGTGTAATGATTATTATGGCGTTTAAATATTATTATGGCAATTAAAAATATGAAAAACAAAACGTATGGCACTCGTATCTTATGGTAACTAAGTTTCGGGCAATTAAAAGTATGTCATATGTCTTTTAGGGCAAACAAAACATTCGGACAAATGAAATTCGGGTAAATGGAATTCGGGAATATGATGATTATGGTATATGATCTTCGGGTAAACAATAGACAACCAATAAATTCATATAATACTACAGTTCACCTATTTTATTACTTTGCCCAAGATAGGGTGGGCATTATTCATAATGGCCGGGGAAAGTGAATAATTATGCTGGTTTATTCACATTGCCCAATTGAGTCGGGCATTATGAATACAGACCGGCCATTATTAATAGTGCCCGGACTTATCAAATTGCCCATAACATATATAAAACATTATAATAAATTCGCGTCCCTTTGATATCATTTTGAGCGGGTTCTACTGTATGCATCTAAAGAGAGCAAGTGAAGATGAGTAGCATAGATCAGCGTACTTACTTAACAATGATGGTGAAGCAGATCTCATTGAATCCACTTCTTCCTCACCGTCATCAAAATTTATTGATTTTTCCTCTTTTTCAGCAGCTGCACTGACTCCTGGAGTGACATTATCCTGTTCCCGAATTCCTTCTGTCTGATCCATCATATCTTCATCTTTATCAACTCCATTCTCAGTCGTTTCAGAGATTGATGCTCTTTCTTCTGAATTTTCCTGATCGGGACAATGAAGGACTTCGTACCAGAAATGGTCAGGTAGGAGACCAAATTTGTCACCATGACAGAGGCCAATCGTCGAGTCCTGATGTAATAAATGCGTTTCTGTGCTCTTCTTTACAAAGAAACATGGGTTTTTATGTAACTGAAAATGGTGAAAATAATTTTGACTGCTTTGGCAAGTAAAAATCATTAAGACTGAAAATATAACTTGGTTATATTTACTTACCGATTTTAAACTGACAGTATCAGGTGTTACCTCTAGCTCTGCGTGGTTTCGCGATACCCTTTTATCTGTTTCATCATTCTATAGCACACAAACAGGACCAAATGTAATTTATTAGGCTGAGATGTTTCATTTACGTTTAGGCAATGTTTGATGACTCATGCAAGCTATGTGATAGATCTTTTACATCGCAATAGGTGTTTCAATAATTGAGTTAAACGGTTAGATAAACTTAATGAGGTATATTTAAAAAGTTATCACAACCAGTATTCAAGACTATTGCCCGGTTAAACAATGTTTTTGCTGAATAAGACAACTTACGTGAAGAAATTTCCCTCTACCAATAACATGTTTCCCTATCTTCAGCTGTATTTTACAAGGCTCCTGTGTATCGATTCGCACTAATTTGAATACCATTTTATTGTTTTGAGAGAAACATTTAAAACATTTTTGTTACAAGCAACGTGAGAATAGGCGATAAACAAAATTGACAGTAGGTCTTTGATGTGACAGTTGACCTGAGTTGACCAACCCAACTACAAGTCCGTTCACACATAATTTACCTCAGATTTTGCGTCATTGCAAAATCAAAGTTATCTTTGTGTCATAAAAATATGGTTGCTATCGGGTTGCTGCTGTCACTGTTGTTAGAGGTAAAATAACTGTGAACAAACTTGCAAAACAAGTCGTTGTTGACCACCACAGGCAACAAACATAAACCAAACTTCTAGTTTCTACCAAACTCACCTGCAGCTAGTGTTGCAAAGGACTCGAGTCCTCGCGTCGTAATTTTAAAGACTCGAAATCAATTATGCAAGACTCAGTGTGCTCAATAGGCTCGAAGTCTAGAGTTTTTTTTTTTTTTTGTGGGCCATCTCGTCGTTAATCCTGAAAAGATTCTACGGATTTTGACCCGGCGAGTTCTAGCCTAAAAAGTTACCTTTTTAGGCCTCCAGCCGGGGCTTATTATACTTAAAACTAAAGCGAAAGCTCTAAGGGTTACCCCGAGGGGGGTACGAACCTCGGCTTAGGCAATCACTGGTAGGGGGACAGCAAGGGACTGGCTGGATCTGGGTTAAATTATTGAGGGACTAATTTAAAGCTAACGGCGCAGCATCGCGGGCTGGCTCTTGCAAGGGTCGGGAGAGACTATTAAGTCGGGGTCGCGACGACGGACCTCGGCGGCGAGGTCGGTACGGTTTGTGTTTGTGTGCTGATCTAGCTGTACTGGTCTCTTTTCGACTCTCCTGGAGGAGAGTAGTGGGATCGTCAGGATCGGTAAGAACGTGCAGCGAGCGGCGGACTTTACTGATACGGGAGGGGGTGTAAGTAGCTGCCGCCACAACCAGAGGGTTGCGGTGGGCTACGGCCCTATCGAAGAAACGCTTCGAAGCGCGTTTCATATACTGATGGATAGTTGGGAGTTTCATATCTAAATGAAGATTGATATTCCGAACAAACCAAGGCGCGCCTGTGGCTTGACGGAGAAAACGGTTCTGGAGAGTCTGCATCCTATGGATGAATTGGGGTTTAGCATGTGCCCAGACTGGGCTTGCATATGTCATAATGGGCCTGATACAAGCGGTGTAAAGCCTCTTCTTACACAGAAGAGACATTTTACTCCGCTTGTTCAGGACGCAATGGAGCCTACCGAGAGCGAAAGCGGCCCGCAAGCGGGCCTGCTTTATGTGCTCAGAAAAGGTGAGGTGTTCGTCGAGGATGACACCTAGATATTTGGCTTGAAGTCTAGAGTCAAGCACTCGAGTCTTAAAAAGGACTCGAGCCTTAAAGAGGACTCGAGTCAAAAAAGGACGCGAGTCTTAAAATTAACTCGAGTCTTAAAGAAAAACTTGGAGCATGAAGATGAAACTTGTAGCTCATCATTCGAAAAGACTCGAATAGAAGAATGATAAGTTCTAATGAGTGGTTATGATGTAATTATACGTACAAATAATCTGACGTGTTATTCATAGACTCGAATTCATTTTAAGACTCGAGTCCTTTTTTAAGACCCGAGCCCTTTTTAAGACTCGAGTGGCTTGTAAATGACTCGGGCTCGGCTTGACTCTAAACTCCGAGCCGTTTGAGCACACTGAGTCTTGCAGTTCTGACTATTTTATTATAATTATAATTGATATAATTTGTTAAAAGTTATAGTGATATTGTTTATCAAGTTAGTAATGAATGCGTTAGACGAGTAGCATATCGTTACCGTTACACACTGATACAATATAGAGTAGTCTATGCACTGATACATGAATGAACTAAACAGTAAACACGCCTTTCGTCCAGCCTATTTGTGCCTATTTGAAGAACGTTTTGTTTACACTAATAAACTTACAAAAAGGTTAAAACCAATACTTAAATTAAATAGTTTTTTTTTAAGAAAAATCAGGTGATATTGTGAAAAGAATGCTAGGTTTAAGGAAGCAAAAACCTTTATAGAAAATATTCGAGTAACATATCTTCAGCAATAATAATTTAGGATTCAACTAAACGTACGCAAGCCAGACGTCAAAATTCCAAGAAAATAATCGAACTTTTACTAAGTTTATTTCTCTGATAACGTATGAACGAAAATGATTAAAACAACAGGATCAGGGGCTCACAGGCCACTGTCCGGTCAGTTATATAAATACACAAATGTTGTGAAAGGCTGGCAGCAGCGCTGGTTTGCAGTCGACCCAGAAACGGGAGTTCTATCCTATTACCTTTTCGATGGACCTGGAGATACAATTCAGCCTGGACAACCAGCCAGAGGCGAGGTAAACCGCTGTCGAGTCATCAATTAAGTGTACATTCAGTATCAACCCTAATTAGTGCATCGTAATGATTACAATCTTGAACTTGTTTACTTATTTACAAAAAACACCCAAACTTCGTATGTTGTCATGTGTCGTCATTAATCAGACTAGATAATTAAATTTAATTATAATGATAACAATAAATAAACTCGGAAGCAACAATGGCCTTCTTCAAAAAAATATGGGTAAGTAATGAAAATGTTAAGTACACTATTTGAATTTCAGGCACATTTAGCAGCCGCTGTAGTATGTCCCAGTGATGAAGACTCCCGTACGTTTACTATCAACTGTGCTTCCGGGGACATGCTTAAGCTTAGGGCTACTGATGCCAGGGCCAGGCAGGAGTGGGTCAACGGCTTGAGAGCTATTGCCGAGATTCACACTAAGGTATATGATGTAAGATTTTGAACATAGTAGTTTTTTTTGTATGCCAGGGAATATTAATGCAAGGACAGTAACCAAAGGCGACATCCCCTTTGGTTACCAGCTTTTCTTTATAGTGCTGTGCTTATTTCTTATCACTTGATGATTCACCTTATTGATCATTTTATTTGTTTGTTATAATTTCCAGGCCATGGGTGCCAATCCCCCACTGCAGCCGAGAGAGCAGCTTGCAGTGCATGATGCCATGGCATCAGCGAGGAACCAGCTGCAGTCTACAGAGCTGAGGTTATAATCTTATTACTCTACGAAGTAATCAAGATATTAGTAATCAAAGTACTAATTTAAGTTAGGTGCTGCTAGGTGCTTTATTTATGGGTACAGCAAGATAATACAAAGGTTTGCATTGCTCTTAACCTTAGCTCAATAGGCATTCTCTACTAGCACAGGTAGTCCATATGATGATATGATGGTTCACCATTTTTAAACAAATTGCAGTGTAATTTTTCAATAGTTCTTTTACTTAGAAATGAAAACTAAGTGTTACTAGTCTTATACTATTTTGTTTAACAAATAATAAATAAAATGGCTCTTAATATTAATTTTCCAGTGATGCAGCTCTAGCAAGGTGCATAGAATCAGCTGATTCACCATTTCCACACACAGATCCTGACTTATTACTATTAAAAGTGAGTTTTTCATATTTTACATCTTAAAACATCACTGTGCTACCAATATGGCCTTACTATATTTTTAACTGACTTTTGTCATTTGTGATAAACCTAAAAATAAATTAACTTTGAATTCAGTAATGGTGCTACTACCTACTATTGACTATTATACCAATAGGCCTCCATTTCTGATGTCCTATGAAACTTACTAAATAACTTTTTTTCTCCAGGCCACGTCAGCTGCCAGCATGCAATGCCTGCTCCAATGTTTGGGCATTCTGCACAGACAGCAGCAATATTCCACAACAGTCAGCATGTCCAGTAAACATTCAGACCTGGACCACCATTAGCTAACAACTATTGTTCACTTATTCATTATTATGTACTGATAGTATTGTCAATACAATGTGGAACATTACATGTAATAACCTAATTAAATGTATTTGTGGAAAGGATGATGGATGATAAAACATATGTTTTGTAGTATAAAATCATTTGGGATAGGTGTGAGTGTTTGTGGAAAAAGATCGCAGAATAGTTCTGATAAAGAACTATTCTTGAACTTCGTATGGAAAAGGTGTGCTGTGTTCAGATGTGCGACATGTAACGCTCGTTTTTACTAAAACCAACATAAATTCTCGTTTTCCCTAGGGACATCCATCACGCGACTCTGCCGCTCGACACGAAATTTACGTGATTCGCGTGATGTCGTTGACGTCGGTTGTGACAGCTACGGGTAGCAGGACTTGTCGCACGACAACTCGCGCGACATGCGTGTCCCTAAACGTGAGGACGCGTGTCGCTTTGTGTTCCGCAACATGTAAGCCGCACTGAACAACACTACCCCTGGGGTATTGCCCACAGTGACATACCACGTCAATGTCCAGTGACATGTTTCCTAGTGAAAACGTGGCTTGAATGTCTTATTAAAAGCGAACTTTCTTAGTTTTCGTGAAAACGTGCATAAGCCATACAAACATGTAGGTACTTAATAAGTTTCCATAGAATGAGAGGGTTTGTTAAAGTTTACATTGATGAATTAGGTATCTATGTGTTGTTCCACATTGTTTGTTTGTAGCTTCAAAAGAAAAGCATTGTTAACATATCCTCATGTTTTCCTTATAGCTATACACTGTTGGTGTCGAATAAATTGTAAATATTTTATGTAATTAATTTTAATTGTAGACTTATAGTTGATATCTTTCTACACTATTGTAATGTTTAAATTTACACCTTCATGTGAATTCGGGTTTAATCCGAGCTACATTTTATGATTTTATAGGTAGGTAACTAACTTACCTATGTTGGTTGATTTGTACCTACTTTTAGAAAATAATAGCAGCTAATAAAAAGTCTTCTCATTAAACAAAGCTTAGTTTAAATATGCATATCCTAACAATCAAGAACCGTTAGTAAACACAGTACATTAATTGTATTAGGTAGGTACTGGGCAATGTTTAGTTGTATTGAACGATTACTATTCGTGAAATAATTCAATTATTATCGTACTGCGTCGAACGTTAAGCGCTAAATTCGTTACCTACATTAAGAATGTCACCTCTGACCCGAATCGATATTGATTGAATTTATTTTCTGGCGCAGTACCAAGTGCCAACGTCGCTATAATATTATTTTATGTCGCGCTTATGTAAAACCAAAATACTGCATGAAGATACGTCCCAAGACAAAGGTTTTATTCAAACATCTCGATGGGAACCATATAGAGTACCTATAAACAAAATGACAAATCTTTTGTTTCGGATTTGTCAATCAGCTGATAAATTTTTGACTTTCTTACATATTTACCCATTATTTACGTAATATTGAACCACTGAAATGTGTGACCAAGAGTTTAGGACTCAGCGCATAGACCCGCGCTACCCAAATCAGAATCAGACCAAGTAAGTCCACGGCAACTAATTCTTTTACAGTAAGGGAAGGGGAAGAGGAAGGTACAGTTTATATCTGTAAATCAGATTCCGAGACGTGATGATCTTTGTAGGAATTCGGATGAAATGTAATTATCATACGAGGAACACAATTATGTTCTTAGTAAAAAAGAGGCCCGTACATGTATGCATCCTCGTATTCTATGTACAGCTACGTAATTATTTTAAAAATTTCAGAGCATGCTTCGACAATTACTGTGACTTCTATAAGTGCCAAAGACTATTGGGCGACGTTGATGATTGCAAAATATTCAAACGATACTTCGAGACTATCTGCCCGAACGTTTGGATAAGTCACTGGGACGACCTTAGAGGGAAAGGTGCATTCCCCGGACCAATATGAGACAAAATTGTTGTCCTAAAATAAAACGTTTTTCAAAATCATTGTGTTTGGCTTGGTGGGTTTTTTTACCGTTTACTTAAAAACATGTAGTAGTTTTAATTATAGCAAGTGATTTTTTGCTATGCTCAGGAAATATGGTGACACCTGCAGGTTCCTTGTAATTAAACAAAAACATTGGAATTAACACATTTATTCCCTAAATCACAAATTCGGCCTAAGTAAAATTAAAACTCGCATAAATTAACAAATCAGTGGCGGCATTGGAATACTTTAGATCCTTCCCGGGAAGGTGCCCTCAGCACGTTGGGAGTCCCACTTCTCCACCCACTCATTAGGGCACAGAGACTTGAAGCACCGCTGGAAGTAGTAACATGGCTCGTACTTCTCGCCACGCACTTTCTGGCAGCGGTGGAAGTCCAGGTAGCTGGAGTAACAGTACCTGCGGAAAGGATTATGTTGGTTGAAGTATTTTACATATTTATATTATGCATAGTTTCTGCCCTCTCCCGTGGACAAGAGCCTGATGTTATGATATTATTAATTAAGGCATTGACGACGATGATTTTTAATGGATGTTAGTTACAGCCGGTTATCGTAGTGTTTTTAATCATTTAGAACCGCATTTTTTCAAGTAGTTACGTACACAGCTACATATCAAGCTATACTTCTCCAGTTTTAGCTGACCTCCCATTGGCTTTTCGTATAACGAGAAGTGAGCTTATACTGGAAATGTATAGCTTGATTTGTCGCCCGTGCGTACCTACTTTAATATAAATTATTCTACTTTAAGTGCTGATAGTAGTTTATCTATCTTGGTATCAGATTAACTGTAACCAAACCGTGTCGCAATCAGGAATTTAATGTAAACTTCAGAAAACATCATGACGATGACGATGATGATCATGAACAATGGAACAGTGACGGCAATAAGCATTACTAGTGCAAGTGCAATGATGGTGCAAGGTGCTTTCGGTTACTTACTTTTTTGTAGGTAGAATAACTAACTGTATGTCTTTGTCGTGCGACTAAATACTGCGTGGCGCGACGACAGTTTCTCATGGCATTCTTTTTTCGATTAAAGACTGATAAAAGATTATGAACTTCACTATTTACTTACGTTCTCGCGTTCTCTAAAGCAGTCAGTTGGTCATGACCGGGTTTGCCTGAGATAATACGCTTCAAAATAAATAACGCTTATGTTACCTTGTTTGGTTCTGGTTAGGGAACCGCGGGTCGAAAGGTGCGGTTTTGATGTCGGCGGCAGATTTGACCATCTCAGGCATGATGCTGCAACGAAACACAACCTAGTCATTCGATATAATTATTTATTCAGAATCTTTATCATAATTAAATTAAATTATAGTCTGGCATCTAGACATACTAATACAACAAAGACATTTTATAATAGAAAATAAAAATTGTAATATATGTAAATACATTGCAGAGGTCACAATAAAAATGTTATCCCTATTCTTATTTACTTAGTAAATATTATTTCACGAGAGGTCTAGTTTTCCGCTCCTCCTCACAGGAAGTCTCTCTATATTTCTTCACTTCCTGCATATAAAGGGACCATGCATCCTTAGGTGCATTGTTCGCGGTTTGCTCTTCTATGGCTTTAGCCTTTTTCACTAATCCAGTCTTAAGAACCCTGCCACCACGTCTCTTCCCAATAAAAGGCAATGCTGGCTTTTTTATTTCTGATTTCTTTTCTGGTTCAGCCTTCTTAGTCACCTCCTGCATCTTCTTAAACATTTCTAAGAAAGTTCCATCATTCTTGATAGGAACTGGACCAGGCCTGGATCTGGAGGTTGAAGCTTGAATGGCTTGATCAGGCATCAACAATTCTGCAAAATTAGGTCCTTCTACTTCGGGAGGGACACCATACTCAATGTCATCAACTGTTGTTGATTCAACAGCACCTGGTGGAGGCTTCTGTTCTTTGGGTGGTGTTTTAGATTCTTTTTCTTTCTCCTTTTCTTCCTGCCTGTTTCTGTGCATTTTCCAGAATCGTTTTCTATCTGCCACTGTAAACTGTCCGCGACGCTTTTCATCGGTCGGCGATACAGTGCGGCTGCGTGAACGGGAACCGTTCGATCTAGAGCGGGACTTAGAACGACTTTTACTAACTGAACGGTTTCCTTTTCCTCTCGACTTAGATCGGCGTTGTGATGTAGATCTAGCTTTACTTGCTGAGCGCCGTTTTGTACGACTTTTTGATCGCAACTTTCGTTTCGCTTTCCGTTTAGACTTGGAACGTGATCGCCGCGGAGGTGTGGTTTGCACTGATCTACCTGAAGAGTGCGAGCGGGATAGGTGCCGGCTCCTCGAGCGTGACCGTGTTCGTTTCGAGTGTCGCGGCGATGGCGAGGGTGACACTGATCTAGAACGAGATTTTGAACTTGATAACATCCTCATTCTATACATCTTAGGTGGTGTCAATGAACTCTCTCTCCCCTTTTTGACAAGTGTGTCAGATCTATCTTTATTTTTTTTGTGCACTTTTGGTGGTAGTGTCTGAGTATTCTTTTTAGCTTTTTTAGATGAAGCCTTAGATTTTTTTTGTTTCCTTGTTGGTGTAGTAATCTTTCTTGCTTTCTTATCTTTTTTGGAATGAGATTTAGTATCCTTGCTTTTCTTTTCTTCTTCATGTGAAGATCTGCTTAGCCTATCAACACTTGACATTCTGTTAATGCTAAATTCATCACGAGAGCCAGAAGAAATACTTCTGTCTCTTGGTGGCACAGAGTGGTCACGACCACGAGCCTTACTCGATTTTCTCCTATAAGATCTAGTGGAAGCAGAAGAATTTGATGAAACTGATTTCCTTCTTTTTTCTCTCTTCCGTGGTGAGTATGAATGTGATCGGGAGCTTGAACGATCACTGGAAGAATAATTCTTGCGTTTTGGTGATATGCTTCTTGATCTATGACGACGATCTTCGTCATAGCTGCTGGCTCTTTTTTTCGAATAGGCACTGTCCCTTCTATCATAGGGAGATACACTTCTAGAATTGGTTCGGTAAGACCTTCGGCGCTCATGTCTGTGGGAATCGACAGGCGAACGAGTTCTTTCTTGTTTTTGGGTTGGGTACTCATAACCGGTTGGAATCTGTTGGGGGTAAGTCCCAGATTCGGGGAACTTTCCATAGTAGGTTCCATCAGGGCGCTGGTAGTAGCTGGGGTCGTAGGCGTAGGTGTAGCCGGGCGCGTACGCCTGGTAGTCGTAGGGTGGCGCGCCGTACTGGCTGTAGCTGACGCCAGTCCAGGGGTCGGTGGTGGGCATGGCTCGCGGCGGGGCGGCGGGCGCGTAGCTGGGCGCGCCCGGGTAGTCGGCTTCGGCGCCCGGCGGCCCGCCGTCCCACGCGCCGCCATGATAAGAGGACATACTTATCAGAGTCCCCTCGCATAACCTGCGGCAGTTTGTAGGTGCGCACACACCTACAAACAGAATAACTTTTTGGTGTAGACAGCTGCTCTACATATATTTCGCTCGAGAGACGCCCTCGCGCATCGATTACAACTTTCATGTTTCGTAGATAAATAATTTTATGACGAGAAACAACAAATTACGTAACCCGAAGACGGAGTAGAAATTGCACCACTAAAGCATGCGTAACAATTAAAGCGATTAAATTAATAGAAGAATATCTACGGAATACCTCTGTTACATGCTCACCTTTTCACAAAATAGCCTTTTCTCAAATAAATATTTCAACAGAAAATGGCAGCGCACACATTCGCTACTCAAAACCCAAAGACAATTTCATAAACAATTAAGAATTATAGATTATGTCACTAAAATATAGTCGATTCGAGGAGGATCTCGAATCTACTGTATTTTAGTGGAGTCAATATTTTTGATTCGATATTTATAGTGTGTTTGGTGCTCTGATAGCGGGTTTAGACTCTCGCCTCGTATCTCGCCTCGCAATTCGCGTGTTGTTGCGAGGTAGCGAGTTCCAGTTTACACTCTCGCGATGCGTTCAGTTTGCGTTGAGCCAGCAACGATGGAAGATGTCGAAATAATAGCGGCATCAGCCCCTAATGAATATTTATCGATGATGCTTATCCATTTTAAAAAGAAGGAAAAAAAAAATTGTGCAGTTTATGTTTTGGATCCCAAATTATACTCTCGGCGTGATAGAGTTCCAAGAAGTGCAGCATTTCCTCTTGAGACCATTCCATTTTTTAGTTGAAGTTTTACACCAAAACAACACAACTTGCTCGGAAGGGCGCGGGGCGTCGTCGTAAACAAATAGAAAAACGAGAGCGCGAGTGTAAACACTACGCTCGCGCCCCTCGCGAGGCCCTTTGACTCGTGCCCAAAAAACCACCTCCGACGCGAGCGCCGCGAGTGGCGAGGCGAGCTGCGAGGCGAGGCACGAAGGAGCGTTTACACTCGCTTGCCTCGCACCTCGCCTCGCCACTCGCGCGCAAGTGTGAACCGGCTATGAAAATTTGATGTAGAAAGTAATCACAAGTCTCTACACGCGCTACGTCTATCTTCTATCAAGGTTTATACATCATCATTGTCTTGGCCTTTCTACATCTGCATTTTTAACAATCTGTGTTTTTGTTCGCTTATTCAACTGTCAAAGTGTGATTGTCAGCCGGTGCGCCAGGGAGGCTTGCCATTTTGTTTTGATTGTTAGCGAATTTCGTATTGTTTTACGGAAATTCAACTAATTCTTGAAATAACGGTCGCTCATGAGTAAATCTAAAGTGTCAGCAGAATGGAAGAAACGTGTGAAGTCGGAATACATGAGGCTCCGTCAAGTAAAGGTACGTTTATACAAAGGAGTGTTGGGCCCGCCTTGTCAGCCTGCTTTAAGATGTACCAGCCGATATTTGGCTTTTATTTAGCATCGTTCCTGCCTGGGACTACCTTAATAAAAGCAAAACTCTTTTTTCACAAATTTTTCAACTTTAAGATTAACATTACATTATTCTCACACAATGAAGTCAAAATAATCCCTAGCGTTTGTTTTTATTTCAGCGCTTCAAACGAGTAGACGAAGTAAAGGTAGCATGGGCCCGCAACCTGAGGATTATGTCGGAGTCAGTGGAGGCTAATGACTCCGAGAGCAACGAGCGTCCAAGGAAACCCTTCTGGCCACCTGCCGCTCCTGTCCCCAACCATGAGAGCCTTATGAAGCGAGCCGAGGTGACTTATACTGATGGTAAATAATTAATCTTATTGTAATATTAGTTTCGTCTCGCGCCTAAAAACTCCACCAAAGTAAATAAAATTTATATGGGACCACCCCTAAGGCATGCCCTGTACACTAAAAAAATATCTCTCGAAATCCATTCACACTTGCCAGCGAACTTACCTTTAAAAAAAAAACACCTTTACAGAAGAATTCAGAACCTCCTCCTTTTTTAAGTCGGGTAATAGGGTTGCAATGTACTTTTAAATTCACAATTACATAAAAAAATAATGAACTATACTGACTAACGTTATATTTATTCTTCTAATCAATTTCTTACATTATCCACAGCCTCAGGAGTAGTAACAACACAGCAAGTCCCAATCAGCATAATCAACTCCGTGAACCCAATTCCAACTATGTATACATGGGCCCCAACACAGAAGAACTTCATGGTAGAAGACGAGACAGTTCTTCACAACATCCCGTACATGGGAGACGAGGTCCTGGATCAGGACGGTACATTCATCGAGGAGCTCATAAAGAACTACGACGGGAAAGTGCATGGTACATCTGCTTAACATCATTACTCTTATGTTTGTGGACTGTGCCGTTTTTTGTTGCATGTTTGATGTAACTTTTACATTCTAGATTGTGCTCTATCTTACTAGACTGTTTCACAAATTTATAATTGCATCCTAAGATCTAATTCAACAATACACACATTTCGATAATTTTTGTAAGTGTTAATGTGCCATAATCAATAGAATTGTGCAATGCTCTATTAAATGATTGGTTAAAAGTGGGGTGCAATATATGTCCAAAGGCAATCATTGTCTGCCTCGCCTTTTCCCAACTATGTTGGGGTCGGCTTTCAGTCAAATCAGACGCAGTTGAAAATCAGTACTTTCATGTCACATATCCAAAGCCAATATGCCTATCAATTGCAAGACAATGTTTTTTGTTTGTGTCCTTGTGAGCTGATATTTGAAGGTCCTAAATGCAATGTACAGATAAAATTAAAATCATCACCACAATAAGTTTTTGTGAGCAATGGTTCTGTCCACAGACTCCCACATGAATTTAATACACATTGGTGTGTGGTGCACACATCTATGCTTCTAGATAATAAAACAATATATGTTAAGAGCTCATGAACCACAGAAATAACCATCACCAGAATAATTGAACAAATTCTAGCAATATTGGTACTTTTCTCTGGTTCATGCTATATTCATAAGTTGCGGAAGGTAATTTTCATTTAACATAGAAATTTGATTGTAGTATTAAAAACAAATGCTTAGATTTAAGAGAAACATCACAGATATCAATATTCTATACACCTCACAAGCCTCTGCACTCACACAGTCACGCTTGTCGTGCTTCATAGATAATATTCACTACTTTGTTCATGCACATTAGGCTTTGTAAGGCACTTTAAATTATATTGTAAGAAACACAAGCAGGAGTTGAAGAAAAAAAAATATTATTTATACATTTACACATACAGTAAAGACTTGATTAACCAGACTAATTGTTGTCATTAGGCATTTGGATAATCGTAAATATTGATTATGAAATGTATGAAGAAAAGCGGTTTTGTACATATTTTGGCATAATACTTAATGCTAGGTCATTATAAAAAACAACAAAAATAAATTAAAGTTAGTAACAAAAATAAATATTTAGTAAGAAATGATTAAGTAATAACATTTTTTTCTAGTAATGCAAGTTCTGATATGTCCGTGCATGCATCAATTCGACTTGAAGGTATAAACTTATTTGATCACGGTTGGTCGTCCAGATAATCGCGAATCCGTATAACTGAGGGCCGAATAATCGAGTTGCTACTGTACTGCAAACAAATCTATGTATACAAAAAAACCAGATTAGAAAGATCTATAATTTCAATTTGTTGGCAAGAGAGTTCAACTACATATCTACCATTCCCATACAATTTTGGTGCATCTGAGTTCATAATTTAATATTACTTGTTATAAATTATCAGAATGCCACGAAATATATGCACTTCTTTCGTACATTCTCAGATGAAAATTGCACCAAATTACATTTTATTATAATCTTATAACTTCAGGAGACAAAGAAGGGGGCTTCATAGATGACCAGCTATTCGTGGACTTAGTGCACGCGCTGATGGCCTTCCAAACCAAGGAGGAAGTCGCCGAGGAACGCCGGGAAAGGGAGGCTCGGAATTCTAAGGAGGAGAAGGAGAAAGAAGTAAGTTAACACAAGACTATGCTAACATGTGCATTGTGACAAAAATTCTGTCGTCCCAGCATGTCGCGTCGAAAATGTATCAATATCATTACTCAGTCGCTTTGACCAGAGAAAACTATGATGACTTGGTGATATAAAATCCACCTATTCAAAAGCCGGCGGATATTAGGAAATATTTCTTCTTTGTAATTAAAATTACTTAAAAAAACATATTTTAATGGGATATTTCTGAGTGTCTTGAAGAGAAGTAATGTGTTGTCATGAATTAATTGATGAATTTCCAGGCCTTGGCGAAAGAAAAAGGAATATTGGAGCGCAAGGATAGAGAAGCACGCAACTCTAAAGAAGATAAGGAGAAAGGAGTAAGTAACACTGAACAATGTATTATTAAACATATAAATAATGACCCGCGTCCTAATTACGTGACCGACTATCAATCACAATGTGAAGGATATAAAGCATATATATTGCTTTATATGCTCGAAAAAAAAATCTACTCACCATCTGCACATACCAAGACTGCTCCATGTCTCGGAAAGGTACCTAAGCAGTTGGACCCAGGAGGAGGCGGGGCGCGTGAGGGAGAGGCAAGCTATGCGCCTTCACGCCCCTAGCCGCCGCAGGAGACGCCCCGCGCGTCGGGAGTCCACTGCGGACTCCTGCCACCGTAGGCGCGGGCTTGTGGGCGGGGCAGGGCGGTAAGGACCAGACCCATGTCGACGGCGCGTAGTGTTCCACGCGCGCCTCAAAGAGATGTCAACAAACTGAAGGGGTCTGCTAAGACCGATGCCTACCAGGCCAGGGTCGCGTGATTTGTTCGAAAGAGATACCGTGGCCCTGGCATATGGGCAACTGAAGGAACACGGGTGGGTTTTAGTCAGTAAAAGTCTGACACGCCCTTCCGCTCCGCCCAGAGCGGGAGACGTGATTTGATGAGTTCTCACCCACAAAAAAAAGCTATTTGCCCCAGTTGTCATTCTTGACTCTGAGAGTCGTTATCGGTCGTCAGAACCAAGGGGTATCATGTTACTCAGTAACTAGGCTATGGACGGCATGTAGGCAGTCGCTCCATGTGAAATTCTGGTACTTACCTGCCCATTACAGTAGAAGCCGACCCCAACATAGTTAGGAATAGACTAGGCTGCTAGATTTTGTCAATGAGAGTAAGATTAGAAGAGAGTATTGTTAACTAATACATGCAATAATGACCAGGTATTGGTGACTAAGGAAAAAACAACTCAAGATCGCAGAGAGTCAAGATCCTCTAAAGAGGATAAGGAGAAAACAGTAAGTAATACTTATTGAATACTTTTTTGATGCATGTAGTATTTAAATAGGTACACTGAGGAGGTTTTATGACAAGAAGAAAGGAGGAACGAAGGAAGAGATTTATGGAGAAAAAGGGGTTGAAGCAAGATGGGTTATATTATTGATATGTGTATACTAAACAGGTACCAGTGATGACCTTCCAGTCTAATGATGAAATAGCTGACGAATTCAAGGATCCGGAACCTCGGATGGAGGAAAAGGAAGCTGAGGTGAGCTTTTGCCTTTTCTATTGCTGGTACAGTCAACCGCGCGTCTATAGTAACAGTTTAAAATTAACGACGCCTAAATAGCGTAGCTGTAAGGGCGATTTTCGTAGTTCAAGTTTGACTACTAACCTGTGTTTGACCGTACAACGACGGAGGCAGAATGGTGTTGGCAAGTGGGATTCTTGCCTTTTGGCTAAAACCTTTTTTGATATGAACAGAAGTATTTGTTTTTCCAGAAAGATTCAAGCAAGGAAAAGGAAAAAGAAAAAGAGAAAGATAAAGAAGTAACCAAGGTTGGCGATAAAAAAGCGATCAACGATAAGCAGTTTCCTATATTCATCATATTCCAAGCTATCAGCATTCAGTTCCCTGATAAGGGGACTGCTCAGGAGCTCAGAGAGAAGTAAGTGTTACTCATTAATAGACAATCTTTCTTAATTATTTTGTTTTCACTGCAAATATTTCAGTCAAACTGGACTATTTTATGATTTTTAGGTCTGGTTTTAAGATAAGCTGGTCTATGAAAAGCTAAAATTGAAGCTTGCAATTGCCATTACTGTGAATTTACAGAGAATTTTTTACTATCTTAATTAAGTAAGAACACAAGTGTCTCATCATCCTTCTCTCGTCCTTATACCAATTTATTTGGAGTTTGCGCAACATGTCTTTTTTCCTCCATACTTCTAAGTCGTTACCTCAGCAGTCCCCCCCATTTCTGACCGTGTCATGTCTTTGGTCTCCCCCTACTCTTATAGCCGTCGACATTCATACTCAAAACTTTCCGCACGCCATTGAGACGCCCGATTTTCGCTCAATTTTTTCAGTTACCGGTGCCACTTTTTGACTTCCTATTATGTAGTAATTTCACCAACACCACACATCCGTCTTAGCATTCTCATCTCAGCTGTATGCAACTGCCTTTCATTCATCCCTTTTGTGGCCCAACATTCTGACGCATACTAGACGGTAGGTCTAACCATGGTTTTCTATATCTTCATTTAAGTTAAAAGGGAATGCGGGAGTCGCATTTCGTGTCTGTACGTTTACATCTTTTAAATTACTCAACGGATTTTTAGTGCCGTTTTCATTAATAGACACAGTGATTCACGAGGTATATAATACGCGGGCGAAGCAAGAGAAATATTTAATTGATCTTCCATAAGCTTTTAATGAATTTGCTTCTTTTAGTCACTAATCTTTAACTCCGGTGTCGCGATAGCGGTCGGCGCGGACGTCATACAAGTTGCTCATAGTTACTAGGGCATATCACAAAAACATGATCGAGTATACACCGTGAAATTTTAGTCGTCTTACAATGGCAGCCCACTTCATTTATCCAATGACTAAGAAAAAAAAATGTACATTTGAATAATAAAAAATAAAAATATGATTCATTATGATGACGAATGAAGCAGTTTGGTATTTTGCCTCATGGAAAATGGAGATGAAATAATATAGTCGATTCGTGCGCTGGGAAGGTATGTTTGTTCTGTACCGTATGATACGTAAACATTATTAACAGGATGTTTCATAATTTTAATGCATTATTTATTTTTCTTTGTACCTATTATCTGAATTGGTAACAATTTTTTAATCACGCCTAGCGGTATATTATGTCGGATACATTGAGTGGACAACCTTTGTAAGACTATGGGGGGACTGTCTTTTGTAACTTTGACGTTCAAAAAGTGCTGACTCTCAGCCTGGTTTGAATAAATGACTTTTGATTTTGATTTTATGTAAATGTCACAGTGTATAAGTATTTTTAGGAAACATATGGGAATTATTTGAGGATCAAAGAAAGAGGCTCATTTAATATAATTTTAGGAAACTAATAAATGCGAATAATTTGCTTGTTCGATTAAGTACATGCCTTTATTCATGTCCTCAGATACATAGAGCTGACTTCCCGCAGCGACCCTAACGCCCTGCCTCCGGAATGCACGCCCAACATCGACGGGCCGCTAGCGGAGTCCGTGTCGCGGGAACAGACCATGCACTCCTTCCACACGCTCTTCTGTCGCCGATGCTTCAAGTACGACTGCTTCTTACATCGTGAGTCACTTTTCTATGTTATTCTGTGAGACGGTTGTTAGATTTACCAGCAACTAAATTGCGTAAAACTCACAAAAAGCATTTGATAAAAAATCCTGATCCATTACTGCATAAGTTTGACAAATTCCTCGGCTCAATGCAATGGACTTGACTGAACTATCAAAATGCAAGGCTTTGCCATTTTATGTGTGCTACGCAATTATCTTGGAGTTTAAAAGAGTATCTTTATTTATAACCTACATATAATAAGTTATATCCTAAAGTCTAATGATTAATTAAAGAAAATATTAAGGAAAAATTTGGACTATAAAAAAATTAAAGTTTCATTCTAAAATCAATATGAAATACCCGACTATCTTTTGTATATTATTTTTCTTCTATTACCGTGTGTGTATTGATTATTCTTTTGTTATAATATTTAATTGTCCCATACTGTACCTTATTACAGTATATTGTAGTACTTAAGTATTTAGTTTAAGTATGAAGCTAAGCTGGCTGACTAGTGTTTGTTGTTCTGTTTGCGCGCAGGAGGTCAAACGGCAGGTAAGGCCGTACAGACAACCATTACCACCGATATTATTATTATTATTTATGCTATTGTACTTTATTCCAACACAATGAAAAAAAATGAGACTAGAGATGTATATTTCTTGAATATTCCTTACTAGCTTTTGTCAGCGGTATAATTATCATAAATTAAGTATTGTGTATCCTAACCCAGGTCATGGTCTACTTCTATGCCTAATTTCATCGGATTAATATTAGTATGGACCACCAATATTTACTTCTTGTTACGTGTTTACGCAGTGAAACAAAATGGGTCTACCACAGTTTTAAATTTCGAAACTATATATCGTAATATTTCCGAAAGGAGACCAGTCACGTTTCACATGAAGTTGGGCACGACAGTAAAAAATTATAAGACTTTCCCGACCAGTGTAACACTTTCTTTTTCGCTGGCCGGCCATTTTAGATTTTGCTTCGGAGAGAGCATCATCTTGCACCACCGGGTAGTTTGTATGGTGCTCTACGTTTTGAACAGTACATCTCTAGTATACCAAATCCCAAAACATTATTTTGCACCATTATAACTGTCAATTATAATTTTTCACAATTATTTTCCTGTCACTCTCTGTTAATCCTATGTACGAATTATATATCACACATCAATTTAAATATCATTATTTTTCATATTATTTAATAAATATTTTATTACACATTAGAAGTTAATATTGAATAGGTATATTATGCTTTTATTTGCTCATGTTTAACACATATTATTTTATCCATTTATGTATAAGGTATACACTATTTGTTATCCCTATAGCTTTTACTTATCAAATGCTTATAAGAAATCATTAAATTACCAGTAAAGTTTATACTAATCATAACTCATTATTAGAAGAAAAAAAAAACATCTCACTTGCCTGATTAAAAAGCGTCTTCAAACTCATCAAACATTATTAGTGGGGCGAGCACGGCCTCTGTGATAAGCTTGAGTCATGCTTTTTATAACGGTTTTTCCACTCAAACTGGGATAAAAATGTGTGACTCAATCCTGTGACAATACGTAGGCGTGCTCGCCTCGCAGGTCAGAGTAATTTGTTTTAGCAGTTCAGTTCAAAATCTAGTATAATTTCAGAATCATTAGATTCCAATATAATATTTTCAGCTTGAATTTAAAATCTTTTCAGCCATCGTATGATGAATATTTTTTTTCTGTTTTTTTTTTTTTTGTTCTATTTGTTTAAATCTATTGTAACATAAAGTTCTCTTTATCGAACTTCACCTTAAATTTACTTTACAAGAGAAATAGATATTCAAAAAGCATATTTTTCTCATTATCATATTCCTAGATTAATCAACGTGATGGTAATACAAATATGATGGTATGTGGCAGGTTTACAGGCGTGCCATCCGGGGCCCAACTTGACAAAAAGAAAGGGGCCCGACCTCAAAGCTTTCTCTGAACCATGTGGATCCAGTTGCTACATGCTTTTGGTGAGTAGAATGGATGATTTAATAAGTTTATGCTAATGAAAGAGAACGAGATATAGTTGAACCAAGAGAGACAGATATACAGACATCGCTTCAATTAAGGAGAAAATGAATGTCTTGAAGTATAAAGAGATCAAGGAGCTGGCCTTTGGTAGACAGATTTAGAAATTATTCATACAAGCGTGTAACACTGTAGATGAAGAAGGAGCGATATTCCAGTTTCAATAGTAAGATCCCAAACATAATAAAAAATTACAGTTAAGTGAATCATTAATTTACACCCTGTCAAGTGCATGTAATAAATTCTCAAATTCAACAGCAATCTCCAGCAGTCACCAACTCCAACAAACTTCATGCCATAAAACAAGTAATTGACCGTCATCATCATATCAGCTGAAGACGTCCACTGCTGGACATAGGGCCTCCCCCAATTTGGCGATCGCAGTATGATGGTAAAATGCATAGATAACGCTGCTGTCCATTCTCTAATAAGTCCCTTAGTCGCCTCTTACGACACCCATGAAGAAATGGGATAGTGCTATTTACGACCGGCACCACACGGCACAGTAATTGACCATATCGTAAATAAATGGCCGAGATCTTAGGCCTTCTTGCGCAATAAATTAATAAATACTAAACGCATTAAGTTAGTGTTATACACACACTTAACGTAATTAAGAATCGTTCCGTTTCTGACAATTGGTTGAGACAAAAATGTTAAAAAAAATCGACAGTTAAAAGGTAATAAATAGGGCATAAGCGCCACTTTGGTCGAAAATGACTAATGAATTCCATCCTACATAACATTTTCTGCTTTTTCGAATGCGCTTACTCCCATGGCTCTACGATGTCTTTAAAATTTTCACGATATGACAATAAACAAAAAGTTATGTCAATTGTTCTACAATTTCAAACTTAAACCGCTCTCCTGTCGCGTGATTGTTCGAAAGAGATACCGTGACCCTGGCACATGGGCAACTGATGGAACACGGGTGGGTTTTAGTCAGTAAAAGTCTGACACGCCCTCCCGCTCCGCCCAGAGCAGGAGAAGTCATTTGATGATTTCCCATCCTGAAAAAAAAAAACCGCTCTCCTGAACAATTTGGTTTTTGTCGCTTATACCCTATTACCTTTTAACCGTCGAAATAATATTGAGGTGGTATGGGCCTTATAAGTCTATTATATTCACACAGGAAGGCATGCGCGAGAAGCTAGCTCGAGAGAAGGCGGCGGGAGAGGAAGACAAGGGCAAGACGCACGCCATCGACTCGCCCAATGACGCGTCTTCTGAGGACAGCAACGATAGCAACCGCTTCCAGAAAGGTGACACATTGTTACTGATTATCGTATTATATTTTTTTATATTACCGGATACCGGATACTCAGCCATCCATACCATCGTGATAGTCTACGAACATAGCCTCAAAGAGGGTCGACAAAGAAATAAATCTCTGATTTCGGTTTTATATGTGTTTAGTAACAGTGGGTATTATGAAATTTTCGTAATTGACTATCCGGTATCCGACGGATATTGGCCTACTAGTATCCGACCCTATAATAAAAAGGGGCAGTTTCCGAAATGTCGAGCAATACCCGTAACTATCTGTCGAATATAAATAAAAAAAAAAAAAAATCTCTAAATACCCTACATTTTTGACAAGTTTATTTAATGTTGATTGTCGCTGAGATGAGTTTGGGACTTGAATTTGAACGTTTCTGAGTGTGAAATTCGGTCTTACGATTACCGAAGATCATGCCTTCTTAAAGGTCTTAAGCCGAATATTAGTATGAATCTGAGACTATGTATATGTAACCCAAATTACTGTTGTAAGATGCTTAGGAATAAATTGGTTGTAGTTTGTGTTGTAGGCAGCAACAGTAACTCCAGTAATAGCAACTGGAGTATCAACGGTCACCTCAAGCAGAACGGCGAGGGGTCCTCTGAACCGGCTTACAATGCGCTAGGTGAGTACTTGAACACCTTTCTTTACTTTCATCCAGGAAACAGTCAGTAAAACACACTTTGTATCGTAATGCAAAGGATTTTGAAAAAAATTTCAACCGTAAATAACGCAATTTATAATTATTGAAGGTACTACCTTGTCAAATTTTTCTTAGGTTTTCGCTTCATATTTTTAGCTTCTACTTACCCACAGTTCCGTGCAGTACCGGAAGTAAAGTATAGGGGAGCAGAGTTCTCTTTGTATTTTACCACCATACTGTGATCAACCCGCCTGCCGAGTGTAGCGATTTTGGCAACCTCCCCCCCCCCAAATTAGGAGAGGCCTATGTCCATGTGTCATGTCAAAAATCGAATGCTGCAGGCTCATTAAAGAATGGTCGCAGACCACGAAGAATTTCACATTACACGGACCAATTATTATTATTTGTCTCTGTCGCTCGCAAACAACGTATACTGACTTAGTGTCACAAAAAAGCGGTGAGCAAGCGAGATGGCAATAATGTGTTTCGCGGGCTAGAATGGCAGGAGGCAGACGTGTGTGGATAAGGGAGATCTTTGCCCAACAGTATTACAGACCAGCACGCGTAGCATGACCAACATAGAAAGAACTTTGTCTATTCTTGGTAGAATAGAGATAGAATTGTCATGCTACGCCAGCATAAAACGGTACAAATCTTTCTACAATCTTTAATCTGTCTTTAATCTTTCTACAATCTGTAATTTTATCTATTTTTCCGTCGACAAAACCTATTTCTACGGTGGTCATGCTACGCATGCAGATCGACAGATACGTCAGAAAGATAGACATTGGTACCGATTCCCTTGTTCACAAACTAAACTTTTAAGTTCGGTGCATCTTTTTCTTTGTATTTCATTAAGAAGAGGACAAAAGAAAAATTTTGGTTTAGTCCTGTCAAATTAATCAGCGCCTGTCACTACTCCATACAAGTTTAGACGTGATTAAAAACTTGCCTACTAAAATTACGTCAATTTACGTCAAGCGCTGATTAATTTGACAGGACTAAACTAAAATTTATCTTCTGCCCTTTCCTTAATGAAATAGAAAGAAAAAGATGCACTGAACTTAAATTTAGTTTAGTTTGTGAATAAGGGAATCGGCACCAATGTAATGTTCTCAGCTATTAAATAAATAACAATTTCGTTTATGTTTCAGGCTTGACAGTGGGCGACATAGACTCTGAGTGGACAGGATCTGACCAGTCGCTGTTTAGAGCTCTGCACAAGGTGTTTCCCTCCAACTACTGCGCCATCGCTCAGGTCATGCTCTCTAAGACTTGCCAACAGGTAAACTATTTACACCATGTCATGCCTAGCATAGATACCTATCTGCGATTAATATGGGAGCGCCAGAGTAGACTATCAAATATAAATTTTCTTACGTTTATTGCAATTTGCTGGTTATTGTCAGGCTTTTGGGTTATGTTAAACAAAACATGATTTGGGACTATACCACGTAGTATTTACAGAATAATAAAAGGACTTAAGAGTTTTTTGATTTTAAGGGCTACTTTTATCCGCCTGACGCAGGTTCTCACCGGGCATGGGTGCTTCGGTGGGTTCCTGTTCAGGATAAAGCGGGAGGATACGTCCGGGTGTTTCCATTGCGAGGATCGTCTAGAGGACACGGTGGAGCATACGGTGGAGGTGTGCCCAGCCTGGGCGGAGCACCGCCGTGTCCTCGTGGAGGCGATCGGCGGCGGCGACCTCTCGCGTCCGGCCCTGGTGCGAGCCATGGTACGGAGCGAGAGGGAATGGGAAGCCGTCACCTCCTTCTGCGAAGCAGTAATGCTCGCGAAGGAGGAGGCGGGGCGCGTGAGGGAGTGGCAGTCTCTGCGTCCTCACGTCCCTAGCCGCCGCAGGAGGAGACGCCCCGGGCGTCGGGAGTCGATTGCGGACTCCCGGCCACCGTAGGCGCGAGCTTGCGGGTGGCGAGCAATGGGTAGCTCGCCGTCCTGTAAGGACCAAGCTCGGGTCGACGGCGCGTAGTGTTCCACGCGCGTCTCAACGAAATGTCGATGATGAGCATTTACCTCAGAGTTGCCAACCTCAGGCGTAGCGACATGTTAAAAGTCGTCGACGTTAAACATGTCACATTAACCACATAACTACCTCTTTTTCTAACTTATCTTTCTATTTTGTTTTTTATTGTGTTCACCGTTAGATATAAAACTTAAAAGTTTTCATGTTCTATATTGTTCATATTCCGTCTACATGTCACAAATAAAATATTTTTCTTACTTTCTTGTCCAGGTATACACATACTGGATTAACACAGGCCAAGAAGAATGCCGCGTGGAAGCAGAACTAACGCCGCCGCGCAAGAAGAAGAAGAAGCATCGCCTCTGGTCCGTGCACTGCCGCAAGATACAGCTCAAGAAGGACTCCGCCTCACATCATGTGTAAGATATTGAGAGCTTGTTTAGACCCACTGACAGCCAGACTTTGTTGGTCAGTTAATTGTTTTTCTTCATCAATCACATATTATGGTAATCACCTTTATTTCATTAAAACATACAAAGTAGACCCTCTTATTTTCAAATTTCAGTATAAGGGAAAGCTGTCAGATGATTTTATTTTAATATAATTTTTATTAAATTCCAATGTTGCCATAAATTGCAATGGAACGAGTTTATTTATTTGTTAACATAGATAAAGAAATACAGATCTTATGTTGATGAACAGAGCGCTACGTCATGCCAGGAGACGTACAGACGCCAACACATCAAGCTACTACAATCTGTCAGATTTCTTTGATAGATTTTCGACTTTATTTCTAGAGCATTAGGTTCAAGGTTCATTGGGAAAAATTGACAGTTTCGGGTAGCTTGACCTGGTGGCGCCTGTACAAATATGGTGTGCAAATTTAAATGACGATTACAAATTACCATTTACTAAAAATATTTGAAAGTCATGCATTATTTTGGTATCAAATAAGAAAATTAATTGAAAAATTATGTATTATTTTATACTCTAATACTATAATGTTATGTATTGTATTTCCCCAGTTACAACTACACGCCGTGCGACCACCCGAACCAGCCGTGCGACAACATGTGTCCGTGCCTGCAGTCACAGAACTTCTGCGAGAAGTTCTGTCAGTGCAGTAGTGATTGTGAGTCCATCCTACATTCATACACAGCACATTCATCATCACCATTTCAGCCTAAAGACATCAGAGACATAGGCCTCCCCCAATTTGGGGGGGTTAGTCATAATCGCCACGCTTGGCAGGCCGTTTAGCTATCGCAGTATGGTGGTAGAATGCATAGAGAACGCTGCTGCCCATTCTCTAATAACTTCATTAGTTGCCTCTTACAATACCCACGGGAAGAAATGGGATGGTGCTATTCTTTACGTCCGAGACCACAAGGAACAGATCAGACTGAGGTCGCGTAAAATCCTGCAACGTACGCAACTAGCATATATACAACATCCCGACTCCGCAGTACACTACAGCTGTTTGGTCGGAGGATTCTCTTTTTTCTATAGAGGTTGAATGCACTTTACAGCCTGTTTCTTATATTTCTAAACGGTTTCCATTATCATGTTGTGAATTGATAAAACCTACATACAGATATAGTGTAAATAGTGTTCAACGTTAAGGGGTCGAAACATCGTATATTCCGTTATCATACAGTCTAATAATAACAACAATTCTATACCAATCGATTTGCCCTCTATTAGATGGGAGTTAAGGACGCTATAACATTTTTGAATCGCTCAAGTTTAGCTATCTGAGTCGCCACACAACAACATTCCGCGCACGCACACATTGAAACCATTGTTTGCTCGATTTTAATCATTACGTAACTAATCTTGATACTCGAAGGTATTATTTATTTTATTTTATTAATACTGTTGATCAAAGACTAACTTTACTTTCTGCATTTGGTTACAGTTAATAAGTTTTATTACCATGATCATCATTATTTTTGGAATAACGTATATAATTTGCCAATTCAAAAAAAAAGAGGTGTAACAATAAAAAACTTTAATAATATTTTTGAATAATAAACAAATATAACGGATGGTGGTCGTAGACTATCGGTGAAAATATACAGGATATTCCCTAAAGAAAACTAAGCAAAAATTGTGTGCCGCCCGAACCTCGCCTTTGAGATTGGAGCGCGTATTCAGAATTTTTAATACACAATAGGAACCCTTTATAGGAGGCCTTTTTTTTTTTTTTAGGATCGGAAATCATCAAATGACTTCTCCCGCTCAGGGCGGAGCGGGAGGGCGTGTCAGACTTTTACTGACTAAAACCCACCCGTGTTCCATCAGTTGCCCATGTGCCAGGGTCACGGTATCTCTTTCAAACAATCACGCGACCCCGGCAGGCATCGGTCCTAGTAGACCCCTACACTGCTGCTGACATCTCGTTGAGGCGCGCGTGGAACACTGCGCGCCGTCGACCCGAGCTTGGTCCTTACCGGGCGGCGAGCTACCCATTGCTCGCCACCCGCAAGCTCGCGCCTACGGTGGCCGGGAGTCCGCTATTGACTCCCGACGCCCGGGGCGTCTCCTGCGGCGGCTAGGGACGTGAGGGTGCAGAGACTGCCACTCCCTCACGCGCCCCGCCTCCTCCTTCGCGAGCATTACTGCTTCGCAGAAGGAGGTGACGGCTTCCCATTCCCTCTCGCTCCGTACCATGGCTCGCACCAGGGCCGGACGCGAGAAGTCGCCGCCGCCGATCGCCTCCCCGAGGACACGGCGGTGCTCCGCCCAGGCTGGGCACACCTCCACCGTATGCTCCACCGTGTCCTCTAGACGATCCTCGCAATGGAAACACCCGGACGTATCCTCCCGCTTTATTCTGAACAGGAACCCACCGAAGCACCCATGCCCGGTGAGAACCTGCGTCAGGCGGAAGGTGAGGACGCCGTGACGCCTCTCTATCCACTCCTCAAAGAGGGGACTTACCGCCACAATTGTGGCGTGCCCAGCACTGGGTTGCGACAATCGCACCCGCCATGTCGCCATGAGATCACACCGGAGCTCTGTCCGCCGTGCCGCGATTTGTCGCGGCAGCGGTGTTTCGCCTCCTCGCGCCACTCCCACATGTGCGCGAGGACCTTTGCCTCCAGATCCCATGGCGGCACTCCGGCAAGGAGGCTCGCCGCCTCGCACGAGACCGTGCGGTATCCCCGGATTAGCCAAATGGCCATGACCCTCTGGGCCGCACTCAACCGGCGCGCTGGGCGCAGCCTCAATGAGGGTGCCCACACCGGTGCCCCGTAGAGGGCCTTATAGGAGGCCTTCATTTTTGTATGAAGGCTGTTTTTGTACTCTACTATGTATTTGTAATTCGAAATTACTTAAACATTTTTGAGAGATGATGATTACACAGGCCTACAAATTTTTAACCCAGAGACTAGACCTATACCCGAAGAATTTTGATGCGCTGAATCCAAATCCGTGTTCAGAATGGTTCCTATATGTCTGGTTTTCGAGATACCCTAACCTAAAAGTGCAAAAATGCGGTTTTTTGCAGTTTTTGAGGTTACGTGACAGAAGGAAATAAATGATTATCAAAAAACGTTGTAGGGCAATTGAAAGTACCACCCTTCCCCTTTGAAACCTATTTGGATTTTTTCAAATATCTTTTTTTTTTCACCAAAATATCGCTATTTGAAATTTTACACTTTAGCGTATTAACGCAACCACAAAAAAAAATCGAGAGAATTCTGCCCGAGACCAGACCATGTTGATCTTGTGTTTTTGGGGTCGCTGATTCCGAATCCGAGGTCCAATTCACCCTATAAGGTCAGAATTTTCATCGCCCAAACCTATTCATGGCCCAACCCGAACACGTTTCGAAGGATGATTAAAAAATATATTTTTTTTTTAAACAGGAATTATCCGTTTAACTTCTATCTCTAACTAAGTCGCCGTCATTATAAGCAATAAATAAGTAATTTAACGTATTATTATCACTGAGAGTTTGACTGTCAGGCAAAGCTTAGGGTTGCTAGTATATTGTCAATGTAATTTCGAGTCGTATATTGAATACGTCTAATCGATTACGGATTAATTAATAATTATAACAATCAATCCGTGTGCTCAAAGGCGTGCATTGTAATCACACGGCACGCCGTCATAATCATGACGGCCATTTTAGTTTCTGTGAACGTAACTAACTAACTCCAGTTTAAGACAAAACAATTATGTTCATAAACATCTCAAACCAGATATCTTATAGTCCAAACATACATAAACATGGAATGGTAATATCATTGTATTGTTTATGGCTTTGCCGTAATTAGATAAAATTAAATTGTTCAAGACCAATAATCGATGCACGTAATCGATTATATTTCAAAATATGGCAGCATTATTCTATGACAGATGATGAAGTTGACATTTGACACCCAGTAAACAAATAGTTAAAGATATAAAATATAGTTTGTGTTCTTTTGTGAGCTTTTTTATGACAATGGATTCCGATCAATATCACCAGAATGACAATCCTTGCACGAACTTGGATCGTGGCTCCACTTTGAATGATGACCCTAGTGTTAATGTGAAAACTACTGGCTGCATATGACGACCCTCGCATGCATTTGGACTGCGGGAGTCCCGCTTTTACTAATGATTAATTCGGCGCGAATTCGGACCTGAGTAACTATGCTGTCCCGAACACGTCGCGTGGATTAACCGGCGCAAGCAAGGTTCGCTGTGCGAATTGAATAATGGATATGAGGCACTTACGCTCTCATCAACTCATAAATATATATTGTACAGCAATGGGTTCTTCCACAACAGGTAAGTTTTATATTACTCACCTACATTAAACAATACCTTTAGAAAACTATGATAATAACAATAGCCAGTACTAATGCAAGCTTATAGTGATTTAACTTCACTACACAATATAAAACAAAGTCGCTTCCCTCTGTCTGTCCCTATGTTTAGATCTTTAAAACTACGCAACGAATTTTAATGCAGTTTTTTTTAATAGACAGAGTGATTCAAGAGGAAGGTTTATACGTATAATAGGCAGTTGAAGCTGCTGGCAAAAGCTAGTATTAAATAAGTAAAAAAAAGATATTTTTAAATACCTAAATACTTTTACTTTAATGAGAAAGTAACCAAATCTTACAGCTCATCATCATCTGCCTAGCCTTTTCCCAATTATGTTGGGGTCGGCTTCCAGTCTAACCGCGTGCAGCTGAATACCAGTATTTTACATGGAGTGACTGCCTATCTGACCTCCACAACCCAGTTACTAGGTAACACAATCCTCTTGATAATACAAACCTCTTGATAAGACTGATCTGAATGAAAGTCTGACAGACTTTCGGGGTTCTGACGACCCGTAACGACTGTCTAAGATCTACAAAAGACAGCCGGGACCAACGGCTTAACATGCTTTCTGAGGCACGGAAGGGTTTTGGTTTGTAAAGATGGTCATATACACGTATATGTACTGACGTGACATCAGCATTATTTCATTACATAGCTTTTGTATTGTTTGGGGGGGGGGGGAGGATGTTGTTTGGGACAAATGATAAGTATTGATTGATTAATAAATAAAAAATAAATAAATAAAATAATATCTTAGGACAACCAACACACCGTTATCTGATCCCAAACTAGGCAGAGCCTGTACTATGGCAACCAGACAACTGATAAATATACTTATATAGTTCTAAATACATACATATTATAGATAAATTACACCCAGACACAGAACAAATAATTGTGCTCATCACACAAAGATTTGTCCTGGGTGGGAATCGAACCCACGGCCTCAGTCTTAGCAGTCAGGGTCACTAACCACTAGACTAACAGGCCAGTCAAAAATAAAATATATGGTGCGGTGCAAAAGTAAATATTTGTAAAGGTAAACATTACAAAATGATATATATGTATATTTAATTTAATATTTAATCATTTAATAATGTAATAATATAATTATTTAATTAATTACTTAATAGCTACTTAATGCTTGTGTGTGCATCTATGAATGAACATATGTATGTGTGATGTATGTGTAATGTGGGGTGTGGTGTATTTGTGTGTATGTGTATGTATGTGTTCGGGTGTATGAATGGGGTTGTGTGACTTTATTTTATTATTTTATACTTTCTAGAAGTTTTTCAGTATTTCCATAATTTTGAGAGAGAAGGAAGTTATGTTTAACCTTTTGAGCGCCACGACAAAAAAGCAAAATCGTGCCCTCAGCGCCAAGCTATAAATTCATCCTTTAATACCTACAAAATAGTAGTGAGTTCGAAATTATATCGATAAAGCACTAACCATTTATTTTTTAACATATAGTATGTTTTTAATAAAAGGTTACTATACGGGAAATATATAATAAAGGAGTTTTATTTCATCCCACTTTGTCTTTTATGACAGAAATGATACGCTATGTGTCACAGTTTCGGCGTTAAATCAACAATTCAAAACAACAGTCGATAAAAGTAAGTCAATACCATCACAGCACTATGTTCAGTCATGACGTACTTTCTTGTCATCTTATGATGACACTGGCGTAGCTGGCACGGCTTTTCTTAATTTGCCCGCCTCTGCACTAGAGGTGCGCATCCGATATTTATGAATAATATCGAAATAATAAGAGTTACTTTATTTTAATGGTTTCGCTTTTTATATACAGTAGTAGCATACTTATTTAATACAACTTGCTTCTGCCCGTGACTTCGTCCGCGTTATATTTATTGCTCCCCCAATCCATCCCGTAATATCGTATGTATATTTTTTATGTGAGAAAGAAAAGTAATGTTTTTACTATTGTCCACGCATTTTTTTTAGCAACATTCATTTTTATTAATATAGATTTAAGTTTCTCTGAAAGAACAACCAGTAATACCATCACATGCCATTATCATCATACCATTTACTGTAGATATGTAATTATACAATACGACAAAAATAGGCGAAAGCAAATTTAACCTTTTGACCGCCAGAGTCATGTATAGATGACAAACCAAAACGTGCCCAGCACGCCACGGTCACGATACCGTGACAGACTTTTAAACGTAAATAAAACTCATAAAACAACATTGTTTTTATTATTTCCTTTGCTAATTATGTTCCTTGACTCATCCTATTTTATATAAGTTGAGCTTCTTTCTTTATATTTCATCCGTATTAACATAAGATGGCAAAAACTAACACCAATTATAAAGTTTGAAAAACATAGTGCCCTCAGCGCCACAGTCATCATATCATGACACGTAGTGATGTAGCTAGCAATCAATATAACAAGAATATCGAATTTGACGGTAATCTACGTTATATTTAATTTCTTTAAATTATTCAGCAATAAATAAGTAAAACTTTTGATATAGAAGTTTAATGATTCAGGAATCATGAAAATTATTTTAATATGATTAAAATACTGAACTATCTGCTCATTAAATGTCGGTGTCAGTTGATTATCGATAAATCATAATGAGTGTAATGCCCATAACCATCAAACTTTCATATTGTCTGTGCCTGGAGCGCCAGAGTCATCTAATCGTGACAATACGATGACGTCACATGTGGTCGATTTGTAAATAGAGCTGTTCCTTTACTTGTATCAGTAGTTTGTTCTCATTACTTTATTATTCTCACGACTTTTTTTATGGGTGGGAAATAATTAAATGACGTCTCCCGCTCTGGGTGGAGCGGAAGGGCGTGCATATCAGACTATAGTCATCGGAACATACATCCTTGTTTAACGATACTATTGTGTTATAAGTAATAAAATAAATTAAACTACAAAGTGAAGTTCAAATTTTAGAATTAAAAAGAGAATAAAATTCATGTAAACCATTTCAAACAGCTATTAGCTCGGCTAGCGTGTCATAAAATAAACTCGTATCCGATTGAGGTTTATTTGAACTAAGTTTCATTTGTTTCCGAGGATATTATTGTCCCTTTCTTCGTATTTATTATAATATTTGTACTTACAAATCTTGAGTATAAAAACTTCGTTTAATGATTAAAATACAAATTCATTTGATGATTTAAATTTGCTTTCGCCTATTTTCGTCGTATTCTGATAAGTATTTATCTACAGTAAATGGTTTTTATTTCAACTGACATATCATCAGTACCTACGTGGCGGTACATTAAGGCATTATTACTGGTTGTTCTTTCAGAGAAACTTAAATCTATATAAATAAAAATGAATACTATATTTAATAATGGCCCGATTCGTCTAATATTTTTTTGTATGTTCCTTAAGGCCTTCGGAAGATTTTAATAATAATAATAAAAAAAATCGCTTGGACAATAGTAAAAACAATACTTTTCTTTTTCATATTAAAAAATATACATACGATGCGACGGGATGGGGGAGCAATAAATATAAAGCGGATGAAGTCGCGGGCAGAAGCTACTTGTATTAAATAAAAATGCTGCTACTGTATATAAAAAGCGAAACCATTAAAATAAAATAACTCTTTCGATATTATTCATAAATATCGGATGCGCACCTCTAGTGCAGAGGCGAGCAAATTAAGAAAAGTCGTGCCAACTACGCCAGTGTCATCCTATCGTGACAAGAATGTACGTCATGATTGAACATAGTGCTGTGATGGTGATGACTTGCTTTTATCGACTGTTGTTTTGAATTGTGGATTTAACGCCGAAACTGTGACACATATCGTATCATTTTTACCATAATAGACAAAGCGGGATGAAATAAAACTCCTTTATTATATATTTCTGGTATAGTAACCTTTTATTAAAAACATACTATATGTTAAAAAATACGTGGTTAGTGCTTATCGATATAATTTCGAACTCACTACTATTTTGTAGGTATTAAAGGATGAATTTATAGCTTGGCGCTGAGGGCACGATTTTACTTTTTTGTCGTGGCGCTCAAAAGGTTAAACCATCAAATGAACTTGTGTTTTAATCATTAAATGAAGTTTTTGCACTCAAGATTTGTAAGTGCAAATATTATAGTAAATACTAAGAAACGGACAATATTATCCTTGGAAACAAATGAAACTTAGTTCAAATAAACCTCAGTCGGATCCGTGTTTATTTTATGACACGCCAGCCGATTATGCGATGGTCAAAGGTTGACAACACGTAACTGCAATGTATCAAATTTTACAGGAGAGGGAAAAAACTGGTTAATTTCGAAAATAACTAAAAAAAAAACAAAAAAGTAGTTGGTAGGTAATCAACTTATTTATTGATATAGCTTAAAACAATAAACTGTCCACATAGTTTTTCATTAAATAATCAATAAACAAACAGTTACGAGGTAACAATATTAAAAAAATCTCACTACTAACGTGTTACAAGCAGTCAACATTTACTTTACGAGTTGTCAATTTTAGAAAAAACATTATCTATTAGATTAAAACAAATTACATGTGCGGCAAATTATCGTAAAAAGAATGATAATCAGAAGGTATTACAGTTTTAAGAGCTTGCAAATCATTATATTTGCATGAAGTAAGTTTAGGCGAATCCTTAAAAAGTTGCTCGTAGGTTGATATTGGAAAATTAATATTTCTTGGTCTACTTGGCAACAAAGAATAGTTTTTATCGCAGATGTTAATTTTATAGTACATTTTGCCATCTGGTTCGTACAGTAAAACTTTAAGATCTGTGACAACAGGATCTCCTTTTTTCTTGCCAGGCCTAATACTTTCGTAACGCATGACTTTTGGATCATCAAATTTATTGAAAAATTCATATTTTAACATTTTGACGTCGTATAGATCTTTGCGTGATTTCTTAGTTATATCGGCGTATTGTGATGGAACATAAATAGCGTCATATTTTTTAATGCCATGTTCGATGGCAGCATGAACGCTATCCACTTCCATCTGCGTATGCCCAGGTTCTAAATATTTATGGTAAATGACCACATTATTCACAGCAGCAAAGTTGGATAAAGCATTTGCTAATTTTGCATTCCTGTTCTGATAGGTGCAACCGTCACTCCAAATAATGATAGGCTTTGTTACGAATTCGCCATCGGAGTTGCAAATCATATCATGTAGGTAATCTAATGCGCAACTAACAAAAACTGATGCCTGAGTATCACAGTCGACTTCTGAAAACCAGTAACATCTTACTTTTTTGGATGGATATTCATAAACCGTAAAATTATGGTTTATCAACTTTCTTCGGTAATAGGCACTGCTGGCTCTTATATATGGACATACCTTCACAGCTTGAACATCCTGTTCTAAGACAATACATTTTCCTTCATCTGCTTCCTTTAAATCCTTTTCTTTTTCTTCTCTTGCGTTTTGTTTCCTGAGCTGATGATCTTTATATTCCTGTTCCGATATTTGTTTAGTATGGTAACTTAGACACGTATCATATAAATCTTTTTTCGGCTGCTGGAAGCCAATATTTTTTTCTTTTATAATGTTATCAAACATAGTTCGACATAACGGAACCAGGTTTTTTATTGTGCTCGCTTCAGTGTAGGTCCTATACACTTCCACCATACCTCCAGGAATCGGTTCCAAGTATGCCTTAAAGGTATCTTTGCGGCAGTAATGCGAAGGAAGCTTTGGTAAATTTTCGATAAACTCGACTAAAAATTCACGTGACAGTCTTTTCTTCTCTCCCCTCTTTTTCTTTTCTATTTGCTCAGCATTTTCTTTTGCGAACATACCACATCCGGATTTATTCACCCAGCTCGTTACTGACCATTCTCCAATACATAAAGTATATTTATGTACATTTTCTTACAAACTCTCAATTTTATATCCCCTTTTTTCAAGTAATATTGAAGTGACGCTGCTCTTCTGGTATTTCCTTTGGGTCTTAAAGTTTTTATTTTATCAGTAGTGTTAATCACAAACATTTTCTTTTGATCCCAACTTAAACTCCAAATAGATCAAACAGTCGCTGTCTACATTCTGATGTAAATTCGTGGCAGTGGCGTTCTTTGGACGAGCGACAGAAAGTAGAACTGCAAGTCTCTTTCAATTTTTTTGCTGCTCGTGGTGCATTATGCGTATTACAAGAATTTTCATTTCTTCTCCATCCTATGTAGTCTTTTCCCTGTACTCGTAACTTTTTATTCATACGCGCTTTCCAATGCTCTGCTTCAGCTAAGCCTTTTCTTTTTTTT
Organism: Aporophyla lueneburgensis; assembly: GCA_932294355.1. Taxonomy (NCBI): domain Eukaryota; kingdom Metazoa; phylum Arthropoda; class Insecta; order Lepidoptera; family Noctuidae; genus Aporophyla; species Aporophyla lueneburgensis. The sequence goes on from OW028753.1 coordinate 28,934,588, forward strand.
GTCTTCAAAGTCAAAGTCAAAGTCAAAAACGTTTATTGCGAACTAAGTGTATACATGGTGTTGGTATTATACTATGTTAGTACTTATGACTTAGCAGCCTTTTACAAGCATTGCAATTATATTTCGCCTGCCCTTGTCATCATAAATTAGCATGCATTAAACATTATTATTACTTGATTAAAAAAATATAGTTGTGGTAAAATTAAATGTCAATAATTATGAATATAATACAATTATTCAGCAACCCAGTACTATTCCCTTCGTTCATACTACTGTCATCATCTTCAGAAGAGCAGGACGTCTGATCCGGATCATAGTTTTGATCATCACTCGTTCTACTACTCGTAGGTACTACGAGAGAAGTTGATGTACGTTGTGTTGATGAACATGGGTTAGGTTCTAAGATAAAATCATACGGGTTCAAAATAGTAGGAGAGCTTGTATCTCTTCGAGTCTCCTCAACAACATCAAAAGTTCCAATTTCAAAATCATATGGTTTCAAAATTATAGGAGATTCTACTTCAGGCATGACTTCTACAATACTCTCGATAATGGTTTCCGAGTTATGACGTGGACTGGTAGGTAGCTGAGGCTGGTTTAAAAATGACGAAGTGGTAATATCGTTTAAAACAGTAAGTGATGAATCTGTATCTGTCCCGCCATTTTCTTGACAGCTCTGTTCGGTGTTAAATACAGGCGTACTGGCTTGAGAATGTTCCAGGAGAACATTCTCAAGTCGATCTGATCTTTTTGCTAGAAGTAACATTTCTCCGTTTCTATTTACCTCGTAGGTGTACAACTGTAACTCGGAAGAGCTCGGTGAGTTTTGAAAGGATTCTTGTGATTGACTTTCGTACACAAACTCACTCCTCTTATTACGAGAAACGTTTACAGAAACTAGTCCTTGTTCCTTCAAGCCCGTTACAATCATTAAAAAGCTCTTCTTCACTGTTTTTCTCCATGATAACACTAAAACAAAAGACGTCGAGATAAGTACCTAATTATCCCATTGCCGATCCATGTTGAAACAAAAGGGCTATCTAAAACAGAAATATTTCTTTAAATCGGACCAATAGATCCTGAGATTAGCGCGTTCAACCAAACAAACAAACAAACACTCTTCAGCTTAATACTATTAATTAGATAACTCAATACATCTCATTAATTAGTTTTACATACCTACCTATAAAGGTATCGATAAGATGGCTTAAAATTTCAATAGTGCTTTTATTGAGCGTTGTACGTAAAATAAAAATAAAAACTAACCAATATACCTTCAAGGACACTTTTCTAAAATAAATAGACTAGTATTTAAAGTTGTAATTAAATATAAAACTATTTTTAAACAATTAAAACCCGCGCCGTAATGTTAATCTGTCAGTGAATTTTGCGAACTGCATTTTGCGTTGACACCGCGTAACTCGCGCAATAGTGAGTTCAAGTTGATACTTGTTCGTTGTGAGTTGTCAACTTTGGCACAAATTGTTCGAGTGACATTTTTTTGTGAATTACGAGTTATCAAATAGAAAAATTCGGCGCTTAATTTCAAAATTTTTGATGTACAGACGCCACCAGGTCAAGCTACCCGAAACTGTCAATTTTTCCCAATGAACCTTGAACCTAATGCTCTAGAAATAAAGTCGAAAATCTATCAAATAAATCTGACAGATTGTAGTAGCTTGATGTGTTGGCGTCTGTACATAACTCATTTTGTGAAAAAATGTGGGTTACGAGTTGTCAACCTATGACCATCGTTAATGGCTGTTTGAAATGGTTTACATGAATTTTATTCTCTTTTTAATTACAAAATCTGACCTTCACTTTGTAGTTTTATTTGAAACAAATTACTTATACGACAATAGTATCGTTAAACAAGGATGTATGTTCCGATGACTATAGTCTGGTATACTGATCTCACAAAATGTATTGACATGATAAACGAATATTTTAATATGAGATTTTAAGTCGTTCAGAATCCTGCCGGGGTAGCGAAATTGTGCGAAAGAGTTACCGTGGCCCTGGCATAGGCACTGAAGGAACTCGGGTGGGTTTTAGTCAGTAAAAGTCTGACACGCCCTTCCACTCCAACCAGAGCGTAAGACGTTAAAGGATGATTTCCCACCCACAAAAAAGTCGTTCAGAATAATAAATTAATGAGAACAAACTACTCATACAAGTAAAGGAACAGCTCTATTTACAAATCAACCACATGTGACGTCATAGGATCGTCACGATTAGATTACTCTGGCGCTCTAGGCACAGAAAATATGACAGTGTGGTGGAGATGGGCATTACACTCATTATGATTTATCGATAATCAACTGACACCGACGTTTAAATGAGCAGATAGTTCGGTATTTTAATAATTTTTAAATAATTTTCATGATTCCTGAATCATTCAACTTCAATATTAAAAGTTTTATTTATTTATTGTTGAAAAATTTAAAGAAATGAAATATAACGTAGGTTACCGTCAAGTCGATATTCTTGTTATATTGATTGCTAGCTACATCACTACGTGTCATGTTATGTTATGATGACTGTGGCGCTGAGGGCACTAAGTTTTTCGAACTTTAAAATTGGTGTTAGTTTTTGCCATCTTATGTTAACCTTTTGAGCACCACGACAAAAAAGCAAAATCGTGCCCTCAGCGCCAAGCTATAAATTCATCCTTTAATACCTACAAAATAGTAGTGAGTTCGAAATTATATCGATAAAGCACTAACCATTTATTATTTTAACATATAAGGTCACCCGGGGCGAAAGCAACTAACAAAAATTATTTTGAAACTTTGCTTCCCTCCACCGTGAGTTACTTAAATAATAGGGATATTCTAATAAATGTACTTCATTGCACAGCTTTCGATGAACAGTTTCGACATAAATTAGGTTACAAATAAACTATGGTTTTTCATTAATTTGCATTATTGTTGAATAAGACCGGTAAAAGTTACATTCACCCCACTTTGGGGTAAATGTGACTATTCGTTATAACTCTGTTGTAATCTATTTCTAAATGTTGTTGTCAAGAGTACATGTAGATGCACACAGAATTATCTGTAAAAGCTATCTATAGTCGCTGAGATACAGTTCAGTTTCAAGCAAATTTACTTTTCTTTTTTTGTGGGGTGAATGCGACTGTCTTCCATACTGACTAGTGTTGAGATGTAGTACCTTCTAGTTTACTTATCGATAAATATTTGTGATCGAGAATTAACAATAATGAAAGGTTTTAAATATAGGTATCTTAGTGCAAAAACGCAAAATCGATCTGAGCGTTCATTAAGAATAAGATCAATAAAGTATATTACACTCAGCTAGAGTAATTCTATTTTATTAATGGAATTTAGGACATAAAATAAAAGCAATAAAAGATTTCTTATTTATTTAATTTAATTTATTTATTGACTTGTGTATGTAAAATTCTTTGACAAATTCACGATATGTACGCATTGTATTGATGACTAATCTAATGTTTAGGATTTAGGTAAAAAAAAGGGATTTCTGTCTGTAATTTGAAAGTTTATTTAAAAAAATTATTACTTAAAGTAAAAAAAACTTAGGATGATTCTCAGTCAAAATCAAATAAACTAAACTTGTTGAACGAGGAATATTAAAGCGTTCCGCAGCAGCATAACTGGTCAACTGTTTTTCCTTTACTAGTCGTACAGTTTCAAGAAGTGTTTCAGAGCAATAAGTTTTCTCCTTTTTGCTTTTATAGTTTCGGACCATCTGATAAAAAAAATTGTATTTTGTATTAACTTAATACACTTTTTATTTAAGCTATCTATTTCATTTTGTTAAAACTACGCAAAATCCAAAACACTTCATACTAATTGCAGCTAAACATTATGCAAATACGCAAAATTCACTTATCGAAATATCGACACGGAACGTCACTAGTAATTTGCAGATTTCGTACAAAAAGCATGGGGCGATTGTAACTGCAAAAATAGTTGCAATAACCCACGTGCATGAAAAGTTGAGGTTAATGTAACTATATCAATAAAATGTTAATTATAACACCTAGAGTTTAACGAAATATACCAAAAACACTTACGTTTTGTCTTAGTTTTAGGATGCATTTCTATTTTTCCTTGCAACGACTTGAAACATTTCTAATATCACAAAATAAAACACAGGACACGGCAACACGTTGCTCCAAAATAGCGGCTGACAGAAAATTATCTTGCAGTACTACAGTAGGTGAACTAGCGATGCCATTTGTACTTTATTTGAAAAAACTACGATTCCGCTTTACTCCAATAGATACAACTATCTACAAAAATGATTAGATTCAGAGAAAATTGAATTAGTTGCTTTAGCCTCATAGTTGCTTTCGCCCCGGGTGACCTTAGTATGTTTTTAATAAAAGGTTACTAGACAGGACATATATAATAAAGGAGTTTTATTTCATCCCGCTTTATCTTTCATGACAGAAATGATACGATATGTGTCACAGTTTCGGCGTTAAACCCACAATTCAAAACAACAGTCGATAAAAGTAAGTCAATACCATCACAGCACTATGTTCAGTCATGACGTACTTTCTTGTCACCGTATGATGACACTGGCGTGGCTGGCCCGCTTCTGCTCTAGAGGTGCGCATCCGATATTTATGAATAATATCGAAATAATAAGAGTATTTTTTTTTAATGGTTTCGCTTTTTATATACAGTAGCAGCATTTTTATTTAATACAACTTGCTTCTGCCCGCAACTTCGTCCGCGTTATGTTTATTGCTCCTCCAACCCATCCCGTCGCATCGTATGCATATTTTTATGTGAAAAAGAAAAGTATTGTTTTTACTATTGTTTTCGCATTTTATTATAATTATTAAAACCTTCCGAAGGCCTTAAGGCACATACAAAAAAAAATTGCGGAATCGGTCGAGCCCTTCTCGAGTTATGCGCTTCGCAACATTTACATTTTTTATATAGATTTAAGTTTCTCTGAAAGAACAAGCAGTAATAATGCCTTAATGTACGGCCACATAGGTATCTACTGATGATATCTCAGCTGAAATAAATACCATTTACTGTAGATATGTAATTATCAGAATACGACGAAAATAGGCGAAAGCAAATTTAAATCATCAAATGAATTTGTGTTTTAATCATTAAACGAAGTTTTTATACTCAAGATTTGTGAGTACAAATATTATAATAAATACGAAGAAAGGGACAATATTATCCTTGGAAACAAATGAAACTTAGTTCAAATAAACCTCAATCGGATCCGTGTTTATTTTATGACACGCCAACCAAGCTTATGGCGGTTTGAAGTGGTTTACATGAATGTTATTCTCTTTTTAACCGACTTTAAAAAAAAGGAGGAGGTTACCAATTCGACTGTATTTTTTTATTATTTCTATTCTTACAAAATCTGAACTTCACTATGTAGTTTTATTTTCAACAAATTACTTAAAACACAATAGTATCGTTAAACAAGGATGTATATTCCGATGACTGATATACTGATCTTACAAAATGTATTGACATGATAAACGAATATTTTAATATGAGATTTTAAGTCGTTCAGAATCCTGCCGGGGTAGCGAAATTGTGCGAAAGAGTTACCGTGGCCCTGGCATAAGCACTGAAGGAACTCGGGGGGTTTTAGTCAGTAAAAGTCTGACACGCCCTTCCGCTAAACCCAGAGCGTGTGACGTCATTTGATGATTTCACACCCACAAAAAAAGTCGTTCAGAATAATAAAGTAATGAGAACACACTACTGATCCAAGTAAAGGAACAGCTCTATTTACAAATCGACCACATGTGACGTTATAGGATTGTCACGATTAGATGACTCTGGCGCTCCAAGCACAGACAATATGAAAGTATGGTGGAGATACACTCATAATTTATCGATAATCAACTGACACCGACATATAATGAGCAGATAGTTCAGTATTTTAATAATATTAACATAATTTTCATGATTCCTGAATCATTCAAATTCAATATCAGAAGTTTTATTCATTTATTGTTGAAAAATTCAAATAAATTAAATATAACATAGGTTACCGTCGAAGTCGATATTCCTGTTAAATTGATTGCTAGCTACATGTGTACGTGTCATGATATGATGACTATGGCGCTGAGGGCACTATGTTAGAAAGAAGCCCAACTAATATAAATTAGGATGAGTCCAGGAACATATTTAGCAAAGGAAATAAAAAAAACAATGTTGTTTAATGAGTTTTATTTACGTTTAAAAGTCTGTCACGGTATCGTGACCGTGGCGTGCTGGGCACGTTTTGGTTTTGTCATCTATACATGACTCTGGCGGTCAAAAGGTTAATATGGATGAATTATAAAGAAAGAAGCTCAGCTAATATAAATTAGGATGAGTCGAGGAACATAATTAGCAAAGGAAATAAAAAAAACAATGTTGTTTTATGAGTTTTATTTACGTTTAAAAGTCTGTCACGGTATCGTGACCGCGGCGTGCTGGGCACGTTTTGGTTTGTCATCTATACATGACTCTGGCGGTCAAAAGGTTAAGGAAGTGATGGTAAGTTTTAGTTTACTTATTGGTAAGTGATGTAGCTGAGTATTTTTACTTATTTTGTTATATAGATATGGACCCATATAGCACGGTTGTCTTCTGAAGAATTCTGTTTTACATGGTTTCAGGTCAAATACTAGGTCGTTTCTGCGTTTGTTTTCAGTCTTACCGGGTCATACGTTGAGCCTTTGTGGCTTATAAGCAGAACTCTCCTGATATAAAGTTGTCGAACCGTTAATACCATACAATCCTTATATAGCTGCCCGTTGGATACTGAAAGTTCTTTTTGTGCATTACTTTGAGAACTGCTCGCTGGGATCTTTCTAGGTTTAATATATGGGTTTTGTGTGTACTCCCCAGACTGTTTAAACTTAGAAGGTGACTATTATTCAAAAGGTTAAAATGAGTAAGTAACTTTGAAATGAACAATGACTGTGTTAATACCATTCAAAAGTCATTGTAAGTGTATAAAATAAGTCAGTGCTTGTGAAAAAATTAAAAATTATAATAAATTAAAAACTGTTTTATTTCCAAATGGCGACTTATTTTCTGAACTGATAAGTACTAGAAGGTGCTCATAACACCTTATACTATCATTCCTTACACTATTTGTAAGTGTTCACTGTGGGCCACGGTTGTTCTAGTATGTGGGCATTGTCCTTTGGATGAAACATTCATAATCACTATCCTAAAACTACCCTACTAGTTGATAGCTATGCCCACTTTTCATTTAAAAAACTTTTTTTTAATGAAAAACTTGTGGGGTCGGTGGACATCCCGTCAGGAAGTATGTTCCTTTGACTCCGAATGTAATTTGTACAGAGTTTTCGGCTTCAGCACCTTCGAAAATATTGAAAACAACACCCATGATGACCACTTTGAAAATTTTCGCAACCGCCATTTTTTATTTTGATTTTTACCTCACAATCGGCTTCAGCACCTTTGTTTACCCCTACCGCAAGCTACATTAAAGAATTGCATACCAAAAATGGACGAAATTTTCATAATTTAATTACCACATTAAAAATAGATGTTCATATAACTTTTTATTGAATAATCATTCGCCATCTTGAATTCTTGTAAATGAATACATATTTATAATCATCACTACTCCATAATTCCTAATAGAATTTAAGTTATTTATTTTTAAACCAAGTTCTGATAATAAGTTTGGTACTCACACTTTTGGTCCGAAAAGTATCAAGATTTTTCAACCGCAGTATACAGCACGGCACTCACTTAATTATTATTTTGATTGTATTTATTTCGTACAAAAAAGCGATACGCCCGTGCTTCCTAGGGCGCGTCTGAACGCGGAATGACAAGCCGCGAGTAGAAAATGTATGAAGAAATTTGAGAGCGTTCTTTATTTTTCTCATAAATAAAAAAGTTATGTATTTAATTACAAAATATTCAGGCAAAAAGTAGAAGATTATACCAACCATAATTTCCTGTCATTTTGAAGTTAAAATATACAGTTGATCTCACTATACAGGTACCGATACAGACCCCATTATTTTTCATTTTCTTATATTATTGCTGTGGGGAAAACGTATTTTTGTGAAAATATTGTATGGGACTGTAGAATTTTTATGGTTCCATCATGGAGATGATTAAATTATCTTTAATATAAGTCATAATTGACTTCGCAGTTGTGATTCCTCTTGATTTAATTGGTACCGGAAAACCACCGATATTTGTAGAAAAATGTTATAGCGTCCTTAACATAACTGGTGAGTTGTAAGTCTACTATAGGCACACCTCCGCCTAATTTTCCGGGAATTATAGACATGATGTTGTGTTGAACGACGGTGTACCGTCCAAAATTAAAATCAAAAGTCATTTATTCAAATTAAGCTAAGGTTCAGCACTTTTCGAATGTCAAAATGACATAAGACAGTCCTGAAAATAGTGGCGGAGAGTTCCTTACTCCCCTGTCCTGAAGCATTTTGTGGAGAGTATGGTGAACTAGATAGCTGTTCTCTTACTTGATCATTCTTTGCGCTACTTGCCTCGGAAACTTAACTCATTATGTGTTGCTGATGTTGTTTGTGTGTTGTATTACTAACATTAGGTATAAGGTATTTTTTTTCACTAACAAGATGGATTTTATTGCTGTCCGAAATTAAATCTATACAAATAAATAAACTGAAGTGTCTGTTTGTAATTTCAAATTAACAGCTGTTCACTAAATGCATATGAAAGTAAATACAGTAGTTACACCAAAAAATCTTTTTTTTTTAACTTTTGTCTGTCTTTCTGTTTGTTCCGGCTAATCTCTGAAATGGCTGCACCAATTTTGACGGGACTTTTATTGGCAGGTAGCTGATGTAATAAGGAGTAACTTAGACTACTTTTATTTTACAAAAATACCTGCGTTAATTTCCGACATCCACGCGGGCGAAGCCGCGGGCAAAAGCTAGTAAATAAATAAATTAAAACGCCGACCCTTGACCTTGTACGTGGTCCGTAGGCCAGAACCGTTTCCCGGGCTGCCGCTGCAAGGCGCAGTGCAACACGAAGCAGTGCCCGTGCTACCTGGGCGTGCGCGAGTGCGACCCCGACCTGTGCACGGCGTGCGGGGCCGACGCGCCGCACGCGCACGCGCTCGCGCAGGGCGCGCACGGCCTGCTGGGGGGGCACGTGCCCGCCAGGAATGTGCTCGCCAGGTCGCACGCTGCACAGGTCTTCTGCAAGAATGTCTCTGTACAAAGGTAAGGAGAAGCTATTATTATCAACTTTTGACTCGACTTGTGCGTCCGTAAAAATACTATTTTCATCCATAGAAATATTGTACTTAACAATTAGATATATGTTTTAAAAAAAATCCTTTTTATTTTGACATAACTGATGTAGATACTTAATACCTAACAGTATTTTAAGATTCGAGTAAAAACTATTGTATTTAAAATCGGTCATCACTCTGTTTCGTCAAGGAGAAATAATCGTGTATTATATTATTTAAATGTGTTCCATCATAATAGATTAAAATAGCCCAACTCATAAAGGGCGGCAATAGAAATTTACAAAGTTTTTGTCATAGCATCCTTTTCATGGTTTTCGAAGGCTCTCATGCCTATAATTAGATCGAAATAAAATCCGAATCCGTAATCAGCAGCCTCGAAAACCACGAAAACGACCCACATGACGGAACATTCGCAAATGGCCCACGCTTTTAAAAGACATATTGCCATTCACAGAGGCCTCCATAAGCACCTACTGCTGGCACCGAGCGACGTGGCGGGCTGGGGCATCTTCCTGAAGGAGGCCGCGCACAAGAACGAGTTCATATCGGAGTACTGCGGGGAGATCATCTCGCAGGACGAGGCCGACCGGCGCGGCAAGGTGTACGACAAGTACATGTGCTCCTTCCTCTTCAACCTTAACAATGGTGAGTTAAATATAACACACAAATTGTCCATGTACGCATGGCGACAAATTAAGCTATACATTTCCAGTATAAGCTGACTTCTCATTGTACGAAAAACCTATACAAAGCGAGGTCATTGAAAGCTGGTTTTGTATAGCTTGATATGTAGCCGTATATATAGTCAGCGTAAATAATATCGGGACACACACACTGTTCAAAATTGTCTAAACAACTATGAAAATTAAATATTAACTAAATGACATAAGGAATGTTTCAGAATGAAGACACACGACGACTGTCATTCAGACAAGAACTTTATCTAATTTAGATAAAGTTTAATTTTCTTAGTTGTTGAGATAATTTTAAACAGTCTGTTTCGTCCCGATATTTTTGACGCTGACTTTACAAGATCTAGACCCATAACCTATCCAAGGTCATGATTTCCATATATGAGGCAATAAAAGTCTGTAACACATACAATAAACAGCAATTGGGGATGCTGACAGTAGTCATATGACTTTCAAATTCTTATATTTTTGATGTTTTCACGCTGATGCTTAGAAATATGTATTTTCTTGGTTATATGTAAAATTTCTGCTGCGCCCTAACAGGGTCAATCATTCATTAGTTTAGCGTGTTCTTAGTGCTCTAACTGTGTGTGCATTGTGCAATAAAAAAGAAAAAAAAAAAACAGTGCTTAAACCACAAGTTTCAAATATTGCATCATTATTTTCAGATTTCGTGGTAGACGCTACTCGCAAAGGCAACAAGATCCGTTTCGCGAACCATTCCATCAACCCGAACTGCTACGCGAAGGTTATGATGGTGAACGGAGACCATCGCATCGGCATCTTCGCCAAGCGGGCCATTCAGCCTGGAGAAGAGCTGTTCTTCGATTACAGGTATAAAACACTGTTTCAGTTTTTATATTGCTACAAACCGTGTGCCAGATCGGGTTTCGCCTCGGTAAACAGAAGTCTGCTGCTGCCATATAAACTTTCAATCTCTTTAGGGTATATATTTTCGAAAATATCATTATCACTTATGTTATGGCAATTTTTATGCTTCTAGACATAACAGTTTAGGCTGTGTGTTATCCGTCGGAGAAGAGAAAGACGACAGACGCATTATGCAATCATTTAGAATTTATTTATACGTTTGGCTAGCGTATTTTTTTTTTTCAATAGTATATGTAACTTGACATTATTCTATTCGCGTTAAGAAAAAAGTGACACACCGTTGTCATTCATATTAGTCACGCCCCTTGACCAGTTAGAGCATAGTAAATTAGAAAGCCGTGTTTACAATGATCGAACAAATGTATAATAAATCCTAAATGATTGCATCATGCGTTTTTTTTTTTTGGATGCGAAATCATCAAATGACTTCTCCTGCTCTGGGCGGAGCGGGAGGGCCTGTCAGACTTTTACTGACTAAAACCCACCCGTGTTCCTTCAGTTGCCCATGTGCCTGGGTCACGGTATCTCTTTCGAACAATCACGCGCCCCGGCAGGCATCGGTCCTAGCAGACCCCTTCAGTTTTGCTAACATCTCTTTGAGGCGCGCGTGGAACACTACGCGCCGTCGACCCGAGCTTGGTCCTTACCGGGCGGCGAGCTACCCATTGCTCGCCGCCCGCAAGCTCGCGCCTACGGTGGCCGGGAGTCCGCTATGGACTCCCGACGCCCGGGGCGTCTCCTCCTGCGGCGGCTAGGGACGTGAGGGCGCAGAGACTGCCACTCCCTCACGCGCCCCGCCTCCTCCTTCGCGAGCATTACTTCTTCGCAGAAGGAGGTGACGGCTTCCCATTCCCTCTCGCTCCGTATCATGGCTCGCACCAGGGCCGGACGCGAGAGGTCGCCGCCGCCGATCGCCTCCACGAGGACACGGCGGTGCTCCGCCCAGGCAGGGCACACTTCCACCGTATGCTCCACCGTGTGCTCTAGACGATCCTCACAATGCAAACACCCGGGCGTATCCTCCCGCTTTATCCTGAACAGGAACCCACCGAAGCACCCATGCCCGGTGAGAACCTGCGTCAGGCGGAAGGTGAGGACGCCGTGACGCCTCTCTATTCACTCCTCAAAGAGGGGACTTACCGCCGCAATTGTGGCGTACCCAGCACTGGGTTGCGACAATCGTACCCGCCATGTCGCCATGAGATCACACCGGAGCTCTGTCCGCCGTGCCGCGATTTGTCGCGGCAGCGGAGTTCCGCCTCCTCGCGCCACTCCCACATGTGGGCGAGGACCTTTGCCTTCAGATCCCATGGCGGCACTCCGGCAAGGCTCGCCGCCTTGCAGGAGACCGTGCGGTATCCCCGGATTAACCGGATGGCCATGACCCTTTGGGCCGCACTCAACCGGCGCGCTGGGCGCAGCCTCAATGAGGGCGCCCACACCGGTGCCCCGTAGAGGGCCATGGACCGCACGACACCCGTGTAGAGCCTCCGTCAGGAGCCGTTTGGACCCCCCAGATAGGGCAAGAGCCGCTATAGGCAGCCCCAGCCCGCTCCAATCTGGGAGCCAAACGTCGGAAATGCTCGACGAAGTTCCACCGGCTGTCGAGGACAAGTCCCAAGTACTTCATCGTCGACTCGACGCCAATGTGAACCCCTCCTACCGTGAGTTGGGAACCCGCAGGTGGCGTGTTCCGAGGACCATGAAAACCCATGGCCTCGCACTTGTGCAAGGCCACCTCGAGGCCCAATTGCCGGATCCTATCGACGACTGTCGCAACCCCGCGTGTCATAAGGTCGGCCGCCGCCTCGTGCGACCTCCCCTGCGCAAGGACCAGCGTGTCGTCAGCGTAGCAAACTACGCTGACGCCGCTAGGGAGGTCGGCGCGCAGCACCCAGTCGTAACCGATATCCCACAGATGCGGCCCCAGGACCGATCCCTGTGGGACACCGCACGACATCTCTCGCCGGTTCCAGTCTCCCTGGTGACCGGGGTAGATGACGGCCCTATCCGTCAGATAGGCCTCGACCACGCGACAGAGGTAGGTCGGTATCCGGTGATACCGGAGTGCCTCCCTAATGCAACTCCAGGGCAGGGTGTTGAAGGCATTGGCGATGTCTAGAGACACCGCCAAGACGACCCCACCCCGGGCCACTGCATCCCCCGTCGTGAGGGCTCGCACGCGCATGATGGCGTCCACCGTAAAGCGCCCCATGCGGAAGCCGTACTGGCCGTCCGACAAGTCCGGCCCCTCCCGCACCAGCCACCCGACGAGGCGGTCTGCAATCACTCTTTCAAAGAGCATGCCCACCTCGTCGAGCAGCACGATGGGCCGGTAAGCGGACAGAGTCCGCTGGGCGCCCAGGCTTCTTAATGAGGACCAGTTTCCCCGTCTTCCAACTAAGTGGGAACTGGCCGCTTTCCAAGCATGCGCTTAGGAGCCCCCTGAGTCGAGGCCCGAGAGCCTCTAAGGCCAGGACCCAGGCTTTGCCAGGCAAGCCGTCGGGTCCTGGGGCGGTATTTTTGGCATTTAGCCGACGTACCGCCACTCTCAACTCTACCTCGGTCTCTTCTGGAGCGTTGTCGTCATCATCGGTGGTGTGGTCCGAATCGGGCACCGCAGGAGGCGGAGCCATGGGTGGGGGACTATGTTCCCCTTGCGAAGGGAACAGAGCGCTCACCACGCCCTCCACAAGCTGGGGCCGGAGACTCTGAGTCAGCGGAGGAGCCCATGGGCGGAATTTCTCCCGGGGGTCCCCATGGGTCCCTGTTCAGAGTCTCCAGCGACTCAGCAGGATCTCCTCTTGGAGGGCGGTCTTTGCCGCTCTGTACCCCTCATACAGCTACGCCTGAATGGCTTCCGTATCCGGAGGACGGATACGGAGCCTGCGGTGCCTGGTGTACCGACGTCGCGCCGCAACGCACGCTTCGCGCAACGCTATCAGCTGCGGCGACCACCAGTACACCTGGCGCCAAGCCCGTCCTGGCTGGACTCGGGGCATAGCCACGTCACAAATCTCGGGCATGGCCTCCCGGAACCACTCCGCCTAGTCGTTTGTGTTAGCAGGCCTGTCCGGTGGTGACACCCAGGCCTGCACGATTGTGGCTTCCAGGAGTGCATCATGCGTCTGTCGTCTTTCCGTAAATGATTGCATCATGCGTTTTTCCATAAGTATGACAAGCGAATGATGCAATCCGAATAATATTGGTGAATTCTTGCCTAACCCTTCGGAGAAACCAGGTGTGATGTTATGTTATGTAATTCATTAGAACGATTTTTCTATTGTGTACTTGAAATTATGTTAAAAATAAGTTTCATTTATTTACAGTCAATGTCATTTACTATGGCCGATGTTTATTTCCAGATACGGGCCCACCGAGCAACTCAAGTTCGTCGGCATAGAGAGGGAAATGGAATTCTTATGAGAGCAGCCCAAACAGTCCTAGGTCAGCAAAGACTTGCATCGTCTAAACACTTAGGTCGCGCGTACTTTGGACGCGAACGTGTATCATACGTAAGCGTATGATCGTGGTCGTACGAATTGAGTGCACACACTAAATGCATTTTCCTCCGTCAAATAGTTACTGTTACTCTTTGGACCGCGATGAATAATATGTATCCATATGATAATACTTTTCTTATAACTTAGAGACTGCACGTCGCTGTCGTCTTGAATACATTCCCAAATGGCTGCATGAAATATATTGAAAAAAAAAATGAATTCGGTGAAAGAAAGAAAATACGTTTATTTGTGGCAAACATGACGCACAGAAAGACCAGAGGTAAACAATCATAAAAAATAAGATGTGGGAAAACATGCGTCACATCCACTCAAAACGGCCATACAGAGACAGAGTCCCAGCGCTGGTTTTCAGTGACAGCCGGCGCTGACGTAATGTCGTCGACCGGTGCAGTAACAATAATTAAATCGGTGAATTGGTGAATTTTATTATATTGTGGATATGGTCTGGTCACGTTAGTGTTAGCTTCAACAACTCTGATCCTACAGACATCTATATCCGTAAACTGAATTAGTAGAAATTCACAAAATTCCTTTTTTTTTTTAACTCACAAATGTGTTTTAAAATCCCACTAAATTCCAAGTTTTATCGGACGTCTGAATAACACGTACGTATACAAGCCTGCAGTGTATCCGCCCCCTTAGTACTTGGTAGGTCCTGATGGTTCGTGCATGTGCGCACTAGTAAAATTCGTTCGTAAACGCGTCCTAAGTGCACGGCCTTACACGACATTTACACGGACGTGATAAACTCGTAGCGAGATTTTTTCGCCGGATTTTATTGTATTACGTCCGTGACACGTGTGTTTAGACGAGTGCGAGTTGGAGTCGCGCACTGTGTTCCGTTCCGCTTAACATGCTCAAAAATATGAAGATAAACTGCAATTATTTTCTTCGAGATTTCTTTAGTATCTCTTCACATATTATATCTTCATATATTATGTACAGGCAAATTCATTAATGAATTTGCCTGTACCTTGGGAGTCGGACTGTATATTTTAATCGTTATTGATAGCATCCATACTTGTACTCCAAGTACTCCATGTTTTTTACTTGCCTAGCTTTTGCGGTTCAACAAATACAGCTCTGTGACAGTCACAGCCGGCGTCGGCTTATAGTATTAGGGTCCTGTGAGCACCTTTTAGGTACGGAACACAGAAAGTGCTACTTTTTGCCCGGGACTGAAGATTTAATGGTACAATTATTGTAGAAATGTGAACTGATTACTTAACTTTAAGTTTTATTGCAATAAACATTTTTGATAATTTTATGGGATTGTTTTAATTTCTTTTGAAACAAGATCAGTAAGAACCCGTAACTAGAGTGCTGCAAGAATCTTTTGGCACTTGAATAACATTGACTGGAGGGTGATTTGGTAAAGTTCTTTCAGATATTTTACCTCAGACAACGAGCAACCTAAAAAATCTTATTGTGTGGAAATAAAAATCACAATGATTTTGACCAGACTTGTTAGTGGTAGCAACTCAACAGCAACCTTCTTAGAATGTTAATAAAGATCACTGTAATTTAGATAATGATGCAAAATTAGAGATAAAATAACGAAAGGACTGTTAACATTTGTAAAAATGTAAATTAGCTCCATTCCATTCTTTTTGTTCAATTTATGAGAATCTAGATTTGATTTAAAAAGCACCCAATTCTAGTTATAATAAAATGTCACTGTACAGGATCAGTTGTGGGTATAGGTAACTGGGTAAAATTATGAGTAACTAGCTTTTGCCAGCGGCTTCGCCCGCGTGGAGGTCGGAAATTATCCCGCGGGAACATACTACCGAGATAAAAAGTAGCCTATGTCCTTTCTTAGGCTCTAAACTATCTGTGTACCAAATTTCATTTAAATCAGTTCAGTAGTTTTAGCAGGAAAGCGAGACAGACAGACAGTGTTACTTTCGCATTTATAATATTAGTGTGGATGACGCGCCATCATCATGGTTGAGAGAATAGCAGTGTTAGTCACACCGGCGCGGGCGCCGTATAGGTAAATCATGAAGTTTTAAAAGAAACTTATCAGAATCTCAAAATGAATGTTCGACTGGCTCGTTGGTCTAGCAAGCGCTACTGCTGAGCATGAGGTCCTGGGTTCGAAACCCAGGGCAGAAGTGTTATTGGGTTTATCCATTTGGAATTGCTCAGTAGCAACCCGGAGTCTGGATTTGTGCCCGGTTGATGGCAATAGGTTCGCCCCCTATTACATGGGACTTAAACATAACAGGCGAGATGTGGGTGTACTATAGGTACATCTCTACCCAATCCTTCGGGGAAACAAGGCGTGATGTTATGTTTGTGTTATCAGAATGAAGCTTATAGATAATAATAAAAACAACACAAGAACAAGGTTGTCTGCATGCGTATGCTAGTCAAGGCGAAGTGAACAATTATTGATAGTAAATTCTTTCCAACCACCACTCCCACTCCATGTTAACATAAAATAAATTGTTACCTCAGATTAGATTAAAACTTCCATGACAAAAATGTGCGATAAACTGATTAGATATTGATTTGTGTTGGTGTAACTTTTACTGTAGGGCATTCAGTCAACCCTTGACTGCCAGTTTCAATTTTACCATTTAACTCCATGGTTTCAGGGGTCATGATATTTTCAAATTTTGTGTTATGCCGAAAATAAAACTCATAAATGCTCAATAGAGTGTCACATTATAATAAAATTAACAAATAGTAACAACATTATGTACTGCTCTAACACATTCAAACTGTACAAAATGCATCATCTTATGATAATCACAAGTTTCCTCTAAAACAAACGCTTGGGTTGATCACATAGTGACTAAAACACTGAACTAACATTACATACAACTGTCTAATACTAGGCACAGAGCCTCATAAGTTCTCCAACTAGTGTTCACAGACAAATGCCATCCTGCAATATAATTCAATTCATATTATCTGTTATGTTAGTAAAATTATTGATTGTAATGAACTTATAGTTAATTCATCATAGTCAATAAAGTTTCATAAAGACCAAAAAATCTATATGGGAGGTAATTAGTTTCAAATATGAGTAACAAGTCTACATACATAACGAGGAAAACAATAATTTCTTTATGACTTAAGTCTTTTAATAGGGTATAAAATTAATATGCTAAACTTTAATATCACATTTGTGGGACCCAACTTAAATAGGCTTACTCTGGCTCTGGCTTATTGGTCTATATTCAACATTTAGCCTATGAAGACGTTTGTTAATCACATGAGCCATCTGCCCAGCCATCTTTCCACCGCTCGTGAACCTTGGAGCAATCAAATACCGGTTTACCAAGTTTGATGTTCACAGTGTTGTGACGCTCACACAGCCATTTTGCTAGAGAATCTTGGTTTTCAGTACATGGTGGATTTTGTTTTAAGCTGAAAATATATTGTTTGATTAAGAATTTTATGTTAATTTCAATTCTTTACTTTACAGTTATTAATCTAGAAGATTAATTTCAGCAGAGTAAGGAGTTTACCTTATGCTACTGCTCTTTAATGTGAGGTAAATTAATATTAAATTTAAGTATTCATAAAAAAATATGTATCCTCTCACAGTAACAACAAATACTAGTATTGTGTCCAGGTTATTTATAAAATAAACTTAAATGTTAAATGTTATGAACATTTAACATAAAAAATAACTTCAAACTGCTACAAACACACAAAGTAGGTCAATATTATTATTTTTGTTTATACTTACTCTGCTTGGAAATCAATTGCGCAGGGTTCACACGGGTAGAACTGCGCAAAGATATTGAAGAACTGCGCCATGTCTTCAGACTGCTGCTTAGTAGGGGTCTTCGGGAAGTATGATGCCATTGAGTGGAGGAACCCCCATGTTGATGAGCCTATCTCATCCTTGTCCAAGGGACAGTCCTTCCGCCGTCCAGGAATCTGAATAGTTAAAAGTTATTTAGTTCGTATAGTTATGAACTTAAATTATTAATAAGTGGTAGAGCTAAGATGACAACAAAAAATTTATAAAAAATGGTATAATTTACCATAGCCAGTTATTGTAAGAAGTCTGCGTTTTATGGAACTAGCTCTTATTTTTAATCTAGGTGCCACAACAACACTAACCCTATTTTATATTATCTGCTGTGACAATCAGCTGTTGCATCAAGGTTGCATCATTCTCAGATAACCATCAGAGTACTAATAAAAACTAATAACCAAAGTTAAAATTATCCCGAAACGGAGAAGCGTTTATACTGTTATGCTTGCTATATTTAAGAAATCTATCCATTCTCTTGGTTCAGTCCCGGATAAGAACAGGAACTTGACTAGAAACTTCGATAATTATTATGAAACATATAACCTCACCTGTTTGTTTTTGTTCGGCGTTGCCAAAGTCACTTTATTCTGTTTCTTGGCCCAACTCTTGAAGTCTGAACAGGCCCTACATGGCTTGTCTTCCTCGGCATGAGCATTAGGCATCTTCGGTGACTTGAGACTTCGCTCGTGCCATGTAACTGATCTTAGTATTGAAAGTTTGTGTTTCGGACAGTAGTTTCACTGCATTACAACCGCTTCTGAGCGTTCAATGAAGACGAGTAATGTACACTGTCGTTGAGTAATTCTTGAATATATTTGTGGACTCGCCGGTTTTTGGAGTATTTTTAATTTGTGCTACTGCTGTCACAGTCAATTTGGCATTTTGGCACGTGAAGTTGGCACTTGACAGAACAGTATCAGGGTTGCCAGCTTGAATATTGCAACGAAAAAGTGCTGATCATTATTACTCAGTAAATCATAGCCTATAATGTTCCCACTGCTGGGACATAAGCCCCCTGTGTTCGAGGTGTGAGCTGTAATCCAACACAGGGGCCCAGTGCAGGTTGGTACATGTCACATGTCTTGGTTCTAGGACATGCCGGTTTCCTTCACCCTTTTCAGAGTAAATAGTGAACCACAATTGAATCTTACGAATTACGATAGGTAAACAATATAATAAATTTTGAATTTTTAACAAAGGGTGCATAAATAAAAATCAATTTAATAAAACTATTATTTATTTATCGCAAATAAATCCTTAGTAATCTTCGACTGAGTTTCAGCGAATAATTGATTTTAAAGTAGTAAGTGCTGTCGGATTTTCTTCAATACTCACTGAGCTCCTAACAAAACATTGAATTGACTAGGTCATATAAATATAGGAATAAGTATATTTTATAATAGCAAATACTAAACTTAAATTATAATGCATCATTGGTTGTTTCAAGGGTTCAACTGGAGGTGTTTTCGCAAGTGGCAACGATTTCTGTAACAAAAAGTTTATATTTATTTTACTTAGAAACAAAAGCAAGATAGTTACCTGATGAGGACGAGGATGAGGACTCCCTATAAAATTTACTAAATTAACCACATGTTGTATAGCTCCTCGAATACAGTGGTGGGGTGCAGAGAATGAAGGCATCGTTCCACAGCAGCCCACCGCTATGCTAAGCTCACGTACGTGAGCGGCACCACGCGCCAGACGGGATAGTCCACTTCGACCCCCAGACACGCTAAGCACAATGCGTGGCTGGCAAACAAATGAACTGCGAAGCTAACGTGGCAAACCTCTCCATGCGTATACACCGTCCACTGCTACCTAAACAGTGGATGGTCGACTTTATGGTAGTGTCAACTCTTCTGTCCTGTACTTGAAAAATTACAATGCTTTAAGGAGTTTTGGCGCTCAAATAAAATTGACAGGAAGGTGTTGTTGGTTAACATTTGTGAAATGTATTGAAAAAACCAGATGTCGGCGTAAGTTCCAAATTTGGCCACGCGCCATAAGGGGCGTCCATTAATTACGTGAGCGTTTAGGGGCGGGGGGTCGTGCCGAATCTTCATCTATCCCATATTGGGGAGAGAGGGGTCTTGGCAAATTTCACGTTATTATTGTTTTACCCGCATATAACGCGTTCACGTTTTTATTTGTATGTATGATAGTCTGTAAGGTATCTATACTTAATATTATAAAGCTGAAGAGTTTGTTTGTATGTTTGTTTGTTTGATTGAACGCGCTAATCTCAGGAACTAATGGTCCGAATTGAAAAATTATTTTTGTGTTGGGTAGCCTATTTATCGAGAAAGGCTATAGGCTATATAACATCACGCTACAACTAAGAGGAGAGGAGCAGTAATGAAAAATGTTGCAAAAACGGGGAAAATAGCACGGGTAGGCGATTCGACGCGACGGGAAGGGTCGGGGAATAAGAAATTTAACGCGGACCAAGTCGCGGGCAGAAGCTAGTTTATGATATGGGTCTTTGTAGCCTGAAATAAATTGATTTGATAAAACAAGTCGAGCTAAATCTCACCAAGGAGGGTTCCAAAAATCGCCATTATTGCCTCACATAATTAATAGACACCCCTAAGAACCTTGTACAGCTTTTAATAACTTACTCTCTACAATGGCGCGTAGTGCCGTGACAGCGGGCGACGCTGGCAGTTCCTGTAAGAAGTCTCTCCCGTCGTCGCAGCAGCGCGCTAGTATGGGGTCTAGGGGCAAGCTGCCCAGCAGAGGTACGCCTAGCTCTGAGCACATTTGGGCTGCTCCTCCCGTTGTGGCCGGGAATATTTCGCTGCGGGTCTGAAAACATTACACTTGTGATGAACACATACTTGTAATTCTTTTGGTTGACAAACATATCCACTTTTAGACGTCTACAATATCTTAGTATTCTAACTCGCTCTTGGTTCGCTCGTCGCAATGCTAAATGCTCTACTGAAATCAACATAAGAGTGTGAAGATGTTTTTAGATTTTTATTGTGCTTGTTCTGTGTGATAGTTTTGAATATTGTTTCATAATTTTATGAATTCTTTTTGCATTATTGTAAATATGTCTGTTTTTAAAACACTTTTACTAGCTTCAAACGGTATGTGTGTATGTGCCTATGTAGCGGAAACTTTGAACATGACTTTGACCCCTTTAAAAACGTCGGATTAATTCGAATTTTGGCATACTTATCAAGGACCGATTTTTTTTTTTGGGTGGGAAATTATCAAATTATTTCTCCCGCTCTAGGGTGAAGCGGGAGGGCGTGTCAGACTTTTACTGACTAAAACCCACCCGTGTTCCTTCAGTTGCCAATATGCTAGGGCCGGTAGGTAACTCTTTCGAACGAATCTCGCGACCCTGGACCGATGACAATACAATAATTTTATAAATCTGAGCCATTATCCTTGCCGGGGCTACTAGGATAGTAAAATATAAAAACTGTTTTCGAAAACTACGCTGACATACGTCACAAAAATCGAAACCCCAAAAAATTACAAAAAAAAAATTGTTGATAACCTTTTTGTTTTACTATTTTATTGAAATAACTTGGAATTATGTCTTTATTATTGTCCATATTTCTTCCGAATATATTCATAGTTATCAAAGACAGTACAATAAATAGTAAAAGTCAACACGGTTACCTTGCAGTTGGGACAGATAAACAGCGACATGTTCTCCAAGACTCCTAGGACAGGCACTCCGAGTTTGGAACAGAACTGCAGTTCCTTCCTGACGTCTAACAGAGCCACTTCCTGCGGTGTAGTGACGACGAGCGCGCCGGTCAGCGCGGCGGATGTCAGGTACTGCACCGCTGACAGGTGCTCGTCTGATGTGCCTGGGGGAGAAAACATAGGTTTTTATTAAGTAATTGGTTGGCAAAGACGCCTTATGGAAAATTTTACCCAAATGCAGAGAGCAAACGAAAAAAACAGAGGTTTATTACAAATATGTATTTTGCTGATTGATTTAAGATTTGATAAGCTAATTAAGAGCCATTTTACATTTTTGCGCGAATATCTAAGATTTTAGTCGCCTTATTTACCTCTCATCTCATCATTATAAATACTCTGGGATTGACGAACACATGTAAAAAATAGATCAATCTTTTGTTTTGTTACTTTTAGTTTGTTTACTTCGTAGTAATTAATCTCCCACAACTAGTTTTCTTACAAATCAGCGCAGGGTCAATTTCAGACTCCTATTTCTATCATTAATATGTAGAAATTTGAGTAAAAAAAAATACACAAAACATCAGACATATAATCTAGTTGTTAAATTTAGTACAAGAATATTGATTTTTAGTAAGCTTAATTAGTAAAAAAAAATAAGTCTTATGGCAATTTTTACGATTTATTCGCAATTTTATCGCATTTTTTTGCTTTGAATAAAGCATAATTACATTAAAAAATTCATGTCAATATAAAGTATGCTCTATAATGAATCGATTTCTCAAGTTTTATTTAAATCCGTTTATTTAATTAGACATAATATCGTTTTTGAAATCACTCTAAATTAGAATAAATTACGATGCACAAGCGGGCAGCGTTTAGTACGGCGCAAGCACCCAACGAGGCAGGACCTGTGCCATTTTTTCCCGCGTCTCAGTTTTCGGGTACTCGTATCGTGAACGCAAAAATATACTACGACTACAACATTTTGCTACTCTTCGCATTTTATTTTTTGTATAAGATAAGAGTTTCGTTTATATTCAATGAAAGCATTATTTTAATAAATTGTAGAAAAATGTTGACTAAAATAATTTATTTTAACTAAATCTGACTATTTGTAATCGCGATTAGAAAGGTGTGGAATACAACTAGTGGTCATGAACAAAAATTCACACCAACGCCTCGCCTCACGTCCAAAAACAGTACTGTATTTTTTTTTTCTTTTGCTTATATCTCGAAAATGGCGTGTCCTATCGTAAAAATAATAACATTTTCGACTCCCTTTAAAGAACCCCACACATATAAATCTCAACACGTGGGTAATATTTTTTTTAAAGAATTCAAACAAAAAATGAAAAATCTAAATATATAAAAGGCAAACCTGACTGACTCATCTATCAACGCACAGCCGAAACTACTGAACGGATTTCGCTGAAATTTGGCATACAGATAGTTGTAATGACGTAGGCATCCGCTAAGAAAGGATTTTTGAAAATTCGCTCCCTAAGGGGGTGAAAAAGGGATTAAAATTTTGTATGGAAGTCCGTCATTTTTAGAGCTACAAGCCTGAAACTTTGTTTTTAGGTTAACAAATAGAAATAAACAATTTTGTGTCCTAGGGTTTTTGAAAACTCAACCCCTAAGGGGGTGAAAAAGGGGTTTGAAAGTTTGAATGGGGAAACAAGATCAGTTAAACTATTTTATTCGAAACTTCCTATCAATAAATGAGTAAACACGTGTGTCAGACTCTTTCAGAATTCAACCCATAAAAGGTAGAAAAGGGGTGACAAATTCTGAAAATCAACATGGGTATCGTTTTTATGATTTATGGGTCGCTGATTACGAAAACAACAACTATTTCACAAAAATTGCACATAAAACATAATAGACAAGAAGATTTATACAAAAAATTGCACAAAATTACTCCTGAACAAAAATAATATAATTTAAAAATTAAAAAACAATGAAAATAAACAACCAAACCAATTTTTTTTTTCATATGAATTATATGGCAAAACCAAAAGAAATACTAAGGTGAGAAATACTAACCTATTTTGTATTGATCCTGAATGATCTTCCCTTTGAATTCAAACGAATACAGTTTCCCCTCAAAGTGCTTTGCAATGACCAGAATCACAAGGGCAGACATTAAAATTTGTGGGTATAGACTTGAGAGAAAACTGTTTTTCACACGGGCAATTCTATGTGGCTTGCTCTCCCGTAAGCTCGCCCAGTAGTCTGATAATTTTAGCATACAGTAATAGATTAGCAAAAAATGTGGTTTATAAAGAAGTTTTGTAGTTTACTAGCTTTTGGCCGTGACTTCGTCCGTGCAATTCTACTTCCTTTCTTAGCGCTCGCTTACGCTACGTTACGCTAAGAAGTCGCTGGCAAAAGCTAGTTCCATATAAAACACGTCCAGGGTGCCCCCTTGCGCGCGCCGTCGTCTCTCAACAAGTTCATTGCGTAACGCACACAAGTACCAAGTTGCGAAGCCAAAAGAAAAAAAAATACCACGTTGAGTCGCGATTGTCAAATTTGATTTTAGTCGTGTCAAAATATTTTTTACATTTAGAGATTATTTCTTGCAGAATAGCGTAACAATTCTCATAGCTAAAAGTAAGGAATTTTAGAGATAGTTTAGTTCGGTGTACAACAGAATCGGCACCAATATGTAATTTTTTATTTTTATTGTATACATAACATATATTTGTAATTTTTTATTAGTCTAGAAATCTTTATTAGACTGACTAAATAAAAGTAAGTATTTTCATAAATCTCTAAATACCGCATTATAATTCGAACGGCTCAAGATTGTTTAGACCGGCTCGACACTCGCGTTACACTGTTTGTATTGTGCATGTGTGGATAGCTACGCACACATACATAAGATTGCCGTCTTTTACCTAAACTCGAGCATTCTAATTTTGTGAGAGGCCTCTTAAGAGTGTCTTACCCATTTTTCTACTAATGCTTTGGAATGGACATAAAGGTTAATCTTTCTTACTGACTGTCTCCTTGTTAGTTGTAAAGTGTCTGTAATTAGTTTAGAAAATAAATAAAGGTTCTGAGTTTAACACTAAAGGCTAAAGCTTGCTCATAGTGACTGTCGGGAACTATTGCGTAGCTATGATGAATCCGTATGTAAAAAGAGGCTTACCTGGCGGTGTATCTATTAGCAGGTAGTCCAGTTCTCCCCAGTCCACTTCACTCAAGAACTGCTTGATCATACCTGAAAACAATACAATGTTACAGAACAGAATATTTGCTTCTTCTTATTATTGACTCGGTTTTGTGGCAAATATGTGGGGCTTACCATTTTTCTTAGGCCCTCTCCATATGACCGCATCGTCTGGACTGCCTAGTAGGAAGCCGATAGACATCAAGGACAAGTTGTCTGTTACATACTGTGGACAGAATTAAAAATATTGTATGTTAATAATAAAGCTATTTCTTCGTTTGTTTGTTTGAACACGCTAATGACTATTCCAGGAAAAAGTCATTAGCGGGTATAAATAAACGGGGGCTAGCCTAGCCCTTCCCCTTAAACCATATTAGCGTGGTTGCAATCGTAACATGGATGTAATATACTAGAACCGTCTAGGGAATTAAATTAGGTGAATGACTAGTTCTTTTATGCTTTTGACATCAATCTACGAAATTATTTTTATGGCTCACAGTGACGTCACTCTCTACATTATACAGTAGGGTGGAGTGAAAATGTATGGAGATTTTTTTTTTGTAATAGCATACCGGTAGAAAGCTGCCTATGGATGAGTTAATAAAGTATGTTAAATATCATTTATGTATTATAATGATTCGAGGTGCCCCAGCACGAAAGAATTTTGAAAAAAGTATAATTTCGTTCATTTTTGACAGCCTCATTCAGCTGTATATAAACCTTAATAATCTATAGGAACAGTATTTTTTGTGTTGAGGGGGTTCCTGCCCTCGAAATTAAATGATGGAACTTTAAATTTTCGTATTCCTATGACTTTCTCTGACCTTGCTTTCAGAATACGTCGGCATGCCAGTTCCCGTATCACTTGGTTGTTATAATAATAATATTATAATAATATTCCACAACTATCACACAACGCCATCTAGTCCCAAGCTAAGCAGAGCTTGTGTTATGGGTACTAGACAACTGATAAACATACTTATATATTTCTAAATACATACATATTATAGATAAATTACACCCAGGCACAGAACAAATGATCGTGCTCATCACACAAACATTTGACCTGGGTGGGAATCGAACCCACGACCTCCGGCATAGCAGTCAGGGTCACTAACCACTAGACCAATAGGCCTGTTATCTGCAAGCATAGATAAAAGAAGATTTTCTAGATGGCCAAAATATCCATTTCTTTGTATGACTGGATCACTCACTTTTTTCAAATTGTCGTTTAAATAGCGACTATAATTCATCGTCACCAGTGCTGTGCTCCGTTTAAACACGAAGGATTGCATTTGATTTGAAACCACATTTGCCCATAAACTTTCATCACGAAATTGGCTAATATAAGTAGATTCTCTTCCGGATCAGTCTTTGTGACATATAATGGTAAGATCCTGTTCGCAGTCGTTAGCCACCTGGAATGGTTGAGTACCGGGTTCTCTATTTGTCAGGTCAGAAGGGAAAATACCAGTGCTAATAGCAGTCAATCATTATCTCAAATATAAATGTTGGTCGGAGCTTAAATCTTTAGTAATAACAGGAAGTGGCGTGGGTATAACGGCTTCACAACTGGCTTTTTTTCACATTGTTGCAGTTCAGATCCAATTGGCCCTGAAAAACATCGAGGTCCTGTAGTTTGGCCACCCAAATGTATCAAAAGGTGTCGTAGTGGCAATTCATTGGAATGTAGTGCACAGATGAACCATTGTAACGGTTTTTTTTATCTCTACCTCTAGCAGGCTAATGACGCCGCCTTTAGATCCAGTATTTACAACTGTCTCATCACAGTCCACTACTGACAAAGCACTCAAATCAACCGAGTTATCATTTAAATCCATCCATACTATCCATACTAATCCATACTAATATTATAAATGCAAAAGTAACTCTGTCTGTCTGTCTGTCTGTCTATCTGTCTCGCTTTCCTGCTAAAACTACTGAACCGATTTAAATGAAATTTGGTACACAGATAGTTTAGAGCCTGAGAAAGGACATAGGCTACTTTTTATCCCGGTAGTATATTCCCGCGGGATAATTTCCGACCTCCACGCGGGCGAAGCCGCTGGCAAAAGCTAGTATTTTATAATACTTTCTTTGATTGTCCTAGCCGATCCTGTCTGCACTGTGATATGACCAAAGAAAACGCTCCCTGGTTCCGACACAATAACGTAATGATCTTCTATTTGCCGTTTTCTATACCATCTATCTCCTTTTTTGACTGCATGGTTATTAAAGTTTTGTCTTTTTTAACGTCAAAGTAAAGACCAGGTATAGGTTGATTGCGGCTCAATTCTTGCAAAACAGCTCTTTTCTTTGCTCTTTCCCGTCAAACCTTCGAACGATCTATCACACTGGTCACTTGATGTTATAATGCCATCATCTTTCAGGACAGCAGAAGCTATAATAGGGGCAGACCTGTCAGAAACTCCAGTACGATCGCAGGCAAGAGCTAAAGATGGGAGACTTATGCGCATCTGTTTAGATGATGGCTCAACAACATTCTGTATTTGTTCTTGATACGAGTAATACAATGAAAAGTAGTTTCTCCCGAGAATGCTTACTTATGACTGAAAGGTTAATTCAATAAAGGTTGACTTATTTATTAATGATTGGGTGCGTTCAGAAACAAAAGAAAAACATTTTCTACGTTTTGTAATAAAGTTTAGTATTTGGTTTTGCACTATCGAAAACTGACAAGTTTCGGATTCTTTTTCAAAACTTAGTCCTATCGGGGGCACCTTTAAATATAAACCTACACAAAAAATATTTTCGCTTTTGCTTATTGTGCCTATCACGCAGCTTTTTGCGGGTATGCCATACCGAAAATCAAAAAATAAAAATTTCACTCCACCCTATTATACAGCCTGTTTTGGTATTTCTAGTTCATGCTTACAGCAGGCGTATTGCATGCGAAAGCTCATTGTAGCCGCCGCGTAAGAACAGCGCTAAACCTAATATGTAGTTTCGATTTCCTTTGCTAGAAAAGGCACTCTACAAATGCGATGTTATTTTTATACTTACAACAGGCGACCATCCTGATCCAGAGTTGTGAACTTGTTCGCCTCTTACTCCGAGCACACGAGGTTGACTCGGCCCGCAGATATCTGCGTCTAATATACCCACCTGAAAGTAATCAAGATTTTAGTTGAGACAGTTATCTCTTACCCTTCTTTTGTGCTACAAGGAAAACAATGTAATGATATCGTTTAAGCTCATTTTTAGTAGGTCTTCAAAGCAGTGATTAGCTGATATCTTCAACATAGCTTTTTAAACTTTAAGTCTAAGTGGTTTGAGCTTTGACACACAACAGACTTTGGGCTAATCATCATGATCATCATTGTTTCAGCCGAAAGATATCTACCAAGCATTGCCATACCGATCGGTTCCGTGCCTCTCGCATCCAGAAAATAATGGGTTATTCTATTCATATAAAATATCTTAGATCTATGTTTGCGTAGATGTATACAAAACAACCATGCATACAACTACTTATGCATCGACTGTAATAAATTACCCCATAAAACCTGACCTATATACGACGCACGACGAAGGTTGTACCAGGCAGTACCACCGTCTGGCTGTACTGTGCAAAATCTATGCCACCGCGCCATCAGAATCAATACACGTGTTGTCTGTGCCCAGTTCTCTATTTGAAAAACAAAATATTTAACCGCGAAAATGGATTTCGGAAACGCGTATGAACGACGGTCGAGATATAATAGGGTAATGTCAATTATTTTAATAGTTATTCTGCTTCTACTGTTCTGAGTAGTTTTAGTGTCGCATCGTGACGTTTTAAGTGGTGTGTAATTGAACAGCCGGTACAAGCTTTTCAAATGATTAAACAATCAATTTGGACTTGGAACTAATCGGCGAATAATGAATGATTCTGCAATTTTTGGTGTACTAAATTATTATTTCAAATACTTTTCATTCATAAGTTTTGCCTAATATTCATTTGTAATAAGAAAGGACTGTGTTTTTAATAAGTCATCAAACTCAGACTCAACTGAATTAAGTACAGGCACTTTTGAATCTTAAAAATCGTCTTTCTGACTCACTGACCCGGTGAGTCAGAAAGATGAAGCTAATTGCCCATTCCGAAGGGTAGTTGGTACCTATGGGGAAGAACGCGCCAGAAAGTCCTTGGAAGTGTCCAAGGACTTTAACTACATACACATAACACTAAATCAAAATATTGTTTACAAAAAGTTGGTTACATCATTTATGTTGAAATTATCAATGTGAAAGCATAATTAAACCAAAATAAATAACAATTAATACAAGCATCTGGTTAAAAGAATGCAGTACAAACAAATACAAGCCGATGGATAACAGACGGGTTATCTAACGGGTCATACACGCCGTATCACACGCGTTATAAAAAGTAACGACTATCCATTAAATAAATTAAACCCAAGAAGTCATCCAAGTGCATCGAAGTGCATTGCGTTAAGTTCCCTGGCTTCACTAGATAAACATAAATTGATTGATTGACGCCATTTGATTGTTTTTTTTTACCCGACTGCGCGACGCAAAAGAGGTCAATAGACTTATGCTAAGCTATGGTTTACATTAATAGTGTTACTATGGTTGGGTTAAGTTTAATCTGTACACTATTGCCAGTTCAATGAAGGTCGGACATCACACCTTATATATTTATTTTTGTTAAACTGTCCCAAAAGGCCTAATTATTCATTTATTCATTTTTTTAACATAGGTACAGTAATAATGGTTTATAAAGAATGAGCTATGTTATGCCAGAGGGCATACAAATGTTTGTAATTCATTAATAATGCTAGCCAAGTCCAATAATAAATATAATATGCCTGTACATTAAAAAAATTAAGTATGAAGTATCACACATTTAACACAAATTAATAAAAAGCAATATATGTATATCAATGTTACTAAAAAAAGAAATAAAATAAATAAAAATGTCAATACATTGCATGTCACAACACAGGCTGAAAACAAAATAATATGGCTATATCAGTATAAACAATACTAATGTCGATAAAAATCCGGTTTCAAATGAAATCTGGGCGCACTCTGGTTTACACTCTTAAAAATTGGTCAAGACTGGATTTATCCAGTCAGATGGTAACCCTACTCGTGATAACACCTATCTCATAAAAATTATAAGTCAACAGTAAATAAACATAGATAACAACCTGTTTAATGGGTATTTGTTTACAACCTCATTACTATCTATGGATTAAGGATGAAAAGGTTTTATAATGGAATATTTTACAGCAGGACCAGATACGAAATGACTTGGCTTGTACAATTAAGATAGTTTAACGCTCCATATATACTCTACAAACACTATATTGCACGGGTGTTGAAAAATAGATCATCTTTCTAGCCTCTTCAACTATGCTGGTTTCGGCTTCAGGACTAACCAAATTTAGCTGAATACCAGTATTTTACATGGAGTGACTGCCTCTCTGTCCTCCACAAACCAATTACTGAGAATATGTATCTTATTGCCCAGTAACTGGATTTCGGTAAGACTAATAGTCAAATTTTTGCAGGTTTTCTAAACAAAATATTATAGTTTAACTTACATTAGCATCCGGGTTCCTAGCAGCCAGTGCATGTCCAAGTAGAGATGTGATTGTACTCTTGCCCACTCCTCCCTTTCCTGAGAGTATTAATATTTTGTGCTTCACATTTGAGAGTCGCTCCTTGATTATTTGAATTGCAGGGTCTGGCCCTGATACTGCGCCTATTAAAAAGAAAGTACATGCTGTCTGTTAATTGTATCTGTATTCAATCCTGTCATGTTAAAAATATTGTGTTAAATGTTATTGATTTTGAACAAAATGCAATACATTTGGTACTGGCATCAAACAAATCTTAATTACATACACATTTTCAAAGTCACAATTGGAACCTATTTCATCACTTTTCATTATTTTTTAATACTGAATTGACAGACTGTGTAGAGAAAAGATAAGTTATCATAAAAATACATAACATTTGCAATTCTAAAAATTTTTCATCTCCAAAACTGATAACTCTGATAAAACTGATTTCCAACAGGATCTTAAAGTAATTGATTTTGGACTTCGAATTTAATATTAATAAAAAACAGTTAAAACATAACTTAATACAAGTAACATGTATTTTAACATTTACAGATGAAATGTAAATTCGATAATTTAAAAAAAAAATGCTGTGTCATTCCTTTATTGTATGAGCTTAAATTCAATTAGAATCAGTACCACGTTGTATGGCAATGCTTAGCCTCTGGCCAAGGTGAAAACCATCCCTTGGCTCACGGGAAGTGTCCACCAGTCATATAAAGATTTGTTTAAATATGCCAAGAGCTTAGGTACATTATCAGTCAACAGCAATGCGGATGATTTTTCGACGCAATTTTTGATTTGTAAATAGTTTTAGTTCATTTAGGTTTTAATTTTGTTTCTTAATTAATTAAAATCTTTAAACTGTTGAAATAAATAAAATCTCATTCCCGTTACAACAATAGACAGAAAACAAATTAGAATCAGTAGCTTCTTTCTTCAATACATGGGTTGTAACAAGAGGTAGCTAACTGATTAATCAGAATCAGTAGTATTGTCATCAAGTGAAACAATTCAATAATAAAGACTATATACTGTGCCTTACAATATTGGTACTTAGTATAAACAGAGAACCTCAACTTATGCAAGTATTATGACCAATTTAAAAGTAATACGAGTCCTGATAGCAGTATCTAGTTGCATTGCAATTAGTCAATATTAGCGTTAGATTATAACTCCAACACCAACGACTGAACAAATAACTGATGCAACATCAATGTTTGTTTAAAAACTTACCCGAAGCGCAAATGTTCTGGTTAGGGCATCCAGCGCACGCTGAGGCCTTCCCAGCATCGTCACTTTGAGTTCCAGGACAATCTAGAACAGAAAAGTACAGGGTTATACGAAGAATCCGCGTTTCATGAAAAACTTTCATAGGTTATTTACTTACGCTGTGGCGCGTTGTCTGGTACACCACTCATTTTTGCTTACAGCAGCTAGACACATACACTATACACCTATCCTTAAATTATAAAATAAGCTGTAATAATAAATTAAAATAGTTTGAACGTCGTGATTCTACGAATCCAAAACCCAGATTGTCATTGTCTAACAGTCGCAGTCAAAATAGTTTTGATAATTGACACTGACAGCTATTGACATGAGAAACTGTCAGTCTCTAATTTTGTATGGTTGGACAACATGGGATGCGTTCGACATTGCATTTATATCAAAATTTTTGTTACTGGTATATTCTGTCAAATCATGATTTTTTGTGTATAAAACCCATAAGACCCAGTCCTACACCACCCGGGGCTTGTCCTTGGGTCCACTTGCATGGTGCAAACAGGAATACTTGTCGGTTGGTGCTTCATTTTATTACATACGTCCCGAGATATATCAAATAATAGTAATTATATTGTTGGTACGGTTGGATTTAAGTTCCTTGGGTGGTACCGAATACAAAGGCTGACCTACTTGAAAGTAACCTAGCATTTTTTAATTAATGTATGTTTTGCTGAACACGAACGCATCGTAATTAGTAGGATTGGGAAATACTTTTTTCTTTCCGTTAGGTTGTCTAATTTAGCGACACGAAAATTTTCAATTTTGAATTTCTCTTTTTGTTTGATTCAAATGATAATCAAATCTTCAAAATTTTTACACGTTTACACTAAGCAATAATCAAAATGTCTAAGGAAGTGTCTATGTGCACGGTATTGTAATACGTAAATAGCTCCTAATATGATAATTTTAAAATAACTTTATTCAGACTTTTATGTTTTTTGTAGCAACTCCAACAATGGTCTCCGGTAAAAGAGATCGTGGGGGCACCCAGTGTGCCCCCACAAGTCGGTTACTGCTTCCATTCGCCGAAGAAACACCCATGGAGGCCTATCATGGGCTACGAGGAGATCGAGGTGACTCCCATGTAAGAATCCCTGCTTTTAATTTTGTTTATCACTGCTACGAGATAATAGGTATATTAAAATAAAAAAATGACGTATCTGTTACATTTTCTTTACAACAGGCCTAGATCTGGAGATGTTCTAATAAGAGGTGATACAGGCATTGTAAAGCAAGTTCCAGAAAATATATTATTATTGTACATGTACTAACGAATCCCCAAAGTAGTTAACAAAAAGCTAGTAATGTGTATATAAGAGATTTGTTCGAACATTCGAGTTGTTATGAATCAAGGGTAGGTATAGCTACTACTCATACTCGCAGGGCTGCGTACCGCGTCCACGGCTCGCCTTCTTTTGTCCAACAGAAATCGCAATCTTTTAGTGATAAGTTATTTCATAGAAACGGTTTACAACAATAATAAAGGTTCTTGAGCACGTAATTTTCCACCAGGCCATCGCAGCCCATCACCAACACCATGGTGGACCCGTGTTATACTCCTGCTGGCATGGCCGCGGAGCCGCTGCGTTTCCCCAACCTGGTCACCGGGTTCGACCGGAGCCCTGAGCACGCTGCCCGCGCAGCCCTATACACGCGATACACTCAGTACGAGTGGAACCAAAACAGCATCAAGAACTATAACGAGTCTGATGCTAAGAGGAACTTCTCCGAACGCGTCAGGAATGATATCATGAGGATGCTGAGGTAAGGACCATAACTTGGCAAAAAAAAAAAATTGAAATATACGAATGCTTTCGGAAAAACATTAAAACTACAGCATACAGCTTTTAGCGACATCACTCTTTAAAAATAAGAAATCTTTGTTGAAAATTCTTTGTGTATGGAGTCTGACTCATATGGGAGTATTACAGGGAAACCGATGAGATTGGCACCCAGGGACAGAGGGACTCCGGCAGGAGGATCGGTGAACGAATCACCGACACTACCTTTTGGAGGAATGAGGTGAGTGACAGATATCACAAGTATTCATACCACGCATTTTCTTCAGGAAGGAATCAGCGAATTGATCGCGATTGTCTACTGTTAGTAGAAAGTCCACTAACTTGTTATATTATTATGTTAACTTACTTGCTGATCAATCTTGTATATTCACGTAAAGGATCCATTGTTTTAAAGCACAGTACAAAGACATGACATCTGGAGGACTGCAACACTTTGAGACACAAAACATTACTCGAAATGATCTTGATTCTCTCAATAGAAAAATGGTATACTTTCCAAAATCATTTTACTCCATCCTGTGTTTATAGGTCTCAATAGAGATGGAACGTTTAGTATCGACGTGTGAGAAACTCAACGAAACGCGGAGGCAGCTGGAGCGAGCCATCGCTGGCATCGAGGGCCCACTGCATATCGTGCAGGAATGCTTGTACCACAGGGAGAAGAGGCAGGGTAAGTGCATGACGGAGCGCTTGAGAAAGATTCAAAAATTTACTTAAGGTGTAATTTTTTTTCATAAATTTAATCTTTGACCGGTTCATCATTAGTATAACCTCAAAGCTTGCTGTGCTCAGTTCTTGGAGCATAATAAAATGTAGTAACTCGGCAGCAGTTGGTAAATAAGATGTTATCATCTGCGAAACGAAGGCTTAAGATTTAATTGCAACCAGCTGTTACATATCTCTTCAAGAGCTAGTGAACAATTCGGGAAAGAGCGGGTTGCCCAGTTTCACGTCTATCTTATTATAAAAGTTTGAGCGGGAAAATCAATTTAAACGTTTCCTATGCTATTGTTATAAATTATTTTATGGTTACTGATGTGAGTTTGTTCTAATTGTTGATTTTGTAAAGAAGAAAATATGGTTGAGTGTTTGACGGGATCTGCCGGTAGGTCTGGAGCAGGTGCACGACGCTGTGGAACAGTCGCTGCTCAGGGAAGTCGCCATTTTACGCGAGTGCCAGAACAAGTTCCGGAATATGCTCGAAAAGGTACGAATGCCAACATTCACATTCATTTCAGTTAGACTAGTGACAACACAATAATTTTCCATGGAAAATGAAATCTCGTTTTATCTACGCTACTTTAATGAAATCAGCAGGAACATTTACAACTATTTCTTGGACGTTCGTTAATGACCGAGTGTAAAAAATAAAGAAATGGAGTTAGTGATAATTTTGGTGTATGACAATGTTTTTCGTGCAGGTGCGGGCGCAGTCTAAGAACTGCCGCGCGACCCAGCACGAGCTGGAGACAGACATGCGCAACAAGGAGTACGCGCTCGGCATCGACTCCATGTGCCATCAGCTCAACAACTTCTCTAAGGTACGTGATGAATGCAGTCGTGGTGGTTTGGAACAGTTTTAAATGTCCCCAGATGTGGATAAATTGATTTCCAATTTGGATATCATCTGTTTAATGTCCTTTAATAGTCGCTAGATCATATTTTGCAAAATTCATACATTTTAGTGCCCGACTGGAACACCATATTCGGCTTTTGTTATGGTTTTGGCAGAAAACAAAACTCATACAAGTAAATATTTGTTAAATTAACATTATTTTGTGAGTCCCAACGTTATGCGTACCTATGTTTATTTCACAAACAAAAATTTTCTTTTGGGATATTTTCGTTTCAAGTAAAAGCAGCATGTGAGCTAAAAACCTTTTTCGGAACAGCTGACCGAAACTGGGGTTGTTCACTTACCCCAGTTTCGGTCGACCCCAAAGATTCGCCACCAAAATTGTGGCGAAACTGGATTTTTTGTCCGAAATTTAATGATCAGACGGACGCTATAAATCATTATTCCAGTTTAGCTAAATCCGCAGTTATTAAGCGTCAAGCCAACGGCCGTTGTTCCGCATGGTGCCGGTACAGAATAGCACCATCCCATTTCTTCCCGTGGGTGTCGTAAAAGGCGACTAAGGGACTTAGTAGAGTTTGGGCAGCAGAATTCTCTATGCATTTTGTTACCATACTGCGATTGCCAATGCGCTTGCCAAGCGTGGCGATTATGGCAAACTCCCACCAAATTGGGAGAGGTCCAGTAGTGGACGACATTCGGCTGAAATGATGAGGATGATGAAGCTAACGGCAAAGCACTGAGTCACGCCTTCACTGAATTTTTGAGGTTGATGATTAGTAACCGAGAGTCCCCCCTCAGGGCTTGCAATTCTACGCGGGCATCGAGCGCTACGACCCCACGGTGTGCGACACGGCGCGCTGGGCCGCCGCCTCCGCCGCCACGCTGCAGCGCTCGCAGTCCGAGCGGGCCAAGGCCATACAGATGCTGTCCGGTAACATACACTTGTGCTACATCTCGGGCCGGCCCCTCCGCCGCCACGCTGCAGCGCTCGCAGTCCGAGCGGGCCAAGGCCATACAGATGCTGTCCGGTAACATACACTTGTGCTACATATTCTCCTTACACGTGCCAAACTGTTCAGTCAGCAGGAACACTAATACGAACCCTATGGACTACTGCCCCACAAAGAAGTATGCTACGGGAACAGGGCAGGAGGAAGATTATAATCAAAATGATTTGTTACATCTCAAATTATCATATCCAAATGTTACGTCTCATTGACAAAGCCCTAAGCGAACTAAACATAATTCTGTCTCTTTAACGATTGACAGAAATAGAACGAAGTTTTCTGTTTTGAATACAAACTTGATTCAAAATTCGCTCAATCCAAACTTTAATGTAATTTTCCTGCATTGTTGCTCCAGATACGGAGAATCTTATCAACGTGTCGGCGACGGAGATCTGGGACCAATGGAGCAACTCCAACAGCGCGTTCACTCGCCGCATCGCAGAGACCATCGAGATCAAGAACAAGCTACAACTACATCTGCACAAGGTAACACGTCCAATTTATACTTTACTGGTGTACCCGTGTCGGCTTCCCACGGTTTTTAGACTTGAGAAAACATCGAGATTTTTTTAATAAAAGTAAGTTTAATATTAACGTATTATATATTTAAACCTATAGGAGTATGGTGCGTTGTTGAACAAACCTTTTTTCTAAGTCATATAACTTGCCAGAAAATATAGCTAAGAATTTCGTGTTGGTGTCATCGTTTAGGTAATTTTATAAGGTTTCTCAGTTTTAGGTTACATAAAGCCAGAGGAATAAACTATGACCATAAAGGAGGTTTTAAAAAAAAAATAGTTTGGCTCACTGTGTACTATGAGTAGTTTACACTGAACCACCCGCATTTCAACAGTGAACCAATAAAATGAAATTTGGCTCACTGTATACTACATGTAGTTTACACTGAACCACCCGTATTTCAACATTGAACCAATAAAATGAAATTTGGCTCACTGTATACTACATGTAGTTTACACTGAACCACCCGTATTTCAACAGTGAACCAATAAAATGAAATTTGGCTCACTGTATACTACATGTAGTTTACACTGAACCACCCGTATTTCAACATTGAACCATAGTTTCATGACCAGTAAAAAATGCTTATTTGTGAAAAGAAACCACACAATTTTTGATATTCATCTTTTATTTTTGCAATACAAAATACGAATAAAAACAAATGTTACTTCCAACAAAAAAAAAAAATACTTCTTAAATAGCTCAGTTAGTCTTCAACTAAAAATTAAGATTTTTTATAGTTTGGTTCTCTGTAGCTACCTACTTTATCACTAAAGTTATCATAAAACCTTTTTAGATAATTAACAATCAGCCTTTTCGGTAATAAGCAGTCTTCATAAATTCTCCTATCAGTTAAAGAAACGCGAAAAATTTAAATAACATCAAAATGCTTACGACAAATTAAATATTCACGCCATATTTAGTAAAGATAAGTTCACGTTGAAGGAATATTTAATCAGACGTTTTGTTCCTAACACACAAGGAGAAGGGAGAATCATTTTTATGTCACTGAGTTTCACATTTGCCATGTCAGGTTCTAAAGGAAACATAAACGTTTTATTATGACGATCTTTTAGTTTTAGGTACGAAACGCAATATTCATCATCAATTTCTGTTTCCAGAATCTTCGCAATGTAATAAACGACCCGTTTTTTAGATTGCAGCAATACAAGGACATATTCGTCAATCATTGGCTTACGCTGTAAATCAGAAAAATCTTCATCTATAATTTCATACCCTTGGTCATCTTCCTCATCCGATACTAGGTCTGTTTCACTTTCAAGAATTATATTTTCTACTTCACTCGTTTCACTGTCTTCGTCTAGTACAACTCTTCTTTTATTGTTCCTCTTATTTGGTGTTTTTCTGCTTGTTGATGGAAGCATTTCATTTCCACAATCTTGTAGAACTTTTCTTTTATGCAGACCTTTTCTATTTAATGTAGCATTATGTTCCTCAACTATTCTTTCCTTTTCTGGCGTGTCCGTGGCTATCATGCTTTTGCCTAGTTTTCGACCTTTCCGTTGGTTAGAACGAGGGCCAGCCTTTAGCATGGGACGGAACATTAGCGGAGTGATAATATGCTCCGACTTTAGTTGGTGATTTTCATCTTTGCATGATTCGTCTGGTTTCTTTGCCGGTGTCACATTTTGGTAGTAACTATGATGTTCTTCTGATAGTATAGATGGACTTTCTCGATCAGTGGTAACAACGGGATCATAACTTGAACGACGTGTCTCTAGAGGAATATAATCCTGGAGCTGTTGATTATTGCTCCTATCCATGTCGAGAATTGCAGATATATATGCTTCAGCATCAGGCAATTGTTGTGACACCACAGGAACGGGGCGGTCTGTCACGCTACTTGGCATGAAGTCTTCATCGGAGAATATATCCTTATTATAGGGAAATATTCCACATTTTGCGAAAGCTGCCGATATATTTAGTGGAGTCATAGATCTGGGATAAGCATGACCAATGAATCTTGCTATCTCGTAGATTGTAACTGGTTTCCCTGGGTTCTGTAGCATCCATGACTCAAGTGCGGAGTAATAATAAGTCTTTAAAGGGCCCATCAAACCCACATCTAAGGGTTGCAGTTTGTGAGTAGTGTGAGGATGAAACGTAAGAACCACAACACCAGATTGTTTCGCTAAATCTATAGCCTCAATGGACAAATGTGACTAATGATTATCCATAATTAGCAGAGATGGATTTTCAGGGGTCGTGGTTGAACACTTAATGAAATGTTTCATTACCTCCACGAACAAGTCACTAGTCATCCAACCTGAAGGACTCGCGAGCCCTAAACTACCTGGAGGTGCACCGTGCAACATCAATTTTTTAAAGTTTTTCCGAGGAAATATTATAGCAGGGGGCAGGGCGTGGCCTGTAGCACCAACTATACAGCATGTAGTGGCAAGAGTGCCTTTTTCTCCACTTGTCACTTTACCGACTTTAGCTCCTATTGGAGCCACAACTTTCTGAGGTTTCTGGACGGTAGATGTGCCCGTTTCATCAAGGTTAAATATTCGAGTTCCATCCGCAAATCTAGACTCCCGTTTCAGCACCTCTTCCAAATTATTAAAAAATATTGCCACAGTTTCACGGTTAAATGAGGTAGCTCGTGCGAGACTTACAGCTTCTAGTTTCTTCAACCGAAATATCAGGATGTCTTTTTTTAAAGAAACGAAACCATTCCAAACCTGCCAATTGATCTCTTACCCATGAGCTTGGTGTTTTAATGCCATTTACCTTTGCCATTTCGTAGGCCACATTCCTACATTCTTTGACGGTCAAACTGTAGAACATTAATGCACAGTCCTTGTAGTATTTTAATAATATTTGTTCATGTTCTTGAGTAAAAAATTTATTAATATCATACCTAGGTACAAGTGATATGTTATCACCATGTTCACTTTTGTTTTTCACGTAACGGCGCAATGTAGGGTACGGAATTTTACAGGTTTTTGCCGCCGTTCTAATGGAGTTACCATTTTCTACCATTCGTAAAGCAGACATCATGTCGTCTGTTGTGTGATTTCCTATTTTCCGTTCCTTATTTTTTGGTC
Organism: Aporophyla lueneburgensis; assembly: GCA_932294355.1. NCBI lineage: Eukaryota > Metazoa > Arthropoda > Insecta > Lepidoptera > Noctuidae > Aporophyla > Aporophyla lueneburgensis. Next base: position 28,974,437 of record OW028753.1, read on the forward strand.
TTGGCATCCTAAAACAAACAAAAATATTATTGATGTTCAACATTACACTATCAACGAACAGTAAACCAGAATTGTAAGGTACACAGTGAACCGGTTCACTGTGTACTATGCGGAACTGGTTCACTGTTCAATACACACAATATTCAACTTATAATATTTATAAAAATAGGTTATATTATACTGAATTGTCACAACTAGGGCTTCCATTACGTAATTACGTAACTACGCAATTACGTAATTACGAACTCATTTTAAAGTATTTTCAATTCCGTAACTGAAGATGTCAATTCCGTACTTACGTAATTATTAGTATCATCAATCCATCAAAATAGTCAACCAATAAAAAAACATTATACGTACACATTTATAATGTGGCAACACTATACTATATACCTACATCGAAACTGTACAAATAGGGTATTCCCCGCAGTTAATTTTATATCTATTTTGCAAAAAATAGTTCTAAGACGTACAGAATAGAGTTCAAATATATCAACTTGGCGAGTCGGCAAGGCCGGGGAGTCCCTGACGAAAAGTCCCTACGACCACGGGGAACTTAGGGGAACTACTATGCTCCTCACATTCTTAACTAAAAAGAAAGTAGTTTCATTGCTCAATTGTCGGTTGTTCAGTTCACATCGCTAGACTCTCGGCACAGTTGACACTTGATCTGATACTTAATTAAAAGTTGGTGGTAAATGCGCGCAAATATTAACAATTTGTAGCAGTTGTATCTTTATCGTGGGTGACTTTGAAATTTGAATGTGTGGATTATCTCTTCAAAGATGTAAGTACTTAAATCAGTCTTATTTAGTATTAAAAGGGCATTAAAAACCTCATGGGGCGTGGAGCATGCATAGTTCATACAAAATAATTTGTAAATCAAACATTTTCTTAAGGTGTATTTATTCCGATTAGATTATAGAATATCTAGGTTCCCAAATATATATTAACTAGCGGTCGCCCGCGGCTCCGCCCGCGTGGATGTCGGTTACCGCTGCAAAAAGCCTACCCAGGAAAGACACGGTCAGCAAAATGATTCCCAGGTCAATTCACAGACACCGACAGTAACATTGACGACGCAGTCATTATCCGCAGGGCAGCCTGCGGATAATTGAACAGATTGTCTTTCTGTGTATGTTAAGTTGTTAATGATGAAAATATTTAAATGTAATTAATACTAAGTTTTCACTTCTGCCGGCAGTCCCGGAGCGCAACCCGTTGTTTAAGGATAGATAACTAAAGCGATTATTGTAGAGCTTCTCCATAAACAACATTTGACGTTAAATTATTTTCAGGTAACAAAATATACTGATGGTCGGGAGCCCCGACCCGTGATAGGGCAACGTAAAGTTGCCCATGCGTAAAACATTCTTTTCGTAAATCAATTCCTACTAATTTGAATGTTTGACCCTGGGATTTGTTTATCGTTAGTGCGAAAGAAATTTTTACTGGAAATTGGAGCCTTTTGAAGGGTATAGGCAAATCAGTAGGGATCATGGGTATTCTTGGTATATGAGCTAATTCACCAGCTGCAGGGCCGGTGATAATCTTCGCTACTATTAAATTATCTTTTAGCTCCTTTATAAGAAGTCTCGTGCCATTACACATGTTGGGGGGGGCTTAAATTTCTAAGAAGCATTATCGGCGTGCCAACTTTTAACGACAGTTCATGAGGTGGTAGCCCAGCGGGGTTCAGAGAATTTAAAAATTCCTGGGGGTAGTGCACAGCGTCCTCGATGTTAGTGACGGTGTCTATGGATTTATAGCACTTAACTTATCACTTAACATATCATTTTCGCCATCATGTCAACACAATATTGACTAAATAAGTCTCTGTAATAATGTAACGGATTAAAAGAGTTAGTTCTAAACATTAATCTAAATGCATAAAATTGCATGCACGAAACAGTTTTATTACGCGCAGAACCCTGCTGAGGGATAGTCAAATAATAACCGTCTTCTCCTGTCGCAAACATTATAGGATACTGTAGTGGATCATAGGACCGATGTAGCTCAGAAACTCTTTTGAGCTGTCCGTCTCTACCGTGTAAGACTATATCCCTGGGACCTTTGTCTTCATCGACCAAGAGAACGGCTACCTCGTTTACAGTAGGAGCATTATATCTGCCTCTGTGTGCTGTCTGTGGAGTGCGATCTGAATGAATAATTAACTTTAAATTATCTGAGGAGTTAAGTTCTAAGTTTTGTTTAAAACTTCGTATATACACGTTATGATTATTCAAAGCGGTCTGTAATTCACGAATTAAATCCATTTTTAAGGTTGGTGCGATGCTTGATCGCAACGATAACTGGTCTGCATCCGAAATAAAATATATTTGCAAGAACTGTGGGTTTTGGCCTGACGGTGGTAAAAGGCTACCAATGAGATGATACACCTGTCCTTCAATTTTAAAAGTGGGCATAAAATTTCCTTCCCTGATTTCTTTTGCGCCAAACGAAGTCATTTGAAAAAGACTATTGTATCTACGTATGTTTGTTAAAAAATGACCAGATAATGGATGGTTATTAGTTAAAAGATTTTTTATTGGTAGTGGTGGCTCCTGAAGGTTAGGAAGACAAATTTTACCTGAAGCACAGCACATACCATTAGGTTCGTCTGTCCATTTCTTGGCAGAGCAGTTAGAGCAGATCTTATTCATGACTCCGATTTGGACGGACGCTTGTTGTGCATAATCAACCTGCGGATCATATCTGAAAGCCAGTCTGTTGCTGTTAGCTAAAATTCGATTGCGAACTGTGTTTGTGGACAACTGCTGTCTCTCTGCTTGAACTCTAAGGCGCTGCAAACGCTCGACACTCGACTCTCTTTCGCGCAACTGAGAGGTCCTTATATTTTGTTCATGAAGACGTTGGGAACGCTCCAGCCTCGACTCTTGAGCGCGTAGCTCGGAGGTTCTCAGACTTTGTTCGGCAAGGCGTTGCGAACGCTCGACACTTGACTCTCGTTCGCGTAAGTCAGAGGTCCTTACATTTTGTTCATGAAGACGTTGGGAACGCTCCAGCCTCGACTCTCGTGCACGTAACTCAGAGGTTCTCAGATTTTGTTGTGCAAGGCGTTGCGAACGTTCGACACTCGACTCTCGTGCGCGTACCTGAGAGTTTCTCTGATTTGGTTCAGCAAGGCGTTGTGAACGTTCAGGTGAAGATTCTCCCATACGACGTATTCTTGCTGCCCGTGCTTGAGAACTATGTTTAGAAAGTAGAGACCTGGCTCTCTTAGGCATTTTCAAATGTTTAAGAAAATGTTAATAGCGTGTAATAGTCTAGCTCTGAAAAGAACTGTTGTTTAGCCCTGAAAAGAACTGTTGGTTAGCCCTGAAAAGAACTGTTGGTTAGCCCTGAAAAGAACTTTTGTTTAGCTCTGAGAAGAACTTTTGCGTAGGTGTAGTTTTAAGAACGAAATCTAAAAAAAAATCGCACGAAAATTATTAGACTTCGCGCACGACCGCTGCGTAGGGAGCCGACCTCGCGACTGAGCCGCGCGGGTACCTTACTCATAGATCTAAACTCTCTCCCGCACGCGCACCCCCGCCTTGGTGACGCCCACTTCGCAACGGGCCGTGCAGCAGAAATCGTAATATTTTAATTTCGCCATAACTTCAAAACAAAACGTCCAATTTTAATCATTCAAAGACCAAATATTATCTCCATAAACTGTTCTTAGTGATGAAATCATTTATTTTGATAAGGATTAATAGCATGAGTAAAATAAACGCGTTTAAATGTAGTCCAAAAAAAATTCAAGATTTTTAAATAAAAAAATGGTTGCTGTGCCTCACTCGACATAGATGGGTATAGTGTGTCGCGGACTTTTTTGTAGATATTTATAAGATCTACAATTGATTAGAACATTTCATGGTTCTATCTTTTATAGTTTAGGCAGCGTACGCAAAATAAGTAACTTTTCTGGTTGATTTTTTACACCTTGTGTCCGAAAAACCCAAATATCTTACGGAACCCTATTTTTTTCCAAAATAAAATATAGCCTATGTTACTCGTGGATAATGTAGCTTTCGAATGGTGAAAGAATTTTTAAAATCGGTCCAGTAGTTTTTGAGCCTATTCAGTACAAACAAACAAACATACAAACAAAGTTTTCCTCTTTATAATATTAGTGTAGATTAAGAACACTGATTAAAACATAAAAGGTCGGTACCTATCAAAAATTTGAAATTCCTCATAGTTCGTCTCTAAATCAGGAATGAATGAACTAAGCATGCTCTTTCGCCTATTATAGAAGAAAAAAACGTTTGGCTACAAAATAAGTGTTTACATTATTTTGTAATGAGTTGACAACTATGTTTAACCAATATCATTTTAACCTAACTTCCTTTTATTTTTTTTTCAGGTCTTCTTCAAATAAGACTGTATACAAGGAGTTTTTGAACCAACGCACACAAAGCTCTATCTGGGAACATTTCTTGAGAGCTGATAATGGACAGAGTGTTGAATGTAAGAATTGCAAAAAAAAATTGAAAACTCCAGGTGGCGCAACTGGAGCGTTACACACTCACATGCGTGCCAAGCATATCGGAGAGATGCCGCAACAGCAGGAGTCGCAAAGCCCTAGTACATCAACGTCTAATAGTGGTCAAATTCAAACACGAAAACGTACGAATGAACCTTCACAAAAGAAAATTAAACTCACTGATTATTTTTCAAATATGGAGGTTCGAGTGGCCAGAATGGCTGCATTGGATGGGATACCATTGAGCACATTTTGTACGTCAGAAGATCTGAGATATCTTTTTAAAAACTCTGGCTACGATGTGCCGAAATCTTCTACGACTATAACACAGATAATTCTAAAACAGAGTGATAACACAAAAAACAAATTGAAAAATCAATTGAAAATTATGAAGTCTGAAAATAAAAGATTTACTATCACGTTTGATGAGTGGACGTCTACCCGTAATAAAAGGTATATGAATATAAATATCCACAATAAAGACTTTGATATGGCCAAATATAAAAATTTGGGACTTGTACGGATACAGGGGTCAATGCCAGCTGAAGTAGGCACTCAATTATTACAGCAACATTTGAGTGACTTCGGTTTAAGTCTGGAAGACGACATAATTGCTTTCACAACAGATGGAGCGAGTGTTATGGTCAAAATGGGTAGAAATTTTGACGGCCACCACCAATTGTGTATGGCTCATGGGATACAACTAGCAGTCCTGGATGTTTTATATAAAACACAAAAATCTCCAGAACCTGAAGTCCAGGAGGATGTCTCAAATACCGGCGCTGAAGAAGAAGAGGAAATTGAAGAAGATGAGGATGCGTTTATTGTAGAATCGACCAGAGTTCCAGAATCGGAGTTTTTATACAAAGGCACTATAAAAAAATTAAGAGATCTAATAAAATCGTTTAAAAACTCCCCTTTGAAAAACGACTTGTTGCAAAAGTACATTTTAGAAGAACATGGTAAAAATATTGACCTAATACTAGACTGTAAAACGCGATGGAACAGCTTATCAGATATGGTAGGCCGATTTCTCAAATTAAAATCATGCGTTTTTAAGGCGTTATTAGATTTGAAATCAAATGCGAAATTTACAGACGAAGAGATCCAAGACCTTCACGACATTCATTACAGCTTGGATGTAATAAAAACTACAGTTTTGTCATTATGTCGCCGTGATTCAAACTTATTGACGGCCGACGCTGCGCTTCGATTCATGCTAGAGAAACTTAATCTTCAGTCAAACGATCTCAGTGGAAAACTAGCCACATCTCTTAGAAAGAGAATTAAGGAAAGGCGAACAAATGTATTCGGTGTTTTGCAATATTTGCATAACAATGAGGAATTTTTTAAAACAGCTGCCTCAGAATATTTCACGAAACCATCGTCGGATGATATACGAATGTACATAGTGGAACTTTTGGAACGGTTGAAATATAATTCTACTCAAAAAAGCACTAATTTACAACCACAACCGAGTGCATCGGACGCAATTGCTACCAGTGACGATGATGACGAGGAGTTGACAATCGCACAACAGTTAGACAAAGAAATAAACAAAGTGACTGTATATAAAACAATTTCAACAGTAAACACAGATCTCCATTCCATTATTAGGGTAGAAATGTGCATTTACGACAGCGCTGGCGGCGGTCGCGAAGTTTTTTTGACTGCAGCGTATAATTATTTACTTTCGATAACGCCTACAAGTGTTGAAGCCGAGCGAGCCTTTTCATCCGCCGGATATTTTTGTAATAAACTAAGAAGTTCCCTAGGTGACAAAACTTTAAATGCCTTGTCATTTATGAGATCACATTTTCAAGAAGAAAGATTATATTCGGGACGATAAAAAATGGTTTGACTTAACTAAGTTCTTGAATAATTCATAACAATTAAATAAAATTATCCACCTCTTTAAATGAATCAATAATTTGACAGTACAGTGTTAGATTATTTTGTCATGGAACTAATTTTTTTTTTTTTTGTATCTATCTGTGGAGGCTTGTTATTAGCAATTTAGTTATATATTCTTGTTACTATAATGTTATTAGTCTGTAAGCTTTCTAAAAATTAAAAATAAAATAAATAAATATAAATAAATATTTTTTTGTTTAAATATTGTGTTTATTTTGATACATCCTTGAATTTGAGATAGTAAAAGATAACTGTAAAAATTGTAGATACTCTATCTACAGTATTTACAAAAATTCATAATCAATTTAAAAAAAATAGGAAAAATTACGTAATTACGGAATTACGGAATTGGAGAAAAAAGTTGCGTAATTAGTTACGTAATTGACATTTCCGTAATTTTGGAAGCCCTAGTCACAAAGCAATATGCTCATAACACGACAAAAACTACAACAATTTTGACACCATACAGCTTTTGTGCTAATAATTAATAACAAAATATACAAAAATCGAGACACTTACGTGAGAATACTATGTTTTTTTGGCGGGAAACGAACAAGCCGCTGTCACACGTCACGCTCAAGCCGCGGCCGGGCGCTCACTACGGGAGAGGGGAAGGGTGTCCACACGGAATAAAGAAACTTTATTCTTTGTTCTGTGGGTGTCCACCAGGCAAGTTTTAACATGATTGGTCAAATCGGCAACGTCGCAGTTTTCCTAATATGGCGATGGTTCAGTGTATCTGGTTGGTTCACTGTTCAACAACCGACCCTACATTCTATAAATGATGGTGAAAACTGGATCAAATCCGTTGCGTCGATAGTTTCGAAAAACAACGCGGTCACACAGACTATCGAAAAGATAGTATCACAGAAGAAGTCATAGACGATATGGCCAAAATAAGCTACTTACCTATGGATAAAAAAAAAATTACAAAAAAAAAACAAGTTTTTTTTTTAACCATAGGTAAATAGCTTATTTTGGCCATATCGTCTTTTATTTTTAACTTTTTAGTTATGGTAGATACTCCGCCCTAATCTAATCGCGTTAGGGCGAGCGCGCACTGCCATGCGTTTTGTTACCGCATAATTTGTGAAGTATGAAATGTCATAGAAGTGCGCGCACTGCGGTGAAATAAACGCATGCGGTAGAATCATCGCTGCAAATTTGCGGTGATTCTACCGCAATTTTTTTTGTATCGCATAGTGTTCTAAGAAGTACCGCGCACTGCGGTGAAATAAACGCACTGAGACTCGCTCAGTTGCTGTTGGGTTGCGACACAGATATGTCGTTACTTGGCGTTTGTCCGGCGATGGCGATGGCGGCGGCGGTGCGAGAGTCAGTTGCAGAATTTCAGGACCAATTCTTAACAAACTATTATAAGACTAGCTTCTGCCCGCGACTTTGTCCGCGTTAAATTTCTTGCAGCCCCGACTCCCCTCGTCAGCTTTATGATTGGAATACAGTTAAAAACGCTATAGTGAGCCAACCTTAAAAGATAGACATATGCTATCGTGAAATTTTTTATAGAATTTTTCAATAGGAACAATTTCGTCATAAATAATTGTTACGTTATTGTAGCCGTTTACGCAGCACAGCTCTCAAAAGGAATAACTTATCCTCCGTTTTTTGCAACATTTTTCATTGATGCTCCGCTCCTATTGGCCGTAGCGTGATGTTACATAGTCTAAAGCCTTCCTCGATAAATGGGTTACCACCAAACATTAATTATTTTTTCAGTAGTTCTTGAGATTAGTGCGTTCAAATAAACAAACTCTTCAGCATTATAATATTAGTATAGATATATACACAGATAGCAACTCTTGTATTAGTTCATAACGACATGTGGTGTGGGCTGCACAGTTGTAACTTGAATGACAAAACGTGCGTTTTTTCCACCGCACGGCTGCCCCATGTCAAAAGCTAGTAACTGTTTTTGACCAAATTTTACAGGAGAGCGTAAAAACATGTTTTAGGCTAGCCCTTCTAAACTATACATTGTCTGTTGAGAATTTATTGTTAAGAAGAAGAAGTAGTATGTAAACCTTAACTTGTTATATAAAATACCTGTTCATAATATACTGTACACATTTTATAATCCAAATTTATATTAAAAAAAAACAACTAAGAAAAATTTTACACTCAAAACCACTTCAAAACCTAGTAAGAAGTCTTACTAGATTTTGACCTGGTTCGAAAATATCATCTATAATCAACTTGCCTGGATCAAAACATAGCAAGAGTTATTAATAGTTTGTAATCTAATTTATAATTATGATTACGTAGAATCGTTTTTGTCTAGACCAAATATGGTAACTATAACAGGAGTAAAAAAATACACAGGTAAGTAATACAAACCTAGTAATAAAATCAGATTTATTTACTCATTATCAATCAGAAAACTTCGAAAAAAAGATTTAAATTGCTTCCATTTGGTCAACAAATGACAAATCTGCCGATTGATTATTTGTAGGCAAATTACGCCAAAAAGATTTTCTTGATTCTGGCATCATCGGTAGTAATTTAGAAATTATTTCATTCTTCTTTATTTCTTTAACTCCTCTCGGTTCCTCGACAGTGACCACTGGAGATTGGACATCAAATTTTTTTTGTAATAAATCCAGTTCTTGCAAATTTTTATCAAACCTGAAATAAATACATGGAATATGTAATTATATAAAGTTTTGTATAATTTTGTAATTAGTAACAGGATTTTATTAATAAAGCTAATGTCAATGAAAGACCGTTAAGAAAAATAAATATGTTCGATGAGATTCGATATAGTAATATCTAGCTAAATGTGATCTAATTGAAATGTAGCTTAGTTTTTTTTCTATAGATTTATTAACTAAAACTTAATATACCTGGTTTTATAAAAAAGGTTTTTTGAACCCTTTACAAATTTGGCCTGAACTACAGATTTTAACTGAAACTCTCTGAGTGGTTCACCTAAACGCCCAGCTCTCTTTTTCTTAGGCCAGTTGTGACGATGTAGAATTTCTAATATTTTGATATTTTTTCTTGACCTTAACACACAATCCTTAAAATCGCCAAAATCGTAAATATTACGTTCGCGTCTCATTCTTTGCTCGATGTTTGCATGAACGGCATCAGCAGCCATGTGAGTGTGCCCTTTAGTTAAATAATTTATTGTGATTGACTCAATGTCATTTACTTCGTTATTTACTACAATGACCATAGCAGTGAACAGCGTCCAATTTTTATTTTGGGCTGTACAGTTATCAGCCCAGAGGTGAAAATGTTGCACATCCCTCTGATTATCTAAAAAAGCTTTGATAGCATCTACAATATTGCTGGCATCTCGACCAGCAATTGCTTCATGCCACAACACACATATAGCGGGATCAAGTGATTTTTTTTTAATAGGGGCAAAAGTTAAATTAAATGTTATTAATCGACTTAAAAAGAAAGCATCCTTGTATTGAGGCATTTCCGGAATTAATACCACTTTTTGCAAATCCATAGAAAAATACTTTATTCTCCTTTCATTTCCTTTTGCTCCATCTAATCGGTATCGCTCTATAGCCAAATTAACTTTCTCGTTATGTTCTTTTTCCTTTGTTCTAATATCTTCTGGCACTTCGTCACCTTTTTCTGTGTATCTTTTGCTTTCTTCTTCGTAGAATGAACAATCAGCACATTTATCACCTTTCGGCATATTAAATGATATGTTCAGTCTTTTAATCGTTTGCCTATAAACTTCCAGACCACAGCGAAAATTTGGATGAATCCGTTTAAAATCTTCATGTATTTGCTTCAGAGTCAGATAACGTGGTAAATATCTTACATTTGGAGCATTGTGTCTTCGATAATGGCTTACTACTGGTTGATAGCTTAAGATATGTTGCTCAATAATACTCTTCGGTATTTCATTTCTATTCCCTCCTCTTTTATCTTTTAATACTTCACCAAACAAATTGCCTCTTCTTAATGCTTTACTTAATCCCGTAATTATTCCATCCGTGGTACAGCCCAGAGTATCAAGAAAAATTTTTCGGCAAACAGGAATAGAATCGTTACTATCAGATTTTGGAAAATAATAGAATCTAGATTCTTTTTTTATTATATCTGCATTCCCAGCTTCATTAACTCGGCGTTTTTTAACGCCAGTTATTTGAATACACTTGTTCAAAAAATTACGTTTTGATTGAAAATTAAGGTTCCAATAATTACTCCAAATTTGAATCCTGTCTCCAAGCGAAAGCGACGTACATTTACGATTACATTTTCCGGTGCAGGTCTCAATTATCATTGAATGTTTACTTTTTTGTTTGTGAGATCTTTTTGATGTTTTGACATAGTTTTCCTGTGCGTCTTTTTCATTTGCGAAAATTGGGCCTGGATAACCTGCTACAAATGTATTATTAATTGTGCTGGTATTATTGTCCTGTGTAATCGCATCTTTGGCCGTATAAATCGGGCTGGGATAGCGAGCAATAAAAACTTCGTCGTTCACCTTATTATTTTCGTCAGAAATAACTTGAGTTTCATGCTGCCTTGCCCTGCGTGGCTTCAGATATTTACGTAGCAAATTTGTAGATGAGGAAACATTTTCATCAGAACTAGAGCTTTCATTAAAATCTGAAGGTATGTAGTTAACATCAGCAACAGAATCGTCTAAATCGCTTAATGTAATGAGGTCTTTTTCTAGATCATCAGACCTTTCTGTGAAGTTATGTAGCGCACTGCGCAGTATAATTGTAAGTATTATCAGGGGCGGTATTAGACGTAGATGGTTATGGTTCAGTAGGAAAATATGTATTACCAATTTTATCAGTTAATTCAGTAGTAGAAGTAAATATAGTGTCATTATTGGACATTGGTTCTGGTGCAGTCGGCAAAAAATTAGAGGGTGTTTTATAAGCAGAAGCGGCTGTACTGCTGAAAGTTAATAAAAGAAAACTTGCAAAACCATCACCAACAAACAAGCAAATGATTAATACATATAAAACAAAAATAAGCAAAAACTGAAGAGAAAAACAGTCGTTCTTGTTTTATTTTAATTATTTTTTAAATAACATTCGTGTATAAGCTGCGACAATAAAGAAACAGGTTATAACAACAAAGGCTTGTGTGCAAACGTTAGTAATGAAATGAACATATAAAATCTGCCATAAACAGCTTTAAAATGTAATTAAATATACACGGTTAATACACAACACACAAATCTTACCCCAAAAATGACAAAATAATACTCACATATCATCATCAGCTGCACCGTTTGGTTCATTAATAGTACTCGTATTTATAGAATCCATTATTCGTTTTATTCGAAAATTACTAAGATAACGTCTTTTCATTGCTACGTATTTCTAACACAAATAAATCACTACAAATACTCGTAAAATTTGCCACAACGCACGTTAAATCGCCTTGAAGCTGTGCAAGTTTGTGCCGGTTCGCACGCGCCGCTCGTCAGTCTCATGATCGGGAAGAGCGCGGGGGGCGATACGAAGCGACGCACGCGCTGCATACTAGTCTATCTTATGTATTTTCTATTAAGTTAGAAAGAGATGGAAACGCCTTATAATAAAATACAACAAGTAAAACTCAGTAACTCGATAATTTAAAAGGCTTGTGAAAAGCAAAAAATCAATATTTAATACAATATTTCATTTCATAATCTAGTATGAAACTTTAAACATTTCAAAAAAATAGTAAGTGCTTACAAATACTATACTTATGAAATGGTTATATGACATACTAGGTTTTGAAATGGTTTTGAATGTGCGTTTGATGAATTTAGATGCTCTTACTAGGTTTAGGATACCCCATAACTTTTGTTTTAAGTGTATTTTTAATGTAGGTGTTTTTGCATTATGTAGGGACTACTTAGAAAAGAGTTTTTAGCTAAAAAACACCTTTTGCCTTTTTTGTAGACTTACTAGGTTTTGAAATGGGGCAGCCGCGCAGTGCGCGGACGCGGGAGTTCGTTTATTCTACCGTGCTAGTCTTGGGATTTTATCCGGATAAATACTCAAAATGGATAAATACTCAATAAATATCCGTTTTTACTGAGTATTTATCCAAAACAGCGGATAAATACTATTTTATGTTTTCGTAACGTAAGTTTTGTCATTTTACTAACAAAAGGATTAAAATGAATGAAAAATAGATAATGAAGATTGGTATCGTACCTTATTAATCATTTTAACAATTACAAAACGCCGATATTGACAATAATTTCATTCGAATACAGTTAGTCAGTCACTGTCAAAGTTAGATAAAATTATACATTTGGACATTCATTTTTCACATACATACATGAACTCATGCCTTTCTCCCACGGGGGTAGGCAGAAACTATTTAAGTAACACTTAAATCATTGTAATAATAAAAAAAACTACCTCATGAAAGTCGAGAAAGATAAACAAATCAAATATCTTGATTGGCTCGCGAGGTTGTCGACATTGTAGGATATGGATTCAGCGAGCAATGTGCTGTTTTGAGACCAGTGGTGATGTAATTATTCACCACAAGTAAAGCGCCTGCCTGAGTGCGAACACACGACCTACAAGTTGTAAGTCGGGGCTGATACCACCGGGCCACCACTGCTATCGCCAATATGAAAGGTATGTCAGACTTTTACTGACTAAAACCCACCTGTGTTCCTTTAGTTGCCTGTGCCAGGGTACCTCTATTAAACAGATCCGCAACCCTGGCAGGCATCGGTTCTCGCGGACCCCTTCAATATGTATGACATCTCTTTGAGGCGCGCGTGGAACACAACGCGCCGTCGACACGGGCCTGTTCATTACCGTGGCGAGCAATGGGTGGCTCGCCGCCCGCAAGCCCGTGCCTACGGTGGCCGAGAGTGGCCCGACGCCCGGGGTGTCTCCTCCTACGCCGCTGGCTAGGGACATGAGAGCGCACAGACTGCCTCTCCCTAACACGTTCCACCTCCTCCTTCGCGAGCCTTACTTCTTCGCAGAAGAAGGTGACAGCTTCTTATGCCCTCTCGCTCCATACCATGGCCTGCACCAAGGCCGGACGTGAGAAATCGCCGCCGCCAATCGCCTCTACGAGGATACGGCGTTGCTCCACCCAAGCAGGGCAAACCTCCACTCTATGCTCCACCATATCTTCCAGGCGATCTACACAGTGGTAAAATTTACTGAAACCTGCATTTAGATTTTCTCAAATCTAATGACTCATTATCAGTACCTGTCTGTAAATATAACCCATTTTATGTTGATTTCATATCCTTAAATATTATATACACTAGAAGGGCATTGCATTTGTTGGACTCTTGTTGAAAGACAGGTTCTGTTATGGGTTCAAAAACAGATATGCATTGATATACCTAATCCCAAAAGTTATCATCAAGCAAAGCTGCTTGTAGCATTTGACTTAACGATATATTTTTCTTTTGCGTACGCTGAGAGAGCGGCTTTTATATTTTTCATACTCCTTAGTGATCGCCAGGCTGCCCTATCTTGTGTAGCATGGCAGGTTTAACTTTTCTCCCGTTACCTTTTTTTACGATTTGTTGTAGCTCGATCGTGGTTTTTTGGGTTTAGTTCTTGTGATTTTTTGACTGTCTTATAAATCGATGAACGCTAGCTGCACGCACGGAAAAGCATGACTCACTGTCACGTTCCACCTGAACCGAGCGTGTAAGCGAGAGCGCGAAACAAGCGATAGAGAGGCACGATTGGCCTAAGCGTTAGACTTGTGAAATCTATCTCTCATCCACTCCATCGGCCAATACGTCTGAGTAAAAGAGACTTAGACATTATCACGTAAAATTATCGTCCGTAAACCGACTTTACAGACAACCAATTGTTTTTTAAAGTATTTATCATATCTACATAGTTTATACATTTTTGAAACTACCGCATTTCAGTGCTCATGGGAGCCAGCAAATGACTAGTGTGTGCTGCGCAGTTTAAAGGCTCAACACCTTTAACTAATTGAAAAGCCCTTTGCATGTTTATAGCGTTGGCAAACAACAACAACAAACTTGTCTTCGCCGCATTTTTCTTGACTTTTAGAAGCTCTTCACAGAGATAATCAATTATGTGGCTATTCTCTATACTCTCAACAAAAAAAGATTCTAAATTTGTATCTAAAAAGCATGCTCTATTAGAGACGTTTGGGCTTCTGACACAATTACAGCCCTGGCAATTGACATTAGAACTAAATAATGTAATAAAGTAGTATTTTTAAAAGCCTAAATAACAATAAAAATGATTAACATTTTAAAATAATCATCCGATGCGCAAAAAAGATATTTATCCATCATTTTGAGTATTTATCCGATAAAAATGAGTAAAAACGAGTATTTATCCGTTTCGGATAAAAACTCGAGTATTTATCCTCCGAGTATTTATCCACTGCCCATTACTATACCGCCGTGCGGTAGAATAAACGCACCGCAAGGCAGTGCGCGCTCGCCCTTATTCGTTCATTTGTCGCGCAAATACTTAATGCAAATTTAAGACTTGTGTGGTTTTCATATGGACCACATTGTCCGAATGGAACCAAATTAAAATGGGACCATTCGGGAAGCACCAGCTTTCAAATAAAAAAAGAATCGTTAAAATCGGTTCACCCAGTCAAAAGTTATAAGGTAACAAACATAAAAAAAAAATACAGTCGAATCGATAACCTCCTCCTTATTTTGAAGTCGGTTAAAAAGAGGGTAGTTTAAATTTGACAGGTAGCAGGGGCAGAGAATATTTGCATGATGACATTTTCCTTCCGTGCTTAGAAATTG
The DNA here is from genome assembly GCA_932294355.1 of Aporophyla lueneburgensis. Lineage (NCBI taxonomy): Eukaryota > Metazoa > Arthropoda > Insecta > Lepidoptera > Noctuidae > Aporophyla > Aporophyla lueneburgensis. The sequence continues at coordinate 28,989,580 of OW028753.1, forward strand.
GAGGAAGGCTCACAGAGAACATTTTGACTTTTATTACTACTTTCAGATTCAACAAGAGATCTTCGACGTAGAGAAGACCCTGGAGCTGCTGAACAAGGCCATCGAGGACAAGCTGCAGCCCATGAAGGTGGCCCACACGCGCCTGCAGGCCCGCACCAACCGGCCGCACCTCGAGAAGTGCCGCGACGACGCACAGAACAGGTGAGCAGGCAGATGGCGTGATAGTGACAATACATCGAGGACAAGCTGCAGCCCATGAAGGTGGCCCACACGCGCCTGCAGGCCCGCACCAACCGGCCGCACCTCGAGAAATGCCGCGACGACGCACAGAACAGGTGAGCAGGCAGATGGCGTGATACTGATGATTTGATTTCAGTAGTCATATTGATATCAGTATAATTCTTGTATCATCTGTCTACCCTGTAGAGCGCCAAGGGGTACTGTAGTACCCAGAACGAACATAACTAACATCTACCCTCAAAATTAATTAAAAAAAAATCTCATTTATTTCAGCTTTTTAACTGTATATTTTATTTTGGTATACAATTGTGATTTTAATTTACGAACTACGGATGTGTATGTCGGATATCGGATTCGGATGTGATCCGAAACCACCGTTGTTGGATTCGATTTCCGGTCTAACTGTATGCAATCCTGCCGGGGTCGCGTGATTGTTCGAAAGAGATACCGTGACCCTGGCACATGGGCAACTGATGGAACACGGGTGGGTTTTAGTCAGTAAAAGTCTGACACGCCCTCCCGCTCCACCCAGAGCGGGAGAAGTCATTTGATGATTTCTCATCCTGAAAAAAAAAAAAAAATTAAAAAAAAAAAAAAAAAAAAACTGTATGCAATTGAGTACCAGTATTTTACATAGAGTTTGACAAATTCATACGATACCCCTTGGTAAGATTGAACGTCCGACTTTCGGGCTTCTGACGACCCGTAATCACTGTTCAAGGTCTACGAAAGACAGCCAGGACTCACTGCTTAACGTGCTTTCCGAATATTGAAGGGGCTTGGTAGGTAAGTTTCATGGCGCGGGTTTGTGTTTTTAGCAGCATAGAGAGTGTTAGTGATATCAACACTCAAACTGTTAGATGCTATGAATTCGGTACATGACCTTCCCCCCGCGTAGACATTAACCGTCGGAACTTATTTAAATCTGCTGTTTCATCTACCAACAAAGTCAGAATGTGTGAAAAACTTTTTTTTTTATTTTAATCAATATAACAGACGAATAATTTGCGCATCCTTTACCTATATACAACTTTTGATAGTAACATGTCTCCCTGTGCAGGCTGATAAAGGAAGTGTGCGACTTGCAAGAGACGATGGAGACCCTCCGCTCGAAGATCGCGACGGCGGAGGGCACGCACCAGACGCTACTGGGCGTGCGCGCCGGGCTGGAGGCCGAGCTGCGCAACAAGACCACGACGCTCTTCATCGACCGCGACCAGTGCATGGGGCTGCGCCGCGGGTACCCCGTCACCGCCGCCATCAAGGCCTAGCTCGCCCACCCGCGATATACTCGCCGGGGCATTCCGTAACTTGGAGTAACAACAAATGTTCAACGATCTTTGATAAGCAAGTGATTTGTTGCTTCAATTTTATTGTCTGCCACAGGCAAGTAACGTGCGTCGTGCAAATGTTGCTTGGAGCAAATCTGTGTAAAGTCGTCAGTGTTGTCTATTATGTCTCGTTTTGATTAGGAGAAATTTTAAATGCAATAAAAATGAATCAATTACATTTGTTTCTTTTTAACCTCCGACGCAAAAAAAGGGGTGTTATAAGTTTGACGTGTATGTGTGTGTGTGTGTGTCTGTCTATCTGTCTTTGGCATCATAGCTCCCAAATGGATGAAGCGATTTCAATTTCAAAAAAATTGTATTATAGGTGACTTATGTGTGAGTGTTCTTAGACATGTTTGATGAAAAACGGTTGAGCCGTTTAAAAGTAATGGGGAAGAATAACCAAATGTCTGCAAATATACTCGAGTGGGGTCCCAAATGAAAGCGCACTGAAAGAGAATACTGATGACTTAATCCAGAGTGTTCTTAGCTTCACTTGATGAGAAAATTGGAGGTGGCAAAATTGGGACATGGAAATCCGATTGTCAAGTGAGAGCATCAATTACTACATCTCAGTCTTTGCAATTCTGCTAAAGATGATTTGTCATGTGGGTTATTAAAGGCCAAGCCTATATACCTAGGCTTGGCCTTTTCCTTGGATGGTGTAGTAATTTGTGAGCTCAACCAAAGACGTCGCTCCGCGAGGGCAGACGTCGTTGACGGCCGTATCCTAAATGCAATATTTTGAAGTGAGTAAATTGTTGCTATATTATGTAAAAGTATAAAAAATTTAAAAACAGAGAAAAAGGAATCAGAGGGCTTCAAAAAACTCGTCTGTGTCGCTGTCAATGGGAAAAGTTCCCAAAAGGCTGGCAGCATTGCTACGTTGTATGGCACTGTTGATTCTTTGGCCAATAAACTTTTAACAAAAAAAAAAAAAAACAACTGACTTCCTTAAAAAAATCACTACAAAATAAAAAATAACTTTAATTTCGAAAGTCGGTCTCTTATTTAAGGTTTTTGCCACCGACTTCCGAAATTTAAAGTTATTTTTGACTTTGTAGTGTTTTTTAAGGAAGTCGGTTGTTTTTTTTTTTTTTTTGTAAAAAGTTTTTAACTTATTAGTTGTGGTTAGGGTTACCATTTGACAGGCATTCGCCGCATTTGACAGGCATTTTAAGGTTTAGACAGGCGTGCGGCCGGCATTGGTCTGAGACAGGCATTTTTAAATTTTGCGCCCACGCGCGAAATTTGAATGACACCGGCGGGCGGCGGCTTTGACCAGCGCGGCGCGAGACGCGCTCGCGGGTAGCGCATGCGTAGTAGTGTAAGCGGCGCGAGAATGAGAGGGAGGATAAGCTACGGTGCGTGGGCGGGAGCGGGACGGGCGTCGGTGTTTTCTATCACTTCTCCAATGACGTTTAACTATGACGTTTTAACTATGATTTGTTTACGTTTATGTTTTAGAAAAGAAAGAACTATTTAAAAAAATAATGTCCTCTGACAAAACCATGAGTAAATAAATAAATAAATATCAGTAATAAATATCCCTCTTCATTATTATCTGTTGGCTTTTACTTATTATTTATTATTTTCAGAAAAATGCCTGTCTAAAGCAAAAGCTGTAGGTAAGCTTTTGCTTTAGACAGGCATTTTTCTGAAAATTCAGGCATTTTAGGTACCATAGACAGGCATCCCTCTATTTACATATGGTAACCCTAGTTGTGGTAGATACTCCGCACTAATCTAATCGCGTTATTCGTTCATTTGTCGCGCAAATACTTAATGCAAATTTAAGACTTATACGGTTATCACATGGACCCCATTGTCCAAATGGAACCAAATTAAAATAGAACCATTCGGAAAGCCACAGCTTTCAAATAAAAAAAGAATTATCAAAATCGGTTCACCCAGTCAAAAGTTATGAGGTAACAAACATACGGTATTCGTTCATTTGTCGCGCAAATCTTCTATATATATATAAAAACTAGCGGTCGCCCGCGGCTCCGCCCGCGTGGATGTCGGTTACCGCTGCAAAAAGCCTACCCAGGAAAGACACGGTCAGCAAAATGATTCCCAGGTCAATTCACAGACACCGACAGTAACATTGACGACGCAGTCATTATCCGCAGGCTGCACAGATTGTCTTTCTGTGTATGTTAAGTTGTTAATGATGAAAATATTTAAATGTAATTAATACTAAGTTTTCACTTCTGCCGGCAGTCCCGGAGCGCAACCCGTTGTTTAAGGATAGATAACTAAAGCGATTATTGTAGAGCTTCTCCATAAACAACATTTGACGTTAAATTATTTTCAGGTAACAAAATATACTGATGGTCGGGAGCCCCGACCCGTGATAGGGCAACGTAAAGTTGCCCATGCGTAAAACATTCTTTTCGTAAATCAATTCCTACTAATTTGAATGTTTGGCCCTGGGATTTGTTTATCGTTAGTGCGAAAGAAATTTTTACTGGAAATTGGAGCCTTTTGAAGGGTATAGGCAAATCAGTAGGGATCATGGGTATTCTTGGTATATGAGCTAATTCACCAGCTGCAGGGCCGGTGATAATCTTCGCTACTATTAAATTATCTTTTAGCTCCTTTATAAGAAGTCTCGTGCCATTACACATGTTGGGGGGGGCTTAAATTTCTAAGAAGCATTATCGGCGTGCCAACTTTTAACGACAGTTCATGAGGTGGTAGCCCAGCGGGGTTCAGAGAATTTAAAAATTCCTGGGGGTAGTGCACAGCGTCCTCGATGTTAGTGACGGTGTCTATGGATTTATAGCACTTAACTTATCACTTAACATATCATTTTCGCCATCATGTCAACACAATATTGACTAAATAAGTCTCTGTAATAATGTAACGGATTAAAAGAGTTAGTTCTAAACATTAATCTAAATGCATAAAATTGCATGCACGAAACAGTTTTATTACGCGCAGAACCCTGCTGAGGGATAGTCAAATAATAACCGTCTTCTCCTGTCGCAAACATTATAGGATACTGTAGTGGATCATAGGACCGATGTAGCTCAGAAACTCTTTTGAGCTGTCCGTCTCTACCGTGTAAGACTATATCCCTGGGACCTTTGTCTTCATCGACCAAGAGAACGGCTACCTCGTTTACAGTAGGAGCATTATATCTGCCTCTGTGTGCTGTCTGTGGAGTGCGATCTGAATGAATAATTAACTTTAAATTATCTGAGGAGTTAAGTTCTAAGTTTTGTTTAAAACTTCGTATATACACGTTATGATTATTCAAAGCGGTCTGTAATTCACGAATTAAATCCATTTTTAAGGTTGGTGCGATGCTTGATCGCAACGATAACTGGTCTGCATCCGAAATAAAATATATTTGCAAGAACTGTGGGTTTTGGCCTGACGGTGGTAAAAGGCTACCAATGAGATGATACACCTGTCCTTCAATTTTAAAAGTGGGCATAAAATTTCCTTCCCTGATTTCTTTTGCGCCAAACGAAGTCATTTGAAAAAGACTATTGTATCTACGTATGTTTGTTAAAAAATGACCAGATAATGGATGGTTATTAGTTAAAAGATTTTTTATTGGTAGTGGTGGCTCCTGAAGGTTAGGAAGACAAATTTTACCTGAAGCACAGCACATACCATTAGGTTCGTCTGTCCATTTCTTGGCAGAGCAGTTAGAGCAGATCTTATTCATGACTCCGATTTGGACGGACGCTTGTTGTGCATAATCAACCTGCGGATCATATCTGAAAGCCAGTCTGTTGCTGTTAGCTAAAATTCGATTGCGAACTGTGTTTGTGGACAACTGCTGTCTCTCTGCTTGAACTCTAAGGCGCTGCAAACGCTCGACACTCGACTCTCTTTCGCGCAACTGAGAGGTCCTTATATTTTGTTCATGAAGACGTTGGGAACGCTCCAGCCTCGACTCTTGAGCGCGTAGCTCGGAGGTTCTCAGACTTTGTTCGGCAAGGCGTTGCGAACGCTCGACACTTGACTCTCGTTCGCGTAAGTCAGAGGTCCTTACATTTTGTTCATGAAGACGTTGGGAACGCTCCAGCCTCGACTCTCGTGCACGTAACTCAGAGGTTCTCAGATTTTGTTGTGCAAGGCGTTGCGAACGTTCGACACTCGACTCTCGTGCGCGTACCTGAGAGTTTCTCTGATTTGGTTCAGCAAGGCGTTGTGAACGTTCAGGTGAAGATTCTCCCATACGACGTATTCTTGCTGCCCGTGCTTGAGAACTATGTTTAGAAAGTAGAGACCTGGCTCTCTTAGGCATTTTCAAATGTTTAAGAAAATGTTAATAGCGTGTAATAGTCTAGCTCTGAAAAGAACTGTTGTTTAGCCCTGAAAAGAACTGTTGGTTAGCCCTGAAAAGAACTGTTGGTTAGCCCTGAAAAGAACTTTTGTTTAGCTCTGAGAAGAACTTTTGCGTAGGTGTAGTTTTAAGAACGAAATCTAAAAAAAAATCGCACGAAAATTATTAGACTTCGCGCACGACCGCTGCGTAGGGAGCCGACCTCGCGACTGAGCCGCGCGGGTACCTTACTCATAGATCTAAACTCTCTCCCGCACGCGCACCCCCGCCTTGGTGACGCCCACTTCGCAACGGGCCGTGCAGCAGAAATCGTAATATTTTAATTTCGCCATAACTTCAAAACAAAACGTCCAATTTTAATCATTCAAAGACCAAATATTATCTCCATAAACTGTTCTTAGTGATGAAATCATTTATTTTGATAAGGATTAATAGCATGAGTAAAATAAACGCGTTTAAATGTAGTCCAAAAAAAATTCAAGATTTTTAAATAAAAAAATGGTTGCTGTGCCTCACTCGACATAGATGGGTATAGTGTGTCGCGGACTTTTTTGTAGATATTTATAAGATCTACAATTGATTAGAACATTTCATGGTTCTATCTTTTATAGTTTAGGCAGCGTACGCAAAATAAGTAACTTTTCTGGTTGATTTTTTACACCTTGTGTCCGAAAAACCCAAATATCTTACGGAACCCTATTTTTTTCCAAAATAAAATATAGCCTATGTTACTCGTGGATAATGTAGCTTTCGAATGGTGAAAGAATTTTTAAAATCGGTCCAGTAGTTTTTGAGCCTATTCAGTACAAACAAACAAACATACAAACAAAGTTTTCCTCTTTATAATATTAGTGTAGATTAAGAACACTGATTAAAACATAAAAGGTCGGTACCTATCAAAAATTTGAAATTCCTCATAGTTCGTCTCTAAATCAGGAATGAATGAACTAAGCATGCTCTTTCGCCTATTATAGAAGAAAAAAACGTTTGGCTACAAAATAAGTGTTTACATTATTTTGTAATGAGTTGACAACTATGTTTAACCAATATCATTTTAACCTAACTTCCTTTTATTTTTTTTTCAGGTCTTCTTCAAATAAGACTGTATACAAGGAGTTTTTGAACCAACGCACACAAAGCTCTATCTGGGAACATTTCTTGAGAGCTGATAATGGACAGAGTGTTGAATGTAAGAATTGCAAAAAAAAATTGAAAACTCCAGGTGGCGCAACTGGAGCGTTACACACTCACATGCGTGCCAAGCATATCGGAGAGATGCCGCAACAGCAGGAGTCGCAAAGCCCTAGTACATCAACGTCTAATAGTGGTCAAATTCAAACACGAAAACGTACGAATGAACCTTCACAAAAGAAAATTAAACTCACTGATTATTTTTCAAATATGGAGGTTCGAGTGGCCAGAATGGCTGCATTGGATGGGATACCATTGAGCACATTTTGTACGTCAGAAGATCTGAGATATCTTTTTAAAAACTCTGGCTACGATGTGCCGAAATCTTCTACGACTATAACACAGATAATTCTAAAACAGAGTGATAACACAAAAAACAAATTGAAAAATCAATTGAAAATTATGAAGTCTGAAAATAAAAGATTTACTATCACGTTTGATGAGTGGACGTCTACCCGTAATAAAAGGTATATGAATATAAATATCCACAATAAAGACTTTGATATGGCCAAATATAAAAATTTGGGACTTGTACGGATACAGGGGTCAATGCCAGCTGAAGTAGGCACTCAATTATTACAGCAACATTTGAGTGACTTCGGTTTAAGTCTGGAAGACGACATAATTGCTTTCACAACAGATGGAGCGAGTGTTATGGTCAAAATGGGTAGAAATTTTGACGGCCACCACCAATTGTGTATGGCTCATGGGATACAACTAGCAGTCCTGGATGTTTTATATAAAACACAAAAATCTCCAGAACCTGAAGTCCAGGAGGATGTCTCAAATACCGGCGCTGAAGAAGAAGAGGAAATTGAAGAAGATGAGGATGCGTTTATTGTAGAATCGACCAGAGTTCCAGAATCGGAGTTTTTATACAAAGGCACTATAAAAAAATTAAGAGATCTAATAAAATCGTTTAAAAACTCCCCTTTGAAAAACGACTTGTTGCAAAAGTACATTTTAGAAGAACATGGTAAAAATATTGACCTAATACTAGACTGTAAAACGCGATGGAACAGCTTATCAGATATGGTAGGCCGATTTCTCAAATTAAAATCATGCGTTTTTAAGGCGTTATTAGATTTGAAATCAAATGCGAAATTTACAGACGAAGAGATCCAAGACCTTCACGACATTCATTACAGCTTGGATGTAATAAAAACTACAGTTTTGTCATTATGTCGCCGTGATTCAAACTTATTGACGGCCGACGCTGCGCTTCGATTCATGCTAGAGAAACTTAATCTTCAGTCAAACGATCTCAGTGGAAAACTAGCCACATCTCTTAGAAAGAGAATTAAGGAAAGGCGAACAAATGTATTCGGTGTTTTGCAATATTTGCATAACAATGAGGAATTTTTTAAAACAGCTGCCTCAGAATATTTCACGAAACCATCGTCGGATGATATACGAATGTACATAGTGGAACTTTTGGAACGGTTGAAATATAATTCTACTCAAAAAAGCACTAATTTACAACCACAACCGAGTGCATCGGACGCAATTGCTACCAGTGACGATGATGACGAGGAGTTGACAATCGCACAACAGTTAGACAAAGAAATAAACAAAGTGACTGTATATAAAACAATTTCAACAGTAAACACAGATCTCCATTCCATTATTAGGGTAGAAATGTGCATTTACGACAGCGCTGGCGGCGGTCGCGAAGTTTTTTTGACTGCAGCGTATAATTATTTACTTTCGATAACGCCTACAAGTGTTGAAGCCGAGCGAGCCTTTTCATCCGCCGGATATTTTTGTAATAAACTAAGAAGTTCCCTAGGTGACAAAACTTTAAATGCCTTGTCATTTATGAGATCACATTTTCAAGAAGAAAGATTATATTCGGGACGATAAAAAATGGTTTGACTTAACTAAGTTCTTGAATAATTCATAACAATTAAATAAAATTATCCACCTCTTTAAATGAATCAATAATTTGACAGTACAGTGTTAGATTATTTTGTCATGGAACTAATTTTTTTTTTTTTTGTATCTATCTGTGGAGGCTTGTTATTAGCAATTTAGTTATATATTCTTGTTACTATAATGTTATTAGTCTGTAAGCTTTCTAAAAATTAAAAATAAAATAAATAAATATAAATAAATATTTTTTTGTTTAAATATTGTGTTTATTTTGATACATCCTTGAATTTGAGATAGTAAAAGATAACTGTAAAAATTGTAGATACTCTATCTACAGTATTTACAAAAATTCATAATCAATTTAAAAAAAATAGGAAAAATTACGTAATTACGGAATTACGGAATTGGAGAAAAAAGTTGCGTAATTAGTTACGTAATTGACATTTCCGTAATTTTGGAAGCCCTAGTCACAAAGCAATATGCTCATAACACGACAAAAACTACAACAATTTTGACACCATACAGCTTTTGTGCTAATAATTAATAACAAAATATACAAAAATCGAGACACTTACGTGAGAATACTATGTTTTTTTGGCGGGAAACGAACAAGCCGCTGTCACACGTCACGCTCAAGCCGCGGCCGGGCGCTCACTACGGGAGAGGGGAAGGGTGTCCACACGGAATAAAGAAACTTTATTCTTTGTTCTGTGGGTGTCCACCAGGCAAGTTTTAACATGATTGGTCAAATCGGCAACGTCGCAGTTTTCCTAATATGGCGATGGTTCAGTGTATCTGGTTGGTTCACTGTTCAACAACCGACCCTACATTCTATAAATGATGGTGAAAACTGGATCAAATCCGTTGCGTCGATAGTTTCGAAAAACAACGCGGTCACACAGACTATCGAAAAGATAGTATCACAGAAGAAGTCATAGACGATATGGCCAAAATAAGCTACTTACCTATGGATAAAAAAAAAATTACAAAAAAAAAACAAGTTTTTTTTTTAACCATAGGTAAATAGCTTATTTTGGCCATATCGTCTTTTATTTTTAACTTTTTAGTTATGGTAGATACTCCGCCCTAATCTAATCGCGTTAGGGCGAGCGCGCACTGCCATGCGTTTTGTTACCGCATAATTTGTGAAGTATGAAATGTCATAGAAGTGCGCGCACTGCGGTGAAATAAACGCATGCGGTAGAATCATCGCTGCAAATTTGCGGTGATTCTACCGCAATTTTTTTTGTATCGCATAGTGTTCTAAGAAGTACCGCGCACTGCGGTGAAATAAACGCACTGAGACTCGCTCAGTTGCTGTTGGGTTGCGACACAGATATGTCGTTACTTGGCGTTTGTCCGGCGATGGCGATGGCGGCGGCGGTGCGAGAGTCAGTTGCAGAATTTCAGGACCAATTCTTAACAAACTATTATAAGACTAGCTTCTGCCCGCGACTTTGTCCGCGTTAAATTTCTTGCAGCCCCGACTCCCCTCGTCAGCTTTATGATTGGAATACAGTTAAAAACGCTATAGTGAGCCAACCTTAAAAGATAGACATATGCTATCGTGAAATTTTTTATAGAATTTTTCAATAGGAACAATTTCGTCATAAATAATTGTTACGTTATTGTAGCCGTTTACGCAGCACAGCTCTCAAAAGGAATAACTTATCCTCCGTTTTTTGCAACATTTTTCATTGATGCTCCGCTCCTATTGGCCGTAGCGTGATGTTACATAGTCTAAAGCCTTCCTCGATAAATGGGTTACCACCAAACATTAATTATTTTTTCAGTAGTTCTTGAGATTAGTGCGTTCAAATAAACAAACTCTTCAGCATTATAATATTAGTATAGATATATACACAGATAGCAACTCTTGTATTAGTTCATAACGACATGTGGTGTGGGCTGCACAGTTGTAACTTGAATGACAAAACGTGCGTTTTTTCCACCGCACGGCTGCCCCATGTCAAAAGCTAGTAACTGTTTTTGACCAAATTTTACAGGAGAGCGTAAAAACATGTTTTAGGCTAGCCCTTCTAAACTATACATTGTCTGTTGAGAATTTATTGTTAAGAAGAAGAAGTAGTATGTAAACCTTAACTTGTTATATAAAATACCTGTTCATAATATACTGTACACATTTTATAATCCAAATTTATATTAAAAAAAAACAACTAAGAAAAATTTTACACTCAAAACCACTTCAAAACCTAGTAAGAAGTCTTACTAGATTTTGACCTGGTTCGAAAATATCATCTATAATCAACTTGCCTGGATCAAAACATAGCAAGAGTTATTAATAGTTTGTAATCTAATTTATAATTATGATTACGTAGAATCGTTTTTGTCTAGACCAAATATGGTAACTATAACAGGAGTAAAAAAATACACAGGTAAGTAATACAAACCTAGTAATAAAATCAGATTTATTTACTCATTATCAATCAGAAAACTTCGAAAAAAAGATTTAAATTGCTTCCATTTGGTCAACAAATGACAAATCTGCCGATTGATTATTTGTAGGCAAATTACGCCAAAAAGATTTTCTTGATTCTGGCATCATCGGTAGTAATTTAGAAATTATTTCATTCTTCTTTATTTCTTTAACTCCTCTCGGTTCCTCGACAGTGACCACTGGAGATTGGACATCAAATTTTTTTTGTAATAAATCCAGTTCTTGCAAATTTTTATCAAACCTGAAATAAATACATGGAATATGTAATTATATAAAGTTTTGTATAATTTTGTAATTAGTAACAGGATTTTATTAATAAAGCTAATGTCAATGAAAGACCGTTAAGAAAAATAAATATGTTCGATGAGATTCGATATAGTAATATCTAGCTAAATGTGATCTAATTGAAATGTAGCTTAGTTTTTTTTCTATAGATTTATTAACTAAAACTTAATATACCTGGTTTTATAAAAAAGGTTTTTTGAACCCTTTACAAATTTGGCCTGAACTACAGATTTTAACTGAAACTCTCTGAGTGGTTCACCTAAACGCCCAGCTCTCTTTTTCTTAGGCCAGTTGTGACGATGTAGAATTTCTAATATTTTGATATTTTTTCTTGACCTTAACACACAATCCTTAAAATCGCCAAAATCGTAAATATTACGTTCGCGTCTCATTCTTTGCTCGATGTTTGCATGAACGGCATCAGCAGCCATGTGAGTGTGCCCTTTAGTTAAATAATTTATTGTGATTGACTCAATGTCATTTACTTCGTTATTTACTACAATGACCATAGCAGTGAACAGCGTCCAATTTTTATTTTGGGCTGTACAGTTATCAGCCCAGAGGTGAAAATGTTGCACATCCCTCTGATTATCTAAAAAAGCTTTGATAGCATCTACAATATTGCTGGCATCTCGACCAGCAATTGCTTCATGCCACAACACACATATAGCGGGATCAAGTGATTTTTTTTTAATAGGGGCAAAAGTTAAATTAAATGTTATTAATCGACTTAAAAAGAAAGCATCCTTGTATTGAGGCATTTCCGGAATTAATACCACTTTTTGCAAATCCATAGAAAAATACTTTATTCTCCTTTCATTTCCTTTTGCTCCATCTAATCGGTATCGCTCTATAGCCAAATTAACTTTCTCGTTATGTTCTTTTTCCTTTGTTCTAATATCTTCTGGCACTTCGTCACCTTTTTCTGTGTATCTTTTGCTTTCTTCTTCGTAGAATGAACAATCAGCACATTTATCACCTTTCGGCATATTAAATGATATGTTCAGTCTTTTAATCGTTTGCCTATAAACTTCCAGACCACAGCGAAAATTTGGATGAATCCGTTTAAAATCTTCATGTATTTGCTTCAGAGTCAGATAACGTGGTAAATATCTTACATTTGGAGCATTGTGTCTTCGATAATGGCTTACTACTGGTTGATAGCTTAAGATATGTTGCTCAATAATACTCTTCGGTATTTCATTTCTATTCCCTCCTCTTTTATCTTTTAATACTTCACCAAACAAATTGCCTCTTCTTAATGCTTTACTTAATCCCGTAATTATTCCATCCGTGGTACAGCCCAGAGTATCAAGAAAAATTTTTCGGCAAACAGGAATAGAATCGTTACTATCAGATTTTGGAAAATAATAGAATCTAGATTCTTTTTTTATTATATCTGCATTCCCAGCTTCATTAACTCGGCGTTTTTTAACGCCAGTTATTTGAATACACTTGTTCAAAAAATTACGTTTTGATTGAAAATTAAGGTTCCAATAATTACTCCAAATTTGAATCCTGTCTCCAAGCGAAAGCGACGTACATTTACGATTACATTTTCCGGTGCAGGTCTCAATTATCATTGAATGTTTACTTTTTTGTTTGTGAGATCTTTTTGATGTTTTGACATAGTTTTCCTGTGCGTCTTTTTCATTTGCGAAAATTGGGCCTGGATAACCTGCTACAAATGTATTATTAATTGTGCTGGTATTATTGTCCTGTGTAATCGCATCTTTGGCCGTATAAATCGGGCTGGGATAGCGAGCAATAAAAACTTCGTCGTTCACCTTATTATTTTCGTCAGAAATAACTTGAGTTTCATGCTGCCTTGCCCTGCGTGGCTTCAGATATTTACGTAGCAAATTTGTAGATGAGGAAACATTTTCATCAGAACTAGAGCTTTCATTAAAATCTGAAGGTATGTAGTTAACATCAGCAACAGAATCGTCTAAATCGCTTAATGTAATGAGGTCTTCTTCTAGATCATCAGACCTTTCTGTGAAGTTATGTAGCGCACTGCGCAGTATAATTGTAAGTATTATCAGGGGCGGTATTAGACGTAGATGGTTATGGTTCAGTAGGAAAATATGTATTACCAATTTTATCAGTTAATTCAGTAGTAGAAGTAAATATAGTGTCATTATTGGACATTGGTTCTGGTGCAGTCGGCAAAAAATTAGAGGGTGTTTTATAAGCAGAAGCGGCTGTACTGCTGAAAGTTAATAAAAGAAAACTTGCAAAACCATCACCAACAAACAAGCAAATGATTAATACATATAAAACAAAAATAAGCAAAAACTGAAGAGAAAAACAGTCGTTCTTGTTTTATTTTAATTATTTTTTAAATAACATTCGTGTATAAGCTGCGACAATAAAGAAACAGGTTATAACAACAAAGGCTTGTGTGCAAACGTTAGTAATGAAATGAACATATAAAATCTGCCATAAACAGCTTTAAAATGTAATTAAATATACACGGTTAATACACAACACACAAATCTTACCCCAAAAATGACAAAATAATACTCACATATCATCATCAGCTGCACCGTTTGGTTCATTAATAGTACTCGTATTTATAGAATCCATTATTCGTTTTATTCGAAAATTACTAAGATAACGTCTTTTCATTGCTACGTATTTCTAACACAAATAAATCACTACAAATACTCGTAAAATTTGCCACAACGCACGTTAAATCGCCTTGAAGCTGTGCAAGTTTGTGCCGGTTCGCACGCGCCGCTCGTCAGTCTCATGATCGGGAAGAGCGCGGGGGGCGATACGAAGCGACGCACGCGCTGCATACTAGTCTATCTTATGTATTTTCTATTAAGTTAGAAAGAGATGGAAACGCCTTATAATAAAATACAACAAGTAAAACTCAGTAACTCGATAATTTAAAAGGCTTGTGAAAAGCAAAAAATCAATATTTAATACAATATTTCATTTCATAATCTAGTATGAAACTTTAAACATTTCAAAAAAATAGTAAGTGCTTACAAATACTATACTTATGAAATGGTTATATGACATACTAGGTTTTGAAATGGTTTTGAATGTGCGTTTGATGAATTTAGATGCTCTTACTAGGTTTAGGATACCCCATAACTTTTGTTTTAAGTGTATTTTTAATGTAGGTGTTTTTGCATTATGTAGGGACTACTTAGAAAAGAGTTTTTAGCTAAAAAACACCTTTTGCCTTTTTTGTAGACTTACTAGGTTTTGAAATGGGGCAGCCGCGCAGTGCGCGGACGCGGGAGTTCGTTTATTCTACCGTGCTAGTCTTGGGATTTTATCCGGATAAATACTCAAAATGGATAAATACTCAATAAATATCCGTTTTTACTGAGTATTTATCCAAAACAGCGGATAAATACTATTTTATGTTTTCGTAACGTAAGTTTTGTCATTTTACTAACAAAAGGATTAAAATGAATGAAAAATAGATAATGAAGATTGGTATCGTACCTTATTAATCATTTTAACAATTACAAAACGCCGATATTGACAATAATTTCATTCGAATACAGTTAGTCAGTCACTGTCAAAGTTAGATAAAATTATACATTTGGACATTCATTTTTCACATACATACATGAACTCATGCCTTTCTCCCACGGGGGTAGGCAGAAACTATTTAAGTAACACTTAAATCATTGTAATAATAAAAAAAACTACCTCATGAAAGTCGAGAAAGATAAACAAATCAAATATCTTGATTGGCTCGCGAGGTTGTCGACATTGTAGGATATGGATTCAGCGAGCAATGTGCTGTTTTGAGACCAGTGGTGATGTAATTATTCACCACAAGTAAAGCGCCTGCCTGAGTGCGAACACACGACCTACAAGTTGTAAGTCGGGGCTGATACCACCGGGCCACCACTGCTATCGCCAATATGAAAGGTATGTCAGACTTTTACTGACTAAAACCCACCTGTGTTCCTTTAGTTGCCTGTGCCAGGGTACCTCTATTAAACAGATCCGCAACCCTGGCAGGCATCGGTTCTCGCGGACCCCTTCAATATGTATGACATCTCTTTGAGGCGCGCGTGGAACACAACGCGCCGTCGACACGGGCCTGTTCATTACCGTGGCGAGCAATGGGTGGCTCGCCGCCCGCAAGCCCGTGCCTACGGTGGCCGAGAGTGGCCCGACGCCCGGGGTGTCTCCTCCTACGCCGCTGGCTAGGGACATGAGAGCGCACAGACTGCCTCTCCCTAACACGTTCCACCTCCTCCTTCGCGAGCCTTACTTCTTCGCAGAAGAAGGTGACAGCTTCTTATGCCCTCTCGCTCCATACCATGGCCTGCACCAAGGCCGGACGTGAGAAATCGCCGCCGCCAATCGCCTCTACGAGGATACGGCGTTGCTCCACCCAAGCAGGGCAAACCTCCACTCTATGCTCCACCATATCTTCCAGGCGATCTACACAGTGGTAAAATTTACTGAAACCTGCATTTAGATTTTCTCAAATCTAATGACTCATTATCAGTACCTGTCTGTAAATATAACCCATTTTATGTTGATTTCATATCCTTAAATATTATATACACTAGAAGGGCATTGCATTTGTTGGACTCTTGTTGAAAGACAGGTTCTGTTATGGGTTCAAAAACAGATATGCATTGATATACCTAATCCCAAAAGTTATCATCAAGCAAAGCTGCTTGTAGCATTTGACTTAACGATATATTTTTCTTTTGCGTACGCTGAGAGAGCGGCTTTTATATTTTTCATACTCCTTAGTGATCGCCAGGCTGCCCTATCTTGTGTAGCATGGCAGGTTTAACTTTTCTCCCGTTACCTTTTTTTACGATTTGTTGTAGCTCGATCGTGGTTTTTTGGGTTTAGTTCTTGTGATTTTTTGACTGTCTTATAAATCGATGAACGCTAGCTGCACGCACGGAAAAGCATGACTCACTGTCACGTTCCACCTGAACCGAGCGTGTAAGCGAGAGCGCGAAACAAGCGATAGAGAGGCACGATTGGCCTAAGCGTTAGACTTGTGAAATCTATCTCTCATCCACTCCATCGGCCAATACGTCTGAGTAAAAGAGACTTAGACATTATCACGTAAAATTATCGTCCGTAAACCGACTTTACAGACAACCAATTGTTTTTTAAAGTATTTATCATATCTACATAGTTTATACATTTTTGAAACTACCGCATTTCAGTGCTCATGGGAGCCAGCAAATGACTAGTGTGTGCTGCGCAGTTTAAAGGCTCAACACCTTTAACTAATTGAAAAGCCCTTTGCATGTTTATAGCGTTGGCAAACAACAACAACAAACTTGTCTTCGCCGCATTTTTCTTGACTTTTAGAAGCTCTTCACAGAGATAATCAATTATGTGGCTATTCTCTATACTCTCAACAAAAAAAGATTCTAAATTTGTATCTAAAAAGCATGCTCTATTAGAGACGTTTGGGCTTCTGACACAATTACAGCCCTGGCAATTGACATTAGAACTAAATAATGTAATAAAGTAGTATTTTTAAAAGCCTAAATAACAATAAAAATGATTAACATTTTAAAATAATCATCCGATGCGCAAAAAAGATATTTATCCATCATTTTGAGTATTTATCCGATAAAAATGAGTAAAAACGAGTATTTATCCGTTTCGGATAAAAACTCGAGTATTTATCCTCCGAGTATTTATCCACTGCCCATTACTATACCGCCGTGCGGTAGAATAAACGCACCGCAAGGCAGTGCGCGCTCGCCCTTATTCGTTCATTTGTCGCGCAAATACTTAATGCAAATTTAAGACTTGTGTGGTTTTCATATGGACCACATTGTCCGAATGGAACCAAATTAAAATGGGACCATTCGGGAAGCACCAGCTTTCAAATAAAAAAAGAATCGTTAAAATCGGTTCACCCAGTCAAAAGTTATAAGGTAACAAACATAAAAAAAAAATACAGTCGAATCGATAACCTCCTCCTTATTTTGAAGTCGGTTAAAAAGAGGGTAGTTTAAATTTGACAGGTAGCAGGGGCAGAGAATATTTGCATGATGACATTTTCCTTCCGTGCTTAGAAATTGGAGGAAGGCTCACAGAGAACATTTTGACTTTTATTACTACTTTCAGATTCAACAAGAGATCTTCGACGTAGAGAAGACCCTGGAGCTGCTGAACAAGGCCATCGAGGACAAGCTGCAGCCCATGAAGGTGGCCCACACGCGCCTGCAGGCCCGCACCAACCGGCCGCACCTCGAGAAGTGCCGCGACGACGCACAGAACAGGTGAGCAGGCAGATGGCGTGATAGTGACAATACATCGAGGACAAGCTGCAGCCCATGAAGGTGGCCCACACGCGCCTGCAGGCCCGCACCAACCGGCCGCACCTCGAGAAGTGCCGCGACGACGCACAGAACAGGTGAGCAGGCAGATGGCGTGATAGTGACAATACATCGAGGACAAGCTGCAGCCCATGAAGGTGGCCCACACGCGCCTGCAGGCCCGCACCAACCGGCCGCACCTCGAGAAATGCCGCGACGACGCACAGAACAGGTGAGCAGGCAGATGGCGTGATACTGATGATTTGATTTCAGTAGTCATATTGATATCAGTATAATTCTTGTATCATCTGTCTACCCTGTAGAGCGCCAAGGGGTACTGTAGTACCCAGAACGAACATAACTAACATCTACCCTCAAAATTAATTAAAAAAAAATCTCATTTATTTCAGCTTTTTAACTGTATATTTTATTTTGGTATACAATTGTGATTTTAATTTACGAACTACGGATGTGTATGTCGGATATCGGATTCGGATGTGATCCGAAACCACCGTTGTTGGATTCGATTTCCGGTCTAACTGTATGCAATCCTGCCGGGGTCGCGTGATTGTTCGAAAGAGATACCGTGACCCTGGCACATGGGCAACTGATGGAACACGGGTGGGTTTTAGTCAGTAAAAGTCTGACACGCCCTCCCGCTCCACCCAGAGCGGGAGAAGTCATTTGATGATTTCTCATCCTGAAAAAAAAAAAAAAAATAAAAAAAAAAAAAAAAAAAAAACTGTATGCAATTGAGTACCAGTATTTTACATAGAGTTTGACAAATTCATACGATACCCCTTGGTAAGATTGAACGTCCGACTTTCGGGCTTCTGACGACCCGTAATCACTGTTCAAGGTCTACGAAAGACAGCCAGGACTCACTGCTTAACGTGCTTTCCGAATATTGAAGGGGCTTGGTAGGTAAGTTTCATGGCGCGGGTTTGTGTTTTTAGCAGCATAGAGAGTGTTAGTGATATCAACACTCAAACTGTTAGATGCTATGAATTCGGTACATGACCTTCCCCCCGCGTAGACATTAACCGTCGGAACTTATTTAAATCTGCTGTTTCATCTACCAACAAAGTCAGAATGTGTGAAAAACTTTTTTTTTTATTTTAATCAATATAACAGACGAATAATTTGCGCATCCTTTACCTATATACAACTTTTGATAGTAACATGTCTCCCTGTGCAGGCTGATAAAGGAAGTGTGCGACTTGCAAGAGACGATGGAGACCCTCCGCTCGAAGATCGCGACGGCGGAGGGCACGCACCAGACGCTACTGGGCGTGCGCGCCGGGCTGGAGGCCGAGCTGCGCAACAAGACCACGACGCTCTTCATCGACCGCGACCAGTGCATGGGGCTGCGCCGCGGGTACCCCGTCACCGCCGCCATCAAGGCCTAGCTCGCCCACCCGCGATATACTCGCCGGGGCATTCCGTAACTTGGAGTAACAACAAATGTTCAACGATCTTTGATAAGCAAGTGATTTGTTGCTTCAATTTTATTGTCTGCCACAGGCAAGTAACGTGCGTCGTGCAAATGTTGCTTGGAGCAAATCTGTGTAAAGTCGTCAGTGTTGTCTATTATGTCTCGTTTTGATTAGGAGAAATTTTAAATGCAATAAAAATGAATCAATTACATTTGTTTCTTTTTAACCTCCGACGCAAAAAAAGGGGTGTTATAAGTTTGACGTGTATGTGTGTGTGTGTGTGTCTGTCTATCTGTCTTTGGCATCATAGCTCCCAAATGGATGAAGCGATTTCAATTTCAAAAAAATTGTATTATAGGTGACTTATGTGTGAGTGTTCTTAGACATGTTTGATGAAAAACGGTTGAGCCGTTTAAAAGTAATGGGGAAGAATAACCAAATGTCTGCAAATATACTCGAGTGGGGTCCCAAATGAAAGCGCACTGAAAGAGAATACTGATGACTTAATCCAGAGTGTTCTTAGCTTCACTTGATGAGAAAATTGGAGGTGGCAAAATTGGGACATGGAAATCCGATTGTCAAGTGAGAGCATCAATTACTACATCTCAGTCTTTGCAATTCTGCTAAAGATGATTTGTCATGTGGGTTATTAAAGGCCAAGCCTATATACCTAGGCTTGGCCTTTTCCTTGGATGGTGTAGTAATTTGTGAGCTCAACCAAAGACGTCGCTCCGCGAGGGCAGACGTCGTTGACGGCCGTATCCTAAATGCAATATTTTGAAGTGAGTAAATTGTTGCTATATTATGTAAAAGTATAAAAAATTTAAAAACAGAGAAAAAGGAATCAGAGGGCTTCAAAAAACTCGTCTGTGTCGCTGTCAATGGGAAAAGTTCCCAAAAGGCTGGCAGCATTGCTACGTTGTATGGCACTGTTGATTCTTTGGCCAATAAACTTTTAACAAAAAAAAAAAAAAACAACTGACTTCCTTAAAAAAATCACTACAAAATAAAAAATAACTTTAATTTCGAAAGTCGGTCTCTTATTTAAGGTTTTTGCCACCGACTTCCGAAATTTAAAGTTATTTTTGACTTTGTAGTGTTTTTTAAGGAAGTCGGTTGTTTTTTTTTTTTTTTTGTAAAAAGTTTTTAACTTATTAGTTGTGGTTAGGGTTACCATTTGACAGGCATTCGCCGCATTTGACAGGCATTTTAAGGTTTAGACAGGCGTGCGGCCGGCATTGGTCTGAGACAGGCATTTTTAAATTTTGCGCCCACGCGCGAAATTTGAATGACACCGGCGGGCGGCGGCTTTGACCAGCGCGGCGCGAGACGCGCTCGCGGGTAGCGCATGCGTAGTAGTGTAAGCGGCGCGAGAATGAGAGGGAGGATAAGCTACGGTGCGTGGGCGGGAGCGGGACGGGCGTCGGTGTTTTCTATCACTTCTCCAATGACGTTTAACTATGACGTTTTAACTATGATTTGTTTACGTTTATGTTTTAGAAAAGAAAGAACTATTTAAAAAAATAATGTCCTCTGACAAAACCATGAGTAAATAAATAAATAAATATCAGTAATAAATATCCCTCTTCATTATTATCTGTTGGCTTTTACTTATTATTTATTATTTTCAGAAAAATGCCTGTCTAAAGCAAAAGCTGTAGGTAAGCTTTTGCTTTAGACAGGCATTTTTCTGAAAATTCAGGCATTTTAGGTACCATAGACAGGCATCCCTCTATTTACATATGGTAACCCTAGTTGTGGTAGATACTCCGCACTAATCTAATCGCGTTATTCGTTCATTTGTCGCGCAAATACTTAATGCAAATTTAAGACTTATACGGTTATCACATGGACCCCATTGTCCAAATGGAACCAAATTAAAATAGAACCATTCGGAAAGCCACAGCTTTCAAATAAAAAAAGAATTATCAAAATCGGTTCACCCAGTCAAAAGTTATGAGGTAACAAACATACGGTATTCGTTCATTTGTCGCGCAAATCTTCTATATATATATAAAAACTAGCGGTCGCCCGCGGCTCCGCCCGCGTGGATGTCGGTTACCGCTGCAAAAAGCCTACCCAGGAAAGACACGGTCAGCAAAATGATTCCCAGGTCAATTCACAGACACCGACAGTAACATTGACGACGCAGTCATTATCCGCAGGCTGCACAGATTGTCTTTCTGTGTATGTTAAGTTGTTAATGATGAAAATATTTAAATGTAATTAATACTAAGTTTTCACTTCTGCCGGCAGTCCCGGAGCGCAACCCGTTGTTTAAGGATAGATAACTAAAGCGATTATTGTAGAGCTTCTCCATAAACAACATTTGACGTTAAATTATTTTCAGGTAACAAAATATACTGATGGTCGGGAGCCCCGACCCGTGATAGGGCAACGTAAAGTTGCCCATGCGTAAAACATTCTTTTCGTAAATCAATTCCTACTAATTTGAATGTTTGGCCCTGGGATTTGTTTATCGTTAGTGCGAAAGAAATTTTTACTGGAAATTGGAGCCTTTTGAAGGGTATAGGCAAATCAGTAGGGATCATGGGTATTCTTGGTATATGAGCTAATTCACCAGCTGCAGGGCCGGTGATAATCTTCGCTACTATTAAATTATCTTTTAGCTCCTTTATAAGAAGTCTCGTGCCATTACACATGTTGGGGGGGGCTTAAATTTCTAAGAAGCATTATCGGCGTGCCAACTTTTAACGACAGTTCATGAGGTGGTAGCCCAGCGGGGTTCAGAGAATTTAAAAATTCCTGGGGGTAGTGCACAGCGTCCTCGATGTTAGTGACGGTGTCTATGGATTTATAGCACTTAACTTATCACTTAACATATCATTTTCGCCATCATGTCAACACAATATTGACTAAATAAGTCTCTGTAATAATGTAACGGATTAAAAGAGTTAGTTCTAAACATTAATCTAAATGCATAAAATTGCATGCACGAAACAGTTTTATTACGCGCAGAACCCTGCTGAGGGATAGTCAAATAATAACCGTCTTCTCCTGTCGCAAACATTATAGGATACTGTAGTGGATCATAGGACCGATGTAGCTCAGAAACTCTTTTGAGCTGTCCGTCTCTACCGTGTAAGACTATATCCCTGGGACCTTTGTCTTCATCGACCAAGAGAACGGCTACCTCGTTTACAGTAGGAGCATTATATCTGCCTCTGTGTGCTGTCTGTGGAGTGCGATCTGAATGAATAATTAACTTTAAATTATCTGAGGAGTTAAGTTCTAAGTTTTGTTTAAAACTTCGTATATACACGTTATGATTATTCAAAGCGGTCTGTAATTCACGAATTAAATCCATTTTTAAGGTTGGTGCGATGCTTGATCGCAACGATAACTGGTCTGCATCCGAAATAAAATATATTTGCAAGAACTGTGGGTTTTGGCCTGACGGTGGTAAAAGGCTACCAATGAGATGATACACCTGTCCTTCAATTTTAAAAGTGGGCATAAAATTTCCTTCCCTGATTTCTTTTGCGCCAAACGAAGTCATTTGAAAAAGACTATTGTATCTACGTATGTTTGTTAAAAAATGACCAGATAATGGATGGTTATTAGTTAAAAGATTTTTTATTGGTAGTGGTGGCTCCTGAAGGTTAGGAAGACAAATTTTACCTGAAGCACAGCACATACCATTAGGTTCGTCTGTCCATTTCTTGGCAGAGCAGTTAGAGCAGATCTTATTCATGACTCCGATTTGGACGGACGCTTGTTGTGCATAATCAACCTGCGGATCATATCTGAAAGCCAGTCTGTTGCTGTTAGCTAAAATTCGATTGCGAACTGTGTTTGTGGACAACTGCTGTCTCTCTGCTTGAACTCTAAGGCGCTGCAAACGCTCGACACTCGACTCTCTTTCGCGCAACTGAGAGGTCCTTATATTTTGTTCATGAAGACGTTGGGAACGCTCCAGCCTCGACTCTTGAGCGCGTAGCTCGGAGGTTCTCAGACTTTGTTCGGCAAGGCGTTGCGAACGCTCGACACTTGACTCTCGTTCGCGTAAGTCAGAGGTCCTTACATTTTGTTCATGAAGACGTTGGGAACGCTCCAGCCTCGACTCTCGTGCACGTAACTCAGAGGTTCTCAGATTTTGTTGTGCAAGGCGTTGCGAACGTTCGACACTCGACTCTCGTGCGCGTACCTGAGAGTTTCTCTGATTTTGTTCAGCAAGGCGTTGTGAACGTTCAGGTGAAGATTCTCCCATACGACGTATTCTTGCTGCCCGTGCTTGAGAACTATGTTTAGAAAGTAGAGACCTGGCTCTCTTAGGCATTTTCAAATGTTTAAGAAAATGTTAATAGCGTGTAATAGTCTAGCTCTGAAAAGAACTGTTGTTTAGCCCTGAAAAGAACTGTTGGTTAGCCCTGAAAAGAACTGTTGGTTAGCCCTGAAAAGAACTTTTGTTTAGCTCTGAGAAGAACTTTTGCGTAGGTGTAGTTTTAAGAACGAAATCTAAAAAAAAATCGCACGAAAATTATTAGACTTCGCGCACGACCGCTGCGTAGGGAGCCGACCTCGCGACTGAGCCGCGCGGGTACCTTACTCATAGATCTAAACTCCCTCCCGCACGCGCACCCCCGCCTTGGTGACGCCCACTTCGCAACGGGCCGTGCAGCAGAAATCGTAATATTTTAATTTCGCCATAACTTCAAAACCAAACGTCCAATTTTAATCATTCAAACACCAAATATTATCTCCATAAACTGTTCTTAGTGATGAAATCATTTATTTTGATAAGGATTAATAGCATGAGTAAAATAAACGCGTTTAAATGTAGTCCAAAAAAAATTCAAGATTTTTAAATAAAAAAATGGTTGCTGTGCCTCACTCGACATAGATGGGTATAGTGTGTCGCGGACTTTTTTGTAGATATTTATAAGATCTACAATTAATTAGAACATTTTATGGTTCTATCTTTTATAGTTTAGGCAGCGTACGCAAAATAAGTAAGTTTTCTGGTTGATTTTTTACACCTTGTGTCCGAAAAACCCAAATATCTTACGGAACCCTATTTTTTTCCAAAATAAAATATAGCCTATGTTACTCGTGGATAATGTAGCTTTCGAATGGTGAAAGAATTTTTAAAATCGGTCCAGTAGTTTTTGAGCCTATTCAGTACAAACAAACAAACATACAAACAAAGTTTTCCTCTTTATAATATTAGTGTAGATTAATCCCTATTTCCCTTGGTCACGCCATAACGCGGGAACGGCTGGACCGATTTCACTTCTTTTTTTTTTGTTGTGTTTGTTATTGTCAGGAGAAGGTTCTTATGAAAGAAAAAAATAAAAAAATCGCTAAGCTAAGAGATAGCGCGGGAAGACAATGGGATGCGATTAGGTGGGTCGGGGGAACAATAATTTGTACTTAATACAAATCTAAGACTTATGTGGTTTTCACATGGACCCCATTGTCCGAATGGAACCAAATTAAAATGGGACCATTCTGGAAGCACCAGCTTTCAAATAAATAAAAAAAAAAAAACATCAAAATCGGTTCACCCAGTCAAAAGTTATGAGGTAACAAACATAAAAACAAAAAAAAAAAAATACAGTCGAATTGATAACCTCCTCCTTTTTTTGAAGTCGGTTAAAAATAGGCCAGCCTTCTGGTCACCTGAAGAGTCGACCAACCGCTTGGCTATATCTCGAAAAACCAAGTGGGAACTCGGACCCCATGGCCCTAATGTTTCAACCCCAAACGGCTCAAATATGTAACTTCCACTGAGATTGGAATATTTTCGCCGTTTGAGGTTTTCCGCACCTGCAGCAGCCGCCCCAGCGCATCCCATCGTACAGGGAAGGTGGGATGGCGCAAGGGTGTCGACACATGTTGCGTCCCACACCAGAGGCCTGCCCACCTTCCAGGGCATTATGGTCATTCCGTCTGGTCTCTTCCCATCGGCGCGTGCCAAGGGTTCTAAAACAGCTGGCACCCCGGTGGTGACAAGAGCACGACGGATGGTGGCCTGCGCTCTTACTGCAAGATAGACCATGGTGTCCAAGGCAGTCGACAGCTTCACCGCACTGGCAGCGATGCGGAGTCCGGCAAGGAGCGCCCAGACGCAGACAGGTAGCGAGGTGTCTATGTTGCTTAGTTAGGTAATGGACTATTTGTAATTAAATTGTTAGGTTTGGAGCGGTCCCAACGCGACGTATTTTTTTTCAGAATTATTAATACACACTTAGGTACTTTAAGATTGAGTTTTTTTATTAATTTTTTAGGGTTCCGTACCAAAATGGTGAAATGGAACCCATGGTGAGAATCAGTCTGTCTATCCGTCTGTTTGTCACAGCTGGATATCTCAAGAACCACCCTTGCTGTTAACTTGAAATTTGGAATAATTTTAGACTGCCTAACTATTTTGCAAATACGAGAGAAATAAAAATATGAAAAATGATTTACAACAGGGACTGAACGGGAGCCTTGAAAAATTAAAGTAGGGCTTTTTTTTCAGGCAGCATAGTTTTCGACTGTTGACAAGAAAAAAAAAAACAACTTTCGAAGATTGCATAGAGAAAAACAGCAGTTTATGTAAAGATTACAGGCTAAATGAAACGTACTTTTTCAGAAATCGTCAACAAAAATTACATTAGTTCCACCCACTATCAATAATATATTACTCTAAGTCTTAGAGTAATATATTATTGATTATAGTATAGATGCTAGTCATACTTAAATATCTTAGAGTCTAAGATATTCAAATATGACTAGCATCTCCCACGACTTCATCCGCGCCATATTTCTTGTTCGTACGCGTCCCGTCGCGTCGTGTCGAATCACCCGCCCGTCAGAGGTCTTCATATTCGAGAGTTTTTTTACTCGGTCTTTTTACTCGGTCCTTTTTTTCTGGGTGGGAAATCGTCAAATGACGTCTCCCGCTCTGGGTGCAGTGGGAGGGCGTGTCAGACTTTTACTAACTAAAACCCACTTATGTTCCTTCAGTTGCCTGTGCCAGGGCCACGGTAACTCTTTCGAACAAATCCGCGACCCTGGCAAGCATTGGTCCTAATTTTGCTGACATCTCTTTGAGGCGCACGTGGAACACAACGAGACATCAATGCGGGCCTGGGCCTTTCTGGTGGACTTGCGGGCGGCGAGCATGAGCAATCATAAAGCCCGCGGCTACGGTGGCTGTGGACTCCAGACGCTCGGGGCGTCTCCTGCGGCGGCTTAGGGCGTGAAGGCGCAGAGATTTCCTCTCTCTCACGCGTTCCGCATCCTCCTTTGCGAGCATTACTGCTTCGCAGAAGCTTCCGGCCTCCCATGCCCTCTCGCTCCGTACTATGGCTTGCACTGCACTGGCGGTGCTCCGCCCAGGCAGAGCATACCACCATCGTATGCTCCACGTGACCGCCAGGCGATCCACACATTGGTAGCACAGGCGTTTCCTCCCATCTTATCCGGAATAAAAAACTCCCGAAGCAGCCGTATCCAGTGAGGACTTGTGTAAGGTTCTCCAGCCACTCTTCAAAAAGGGAATATGCCACCGCAATTTTGGCATGCCCCGCACTGGGTTGCGACAATCTCACTCGCTATGTCGCCATGATATCCTGCCAGAGCTCTGTTCGCCGAACCGTGATTTCTCGCGGCAGCGGAATTTCGCCCCAGCACACGCCGCTCCCACATTTAGTGCGAGGACTTATGCCTCGATGCCACGCAATCCGGCAAGGAGGGTCTAACTTTAACTTAGTTTCATAAAGTAGAGACTAACTTGTCTAAAATTTTTACTTTTTGCTACGTTATAAATAACTATGTATATTTATACCTACCTTATTATTCATTAGCAACTGTTGTTTGATATAGTATTTTGCTAATAATTACTAGCGATATGACAATCAAAATGTTTAAATTCATTTAATTAGTATTGATTATGGTTTCAAGATAAAACATTCACTGCAACAGTTTTGCAGCGTTCTATTGTCACTATTGTATGATTCGCTGTTTCCGTAGCAAAACCTGCTTAGAGGGTTTGGCGTGCTTTAGGTCACCTAATATACTTTTGTTTTAAAATCCTGCAACCACAAGGGAATCCATCAAATTTGTGAAGGGACGTTCGCCATGTTTGATAATAATACCAGTGAACAGTATGATTCTACTGAGAGTGTTGACGACGTTTGGAATCTGAACTTATCTTATACTCAATATTTTACTATAGAGTGCGTTGTGGTTGTGCTGACACTACCTACGTTGATATATGGTGTGACTTCATGGTGCATTTTGAAGAGATTTCGGAATTACAGAAACTATGTCTTTTTTAACGCAATTTTATCAAACTTCTTACTCAGTTTAATGGGTGTTATAGATATGTACACTAATGCAGTTTATGACATATTTTATTATCTCGATTTGTACTTATCTACAGCGAAGACGCACTGGCTAGTAGTAATCAGTCACACATTTTACGTGGACTTTGTGAAAGTGTTTAATGTGCGTATACAAGGGAGATATCTTAAAAGTAGCCTCTTTGGTTGGGGTTTGTCTTTAATAACAATCACTATTTCTGAGTATGCATTTGACCATACGACACTGCAAACATTTACAAGCAATATATCATCGTCTATTTTTGTAAACAATATGGTATTCGATTTCATAGTCTTGGGACATCAAATTATACCGGTGATGGTTAACTGCTTTTTTTACATTATAATTGTAGTTTCACTTTGTCGTAGTGTCAACACGAACACACATACAGCTTCTAACGTCTGGCGTCGCTTGTATATAGCAACTTTAATATTTATATTGAGCGACGTGTTATTATTGTATGGTAATTTCATTCAGTGGATAATTTTTAATCGCACAGCATCTATTTTTGTAACATTGTTCATTCTTGTAAATCCACTAATATTAGACGTTTTTTTCGTTGTTTTAAAGAGTAATCGAAATATATGGTATGAGTTTTACGTTAATAAATTAAATCAAAGGCATAGAGATCACGATATCAACTTGCGAGAAACAATTGCCCGTGAACCTGCTGGATCGGTACCTGACGTATAAATTTCAATATAATTATATTTAAAACTAGCTTTTGCCCGCGGCTTCGCCCGCGTGAATGTCGGAAATTAACGCAGGTATTTTTCTAAAATAAAAGAACTTTTCTAAAATAAAAGTAGCCTAAGTTACTCCTTATTACATAAGCTACCTGCCAATAAAAGTCCCGTCAAAATCAGTTCAGCCATTTCAGAGATTAGCCGGAACAAACAGATAGACAGACAAAAGTTTTAAAAATGATTTTTTGGTGTAAGTACCGTATTTACTTTCATATGTATACACTTCAGATATATTTATTTGTATAGATGTATAGATAAAGTTTGACCTATTAATTCCTATTTTAACCCCTGACGCAAAAAGCGGGGTGTTATAAGTTTGACGTGTCTGTCTGTCTGTCTGTCTGTGGCATCATAGCTCCCGAATGGATGAAGCGATTTCATTTTTTTTTTTGTTTTTTGTTGTTTTAAGGCCAGGTGGGACCGTTTTCACATTTTTTACCGTTTTTAGAATTGCTTTTTGATAGGTAAATTTTTACTTTCAGAATCTGAAAAAAATATATATTTAAGATACATTCTTTCTCCTTAGCTTGTACCCGTTCAAAACACGATACAATCAAATTTACTCGATAGAAAAAAAAGCCGAACTAACTTCGATTTGCAGTTTTTAACAAGTCAAATTTCATTTTAAAGAAGTACTAATACTCCTATTTTTATATAATTAGTATCAATTTATAGATAATTTATTTTGGAATCGATTGAACCCGATAATTTTTTTTCATTACATTTCTAAAAAAAAATATCAATTATTCAAGTGATTTTCGATCGGCGCGTCCAGCGTTGCCAACTTGACGGATTTTCCGTCAAATCGCATGAGTAAAACGGAACAAAACATATGTTAATGGCTGACGGATTTTTTAGCGGAATCTTATGAATATTACTACTATAACTATTAATACTAACTATTCAGCCTTCAATCGATTAATTTATTTATGATTAAAAACCGTGGCATGTTTAAACTACATTTAATATGTAATTTTATCATCACGTTGGCAGCACCAACTAATGAAATGATCTGATCTTATCTGTTAGGAAACGGAGACTTCCCCTTGGCATAAAGAATCAAACATAGTCAGAAGCTAAGAACAAAACGTACGTCAAGTACTCAAGTAGGTATACTGTTTATGTGCCGGTTCGGGTTCACGTACGAATAAGATTTACTAGTCAAGAGTCAGACCGATATTAGTTGGTAATAATTGTTTTAACGTTTGTGTCCTTGTATATCGATAATTTTTCGGTAAAAATGCCAAAACCGCAATATAAACAAAAGTTTCGCAGTGAGTGGCTTCAAGATAAGTTATTTAAAGATTGGCTTGTTAGAAAAGAAGACGTTTCTGGTGAATCCCTACCAACTTTATATTTCCAGAGCTTTAGAAGTTAGAAAGTACTACAACCTCGCCTTATCATTACGGGTACCTATTGTTATTTAAAAATAATTTCTACAAAGAACTTAGATTTTATTTGTATGTTTTTTAAATTAAAAAATGAATCTACCTAGTTGTAATTATCTTTTAATTTGTCGCATGTATATTTATCATCTATCATTATTTGGACGAAATATTCTAGCGGATTTTATTGGCGGAAAAAAGAGAAGGAACAACGGATTTCTAACGGATTTTTTTAATAGAGTCGGCGGAATTTCAATATTATTGTTGGCAACACTGGGCGCGTCGCTTGCCAGTGTCCTGCGAGACGTTATCGAGGTGAGACCTGTGACAAATTTTTGCGCGCGCGCTTCCTTTCTGCTGCGTAAGTAATAATAAGAGAAAATAAAATAAACTGTAAATAAATATTGTTTTATAGAACTTATAAAGACCATAGTTGGTTAAGCTTTTGTTTTGTGTGTACGGTTCTCATTGTGTAAATGATTGTAAAACTTTAAAAACAATATTTTGTGATTGTATTGTGAAAATTGCGACTAAAAAAAACGTTTTACAAAAAAAAAAAACATCTGACTTCCTTAAAAAACACTACAAAATCAAAATTAACTTTAATTTCGAAAGTCGGTGTCTTAGTATCTGTATTTAAGGTTTTTTTACCACCGACTTCCGAAATTAAAGTTATTTTTGACTTTGTAGTGTTTTTTAAGGAAGTTGGTTGTTTTTTTTATAAAAAGTTTTTATTTTTAACCGACTTCAAAAAAAGGAGGAGGTTATCAATTCGTCTGTATTTTTTTTTTTATGTTTGTTACCTCATAACTTTTATATTAAGAGCAGTGGTGGCCCAGTGGTAACGGCCACGACTTGCGAGTAGTAGGTCGTGAGTTCAAACCCAAGCAGGCGCATTACTTTGTGTAAATTATTTCATCGCCACTGCTCTCAAAACGGTGAAGGAAAACAACGTGAGGAAACCGGCATGTCTTAGAACCAAAAATTCGAAGACGTGACATCTACCAACCCGCACTGGGCCCGCGTGGTGGATTATGACCCACTCCCTCTCACTGTGAGGAGGCCTGTGTCCCAGCAGTGGGAACATTATAGGCTGATGATGATGATGATGATGTAGAAATATATAAGATGTATGTATTTAGAAATATATAAGTATGTTTATCAGTTGTCTGGTTATCATAGTACAGGCTCTGCCTAGTTTGGGATCAGACAACGATTTGTTGGTTGTCCAAGGATATTTATTTATTTATATTTATCCATACTTCCATTCAT
Organism: Aporophyla lueneburgensis; assembly: GCA_932294355.1. NCBI lineage: Eukaryota > Metazoa > Arthropoda > Insecta > Lepidoptera > Noctuidae > Aporophyla > Aporophyla lueneburgensis. Next base: position 29,020,720 of record OW028753.1, read on the forward strand.
CCATACTAACAAACTGTTGCATTCATAATACATATAAGTCCAGGTTATAAACTATCTGCGTGCTAAATTTCATCCAAATCCGTTCATTCGTTTTTGCGTGAAAGAGTAACAAATATCCATCCATACATCCATACTCACAAACTGTCGCATTTATAATATTAGTCCAGGTTATTAACTATCTGCATGCCAAATTTCATTCAAATCCGTTCAGCAGTTTTTACGTGAAAGAGTAACAAACATCCATCCATACATCCATACTCACAAACTTTCGAATTTATAATATTAGTAGGATACACTAGATACAATTAGCTGCTGTATACAAATGTTCCAACGAGGATTCAATCAAGAACTATGTAAAATAGTTTTAGAGATAAATAAATAAAAATATTTGTTCTTGTATTATATTTTCTTCTGTGGTTTCTATTACTGTGGACATACTGATGTCGCTACTCTATGACCTGTCTGTGCTACGCCCGCGCCGCTCGGACTTTTGGCGCGCTTACGTGTTCGACAAGAAGGACGCGCGGGAGGCGCCCCGCGGATTTCCCCGCACCTCACCCCTTCAAATCTGTATGAGTGTCGAATCACTTAGCCTTAAAAGGTGACTTATGTGCGAGTGTTCTTAGACATGTTTGATGAAAATCGGTTGAGCTGTTTAAAAGTTGGGGGGGCGGGGGGGTGAAAGTGGGGAAGAATAACCGAATGTCTGCAAATAATGCCCGTTTCCACCGCGCGGCCAACTCTTAAAATTTGATGAAAGGACAATGCTCAATGATGTATGGAATCCCGTACCATGTTGCATCAAAATCAAACTTTGTTTTTTATATACTACATTGATCATATTATCTCCTACAAAAGTTCTTTTTGAAAAATAAACCCGGGTTTCAGAGTTATTTAGTAAAATCAAAATAACCTAAAAACTAGGTCTGTTTTGGTCGACGCTGCCAACGACTTGTTTTATATCTACTTAGACACGTTATACACGGACGAATATTATTGTTCTAAAAACAGCGTAATACACGTATATAAGTTATGAAGATTTACGAGTTATAGCAACGTCTAGCCCCACCACAGGGTTCGTGACTGAAACTCGTTTTTCTTTAATACGTTGAGTCTCACAGTTACCTACTGGATACAAGTCACTATCTGCTTAAGCAGTCTTCCCGGTGGAGACTAAACTATAGCCTCCAGCCAGGCACATGTGACACTCGGTGATTTGACCGACCCTTATATTATCAACAGTGTGAACCGGTAACGTGGGTATAATTCTTGCCAAACTTCTTGACCGCTCTGAAGTTGGCTACAATGGCTGCGCAGTCGTAAATCTAATAAAAAAACAGCAGCCTATAATGTTCCCACTGTTGGGACACAGGCCTCTTAGTGAGAGGGAGCCGTAATCCACCACGCGGGCCCAGTGCGGGTTGGTAGATGTGACATGGCTTCAATTTTTTGGTTCTAAGACGTGCCGGTTTACTCATGATGTTTTCGTTCACCGTTTTGCGAGCTGTGTGATGACATAAATTACACAAAGTATATCGCCTGTTTGGGTTTGAACTCACGACGTACTACTCGTAAGTCGCGGCCGCTACCACTGGGCCGCCGCTACCACTGGGCCACCACTACTCACCAATACCAATAATACATTATCATAAATAAGGGTGATCAGTCAGACTGATAGGTAAGTGATAGAAAAATGAAACAAACAAGTTCATTTGGGTTTTTAATAGGGATCAAAGTCAAAAATATTTATTTAACAAAACTGTTACATAAATCATTCATCATACTCCTGAAAAAAAACATCTAAATCCGTTGCTGGCGAAGTTATGTCATTATACCGTCCCCAGCTCAATTACTATACTATCGTCATTACATGAGCACAGCAGCCCACTGTTCGCTTACCAAAGAGGCGACTGCAGCAATAACCTACTGTGGTTTCTAATGTGTTGGCCACAGCATCATCTCTGCTAATCAATAAATACATGTGATAAGTACGACTGTTGACATGTCTCGAATTAATCATACCTCTTAAGAGGTAATTATTAAGCCCTAAAATCAAAGGTACATCATCATCAATAGAATTATTCACCTCAACTGAATAAATACCAGTCCGACGGATGTGTTCCCTATAATAAGATCTAGCCTGCTTGAGTTGGTAGGTCTCAAGAGCTAACATAGTAAGCCATCTTAACATCAATTATGGCTTAGGAATATTGAGATCTCCACATGGTCCAGCATCTGGCAGACCTGGGCGATTGCAGTTGTACACATCACAACGTTGAACATCTCTGTAGCTGACCTCCAGCAAGCAGCACATACTCTTTCCAATCTTGATATCTATAAAAATAACATGATTATACATGTAATACAAAACATTTCACAATGGGTTATAGACTTGATAAAAGTATTACTGTAATGTGATGTAACTAGGAATACATGATAATGATCAGGCAGTAATTGTGTCAAAATAGATAATAATTAGGTTTCATTTTTATGTTGTAACATAAATAAAAATATTTACCAAATGGAGCGGAATATTTCTAACTAAAATGTTTCTCTCTTGTCGATCTTGTCTTACAGGATATGGTCTGGTCTGGTGGTAGAATAGAATTGCCACAAGAACAACATAATTTTCCATGACCAAAAGCAGGCAAAGATAAACTTCCTTCACTGATAGTGTTTGCTCGATCTTGAAGCAGTCTCAAACACTCTGTACAAAGCACACATTCTGAAGACATCTGCAATTAAACCATGAGTGAAAAAGTGTGCTTCTACCCTTTATGACGTTATCTATCTTCTGTAACATATTCAAAGAAATTACATCTACAAGTAATCAAGAGTAAAGCGTTTTTTGGCCTCAAACAGGTTCGTTTTGTTTTTGTTATTTATTTGTTGGATATTTCCTGTGCGAGTCCAAAAATGTTTTCATTCATTCTATAAAAATAATCTTTTGTAAGCTGGTACATTCATAAAAAGATTAGTCAGGAAATAGGTGCCTGACATTCATAAGTACCTATATATTCAAAGAGTAAAATAAGATCTGCTTACCTGAGTAGAAGTTATCCAAGACTGTAACAAGTTAATCATTGGAGTAGACGCTTGTTCTAATGTGTGTAGGTTTCTGGGTATCAAAAATGAACTATTGATACATCGCCGGTTTTGCCGGGTGACTGACGATGTCAATCGGTCGACCAACTCGACATATTTGCACAATGAAATACTCACAAAAAAGTTCACAAAAAACAAACAAGTTCTACTTTTCAAAACAATTCAATAATATTATTCAATCTAAACTCTCAAAAACACAGACGGTACCAACATACTCGCTACTCGCTAGCGCAAACCACAGACTAGGGATGGCGATCTGAGATCGATTAATCGAAGAATCGATGTTTCAGACCAAAAAAATCGATTTTTTAAATCGATTTGTAGTACCGAATCGATTCAGTGAATCGATATTTCATCCTAGAAAATCGACATTCCATTTTAGACATTAAACCGAGAGCAATAAATGCAATAAAACTTAAATTTTTTATATTAAATCACAGCAACAACTTTCATAAAAAAAATAGTGAAGAAGTGGAAGTAATAGAAAGGATATGGAAAAAGGATTAGGATTTTCATAAGTTGCTTGTGAAAAACCAACTCTCTACATGTAATGCACTTGCACTGGAAAGTCAGGGCTTTAACAAAGAATTTAAACACCTTTTGTCGCAGGCAGTTATGCATTTGAAGTATAATCATATACTTAACTGGCGAGAACAATAAAACTATTTATCATCCATCACGTTCACTCAATAGCAATGATGTATATATGCGTATCGTGGGAGCATCTATTCCTTGTGAGCGCCTTTTTTCAACTGCCGGCACTTGCGATGTGCAAGTGATGAGTGGAACCGCTGGGATCCCATTAGACTTGACAGACTGTCGTTTTTAAAAGCTTAGATATTAAGCAATGGGAACTTTAAGCTATATTGTACTAGCTTTTGCCCGCGGCTTCACCCGCGTGGATGTCGGAAATAAACGCCGGTATTTTTCTTAAATAAAAGTAGCCTAAGTTACTCCTTATTACATCAGCTACCTGCCAATAAAATTCCCGTCAAAATCGGTCAAGCCAATTCAGAGATACGCCGGAACAAACAGGCAGATAGACAAAAATTGTAAAAAACGTCGTTTTGGTATATGTATTGTGTATACATCCATATAAACTTAGTATAAAGTCGTTATCTTAATATTACAAACAGACACTCCAATTTTATTTATTTGTATAGAATAGATATAGATGTATAGATTATCGAATTCCCTGAACTAAAAAATCCCTGTTTTTACTATTATGAGATCGTTTATTACGGTATCTACTTATCTTGCTTTAACATAAAATGGATTTACGTCGAAACCCAGCACGGCGTTATCGTTGACAATGTTCACTTAAAAAAAAATCGATTTTGCAGAAATCGATCTTTTCTACCTCGATTTTTTTGTGAATCGATTCATCAGGTTACGATTCGAATCGATTCAAAAATCGATCTTTTTCGTAAAGAATCGCCATCCCTACCACAGACTACAGAGTACATTTCAGTACATGCGCAAAATGTCAGATGCACAGATAACAAATCCATTCTGTTGCATTCTACATCTTTTTTACTAGTTGGGAACGGCTAATTAACCATAACAAAACCAGATAAAATAATGATAATCTTTTAAATAGATATTCTATTCTAGTTTTTTTTTTTAATTAATGTAGAATCAGCAGAGTATTATTTTTACAGTGAACATGGCACTTTCAAAAATCAAGGTTATGTTAATCATTTAACACGTGAAGTGAAACGGAACGTCATTTATAGGAAATAAAACAATATCCATACTTTTAAACTTAAAAATAAATTCCCTGTTCAAAAACTAAATCCCCGACGTGTAACGTCGTAAAAAAATATGAAACTAATTACTTCAAAATTTTGGTCTTGATGCGTGAGACTTTTTGGTACCACTTTTGAGCATTCTCCTTTTGCCAGGAATTAGTTGTAATTTGTTACAACACACACCTCTTTTCCTGAATTTGTTACAAAAACTTAGAATAATAACGCATAGAACCGCAGTAGTTGCACAAAAAGTGAAGCCGTTTCAAGGTAGCCTTTTAAGGCTAAGTACGACTTTCGTACCGTTAGTACAATATACCAAGCGCTATTGTAAAGAGCTCCCGCAATTTCACAAAAAAATGACGTACTGTGTAGTGAAAGGGTGTCACAACTCATCACATAACCACGGAAAACATTTAAAGATCCCATTTCACGGGTAACTATTGCCTAACATCATATATTTTTGATTAAAACATTCATCGAAACAAAATAAATAAATCGTAAATGTGACAGACGCCATTACAATAAAAGTGTTGCTAGGAAAAGAAAAACATTTTACCCCATTTTTTGTTATTATAACTATGTACTGCCAATTTTATTGCAAAATCACATTTAAGTAGGTATTTTTATTAGCCTAATACTATTGGGGGTCCCACTTGTCAACCTAAGAATTTACCTATATTCTACTGTAGTGGACGAATGGGATGTGATCAGCACCCTTACTCGCCCTGGGACTTCTCCCACGTTTTTGACGTGCTTCCCTACTTACCTATTGCGCTGGTAAAACACGTCACCACGCACCCCTGAATGCGTAATAACACTACGGTCGACCAAGACCTCGGGAGACTGAACGTGAGGCTGAATTCTGAGAGAAACGGACGAAATAAAACACTTTTCTTCTAGTATTTTTGGTCCATGGACTCCGGCTTGTTCTTCGTTGTGCCTCTTCAACGGCTGAGCTGCGACTAAATGGGCCCGGCCGATCGTGCGTATTTTATAGTCGACGGGGCCGCTTCCCATTACCTTATAGACGACAGTGATTTTCAAGCCCATTTCACTGTTAGTTTTCATCAAGCCGAAGTCTTTGAACCCCTTTATTTTTAATTAATTATCACATAACCCTTACATTTTATATATTTTTACATTTGTTATGTGGTCCCTTCTTATATAAAAACACAATATTGCATGTACATAGTCACAATAAAAACTTTCTAGAACAAAAAACTTACAAAGTTTGACTTAGGACAATTGCCACTATCTTTAATCTATAATATCTCTGAATCCTGTGGTCCGATTTTGATAATTTAAACGTTAAAAGTGGTTTTACATCTAATTCTATCGTTAACAACAAAAATAGCAACAATCAGACCAGAAACAAAAAACCTCATTTTCAAGTTACGTAATTATAGAACATCCTTTCGAAATTTTGTACATTTCCTTACAAGATTCACTCAAATTGAAGTTAATTAGATTCTAATAAGAAAACTAAGCATGAAATCTATAAACTAAAACTAATTAGAATCTAATACATAAACTTATAAACAAGACTTTTCAAAATTATTAAATTCCTTACTAGCTACAAAATTATTCCTTATATTTACATTTTATTATCAAGGCGCTCTCTGCGCTACTTGCACCCACTTACCCAGAGGGGGTCTAAATTTGACATTTTTACGAACTTTTGAGACCTTTACTAATTTAAAAATGCTTTCTAACTTACAAAATCATTGTCAGGGTGCACTCCGATACTACTTGCGCCTAGATGCTTAGATTTCGTCGCCGACATTCTCCCCCTCGTGCGTCGCACCATCCTCCAGGCTCGGCGATACTCCCGGCACCAACAACACCACTCTCGAACTGGGTCTTCGTAGAACTCCTCCTCTGGTCTCGACGTCGACGATCCTGACTCGCCCGTCTGGTCCCGGATACACCTGCTGGATTCTGCCGCGTGGCCAGGTACATCTCGGCAGGCTGTGGTCGACGATGAGCACGACGTCTCCGACTCGTAGATCGGTGGGGTTGGTTCTTCCCTTGATCTTCCTGGGCAGCAGGGTAGGTAGGTATTCCCGCAGCCAGCGTTGCCAAAAGTGGTCAGCAAGCCGCTGCGTGGCCTTCCAGGTGGGTCTGCCCACCAGCTCGCTGTCTTCGAAGTTGCCGACTCTTGGTGCGCCACATGACCGCCCAATTAAGAAATGATTAGGTGTTAGCGCTTCTTCTTCAGGATTCTCGGAGAGGTGAGTGAGAGGTCGAGAGTTAACGATGTGCTCGGCCTCCAAGAGGAGGGTGTGGAGTATCTCCTCTCGCGGGTGTTTTTCTTTCAGGGTGGTGTCCAGCGCGGTTTTGATTGATCGCACTAGACGCTCCCATGCACCGCCCATATTCGGGGCACCAGGAGGAATGAACTTCCACTGCACGCCGATCTTCTCTGCTTCTGAGATGAGATCTTCTTGTTTCATGGTGTCTTGTGCTTCTTGTAGTTCTTTGTTCGCGCCGACGAAGTTAGTCCCGTTGTCGGTGTAGACAATCTTCGGCATTCCTCTTCTTGCTGCGAATCTCCGTAAGGCCATTATCATGCTGTCGGTGGAGAGTGAAGGGGTGAGTTCTATGTGTACGGCTCTAGTTGTTAAGCACGTAAATAGAGCTCCCCATCTCTTCTCATGGCGTCTTCCTACGGTGATTGTCATCGGGCCGAAGTAGTCTATGCCAGTGCACGTGAAGGGATGTGTACTGTGCATCAGCCTTTCTGAAGGTAGGTTGCCCGTCGGTAATTCTCGCGGTTTAGCTCTTCTCACTTTGCACCATTGACACTGATGTTGCACTGTTCTGATTGCTGATCTTATTCCCAGCACCCAGAAACGCTGTCTCACTTCGTTTATTACTGTTGCGTGATTACCATGGTTGAATCGGCAGTGGAAATCTTCCAGTATAAGTCTCGTGGTCTTGTCCTTACTGTCGAGCACGATGGGTCTCTTGTATTCTCTTGTTACTCCCCGTATCGCGTCGATTCTTCCTTTCAGCCGCAGGAGACCGTCTTCCAGCACTACGTCGAGCTTTTTCAATTTGCTGCTTCCTTCTAATGGTTTTCCTTGCTGCAGACACTTGATGTCTTCTTTGAAGTTTCTCTCTTGCCTTTCAGTAGTATGATTTCAGCTTGCTCTAGTAGTTCGGCGTTCAGCGGTATATATTTCCTGTCTGGCACTCTTGAAGATTGATGTCGTTTCTCGACACCTTTAGTTCGTTTTCCTTTCGTCGCTTTCCAGGCGGGATCTTCTCGGCTGACGTTGACCCTCTCCTTTGTTCTGCAGAGTTGTATGAATTGTAACACTCTTGCTGTAGCTCGCCACAGTCTCTTCCAGGACGAGAACCTCTCAGGATCTGGTGATGGATAAGTGGTGCTTGCTGCTGCTACGACGTCTGCTGTCTTCTCTTCACCGGTGGCTTCCTTCTTGAATGTTCTAGGTGCCGGCCAGTGGGCTTCCTCTTTCCTTAGGAAGTCAGGTCCAACGTACCAGCGGTGACAGCAGTCGAAGTGTTCCGGTACGTCGCGCGTCGCATCGTCAGCAGGGTTATGTGCTGTCGGTACCCATCTCCAGTCCTGTGGTTTCGTGAGATCTTCTATCTCTGCTAAGCGATGAGCTACGAACGTCTTGAAGGTTCTCGGGTCCGTCTTGATCCAAGAGAGTACGATGCTGGAGTCTGTCCAGAAGGTCTTCTTTACCACCTTCAGGTCCATTTCTTCTTCCACCGAATGTGCTAGTCTGCTTCCAAGAAGGGCCGCCTGCAGCTCGAGTCTCGGGATCGACACTGGTTTCAGTGGTGTGACACGTACTTTTGCCGCCACTAAGCTGATGTGGTAAGTCCCGTCCCGACCTTGTGTCCTCCAGTAAACTGTTGCTGCGTACGCCATCTCGCTTGCGTCTGTGAAGGTGTGCAGCTCCCCCTCGGTGCCATGTGGCGCTAGACATCTTGGAATCTGAAGGTCTTGAAGCAGCTTCATCTTTTCTAAGTAGGTTCTCCACGCTTCGTATTCCTTGTCTTCTATTTCTTCATCCCAGCCGACGCCGCTTCGCCATATGTTCTGAAGCAGCTTCTTGCCTTGGACGAGAACCGGTGATGCTAATCCCAGTGGGTCGAAGGTTGACATTACGGCGCTGGTGACTTCTCTCTTCGTAGGCACCTGGAGCCCTGTAGCTATCTCCTCCGGTGTGTTTCGAAGGTTCGCCCTGAAGCCGATGGAGTCCCTTTCTGTGAACCAGCGCAGTCCTAGTGTCTTCTCTTCTTTCTCGCCAAGGTCCACTTCGGTTTTCTCTGCTGTGTCCTTTTTTACGTCTTGCAGCAGCTCACGTTGGTTTGATGCCCATCCTCTAAGCTCGAAGCCTGCCTTCCGATGTATGTAGTCCACCTGCGCCGTCACTCTTCTGAAGTCTTCTTCTGAATGAAAGCTGTGTAGGTAGTCATCCATATAGTGGTTCAGCTCGATCGCTCTTGCAGCTTCTGGGTATTGTTCCTTGAAGTCCGCTGCGTTTCGGTTCTTGACGTAGATCGCTGTGCTGGGAGATGAAGTTGCGCCGAAGATGACTGATGTCATCCTATACTCCTTCGGTACTATGTCGCGCCGATCCCCTCGCCACAGGAAACGCAGGCTGTCTCTATCTTCTGGTCTGATACGAACTTGCAGGAACATTTCCTTTATGTCGGCTGCCACTGCTAAGGGCCCTTGACGAAACCTGAGCAGTACTCCAAAGAGTGACTGCAGTAGGTCTGGTCCTGGCAGTAGAGCATCGTTGAGGCTTCTTCCCCTGGATTTGGCTGCTGCGTCGAAGACGATCCTTATCTTCTTCTTAAGGGGATGAACCACGGAGAAGTGAGGGAGGTACCATTTCTTCTTGGAGTCTTCTTGTCCTATAGGTGCTTCCTCTGCATACTTGCTGTCGATTAGATGCTGGATCTGCTTGTTGTATTCTGCCTTCAGCTGGAGATCCCTGTCTATCTTCTTCTCGATATTGATCAATCGATTCTTAGCAGACGTGTAGCTCTCTGGCATCTGCTCTTCTTCGTTCTTCCACAGGAGTCCAGCTTCAAATCGACCATCTTCAAGTCTTCTGCAGGTCTTCTCTAGGATGGCAAGTGCTCTACCTTCTGAGTCCGTAGTAGGTCTTCTCGGTAGCACCCCAAGCGCTTCGATCGCGAAATGGTCCTTGATGGCTTGATGCATCTCTTCTTCAGGTGTGCTGACATGAAGACACGTGTTCAGGAATTGCACTGGTCTCGTACTCCCGCTGTCCGATCCATGTAGCACCCAACCAAGTCCTGTTCTTGAAGCGACTGGTTGTCCTGGTTTCCCTCTTCTTACTTCTTGAGTCACAATCAGCTCCCAGTTATCTTGACCTATAAGTAGCTGCGGTGGTTCCCCTTCGTAGTACAGCGAGTTGGCGATCTTCTTTAAGTGTCGACATTCTTCAATCCTTTTTCTGTCTAAGAACTGTGGTGCAAGCTTCAGCTCGTTGATAGTTCGGACTCTTCTGATTGTCTTCTTGGTTCCTTGGTGAACTCCCTTCACCGTGAGGTCCAGTGTCTGAGAATCCTTTTTCTTTATCAGCCTGCCTCCTACTGTCTCGATGACCAGTTCTTCTCTGTTTCCTTGAGCGCCGACTTCTGCCACCTTCTCATCCAAGAGTGACACTGTTGACCCCTCATCCATGAGGGCTAGTATCTTCTTAGATCCTTTTGACCCGAAAACTTCCACTGGAACTATCTTCAGGTATGCTCTTGCGTTGTTTACCGCATTCACTGACGCCGTGACACTTGTTTCTTCTTGATGTGTCTCCTTTTTGTCTCCCGAGGTCCTGTCTTCTGAGTCGACGTGCAACAGATGATGGTGCCACCTTTTGCATTCCTTGCATGGTGGTTTCCTGCAGCTCTCCTTCCGGTGTTTCCCTTGAAGGCACTTGAAACAGACGTGGCTCTTCTTAACAATTGCCCACCGATCTTGAACCGACGCCTTCTGGAACTTCTGACATTCAACTAGGAAGTGCTCACTTTCACACATGGGGCAAGTCTTCTTAGCATCCTTTCCTTTGAAGTCCTTCTCCTTCGTAGCATGCGCCGCTTGTCGATGAGTCCTCTTGATCCCACTCTTTTCTTCTGAGGTCGCGAAGGCTCCACATTTGTCTGCTTCTTTGTTCAGGAAGTTGGATACCAGGGTTAAGTCGGAGAATTCACTTTCTTCTGCTGCTGCCGTGAAGTCATACCATCTGAACTTGAGGACCGTTGGCATCTTCTCTATTATTTGTTTCACTATTTCAGGTGAATGTAGGTACTGCGGTTTCTTCAACCCCTTTATCGCTGCTACGCTGTTGTTGATCCGGCTTGCGAAGACACATATGTCTCTTGGGTTTTCTGAGATCTTCGACAACGCCTTGACTTTGTCCAATTCTGCTAACACCAGCGCGTCAGGCCTTCCATATCTTCTTCTCAGGGCTTGCATCACTTCCAGCGGAGAGGCTTCGGAGTACAGCAGACTCTTGATAGCTTCTCTTGCGTTGCCCTTAAGTGCTCTTCTTAAGCGAGCCATATTCTGGACGTCGTTGAACATCGGTGCTGTATCCTCGTAGACAACCTTGAACGCCAACCACTCACTGCTGCTGCCGTCGAAGTAGGGTAACTCGTGGATGTACTTCGGCTGCGTTGCTTGTTCCCGTATAGTGAAGGCTTCTTTCAACGCCGTCGCCAACGTTTGAATTTCAATCGTAGTTCCTTTCGTTGGGGAGTGCTCTTCTGGCTTCACCTTCTGAGGCTCTTCTGCTGGAGGTTGATCTCGTGGCTCCGGTCGTTCCCTGTTGTCGTCTTCCATTATAGATGTCTGGATCCAGTTCTGCACCTGTGCTGTTCTGTCTTCCAGGTCTTCATCCACGGAGTCATCATCTTCACACTGTGCCAGTTCCAATCTGACACGGGCTAGTTTCGCCGCGGCCTGTGCTTGCTTCAGTTCCAGGCGCGCTAACTCTTCTTTGGCTTCCAGCTCGCGTCTTCTGGCCGTGGTGCTCGTGGTCTTCGTGGACCTGGCGCGACGACCGACCCCTTTCGGCTTTAGCGTCTTGGTAGAACCAGGAACAGCCTTTTCCGCGGCATCTTCTGGGGCCTTCTTGGTCGTTTCCTTCTGTGCGGCTTCTTTCTTCTGACCGTTCTTCTCGGTCGCCGCTGTGGTCGCAGTCTCCACCGTTGTCTCCGTTGTCGTGGTCTCTTCCGTAGCCGTCGTACCCGAAGAGGTGTTCGTGCCCGATGTAGTTGCGGTTCCCGATGACGCCGACGTGACCCCTTCTGATTCTGTTGCCTCTTCTGTCGCGTCCTTAGCGGAAGGACGGGACGGCGGACGTGAGGGGGCATCCTTCTGCGACCTGGTAACCGGCATGTTTCAGTCTTCTGAATTTTTCGGACTTCTGAACTTCTAATCTTCTGAACTCTTCTGGTTTCTTCCTGCAGGGAATCCGGCGCTCGAAGGACCAATTGTAGTGGACGAATGGGATGTGATCAGCACCCTTACTCGCCCTGGGACTTCTCCCACGTTTTTGACGTGCTTCCCTACTTACCTATTGCGCTGGTAAAACACGTCACCACGCACCCCTGAATGCGTAATAACACTACGGTCGACCAAGACCTCGGGAGACTGAACGTGAGGCTGAATTCTGAGAGAAACGGACGCAATAAAACACTTTTCTTCTAGTATTTTTGGTCCATGGACTCCGGCTTGTTCTTCGTTGTGCCTCTTCAACGGCTGAGCTGCGACTAAATGGGCCCGGCCGATCGTGCGTATTTTATAGTCGACGGGGCCGCTTCCCATTACCTTATAGACGACAGTGATTTTCAAGCCCATTTCACTGTTAGTTTTCATCAAGCCGAAGTCTTTGAACCCCTTTATTTTTAATTAATTATCACATAACCCTTACATTTTATATATTTTTACATTTGTTATGTGGTCCCTTCTTATATAAAAACACAATATTGCATGTACATAGTCACAATAAAAACTTTCTAGAACAAAAAACTTACAAAGTTTGACTTAGGACAATTGCCACTATCTTTAATCTATAATATCTCTGAATCCTGTGGTCCGATTTTGATAATTTAAACGTTAAAAGTGGTTTTACATCTAATTCTATCGTTAACAACAAAAATAGCAACAATCAGACCAGAAACAAAAAACCTCATTTTCAAGTTACGTAATTATAGAACATCCTTTCGAAATTTTGTACATTTCCTTACAAGATTCACTCAAATTGAAGTTAATTAGATTCTAATAAGAAAACTAAGCATGAAATCTATAAACTAAAACTAATTAGAATCTAATACATAAACTTATAAACAAGACTTTTCAAAATTATTAAATTCCTTACTAGCTACAAAATTATTCCTTATATTTACATTTTATTATCAAGGCGCTCTCTGCGCTACTTGCACCCACTTACCCAGAGGGGGTCTAAATTTGACATTTTTACGAACTTTTGAGACCTTTACTAATTTAAAAATGCTTTCTAACTTACAAAATCATTGTCAGGGTGCACTCCGATACTACTTGCGCCTAGATGCTTAGATTTCGTCGCCGACATCTACATTTTACCTAAATTCTTGTAAGCTAAGAATTCGATTCTTTTATTAATCCAAAAAAGATAATATTTCGCGAATAGCGTCATCAAAGCGGCAGTTGTTTAGAAGACAGTTGCAAATTCAGGGTTATTAAGTAAGGTAGTTTAAGTAATCGATCTTGGTATATAATAAATATTTTTAATTTCATGTTTTATTTAATAGTTTTTCTACTCACGAATCCTGAAACAGTTCTATTTTTCACACTATTTGGGGAAAATGTCATTTACTTGCAACATTACTAGTTTGCTTGTGTGTGTGTCGGTGAATGTTTTTACGGGCCGCTTATGCACACATTGATTGTATTTTTGCTTCAATTTTAAACAGAATTTTGAATGAAGCTATCTCTCTATGCATTATTACTCTAAGTACAAAAAAAACTAAGGCACTACGACCAAAAACAGTTGGCCGCTAGAACCGCCACTTGCCGTAGTGATCGCCCGTGATTACACAGAAACCAAATAATGGAGATGGGCGAATGATACATCAAAAGAAAGGTCTTAATTTGTTGTATTTGTTACAAAAATAAAAATCATCAAAACTTAAATATACAAAAAGTTATGCTATATTTAGTTTTCAGGTTAAGTGTAGGTACGTATTAACATTTTTTCTTAGTTAGTGCTATAGAATTTATACCAGGCACAAAAATAGATCACTATGTCATTTTTTAAATAAAATCACTATATTTTTAAAATTATTCTAAAATTGAAAGCATTAACAGGTACTTAACCTGTAAGAAAATGTGTCTACATTCTGTGTCTTACATTAGTTTCAGTTAATTTATAAATGTTATGGTAGTTTATTAAATAAAATATATATTTTGTTGACTTATATTACTTGATGCTTTGAAAAAGGAAATTTTTATCGATTTGCGAATTTGACTTTTATAAAGTATGCTATAGGATGTCTTAAAGAGTTTCACCCTAAAAAATTAAGATATGACTACCGAACATTCCATTAATAGCGGTTCAGTCTCACTTTATTATGAGAATTTATGGTCAGTCTACTCTAATACAGTTTCATACTACTATATTTTAGTGAATATTTCCTAAAATATAAAGCCTGTAGTTATATTCGCCACATTTATCCAAACTTGGCTACGATACCTGTCGATTAGTACTAGAACTAAGCTTGAACCTACTATTAATAACGAAATAAACGCCATTGTATTTTAGGCATATTGCCGTCCGCGCGGCCAACTAAAATCGACTGTAAAAAAATATTGAACCTATTTTCTAGTATTTTTCTTGTTTATTTGCTGCAACAAATTAGCAACTAATTGTCCATACACATTGCCTCTATTAATTTGATTTTATGGTGAGATACGTACCTACACTTAACCTAAAAACGAAATATAGCATAACTTTTTGTATATTAAAGTTTTGTTGATTTTTATTTTTGTAAGACCTTTCTTTTGATGTATCATTCGCCTATCTCCATTATTTAGTTTCTGTTTAATCACGGGCGATCACTGCGGCAAGTGGCGGTTCTAGCGGCCAACTGTTTTTGGTCGTAGCATCTTAGTTTTTTTGTAACAAATTCAGGAAAAGAGGTGTGTATTGTAACAAATTACAACGAATTCTTGGCAAAATTTCATCAAATTTTAAGAGTAGGCCGCGCGGTGGAAACGGACATTGCAAATATACTCGAGTGGGGTCTCAAATGAAAGCGCACTGAAAGTGAATATTGATGACTTAATCGAGAGTGTTCTTAGCTTCGCTTGATGAGAAAATTGGTGGTGGGAAAATTGGGACATGGAAATCCGGTTGTCAAGTGAGAGTATCGATTACTACATCTCAGTTTTTGCAATTCTGCTAAAGATGATTTGTCATGTGGGTTATTAAATAGTTTTCTTTGGTCGAGCTCAAAAATTGCTACATCATCCAAAGAAAAGGCCAAACGAAAGTTCTTTTACCTAAGTAAACCACAGCTTTTTCAATTGTCGTCTTTTGCAACTTATGTGCTGTAACCGCCCAACATAAAATGATAGGAAACATTGTTCTTTCAATATTTCCATATCCTATAACACCTTGAAAAGTTACGTTATGTGGCCTTAGGGGCCGTTCAAGTATTACGTAAGCAGATTTATTACAATTATTTGCCCCCCCATCCCCCTTGTCAGCAAAAGTAAGCAAAGCTCTTACCCCCCCATCCCATGCTTACGTAAACATTGTTATACTTATGCACTTTTCTTTTTATGTATTCTGTTTTTTTATTGATGAGAAGCAGTTATAATTCTAGTAATCTCTTCAATTTTCGTAGAGACAATAATATTAAGTCCAGACAATTTTCTCGCTGTGGCAACACTGAGCACGGGCGGCGGCGCGCGGGGGTGCTCGCGCATGTAGAACGCATACTAGAACACGCATCCTGCAAGCTCGAGCATGGGCGAGCATCAAGTTTGGACGTGTATTTAATTTTGCAGTGTATGGAGTTGTCTTAAGATAAATTTTTCATTAGTCTCAGAAAATGTTCTGCTCTTGGTGTGCGCTGGCGCTTTGTGGGAATCCCCGAAAATGCGTTTCGTTTGCAAACATATACATACAATGACTGTGGGTTGCCATATGTGTAAAAAACTAAATAACTGCTGCTGACGTAATCACCATGTAGACCCCCCCACCCCCCATGTCATCAAAAATAAGCAAAGCAAAGACCCCCCCGCCCCCCTATAGTGCTTACGTAATACTTGAACGGTCCCTTATCAGAATCCACCCATTCTCGTCAACACAACTCCGGCCGATAGTGGCATCATCAAATTGAATTGTTTTTGGAAGCTTCCCATCTTTCAGTTGGTCAAGGCGAAGTTCTATGTATTTACCACTTAACAAAATCTACATTATAATAAGTATGTGCCTATAAAAAGTATTAAATTAAAAAATTTAAAAACCCCCGACACAAAAACCTAAGTTCCCTTTAAAAAGTAAAAAATAATTAAAAAAAAAAAACTCAATCTTAAAGTACCTAAGTATGTATCAATAATTCTAAAAAATACGTCGCGTTGGGACCGCTCCGCGAGGGCAAACGTCGTTGACGGTCGTATCCTAAGGCGCTCCACCCACTGCACCGCGCCCCGTCGCGTAGCGCGGGATGGCAGATTTTACCATTGTATGCAAGTATCTCAATTTATATAGAAATCACGCCTAGCACAACACACTGCCGACGCGGATGTGCGCGGGAATGCGCCCCGCGCGCAGTTTCTGCCAATCTGCGCGGGAGCGCGGGGCGTGCCGCGGGATATGAACACCGGCTCCGCAGTCCCTGGCGTGATTTGATACTGTAAAGACGTTTGCACGATGGATCTCGACGTAGAATATATGAAATTGAGCAACGCCCTGCAATTTGGGACATGAAACCAAAGACCGCCGTAATCTGCATCACCGCGCGGGGAGCAAATAACACCGCGCTAAGTAAAGCTATCACACAGCGAGCGCGGCGTGACCGGGCGCGACGTGAAGTGGCGCCGGCGCGGCGAGAGCCTTCACACTGCGGGCGCGATCACGTCCCGTCGCGCCGGCACACATATACAATACAAGCAGTGTAACGCGAGTGTCGAGACGGACTAAACAATCTTGAGCCGTTAGAATTATAATGCGGTATTTAGAGATTTATGAAAATACTTATTTTCATTTATCCAGTATTTGTATTTTTATTAGTGTGTAAAAATATATGTTATGTAAAGTACATATGATAAAAATAAAAAAATAAAGCAAAAACATATTGTTAAGTCAATTTATTTTTCGAAGAAAAAGTGAAAAATCTGTACTATCTATACTAATATTATAAAGCTGAAGAGTTTGTTTGTTTGTTTGATTGATTGAACGCGCTGTTCTCAGAAACTACTGGTCCGAATTGAAAAATTCTTTTTTCCGAATTGAAGAATTTGTGTTGGGTAGCCTATTTATCGTGGGAGGCTATAGGCTATATAACATCACGCTACAACTAAGAGAAGCGGAGCAGTAATGAAAAATGTTGCAAAAACGGGGAAAATTTATTCCTTTTGAGAGTTTCCGTTGCGTGCGCTGCGTAAACGGTTAAAGTAACTCAAAAATTATGTACGACGGAATTGTTCCTTTTAAAAAGTTCTAAAAAAAAGTCCGCGAGAGCATATGTCTATCTTTTAAAGGTGACTCACTATAACTCAAAAAGAGCGAGCAGCAACGAAAAGTGGACGAAAACTAGCAGGCAAATCGATGCGACGGGAAGGGTCAGGGGAGCAAAAATTTGACGCGGATGAAGTCGCGGGCAGAAGTTATCTGTACTAATATTATAAAGCTGAAGAGATTTTTTGGTTGTTTGTTTGTTTGATTGAACGCGGTAATCTCAGGAAACACTGATCCGAATTGAAAAAATATTTTTGTGTTGGGTAGTTTACTTATCGAGAAAGGCTATAGGCTAAATAACATCACGCTATAACTCAGAGGAGCGGAGCAGTAATGAAAAATGTTGCAAAAACGGGGAAAATCGCACGGGTTGGCGATTCGACGCGACGGGAAGGGTCGGGGTAACAAGCAATTTAACGCGGACGAAGTCGCGGGCAGAAGCTAGTATATATATTAATATTATAAAGCTGAAGAGTTTGTTTGTTTGTTTGATTGAACGCGCTAATCTCAGGAACTACTGGTCCGAATTCAAAAATTCTTTTTGTGTTGGGTAGCCTATTTATCGAGGGAGGCTATAGGCTATATAACATCACGCTACAACTAAGAGGAGCGGAGCAGTAATGAAAAATGTTGCAAAAACGGGGAAAATTTATTCCTTTCGAGAGATTCCGTTGCGTGCGCTGCGTAAACGGTTAAAGTAACGCAAAAATCATGTATGACGGAATTGTTCCTTTCAAAAAGTTCTAAAAAAAAGTCCGCGAGAGCATATGTCTATCTTTTAAGGTTGACTCACTATAACTCAAAAGGAGCGAGCAGCAACGAAATGTGGACGAAAACTAGCAGGCAAATCGATGCGACGGGAAGGGTCAGGGGAGCAATAATTTGACGCGGACGAAGTCGCGGGCAGAAGCTAGTTCCATATAAAACACGTCCAGGCTGCCCCTTCGCGCGCGCCTTCGTCTCTCAAAAAATTCATTGCGTAGCGCACACGAGTAAAAGCTGAAGAGTTAAGTACGTTTAGTGTTGAATAGCTCATTTATCGAGGAAGGCCATATATAGACTATATATATAACGTCACGCTAGGACCCTTAGGAGCCGAGCACAAAGAAAAACGTCACGCATGCAAAGACCTCGCACGGGCAGGAGATTCGATGCAACGGGATGGGTTGGGGGAGCAAAAAATTTTACGCGGACGAAGTCGCGGGCAGAAGCTAGTAAGAAATAATATTTAAAGTAGGTAGAGAGGTGCCTACACACTGTAGAAACACGAAAAAGGTACCTACCTGCCAAATCAAAATATTCTAAAACGTACTACCTGCCTACGTATAGGTACTTAGTGGATCAAGAACTGTAGATGAAAGCAAATCTACTTGTCTTGTCATTTTATCTCATCTTATCTATGCACTGGAATATATGTATATTTTTTTAAACTTTGCAACCATAAACGAATCAACCTTCGCGAGATTCTCCGACTGGGCATTGGTAAATCCGACTTCCATGTTTCCAATCTTAGGTAGATAGGAAACATGGCCAACAACAATATGACCTATATCTATATTGAAATCTCTACAAAACTTAAAGTAGGTAATAATTTGTTGTTTATTTATCTCTATAAAACTAAAATAATCTATTATAAAAAAACAAGAAACAACGCCTTTAGGCTGAGCGCAGACTTGAGTCACGACTGTTTTAAGTTTTAAGACAGTCTTTCCTCACATAGACAAGTCTGCCTTAAAACCAAAACAAAACTGTTTTGTCTACGACACGTCGTCGCTCACCTAAAACAAAACTGTTTTGTCTACTACGACGACGCGGCGCACATCGTTCAATTCTTTCTCAGTATCAAAATGGACTTCATCGATACTGTTCTAATAAGCATTCTAGTTACACGTGCTCTTTCAAAACGACGCAGACGTAAATATTGGAAGCATCCCATATATATATATAGTGAAAGACATTTCTCCCCACCTTACAATACCAACTAGTTGCATTGTAACCTCGTCCCATTTGCTTTTTTTTAAATTGGCATCAGAATATTCTTTACACATTTTATTAAAAAGGACAGGTCTCTTTCAACCTCGTCAATTAATTTTTCTACGAGTTCTTCGTCTGTAAACATGATGCAACGTGTTTATTCTCTGAACGCTTGGACGAGACTACAAGAGAGGAGTTACGTCGTTCGACTGTTTTGTCGTTGATGTGCGCGCCCGCATACATACAAAAGGGAAGTCGACAATCGTTAGTCAGACTTGTCGCTGTGCAGTTCTTGTGGGTATTAGACAATATTGTCTATGAGACGCTTCGTTGTAAGTGTGCGCGTCTTCATATTTTTTTGTACAGCAATAATTTGTCTTAAAACTGTCGTGACTCAAGTCTGCGGTCAGCCTTACTCCGCAAATAATAACAAAGCAGTACGGTGGGTGGCGGGCGATCGTAGCTCGTGACGTCATCACATGATTCGCACGGCCGGCGTGCGTTTTAAAACTCGTTTTCTGAAAACTTTAATATCTCCCTAATTTCTCGATGGATTTAAGTGATTCAAAAAGAGATTAAGTTATTTATTTATATTGTATTCGATGTAGTATTCAAAATTGCTATATCCTTTTCTCGAATTGATCCTCATTATGGTACGGCTGCAGTGTTTATTTTGCCTTTTTTTGACACAATGGTATAAACGACCCGACTCCATTGCTAAACAATTAAAAGAAAAATATAATATGATGCTACAATCTATTAAAATAATACTTGATAATAAACGAAACTCTTATCTTTTACAAAAATAAATAAATGAGAAGAGTAGCAAAATGTTGTAGTCGCAGTATATTTTTGCGTTCACGATACGAGCGTACTACTATATACGTAAACCATTCAACACAAAGTGGTGCACAGTGGATCGAAACTTCTATATGAGGGACATTCGTATTTTTTTACAAATTGCTTTTCTTTAATACTTATCGAAAGATCTCGTCATTCCGATAAATAATTATCATTACAAGTAGCAAAATATCTAAAATATTGTTTACGGAAAAATATTTTAGATATTTTTGTAAGAATTGAAACAGAAACTGCTTAAATTTGGCCATGTCTTGTAAGACCAAGCTTTCAAACTACTATATTCTTATTATTCTTTGACTTGCTGGCTATAATTCTACGCTATCAGCGCGCGCTCATAGTTGCCCGTTCAAGAGTTATGAGGTTCGGAAAAATGAAAAAAAAAGTACCTCAGTCAAAAGTACTTTTTCACTAACAATATTTTGGGGACATAGGTGAAAGGATTCTACCTGTGTCCTCTTACGAGTATTGTAGGTGAGGTTGTGGAAGCCGTAAGTAAGAATCATACTTGTAGGTAATAATATTATAATTATTACACACGTAGTACAGTATAAAGTTACATACACTATTTAACACAGTTATATAAGTAATTAAATTAATAGGGCATAGATAGAACATTAAAACATTTATAATTAGCAGTTTCTTTTTCATTCCATAAAAAAATCTAAAATATTTTTTTTTTTTCCGGGCGAATTATCAGTTTTAGAGAGAAACTTTCAATGACAATTATTCATTGGAATGACGAGATCTTTCGATAAGTACATATAAAAAAAAACAATTTGTAATTAAAAATGAATGTCCGTCATATAGCAGTTTCGATCCACTGTGCACCGGCGCCCCGCCCCGCCCACTCTGAGTTGTATTCCGACTCGGCGCGGCGGCGGCGTGACCGGTCGCGCCGAGCGCTCTGTGTGAAGGCGTCTGTAATATCTAGTACATTACAACTACTCAGCGTCGCGTCGCCGTCACGTCACGCCGCGCCCCGCCCGCTGTGTGAAGACACCTTAAGGCAGATCTGCGCCTCCGTCGCCGCGCGCGATATCAGTCGCTCCGCGCACCGCGGCGGTACGCATCTTCAGTGGGTGAACCTTTTCTTAATTTTGTTTTTAAATTCATCTATGTCGCTTACTTAGGTAGTAGACTATTTGTAATTAAATTTTTAGGTTTGGTTTTTCTTTTCAGTTTTTTTTAGTACAAGCCCGATTACATTCGCCGTAATGACGAAAAAACAGAATTTCTTCCTTAAATAATATAGGGCATGAATCTTTCCTAAGTGCTTACCTTCATTACTTAAAGAACTGTTGTGAAAAATTTCATGCTTCCAGACTAGACCCTAGTCCTAGTGGTTGCCAATGTGTGTTGTATGTCAGTGAATGACTTAACAAAAAAAAAAAAATTCAGAAGATGACATCTTACCTTTCTGCTCGTTAGCCGTTTGAGGCTCATTGGTTAGGGTTACTCACTATTTTAGTATCAACAGATAAAAATTAAAAACAAAGTGAAAATAAAGACCAACATAGACGCTGGCTTTTGTCTATTTCAATAATAAAACTTAACAAAACAGTAGCATTTCTGTACACAACACTCACTTGCACACATCTTTAGTGCAGTCAATGTAAGTTCACATTGTTAGCTTCATATATTTTGTACTAAGGACAGACATCCTAAATCTTAATTCTGGACATCTATGTCTGGCTCTAGGTCAATCCAGAAAATAGAGACATGTCATACGAATCTCGATAAATGACTGTGTTTCATTAATTGTGGCAAGTGCGTGTAAACATAAGTTACGTCATGTCACTATCCTTTTTTTTTTTTTTTTTTTTTTTTTTTGATCTCGAGGTGGAAATCCTCATGGATGTCCTCCGCCCTGGGGTGGGCAGAGGGGTCTGTCAGACTCTTACTGACTAAAACCACCCCGGTGTTCCGTCCCACACCTACGTCGGAGTCACTATCCTAATCTAACTCCTGACATATGAAGGCACGGGCAGTTTCATGCCCTCCTTTGCCTCAAAGAACGTGTATGATAACACTATCTCGTCCACAAACTCCATCCTTGGGTCATCAGTGAATTCAGGATCGATGTAGAAGAATACTGGCATGTCCACCTGGAAATTATGAATAGAATCATTGTTTTAAATAGCAACGGCAACTTGCAGTCATTCAATGGGATTAAACAAACTTAAGAGTGATATTTTGATGATTTATAATGATTATGAATCTGTAAAGCCACATCCCATCAAAAACATAAATGTGAAAATGGCTGCCAAGTTCTGTAGAAAGTTCTGAAATTTATTTATGCTGTCAATAGCACCAAGTCCCTTTGCTAGCTATCAAATGTGTGTGTGTATCAAATGTGTAGCCATATAAGATTTGTACATTGACAAGACTTCCTTTTTGTGTGACAATCTGTCTACATTTGTGTTCCATAATTAATGTGTAGTTACAATAAGTACCCAATTTGTAATATTTTTTGTGGCTACACATTGAATTGAAACAACATTTTGGAACAACAATCATAGTCAATTTAATTCTTATTGATTTATACATCTTTTTATTAATATGGCATTTTTAAGGTATTTTTTATCAATGGATTTTATTGTAATTTTGCAATCTCTACAATAATGAATTTATTTGGACCATCATAAGGAGAAAAGCATATTTTTGTACCTTCTCATGTGGATTGAGCTGTTGCTCCTCGAAACAGAAACACTGTATCTTGTTGAAGTACTGGCCGGCCTCAAATGGGATCACATTGTATGTACTGATGCCAGTAACCGGCTTGTCTGTGGGGTTGAGAGCAGTGTAAAATGCTAGAGCGGTTTCACCTGGTACTACCTGAAAATGAAATATTTTCATGATGCAATGGTATTTAAGGTTTTTCTTATGTGCAACATCTTTTCCCTAGCTTCCTGCAATCTGTGGGATTGATTTCTTGAAAGGGGACGGAGTGTGTAAAAAGACACCGGGTAGCATCATGACCTATAGCAGGTCAAAACAAATAGCGCACAGGATTATACCAAGATGAGGACTAATAGAGAAGTAAGGGAAAAAAGATGTGGTGCGCCAACCCACCAATCTGCCAATGAGTACACTTACTGTAATATCAAGCTGCTGAGGTTTAAAGTTCCACTGCATAGAGGAAGCGGTGTCTGCATTGAACCTGATCTTCAGTGGTCTACTCTTGATAGCCGTCATGTTACTAACATTGTGATCAGCCTCTGCTAAACCTGTTGTCCCTCCATAACTGTAAGCCTGGAAAAATACAATACAGTATAAAAAAAGATTCATTCATAATTCATGTGAATTGTTATGTTGTATATTGGTGCAGTGGACCAGGGCAGTCATGTAAGTGGACACTCAAGTATTTAAGTAATCAACTGATTACTACTTCAGTGGATTACCTGCTTTTCAGCATCATAACCGCTTGAAACCCGAGCGCGCATCTTCTTAACAAGCGTAGTTTCAACATTGTTGGTATGATAAAAATATAATCCCTAGAAAGCAAAGGTGTAACCTAGGGAAGTGGGAGTCATACCCAAACCAGATTTAAATATATATATTTACCACTTATAAACTAAATGATAAAACGATTATCTAACATAGGTTATCTTTTAGCTTACCTGACAAAATATTCGGTAAAGTGGTACTGCAGCATAACTTAAACCTACGGTCATAACACCGACCGCTATCATATAATTGAGTGTAGATCTAATCTTATGCTTCTGGTCATGGGCTCCGCGACTAATAAATAAACTTGGTTGTATCGGTCTTTTGGGAGCTAGTATCGGTGAATTTATAACCAAATTACTTTTAAGTGTATTGACGTAACATCGGTTCATCCACACAAGGCGATTCATTTTGATATTGTTTATTTAACTCTAATATTATACACGTAATATTGACATGGAATTATTTCATTTTGCACATGAAATGACTAAAATCGTGCAAAAACATTCTCCTCACAGGCTTGTTACAGGCACATCCATCTAACATTTGACTTTGACATTGACACTAGAGGAGAGGCGTATATACTGGTACAGGTATATATACCAAGTATGTGCTTCCCAGTACGCAGCCCGGGTACAGACCTGAATACTAGGTAAATACCTTGAAGGTATGACGTCATACGTATAGGCTAGTATGAAACGAACCGCTACAAGGTATCAGCCAGTTCGTGCAGCATCGGTCCACCGAAACCACCCGAAGCTACCCGACCGCTTACGGCAGGACCCGAAGCGTCTTTCGTGCTTTAGGAACGTTCAGACGATCCAGTTCAAGTGGGAAAAAAAATACATGAATATAATTGCGTAATAATGTTATTGCATAAAAATATAACAAATTACATTTTTTATCATATCAAAGAGTTCCTTAAAAATATGTTGTGTGTAATAAAGTGATTTTTAAGTACGCAGCTACTCTAGTTAGTCAATTTAAATAAAATTAATGTTATTTTGCATATAATATTTAGCACTCACTTATAACAATCTTTATATCTCTTACTTGAAAAGTCGTACCTACATAATACTGGAGGTATGGCCATACTTATCGCATACGTTTACTTATCGAAATCATTACACACCCAAATACTTACAGGTATTTTGAAACCCGGTTTTTGTACCAAGTATTTGGCGATACCCATACCTTGAAGGCCGGGTATGGAGATTGGCAGGTATATCTCATCTCTTATTGACACAGAGAGGAAAGTAAGGGTGCCTTCCGAATAAGAAAATATCGCTCACAGCGCTCACAGCAATAATTTGCGTTCCGATTTGGATATCACGATTATGACAGCTGACAACTGTCAACAATTCGGTAGGCTCGTGAACGCGCTAACAGTGCTTTCAGTCGACAACGGCTTTGCTTGCCATTATAAAAAATAGAAGAGAATAGAACAGTGCTTCCTCAACGTCAAACTTCGAACCTCACAACTCGTTTTGCACCTAAGGAAGAACAATTGTAAATTGATTTTGAAAATGGAAGAACAAGAACAGTGTAATCTTACTTACTTATTAAGATTCATTAAATGTTAATTTAATTATTGTTTCTTAACCCTTTAATGAGGCGCATGGGGTCATGACAATTTCTAATTAAAAAAAAATAATGTTTGAGCATTTAGAACGCGACAGCACTCTTTCTAGCTTCCTACCTCCCCGCGTGGTACGCAACTCAGCTGTGAGCAGATCACCAACGCATACGTACAGTCCGTTCACAGTTATTTTACCTCTGACAGCAATAACCCAATAGCATCCTTATTTTAACGATATAAAAGATCTCTGTGACATTGACAGACTCATTAGAGGCCGCAATTCAAAAGCAACCTTATAACAGTAATTACAAGGATCACTTTGATTTTGACATTGACGTAAAATCAGAGGTAAAATAAGAGTGAACGGACTGTACGCACCGTTGCTCTTTGGGTGCTGACCCCATGCGATGCGACCAATTACGTAACATTTTTGGCAAAAGGTAAGTTTTATTTTTTTGTTTTTAGGCATATATATTTATTTGTTTTTACTAATTATAATGTATTATTGTTTTGCATAATATAATTCATGTATTTTTGTCTTTTTTTTTTCTCTTTTAGTTGTCATTATGGATCAAGAAAGACAGATAGAGCTATGGCTGGGAGATTTGTCGGATTATGAGCAAGATGTCACGGGTTCTACCTCGGAAGATGAAATTGCAGATGATATTTCTAAATATAGTGTTCGCTTTTCGGATTTCATAATCAAATCACTATGGTCTCATATGTCTCTAAGCAAAAGAAAGCTGTTATTTTACTCTGTACCATGCATAATGATAACTCTATTGACGAAACAACAGGAAGCGCTTAGAAACCAGCTGTAGTTACGTATTATAATAGTACCAAAGGCGGTGTCGACTCAAGGGCGGATCCACCTTTGGTGCCAGGGGAGGGTCACATAGTCGTGGTCAAGTCACAAGAAGTTATAATTTAATTTTTATAATCTAGACAAATAATCTAGACAAATAAATAAAATTGAAGTGTCTGTTTTCAATATTAAAATAACCGCTTTTTACTAAGTGAATATGGATGTATACACGGTACATATACCAAAATAACATTTTATAAAATTTTTGTCTGTATATCTGTCGGTCTGTTTGTTCCGGCTAATCTCTGAAATGGCTGGACCGATTTTGACGGGACTTTCACTGGCAAATAGCTGATGTAACAAGGTGTAACCAGGGACTTGAAAACGAAATGAATTTTGTTCCGTTACACTAAATGTTACCTTATAACCATTCAGATTTTGTAACGATACTCAAACCTAAAAATATAAAAAACGTTATAAAGAATAACGTTATAGAATATTATTGTTGAAGAACAATATAACAAGTAGCGTTATAGGATCAGTAACGTTATGCTTATATCTGCTTTTAATAACGTTACAGGTGAAACGTTACAGTCTCACTTATAACGTTATGTTTAAAATATTGCCCGCTGAACACCACTCCTCCCGTCGCACCCTCGTATATGCCATCGCATCGCCGCGCGCCGTATCCAAGCATTTATTAATTACTCTAATGCACGTTGTATATTTTGTGTAAACTTTAAAATATTATACCTACACGTCGCATCGGTTCATTCTGTTATTATAATGAGTGAGTACCTATCATTTTAACTATTAACGAATGAATACGATTGTTATTTCTGCCTCACTGGTCATGTGGGCTACAGATATTTGAATTATTTTTTTTCTATCTAAAAATTCTCAGTTATTGTCCGGTGTATAAAAGTTTGGGTTAAGATATTATTCATTATTTACAGGTGACAGTGACGATGATTTTGTGTTTCAACAGAACAGTCAGCCAATTTTTCAACAGTACTTGGGGTCGTCGACCACGCGTCTGTCGGCGTGCGCGATGATCAGCTGATTTTTACATTTGAATTTACATTGCATGCTAAAGTACAATTTTTTTTTTCAAAGTATATGTTTTATATCTTAAATAATGGTTCATTTAACTGTTAACACGTAAAGCTACTACAATCTGTCGAATTTCTGTAATAGGTTTTCAACTTTATCGCTAAAGTATTAGGTTCAAGATTTATTGAGAAAATTTGACAGTTTCGGGTAGCTTGATATGCTGGCGTCTCTACAAAAAATGCAAAAAAATATGGTAATCTATACTATATTATATATTATATATCTATACTATAATATTATAAAGCTGAAGAGTTTGTTTGTTTGTTTGATTGAACGCGCTAATCTCAAGAACTACTGGTCCGAATTGAAAAATTCTTTTTGTGTTAGGTAGCCTATTTATCGAGGGAGGCTATAGGCTATGTAACATCACGCTAAAACTAAGAGGAGCGGAGCAGTAATGAAAAATGTTGCCAAACGGGGAAAATCGCATGGGTAGGTGATTCGACGCGACGGGAAGAGTCGGGGGAACAAGAAATCGCGGACGAAGTCGCGGGCAGAAGCTAGTATCTATTTAATAAAAATTTCCAAAAAAAAATATGGTTGCGTATCAAGAATAACTAGCCCTATCACCTACTATCTGTTTGTTCTCGGAAGCATTCCCCTTACACCCTTTATATCTTGAAATTAATTTCCTCCTACAGTTTCGACTTGAATATTATGTCGTGGTACTTTGGATATACTCGAATTAGGATTATACCCGGTTGATGGCAATAGGCTCGCCACAGTCACCACCTACACATTACATGGGACTTGAACATAACTGTCGAAATGTGGGTGTCTTCTACACCTTCTACACCTTTGAGGAATAGTGGCATGATGTTATGTTATGTTAGCAATATCGTCATTTTCTGATAACTCCTGTGCGGCCGCAGATCGGGTGGGAGACTATGCGCGCGACATCCTGTTAATAGCGCCGGCGCCTGTGCACGACAGAGCGAAACGTGCGAATTTTATTTCACAGTGCGGGCCATAGTCATAAGGTTTTGTCCGCACTGCGGCAATAAAATCGCACGGAAATAAATCCGCACCGCAATCGGGTTCAATTTGCATCAAATCACAGATTTTTCCGCGCGAATTTTTAATCGCGAGTGCAGATACTCGTATAAGATTCAATGTGTTACAGAATTACGGGAAAAAATTCGCGCGGAAAAATTTCGCGGTGCGGACAAGGCCTTACTAGTTAATACTGACCAAAACATTCGCGTGGAAATAAATCCGCATCGCATCGCGTTCAATTTGCATCAAACCACAGATATTTTCCACGTAAATTTCCTACCGCGCCTGTGTGGCAATCCCATTACATTCAATAAGTTAACGAACTACGAGAAGATAATCGCACGGTGAAAAATCGCGGTGCGGACAGGGCCAAAGGTGTGAATACTGGCCCCACCAATTGTAAATATAAAATCCTCTTTAATATTATTCGCATCGGACCTTTCGTTTAGAAATTACGACGGGCAAAACAATTCTACAAGAAACAAAAACGCTGCGGGGTGAGCAAGTTGCCTAGTGTACCCCTTATTTTTTGAGAACAAGCTACAATTAGAGATTGAAATCCGGATAGTTCGAAATTCGAAAATAACTAAATTGTTGCTGAGTCTTTGCTTATTGAAAATGTTAATGTTTGCGATTCGGAATTTCATTTTGAACATATTACTTGTAAAGATATAATTAAAACCTTCCACACTTTAAATGTAAAAAAGACTGCAGATCTGTGGGGTAATTCTGTAGAAGTTGCCAAGTCTATTATTGACATTGTAGCACCTGCTTTAGCTCTTATATTTAATAATTATATTGAGTGTGGGGAGTTTCCTGATCTTATGAAGAATAGTAAAATAATACCTTTATTTAAATCTGGTAGTACATCAGACCCCACTAACTATAGACCTATTTCAGTACTACCTACGTTCAGTAAAATTTTTGAGAAATTAATTTTAGACCAGTTGCAACGATTTTTTAATAAACATAAATTATTACATACCAAACAGTTCGGTTTTACAAGGGGTCGTTCAACTACCGATGCCGGTGTTGAACTCCTAGGACATATTTATAATGCATGGGAAGATAAATGCGATGCTTTGGGCATCTTTTGTGATTTATCTAAAGCATTCGATTGCGTTCTTCATGAAACTTTAATCAGGAAACTCCGCCACTACGGGATCCGGAACAGAGCTCTGAATCTTCTTACTTCATATTTGAGTAATAGGATTCAGAGTGTCGATGTCAATGGAAAAAGGTCTCCCGGATCTATCGTAACAAAGGGAGTCCCACAGGGCTCAATTCTTGGTCCTTTTTTGTTTCTTATTTATATTAATGACTTGCCTTACCTTATAAAAGATAATCATGATATAGTTTTGTTTGCGGATGATACTTCACTTTTGTTTAAACATAAACGTCAGCAAGTGGATACTGACGATGTTAATAGCGCGATCTCAAAAGTAGTTCACTGGTTCAATGTAAATAATTTGCTTCTTAATGAAAAAAAAAAACCAAATGCATTAAGTTTACGATACCTCACGTTAGGCAAGTGAAAACGAATGTGTTGGTTAAGGGCGAAGAATTGAATCCTGAAGATAGCACTGTATTCTTGGGCCTAACTTTGGATGCCAAGCTTCAGTGGGGCCCGCATATAGATAAATTGTCGAAAAAGCTAAGCTCCCCTGCATACGCTGTTAGAAAAATTCGGAATTTAACTGACATAGAGACAGCCCGTTTAGTGTATTTTGCCTACTTTCATAGTGT
The DNA here is from genome assembly GCA_932294355.1 of Aporophyla lueneburgensis. Lineage (NCBI taxonomy): Eukaryota > Metazoa > Arthropoda > Insecta > Lepidoptera > Noctuidae > Aporophyla > Aporophyla lueneburgensis. Next base: position 29,050,834 of record OW028753.1, read on the forward strand.
AATGTCGTACGGTATTCTGTTGTGGGGAAATGCCGCCGACATTCAGACTATCTTTGTCTTGCAGAAAAGGGCTGTTCGATCAATTTATAAATTAAGCCCGAGACACTCACTTAGAGAGAAATTTAAAGAAATTAATGTAATGACTGTGCCTTCACAGTATATTTTTGAAAATCTTTTATATGCCCATAAGAATATTAAATTGTTTAAAAAAATCAGTGATATCCATAATATAAATACTAGGAATAAACACAAATTTGTTGTACCTTCAACAAAGCTCCAGAAAATAGGTGGCTCATTCAGATGTCAATGTATACGCTTTTATAATAAACTTCCAAGCCATGTTCAAGATCTAAGTCTCAATAAATTCAAATCTTTCATTAAACGTAAGTTGTGCCAGAAAGCCTTTTATACTGTAAAAGATTATATTGAAGACAAAAAAGCTTGGGATTAAGCTGCTCCAATTTTTATATTATAATTATACTGAATGTTTTTTTTTTAATTATTATTATTATTTATTTGGAAATATACACTTTGACATTTGATTATTGTTTACACTATGACATTTGATTATTGTTTACACTATGACATGAATGTATACTTTCAGAAGTATAATATTATTATTATTATTTAAGTGATTTTGAATGTGAAGACTATGTAGGTGATGTTTGTTTTTTTTATATCTCTCTTACTCATTCCATTTTAATGATAATCTGGCAGTTTGAGTACTTAATGCGGCCTACCAAAATGTCCTTTCTTTGGTATTGTTCGTCGAATCTTTGTGCTCCTTATGTTCTGAGTTGAGCTGCAAGATTACTGACAAATGCGTGCATTGACTGGACAGGTCCACTCATTCTGTATGGTTCTTTCCTCAAAAGACCATTTCAGACACCCCCATGTACATGGTCCTCAAATGATCAGACCGGGACTATTTCCTGATTTTATATACACATTGACATTGATGAATTTTACTTATACAATGACATGAATATTTACTTTTAAAGTATTATATTGTTTTAATTACCTATTGTAAATGTGAAGACGAAGTGGGTGTTCTTTTTTTTTTGGTTTTCTTTTCTTCTAAATTATTTTTTTACATTGTCTGGCAGTTTGAGTAATTTGTGCTACCTACACAAATGTCCTTTCTTTGGTATTGTTCGTCGAATCATTGACCTCCTAAAGTTCTGAGTGGAGCTACATGATTACTGACAAATGCGTGCACTGATTGGACAGGTCCACTCAAGCTGTGTGTTCTTTCCTTAAAAGACCACTTCAGACACCAATCCACATGGTCTTCACATGATCTGATCAAGATTATATCTGGACTTTAAAAGAGACTGTGACCTCTGAGTTTGTTTCGGCGTTTCTTCTCAGAGTAGTCAGATAGGAAATGCCGACCTCATCTAGTTTAAAAAAGAATTGATTGACGTGTAAAAGTGTTCGTACAAACCTACTTGCAAAAATAAAGTCATTTATCATTTATCATTTATAACTGAAAAATCCGGATTTTCCGTCCTCATATAAGTTCGAATTTTAATATTAAAATCCGTTTTTTTTCGAATTTCAATATAGCGTTTCTTTGTAAACCTATAAAATAGAGCACGTGTCTTCAACCACCAACTTAATTATATTTTAGCGTAAACTAATCTTAAAACAATGTAAACTCTATGTAACGTCATTCGCTTTAACGACAAACTCACTAAAGCGTCGAAATCACTCCACTTTAAATGGTTTAGCTTGTCTTCCATACAATCATATACCCTGTATGTGGCGATCGCCGGGCAGTTTAGAATCACGTGCGCTGCTGTCTCGTCGTCCTCAATGCAGGCCCTGCAGAGCGGACTGTCTGTAACTCCTATGACAAATAGATGTTTATTAAACGACCCATGGCCAGTTATTGCTGCTGTCGCAGCAACGCAGCTGTCGTTTGTCTAACCGGAGGACCTGCTTTGTGAGGCGGGCATCGATGGTAGGAAGTGCTTCCTTGGCATGCCTGCACTCACTTTGGTCCACCCATAGTTCACAGTGTAGATCCCTGGTACGTTTTGTTACAAGAGACCGTAGGAACCCAAAGGGGAGTGGCACGATGGGTTCTGGTCCCACCGGTGTCGTGCGCGACTCCCTTCTGGCAAGTTCATCGGCGGCATCGTTACCTAGCGAACCGTTGTGTCCTTTTATCCATTGAATGGTTATATTATTGAGGCTACCCACCTGGTAGAGGCGCTGGTGGCACTCGTAAATTAGCCCAGAGTCAATCGAGTGACTGTCCAGTGCTTGCAGAACAGCCATACTATCTGAGAGTATGCGGACCAAGCGGTCTTTAACTGCCCTGGCCATAATGGCTGAAGCAGCAAGAGTGATCCCAATGCATTCAGCCTGGAACACTGTGTTGTGGACTCCAAAGAGTGTGGCTATATGTATGTTGATGTCCTGCGAGAAGACTCCAGCACCTGTGCCACTGTCTATTTTTGATCCGTCCATGAAGATGCGCAGCTCAGTGAGACGCAAACCTCCACATCGGCGATCTTCGTGAAGCGGGATGCTGTATTTTTTATCAAAAATGAATTGTTTAGACACCCGGTCATTTACCACCCGGCCTTAGTGATGGGGAACTCATTGTTGAGTTCCTTAAGCAGCGTGGTGTGTTGTGTGTCTCTCTTTCGCCAGAGGTCAGTTGCATCCAGACGCGCTGCCGCCATCGTGGCTTCCTGCTGTATGAACAGGTGGAGCGGTGGTAGTCCTAGCATGGCGTCCATGGCTGCAGTCGGAGTAGTCCTCATGCAGCCCGTGACTGCCATGCAGGCTAGTCTTTGCATGCGTTGCAGTTTGTTGTAGGCTGTAATAAGCTTGGTGCGGGGCCACCAGACCACGGCCCCGTAGGTGATCATCACTGCGGTGTACAGCCAAAGTATGATTTTGGGGGATAGGCCCCACTTCTTACCTATCATTTTCCTGCATTGCCAGAATGTGATGCAGGCCCGGTTTAGTTTCGGAATCATACCGAACTATCTAGTCCGTTCTTTTGTTTATAAATTGGGATTGCTTGCACGTGTGTTGTTACTAGGAGTTATGGATTATCTATACGTTATCATATTCCAAGTTGCTCACAAACTTTCTAACTGTAAACATGGCAAGTAAGAGAAAATCAGTGTGTATTGACGGAAAAGTTTTATGTTTTAAAGTGATGTTGGCAGACACTTTGGATTTAGTCGCTCTACCGTGTCCAGCATATCGATAAATAAAGAAAAAAATTCTACAAGCAGAGCAGGATGGAAAATCTTCCAAATAAGAAACCTAAATACGAAGATTTGGATCAAGCTATACTATCATGGTTTCACCGACAGCGCCAGCATAATATGCCAATGTCGGGCCGATCGTGAAAGCTAAGGCGGAGAAGTTTGCTGAAGAACTTGGTTTACTTTCTTTCAAAGCATCGGGATGCAAGGATGGCTCGGTTTTTTTTAATTTTTCTAATACAGATTTTTCTTCTCTCTATTTAACGACAATCTATAACGTTGAAATGTGCACAGTCCCTTAAGTGTCGTTGTATAGATTACACGTAAACTTTTTTTTTTAAATAAAATAAAAAACTTCGAAAATCCGGATAGTCCGGATTTGTGTGCGATTATACTTTGTAAATCCGGATTTGTAAATAATCCGGATTTTGCAATCCCTAGTTACAATTAAGTACAATAGGTTCGCTCTCTCTTCCATGGGACTAAAACATAACTGGTGAAACGTGGGTGTTAGGGATACAACTCTGCCTAACCCTTTGGGAGTACAGGCGTGATGTTAAGTTTATGTTTTTTCTAGTTATGCTATGTTAAACAATATAATAGAGGTTTTATGCTATAAATATAAATGGAGAATAGATATCTACCTAAAGTTACCTAACTACTTACTTCCAAATGTTAATTTATGATATGTATAGGTACAGTTTAGTAGTCTTCTAACATTTCATAAGTGCCCTTGTAGGCTTATGTGAAATAAAAATATTTTGATTGATTGATACACAAATAATATTTAAAAAATGCTTTAATTTATTGTAATTATGTTTGTTTGTCATTACCATTGTATTTGAGTTATTTACCATTGTAAATAACTCAAAAAATACTAAACCGATCATAAAGATTCCCTCATCGTAAAAATTTGCATAACCTATGCGAAATCTACGCAGACCCCGCGGGCACAGTGTTAGTTTGTTATTTAAAAACTCGCAACAAAACTTAACGGGTTTTTAAACAATGCATGTCCTATATAGTAATTTGCAATATGAATTCTTTAATAAAATACTATATGACAAACCTTTAGTAATTGTATACAGAACATTAGTCGCGCTCGCGGACGTTATGAATAAATCAAAATCAAATGAGCGGGCAAGGAGTCCCTTACTATAACGTTGTCATCGTAGTATCGAATAGGTAGGTATACAATTTTACCGCCAACGCGATCACGAAACCGAAATATCATCGAAAACATTCTTCAAATAACATCCTACTATCTTGCAATATACAACTCACATGTTAACTTTTTATCTATCATCGATAAATTAACATTAATCGTTATTTAAGATTGCAGGTGGAACATCACATTTCGACGTTTGTTTGTCGTAACTCAGTAAAAAATATCTGTATACAAACTTCTCCTTACGGCCCATGATTTAATAGAAAAACTGTCAAACTCAAAATATACGACAGAAATCAGTATACAAACAATCAAAGCGCAATGTTACTTTGCCGTATTAAACTCGGGGACAAGCGAGGAGCGGGAATAACTAATGGGTAGGTACTTATGTGCCTCAGCCCTCAAGGTTGCGTATCGAAATGAATAACGTTATTATTTCGTTAAACTAATAACGATATATTTTTGTTATTGTTACTAAATAGTTTAAGATTTCGTTCCGTTGTTCATATCGTTGTACCCAAAAAAAATATTTAGTTACGATCCTGGTGGAACGGTACAAATTATCGTTACTGAAACTACGCGTAACGTTATTAGAGAGAGATTGGAGTAACGTTTCAAGTCCCTGGGTGTAACGTAGGCTACTTTTACTTTAGCAAAAGAAATAGGATCTCACGAAAAAAAAAACGAATGAAAAACTTTTTTGTTAAACACGCGGACGAAGTCGCGGGTAACAGCTATATGAATTATAATCCTACTTACTCTTCGATTACTACTACCTAATAATAGGTCTTTACCTATGAAAATGCCGTTTTGTATGAAAAAAATTAAACGAATTTTTTCATGTATTTTTTATTTGTATTAATCGAAAAAATCACCCATGCAATCAATGCATCTTTGCCAACGCAGTGGCAGTTTATTGATGCCCTTCTTAAAAAAATCAGCTGTACGGGAGGCAACAAATTCTTCAAAGGCATTTTGTACTGCCTCTCGGGTATTGGATTTTTTTTTCCGCCAAGAAGTTATCCAAATTCTGGAAAAAGTAGTTGTTCCGGACCGTATAAATTAGTTACTTTATGCGCCTACGTTTCTAAACGTGTAACAGAATGACATCTGACTTGTCAGTTTGATTTTGACACTTCTCTTGAATTTGGGGCTTGAAAAAGGGAGCACGTCGCCGTTTGAGTTGCGCGACCTTTTGTAAATTAATCCTTTTAAATCGATCCGTTTGTGACAATTAGTCGTGATCCAATTGCTTTGATTGTAACTAACCCCAATTTGGTGAAATAACACGGGTTGAGTTTTGGATATATCTTGTTGAAATAGTTTGAAGGTTAAGCAAAGTAACGCTATTGGAAACCGAATGCTGTGATTGCCTCCAGCCTCATTGTTGCGGCTTGTAACCTGGAGAATACTCATAGCGTCACAACACAATACATATATACTCACTTACATACATAACTCCAGGTAGGCACCAAAGCAGGTGTTCGTCTACCACAGGTAAGTTCTTTGTTGTATTGTAATAGTTTGATTTGATTGTTCTGCTCCGCGTACGGCGGACTAGTCTCGCTAGCCACTTCTTGTCTCCTGGACCCCACCATCATAACTTCCACTGCGCTACTAAAATGCTATTGTAGGGGGTCTAGCCTGGCAGCAAACAGTAGTAGTCTGTAGGTGCAAGGTCTGGTGAGTAGGGCGGATGACGGAGAGCTTCCAACCCTAGTTCTTGCAACTTGGAGACCGTCTGCTGTGCAGTATGAGGTCGCGCGTTGTCGTGCAGGAGAAGCGGAGACGAGCGATTGACCAATGCTGGTTGGAGATGTGCCAGCTTCTCCATCATTGAGTTCAGTTCTTCACAGTACACATCTGCAGTAATGCTCACCCCGTTTGGTAAGAAGCTGTGATGAATCACACCGGCGCTAGACCACCAAACAGTGACCTTCACTTTTCTAGGGGTAAGTTTTCGTTTAGGGCATTGTTTAGGTGCTGAACCAGGATCCAACCAACTTGCTGAGCGCTTGCGGTTATCAAACAGAATCCATTTTTCATCGCAGTTAACAATGCGGTTCAAAATTCCTTCATTTGTGTGTCTGTTGAGCAGTGCAAGGCACGTCTCGACGCGTACTTCGCGCTGGCGATCATTGAGTTCATGGGGCACCCATTTGTCAAGCTTTTTTACCTTGCCAATTTGACGCAAATGGACCAATATTGTTTTGACGCTAACGTTGAAAGCTGCTGCTAATTCAGCCGTAGATTGTGTATCATCAGCTTTCACAATCGCCTTTAATTCTTCATTGTCGACCAGTCTTCGGACGACCGCGAGGTTCATTTTTCAGGTCGAAATTTCCAGAACGGAAGCGAGCAAACCAATAACAGGTGATGCGTTGGTTTGTAGTGTTAGCTCCGTAAATGTCGTTGATGTTGCGTGCCGCTTGTGCCGCGTTGCTGCCACGACGGTACTCATATTCCATAATTACTCGAATTTTTTACGTATCCATGATGACGAAAAAGATTGAAATGCGATGAAAATCTAACACTAATCAATAAACAAATGACTACTTTTGTAAAAGGAATTCCATGTTTTTAAAATAAAATTGATTTGAAATTAGAATTCTTAGACAAACAAAAATTATTTTGATTTGAAATGGCCAGTACTGCAAAACGGCAATTTCATAGGTAAAGACCTTATATTATAAATGTGAAAATAAGTATGATTGGGTGTTTGTTTCTCAATCACGCAAAAATGGTTGAATGGATCTGGGTCGAAAATGCCGTTGCCTTTGTGCCATTTATTGCCCTGGATTAACACATTCTTACCGCGGTAGTACGTCCTCTTGCGTTAATTTCCGACATCCACGCGGGCGAAGCCGCGGGCAAAAGCTAGTCATACATAAAAGTAAAAAGTAGGTATTTTATTAATGTGTAGTCTGCCAAAACGCGTAGAAACGGCAACTAGAATTTCATTACTTTGGAGTCCCTTTCTCTAGTAATCTATGGTAGAGTACCGGTTTCTTGTCTATGGTACAGGTACTGAAGACGTCAGTCAGAAGTAATAATTTCCTTCTAAAGCTAAGCATCCACAGGTTGGTATCGGACGCATCGGACGCATCGCATCAACCGCATTATTTTTTCATACTGCGTCCACTGTATCGGCCATTCGGCAGCGATCGGATTGCCGACGCAAGTACCAGCAATCGGATAGCCGATGCCAGTTTCATTCGGATTTTCTTAGTGATCGTACGTGTGTTTGTGAGAATGGATGAAAGCGAAGAAGAACAATTTGTCGTTATTGCTTGTTTGTTAGTAGAAGAGGACGAACATGCAAGAACATCTAAAAAAAGTAAACATAATATCTGGATACACGACATATTCAAGAAGAGATCGGAACATGGAGTATACCACGCACTATTTCCTGATCTGTTATATGATGATATCAAGATTTTCCAATATTTTCGTATGTCTCAAGCAAATTCAATTTTCTGGTTGACATTCTGAAACCACATTTATTAAGACAGAATAAAACATACAGGAAGGCTATAAGACCAGAAGAAAGGCGCGCGGGGCGCGTCCACTAATCGGCATTCCGTATGACGTCATCGGCACGCATCGCAAAAGTTGCCTCTCGGAGCATTGGTGTCGGCATTGCCGATGTGCGATCCGTACAATACGGATCAGTGGACGCACCTGTGTGACTTTCTATACGACCTGTGGACGACCTGTGGACGCGAGGTCGGTAACGTACGCATCGGACGCATCGCATTTAACGGATCGTAGTATTCTTTGTATAGAAAGTCACACAAGTGCGATGCGTCCGATGCGTCCGATGCCGACCTGTGGACGCTTAGCTTTATAGAGAATTTATCTACTTCGCGTATTTAGCTTGCACAGTGGCGCCCCCATTTATTTCTATAATTTTTTTGCCAGATTATAAGTACTCACCTACTGTACCTACTTAAAAATACCTATATTTAAATCACAAAATCAAGTTTTCTTTTAAGTCTTCTCCCGAAACGCGTTATCACTTCATCTAAGGTCAATGTGGGCAAATCCGTCATACTTTTTTGAAAGTCGAATTTGGTTAACTAAAACTGGTACACTTACTACTTTAATATAAATTTGATGATTGTAAGCGATAGAAAACTTTGTTGTCTTGTATACACATCCATTTTAAACAACAAATCAGCCCTCCACGTGTAACTAACAAGGTTTTTTTAAAAGTCGGTCGTTAGACGGATTTTCCCGAGGATTGGGGCAAATCCGTCTAGTAGCAAATTTGCCTCGAGTTACGCCGTTTTATCAAGGTATGTAATTTGTAAACAAGTAAATGCAGATGATGAAGAAAAATGTTTTGTAACATCATAAAAATAATGTTTATTTTACGTTTTACTCCCTAAAATCGTTTTTGGGGGCTAATCTGGCCTATTTTTACAACCAGGGACTTTAAACATTTCTAATAAGTTTGAAAACTAAATATTTTTACAGTATCAGTTTAATTTTTCAGGTACATTGAAACAATCCTATCTTATTATGACAATGGTATTTATGGTATTAACTTAAATATACAGGGTTATTTTTAATGAATTCGGTTAGGAATAAGAACATTATAATTGTAACAACGTTGCACTTGAGATGTTGTATTAAAAATTGAATCGACCGAACCAGTAACAGCGTAACTATTCTGGAATGAATAGTAAACGCTTGTGTATGGAATAGCCCCGTAGACGGATTTGCCCACATTGACCTTACTTCAATGGGTACCTTTTTATGGACGTGGAGAAGTGCCAGTCCGGTTAGACGTTCTTCAACCATTGAAGCTCTTAGCCACGTTTTGATTCTTCGTAACGTTGAGAAAGATCTTTCCGCTGTCGCTACACTAACAGGTAGTGTAGCCATAATACATAAAAAAAAAAACTTATATTCGGATATATCTCAGTGTCGAAATTTACAATAACGTCAGAAATCGACTGCGGTCTGTCGTGACTCCTTTGCCATTTCACCATCCACAGCCGATATTCATTTGAAACGACAGCAGACACTAGAGTATTTCCAGGGTTACCAACCCTAAAAAATATTTACCCCTAAACATAAGTCAGTGTCACACAAGGTGTCACACGAAATGTGACATCAGAGATCAGATGAAAGGAGGCGGTGGCGCGGTAAAATTCAAATTTTCGATGCGTTTGTTCCCGAATAATGCGTTTGCCATCATACAAAATATTAATTTATAATAAACTAGCTTCTGCGCGCGACTGCGTAAATGTCGGTTATCGCGGACGCAGACAAAGTTACGGAATTAAAAGTAGCCTATGTGCTTTCTCAGGTTCTAAACTATCTGTGTACCAAATTTCATTTAAATCGGTTCAGTAGTTTTAGCAGGAAAGTCTCGCTTTCCTGCTAAAACTGACAGACAGCAGAGTTACTTTTGCATTTATAATATTAGTGTGGATGTGGATGGATTGATTAAATATTGAAGGTATTTACATAAAATCTATATTGTGACAAAAAAATATATCCTTACTTAAAACCATTACCTGTGTTTAACAATTTTAAATAGTGATCCACAGTGGACCCAGCCCAAGGGGGGGTCATGACCCCCATGACCCACCCCTTGGATCCGCCCTTGTGTCGACTGCAATAATATAACGCTGCAAGAAGGACTAAACGATGGCCATCGGCAGAACTTTATCATCCTCTCAATATATCCGGCGTCAGTGCATTCGTCATACACAAAGCGAATACTGACAAGAGTAACACAGATGTAAGGCAGATTTTTTGAAATAATTTGCCGTGGAACTGGTAGTAGATCACAGAAACGGCGCATCGAACAGCGTGCTACCACTTCTTCAACAAAAAAGCGGCTCGTAAAGTTCGAATGCTAAGAGCGGTCGCTGTTCGTCATGCCCTAGAAAGGATGACAAGAAAATAGCTTCTAAATGCCATAAGTGTGGTAAATTTGTTTGCCAACAACATTTCAGGGCTTACTGCATTGGATGTGGAGTAGATTCTATGATTCTGCTGATGAATCAAGTTAATTTTGTTCTTTTTATCTCAGCCATGGCAAAAAATTATAATTTTAAGAGCTATTAGAAGTTGTTTTATGTTTTCAATTATTTTAAGTGAAAGTTGTTTTTATTTTTTTATTATGATTTCAATAAACCATTTAATTATTTTTAAAATAACATATTTCATTTTATTAGTTCCTTCCACTCCATTTTTATTCATTACTTTGGGGTCAGATGTGGCCCCATGCGACTACTTGTGTGATTTTCTTAATGCGCCTAATTAAGGGTTAAGATCTAAGTTGTTTAATTACTTAAAACTTAAGTTATACCATAGAGTTATACACAATGTATCCTGATAGGTACAGCTTGGCAAAGAAGAGTCTGACGTGGTGACAATTGGAACAATGTTTTATCGGTACTATTAAGTTTCAACCCCCATTTTATTGTTTTATTTGCTAATAGATTATTGAAGTTATGATTTCTAGATTGATAAATTGCATGTACTTTGACTCTTCATGGTTGATACTTGAATTAGAAAAATGTACATGGAATTAATATGATTGTCTTTATAATTTCTTTAAGGTAACTTTGTCAATACAATTAGAAAAATGTTAATGCAGGTAAAAAAAATAATGGTTCTTTTTCTACACCAGGAAAACACCTAAAATGTCACCTGAAGGAGGACTTAAATGATTTGTGTGCAATGAGACAAAAAGTTAACTTTTTCTACACTGTAAAGAAACAGGCAAGTATTTTTTTTGTAAATGCTACTATCGCATACCACAATGAAAAATAATTAGATTAATTAGATTATTAACCAAGGGGATAAAGCAGTGTCTTCTGTCGCGGGTGACGATTTAAATCGCGAGCGTAACGAAGGACTCGAGGTTTACTCCCGAGCATAGCGAGGGTGTTAAAAACGTAAATCACGAGCGAACCAAGGGATAAGACGAGTCCTGAGTGTAGCGAGGGATTTAATAACTTGTTTTAAAACAAGATGTGTACTATATCGATATATACGTAGTCTATGGCTGTCAGAGGAAATAAAATGACTATAGTAAAAAAATAAGCAAAATGACATGATTTTTATATTTAGTTTTGTTTCTATCAGAAGAAAATAAAAAAAGGAAATAACTATTATTAAAATTATTAATTATTCTTATAATCCACACCTAAAAACGATTTTTTAAAGTTTTATTTAATTTAAAACATTTTTATCATTCATTCTTTATGCGAAATCGTTCACTACCCCGACACTATTAGTTTTAGAATGGTATCTGTGAGCTGAAGATAAATGGTTTCGTCGTCAGCACTGAAACTATAGGCCCACAAACCTTTACATAGACCAGCTCAGGAACGCTTCGACAGCAACTATCAGCAGCTCACACCGTGAAGCACTTTCACAAAACAGATAGTCAAATCACTGTTGGGTATTTATAAAGAGTCTCTTCAAACTTCAGCCGTCCATCACGTTGAAAAACCAACTTCTCAATTCTCAAAATTACAAGAGAAGGGCTCCGTCTGTGACTCACGCACAAAAAAGACTGGTGGTTTTTCATTAGTCCGCGCTCAGCGCGGGGCGGCCACACAACTATGGTCACCAGCTTTGACAGGATTCATTCATCATCATTCTTTCTAGATGGTGGCCGCAAATGCGATTGTTGTACATAATTTCTTGGGTGTTGGGTTCAATGGACAATCCCTGAGTATGAATTAATTTATTTTTTATTCTGAATAAGTTTTCATTATGTTATCATGATGGCACTCGCATCTCTTAGATGGTTATTCTAGTGAAATAATGCGCAATCTACTAAACACAATAAAAGTAAAAGCTTGTGTGTCTATCAAGTCTTGAAATTTTGACTGTTGAGAATTCCCGGGATCTCGTGTTTGTTGATTAAAACACCAAGTATCTTATCACTTCTAGTCCTAGTATGCAGGGTGGCCATACCTGCTAAACAGGCGCCCTCATTTTTCCAGACTCTTTTTTGCCAAGCTGTACTTATACCGGATAAGTTTTTATCCAGTGCGCAAATTTTAACAAATTAAACTTAAACGAGTTATAATAACCATGCAATTTTTATTTTGATATATTTTAGTAAAAAAATTAAGTTATCGTTAACGAAAGATGTTTATTTTGAAACTGGTTTTTATGGTAACTTGCGCGCGGCGTCGGCTCGGCGACGAAGGTGAACGACCGACCAGCTATTCGATCGGTCAAAATTCTAAGAAGTTCGAAGTACCTACGCCGTTGCGCGGTTACTGACCTATTACTATTGTCAATATCATATTACGAAATATGTAGGGTGTCCACAGTTTACTGATTTAAGGTCGGATAAAATAAAAAAAAGTATTGAAAAATAATTGAAATGTGTTCTATTACTGATACTGAACCACCAAAAAAGAATTTTTTCCTGTATATTTCTAAATACATACATATTATAGATAACTTACACCCAGACACAGAACATATAATTGTGCTCATCACACAAAGATTTGTCCTGGGTGGGAATCGAACCCACGACCCCAGTCTTAGCAGTCAGGGTCACTAACCACTACTAACAGGCCAGTCGAGTATGAACAGTGACTGCTAGCTTCCATTTTCTTGGACTAGCGACAGTAGCGACATCTGAAGTACGCATGTGGCAGTTTTATCCCCATTTTATTAGGTGACACCTGGGACATTTTTTGTGTGGAATAATCTAAGATGGGTACCACTGTACCAGCTTGTAAATGCCGTACCAAAATGATTATAAGCAACTATTAAGCCTGAATACTTCATCTGCCTAACCTTTTCCTAACTATGTTGGGGTCAGCTTAAGTCTAACCGGATGCAGCTGAGTATCAGTATTTTACATGGAGCGACTGCCTATCTGACCTCCACAACCCAGTTACTGGGTAATACGATACCCCTTGGTAAGACTGGATGTCAGACTTTCGGGCTTCTGACGACCCGTAACGACTGTCTTAGATCTACGAAACACAGCCGGGACCAATGGCTTATCGTGATTTCCGAGGCACGGAAGGGTCTTGGTATGTAAAGATGGTCACCCATCCACGGACCAACCCTCGGCAAGCGTAGCTTAACCTGAGCGATCGACTTATGCGGCAATTGTAACTTAGCCACAGAATTAGGGATGTTATGGATATGAAATTTCGGATACGGATTGGATACGGATGTAGGAATGATTATTATACCGGATACGGATACGGATATGGATATGAAATTATTTCGGATTATCCGTTAGTTTCGGATAATTTCGGTTACGGATATTAAACTTTTAAGGAATTTCAAAAGTAAAATACAAATAGCTAATAAAATGGTTTGGTCTTTACCTATGAAAATGCCGTTTTGTATGAAAAAAATTAAACGAATTTTATTCATGTATTTTTTATTTGTATTAATCGAAATAATCACCCATGCAATCATTGCATCTTTGCCAACGCAGTGGCAGTTTATTGATGCCCTTTTTAAAAAATCAGCTGGACGGGAGGCAACAAATTCTTCAAAGGCATTTTGTACTGCCTCTCGGGTATTGAATTTTTTTACCGCCAAGAAGTTATCCAAATTCTGGAAAAAGTAGTAGTCTGTAGGCGCAAGGTCTGGTGAGTAGGGCGGATGACGGAGAGCTTCCAACCCCAGTTCTTGCAACTTTGAGACTGTCTGCTGTGCAGTATGAGGTCGCGCGTTGTCGTGCAGGAGCACCGGAGACGAGCGATTGACCAATGCTGGTTGGAGATGTGCCAGCTTCTCCATCATTGAGTTCAGTTCTTCACAGTACACATCTGCAGTAATACTCACCCCGTTTGCTAAGATGCTATAAGCTGTGATGAATCACACCGGCGCTAGACCACCAAACAGTGACCATCACTTTTCTCTGGGTAAGTTTTCGTTTAGGGCATTGTTTAGGTGCTGAACCAGGATCCAACCAACTTGCTGAGGGCTTTCGGTTATCAAACAGAATCCATTTTTCATCGCAGGTAACAATGCGGTTCAAAATTCCTTCATTTGTGTGTCTGTTGAGCAGTGCAAGGCACGTCTCGACGCGTACTTCGCGCTGGCGATCATTGAGTTCGTGGGGCACCCATTTGTCAAGCTTTTTTACCTTGCCAATTTGACGCAAATGGACCAATATTGTTTTGACGCTAACGTCGAAAGCTGCTGCTAATTCAGCCGTAGATTGTGTATCATCAGCTTCCACAATCACCTTTAATTCGTCATTGTCGACCAAAGTCTTCGGACGACCGCGAGGTTCATTTTTCAGGTCGAAATTTCCAGAACGGAAGCGAGCAAACCAATAACAGGTGGTGCGTTGGTTTGTAGTGTTAGCTCCGTAAACGTCGTTGATGTTGCGTGCCACTTGTGCCGCGTTGCTGCCACGACGCGCGACGGTACTCAAATTCCATAATTATTCGAATTTTTAACGTATCCATGATGACGAAAAAGATTGTATTGCGATGAAAATGTAACACTAATCAATAAACAAATGACTACTTTTGGAAAAAGAATTCCATGTTTTTAAAATAAAATTAATTTGAAATTAGAATTCTTAGACAAACAAAAATTATTTTTATTTGAAATGGCCAGTACTGCAGAACGGCAATTTCATAGGTAAAGACCTAATATTTATATGTCACCATTTGGTAGGAATTACAATCAGTATGTGAGTTATTATTACAGCTATTTAAAATAAAAATGATTATAAATATGTATTGAGTGTTATCTAATCTACCTAAAATAACATAAAATAACAAATCCGATATTATCCGAAACTTTTATTTCGGATTCGGTTACGGTTACGGATACATTTTTATATCGGATATCCGATAGTTTCGGTTACGGTTACGGAGCTCCCTAACATCCCTGCACAGAATACTCATGTGAGAGAAATTGTTATACAGAAGATGCTCCTAAAGGAGTCTACACACCAAACCCGCCGACCCGCCAACATGTGTCATGGGGCTGTGTCGGTGAGTTAGTCGGCGGCAAGAAATCAGTACAACTTTTTTAGTTAGTGATTGCAGTGTGTACGAACGTGACGTGTTGTTTTTCTCGAATATTGCAGCCTACAATAAACATGGATACTGATGCTGATCTAATAATAGCAGCATGTGGAATAATTTTAGCTGGGTCCCTGAAGAGAAAACGACAGTGTTGGGTTAGATCAAGCTTAATGAGTCGCAGTCGTTACAGTAACAGTGACAGAATAAAAGATTTAAGAACAGACGATTTGATTGTAAAACGACCCTTACATTTTAAGACATTTATGTCGTTAACGTTTACCGACTTTGAATATTTACTAAGCATTGTTGGACCCACAATAGCTAAAAAAAATACAAATTACAGAAGTGCAATTTCACCAACGGACAGATTATCATTAACATTAAAATACCTGACTACGGGAGATTCATTCAACAGTCTTTGTGACACCTTTAAAGTATCTCCTCAACTTATTTCCTACATTATTCCAGAAGTGTGCCAAGCTATCGTAGATGGACTTTCGGATTATGTGAAGGTATGTACATATATGGGCGTTTAACTTTCTTTAATCTTCCAGAAAAACTATGTTCCGAAAAATTACTATATAAGTAGGCAAATGGCTATCCTATCACCGAGCACATTTCCGATTTCAGATTTCACGAACATCAAACGAATGGACAAAAGTTGCAGATGGATATCTGAGTAGATGGAATGTACCTAATTGTGTTGGATCTATGGATGGAAAGCACATTAGAATTGAATGGCCAGCACGAAGTGGAAGCGATTATTTTAATTATAAAATGTATTTCAGTATTGTACTGTTTGCATTAGTGGATGCAGATTATAAGTTTTTATACGCTAATGTGGGGTGCCAGGGTCGCATTTCCGATGGTGGTGTATTTGCTAACTCTTCATTATGCAGAATGTTATATAATAATGATTTAAATTTGCCAGATAAAAAACCTCTACCTGGAAGAATTATGCCAGTACCCTATTTTTTTTTGGGCGACGATGCGTTTCCTTTACAAACCAATATTTTAAAACCTTATGATGGTAATCATGCGAAAGGGTCTCCCAAGAGAGTGTACAACTATCGCATGTGTCGAGGTCGAAGAGTAGTTGAAAACGTATTTGGACAGTTAACAAAACAATTTAAGATATTTAACAAACCCATCCAGCTAAATCCACAAAAAGTTACTATTGTAACATTGGCATGTATTCATTTGTTCAATTATGTAAAACGACATGGTATAATACAACAAAATGAATATGATACTGAAAATAGTAGGGGAGAAATCAATCCAGGAGATTGGCGCAGGGAACCACGTGAAAATAATTTGTTTGCTGACTTGCCTAGACAAGACAATACACATTCCCTTGAGGTTACAAGACACAATCTCCTGAGGTTATAAGGACAGAATTGGTTCAATATTTTCTTTCCGATGTCGGGAGATTACCATGGCAGAATGATCAATGACTAACTCGTAAGTTTTAATGAAACTCATACTTGTATTAGTACTTGTATTTTTATTATAATTTGTATTAAAAACTTCGTAAATCACTTGTTTTTGTTCATTTATAAGTGGTTTTATTTACCGAGTTATTCTATAAATCCCCACCGCAAAATCCCCACTGATGTTTTTATGCATTTTGAGTATACTATGACGATTCTATGACAACAACATTAAGACGAAATACTTGTGCCTACATAACGTTATCTCGCATCAGGTGATAGGGTTATTCTCAGAGTGCATACGGTGGGGATTTGTGGAATAAACCTATTTATCTGACTCAATAGATGATAATATGTTCTCAATATCACCACTCTCTTGAAGCGACACACGTAACGAAGGTTCAATTGAAGATGTTGAAGGTTCACCAAGAGGCGGCGAAACAGGGTTTGTTACGGCAGAGTTGGATGATGAGTAGTAGGAATTTACATCACATTGATCCATTGTATAATATCCTGGATGACTATGGGAAGTAGAAGGTCTTGGCGAAGCTTCGAACATGTCTGAACGATATCCAGTTTCGGTTTCAAAAAAGATATTTTTAATCCGATGTTTTATTATTGCCTTTGTTGTTTTATCAAATTTTCTAAGTTGTGTCGCAATATATTCGCCAAACAAATCGTCCTCATCTTTTATTTTTTGATTTGTCCGTTGACTGACTGTTCTCATTAAATTTAGCTTCCGACACCATCTCATTACTTGGATTAGGTTTATAACGTTTATTCGCTTGGGGAATGATGTTTGACGTTTGAGGTGAATCGTTTTCCCCATGTTGAGCATCATTGTCCGCATGTTGGGCATTATTGTCAGTTGCTGTTATCTCCTGAAATAATATTTTATTTGAATCACCAACAGTTTACTTATGAAATGTATCATACACTAGCTTTTACCCGCGAGTAGGTACACCGCACGGAATATATGAAAAAAAAGACAATGGTCATAAATCATACCTAATACTAATTGTTTTAGAAATATTATTATTAATTATTATTTACATTGATAATTATTATCAATGTAAATAATAATTAATAATAATATTTCTAAAACAACCTAAAAAGAAAAAAAAAGAAAATGGTACGGAATCTCTCGGTTTATAATAGAAATTCGGCGAAATCAAAAGATTGTTGAGAAAAGAGTTGTTAGTTTTTAAAAAATACATTTGCAATGACTATTATATCTGTGCACATGCCATTCCAAGAAATAATTTGTTTAGAAATATTTCGGTGCAATAACAATAGCGGCAGCGTAACAACAAAGGCAGATAAAATAAGTACCTATGTCTTTATTTACCGCGCCCCTCTCTTCACTCGGGCCAAGCTTACATAATTATTATTCTTGTGTGCTCTAATAATTAGGTTAGAAATAAAATAATACAACATCACTGAAATGTTACATACCGTATCGATTGTTCCAGTAGGTTTATTTTTATTGAGCAAGAAATTCAAAGATTTAAAGGCAAACCACTTGCTCTCATGAACAGAATCTGCGCTGGTTCCAGACTTTTTTGATTCAATCGTCTTTTTTCTTTCTCTATAATATTGGCTCGTCAAATTTTTTATCTTCCGTTCTATTTCTGTGACATTTGTATTTAATTCGTTTGCCATCTCATTTAGTGCATCAAAACGTTTAGGTCTACATTTGTGATCCAAGTGTTTTGGATTCCATAATAATTCCTTTTTTAAATTAAAATTATTAATTTTAAATTTATTAACTTTAGAGTGGTTTCTTCGTCCCATTCCATTATTGCAGAAAATCGCAAAAAAACACAAGCACGTCACTATCGCTGGAGTGTCGGCCGGCAACTGAGCGTGCGCGTACGCAAGTCGCCGGCCATTCCGCCGACTTGCACGCGCGGGTACGAGTCGCCGACATGATTCTTGAAGCAAAGGTTTGGTGTGTAGACACCTTAAGATAAC
This sequence comes from Aporophyla lueneburgensis, assembly GCA_932294355.1. Lineage (NCBI taxonomy): Eukaryota > Metazoa > Arthropoda > Insecta > Lepidoptera > Noctuidae > Aporophyla > Aporophyla lueneburgensis. The sequence goes on from OW028753.1 coordinate 29,069,642, forward strand.
TAAATGTGTTTTCATTGCCTACCAGCATTTAAGTTTTTCACTAATCTCAGTTATTTTACTTCTGATTTTCTGCTTTTGCTAATGTTCGATTCTTTTTACCTTCAACAAAGCTATCTTCCTCGAAATATAATGAAAAAATAGTGCTATAAGTACTTTGTTAGGAATCGATATTTATTTGAACCTAAACATGGCAAAAGGAGTGTGTAGAGATCGTAGCAGGTGGCGTTCTGTGGTTTCTGCCTACCCCCATGGGAAAAAGGCGTGATTGTATGTATGTATGTCCCAGGGTTGCCAGATGTACGAGAAATCTCGTACCTTTACGAGATTTAGCAGTCTCTGTACGAGAAACGAGAAAAAAGAAATCTCGTATACTTTTTTACGAGATTTTAACAATGTTGCTAATACAAACCAAAAAACATTTAAGAAAGGAATATACTCATGTCCATGCCACAAACTCAACTAAGCACATCACTACATTCATTACCTCATCACTATGTATCTTGATCGGTATTTTTACATAAGTGTATCTATACCGTTGACCGGGGAACCCCGTTAAATGTATTACACTAAAGTTTACATTAAAGTTTACACGTATAGTAGTTGAAGGTCTAGCGCATTCAGAATTTCACCCGAATTAATTTAACAGATTGAGTAGTGACAGTGACTCTTCATCCACTCCATCTAAAAAAATAAAAAAGGGTCCATCCTGGACTGCAAAGAAAGCAGGTAACACATTTTTGTACATCATTCGCAAACTTTTCGCGATGAGTGGTTAAGGAATCCAATATTTGGAGACTGGCTGCAGCCAGATCTTAAAAACCCCAAGAAACCGAAGTGTGAATCACCTAGAGTTATGTTTTTTCATTTCGCGGTCCCAAACTTAAGGAATATTTTTACCCCAGGCTAGCTAGTTATAGTACACAGTGTACCTAAATTAAGGTCTGAGATTTTTAAAATGTATACTTTTACGAGATTTTGTATTGAAAGTACGAGATATTTGACAGCCCTAGTACGAGATAAAAAATTCGGCATCTGGCAACCCTGGTATGTCCTCTTTCGTCCAGATTCGCATTGAGAACAGACGTGTCGCTCGTTACTCCGTATTAAAAGTTACTTACTTCAACCGATATTAGTGCATATATTACTCTCTAATTGCCAACCTCGCGTACACCGACCATCCACACAGCGGAGGTGCGCCCGTGCACCCGCGACCCGCGAGAGACAAGGAACCACCTCATAATTGCTGTCCTGCTCTTGCGCTGCCGCTGCTATCTGACGCACGCTAGACCGTGTGACGTCGCCAGCCACACTCGCCGCACACCAACGACGCATTTTACAAACTACCTCGGAAGGAACAAACGGTCGGTGAGTGCTTCCGCTTCTGCTTATTCGCTTACCTATACATTCGTTCAGTCGGCTTGATAAGTTCGTCCTCTGTAATTTTCTAAAATTATCATCATTTATGATTAAAATGGACAAATCACTCTCGGAATCGAATTTAGCTGAAACGAGCTCGGACGTAACTCTCGTTACGCCACCAAATTATGTCTCTCAGCGAGGCAAAAGGAGGAGAGAGGATGAGCTTGAGGAACTTAAAGAGGACATGATCAATATGATTAAATCGATGTTATTAGTACAAGAAAATGAGCTCAAAAAAATTACCCCAACGCTTATAGAAATAAAGCAGACGAACTCCAATATAGAAAGCTCTGTGGCTTACCTTACGGCGCAGAACGAAGAGTTTAAAAAGAAAATAGAGCAAATGGAGATACAGGCTAGAAGAGACAAAGAGTACATCACCATCCTTGAGGATAAAGTGGAAGATCTGCAACGGGGTTCTCGTAAGTCTAACATAGAAATAAAAAATGTTCCTAAGCAACAGAAAGAGACTAAAGAAGACCTAATTGACATGGTGCTTTCCTTAACTAAAAATATAAACTGTGAAATCTCGAAACCGGACATTAGAGATATATACAGAGTAAAGGGAAAGAAACAAGGTACGGCGAACACACCTATTGTAGTGGAAATCTCGTCCACTCTTTTAAAGACTGATATTATAAAGATGTGTAAAGCCTATAACACCAAATATAAAGGTAAGCTCTGCGCTAAACATCTAGGCCTTAAAAGTAATGAAGACACCCCCATTTTCATATCGGAACAACTCACCGCTAAAGGTGCACGACTACACTTCCTAGCACGGGATCTTGTTAAGTCTAAAGGATACAAATGTTGCTGGACCGCCTACGGTAAAGTTTATGTTAAAAAACAGGAAGAATCGCCGACTCACATAATTAAAACTGAATCCCAAATACAAGCTTTAATGCAAGAGATATGACTCGAGGCAGGATTTCTATATTACACGTCACAGTCCTTACCTATGCAATTATGTTCGGTAAAAGATAATATTGTAATAGTTTTAAGCATTTTGTTTACTCCACTGAAACCAATTTGTTTGTTAAATAATATAATTAATGTAATAGTTTTAACTTATTTACACACTCCATACACATTTAATATACATACACACCATGTTCTTCACATCGTTCGCAAGCAAACATCCACTCTTACATACACATACATCCAACGCATAAATATTCCGAATAAAATAGAAATAAATAATAGACAAATAATATATCATAATAATAAAACAAATCACATAACATCAAGTCGTTGTATTATTACCCACAGTACTACTACTAACTACGATTTAATTATCAAACAAAACAACCATACTTGTATCACCTTTTTGTTAATGAACTACAGTCCGTTAAACGATTTTCATAATGAGTAGTACGCACACAATTATGCAAGAAATAGACGACTTAGCTATGGCGCAATCTACTCAACTGCAAATCGAGGATTTTTCCGAAAAGATCAATGTACAAAACACAGATTTCACAATTGTTTCACAAAATATTCGAAGTGTATACAGTAATCTAAATGATTTACAAGTTACTTTAAACCACTTTAAGTTTGACGTCGATCTAATGATTTTAAGTGAATGCAGACTGGACGCGAACAAATCCATCCCCGATATTAAAAATTATCTGTCCTTCTCTACTACTAATCACATAAACCGCTGCGACGGCATAGTAGCATATGTTAAAAAAACGCGCAAAGTTAATGTCAAAGAAGTTATATTGGCTCACGCGTCATGCTTACAAATAAGCCTGCCCAACCTTACTATCCTGGGTATCTATCGCTCACCATCAAACAACAATGCTGAAAACTTTATAACTTCTCTTAATGAGCACCTGAACTCCCTAAAATCATGCAAAAATATTGTTTTAACTGGCGATATAAATATAAATATTATTCATAAGACTAATGAACAAACTAATTAGCGTATAAATCGACTAAGCTACCTAAACATGCTGGCAATGCATGGCTTTATTACCTGGACACTCACTGCCAACTAGAGGTGAAAACTGTTTAGACCATTTCATCTTGAAAATGGACCAAAACAAAAAAGCTGCCTCTATTGTTGTTTTGGATACTACGATAACGGATCACTTCATGATATTTTTAAAGCTATCAAGTATTGCAACGGCCCATAATTGCTCCAAAACAAAAACAGTTGTTGATTTTGGGAAAGCGATGGTTGCCGTTAAGGAAAGTACCATTTTAGAACTGAATTTAATTGATGATCCTGTTGCACTTACTGAACTTTTGATTGATAAACTCCGATATTGCCTTCTACAAAATACCATAACAACCTTAATCCCGAGAAATAACCGCATAATTAAACCATGGATTAGTATAGGAGTGTTGCGTTGTATCCAGAACAGGAATAATATGCAGAGAAAATTACGCTTAGATCCGAATAACGATATCTTAAAAAAAACATACAGAAGGTATCGTAATCACTGCAACAACATTATTAAAAAACTTAAAAGAAAATACGATAGGGAGCAAATAGACAAGGCAAATAAAGACTCTAAAAAAATGTGGAAAGCAATTAATAATATCACACATCGCAAACAAACCAAAACGCATAATTTAAACTTATTAGAGATAAAAGATACCTCTCACGAGTCAGTGAATCACGTTAATGAATACTTCTCTGACATTGGTAAAACTTTGGCTGAGGAAATCATCTCTACCAATCTATCGCAAGATCGTGAGGCTAATAACTCAACGGACACACGAACACAAGCCTCATCTTTTGTGCTTTTAGAAACTGAAAGTCTATGGCGTACTGATGAGTCTTAAAACAGAGAGTGCACCTGGGTGGGACAACATTCCTACCATTTTTCTTAAGTCTGTCCATGACGTGGTGGTACCAATTATTACACATCTTGCGAACCTGTGCTTCACACAAGGTATTTTTCCACCCCTTCTGAAACAAGCTATTATTACACCTGTGCACAAGGGTGGCGACAAGGACGAAGTGAGCAATTACAGACCCATCTCGGTCTTATCTGCAATCTCAAAAATAATAGAAAAACTAATTAACACTAGACTAATAAATTACATGAATAAATATAACATAATATCTGGCTCTCAATACGGATTTAGGCAAGGATTATCGACAGAAGATGCAGTTTCAGGATTAACCTCACATATAGTTAAAAATGTGGATGCAGGAAAAAGGTGTCTCACTATTTTCCTGGATCTAAAGAAAGCCTTCGACACAGTTTCTGTTCCCGTCCTTGTGCGCAGTCTGGAAAACATAGGCATAAGAGGAGTCCCTCTGTCTCTGCTATCAGATTATCTCCAGGGTAGAAAACAACGTGTAAAAATAGGAAACTACGTTAGCGATGAGTTAAAGGTGTGCTTCGGTGTCCCACAAGGCAGTGTTATGGGTCCAACGCTTTTTTTAATATATATAAATAGCCTCTGCGAAATGAAGCTTGACAATGGACGTGTTTTTTCCTATGCAGATGACACAGCTATTGTTTTCACTGGAGATACCTGGGAATCTGCATATGAATATGCCGAAAAGGGTCTCATTAAGGTTGCTAAATGGTTAAATTCTTTCTTACTGACACTAAACACCACTAAAACTAAATATATTACATTCACAAACTACAATAATAGTCAACCTGGGCCTAATCATAGCCTTAGAATACATAGCTGTGATAATCCTATTAGCACAAAATGTTCTTGCAATCAAATATCAAAAGTGACTAATATAAAATATTTAGGTATTATGGTAGACCAACGTTTATCTTGGCATCTGCACACTGATATGATCATGTCTCGAACCAGAAAACTTATTTGGATTTTCAAGACTTTAAGACATGTTATGTCCAAGACGCTATTAAACCAAATATACTTATCACTGGCTCAGTCGGTTCTAGTGTATTGTATACCTGTATGGGGCGGGGCCACTAAAATCAAATTCCTAGAACTGGAAAGAGCGCAAAGGTCTCTCTTGAAAGTCATGTATTTTAAACCGTATAGATTCTCTACTGAAATCCTATACTCACTAAGCGGCCTTCTCTCAGTCAGGAAATTATACGTACTACATGCTGCTATAAAATTACATAAAACCCTTTGCTATGATTCTAGCCTTAATGAAAAAAGAAGAAAATATCTTGTTGCACCAGAAATTTCGGTTAAAACCTCATATGCGGAAAGACAGTTCACCAGACAATCCGCTTCCATCTACAACAAATTAAACAAACTTGTAAATATCTACCCAATGACATATCGCGAATGTAAAAAATCATTAACAGACTGGCTAAAATGCAAGAGCTACGTTGACATTGAAACACTTTTATTGAACACCATGCGATAATTTGACATAAAGCGACACCCACTCACTCACCCACTCACACACACACACACACACACACACACACACACACGCACACACACACGCACACACACACGCCTTCTTAGATATAAGTTGATTTCATTGTATGTACACTCCTACATTATTGTTTCTAGTTTTAGAAGAGCGGGGTCTCCTAGCACAGGTATTTGTATACTTAAAAGGAGACCTCTATGTAAGATTAAATACTGTAGAAGTTTGTAAAGTTATTACTAATAAAATTTTGTATTTAATAAAATTTTGTATTTTTGTATTTTTTTTTGTATTATGTATTTATTTCCCATTGCTTCAATTCGATTTGCTTTTAAATTGAGATCATGCGGAAAACTAAAAAATCACGAATCGTTAAGATTATTTATTAAAACAAAATCATTTCTCTGTTTCCGATTTGTGTTTAGCGCTAATCGTTTAAATTGACAGAGAAAGATAAAAGCGCCTGTCCTCCGCAACCGAAGCGATATACGACAGTGGTGCCGATTCTGTTGTCACAAAATTCTCTAAACTAAACTAAAAATCACTAAAATTTGGTTTATTCCTGTCAAACGACGATTTCCTATTCTGAAATAGACTAAAGTGACACAACTTAACTATATTTTAGTTTGACAGCACTAAGATTGCACTGAGTTATTAGTTTAGTGAAAATGTCAATTTTGCTATTCTGAGTTTGCCGGTTTTCACCAAAAATTTTGACTATAATAATTTATTTTAACTAAATCTGACTATTTTTAAGCGCGATTAAAAAGGTGTGGAATAAAACTAGTGGTCATGAACTAAAATTCTCAACAACGCCTTGCCTTCACGTGCAAAAACAGTTCTGTATTTTTTATTTTCTTTTTGCTTATATCTTGAAAATGGCGTGTCCTATCGCAAAAATAATGAAATTTTCGACCCCCTTAGTATACCCCGGAACATTTAAATATCAACACGTGGGTAACATTTTTTTTATATTTTTCAAACAAAAGTGAAAAATTCCATATAAAACACGTCCAGGCTGCACACTAGCACGCGCCTTCGTCTCTCAAAAAATTCATTCTACGCAATGCACACACAAGTAAACGTTGCGAAAAAAAAGAAAAAAAAATACCACGCTGAGTCGCGATTGTCAAATTCGATTTTAGTCGTGTCAAAATAGTTTTTTAATTTAGAGATTTTTCCTTGCAGAATAGCGTTACAATTCTCATAGCCAAAAGTAAGGAATTTTAGAGATAGTTTAGTTAGTTTAGTTCGTGTACAACAGAATCGGCACCATTATCACTTGTTTCGATATTAATCAATTATCGCCCTATTAGGGCGATTGAAGGAACGTGGCGCATCAACAGCTCCAAGTCAAAACCCGCAATGAATTAAGAGACTTTTGATGACCATTAAAAATAATTGATGTTAAAATGAAACGCATAATGACAAAAATTGAAGGAAACATTTACTTTTTCTTTTCTACTCACAATTTTAGTTTTTACAATGTATCACGGCGCACTGATGCAGACCAATCACGAAATTGGCCACGTTAAGCGCTTGTTGTGTTATCTAGGTTGTGTAGTGGGTGGGACACTTTCCTTTTCCACAGCTTATGTTTTAACTGTGCTACAAGCTGTTTATGCTATGTTTTAGCTGTGCTATCTGTGCTGTGTGTGTTTCCAAGTTACATACACACATTTATTTCCACTTTTGGTATCATTTGTGATTGACACAACAGTAAACACAAAAAATACGATTTCTGGACTAACAACAGTGCTGCCACCTATCCAAAGCTTCAAGTTTTAAAAAAGCTGTTTATTTTTTAAAGTTTCTAGGGTTTCTCATTGAAGCGCAAGGGTCAATTTTAGGGTTTTTGAAAAACAATTTTTTTATTTTCCATCGGTGTCGATTATAGAAAAAATAAAATTGCACAGCATACCTAAGCACAAATTAAGACCCACCGTAGTAAAAAAATCTTAGTTGTATGTCACGCCATTTGAGAGGTAGGTACAGCAATTCGCTAAACGTTACCTCAGCGGCATCTTGAATAACTCTGAAACCTCAAGACGCACAAATAAATTTTTTTGGGCACAATTAGGCACAAATTTGATCTATCTAAGTAGCTAGTTTGTACTCAGCTACGACCACCGGGTAAAAAACATGCCGCTGGGGTAACGTAACTCCAGCGGAATCTGTTTTTCGTGAATATTTCTTTATTTTTTGGTTATTATCTTTATATCTTTATTCTTTGGTTCAGCTGGACGCACAATTTCTAAATTTCGGGCACATTTACACGAGATGGGGTACTTAACTGTCAAGTCGAAATCTTGAAAAGCGACAACATTCCGCTGGTGTAACGAACACAACATTTTAGTATTATCTACACAAGGTAATTTTTTAACCAGTGCGCAAATTTTAACAAACGAAACTTAAACGAGTTATAATAATCATGCAATTTTTATTTTGATATAGGTATCTTAGTACAAAAAAAATAAGTTATCGTTAACGAAAGATGTCTATTTATCTATTAACTATTCTATTTGTCTATTTACGATATCATATTAGGTACGAAATATGTAGGGTGTCCACAGTTTACTGATTTAAGGTCGGATAAAAAATTTAAAAAAAAGTATTGAAAAAATGGTTGAAATGTGTTCTATTACTGATACTAAACAACCAAAAAAAATTTGCGCACTGGTTATAAAATTATCCTGTATATTAATACGTGAAGCAAAAACTTTGTACCCCATTTTACGAGAATGGAGGAGTATGAAATTTGGCACAATTAAAATTTTATATCAGGAAGCTTTAATAGTATTTTTGATTATTGTTGATTTAAATTTAAATAAATTATGGTCAAAATTTCTACTACTGGGCAAGTATCAATAGATTATAATAGATATGTAAATGGTGTACGTTACCCTAGCAAGAAAGTGTCTCCTAGAGTTATATGAGTAGAACGTATAATGTGTGCCTATCTGCTATAAATGTGGCCCCAAATAAAAAATGTGTGCCCTCTGTCGTTTTGGAAAAAAACGGAAAAAACGATTCTTGCTGGGGTAACGTTTTTCTAGCAGGAAAATTCTAAACGAATGATCGGAGAGAGAAAAATTGTGCATGGCCAGAGAGCTTATATGTGTGCCAAAATGTGCTCCCAAAAATAAAATCTGTGCCCCTTCAGATTTTCGAGATATTGCATTTCCTGCTGGAGTAATGTTTTGATGAATCGTATATCTCTAAAACCATTGCATGTGCCCCTGTAGAGTAAACATACACGAGTAGCTCTTAATGTGTGCCCCTTAGTGCCCCAATTAGATTCAAGAAAATATTTATAGTTTTCAAGTTATCGCGGTTTTATGAAAATCCGAAAAAACATCGCAGCGCCTAAATGAGAAAAGGCACAAGTTCGCTGAAAACTGTATTCGGTCCTTCTTGACGCTAATAATAACCATACAAAGTTTCAAAACTGTTCATGCATGCGTTTTTGAATAATCTTGCTAAAAGTCAAAACGATGGTGTCATAACTTTGACGGCATAATACAAGGAACTGGCTCAATCCTAGATGTGTAGGTATTAACCAAAATCTTGTGCCTTTAGTCAAAAATATATGGTGAAAATATTTAGCTTGGAATGTTTCCCATTAAGCAAATATAAACAAAAAACCAAAATATGTAAGCAACGGCTGGTTATCCGACCAAATTTTAATGATTACTAAAAAGCGACGGATTCATACATATCGATGACCTTCTTTACTTTACTCACTAACTGGTTCACACGTGTTGTGCCTGAGTACACTGAAGTAGAAAAGTAATAAAGATGTAATTGGATTATATTCTACTAGCTGTTTCTATGACCATAAACATTATTAAGTACATTATAAATAGTAGCCTAAGTGCTATTCCAAGGTAAGCTATCTTCTCCATTCTAAATTTCATTAAAATACATCCAGTAATTTATGTGTGAACGAAAGATATGGCAAATATCCAGATATTTGCCATTTGCCAGGTCTTTGACTCAAAATTTGATTGGTCCCGATGTTTAAAAAAAATATAGTTCATGAAATGTGTGATGAATACCTAGGTACAACCTAGCACTGGCTTGCAAATTGCAAAAAACGTAATAAAATTTGAATTTCGCGGGTTGGTTGGAGCATTCACCTTAACCAAATAAATCTTGGTACCTACAGTTTTGAGAGTTGTATTTAGTGTATTCCTATAGTCAACCGCACAATGATCTGTGTTTCAACAACGTGTTTCCATATTTTATGTCGTATTACGTACCTATGAGGGATTTATAACTATATTGTAGACTTACAAGGAGAACCTTATATCTCTGCAGATAGAGTTGCAAATGTTTTTGAGTTTGTATACTGAACTTATATTTAAGTTGCTCGGTAGAAGCAATTCTGAAACTATTGAGCGTTGCGTGAATTCCTTTTGGGTATTTACTCAGTTACTCAAACATAACAACATATATAAAAATCATTGAAATCGGAGGCGGACAATCTTGGCGGTCTCCTTGTTAGATGAAAAACTGATCTGTGATTTAAATAATAATGACTACACAACGTGCAAATAATTTCTAATACTTATAGGTAGGAAATTTAATCTGGGATTCGATGCAATAATTACTTTAAGAATTAAAATTAAGGGAATAAAAACAATAATTTCCACATCAACAAGCTGTTTCATTTAACATGGTCACAAGGTGCATATAATATATTTTTTAATTAGCCCCCAAAATTTTTAACGCGTCTGTACGGACAACAGCTTAGGTATAATACGTCCAATAAAGAAGGTCATCGATATGTATGAATCAGTCGCTTTTTAGTAGTCATTGGAATTTGGTCAGATAACCAGCCGTTGTTTACATATTTTGTTTTTTTGTTTATATTTACTTAATGCGAAACATTCCAAGCTGAATATTTTCACCATATATTTTTGACTAAAGGCACAAGATTTTGGTTTACACGTACACATCTGGGATTGAGCCGGTTCCTTGTATTTTGCCGTCAAAGTTATGACACCATCGTTTTGACTTTTAGCAAGATTATTCAAAAACGCATGCATGAACAGTTTTGAAACTTTGTATGGTTATTATTAGCGTCAAGAAGGACCGAATACAGTTTTCAGCGAACTTGTGCCTTGTCTCATTTAGGCGCTGCGATGTTTTTTCGGATTTTCATAAAACCACGATAACTTGAAAACTATAAATATTTTCTTGAATCTAATTGGGGCACTAAGGGGCACACATTAAGAGCTACTCGTGTATGTTTACTCTACAGGGGCACATGCAATGGTTTTAGAGATATACGATTCATCAAAACGTTACTCCAGCAGGAAATGCAATATCTCGAAAACCTGAAGGGGCACAGATTTTATTTTTGGGGGCACATTTTGGCACACATATAAGCTCTCTGGCCATGCACAATTTTTCTCTCTCCGATCATTCGTTTAGAATTTTCCTGCTAGAAAAACGTTACCACAGCAAGAATCGTTTTTTCCGTTTTTTTCCAAAAAGACAGGGGGCACACATTTACAGCAGATAAGGCACACATTAAACGTTCTACTCATATAACTCTAGGAGACACTTTCTTGCTAGGGTAACGTACACATGTAAATGTAAAAGGTCAATGTACAAAAAATATGTATGGTGTAATTACAGAGCTACCCATGTCAAGCATGAATTGACCGAGCTACAGATTGAATTAGATTTCAACAGAGGGGTACTTAATGCTCGGGTCGAAGGCGTGCAGTGTTCCACGCGCGCCTCAAAGAGATGTCAGCAGCAGTGTAGGGGTCTACTAGGACCGATGCCTGCCGGGGTCGCGTGATTGTTCGAAAGAGATACCGTGAGCCTGGCACATGGGCAACTGATGGAACACGGGTGGGTTTTAGTCAATAAAAGTCTGACACGCCCTCCCGCTCCGCCCAGAGCGGGAGAAGTAATTTGATGATTTCCCATCCTAAAAAAAAAAGACGTGTGGCACTCGGGGACTGCCGCGGTAAAGCTATTGCATATAGAGATGGGTCGAGGGCAAAAACAAATATGGACAAAATGGGCATAAACTTGGCATATTGGGCATAAATGAGTTTACGCCCAAATAAATGCCCGATCATTGGGCATAAAAATGAATAACTTTGTTTTGTAAAAAATAAAGCAGGAACTTAACTTAAAATGAAACTTAATGTCAGTAGGTATTTTGTAAATTAAAATTTTAATGAAATATTCAGTCATAAGATAATCAGTCTTGTTAAAAAAAAATCACAGTTGAAAATTCGAATACGTAATTATAGAAAATATAATTTTAACTCTCGTAAAATGAAAAATGAAGTGAAGTTTTTTAATTGGCTTTGACACTACAATAATCATAAGTAAGTAATATAATAAAATAAATGTTTGTCAAGTTTTACCATCATCGTGGTCCTAATTATAATTTTGGCTTTATTTTGATGTTTATTACGTAAACTAATAATAGGTAATGAAATCGCTCAATACAATGTAGATACTTCAGTCATCATCATCATCACTAAAGTTGATATTAGATGCAACATCAACAAATTCTAGGTTTCGGTTTGTTGAAGTGGATGTTGATGGGCGGGAATCAAAATCCTCAGGCGTATTGAATTGAATCGAGTTAGATTCATTTTGACTATCATAATCATCGCTTAAAAAATCGTCGATTTCCGTATCAAAATCGTTAACATTGGACAATTGGATACTTTTAGATGGATCATTATTTTCCTTTAAATTCCAATTGTATGCCAAAGATGTGATTTGAGCTGCTCTTTCTGTAGTAAGGCGATTTCGTTTAGCACTGTGTATGAAACCATGGATGCTAAACGAGCGTTCAGTAGCCGCAGATGTGCAAGGTGCAGTCAGGATACGAAGTGCCACTTTACTTAACGGCGAGGAACCACAAATTCCTTTCCACCACAATACGGCATCTACCTTCTCTGTAGCTTTCCATGTGAATTCTTTTCCCCATATACCATCTCTCGCTCTATATTGAGCAAGATCAACCAGACAATCTAAATTCAAAAAAATTGCCAGGTTTTGAATAAACTCCATCGCTTCCATCTCTTGATACTGAGTGAGTTCATGTCCTTCAGCTATAGGGTTCAGCATATGTGCAGCGTAGTGTATGGGTTTGAGAACTTGTGCAGTTCTATGTTCCACTGCAGTCTTCAAACGTTCTATATCAGAAGTTTCTAGAATAGTTGTCGAAGTGCAAGCAAATAGCAATTTTGATAAGATATTTTTGAATATCATATAAACTTTACTGATGTTATAATTATCACCCTCGAGTTCAAAGATCGCTTGTGTGATTGGTTCCATTATACTAACACATTGTTCAACCATAGTCCAAAAACCATCGTCGAGAATCGTACTTTTGACGTCTGATGTAGGTTGGGTATGTTCATGGACAGCGAGAATTTGAAGTGCAGCTTTATTGACTTTCAGACTTTTTAAAGCCGCCACATGACTCCCCCATCTAGTTTTACATGGTAATTTCAAGGTTTCACCATGAATTTCTTTGTCTTTCCGAATTTTGCTTAAAAGTGCGCTCAAAATCTGGCTTTTTTTAATGCACTTTATAACTTCTGTTGCAAGATCAATACAAGCTTTAATGACACTCACTTTCATGGCATCTTCACACAGTAAATTTAGGCTATGTGCTGCGCAATTTAGAGGCACTATCCATGGATATTTTCTTCCCAAAATTTCAAAAGCCTTTTGCAAATTCCTAGCATTGTCTCCAATTACAACGAAAGTTTTTTTCTCATCATAAGTTTTAATAACTTTTTCTATTTCTGTAGCCAAATATTCACTGGTGTGCCGATTATCTTCCGTGCTTAAGCTCTTGACGAATATGGTTTCTGGTTTACATATTAAAAAATTTATAATTCCCTCATTTCTGACATTACTCCATCCGTCGCACTGAACATGAAAAAATGGTGATTTTGCTATGTCGTTAGATAATTCTTTATGCAATTCATTGTAAAGTTTTTCCAAATACTTTGTTGCAAGAGCCTTCCGAGTTGGTAGCTTAAAATTTAGTTTTTCGAAAAAACTTTTCCAGAGCGGATGGTCCACCATAGACATTGAAACTCCAGAGATAAATAAGGCCTTAGCGAAATGTTCTTTTAAATTTCCCTTTTTTTCTGCGACAGAAACTTCAGACACAGGAATTGTGCTTTCGTTTGACTCGGATGTCAAATTTCTTTCTTTATTAATATCATTTATTTGCTTCTTGACAATAATCGGAGCTTTACTACAAACCAATAAATGGTTGGCCATTTTAACGACATGTTTCTGTTTGTAAATCTTTTCACAGAAACTACATTTAATCGATTTATCTCCGATATCTTGATAATATTTCCAAATTTCTTCTTTCTTCGGTCTTCCCATTGTAAATCTAAAATAAAAATGAATATTTTAAATTTCATGAGTATCTTTAGAATAACTCGTTTGCTCAATATTAACATGATATATTTATATTATTTTAAGTAGTTTTTAGGGACATACAGACAAAATGGATGTCTTTATTTTAATCAGCACCCCCAAATACCTCGAAAACGATCTCCATGACGATTTTTTTTAAAGGTCACCCTTTCGAGTCCGTGTCCTGGATTTCTTATGGACATCAACAACAACAAGCATTCTAAAAATGCTTATAGTAACACACGTCACAATAACTAAACAACACAATATTAGCAATGATTAGAGGTACTTACCAACTTTTACCAAATAGCCAACAAACAAAAAACTGAATCGTAGTGGGTAGGTAAGTAGATATAAAAATCAGAGCGACGTGTGTCCGAGCAACTGCGTAGAGCGATGTGATGAACGGGCGAACGAGCCGCGCTGCCGCGCAGCGGGGCGCGGTGGCGGTTATTCCCCTACCCCTTCCTAGCTTCCGTTGCTCAGTCCCGCACTCCCGCGCCCGCGTCAACCCGATCGGTGGTATAATATGTAGTTAAACTGTTAAGCGGGGAGTTCCCTTTATAATTACGCAGCATATAACGGGCGCGCGCCCGGAGAACGTTATTGCGCAACATATATTTCAAGCACGTATTCATATGTCCTACCCGTACCACATATTAACCCGTACACGCTATTGTTTACGTTTGACGTATTTATACGTCCCGCTCACTTAACAGGTAAAGCATACTCTTAACCTTATTATATCAATTTCTGGTTTGTTGCAATATATTAGCTATAATCCAATATGATTTTGGAAATTTACCTTTTCCGCACACTCAAATATAGCTATTTGAATGAAAAATTTAATAAAAGTTCTGTTAAAGTTTTTGCCCAGGCAAAAGGCATTTATTGGGCGTTTATGGGCATTTATCTGGCGCTTATTTAATGCGCCCAATATGCCAGGGCATTAACCCATCACTAATTGCATAGCATTTTGAATCATCATCATCATCATCTCAGCCGCAAGACGTCCACTGCTGGACATAGGCCTCCCCCTATTTGGGGGGTTTGCCATAATCGCCACGCTTGGCAAGCGGGTTGGCGATCGCAGTATGATGGTTAAATGCATAGAGAACGCTGCTGCCCATTCTCTAGTAAATCCCTTAGTCGCCTTTTACGACACCCACGGGAAGAAATGGGGTGATGCTATTCTTTATGTCCGGCACCACACGGGACATTTTGAATCAACTTATGCAATTATAATTATTTATTTATGCAGTATTTCTTTTTCTTTGATATTAAAAAAAACGTACAATAAGGAAAACTTATTTTTGGTGGTAAAATTTGGAACTAAAGCATAAAGGTTAGTACATATGATCGCCACCGCAAAATTTGATAAGTAAACTTTAGTACCTAGTTTTGCCACCGCACAAAAGGACTAGTACTCCATGCCCATAATACTCTATGGCCTGGTTTGTTACCTAGTAACCGATGACAAGTAACAAGACGATAAATATTTTGGGTTTTTACCTAGCAACCGATGACAAATAATACAAACACTTTAAACACAAATTTTACAAGTACAGCTATTCACTGTTGTACATAAATACCTAAACACCTATATACTTTCTCATAAACAGCTGCTTATGTATTCGTCCGATTTCGGAGCAGCTCGTCTCGATTCGTGCGAGCTTCGTAGAGTCGTACAATACGGCTAGTTGCACGCACACAAACACCGTGTCGAAGACTGCCGAAATGAAACGACGTTAGACAATGCACGGCCTTCAAGCTACACCTCCGTGCCCGTCGGAGTGGGGAGCGTGAGGTTTTTTTTCGTTACGGAATTTCTGGATTCGGTCCCCGCGCTCAAGGCCCTCGATAGAAGCTATGCAATAGCTTAATTAAGTGGATTTCTAGGGGAATACGGTAATGTAGTAGGAAACAGCGTCACCTTCTATGGGAGCATAGACTTAGGCCATCGAATGAAAGCAAACATACATTTAAAAATTACTCCCGGTGTTTTAAGAAAATGATTAAATTAACTCAAAAGGCTCAAAACAATTATTTTATTAAAAAATCCCATAATAAATCAAAGGCGTCCTGGCAAGTTATCAACAATAAATCATGTACTTATGAAACCCATTTCTAAGACACAAATAAATAGTAAAATTGTTAGCGACCCCAAGGAAATTGCAGACGCATTCAACAACTACTTCATTTATCAGATACTTATCTCACCTAAAACATCTTTCAACACAAGTGATCTACGCGAAAACCCTCATACAATGTTTATGAGACCAGTTGTACCTGAAGACGTACTTAGCCCTTAGGGTGATAAAATCATTGAAAAATAAAAATTCCTTAGGATATGATGAAGTATCAAAGAAAGTTATAAAATTTGTATCAAATAACGTAATCGAACATATTACCCACATTATTAACTTAGCTATCAGCAGTGGTGTATTTCCAGACGGTTTAAAAACAGTCATAGTTAAACCGCTTCACAAAAAGAACTGTGAAGAGGATATGGATAACTATAGACCGATCGCTTTAATTTCTGTATTTTCCAAAGTGGTGGAAAAGATTATACAGGGTGATTGGAAGATGGGTGCAAAGCTTTAAGGTGAAGATAGTATAGACAATTTAGAACCATTTAAGCCATGGTTGTCTTAGGCGAAGTCTTACCAAATTTTTTTAACCAAATTTTTAAGTTTTTTTTCGGAAATTCTCAAAATTTAATGTAAACTGCATAATTATGGCCAAATTGAATGATAAATGAATTATTTTTTTATTTATTTAATTAAAGTAATGTGTAAGCAACCAAGCAAAACATGTTTTAGGCTTCTGTGTCATTAGACATTTTTTTTACAGATATTTAAAGCTCAGAAAAAATAAAAAAATTGTACAATACGTCTTTTAACCCTTATTAAAAAAAAAACGGAGGGTGCTTTTTTTGTTCAAACCCTTTTGAAGACATGCTTGATAATCGCTCTTTCTGTTGAGGTATCATTTATGCGGATATCTTACAAATTATTGAAATTAGGACAAACCAATTCGAGGGAGAAATTTTAAATTTTAGGCAGTCTAACAAAACACAAAATTTTTGCTTAAAATAATACTTTATGTGCTCGAAATGATAACATTGTTCAATTCTAAGATTTTTTGGCACATGCAGGAACCAATTGAGGGGAACCCATTGAGGGGATTCTCTAAACAATGGCCACTGAGCGCGGTGCGACAGCATTTCCAGGTAGAACGCCCAATGAATAGCAAAAAGCGATAAGAGTTGGTTTTTACAGCAAAATGGTCTTAGTTACTGAGGCAACAAAGTCGTTTTTCTTTAGTCAGGGTCAGTCGGTCTGTGATGAAGCCGTTACATCTTTTACTTATTAGTCAAACTACTGCCCTTGTGAGTGGACGTTGTCGTGTTGATTCACAATTTACCGTGTTCAGTTGTAGCCCTTTGCGTTCCTGCACGTGTTGTTTGCGTTAGTTTTGAACTTTTTTGTTTCACCGTGTCCAGTCGTAGCCTCGCACTCCTGCACGTGTTGATTTTTGACTTAATTGTGTTGAGTTGACATTTAGTGCGCTCTTACGCCGTTTTTCTTTATTGTTAAGTGACTATGGCTACTTTTTCCAATCAAGAATATGCGGATATCGTATTTATGTACGGTAGAGCAGACGGCAATGGATCTTTGGCGCGACGGATGTATCAAGAGCGCTATCCGAATCGCAGGATACCGAATGTCCGAGTGTTTTACAACACGTTTCGTCGTCATGCCCAAGATGGGTTTCACCGCGTGGAACCTGGAGTCAACCCGGGCAGACACGAAACTGCCGTCGACGAAGACATTTTAGCAGCATTTCAAGCGGATCCTACTACCAGTACTAGAGCAGTAGCTCGAAATTTAAACATTTCTCAATGGAAGGTGTGGCATACAATGCACCAAAATGATAAGTATCCGTTCCATGGCAGGAGTGTGCAAAGTCTAGTAGAGCAAGATCCTCAAAGAAGAATTCAGTTCTGCCGTTTCCTCCTCAACAGAGACATCGAAGATGCGTGGTTTCTGAAATCAATCTTGTGGACGGATGAAAGTAAATTTTCAAGGGAAGGTATTACAAACTTTCACAACATCCATGAATGGGCCAACGCAGACAACAATCCACATTTTAAGAAGCAGGTATCATTTCAGATGAAATTCTCTGTGAATGTATGGGCTGGAATAATTGGCAGAACATTGATTGGGCCCCACTTTTTGCCTGATCCATTGAATGGCGAAAATTATTTGCAATTTCTGCAAATTGATTTACCACTGCTGGTAGAGGAATCAGGTGTCCCGATCTTCGAAAGAGACCGAACAGTCATCTTTCAGCAAGACGGCTGTCCAGCGCATTGGACTTTAAATGTAAGGGAACACCTCAACAATTGCTTTCCTGATAGCTGGATCGGCAGTGATGGACCCATCCCTTGGCCCGCTCGCTCCCCAGATCTGACCCCGTTGGACTTTTTCGTGTGGGGCCGGGCCAAGGAACTGGTGTATAACAACATAGAAATAAACAGTAGAGAAGAATTGATACAAAGAATAAATTCAGCGTTTGAGACGATGAAGCAGGAGATGATGTTGAAAATAACGACTACAGAAGTTAGAAGACGGGGCCGCCGTGCTTGTATTAGGAATCACGGCCGTCATTTTGAACATGAAAATAAATAATTTTAATTCAAATGTTGTTTTAATTAGTCTGCCTAAAATAAAAAATTTCTCCCTCAAATTGGTTTGTAGGCCCTAATTTCGATAATTTGTAAGATATCCGCATAAATGATACCTCAAAAGAAAGAGCGATTATCAAGCATGTCTTCAAAAAGGTTTGAACAAAAAAAGCACCCGCCGTTTTTTTTTAATAAGGTTTAAAAGACGTATTGTACAAATTTTTAATTTTTTCTGAGCTTTAAATGTCTAATGACACAGAAGCCTAAAACATGTTTTGCTTGATTGCTTACACATTATTTTAATAAAATAAATAAAAAATTAATTCATTTATCATTCAATTTGGCCATAATTATGCAGTTTACATTAAATTTTGAGAATTTCCGAAAAAAAACTAAAAAATTTGGTTAAAAACATTTGGTAAGACTTTGTCTAAGACAACCATGGCTTAAATGGTTCTAAATTGTCTGTACTATCTTCGCCTTAAAGCTTTGCACCCATCTTCCAATCACCCTGTATATAAATTAATTAACAACTTTCTTACAAAATACAACATACTACGTAATGAACAAACAGGATTTAGACAAAATAAAAATATTCATTCTGCAATATATGACTTTTTACACGAAATAATGATAAATGTAGATAATAAGACACCTATCTGTGCCATTTTTACAGACATGACTAAAGCTTTTGACTGCGTCAATCATGATATTTTATTGAACAAGCTTAATAGCTACATTTAAGGGGAAACGTGCTGAATCTTTTAAAATCCTACCTCAGTAACCGCACACACTATACGGAGATATCCAGAATTTGTCTTAAAACAAAATGTGAACAAAAATATAAATCTGACGGTAAAATTGTTAAATTTGGTGTACCGCAAGGCAGTGTACTTGGTCCCCCGCTGTTTTTGCTATATATAAATGATTTGCCCCGTCACATACCAACTCCAATGGTTCTATTTGCCGATGATCGCAAACCAGCACTGTTAAAATGCACAGATATTAATAATTATGAACAGGATATCAACATTAACCTTAAAAATATTATTGATTGGCTTGAAAAAAACAACTTAGTAATAAACTTACCGAAGACTAATGTGATGCATTTTCACCAACGTACAGTTCCACCAGACGTTAATATCCAGTACAATGGACAGGTGATCCATCCAACAAAGGTCGCGAAATTTTTAGGCATTTATCTAGACAATCAATTAACTTGGAAACCGCAAGCAGAAGAGGTGTGCAAAAAGTTAAGCACTGCAGCTTATGTTCTTCATAACCTGGCGAAAAAGGTTGACATAAAGACTGTTTTAGTAGCTTACCATGGTTTGGTCGCATCGGCCTTGAGATTTGGAATCATTTTTTGGGGAAACTGCAGTCTAAAAGATAAAATATTTAAAGCCCAAAAATGTTGTGTGAGAGCAATGTGTCATATTTAACCTAGAGATAGTTGTAAACCACTGTTCAAGTCATTGAAAGTTCTAACTTTTCCGTCTCTATAAGGTGTATCTATTCATACACGAAATATTTTAAGAGGTACACCTGTAGGTGGTAAAGAAGCTACAGCAACGAAAAAAAAATTTTCTAAGGGTTTTTTTTTATATTTAATATTTATGAATTATTTGACGCACATAAGAAATACTGGCTCCTTCTTATTTTTTACGGCCCGAGACACCGCGGCCATGCTCGTGCCGTCCGGTCATCGCCCTCACAGCGTCAGGCGGGCCATTCATAGAATTAGTAGTAAAGGTTTTATGCAAAACGTCTCAAGTAGTTTTAAAATTATAATAATTACGAAAATTCAAAAACGCTTAGATAAAAATTTTCTTTTTGCTTCTATAGCTTCTTTACCACCTACAGGTGTACCCCTTAAAATATTTCGTGTATGAATAGATACACCTTATATATATTTTGGAAATGGCAGTTTTTGTAAAAAAGAATAAAAGCCTGTTTGCTAAGGTTTCGGACACCAAGAAAGGTCCCGTCAGAAGTCATTACAAAAACCTTTTAACTGTCGGTAGCTATAAAACAGCACTTCTCCAAAAAAGTGTTTTTTGCATGGCTCCAGTTATACAACATTATTTTTAGTATATGCGAAACCTGAATATAGTTTGTTCAGAATCAGTAACTGAATCGATTCCAATAATTTTTACACCATGTTATATTTTGTCCCAAAAATATTTAATTACGCTTAAAAGTTAGTATCCGCAATCATCTGTTTGCACACGGGTCACGAGTTCACGACAGGTCATAGCGCGGGCTAGGCGGCGTGTACGCACTGCTCCGGGGCGGCGACGGCGCTCCCCTCAGTCGCCCGAATGCCATCGATCGATGCATACGTATCGCGAGCGCGCGCCCGCTGTGAGCCCTGGCTAAAGTGTTTTGTTTAGATTTTAAAATTATCATGTCTCTCTCGTACTCAGACGTCCGTACACTCGCTGTTTGTGGTGGTGTGGCAGTGCGTCAGTGCTTATGAGAAAGACGGGCCCTTTTTTAACAGTTGCTTCAGTTTGTTTGAATGAATAGTGATTACGCCAATTATTGTAGATAGTGATGATTAACATTTTTAAACACGCAAAAATAGTCAAGGGTACAAATTTATTATTTGTTTACAGCCTGCTGTGGTTCAGTAATGCGATGTTTAACAATTTTCATCCATTTTGAACTTTAAGTTGTTGACATAAGGTGCAACAAATGGCATTGATTACATTTTACCACTTACTACTGCATTTACGAATAAATTACATAATAATATCTACCTACACTTGACCATTACGACAGTCCAAAGCCTGCAAGCGTGATGGAAAATGTTTATCACCAACTAATACATAAACAATCACTGTGGCAAATTATTATCAATGAGTGAGAGTGAGAGCCGCGCGCGCGGCTGGCGTGGTGCCCTCCGGTAGGCTGCATATGTTTTCGCGAGGACAATCAGGTACCGTAACAAGCTTATAACTTTGTGATTATTAATGATACAGTTTTGAAATTTTTTTCATAGATTCTTTACATAAAAATACTAGACCCGTGTTTCGGGTTTCGCATAAACAAAAACTAATGTTGTATTTAATAAACTCCCAGATAGCTTAAAAAATGACACACTGCAACATTTTAAAAGTAAACTTAAGGCTTTCTTGGTCCTACTCGTTAAGTGATTTTTTTAATGACGCTACGTGTGACATATCAACTGTATAATTTTATTGACATTACTTATTTCTATTGACATGATTTAATTTTATTGATTGAATTCGATTGACATTATATAATTTTATTGACATTATTTAATACTCCTTTGTGTATGACCTAGACTTGTAATAATAATTTATTAATTGATTAACTTTTTTATTATTTTGTTCAAGATTTGTTTTATTATTTGTAAAATTTTTGCATGCCGAAACTTAGGCAGAATGTACTCGGCTCATTATATTTTTATAACAGCTATATTGTAAAATACCTGCATTCTATGCGAATAAATGATTTGATTTGATTTATTTAAGAACTTTTTTCTGGTATTTCTACAAACCGAGTTCGAACGAATTCATACGATGCTACATCATATAAGCGTAGATTATTCAAACTACTTTTTTTTGTAAAGAACCTACAGGCATTTAACATAAAGGCGTTGAAACCTAGGCAAAGACGTCCCGTAGTCGTTCTATCAGTCTTTTTGTTCTGTGTTCCACAAAGTCAAGTGCAGCAAGCTGGTATTTAGCTGGGCTATCCTATAGGTGGTGGTTGCAATACTCCATACAAGAAGGACTTGAGCTTTGTACAGACATAAAAGCTGTCTAGATGGGAAGTATCGCCTCACCTTATTTAAGATGCCCAGCTTCTTGGCTGCAGTCTGTGCTATTGACTTGATGGTTGTCACGGAGTCGGTCGGTAACTGGCACTGAGGAGCTCATTGTTTTTAAGGTATACAAGCAGCTTAAATTATTAAGTAGGTACTCTTTCCATCACTTTACTCAGTATGCACGTTTATGGCGATTGGTCTATAGTATACTGGATCGGCATGGTTTCTCTTTTTGGGCACTGGCTGTAAATTAACAAACTTTTTTCGCGTGTAGAGTTGTAGACTACAAAGGGCCAAACGGACTTTTAGGTGAATTGAGATCTCCGGCATTGCAACTTACCTCACTGTAGCTCCCAAATATGTTTGCCTTCTTTAGCGCAGTATGAGAGCCAGCGTTCCATCATACTTCAGCATAGGCGGCAGCCAAAGACGACACATGTTCGTGTCGACCGATTTAGACATTTACGAGAACTCCGAGCTACCCAAGGGGTAGAACGCCAACTTGGTATCAATTTGTCCAATATGGTCGAAACGTGTCTTCTGTAACATCCGTTTGCAAAATTTGGCGGCAGAATTATAAGCTATTTTCATTGCGCGAGCACCTTGAGTGCAACCTGTCACCCACCGCAGGCTGAAGACCAGGCCTGGTATGCCTGTATTTTTGCTACAAATCGACCAGCGCATAAGACGCGTTATACCAAGGCTGAGCATCGCAGCCAAGAAAAACGTCATAGAATGGTTTAAATTATTCCATTCCCTGACGCATCGCATCAACAATTGCGTCGGCGCAGTTGAAGGGTTACGCGAAAAGAAGTAAGTTCGCCACCATGGGGAAACGCAAAGAACTATCTCATCCCAGTGTGCTATCGCATCAACAATTGCGTCGGCGCAGTTGAAGGGTTACGCGAAAAGAAGTAAGTTCGCCACCATGGGGAAACGCAAAGAACTATCTCATCCCAGTGTGCTGACCTGTAGATAGCAGATTTGAAACCTAGAGGCACGAGGCGAGTATGGAAGCATACTCGCCTCGTGCCTTTATGTTTCAAATGTGGAGAACAGGCAGGCCCAGATTTCACCAGACAGGAGGTCAGACGATCCCAGCGGAGCCCAGACCAGAGTACTTGTCCGCTGTCTAGATCTGTAGTCAGTGGTCTGAGCGGTCGGGTGTACGGCGTGTGTTGGGTTGTTGCAGTTAGGAAGGATTTTTAAGCGAGTCGTGTCCAATTGACCAAACAGCTCCTACGAGCTTAATTCGACAAATAGGGAAACTCACCTGGAGACTGCGGGTATGCCTGAACAAGATGACCTCCGGGTCCGCCCTTCTAGTCGCGGCAAACATTTTGTAATTTTCGCGAGGTGGCAAGGCAGCCTTTCACACGTTTCCCAACTTTCTTCGGTTAGCCAACGTCAAGAGCATGCTTCGGATCCCGCTAAGCCTCCAGACATAATTGCCACGACGATGTTCACTCCTAGGCTGAGACTAGCCTTGGACATTGCAACTGCAAACTCTCACATTCCCTAAGGCACTGGCTCTCCCACGCATCGACGAAACACACCAGTCAACTTGACGCCAGACTCCGTTGGGGTTTCGCGAATCGGGCTAACGTCGCGTTAGCCCTAGCACCGCAAGGGAAGAATTGGCCAGTCATAAAAGGATTGGGTGTGACTGTCCAGGATGCACCGGGCGCTCCGTTCAGTTGAAAAACTGGCGGAACAAACTGCGCTAAACGAGGAGGCTTCTTCATGCATCCAAATAAATAATTCAAAGATCTGAATTTCAAAGGCGAACTATACGAAGAGATACGACAGGCACGCGTCAAACATTATCCCTTCTTAGAAAACCTTTAAATCGGATGATACCGAACCGGTATATTGGAAGCTTTATTTTGAACCAGAAGCAAACCAAAACCGTACCGAAAAGCAAAAACTTTTTTGAACCGGAACCCTCATTAGTACAGGTTTTCAATCCCTGCCAACAGGTAACAATACCGTACCGTGCAATGTCCAAAACTACTTGTACATTTCATTTCAAATAAAACTCCCACGTTCATTTAAAAATAATTAACTTTTAATATCACAATATTCTTAATACTTCTTTACGTCCTTGGATCATCGTTTGTATTCTAGCGCCAGTTTGTGTTTCGTCTTGATGTGAGCGTCTGTGTGGGTTTTTTGGTACGCTTTATATGTACAATCTAGAAACGGACATCGAAACATTGGTTCTTTACCGCATTCATATGTGACGTGTCTTCTGTACGTGCTTTTGTGCCTGTACTTCCGTTTACACTTCTCACATTGATAAGACATGTCGTAATGTGACCAATAGTTTTTTGTCTTCATTGGCATAATCGGCAACATGTTTTGCATCATTGTTTTAAAGAAATCCACATCACCTGCAACAATGAGATGACAATCTGATTCTTTTCTTTGGAGTTATGGCGGAAAACTTGTTGAACGCATTAACTTTATATTTTCTAGCATGATCTTCTTGATCTGGAAGTTAATGTTAATTTTTTAGATTAGGTGAAAAAATATTCAAATGTCAAGTGAACGCGTCCAGACCTGGGTAACTTTGATATTTACAGAACCGAGGACGAGGTACCTACCTATGAATAAAAACATTTATAACATAAAGCTCGAAGAGCCGAAGTGGTTAAATGCGTGTAGACAGTCACTTTATGCTAGCGTTAATATTTAGTAAGCAAAGGCTGGCTCATTTGTAGGACAATATAAAATTCTGTAAATAAATTTTATTGAATGTGTTAACTTGCTATCGCCTTTAACGGTAACGTTGGTAGAAAGTGACTCAATTGGTAGTCCCAGGTGTTTGTTAGACAAACAAGTTGTTTATTGAATCAAGAACATTTATTCACATGCATAATTCAATTTAAAAGAACAAACCAAACACACTCGACTTCACTGAAAACAAAATAAAAAATACTTCAAACATTAATAATAATTAACATTATTTTGTGCTGCTCTCACTAAGATGCTCCCATTTTTACCAAAACTATGCTTAGCCATACCTTTGTGGATGATATTTTCTAGACCAAGTTAACACAAACGATTAATATATTCTTTTATATATTTTCAAATACTGTAAGGCAGGCTTGTACAGATTGAGGAACTTCGTCATTAAAATATAATTATATTGGAAATTATAGTCATCTTCATGACATATTGCAAAATGCATGTTAACTAATTACATTGGTTCACGTCTTTGGACATTTTTTTTTTTTGGAAATATAATTCTTTGGTGATATTGGTATTTATTAGAATTGACCTCTTGATGGTCTTAACATATTTTATAATTTATTGACTAAAATAATTGTGAGTCAGATAATCTACCACCGAATATGTTAATATCTAAACTAATTTGTTGGTGGGTCTCTAGGTTAAACTTCGTAATAAAATATAAAATTCTAATCTATAGGTACTCATACCATGAACACTCATTACATAATTATTACTTCTGATGGTACATTCTTATTTCTCAACTCCTCATATTGAGTGCTTAAGTTTCTCTACAAAAACTTAACAGTAAATAACCATAATAATTTACTTAACGATAGTATATAAAATAATTATTATTTAAGGCACTAATTTCTTATTATGGCTAAGAATCGACTGGAAGATTCTTTGGTTTATAATATTGCATGATTCAAAATTTGAACTCTTTAAGGTAACTTATTTAACAGTAACAAATGCAAATAATAAAATAAGACATTTTCAACAGAAATACTATAAATGTATCTATAATATCTAGGTACATTGCTTCTGTCACAATTTTTCTTGTAGTAATAAATTTTCTTTGGTAACAAGGAACACACACTAAACAAACATTAATAACAAGAACAAGAAAATATAACAATCTATTAATATTATGCTCTATCTTTACAATATAAACGAAAAACACTGATGTCTTACGTATATACTGTTGTCTATATCTTAGATTTATATTATTCTGAACTGAATCAACATATTTTTCTAAACAAATATTTATATAAGCTGCCTTCTAAGCTACCGAGTTTTGTAGACAGGAACCTTAATTATAAAGTTAGTAATATTGCTTATAGTTGTGACATAATACTTGTGTTATTGCTAACTTTATGATAAATTATGTTGCTTCAAGTTTTGTCTTTCATATTATTGTTAGGTACTGAAATTTACTAAATAACATTACAAAAATTTTATTCACGTTGAAATAATGATTTCTAACGTAAATATTGGTAACTGACGTCTTTCGAAAATATTTATAGATTTTCACCAGCGCCTCTAACGGTCAATCGAAGAACTACTAAGTTGTTTATACAGCTCTAGGGATTCGTAAAAATAAAAAGTTGCAATGCAACTAACAAGATTAAAAGTAATAATAATAAAGTTTTAAATAAAAGACGATCAAATACGATATTCAACAGTCACTTTGGATTTTGCTGCGAATTGCTATTGTGTTTTACATTACTTTATGGGGCGAATTATAATTGACCAATAGAAACACCCACAGCCCAACAAAATCAAACTTTTTTGTCTTGTTATTTAAAATATTTGCATGGTTGTTTGCTAATTCAAGATCGCTGATTTCAAATTTTCCCCGCAGTTTTATTCTATCAGCTCGAGTTTTAGATAAAGGTTCTTCGTTCGTTATTATCTTTATAATATTGGGTTTGTTTATTTACATTATTATGCATTTATATTTATTACGTTCGCCTTTTTAAAAATCTTTTGTAACGTTAATAATTTCTAGGTTGAGAAGGGTTTGTATTTACGGTCAAAATGGATTTTTGTTCCATCATGTCGCACCTTTAATAATAAACTAAAATAATTACAAAATTACGATAGTTGGAACATGTTGAATATCGCACATTCAATTCATAGAATATCCTACAATAGCATTACTTAGTTGAATAAGATAAAATACTTATAACGAACGGTGAGAGTACCGGTCTTTTAAAAAAACCCTTATAAATCATGAACTAAAGTTGATAATATTGTATATTTGAAATCAGCGTCACAAATTAGCTTAGACTGATATCAAATATTCCATGCAACAGACATGCCGTTGGGCGGAGTACCTAATCAATCTCGTTTAAATATTTAAAAAAAATACTATTTCCACACAGACAGCTAATCAAAACCGTGGCGAGACAAAATTAACAGCATAGCAAGTTTTAACATTAAAAAAAATTGACATAAAATTGCCATCGTTTCGCTGTCCGTATGTTGTAGGGCTTATAGACTAAGTAACAGCTGCACTGTACCGGTATATCATTGACTGTAAGTATTCGTTTCGTAAATAAACAAAACATAGGTAGCCAGAAACCACGTAATTCTCCATATAAATACATCCACGACACAGTGTAGCGTTTGTCAGTCCTAAAGTAACATTAAAAAAAAAGTTTTATAAGGATACGAAAAGTAAGGCAAGATCTATAGTTACAAGCCTACTTAAATTCTTTGGAACTAAAGATTGCACTGGATACAAAATAAAATTAATGTTGTCTGCATTTTCTTTATATTCTCACCAATCTTTTGATTCGTTTGAAGTCTTGAGTTAAGTATAAGGTCCAGACGTTTTGCTTCATGGTAACAGTTACAGCTGCAACAGATGAATTTTTAAAGCCATTAATAATCCCATCATACTATTGACAAAATTTGTTATTGATAAGAAACAATATTGTATTTACAGATTTAAGTGCTAAGCAGAATTGCTTTAAACGACAAAAATATTGCATGCAAATAAGTAAAAAAAAAAGAAATAGCAGAAATTAGTCGCTATACAAAAATATTTTCCTGGTCTAGATCTCCAAATCTTTTACCGTGGACTAAAATATATTTTAGTCCACGGGAAAAGATCAGCTAGGTACATCACAATTGAGAAACTTAAATTTTTCGTTAGATATCGATACAGATATATGCGAAAATGTGGTAGGTCCCTCATACAGTTGGAATGTCAAGGGTAGTCTCAGTACCATTCACAACCTGACAGTAGGCAAAAGTAGTATGATGTATAGATCTCTTGGGGATAGAATTAGTAGGACATGTTGTTATTTGAAAGAATTGCAACATTAGTTAAGATTTAGACAAACTGTCATCAAGAGTAAGTAGGTAGCATACTTTTTGTCAAAAGTAGGCACGGCGTGTGATCGGAAACCGCGTTAGTAACAAACGCAAACTAGTCGGAAAGTTAGTTAAGGAATAACAAAATTACTGACATTGGAGGCCTTTAGCGGCGGGTCATTCTGATACGAAATCCACCTTCTCCGGCATATCTTTATGTAGATGGCGCTCGTGTAGCAACAGATTGTGTTTCTGATACGCCCTGTACACACAGTACGGGCATTTGAAACTTGGCTGTTTTCTACACTCATATTTTATATGCCGTTGGAGTGAGCCCTTGTGCTTGTATTTGTTCCCGCAGTCGACGCATTCGTACAGTGTCCACCCAGCCTTACCGCTGCTCAACCCAGGCGTACCATAACTCAATATATAAGGAGTGTACAACTGTGCAACTGAAATTAAACGCAAATAAAAATAAATACGTGCACATAACAGCTACCACCGTGTGTAAAGCGAAGCCACCGATAGAAATGTGCTACCGTGTGAAAGCTAAGGAAAATGCACCATGTCTCCCATTAATTTGCTCATGTACTACTGGTATTAATCTAATACTAGCTCCCTTATAGTCTATTTTAAAGTAGCATGCAACCAGATATGCATAGTACCATTAATTAGTTACAGTACATTTTTTAATGTGAATTCATTGAAATTAATCATTCAATAAATACCCATCACATTTTAAAAACGAAGATTCTTACATGCATAATTAATACTTATTATTATAAATAGAGTCGCGACATTCTACAATCTCAAATTCCTTGAGTAAGAAACCCAGCCCTTTCATCACAAACATTAAAACAAGTACATACCAAGAATAGCAACTTTATTTAAAATACAAAAAAGGTTATAAAAATACAATCAAATGCATTTTAATCACTGTAACTTCTTATTGACAGTAAATTGTATCTACAATAACTACAAAAATATTCTAGGTAGTAATTTCTTATACAATAAGAGTAACTAGGTTTTGTTCGTAACACATCACTTGGGTCATGATACTGACACGCAGGGCGTCATGTCTACTAATATGTACTCCTCTGTTCTACCTCATCTACCAACAGCATTTTTTTTTTACTTTATCACAGCTATTTGTGTATTATTGTGTATAAAATAAGTTGTATAATTATGTTTTGTCAAAGGTATATATTTTCTATAAAAACTACAGTCAAAAAGCACATGTCTATCATTTACCTTTTTATATGTATATGACGACGTTGTACGGTTTTATATCACAACCTAGAAATTTTGCAATAATAAGTTACGAGTCATCCTTGATTGAACCAACTTTTTTTAAATCTGAAACATTTTAAACTCTAATGACTAACTTTTTGAAGGCACTTAGTTTTATACTGACAAGATTTATATGGTTGTACTTTGTGAACTCTACATTTTGATTGTATGATGGTAACTCCAGCGGATAATAATCTAATGTGGTAGTTTGTCGGTAAAATCACTCAATTGTAACTCGGTATTTCTGGTGACTGTATATCTGTAAACGGTTAACTAGAGCTACGACGGTATGAGTTTACATACATGCTACCACTTCCTAAGCTTAAAATAATTTCTAAATGGTAATGTATAAAAATACTTAAAACTATGTGGAAGATAAACGTAACTTCCTTGACATACCAACATGATTGTGCTTAATTTATTCAGTGTAACAAACCTGTAATGGCAGTGTTTCTAATTTCAAAAGATTCAACAATCAATTAAGGCACTCTCCTGACCTAGTTTTCACTAATAAATTGGCCCCAAATATAACATCCAATATAGTACTAACAGATATTCGTCTCGAGGAACTAAACGGTTACCAATCTTCACACATTTTACGCCAGAAACATATCAAGCTTAAATTAAAAATAAAATAAATGCATTAGATGTAAAGAGATCTAAAAATAAATTGAAATAAAAAAATTAACTTATTGAGTATTACAATAATAATGGAACATGCATTTATGGCAAAGAACTAGTGCTTGCTAACTAAGCGAAAATAGCTTCATTTTCATTAAAACTATGATATACAGTAGGTAGGTATAGAACTTATACACGATCGTGTGTTCGTCAAGTACACCCGAATACAACATTATCAATCCCAATCAAAACTCGACAACCTGTGCTCTACAAATTGAATACAATCTGTCATATCCAAGTTCCAGTCATAATAATATCTCAATTCTCAGTGTTGTATCACAACTGAATACCCATAATTATCTATAACTTCAGATTTAGAAGATAGTAACTGCAATTGGTAACAACATAAATCCAAAATCAACTTGTATTTACTCAAACTACCGCCTCAAACCACGTACACAAAACCAGGAATGATAGTTTACAATATTAAATGCTGTACATAAAAAATATAAGAGAGTAAAACCGTAACTATACAAAATCACTTTTCGACTTAACATACTGGATAAATGCAATAGTTGCAAACACTGCTACAATAGTGTAACAGCGTGAATACTATTAGTAATTCGTCAAATTGTTCAAGTTCATTAAAGGTATCTATATTTCGTCATCATAACTTCGATTGTTACGTTAATTACTCGATTAGGTAACGATTTAAGGCACTGTTTGTGACCTCACGAATGGCGATTATATCTAACGTGACTGTCTGACGCCACTATCACAAAAGAGATTTCATCACATTTATCACAATAGGGATAACTTGGGAATTTGTAAGAACTTCTCTATTTATACGAGTTGTATATTTTAAATTTAACTAACGATCCGATAACGTCAAAATAGGTATATCAAAAATGGTATCTACTCATAACTGTACCAATAGTAAACTTTAATAGACAATTGATATGTAAAACCTAATTTCATCATTGTTCAACATTCTTAACAAATATGGAGTATTTATTTAGTGACTAAGATTCACTGAGTGTGTCGAGCTATGTGCAAGCGTCGACGTTGTCCTGCTTTATGTATTGCTCGGGCTTCATGTGCACTTCTCGGTGCATTCTCTCCATGTGGCGCGCGATGTGCATTTTCTGTTTGGCGCGGTACACACAGTACGGGCATTGAAATTGTGGCTCTTTACCGCACTCCCACTTCTGGTGATTCCGGAGTGAAGACTTGAGTTTGTAGACTCTTCCGCAGTCGGGGCAAGTGAAGCTCGGCTCGCCAGGCGTGGGCGGCAAAGACGGCGCCGTGACTCTCATGCCGGCGAAGGGCAGCGCGAGCCGGGCCGACCACTGGTCCCACGACAGTCCTCCGATCCTAGTGAACGACACGTCTTCGGGCCCGCCGCCGCCGCCGCCTGAAATCGCGGAGATGTATCATAAAATGGGCACGAGTCGCGGCCGCGCACACAAACGCAACATTCAACATTCCCGTGAGGTTAACAACAGTTACAAGCAAAACATAAATATATGTTATATACATAATACATATATACACACAATTAAATAGATATATAGGTATACATATAATAAATAAAGATATTATTCTACTGTGAGTGTCCACCGAGTGCTGTGATGAAAGCTTTGCAAAAAGGAAAAGTAAAAAAAAGAACAAAAAAATAGAAATAACGTTTATTTTTTTATAATTATATCCTTTTGTATCGAGGATTCACTGTTTCACAATATACTTTCTTGTTTACAGTGGTTTCTGAAGCGACTCACAAAATCTTTGAAAATACTAGGCATGTAAAGAAATCTCATGGTGTTACTGGAGCATTTTAGTCACACAGCTTTTGTCATTGTAATAAACATTTTGTTAATGAAATGTAGTCTCCCGACCCATGGGCTTTCTTGTCTACCTGAAATTATTAATTATATTAGTATGAACGAAAAAGGAAAAGAAAATAATGCATCATGCGCAAGTTGAAACTCAAGCAAGTGGCCCGTGATCTTTTTATTGACGATCATGCGTACATGCGTTTGTTAATTGACGAACAGATATAATATGCGTGACAAAACGACTTACCTAATATAATAAGTTTGTACATAACAAGTTACAAACGTGATACATGTAACATACTGGAATTGGCAACAAAAAAAGTGTAATTAAGCAAGGAAAACACATTTGGTTCTGATATACTATAGCTATATTTGATTAAACTTTTCTACCAAGTAAACCCCAATATATTCATATAAAAATCACACTAATCGATAACTACTCCAATAACATTAACAAACAACATAATAACATCCAATTTTTATATAAATCCATACATCTGTACCTCATACCGCAATCGTAACATGATATGAAGGGAATATTGCATATATCAAAAACATTTTTCTATGCTTAGCCATGACTTGTTTCAACAACAAATAACATTCTTTATTTCTTATCATCACGTTAATAATCTAATACTGACTTTGGTCAAATAGCTTTGTTATCCTAGTTTAACAAAAAATATCAACAGTCAATATGCTAAACGAAACATGAAAATATGTTATTGCATGTAAATATCAGTTAATATCAAGACAACACGTTTAAACAAAAATATAAATTTTGAACACATTTTATATCCCAGTTCACCAAAAATTCTCACCGAAAATATTGTAAAATATCAATAAATATGTTTTTATAACTACAGGTAACATTGTAGGCACATTATTGATGAGCTTTTAACTAACTAAGTTGCAAATTATTCCGACTTTTGGTGTGAATAGCGATAAGTAAACTATCGCTACACCACACTAAAATTCGGAACACTGCGTTACAGGACAAGAGTCCTTCAATACATTATCCTAATAAATAAACAACATTAAAATAACTTTGGGTTTGCTACAAAGAAAGTAAGGAAGACAAGGTAAAATGGTCCCATTTACTAACAAATTAATGGAAGAAAACAATTTCAATAAATTATAAACATGAACAATAGGGTCGATATAGCGAGACTAACGATTTGTAACGACATGTTATATTGTCGTACATTATAAATAAATCTACCCGTGGTGGAAACTACTGTGGTTAATGTTACAGATACCTGACGGAGCAGGCCAAGTGTTAATGTAATATCAACTAATTATTTAATATCATTGCACTAAATTATCAATTTGGAATTATTCCTTTTTAGGAATGATAGGTCATTAAAACTAAACAAATTCGAGTTAAATAATGGAAATTCCAAAAATTTGGTTGCGACGACCCGCTTATGGGTCTTTGGTGATTAGACAGTTACGTCGAAATCACTTTGGAAAGGATAGCTCCTATACACTAGTTTCCATTTGTCTAATATTTAAAATTACGGCGACCTTGGGTCATATTCTTCTGAATAAAATACTTAGGGTCAGTCTTAACTACCATAATAAACTCTAAAACAAAAACAACAAAATTAACACTAATGCCGTTAGGGAATGTGCACATTACAACTATTTCTTTAGTGTATATTAAAATGTCTTCAACAAAAAATAATGTAAATATAAATAAAATTATTGCAGTACCGATTTGGTTAGGTATCTACTTTGGTCTAAAGATTTTTTTAAATATATTTCTCTTCTTAAATGTAACTAAATAGACGTTTTTTTATTCCGCCTAACTTTGTTGCTAGCGTATATGTACCACTCGTTGTTGTGGTGCTTCCTAATGTGTACGCCTAGGTTGCCCCTCTGCTTGGCCTTGTAGGAGCAGTAGGGACATTGGTGGGATGGGGCCTTGCCGCCGCACTCTACGTTCTCGTGGCGCCGCAGGGTGGACTTCCAGCGGTACTTCTTACCGCAGTGCTTGCACTCGAACTGCCGGCTCGCGTCGTCCGAGCTGTTGCCGTCGCGCTTCCAGTGCCCTTTCATATCGGGTTTGGTGTCGTACGCGTCATCACCAGAGTTGCCTGAAAAACCACCGTTGCTGTCGTAGAACGTGTCCGACTCCTCTGGCAGCACTATGTCATCAGTATCGTCATACTCCGCGTCCGACTCAGTGTCGTCTTGTTTGATGGGCATGTTGTTATTCTGCATGAACGC
This sequence comes from Aporophyla lueneburgensis, assembly GCA_932294355.1. Taxonomy (NCBI): domain Eukaryota; kingdom Metazoa; phylum Arthropoda; class Insecta; order Lepidoptera; family Noctuidae; genus Aporophyla; species Aporophyla lueneburgensis. The sequence continues at coordinate 29,104,339 of OW028753.1, forward strand.
TTGCTGCAAGAGATGCGCCTTAATGTTCTCCGGAATGGAGTTGAGCGTATCTAGTGGCAGCTTAGGTAAGTGCAGAGGCGAAGCATAGGGCACGAGGTCTTTAGTAGCGGAGGGCTTCATGACGTTAGTGACCTGGATGCAGGACGGCACGAGCGACACGAGCGACGGCGACTGCGCCTGCTGCGCCGACAGCAGCGACAGCAGGGCCGACGGCAGGTGGCTATCCTTGTGCAACTCTGAAATACAATACATTAACGGTATTGCAAATAATAAGTTAAGCGGAACTACATACTGAGTCGTGTTAATTCTACCAAAGGCTAAAATAAAATTAAGGAACCAAAGAAATGCGTTATAATAATAAAAATATAAAAAAATAATTTCTGTTAGAAATTATAAAAGGCGAAGCTTCTAAATTCATGCAAAACATGCACAATCCAAATAACAGTAACTGAGTTTAAAACTTATCTTCCCATAAAAACATTATCGGAATGGACTGGGTGACATTGAACGGATACAAAATTAAAAGTCTGTCAACTCTTTTATAGTTTAATAGCTCAAAAAATATTGAATATCAATCATTTATCAATACATAGGTAAACATGACGCATATAAAATTTAACTTTAATATTATCTAAAGGAAGATCTAATCGTTTTGTAGTAGTAATAAGGCACTAGTAGTAGTAAAGCACTGCACAGTGGTACGGGTGTCACTTGGGCTGGTGCGCGCTGGGGTGCTTCTTGTCGATGTGCTTCTTGAGCTCGTTGCGGCGGTGCTTGCTGTAGGCGCAGTACGGACACTTGTACTGCGGCTCGCGCCCGCACTCCAGCGTCACGTGGCGCACCAGGTTCTTGCGCGCGTTGTAGCAGCGCTGGCAGTTGGGGCACTTGTAGCCCTTCTCAGTCTTGTACTGCGCGCACGCCAGCGCCGAGTGCGTCGGCAGGATGTTGTACGGCGACGACGACGACCGGGACTTGCCGTGCGGCCGATCGGGTGAAGATTTCGGGGAAGATTTTGGGGAAGATTTAGTCGAAGACTTAGGTGAAGACTTAGGAGACGACGGTTTCGGAGACTTGTTCTCCACCACCTTTTTGTTTTCCTTTGCCTCCTCGGTCGCGCTGACGGACGGCGGAGGCGGCGTCGTCTTCACAGTTTTCAGTATCGCTAGTGTGGTGGTGGTCTCTGTTGAGTCTTCGTCTATTTTTTTACTACGAGTCACGATATTATTCCGCGGCGACGTGTGTCCTGCAATAAAAAGTTCAATACAGTCCGTTTATCAGCATTTAAAGGTTGTCGTTAAGTTAAAGATTTCAAATTCAAAAATAAAAACAAAATTTATAATAACGAAAAGAAATATATTCAAAAAAAGGAAAAAATAATGGAACTATAAAAAGATAGTAACTGGCTATAGTATAAAAAATTTACAAAATCAAAGTGATATTTATGATTTTCTGTTTTATCCATACGGGTAAACAAAACATATTCCAAAAATAAACAAAAAAAAAATCTCAATGGAGAGAGAATCAAAAGACTAAAGCTTAACAAACATTAGTCAAATCTAAACTTAATATTCTTATCTTAACAATTCATGTTTTATAAACTCTTTTATAAAAAAAAAAAACAACTTCTAAATGATAACATAATTAAAAATAATAAGCAATTGCTTCAGAAATGATTGTCTACTACGTATTTGTCATTGTGATGCTACTTCATCCAGTTGGGATGTTTCTGAGCAATGTGCGAGATCAATGTCTTTTTCTGAGAATATCTTTTCCCGCAGCTCTCACAACAAAACTGCGGCCCAGTGATACATTCGTACTTTTCATGTCTCAACTTGTTCCTTCTATACTTATAATGTTTCTTCTTGCATATTGAACATACGTATAAACGATCTTTATTCTCAATTCTACGAATCCCTGCCTTAGTTGTGACCAAATCTCGTTTCTTTTTCGACCTTTTTTGTACTGGGAGCACTTTTTTTCTAACGATCTTTCTGACTTTCTTTGTAACATTTTGGTCATATCCATCTTCGATCTTAATGTCGTTGTTCTTAAAGTGCCCACGGGTTAAAGGAAAAGGGGTTTTGGCGTAATGAGTGTTAAACATTTCTACCAGTTCTGGAAGTGTAAATGAAAAGCAAGAAAAAATTATTACAAAGCATTGATGTGTAAATGACACAGATACAGAGGCTGGAAAGTAGCTCGCAATGAAAGGAAGCCTAGACGACAAGATGGTGACCCGTGGTTGTTGTGCTTACAGGAGTCAATATGTCAGTGAGGAGTTGTAATGGATGTTGTGCTGACAAGCGGGTGTTTTGGTAATGTGCGAGTAGGAGAGAGCAGAGACAAAGGTAAATAAGCGTAAGGTATTGTTAGCAATGCCGTATATGATGATGTAAAAAGGTAAAAATGTATACTTGTTTATGCCCCATGTTTATGTCCTGTTGTAGTCTGGTGTCTTGGCTTCAAACATTAAATATTTTAAATGTCCTATGAAATAATTGCATAATTACATTGAAAATGAAATGCGCATCCACTAGGAACTGGTAGTGTCTCACCATGCTTCCGATAATTTTGTTTATACTCTTATATGTAGACCTAGTGAACATGCATAAGTTAAACGAAACATTTTTTTTGAACATGAATTGCTAAGAAAAGACGTCTGCAGTGAAATCACATGTGAATGCAAAAAAAAAAACGAAAATAATAAAATAAATAAATAAGCCACATAACCATCAACTACGTGGACAATGTAAATAATTCACATTTACCTTCATTTGGGGCGCTGCGTGCAGACAGTCCAATCTTCTATAAACATTCAATTTCACACTTGTGCTATAAAAAGGTTTTCCACGATATTTTTACTTAGCGAAGATGAACCAACTAATTTTAAACACCCAATAAAACATGGGTGCAGTGAAGTGTCGTGCTTATTGAAATCAATTGTACTACATATTTAATAACTAAAATATCACTGACAATAAATACGTAAAAAATTACTTACCAATAAAATAAACCAATCCACTCCAGTGTTAGACTATTAACGTGTTTAAATAGTAAATAGTTGCACTAATTGCCAAAGTTAATTGCGACGCGTGCTTTCTACGACAATATTACATTACTGAAGCATGCAATGATCTACATTCACTAAGATCCCATATCACAAACATAAGCGTAACAATTTGTGTATTATTATCGTAAACCTATACTTACCTTTCAGTTACCTCGCCTTGGATAGGCTACATTTTATAAAACCTGATTACCAAAATTAAATACCTTTACCTGATGCACTGCAATATCTTTAAAGTTTCTTAACGTAATAAAATATAGAACTGTAATAAGATTAGTAGTTTATAATAATATTAGATACTAATTAATATAAGATTGTAGTTTCACATGTGAAAACACTAGCACTCTCATATCCACTGTCGTGAAAATATAATATTTATATATAACATAAATAGATTATTTTAAGCAATGACTGTTTGTCTATTTCAAATTATGGGAAGACATTGCGCATTTCATCCGTTCCTTGTTTGTCTGGGACAATTAACTTTTCATGATTGTTGATATGACAAACAGACCTGTTTTATGAGATACAATTTACTGAAAAAAGTTAATTGTCCCAGGCCATCAATTGAATCCCATGTGACATGTCGCGTTGTTTGTTGAAAAGTAAATTATATAATAAACATCAAAAGCAGTGTCAACGCAACATGTTGTCTGAGCGAGGCACCGACGCAGGCGGCGGGCCGCGTGCGGCGGTGCCGGTACACGTGTGCGAGCTTACCTTGCGACTCTCGCGCGCCATCACTCGAGTTCATTATATCATCTTGAGATCGTTCCATGTGCCATTGGAAATCTGTAATGTTAGAATGTGGTGCTGAGTCAAACATGTCATATGAATATACTTTAGAGCTTCAGCAAACAGAACGCGATCATCCGATTCTATCTGTTGAGTATGTGATGAACTAAGCAATCCAAATGTGCACAGTACATCATGACCAGATCGCGTGTCGGTGTGAAGAAACTCTAAGACAGTATTAAGATCCATAAAATAAGTTTTATTACAATGATTTAATATGTAAAACCAGTCAGCAAGCCTGGATTTAGTAAACAAAAACACAGTATGCAAAACTAAAATTAAGATAAATATATAATAAATTCTTATTAAGATATATTTTTAAACCTCTATCATTACTTATTTGAACATGTAACAATAAAATGTCTTTAGTTCTGTTTGTTTTATTTAATGAGGACTTTGTATTAAGAGCTAATTTTACATGTGTACTTAACTATGTTTTTAGTTGTTTTACTAATTAAGCATGACTGTAAAAATGAGTGGACAATCATTTGAAAACATCGTGTTGTCACTCACTAACAAATTGATGAGTGAGTGAGTGTTTAGACAAAGATCCTAATGTTCAGTTATGGAGGTCAACAAACATTCTGTTTCTAAACAAAGTAAAAGGCCAAAAAGCTAGAAAGGGTTTTTATTTCAAACTTTTTTAATGTCTCCTTGGTCATGCGGATTTGCTTCCTCACATTTTTGTACAGAGGGTTTGCACCATGCCTTTTTCTTATTATTATTTCAAATGTGTTTTAAAAAATAGGGCGTTTTGTGAGTTGCATGTGGGTAAGGAACGTATGCATATAAGATGTGGAAAGGGTTTAGCCGGATAAGCATGACGAGTCTGCCCCCAAATACAAACCTGTATCGAAACTTATGATTTATTATCGACTTGATGAGTAAACACAATTTATGCAAGTTTTGTGATCGGTTTTCGCTTTGACCTTGAGATACGAGAAAAAATAATCGTACGCATGACTATTATTCAAAAAGTATATCTCAAAAACGAATTAAGCTAGAGGCATGAAACTAATGCGACGCTTTAGGTTACATTACAGAGTATATTATATATATTTTTTTTAATTTTTAGAATAACTTTTATATAAAAAATAAATAAATAAGTAAATCATAATTTTTTTTTTGTGTTCTCTAAAACTTACAATCACGAAAATAATATATTTTATGCTCGTACTATTACTCATAAAAATTGCGTAAGAAAAAAATTTGTGCATCACTTCGAAAAAAAAAATTAAATGTGATTCGCGCCTTAGTACCCTTGTACTATAAGGCCCACATCACAATTTTTTTTCGAAGTATTGCACTAACTTGTTTCAGAATATAGATAATTATGTTCAAGAGGTGGAATAAAAGGTTAAAAAAGAAAAGAAAAAAATATTTAGTGCTCAATATTTATAATTATCGCCACTTTTATTACTTTTAGTGTTAATCAAAATACCAGAAATAAAAAATATTAATCATCATCACTGTTGTGATTAATTACTACTGGAACATTTTGAGTCACAAATAATTTAGTTAGTTAGAATCTCAGCAGGACGCACAATTTTGGACAAGTATCGTCCATATGACAGATAATAAATAATAACTGCTGTATGTGAACAGCATCCCACTGTACGATTGCCATTGGGGCAATCACAGCAATAACAGAGAAAATCATTACCGACGGAAATATGAATGTAAATACGATAGACCTTGCTTTTTATGTCTTGATTTTACTCCTGCTTTAATAATATTAGGTGCTGATTTCACATATTGTACTGAAAGATTATTTCGATCGTCTATTACAGGGTTTCACAAACTTCTGGCTCCACGTACCCCCATTCAAGTTTCCAGATGACAGCGAACCATCAACCGCCCCCACCCCCCCCCCCCTCCCCGCAAGAAGAAAAGAATAAAAAATTGTGATTAACACTAAAAGTAATAAAAAAGGCGATAATTATGAATATTGAGCACTGTATGTTTTTTCTTTTCTTTTTTAACCTTTTATTCTACCTCTTGAACATAATCCACACTAATATTATAAATGCAAAAGTAACTCTGTCTGTCTGTCTATCTGTTTTGCTTTCCTGCTAAAACTACTGAACCGATTTAAATGAAATTTGGTACACAGATAGTTTAGAGCTTGAGAAAGGACCTAGACTACTTTTTATTCCGCGACTTCGTCTGCGTCCGCGATAACCGACATTTACGCGGACGATGTCGCGGGCAAAAGCTATTTATCTATATTCTGAAACAAGTTAGTGCAATACTTCGAAAAAAAATTGTGATGTGGGCCTTAAAGTATAAGGGTACTATGAGGCGCGAATCACATTTTATTTTTTTTCGATGTTGCACCAATTTTTTCTTACGCAATTTTTATGAGTACATATAAAGGAGCAAAACATATATTATTTTCGTGATTGTAAGTTTTAGAGAACACAAAAAAATAAATATTTTTTTATAAAAAAGTTATTCTAAAAATAAAAAATATGATATACTCTGTAATGTAACCTAAAGCCTCGCATTGGTTTCATTCGTCTAGCTCAATAAGTTTTTGAGATATGAGCATTTCTCAAAATGTTTGACCATAGCCATAATGTTGATGTCCCATGTTTTTGTCTTCGATTATATTACTGAGATATTATAAATAATGTAATGATTTTCGTGACTGCGTAGATATGATTAAATAATCGGAAAAAAAAAATTAAACAGTGTACAAATCAATAAGTTAATTTTAAAATTTAATAATCATATAATACCGAAATTTTCTTAGTATGGATAATAGTTTGTCCCATTGTGACCGCAGTGATTTCGAACACATTTATCTCATTACATTATAAGGAAGTCTACGTATGTTATAGTCTCAAAATACTGCTAATGGCCTCAAAATCCATGTTATATTGTTTTTATATTAAAATATGTCATAAGTTTATTAATTTTTGAAAATTAATTTTGTCCCATAAAAACTTCCAAAACGGAGTTCTTATTTTGTTACCGAATTTTGTATCGAAAGATTTTTTAAACAATCAAAATATTAAGTTTTTTACTTTTGGCAAAACTATTTAACGACATTTCACGACAGCATTTTGTTGTAATGCCATTTCGGTGTCGACAACAGCCGCGATAAGATTGTACCCTGCCTACTACGACAAACTCTTTCTGGATTTTGTTACACTGTGTCTAGTTAAGTTTAAGCTACTTAATATTTTTGTTAAAATTGATTAACAGTTAATTTTATACACTACAGTTCGATGTAAAAAAATTGTTTCAACTGTTGGGTTTTTACAGTAATTTATTTTTTGAAAATCTAAAACCTTCATTTCGTTACTTCTGTTTTTGTTACTTTCTTGTGGTAACGTATAATTGGAGTGTGGGGTAACAAAAAAGGTTTTTTTAAAGCCCTGTATACAATACATTTCACAAAAATGCCACATGGATAAATATATATTCGTGAAACCCATGTAATATTGCTTTCATACAGATACGTTATATTAAAAAAAAAAAACGAAATCTAAAATAATAATTCGGGATACAACTTGAATAGTGCATCGTTTTCGAATTAACATCAAGGCTTATTAATAACGATACCTATTTTACAATATGATTATATACCTAAATAAAAAAATAAAAACGTTTGCGTAGTTAATTCATCAGATGACCGAAAAACTAAAGTAAGTAGTAACAGTAGTACCTACTTATTTTATTTTTCGAATTTATCAGATTTTTATTTATTTTTTAATTTTACAGGTGTAGGTAAAACCACAATGTGTGTCTCAAAAATGGTGGCTCAAATTTACCTTGTTTTGGTGTAGGCATGCAAAACTGTCAGTGTTTACGATCACTACCCTGAGCACGAATGTGTGTTTTGTAATGTTTGATTTTTGACCTTATTATAAATATTTTACTAATTTTAAGTGTTTTGTAATGCTACACGATGACATTAAAATAGAAATATTTCAGACCAATGAGAATTAAGATTGGCATATTTTAAGACTCTACAGCGTGTCACAGACACAGCTATAATCATATTAGATAGTAATATATATATGTTAATATAAAATATATTACTATATACATTTTTATATTCCAATACAACTCTGCTTTAAAAATATATAGATTATAGCTCTGTCTGTGATTCGCTTACTATGTGATAAATAGTAGTAGGGACTTGTCTGTGCTATTGATTGTAATAAGCTCTGTATGTACGTTGTTTTTAACTGATTTATAGATATTGGAATAATTTGTGCACTGTACGTGAGATTAAAAAGATATTGTGTTTTTAAAATCATGAGAAAATATTGATTAAACCAAAGAAAATTAGGACTTTTTAAGTGTTTAATTAGAGGTATAACTTATTATTTGCTTCCTTAACGCCATTTAATTGAATGTTTTGTTTTTAGAAGTATAATAAATCCTGCATTTTGTGTTGATTTTTTTACTTCTTTTATTTCAATTTTATGATAGTGAGTCAAGTGTGTGTATGCTAAGCCTTACATTTCCAATTTTGTTACCGAAGCTTCTTATTTTGTTACTGTCCCAAAATAATGCTGACAATTATGTTGAATATTTTGTTTATTTCTTTAAATTTAAACGCAAAAAGCACTTGATAAAAAAATAATAAGATAGATACTTTTTTTAAGAAATAGGAATTATAGCATACTTCTTTTTTTATATAGGAAAATGGAACTTTATCATTAGAAAGTGTTCTAATGGTAACGCAATCCAGTAATTTTGCTAAAAAGCTATTTACTTTATTTTGATTTCTCATTTTTAGGGTTCCGTTGCCAAATGGCAAAAAACGGAACCCTTATAGATTCGTCATGTCTGTCTGTCTGTCTGTCTGTCTGTCCGTCCGTCCGTCCGTATGTCACAGCCACTTTTTTCAGAAACTATAAGAGCTATGCTGTTGAAACTTGGTAAGTAGATGTATTCTGTGAACCGCATTAAGATTTTCACACTAAAATATAAAAAAGACAATAAATTTTGGGGTTCCCCATACATAGAACTGAAACTCAAAAATGGTTTTTTTCATCAAACCCATACGTGTGGGGTATCTATGAATAGGTCTTCAAAAATGGTAATGAGGTTTCTAATATCATTTTTTTCTAAACTGAATAGTTTGCGCAAGAGACACTTCCAAAGTGGTAAAATGTGTCCCCCCCCCCCCGTAACTTCTAAAATAAGAGAATGATAAAACTAAAAAAAATATATGATGTACATTACCATGTAAACTACCACCGAAAATTGGTTTGAACGAGATCGAGTGAGTAGTTTTTTTTTAAAACGTCATAAATCGTAAACCGCAATTTACCTTACATTCAATCAACTGAAATATAAAAATTAAAAAAAAAACATTTATTTTTAAACCGAGAATACCTGCAGATTTGTACGGAACCCTCGGTGTGCGAGTCGGACTCGCACTTGGCCGGTTTTTTTCTTTTGTAAAGATGTTATTTAGTTAATGTTCTATACAGTAAAACATAAATTTATAGTAAAATTTGCGTATTTCATTACGATTTTCACTCATTTCGAAGTAACAAAATAAGAACTTTAATTTTGCCTTTAGCTAATATTTTACAGGTATTTTGTACAAAAACTTTAATAAAACAAAAAAACAAACATGAATTTAGAATTTCAATAGTAGTAGCTAGCTTAATTTAGCATAATATGTCCTAAAAATACATATTTTAATTTTGGACGATTTTTAAAACTAGGGTAAAAAAATTGAGAAATGCTCATATATTATTTTGAAAAATAATCATGCGTACGATTATTTTTTCTCGTATCTCAAGGTCAAAGCGAAAGCCGATCGCAAAACTTACATAAATTGTGTTTACTCATCAAGTCAGTCATACAGGATACAGGTTTCTATTTGGGGGCAGACTCGTCATATTTATCCGGCTAAACCCTTTCACGCATGCAGGTTAATAAAAATCGACCTTACTAATTGTGCGAGAATGTGCCTGCTTAACACAAAAGATAACTATCTCTATCAAATCTGATGTTAACTGCTGACTTATCTAATGTCTTCAAGACATATGACATTCGACAGGCTACCGAAAGTTGGTATCAAATTAAAAGTTTTATTAGTCTACGAAGTCAAAGTTGTATGCAACAGGTGACAGATCTAAGCGCAGTTTGAAGTGATATTCATTGGCATTATTTACCTTACCTAATGCCCTACAGTAAAGCCTATATGTTGCTGACCAGCAAAATTTTACTAGGGCAAGGTAGGTAGCTATTCTCATTTAAATGAGTGTTTTTGTCATTAAAATTTATTCTCTAAGGGGCCATCCATTAATTATGTCACACGTTAAGGGGGAGGGAGGGGGTCGACGAAGTGTGACAATGTGTGACAAGGGGGTGGGAGGGCCTAAATTTCGTGACATTTTTTTTTTTTCAGGATGGGAAATCATCAAATGACTTCTCCCCCTCTGGGCGGAGCGGGAGGGCGTGTCAGACTTTTACTGACTAAAACCCACCCGTGTTCCATCAGTTGCCCATGTGCCAGGGTCACGGTATCTCTTTCGAACAATCACGCGACCCCGGCTTGTGACGTTACATTTCAAAACATATTTTAATCTAAGTGTTAAGTAAAATACGAAGTTTGAACTATTAACGAAAAACTTAATAACATTTGCAATTCTAAGTGTAGAAACATAAGGTTCAAATTGTTTTGTCAGCCACTCGCTCTACTAGTGTTCCGCGCCGACTGCCTAATTCTCCGTTGATAAATGCCGCTAAATGCATCGTGCTTAGCGGTGATATTGTTTCTATTTGACTATTGAATTTCGCGGATGAAAAGTCGTCGTTTTCTTAGTTCTGCTATTTTGAGATTATAATATTGTTATTGTGATATCTACTTACAAGTTTAAAATTAATAAAAAGAGTGATTTAGATAATTTTTACCGTAAACTATATGAAGCAAATAGTGCACCTTATGCTGTAGTCTATATTTTGCATCATATAAGGCCATTAATCAACACAAGCAATTCCATAAGAAACAAAAAGAAGTGTTGCCCATCGCGAAGATTCGTGCTCACAGAATTGCTGCTGAACGGGCCAGAGAAATTCTTTGTTTGAATGATGCTGTATGGTTCGATGAAAAAGAGGTTGGCAACGAATTTTCCTGACATTAACAACCCAAACAAGAACGAAGTGCTACTGTTATAGTTATAAATAATTCAAAGGAGCCCACTCCTTTCAAAGTCCATGTACTCAAGACTATTAAGTTTGATCTTTAATGAATATAGTTAATCGTTTTTTGTTTTGTTAATTTCTTACAATGTTTGATTTGATGTTAATGTTATTAAAATAGCACTTAAATTGAAATTAAACAAATTTCGGAACTGCTGTTTTAATTCAATAATTATTTCTAGATGTAAAATTGTAAAATATGTGACGTCACACTAGGGAGGGGGGTGTCTCACAAATGTGACCAGCTGTGACAAGGACGGGGGAGGGGGTCAAAAATCATGAAATTCGTGTGACGTAATTTATGGATGGCCCCTAACCTCCACCTCTCCCACCTCTCTAAAGCTGGCTTTTGAGTATCGGATATAATGAAATATATATATACATGTTGAGATATATTATTTTATTGCTCGTCATACATTTTGTACGAGACTGTTCACGCTATGCTATAATTTATATTACATCCTAAACTATAAATATTTTTTCGATGGACTGAGCGATATTTAAAGATGTATATTATATCTCACGTCCCCGGACACCACGCCGCATCCCTTGTTTCGCTCTCAGTTTGAATAGTCACCATCTAATAATCTATGGTCAAAGTACATCTTACAGTGTGAACAGTAATCACCGGATGTAATATATAGCTCAAGATGTAATATACATTATATTCCATAGTCAAAAGCCGGCTTAATGCTTATCATCAAATAAGATCTTTCATAGAATGGAACTAAATTTGCTACATTTAGTTCCATTCTATGAAAGATCTTATTTCACATCCTTTCCTACCAGAAAATAATGTTTTTACGAATCTTAATGGTCAAGACAAGATATTTTTTCTGTTGGTTTGTACAAAAGCTTTTACACATTCATCATAATTTTTTTATGTATGGGTGGCGTTTCCTATCCATCTACCCAGAGAAGAAACACCGAAACAAACTCAGAGGTCAAACAGACTCTGAAACACGTTCGTGTCTAGGGGCCTACTTTTGTCACAGAGTGAAGTCATAATAAATGGAGTATAACTAGTAAAATATAGGCCAGAGGTAAGAACACGCGACACTTACTGCGTACAACATCATTGTGCGCCACAACGGGCTGTTCATCGGTTTCCTCGTCGAGCGTGAGATCTTCGACGCCATCTCTCTGCAGCTCTTCCTTGCAAGTGGCGTCGTCTCCGTTGCCTTGCGCGTTGTCGTTGGGCGGCGGGATCGGTACGGGCGGCAACTCGTTGGACATGCGTCGTGCTTTCTTCCGACGCCTTGTTGGACTCACGGACCCTTCGCGGCTGCTGTCTATACTACCGTCTCGGGCCTGGTGATTATAAATTATTTCTGTTTATCATCTCTGTATGAACCATGAGACAAATTTGCCATCAAATTTTTATTAACTGATGTCATTGGCATATGGACGTCTCAATTGATACATAGTTAGGTCTTAAACAAACTCGCTGTTCAGTTCTGTCTGTGTGATTTTTTCGTCCATGTTTTTCTAAACTTTCAAATGTAAATTGTTGCAATTCACCATCATTTAGAAAATGTATTCTTTTGGTAGGTTTATATGTAATACTTTCATATTTTAATAAGATACTGCACAAAAATCTTGATATTTGGATTTGGTCAATGCATCAGTAAATTGTTGCAAACATGGGAAGTAGTGGGGTGATTTAAAGTAGCCTCAATTAATGGTTTCAATATGTACATTCAGCAACCCTACCTGCACTTGGCTAAATATTTTTAGGGGTTAAATATAATGACCACCATAAAATGCTTTCATACCCTTAGTTCTTTAACCAAAAATATATACTTGACACCAATTACAATAGTACTAGCTATTAGTCACGACTGCACTTCAAATTGTATTCGAACAGCAAATGTTCGATCACCAAATCATAACAATTGGGTGTACTACGTGAGTCGACAAATGAATGTGAGAATAACACTTGTGCGACAAAACTGTACTGCGACTCACAATAGTTCGAATGCACACTCTCTTAACAATTTGGTGTTCATTAACTTTTTCTGGGTTGACAATGATTTTTTTGGAGTCAGTTTGCCTAAATAGGATAGCAAGATGTAAAAACTTTGGTTATAATTTTACATTGAAATTCTGGTTTAATTTTGGTGATCATTTATTACTTTTGGATTAACAATGATTTATTTGGAGTCATTTTGCTTAAATAGGATACCGAGATGTTAAAACTTTGGTTATAATTTTACATTAAAGTGCAGGTTTAATTTTGGTGATCATTTACTATTTTTGTCTGATAAATGTTAGTATATTTGGTGGTAAAAATATGGTTTATGTTTAAAGCCATATTTTTACACACAGAAGATAGGCTATACATCAATAACGTTGCCTAGTTTAGTTACTGAAGTTTTATGTTGATACTAGTTTTTTCCCGCGGTTTCGCCCGCGTGGATGTCGGAAATGAATGCAGGTATTTTTCTAAAATAAAAGTAGCCTAAGTTACTCCTTATTACATCAGCTACCTGCCAATAAAAGTCCCGTCAAAATCGGTCCAGCTATTTTAGAGATTAGCCGGAACAAACAGACACGACAGACAGACAAAAATTTAAAAAAATGTTTTTTTGGTGTAAGTACCGTATTTACTTTCATAAAACCGCATTTAGTGAAAAGCTGTTAATTTGAAATTACAAACAGACACTGCAGTTTAATTTATTTATTTAGATTGTTATAAACAAGGTTTACACAGAGCTTGTAATGAGCAAGCTGTTGTTCTCCCCCTCGGAATATGAGTAGACATCCAATGGATACTATGCCACATCTTGCTACTCATGTAGGTAGTACTAAAATGTTAGACTTCTTCAATAGCTATTATTATCTACCTAATTACGTAACTTTAACAAATACTAATTATTTTTTCCTGTTATGAATATTCAAACAAACATTACAGTTCCGTAGATCTCATTTTCTCAACTGATTGCATTCTTGCCTTATATTGAAATAAGACGAGTATAAGATAAAATAAATACTGTAGAATTATTGTAATAGTCATGGACTTGAAATTTTCAAAATAATACAATTTGCATTCAAAGTAAGCTTTACTAAACATTCCATGACTAATATAAAACAGACATTACTATGTTTTTACATGTGTTCTGCAGTCCCACTTTATCTTTTGTTGATGAATTGCACATTACAACATCTGCCAACACACATGAACATGGTGCCAAGGTTTAACATTTGAATGTTACTATAACTTGTGATTCTCATCCAATCATGTGAGATACAACTTTTTGTCAACATTCCAATCATATCTATGTTGTTCTAGAATTTATTTGCATTTTTCATTGTTACATGTTTCTCATAGCTATTAGGGAATAGAATATTAAAATACTCAGTAGAATTGTCACAAACCTGTGGAGGTGGCGAGGGGGCACGAGGCGGGTGTGCAGCGCCAGACTGCGCAGGGCGCGACGGTGGCCTAGAAGGCTTATTGTCAGAGAGGCCCTTGATCTGTAGGGACTCAGCGGCTTTCAGCAGTGCGGCCAACTGGTCTTGGGATATGTTGACCTCACCGCGATACATGTAATCCATCATTGCTCTCAACTCGGCATATTTCACATCTTTGAGGATAATTATTGGATGCTTATCATACTGCTGTGATAGTACACTCTGAAACAAATCATTCAACCATTGTTCACTTTGTTTACCTTTACTACTAGCTGTGTTTGTAAATATTCTAATGAAAGTTAGTCTCAAATAACAATTCATTGTTAAAAGTAAAAATTCCTTTTCAATTTCAGACTCTCAATAACATGAGCCCAGAATCAATTAAATGTAATTAGTTAATGCACCAAAACACTAGCATGTCATTAAGTTAACAACTGTTAATGGCATGATGTTAGGTAATGAATAATTGCAAGCAGGCGTTTAGAAAAGTAGTAGAGACAACTTTCGGTTGCCAACTCATCTATGCACTGCCTAATTGTTAATACATGAAAGCTAGAATGGTACAAGTGGTATGTTTATTAGAGCAAAACTGTGTTGCCTTGCAAGTAACTTAGACACGATTGTAATTGACCTACATTGTCATGAGTTTACGTACCTCGAAATAGGGACTGCATGCTGATAGGACCACTTTGTGCGCCTTAAGCGTCTGTCCTTCTGCAGCCAGGGTACAGTCCACGTGCATGCCCTTCTCGAGAAGAGTGTCGAAAACAGACACCAGTGTCGACTGATGGTTATTCCACCTAAGGCAGAACTGTTGGTCGTCGTCCATGATGCCGTCTAGCCACTCGTCGCGCCCTCAGCCCTACAACGAACAAATCAAAGCAACTTCTAAACAAGGTCTAATAACACCACGCAATAACTAGGCCATTAGGAAAACTTCACTATGACTACACAAACATTGGATTCTGAATGATTATCACTGCATAGCGTTAATTATCTCACCGAATCACTTCATACGATGAGATCACGCCCCAACTTAACTAAATTAACTTTATGGACCACATACGAGTCGTCGTAAGCGACGCGGCACAAAGAAAATGGCCGCTTTTCCAGCGCGACAAAAAATAAAATGGCGACGAAAATTCTAAGTTTTACTATTTTCTGGGCAAACTTTTCATGACACACATTAACTGTTCAAGTTCATCGCGTTGCTAAGGCACGACGAACATCGGAAAAGTTGAAAGTCAACAAAGAAACTTCTGAGAACTTTACTTTGAAAGTTCACGAGTGGAAATTTTCAAGATGAAAAGTCCTAGCAATAAGTAAGCCCTTATCGGAGCCGTAACGCTACACCAAAAGATTATAATGCTTACCTTGACTATTGCATTAACTGTTCTAACGTATTTTAACACTTTTATTTCTTCAATAATTAATTGCCACTTTAATTTTAACACATTTGCACACCCGCCAGCTTTCTTGAATGAAATTGAAAACACTAAACTAAAACTATGCTATGTTGCAAGTTTAGAGAAAGGCACCTCTACAAAAATCCAAACGAAGTACAAGTTGGAAGCGACGCGAATGACCCAAAATAAGCTCTAGAAATGTTGCCATTATCAAATAATTAGAAAGCTTGAAAAATCGCATTTAAATTGGTTAAAACGAATGCCCAGTATTCAATTAATTAAATAAATTAATGATTCTAAAGTTAGACATTCGAATTATTTATTCTTTTGTTATGGTATACCACAACTGCCATTATTTATTTAGAACACCTTGTCCTTGACCCACTTTTTGACGGAACATCTCGTGATTACAAAATGTTTGATTTATTTCATACAAAAACTTTTAATCCATTGTTGTTTTTTTTTTACAAAATATTAACATATACAGTGATAATTTTAGATTCATTTAGATTTTTATCTGCTATTCAATATAACATTACAAGTGACGTATAGCGCCATCTATTGGTTCTCGAGAAACGTATAACTTCAAAGCGTCTATTCTATTGCCTCGTCGCGTCGTCTCGCTACTCTCGCTTTGGTCTCGCGTCGTCTGGAACACGTTTTGTTTACTTTTTTTTTTACGCTATGATAGTTGCAATCACTTTAGACACCGTTGTTTTTTTCTTATTCAATATTTTTTTTATTTTCTAATCATCAACTATAACTAGATTACATTAATCTATCAACTTGTACTATGAATGTTCCGAAATATTGCACTCCATAAGTTCGTACTAGTAATGTCAGCCAACCGAGTTAAAAAGTTTGTTAGGTATGAGTGATTTAACTAAAATGGTTCAGTTACTTTATATGTGCATCTTCCACATAAATACAAAGAGAATTTACCGTCATCGCGTCACCGTCATGCTGACTGAATGTTCAGGCACAGTGTTAGTTGTGTTACTGAGCTCATAATAGTCATAATAAAAACACTGTAGACCAGAGGGGTAATTGCGGAACTTTTTATCGGTAGGAATTGGTTTAATATTCATAGTTAAACAACATTAATTGCGTTATTTACGTTGCTGAGCCACAATTTATTCGAACAAATGACGCAATGGTTTCGAAATAATCTTCAATCCCATTCAGATTCTGATAAATTGTGCGTTTCGCAATTAGGGTGCAGGTGATAAAAGATCAGTACCGACTTAAAAGAACAAGCTGAAATAAATTGAATCACCCAGTCATTTGATGAAAAAACACAAAAAGCTACCAAACGTATTCCAATCAACAGCCAATCAGATCACTTGATATGAAATTTTGACTCATCGTCAATTGTCATCCCAGAAAGAGTAGGTAATGGTGCCGATTCTGTTGTCACAAAATTCTCTAAACTAAACTAAATATCACTAAAATTTGGTTTATTCCTGTCAAACGACGATTTCCTATTCTGAAATAGACTAAAGTGACACAACTTAACTATATTTTAGTTTGACAGCACTAAGATTGCACTGAGTTATTAGTTTAGTGAAAATGTCAATTTTGCTATTCTGAGTTTGCCGGTTTTCACCAAAAATTTTGACTATAATAATTTATTTTAACTAAATCTGACTATTTTTTAAGCGCGATTAAAAAGGTGTGGAATAAAACTAGTGGTCATGAACTAAAATTCTCAACAACGCCTTGCCTTCACGTGCAAAAACAGTTCTGTATTTTTTATTTTCTTTTTGCTTATATCTTGAAAATGGCGTGTCCTATCGCAAAAATAATGAAATTTTCGACCCCCTTAGTACACCCCGGAACATTTAAATATCAACACGTGGGTAACATTTTTTTTATATTTTTCAAACAAAAGTGAAAAATTCCATATAAAACACGTCCAGGCTACACACTAGCACGCGCCTTCGTCTCTCAAAAAATTCATTCTACGCAATGCACACACAAGTAAACGTTGCGAAAACAAAAGAAAAAAAAATACCACGCTGAGTCGCGATTGTCAAATTCGATTTTAGTCGTGTCAAAATAGTTTTTTAATTTAGAGATTTTTCCATGCAGAATAGCGTTACAATTCTCATAGCCAAAAGTAAGGAATTTTAGAGATAGTTTAGTTAGTTTAGTTCGTGTACAACAGAATCGGCACCAATGGTGCTGATTCTCTGTTGTCACAAAATTCTCTAAACTAAACTAAAAATCACTAAAATTTGGTTTAATCCTGTCAAACGACGATTTCCTATTCTGAAATAGACTAAAGTGACACAACTTAACTATATTTTAGTTTGACAGCACTAAGATTGCACTGAGTTATTAGTTTAGTGAAAATGTCACTTTGCTATTCTGAGTTTGCCGGTTTTCACCAAAAATTTTGACTATAATAATTTATTTTAACTAAATCTGACTATTTTTAATCGCGATTAAAAAGGTGTGGAATAAAACTAGTGGTCATGAACTAAAATTCTCAACAACGCCTCGCCTTCACGTGCAAAAACAGTTCTGTATTTTTTATTTTCTTTTTGCTTATATCTTGAAAATGGCGTGTCCTATCGCAAAAATAATGAAATTTTCGGCCCCCTTAGTACACCCCGGCACATTTAAATCTCAACACGTGGGTAATTTTTTTTAATATTTTTCAAACAAAACTAACAAAAGTGAAAAATTCCATATAAAACACGTTGAGGCTGCCCCCCAGCACACGCCTTCGTCTCTCAAAAAAATCATTCTACGCAATGCACACACAAGTACAACGTTGCGAAACCAAAAGAAAAAAAAATACCACGCTGAGTCGCGATTGTCAAATTCGATTTTAGTCGTGTCAAAATAATTTTTATATTTAGAGATTTTTCCTTGCAGAATAGCGTTACAATTCTCATAGCCAAAAGTAAGGAATTTTAGAGATAGTTTAGTTAGTTTAGTTCGTGTACAACAGAATCGGCACCAATATCTTCCAATGGTGAGATTGCGTGTCACTAATTCAATCAAATCCCAGCCCATTAGAGTATCGTATTTATTCGTACTTTTGTGTCCTAGTGCACGTGTTCTGTTGTGACCACACAGAACATCACGCCTGGGTTCCTCCGAAGGGTTAAAAGCAGACGTGTACAGTCACTAAACGAGATAAGTAATCAGAGTCGTTGGATATTGTTAAAGTATAACAAGAAACCGATAGGTGTTTCAATGTAATAAATGATTGTTTTCTATTAATTAAATAACATTGTATTCGAAAATATTAATCGGTATCTTACTAAACTATAAATATATCTGTGGACCCTGGTTACTTATCTCTTTTGGTGACCGTACATATGCAGGATTTTTTTTAACCAGTGTGCAGTTTTTTTTGGTGGTTCGGTATCAGTAATAGAATACATTTCAATTATTTTTTCAATCCTTTTTTTTTAAATTTTGATCCGACCTTAAATCAGTAAACTGTGGACACCCTACATATTTCGTAATATGATATTGACAATAGTAATGGGTCAGTAACCGCGCGCCGGCGTAGGTACTTCGAACTTCTTAGAATTTTGACTAGTGTTGCAAAGGACTCGAGTCCTCGAGTCGTAATTTTAAAGACTCGACTCAATTAAATGCAAGACTCAGTGTGCTCAAAAGGCTCGGAGTCTAGAGTCAAGCCGAGCCCGAGTCATTTACAAGCCACTCGAGTCTTAAAAAGGACTCGAGTCTTAAAAAAAGACTCGAATCTTAAAATGAATTCGAGTCTATGAATAACTCGTCAGATTATTTGTACGCATAATTACGGTTCACCCTTGTTTGATAGAACAACGTTTGATATAATATTACTAAATCGAACAACGTTTAAGAAAATCATCACTTTGTATAATATCGTTTGACAGAATTTTCAGTTCATCGAATATTTATTTGCTATAACAACATTTGCGCTAATGATCAAAAGGTATAATGTTCATTTGATGTAATGTTCAGATGGTATAACCATGTATTTTATCGAATATTCAATTGGTGTAATGTAATGCAGAAAAAAAAACATTGTAAATATTTGAAAAATTATTTATTTTGAACAAGAAAACAGTTAAACTAATCTTAAATTACTTGTAGTGTCATAAAAAGTCAATATATTGTGCTACAAAATTTAGTGAGAAACGAATCGCTGTAAAACCGACTTTACGTAGTCTTGTCTGCCCTACCCCTAGAGTGTAATTTAAGCCCGTGCAGGCGCGGAGGGGTAGGGCGGCCCGCGAGCTGAGGAGCAGGTGGTCTGAAGGCCCGCCGCCGCAGCTGAGGCTGGCCGGCATAGCCGGCCAGCAAGCCGAAGCTGCGGTGGTGAGCATTAAAACCATCTGCGACGATAAGCTCGCGTGGGGCCGCCCAAACCCCGCAGCGCTGGAGCCGTGACAGAAACAATGCTTGCTGCATGTTGCATGCCTGCTTGCATGTTGCATGCGTGCTCGCATGTTGCATGCTTGTTTGCACGCTGCATGCTTGCTTGCTGCTTGCCTGGTCTTTAATTAGTGCATTTGAAAATTCGGCGAAATGAAATTAGTTCAAATGAAATTAGTTCAAATAAATAATTACGCTAAATAAAAATTTACCAATGAATTATTCGGTCAAATTAATAATTCTTCGAAATGACTTTATTGCAACTAAAATTCGATTTAGTAATATTATATCAAACGTTGTTCTATCAAACAAGGGTGAACCCATAATTACATCATAACCACTCATTTGAACTTATCATTCTTCTATTCGAGTCTTTTCGAATGATGAGCTACAAGTTTCATCTAAATGCTCCAAGTTTTTCTTTAAGACTCGAGTTAATTTTAAGACTTGAGTCCTTTTTTGACTCAAGTCCTCTTTAAGACTCGAGTCCTTTTTAAGACTCGAGTGCTTGACTCTAGACTTCGAGCCTATTGAGCACACTGAGCCTTGCATAATTGACTCGAGTCTTTAAAATTACGACTCGAGGACTCGAGTCCTTTGCAACACTAATTTTGACCGATCGAACATTTGATAGGTACTAAAAGGTCAGTAACCGCGCGCCAGCGTAGGTACTTCGAACTTCTTAGAATTTTTACCGATCGAACATTTGGTAGGTACTAATAGGTCAGTAACCGCGAGTCGGTGTAGGTACTTCGAACTTCTTAGAATTTTGACCGATCGAACAGCTGGTCGCTCTTTCGCCACCGCGCCGGCGCCGCGCGCAAGTTACCATAAAAACCAATTTCAAAATAAACATATTTCGTTAATGATAACTTAATTTTTTTATACTAAAATATATCAAAATAAAAATTGCATGGTTATTATAACTCGTTTAAGTTTAATTTGTTAAAATTTGCGCACTGGATAAAAACTTGTCCTGTATTAGACATATCTTTCGCAAGTCATTGATTATTTATTCGTATTTATTTCAGGCACATTATCTAATAGTTTTTTTTAGTATTACTTAAACTACGTTTAAGTCGGATGACTTGATGGGCGTGTTCAGTTGTGAATGTTTTGATCGTATGTGCTAGATACATTTTATTTTTTACAAATTAAACTTAAACGAATTATAATAACCGTGCAATTTTTATTTTGATATATTTATATAAGGTGTATCTATACATACACGAAATATTTATGGGGTACACCTGTAGGTGGTAAAGAAGCTATAGAAGCAAAAAGAAAATTTTTATTAAGCGTTTTTCGAAGTTTCGTAATTATTATAATTTTAAAACTGCTTGAGACGTTTTGCATGAAACCTTTAATCCAAATTCTATGAATGGCCCACCTGACGCTGCGAGGAAGGCGACCGGACGGCACGAGCATGGCCGCGGTGTCTCGGGCCGTAAAAAAATAAGAAAGAGCCAGTATTTCTCATGTGCGTCAAATAATTTATAGATATTAAATTTTGAAAAAAAAAAAAAATACATGTAGAATCTTTTTTTTTCGTTGCTGTAGCTTCTTTACCACCTACAGGTGTACCGTGTACCTCTTAAAATATTTCGTGTATGAATAGATACACCTTATATGTATATCTTAGTAAAAAAAAAATTAGTTATCACTAACGAAAGATGTTTATTTTGAAATTGGTTTTTTTATGGTAACTTGCGCGCGGCGCCGGTGCCGGCGCGGCGGCGAAGTTGAACGACAGACCAGCTGTTCGATCGGTCAAAATTCTAAGAAGTTCGAAGTACCTACCTACACACGCGGTTACTGACCTATTACTATTGTCAATATCATATTATGAAATATGTAGGGTGTCCACAGTTTACTGATTTAAGGTCGGATAAAAATTGAAAAAAAAAGTAATGAAATATAATTGAAATGTGTTCTACTACTCATAATGAAACACCAAAAAAAAAATAAATTGCGCATTGGTTAGAAAAAGATCCTCTACGAGAGCTTACTGTACTTACCTACGGCTACTCACAACATAATTTTCATGAATTTCTGCAAGTGATAAGAAAAATTTGAATCGAAATCTCTTAAAATACACTTAAAAGATGGAAGAATATTTGAATCCTGTCTGCAATAAGTCAATAACCGACGTTTGTGATACTGCAACGACCTTTGCTCGCTCACAACAGATTTATCGAACTCGCCAGTAATTTACCAATTGACGATCAAGTGTGTGCAATACAATCACTTTAGACTGTGTCAAAGTGTTGAACATAACTACGGTTGTGTCTGTGTAGGTGCCTACATCTATACAATCACTAGAAGGTAGGGTTACCAACTTTTTCGAGAAGTATAGTTTAGAACTAAAGAGAGTCTAATGTAAGAGAGGGAAAATAAAGAACCCATCAAAAACATGAATGTGAAACGAGAGCCAAGTTCAATATTATAATATATGCCTTGGTTGTTGACTTCAACGACATAAGAAGTGAGATCTAAATGGGTGCCAAGTTCAATGGTCAGTCCTGAAATTTATTTATAACTACATAAAATATCATTTCTTCTTATAACTTAGAATAATATATTGTAGCCTAAGGTCTGGCTTGGCTAGTTCTCATATACGAATTATTATGATCGATGGGGAGTTTCTACCAGCAAGCCAAATTTTCGGAATAATAAAATATGAACCGACAAGAAACAGGTTTAAAACTTGCGAAGGCTATAATATAATTCGTATATGAAAACTAGCCTTTGGCTACAATATATTATTCTAAGTTATAAGAAGAAATTATATTCTAACCTAACCTAGGTTACGAAGTACACCTACAAGAAAAAAGTACCATACTCTATTTTAGATTACGGTTGGCAACCCTACTGGTAGATGCTGCGTATCTGGCAAGAGTACGTATCTTACTCTTAAGGTTTTTAATAGATTATAAATTTTACAGCACAGCGTGTGCTCCAAAGCACCCTGATGTATAGGCAAGGTTTCTCGGCAGTGGATGGTGGGACTAGCTGGTTAACACCAATTAGAAGATGGCGGGCAGGTTTAGAGTACACATAGTAGAAAATGGCGGGAAGAACTGGACTACACATAGTAGAATATGGCAGGAAGAGCTGGACAAGATCACGTATAAAATGGCAGGAAAGCAGGACAACACAACGTAGAAGATAGCGGGAAGAGCTGGACAACACCACCCCAAGTAACTCAGTAAGCATTTTAACAAACGAATAGTAAACTTATGTAGAACTTAAGGTCCGTGTAAATAAACTCATAAATAAGTTCACCGAGCATCTTGAAGCTTTATATTGGTATTTCAAAGCTATGATGATGACACTGTATAATGGTTGGAAAATGGCACATTATAATGCGTTTGTAAAGCCTTTAATTTTCCATTGTGAAGATCGTCTAGAGGACACGGTGGAGCATACGGTGGAAATGTGCTCTGCCTGGGCGAAGCACCGCCGTGTCCTCGTGGAAGCGATCGGCGGCGGCGACCTCTCGCGTCCGGCCCTGGTGCGAGCCATGGTACGGAGCGAGAGGGCATGGGAAGCCGTCACCTCCTTCTGCGAAGTAGTAATGCTCGCAAAGGAGGAGGCGGGGCGCGTGAGGGAGTGGCAGTTTCTGCGCCCTCACGTCCCTAGCCGCCGCAGGAGGAGACGACCCGGGCGTCGGGAGTCGCTTGCGGACTCCCGGCCACCGTAGGCGCGAGCTTGCGGGCGGCGAGCAATGGGTAGCTCGCGGCCCGGTAAGGACCAAGCTCGGGTCGACGGCGCGTAGTGTTCCACGCGCGCCTCAAAGAGATGTCAGCAGCAGTGAAGGGGTCTACTAGGACCGATGCCTGCGGGGTCGCGTGATTGTTCGAAAGAGATACCGTGACCTTGGCACATGGGCAACTGATGGAACACGGGTGGGTTTTAGTCAGTAAAAGTCTGACACGCCCTCCCGCTCCGCCCAGAGCGGGAGAAGTCATTTGATGATTTCCCATCCAGGAAAAAAAAAAGCCTTTCATTTTAGTGCAGCAAACCACAATGCTGCTGCACAGCCTGCAGCTGTGTTAAGTGCAATAGCAGTTTTATGTAGTAAAAAATGCTTAATGCTGTTTAATAACATGCACACAAACCATTAATGCACGTATTACCGCTATACTGATTTCAGCAGTTTTTAGTGTCTTAGGGTCTACAATATAATTTTTAAGTAGTAAGATAATGCCTAACACTGCTTAATAAACTTACACCATTAGCATAAACGTATTACCATTATAATGCACCGTAATTCCATTACATAGCTTTGAGCTGCTTTTAGTGCCATTTATCATATAGTATCACTTAGTGTGTGTTAGTGCTTAGTAAAAGCCTAGTACTGCTGAACAGCATAAACTTGAATGTAGGTAATGCTTGCATTCATAAAGATCAACTGAGTTCTTTTGTACATCCAACAGTTCTTTAATCAAATACAAGCGACTTATTGTAATGCGCAAAGCTGTATATGCATTAATTTTACGATATTTGTAAAACCATCTGTCGTAAAAAACAAGAAACAAGACAGAAAGTATCGGACAAGTGCGAGTCTGACTCGGCCACCGAGGGTTCCGTACAAATCTTTGGGCATATAATTTATTTTTGTGATTTAATTAAAAATATTTGTTTTTCTGTGAAAATTAGATTTAAACAAAAATCTGTTTTGTAGATTTGAAAAAAAATCTGTTTTGTAGATTAAAAAAAAATCTATTCGATTCGGTCACTCATACATTTATGCCTGCGAATACTATTGCTTAATCTCGATGATTGATTACGTATTTTAAGTGAAGACTATATTTTTATGTTTTAAAAACAAATGTATAGTTTTCAGATATTTCCCTGTACTTGCAGTATAAGATTACTTGCCAAATATCCTAGTTCTAGGTCTACGGTAAGTTCCCCTTTAAATTTTGATCCCCTTGAGCGTGTCGAAATATACGTTTTTTGCGGCATATACGGTCAGACCAACAGACAGACAACAAAGCGAACCTATAAAGATTTCATTTTTTGCTTTGAGCGAGGGAGTCCTAAAAACAAGGCACAAACTTCTCAAAACATCTATGAATATTATCTTATATGGACTTTTTACATTATTTTTACTGTAGATACTTATAAGATCTTCAGGGATCGTCGTGGTTTGCATCATCATCATCATCATTTCAGCCGAAAAACGGCCACTCCTGGACATAGGTCTCCCCCAAGCTCCACCATTTCAACCGGTTTTATGCTTCCCGCATCCAGCGGATTCTTGCAGCCTTCACAAGGTCATCAATCCACCTTGTGGGAGCCCTTCCAACTCTACATCTTTCGGTACGCAGTTGCCACTCCAGAACCTTTCAGCCCCATTGGCCATCTGTCCTGCGAGCAATGTGTCCTGCCCACTGCCAATTCAGTTAAGCAATTCTTCGGGCTATGTCGTTTACCTTGGTTCTCCTACGGATCTCTTCATTTCTGATTCGATCGCGTAGGGATATTTCAAGCATAGCCCTCTGCATCGCCCGTTTTTTTTTTTTCAGGATGGGAAATCATCAAATGACTTCTTCCGCTCTGGGCAGAGCGGGAGGGCGTGTCAGACTTTTACTGACTAAAACCCACCCGTGTTCCATCAGTTGCCCATGTGCCAGGGTCACGGTATCTCTTTCGAACAATCACGCGAGGTGCATCGCCCGTTGGGTGATTTTTAGCCTTCTAATAATGCCCATTGTGAGTGTTTTGCACATGGTGATATATACTCGTAGAGTAAAGGCCCTCCTAACCAAAGAGGTGGACAAAAAAAAAATCTGAAATGGGTTTTATTATTTAGCTCAAGGATCCCCAAAATTGCGATCTAGTAATGGCACTATTGGTGAGAAGCACAGAACCGGTCGAAGTGGCGATGCTTGGGAGAGGCCTATGTTCAGCAGTGGACGTCTTTTGATTTATCTGATGATGATGATTTACATCAAGTGTACTGGTATACTGGTGAACCCATATAGAACTACTTTATAGACAATGACACGACAGTGGGTCATCAAAAGTCTTCTTTCTGACCTCGGGATTAATAATTGTTCAAGTGTGATTAATTCGCCATGGGATCTGGAGGCAAAGGTCCTCGCCCACATGTGGGAGTGGCGCGAGGAGGCGAAACGCCGGGGTGAAACTCCGCTGCCGCGACAATTCGCGGCACGGCGGACAGAGCTCCGGTGTGATCCCATGGCGACATGGCGGGTACGATTGTCGCAACCCAGTGCTGGGCACGCCACAATTGCGGCGGTAAGTCCCCTCTTTGAGGAGTGGATAGAGAGGCGTCACGGCGTCCTCACCTTCCACCTGACGCAGGTTCTCACCGGGCATGGGTGCTTCGGTGGGTTCCTGTTCAGGATAAAGCGGGAGGATACGTCCGAGTGTTTCCATTGCGAGGATCGTCTGGAGGACACGGTGGAGCATACGGTGGAGGTGTGCCCTGCCTGGGCGGAACATAGCGGACTCCCGGCCACCGTAGGCGCGAGTTTGCGGGTGGCGAGCAATGGGTAGCTCGCCGCCCGGTAAGGACCAAGCTCGGGTCGACGGCGTGTAGTGTTCCACGCGCGCCTCAAAGAGATGTCGGCAGCGCTGAAGGGGTCTGCTAGGACCGATGCCTGCCGGGGTCGCGTGATTGTTCGAAAGAGATACCGTGACCCTGGCACATGGGCAACTGAAGGAACACGGGTGGGTTTTAGTCAGTAAAAGTCTGACATGCTCTCCCACTCCGCCCAGAGCGGGAGAAGTCATTTGATGATTTCCCATCCAGAAAAAAAAAAGTGTGATTAATTTATATTACACTAGCTTTTGCCAGCGGCTTCGCCCGCGTGAAGGTCGGAAAATATCCCGCGGGAACGTACTACCGGGATAAAAAGTAGCCTATGTCCTTTCTCAGGCTCTAAACTATCTGTGTACCAAATTTCATTTAAATCGGTTCAGTAGTTTTAGCAGGCAAGCGAGACAGACAGACAGACAGAGTTACTTTCGCATTTATAATATTAGTGTGGATTTTCAAAGGTTCACCGTGCTGCTATAGAAGATACTATTTTGTAAATATGTTATAACCAAAAAATATTATCATTCGGACCTATTTATAAATACAATAGACCTATGTAATAATGATATAAATAAAATTTAATACCGCCCAACCAATACTATTATGTTAATTATATAAAATTTGTTCTATACTAGGAATACACAATTGGTTTGGTTATTTCATACATATTTTTATTATCTATTTTGTATTAAAATAAATCTACAAAATATCGAAGGCGCGTGAAACATTTCAATGAAACTCTTATAGATACTTGCAGTTTCTAATCGCAACAAAGTGACACTGCAATGGATAAAAGGACACAGTGGATCACTAGGCAATGATGCTGCTGACAACTGGCCAGAAAGGCATCCAGCGCGTCAGTCTGCGGCCCCGAGCCCATCGTGCCCATCCCCTTCAACCAGCTACGCAGGTGGCTGCAGGAATTTACCCACACACAAGCGGAGAGCTGGTGGACCTCGGCACCAGGCTGCAGGCAGTCCAGGGAAGCTATGCCATCCCTGGATGGCAGGCTAACCAGACGTCTGCTACGCCTGGACAGGGATGGTCTGCGTCTGATGACGGGCACCATCACAGGACACTGCCCGCTAAACAAACACTTTTACACAATAGGCATAACGGACAGCCCCCTGTGCAGGGCCTGCATGGAAGCTGAGGAAACCGTTGCGCATGTACTCTTCGAATGTACAGGCGTCACCCAGATTAGGACAGATACCCTCGGGACACCCGAATCTTACACGGACGTTCTTAGTAGACCAGGAGACATTATAAACTTCTGGAGGGAGGTGGGCTGGTTGGAGTAATACCGACTGCCGCCATGGCCCACGCACAATGGTCCACTCAAAGGATAGATACTTACAGTAAACTACATTTTTTTTTTTTTTTTCAGGATGGGAAATCATCAAATGACTTCTCCCGCTCTGGGCGGAGCGGGAGGGCGTGTCAGACTTTTACTGACTAAAACCCACCCGTGTTCCATCAGTTGCCCATGTGCCAGGGTCACGGTATCTCTTTCGAACAATCACGCGACCCCGGCAGGCATCGGTCCTAGTAGACCCCTACACCGCTGCTGACATCTCTTTGAGGCGCGCGTGGAACACTGCGCGCCGTCGACCCGAGCCTGGTCCTTACCGGGCGGCGAGCTACCCATTGCTCGCCACCCGCAAGCTCGCGCCTACGGTGGCCGGGAGTCCGCTATTGACTCCCGACGCCCGGGGCGTCTCCTCCTGCGGCGGCTAGGGACGTGAGGGCGCAGAGACTGCCACTCCCTCACGCGCCCCGCCTCCTCCTTCGCGAGCATTACTGCTTCGCAGAAGGAGGTGACGGCTTCCCATTCCCTCTCGCTCCGTACCATGGCTCGCACCAGGGCCGGACGCGAGAGGTCGCCGCCGCCGATCGCCTCCACGAGGACACGGCGGTGCTCCGCCCAGGCAGGGCACCGTCCACCGTATGCTCCACCGTGTCCTCCAGACGATCCTCGCAATGGAAACACCCGGACGTATCCTCCCGCTTTATCCTGAACAGGAACCCACCGAAGCACCCATGCCCGGTGAGAACCTGCGTCAGGCGGAAGGTGAGGACGCCGTGACGCCTCTCTATCCACTCCTCAAAGAGGGGACTTACCGCCGCAATTGTGGCGTGCCCAGCACTGGGTTGCGACAATCGTACCCGCCATGTCGCCATGAGATCACACCGGAGCTCTGTCCGCCGTGCCGCGATTTGTCGCGGCAGCGGAGTTTCGCCCCAGCGTTTCGCCTCCTCGCGCCACTCCCACATGTGACAGTAAACTACATTGCGCAGTTATATTTGACGAGTGTTTTTAATTTTATCAAACGAAGAAAAAAAAAAAAAACGGAGGAGGTTATCAATTCGACGCATACATTTTTTTTTGTTTTTTTTTTTTTATTTATGTATGAACACGCATAACTTTTTACATAGTAGTCCGATTGTGATCATTCTTTTTTTGTTGGAAAGGGTATACTCCGAAGGTGGGCCCATATAAATTTGGAAAACAAAATCGAACCCTAAGGGTCGGAAAACAGGGGATGATTGATTGTTCACTCACTGATTGTAATGTATAACCACGCATAACCTTATACAGAATAGTCCGATTTTGATAATTCTTTTTTTATTGGATAGGGTATACCTTGCCAAGTATTATAAGTACATTAAAGCCACAAAAAATTATAAAATAAAAACTTTTTAACAAAAAATTAAACCGCCAAAAAAACTGAAAAGCAAAAATAATAAACCTTAAAATCTTGAGTCGACGCTGAAAAATCAATGAACAAACATCACTCAAAGTGCCGACTCATAATTTTAAGGTTTATTAATTTTTGCTTTTCAGTTTTTTTTTGATGCAAAAAAATATGGTGTTGGTGTCTCACTCAGTTTTGACCATTTTCGACCATATTATACGGCGAGACAAATTAGTTAAATTACAACGTTACATGTATTATTAACATTTGTACCGTGGTATTAGAAATATTTTAGTGATGATGTAGGGTTTATTTCAGTTCTTACTGAAAACACTAAAATAACTCCCAACATTCTTTTACTACATTCTAATGCTAGTCTATTGCTTCTGTAATGCGATTGGCAACTTCATTGACCATAGTGATGCTTCTTTAATGCTATTGATACAAATTCTATTAATCACACTAGATTCAGTTGTCTCGATTTTGTCTTTTAACAGCTAGCTATTTTGTAAAATAATCTGTGGATGACGTTGTTAGATGTGCATCTGGATTGAGGGCCCATTTTTTAAACCCTAGAGAAACGAAATAAGACTTATAGGGAAACCAGTTAAAAATAGTAAAAACTTAAAGCGAAGGGCCATGAATTTCTTAAACGTGAATTAAAACTGTTATGATTAAATAACTTGGGCCCTCAATCCAGACGCGTGCATAAAGTGGCATAGCCAAAATCTCAGTAAGTACTATCTCTGGGTTAATAAAATTTTTACTTGAGAATTTAGTTAAGAATTTCTTAAATATTTTAAGAAATTCACAAATCTGTAGAATTCGACATTATAGATTTATGGCTGTATGTGTAGGATCCTCACTTCATTATTGTCTGTACTGAGGAATCTGCAAAACATGAATTTATCTGAAGAAATACATAAATACGACTTAACATGTTTTACTTAGATACCTATGTAAATTAGTTAAGAAGAAAATATAAAGACAAAAGTTATTTGTTAAGAGGTAAATGAAAGTGGAATTTGACTAAAATGTCTGAACTGAGAGCCCAATATTTTCGGCTTTATTGACTAAGCTCAACCTCATAAATGAACGCAAATTAGAATAAGAGGTTTAAATATTTCTTAATTAAATTGTAATATATCGTCCGTTCTTCTAAATGTCATACTTTAAGAGAAAAATTATGTTCAACTTTTTATAAGAGAATAATTTGTAGGGTGACCATGATGTTCGTAGTAAGTACCTGTAATTTTTGTAACGCGCAGTCGGAAAGTCATAATATTTGCAGCCAAAATTATTTCATTACTACTGTTTCCAATTCTTTTTTCTTTTTTTTTTAAAGTCATTTTTAATTATGACATATTAGTCCTTATGGTACTACTGTGGGTGCATAAAGCAAAGAATCTATACATCTATACAAATAAATAAAATTGGAGTGTCTGTTTTTAATATTAAAATAACCGCTTTTTACTAAGTGTAGATGGATGTATACACGGTAAATATACCAAAACAAAATTTTTTACAATTTTTGTCTGTCTGTCTGTCTGTTTGTTCCGGCTAATCTTTGAAATGGCTGGACCGATTTTGACGGGACTTTTATTGGCAGGTAGATGATGTAATAGGGAGTAACTTACGCTACTTTTATTTTAGAAAAAATATTTTATTTTAGAAATATACCTGCGTTAATTTCCGGCATCCACGCGGGCGAAGCCGCGGGAAAAAGCTAGTAATATGTTTCGGACCGAACACTTTGTTACTCTATGCGCCTTCGGAACGCGCCGCCCGAACGGAATGACATCTGACTTGACAGTTTGATTTTGACACTTGACACTTCTCTCTTGATTTGCCGCTAAAAAGGTTTGAAGGTCAAGTGAAAGTGACGCTATTGGGAACGAGTGATTTGAAGACCGCATGCTGTGATTGCCTCCAGCCTTATTGCAGCGGATTGTAACCTGAAGAATACTCGTAATGTCACAACACGATACATATACACTCACTTACATACATAACTCCAGGTAACCCCAGAAGCAGTGTCCTTCAACCACCAGGTAAGTTCTTTTGTTGTATTGTAGGTGAGTCATTTGTTAATTGTATTGCGTCTTCACTTGAATTGTACTTGTATTGTCTGCTCCGCGTACGGCGGACTAGTTTCGCTAGCCACTTCTTGTCTCTAGAGCCCCACGATTATCACACATCCACTGCGCATTTGAAATCGTATTGTGAGGTCTAGTCTGGCAGTGAACATTTTGGTATTCAGAGCGCGGTTATAAGACATATAACCAACAAATTGGTAATTTACAGTAGGCTAATTACTTGGCAGTCTCTATAAGGGAAGTAGTAATTCGCTGTAAATGTTTGTTAATGGAAATTAATTGTTATTTGAAATAATTTGTTTAAATTTATTGAGACGGGTAACCTGATGTTGCCAAGGTCAGCCGGGCTAATAAAGTGGATTGGATTGGGCTGTGGTGCAGCCCCTTGTTGTAGCCCCTTTTTGTGTCTGATCTCTGTTGTATTGAATGTCAGGAAGACATTGAAATATTGAGTTTGTACCATCAATATGGTTGTTTGTGAAAATTAATATTTGAAATTGGCATTTTTGAGTATTACCATTGTTTTGAGTTGGAATAAAGGTTCATTATTGTTGTACCACACAGTGGTTTGTGAACTTAACATTTAGAATTGGATTAGAATTTGAATATTTGAATTGAATATGAAATAGAATTTTGAACGTTGATATTGGGTTTGAATTAAAATAAAAGTTTATTGTTGAATTGAATTGAAACCAATATATTGTTATTTCTTGAGTTGCTGATTAGTCAGTTTGGTAGTTTGATTGTTTGCTTGTAGTTATTTTGTAATTGATTGTTTGAACTTTGTTACTTAATTATCTTTTGCTTGGTTTATTTGAATTGTATTGTTTGTGCAATGGCACACAAAGCGGTGAGAGAGGCAATCAGTGGATTGGCCACACAGCTGCGGTGGTTCACTTCAGCTGCAGCAACCGCTGAGCGCCCGGATCTTGAAGCGGTCACTCTGGCTCGGTTCGAGCAGTTGAACGTGAGACTCGGCAACGCTGATGCTCTGCTTACCCACTACAACGAGTACATTTGTGATGTGGCTCTGGAAGTGCTGGATCAGGCAGCACGTGACAAGGTCCTTGCTGACTATGACCAGATCTTGGACCTGGGGGATGTCATTGGTCAACGTGCTCGGGAAATATTGGAGAGCCGGACACCTGTCCAGGTCAAACCGGAGACCTCGGTTGTTTCAGGTCCCGGACTATTGAGTAGACTGCCTACTTTGGAACTGCCACACTTTGACGGTCGTCTGGACCACTGGTTAGGTTTCCAAAACCTGTTTGAAAGTTTGGTTGATGCACGCTCGGACCTCAGACCCGCCGAAAAGTTGGCCTATTCGTTGTCTGTCCTAGAAGGTGAGGCCCGAGCCTTGGTACAGCATCTGTCGTTGACTGACTCAGCCTACCCTACCGCTGTGGAGCTACTCACCCGGCGGTACCAAAATAAACGTTGTTTGGCTGACGTTCATATTGAATTGATTTTGGGGTTACCGGTCATTACTGAATTGTCAGCATTGCGTACTGCTGACCTGTTGAACCCGTTGGTGGCAGCGACCAACGCTTTAAAGCAATTGGAGTTGCCGGTGGACCATTGGTCTTACCTTTTGGTGCACGTTGTGCTGCAACGGCTTCCTGCCGATTTGAGGGCTCGTTTCGAGCAAAAGTATGACTGGGGATAGTGTTACACATCTCCCCCCATTTGATGACCTCGTCCAATTTTTGGAGGATGAGTGTCGGTTTGTGGACAACTCTGGCGTTGCCACTGAGTCATGCCAGCCGTCTTCCCGACCACGAGACTAGGGACGGACTAGGGCTCGCGGGCCTGTTGATGGTCGCCCCGCCGCTCGTTTTGCTGGCACCCAGAGTCGTCCTGGTTGTGAGTTTTGTAGGGACACGGGGCATGGCAGGCAACTTGCGCGGCCTTTTTGAAGTTGCACGTGAGTGCCCGCCGCCGAATTGCCAATGCACGCCGCATGTGCTTCTCTTGTTTGGGGGCTCACTTCCATCGGGACTGCCCCAACCCCCGCCCTTGTAGAATTTGTAGGGGGTCCCATTTGGACATTTTGTGCGCTAACGCGAACCACGCTGGCAGACCAGCCTCTGATGAAGGTTCGCGTACGGGGGGGTACCATGGAGTTGGTCACCGGGCTTCTGCCACGCCGGTTCAGAACCGGGGAGAGGCCCGCAATTTTGAGCGCCGCATTCCACCCCCCGCGCAAGTTGATCGGGAGCCGCGCGACCGCCATTTGGTCTCCCCGCGTAAAGGCGATTACGCAATTGTTGCTAGGCACCGCTGGCCAGACCAGCACCGCCTGCCCTCCCCTCCTTTGGCGGAACGTCCCCGGTTGGAGTCACGCCCCCCGCCATTCAGGCCTACCATGGGATATGCCCTTCCAGCGATGGCGCGTGGCTCGGGACACCGCGCGGATGAGGAATTTGACCTCTATCCTCGTCGGGAAAGACTTGGGCCTGGGTGCGGCGATCGGTCGCCGCCCAGGCATTGTTAGGACATTGGCGCCTGCCCCGCTAAGGTACCCCTCAGATCGACACAGGCATCGGTCAGGTCTGGGGGCCCACGGGGGACTCTGTTGTGGTCCGTGCCAGTTTGGACATGGGAGCCCAGGGTTGCCTTTTGTCTATTGTTTTGTTGTTTTGTTTGTATTGTTTTGGGCAAAATTGTTTTCTTGAGCGCCTTTGGACTGCGGGACTTGGCTGGGACGAGCCAATTCGGGAAACCCTGTTGGAAGATTGGCTCCAATTTGCATCCGCACTCCCTGCAGTCAACGAGGTCGTGTTACCCCGCGCTATCCTCCCCCCTGGGACCTACACTGCTACCCTTGTTTGTGATGCGTCTTCGCACGGTTATGCAGCTGTTGTTTGTCTGCGCACCGTGTGCGCAACAGGCCAGGTGAATTTGTCACTGGTCTTGGCCAAGAGCAAGGTGGCCCCCCTCCGGACGGCACTGACCATCCCTAAGTTGAATTGTCAGGGGTGGCGCGTCTTGTGCGTCTATTGAACCACGTTGCTCACACTTTGGTCGGAACTGTGGACATTCGGGCTTACGCCTGGACGGACAGTCAAATTGTTTGTGTTGGTTGAAGACGTCCGTCCACTCTTTGGAGGTCTTTGTTGCGTACCGAGTGTCCCAGATTCAAAATTTTGAAACGCCTTTGATTTGGAGGCACGTGCCTGGAGATTTGAACCCAGGCGCCGTGGCCTGATTGATTGCTCACCCCCTATGGTGGGGACCAGACTGGCTGACTCACCCCGAAGATGATTGGCCTCGATCGCCAGTCTTGATGTCGGGTCCTTTGCCCGGGCTCAAGGTGCTCGCTGTTGGAACGAACGAAAACGTTGGATTTTTTTGTTGAGTCGATTTAGCTCCCTCGACAAATTGTTGGATTGTTGTTAAATTGTTGGTGAGTGATCGTCATATTATGAACTCGCATGCCGGTTGCAATGCGCTGTTGGCCATTCTGCAGCGAGAGTTTTGGAAATTGTCGGGAGCCGTTATTAAGTTGAACCCCTTTTTGGACGATACGGGTCTTTTGTTGTTTGGTTGTTGACGGTTGAGGCACTCTAGCCTTCCTTATGGGGTCCGTCACCTCCTTTTGTTGCCTAAGGAGGGCCATTTGGTTAAATTGTTGTTGTTGTTGTTTGGTTGTTTTGTTGTTTGTTATTGTTTTGACCCGCCAGCCTGCCCCCATTGGGGGGTATTTTTGAGGCCGCGGTGAAAGCGGCACAGGGACTCTGGCGCAGATTGTTGGGAGACACCGTTCTCACCTTTAAGGAGTTAGCTACGGTATTTTGCCGTTTTGAAGCTGTATTGAACTCGCGTCCATTGTGCCCGCTGTCTTCGGACCCGAACGACTTGGAGGCCCTAACCCCGGGCCATTTTTTGATTTGACAGCCACTTGTCGCCCTGCCGGAGCACCCTTTTGTCGATGTGAGCCAAAATTGGCTACCGCGGTTTCAGTTGGTGCAGCAGCTCGCTCAGAGTTTTTGGAAGCGTTGGAGCTTGGAGTATTTGCACATCCTCCAGCAGCGCGTCAGGTGGACTGATAAAACGCAACCTTGTCGGGATTGCCAAGTGATTAGCGGACGGGAAGGCCCGTCCGGGGGGGGGGGGGGGGTAGATGTTTCGGACCGAACACTTTGTTACTCTATGCGCCTTCGGAACGCGCCGCCCGAACGAATGACATCTGACTTGACAGTTTGATACACTCACTACACTTTATTGCAGCGGATTGTAACCTGAAGAATACTCGTAACGTCACAACACGATACATATACACTCACTTACATACATAACTCCAGGTAACCCCAGAAGCAGTGTCCTTCAACCACCAGGTAAGTTCTTTTGTTGTATTGTAGGTGAGTCATTTGTTAATTGTATTGCGTCTTCACTTGAATTGTACTTGTATTGTCTGCTCCGCGTACGGCGGACTAGTTTCGCTAGCCACTTCTTGTCTCTAGAGCCCCACGATTATCACACATCCACTGCGCATTTGAAATCGTATTGTGAGGTCTAGTCTGGCAGTGAACATAATAAATAAAACTGTGTTTGTATAAAATGAAAGGCAATCTAACCGACTAACTAGTAGTATGTTACACATATAAGTAGTCATCGTATCTATGGATCACTGTTGCTCCAGATCAAACAAATTCATTCTGATAAATAAACACGATCGGTATAATTATAAAAACTATTTACTTCACATAAATGTTACCTTAAAATAGTCTTATATACTAAAAATACGAAATTGCGAGGGAGCGAAGTAATTTTTAGTGACCTCTATTTAATAAAAATTCATTTCTATTTTAGTTTTTGTGACTATTATTTTTTATTTATTTTTATTTGGTTTAGGTAACTTGGCTTACAGTAGTACTTTAAATACTGACACCACATAATTAAAAATTACATTAAAAATAAGGAAAAAAAAATTGTAATTAGTAGGTATATAATACTTTTGTAATTAGTAGGCTGTAAATATTATGACTTTCCGACTGCACTTTACAAAATGTACAGGGACTTACTATGAACATTATGGTCACCCTACAAATAATTCTCTTACAAAAAGTTGAAAATCAATTTTCTCTTAACGTATGACATTTAGAAGAACGGACGATATGTTACAATTTAGTTAAGAAATAGTTAAAACTCTTAATTCAAATTTGTGTTCATCTATGAGGTTGAGCCTAGTCAATAAAGCCGAAAATATTGGGCTCTCAGTTCAGACATTTTAGTCAAATTCGACCTTCATTTACTTTTTAACAATTAACTTTTGGTCATTATTTCTTTATTTAACTAATTTACATAGGTTTCTAAGTAAAACATGTTACAGTCGTATTTATGTATCTCTTCAGATAAAGTCATGTTTTGCAGATTCCTCAGTACAGACAATAAGGAAGTGAGGGCCCTACATATACAGCCTTATATCTGTAATGTCAAATTCTACAGATTTGGTAATTTCTTAAAATATTTAAGAAATTCTTAGCTAAATTCTCGAATAAAAATTATTAACCTAGAGCTAATACTTTCTGAGATTTTGGCTATGCCACTTTATGCACGCGTCTGGATTGAGGGCCCAAGTTAATGAATCATAACAGTTTTAATTCACGTTTAAGAAATTCATGGCCCTTTGCTTTTAGTTTTTACTATTTTTAACTAATTTCCCTATAAGTCTTATTTCGTTTCGCTAGGGTTTAAAAAATGGGCCCTCAATCCAGATGCACATCGTTGTTAGTAGGGTATATGCTACTCCTTTAGACTAAGTGTTGTGATCATTTTATGTATAAGCTGTTTGTTGTCCCTAGTAAAATATATAAAAGATACTTGCTTTAACCACAATAATGCTATTGAAATGCATCTGTAATGCAATTAAACAACTATTTTGAACCTATTTAGGATCTAAAGCCTATAATTTGTGCCTAAATTAGCATTACAGTAGCCGTATAAACGTTTGTAATGCTACTATAGAACTAACTCAAAATGCGATAATTATACAGAAATGCTGTAAGTTGGCCGTTATACTGCTTCGATGTGTTAGTTAGGACGTAGAAGATGGCGGGAAGAGCTGGACAACACCACGTGGAAGATGGCGAGAAGAGCTGGAAAACAACACAACGTAGAAGGGGGCGGGAACAGCTGGACAACACCACGTAGAAGGTGACGGGGAGAGTTGGCCAACACCACTTAGAAGATGGCGCGAAAGCAGGACAAACAATGTAAAAGGGGGCGGGAACAGCTGGGCAACACCACTTAGAAGATGGCGCGAAAGCAGGGCAAACAATGTAAAAGGGGGCATGAACAGCTGGACAACACCACTTAGAAGATGGCGCGAAAGCAGGACAAACAATGTAAAAGGGGGCATGAACCGCTGGACAACACCACTTAGAAGATGGCGCGAAAGCAGGACAAACAATGTAAAAGGGGGCATGAACAGCTGGACAACACCACTTAGAAGATGGCGCGAAAGCAGGACAAACAATGTAAAAGGGGGCGGGAACAGCTGGAGAACACCACTTAGAAGATGGCGCGAAAGCAGGGCAAACAATGTAAAAGGGGGCATGAACAGCTGGACAACACCACTTAGAAGATGGCGCGAAAGCAGGACAAACAATGTAAAAGGGGGCATGAACCGCTGGACAACACCACTTAGAAGATGGCGCGAAAGCAGGACAAACAATGTAAAAGGGGGCATGAACAGCTGGACAACACCACTTAGAAGATGGCGCGAAAGCAGGACAAACAATGTAAAAGGGGGCGGGAACAGCTGGACAACACCACTTAGAAGATGGCGCGAAAGCAGGACAAACAATGTAAAAGGGGGCGGGAACAGCTGGACAATACCACTTAGTAGACTTCCAGGCTTAGTTTATGGGGAAACACGGACTGGCAGAAAGCTCGTTTAGACTGCCTGGTGGCGATAAGTCGATTAGAAAGTTGAAGCAGAAACATCAAGACCGAAATCCTCAACTTCAAGTAGAAAACGTTAACTTGAGAATGGAAAGGGAAATCAACCCAGTTTGGTTTAAAACGCTAATAACATAATCATAACCACGATTATAGCTGTCTCACGGCCTCGTAAACTCTCGTGAAAATCCAATTAACTAAAACTTCGTGCTAAAGGAAAAAAGAAATTAATGTAGCACGTCAATGAATATGACAAAGACCATAGAGTTTTTGAAACTACCCTCCAATTTGTACCAAAATTAATGTACTCACTCATAAAAACATTCCTCAACAAAATATTTTTACAAACAGGGACGTGAATACTACTGAGCCTTTTCCTCGTAACTTGAAGATACAGCCCGCTGGTTCCCTCGCAAGCTTTGTCGCTTCGTTATAAAAATCAATAGCATTAGTAAGTTCGTACAAACGAATTATACGAATCTCTTTGTGTGCGTCGCCAGGCTTTCAGTGTGCGGGAAACAAAAAAAAACCACGAGCGAAATTCTTGTAATAAAAATCAATCGGAGCGGAGAGAGAAGGCGCCGCGCGGGGGCGCCGACTGGTCGGGCGTCCGACCACCCCCTGCCTCCACCCTGCATACCTACACGTGCTATAATGCACCTACCCTCCCTGCCGACTTTGTCTATCGCCAATTTTAATAGTAACAGCCGGTTTATCAAACTTCCTCAATTGAAAAGCAAAGTATCTAAAGTAGTCTCGAAACTTTAGACTGTCTCCTATACGAGTGCTTGCCGAGTCTGGCTGTGGACTGTCTGTGACTGTGGAACACATTGGAGCGGCGCGGCGTGAGAGGGAGCACCGCTACAGCGCGGTGCGCGGCCGGTTCCCGGCAAAAAGGCGTTTGTTTTTATTTCTTTGCCGCGGAAAAAAATGAGCACGCGCCCGCCCTGCACCTCCTAAACATGCGCCACGCAGCGACGCAGACTCGGCCGGGTGTGTGCCGAATTCACTTTCATTTGCGACATCTCATCGTTTCCCGAAGGTCACCGTGCAGTCGCGGGTGTCGGGACAAGTCCGCGGTGCATGTGTGGCGCGGGCGAGTGCTTGCGGCGGCCACCGCTGACCGACTAGGTGAGTCGAGTGAATTTCGCGCCCTCGTCTTCGGCAATTCCGTTTCCCTCGCGTTTATCGGCACCCGTTTCGCACCGTCCTTCGTCGTGTGCCGGGAAGACGGTGAAAGTGAATGTGTTTTCGTATCTCGCGGTGTGTCGGGGTCGCGCAGACGTACGCTGCGGCCGCGGCTCCTCAAATGGAACGATGTGAAGCGACGAGAGAGGGTTAACCGCGCAACTTTACATTCACTACTTTCGTCCACCTCTGACAGGTGATTGCGCACGAATATACACGCTAACAGCAATCTTTTAAAGTCGCTTATCCTAAAATCTTATAAGTTTTCTCTATGAATAAAGTTTTGAATCAGTCACGCGCGTTTGTTTCAGTTGGAAGTTTTTACATCGAACTTCATATTATATACCTACGTTAGCGACATGCAGAAGGGCTTTAAACAAACAAAATTAAAAAAGCTCGTGAGACGGTCTGGCTCGCGAGCGACTGAGAGAGAGAATCCAACTTTGCACTCTTCATTTGTGCACCAATCGAGAAAAAATTCAATAAAGCTCGCTTCCTTTTGTCTAATTGCCTATGTAAACCTACTTATAACATAGCGATTGTTCGATTTCTGCGACATTCCGGGGAGAACATGGGGTGCTATTGTACTCACAGGATAGATTTAGCGCGCTTTTATTGTTGTGAGAAATACGAATATATCGTCAACGTAAACTTGTATTCAAAACCCGTTTCTGTAATATACTTCAAGTTTGCCGGCGCGGCGCCGTGAAAGATTTATTTCAAGCAACAATATTTAATTTTGTTGAGGCTTTTTTTTATTAGTTTGTTTTTTTTTGTTTCTCTAGGAAATGCCAGGCCACGGACTGTCGCAAGTGAAATGCGAACCGCTCTCAGACGAAGAAGATAGCGACTCACAATTCGCGCACAGTTATTTATCCAGTCAGGTAACTTTAATTAGCATTTTATTATTAGTTGCACGATTTTCACGGGCATTTCAATGATTTATAGGTGTACTAGATGTGTACTAGATACTTTTAATAGCTTTTGATTATAGTATGCATTAGTATCATGCTATTTCTACTTTGAAATCAACATTGCCTACCTGTCGTTTTATATCGGTCGGCTACTGAACTTCTTACCTACCTTCTAAGATTGAAGATGACACAAACGTTTTGGGCTATATGATACTAGTTTATACGTTATGGAAATTGACATTTGATTAAAAAAAAAATGTATTGTCAACACTCAAGTACCTACTTACGAAAAACAAGTTCCCCACGCAAAAATTATTACATTTTAAGCTCATCAAAAGCTATCTATTAATTTTTAAAGAGCTAGACGCCGCCGCGCCGTTTGAAATGAAACTGAAATGTCGGAAGATATTAGTGTTTTCACGACTTTGCTTCAGTAATATTTTCTGTTTTTAGTAAAATTCTCTGCTGTCTAGCATTAGGGCAAAGACAAAATCTCTTTGCATTAGGGTCACTCAACACTGAAACCCAGCACGCGTAACCACATCTCGTAAAACAGTTTTTCAACCACTAATTACAAAAACTTGTTTCATATTGCCTACTTTGTACTAGGTAGGTAACATGTGTTATATTTCTACGTCGAAAAATATTTTGTACACTCTAAATAAAAAGTTATTTGTTGATGCTGACGTATTTATGCTTAGAAATAGCTGAGATTTCGTAAGCTTCTTAAGATGCGAAAGTCCTTTAGAATTAACTTTTATACAGACAGTTTCTGCGAAAAAAAAAAATATAACACAAGTAGGTAATGACAGTACTAGTGGTGGGCGTTGCGACAACGAACCGTTTCCGAAGACCGTTTTATGTTTTGCAACGATGAAACCGTTTTTACGTCCTAGGTCCAAACAGTCTTCGTTGCACAAACCAGTCTTCGAATTACTAGATGCGATTATTTATTTTACAGCTAAGAAAATACGGTCGAGAACCCATTGATTCAACTATCACACTCTTCGCGTTGTCGTCCTTAGTCCGTTCCAAAGACCGTTTTATGTTCTGCGACGACTACGACGATGAAACTGTTTTTACGTCTTGGAGCCAAACAGTTTTCGTTACACAAACCAGTCTTCGAATTACTTGATGCGATTTTTTATTTTATTACTAAGAAAATACGGTCGAGAACGCATTGATTCAACTACCACAATCGTCGCGACGTCGCGCGTCGTTCTTAGTGTACCGAGTTCGTTCACAAAACAGTTCTTATAGTAAAAAGTGAACTTTTTGTCAATGTCTATATTTTATTACTACTTCTGTATATTGTCGTTCGTGATGCGACGGTCAAACGTGAGTAAGCTTATAGCCGTTATTGGATCTTGTTTGCTTACATTTTTTGGTCAGTTGTGTAATTGGGCATTATAAGTAGTTGTATCTTTGCAAGATACTGCAACTATTTCACGCGACGAAAACGCAATTCTATTCCATATTCGATAAGTTTCGTCTTTTACAAAACGGTCGTTGTCGCAACAACTGGTTTGAAGACGGCTCTTCAAACGACAAAAAGACGACCGTTTTCTGCAACCGCTTTCGTCGTCGGAAAAACGGTTGCGTTTCGTCCGTCAAAACGACCCACCACTAGACAGTACCACCGCTATGTCTTGCCAGAATGTAATTATTTCGATGCTTTCATTAGATCTAACCCCACTTGGTTTATCAAGGGGGGTAGGTACTAGATAGGTTCTTATGACACGGTACGTGTGTGTTAGGCGAGGAGTAGTTAGATGAAACTAATTTCAGGGCTACAACTGCTGCCGGTACGAGCACGTCACACGTATAATGATGTATATCCCCTCTGTTAGGCCATGCTCAGTGTCGGATGTATGATGTACTGTATTCATTGAACTCCTTGCTCGTCGTTTAAAGAATTTATTAATTTAAAAATAGTAACATTTGAAAGATAAAAACACTTTAAATGATCGGTCGTTCAATTCTAAAATCTCGGAAACAAAATGGTAAAGTTGTACCTACTAAGTATGAAGTCTTTCGTAGGATATCCATAAAATCCTAAAATAGAGCCTTGGGGAACACTCAATTAAAGTAGAAACTTCTTTATCATTATTGATTTGGCTGTCATCACACCAAACAATACTCTGTTTTGTGTTAGTAACGTTCCGCAACAAATCTTAAAATCAATTTCCCGTACAAAAAGTCATAAACAAAACGAGAGACAGAAATAAGATAGATCAAAAGCCTCAGCTAAATGAAATGAAACTATAGTATCTACATTTCAGACTTAATTCTGACAACATAAAGTACTTATATCGGTCGGTCCTGCAGGGCAGTGGCTTGGAGGAGCTGGCCCCGCTGGCGCCGGCGGGCCCGGCTGCAACGCCAGTGTGTGTCAAGCAGGAGCGAGCAGAGTCACCACCAGCTACAACGCTAGAGACACTCGAGTCAGCACCACATAATGCCAAGGTATTTGAGAATCTATGTTGATTACTTTAATCAGATTTGCAAAGCTCTCATGCTTTCACCAGTTGCTGATACCAACAATAACTTACATCACTTTATTAATAAAGTTTACTAGTCAGTCTTTATTTAATGCGTACCTATTTAAAAAAATATTAGAATTAGTTATAAATAATCAGTCTCAGTGGACTCATTTGTTGACTTCATTGAACATGTTTATCTGTAACGCAAATTGTATGACTTAATTTATGTAGATGATGTTCTAATTACAGATAATAGATGCCACCTTTAGTAGCAGTAAGCGAAAACGGCATTAACATGTAAATTAGTTAACTACGAAACTTAACTTTCGGTCAGAAAGAATAAAAGATATGTAAAAACGTTAAGTTTCATTCTTTGTTCACGGTAGATACTTACAGCTACACTGTTTCATTTCAGCAGTATACCACGTCCTAATTGTATTAATTATGGACATTTAAAATTCTGGGTATTCTAGTGGTTTTAATTTGAATGACGCTAAGCTTTCCTAACTAGGATTTTAAATTGAATATTGTCAACATCAAAAGAGATAATTCAACATCTACATTTTTGAAAGTTTGGTTTTATTTTAGAGCACGTCCCTGTTGGATCGCCACATGGACTTTATGAACGTCACCGAAGTGCCTGATTCCACTGACTTCATGCCGCTACTGGTTATCAAGGATGAACCCTCGTCCGAAGGTGGTATGTATAGTGTAGCCATTACCAACGTGGAAAAGCCGATGACTAGATTTTTTTTTAGTTATTGGAATAACTTTCGACTAAAAAAATAAGCTATGAAGAGAATTTTAGACATCCTAGACAAGTACGTACCTA
Source organism: Aporophyla lueneburgensis (assembly GCA_932294355.1). Classification (NCBI taxonomy): domain Eukaryota; kingdom Metazoa; phylum Arthropoda; class Insecta; order Lepidoptera; family Noctuidae; genus Aporophyla; species Aporophyla lueneburgensis. The sequence continues at coordinate 29,148,269 of OW028753.1, forward strand.
TTAAAGACCTCTTGCCATAAGATTTAGCTCAATCATGACAATCAAGATCTATCTGATTGTGACCCTCATTTTATGCTGTGATAAAACTTATCCAATTTGACACAATTTAGTATTTTTAAGTCCATTGTTCTGAAGAAGTTTATTGCGTGCCACAAAAAGGTATTGATTTCAGCTAATGTATCTTCTTCTCAACAAAAGGCAAAGTAGACATTTATTTATAATGCGAAAAACGAGAAAAATGTCTAGAAAGTAATACTTATTTTGATAGTTGTGGTAATTTATTGGGCATTTGAAGAAATGACAGGGTAAGCTGCGTAGTTACGCACGCTATTTTAGAACGGATCAAACCTGTATTTCCACTCCCTTTCGCGTGCGCGATTATTTCTATTTGTTTTCGAACATGAAGAGATTGATGCTTTTGTTCAAAACCTGTTATCGGCATCGTGAGAAGTGCCATAAACTTTTCAAACCTTACCTTGCTGGAATTTAAACAAGAGCACTTTTAACGTTCTGCCTAAATTGTTAACTCATGATGCTATGGATCAATCCAATCAAATCAAAATTCATTTATTCAAACTAGGCTATGAGTCAGCACTTTTTGAACGTCAAAATTATATAAGACAGTCCCCGAAAACGCCCGCCCTTCACCACTTCCTAGTGCTTTAGATGGGAAGAAGAAGTGACGCAACAAATTCCCCATGCTTCATCATCATCATCATTTCATCCGCAAGACGTCCACTGCTGGACATGGGCCTCCTCCAAGCACCGCCAATTTGACCGGTACAATTTTTGGGGGGATTTGCCATAATCGCCACGCTTGGCAGGCGGGTTGGCGATCGCAGTATGGTGGTAAAATGCATAGAGAACGCTGCTGCCCAATCTCTAGTAAGTCCTTTAGTCGCCTCTTACGACACCCACGGGAAGATATGGGGTGGTGCTATTCTTTACGTCCGGAACCACACGGTCCCCATGCTTGGATACTTGGAAATCCGACTCTTAATAGTTCAACTGCAAATCTTATTTGTTTCACATAAGGAAAATAGCCTAATCCTATCGTGAGCCGTCGCAGTCCGTTACTCCGTACTTCGTTTTTCAACCAACATTCTATAGCAATATCCACCGAGACATATCATTTTCGTAGTTCCATCTTTGGAAACGATTCGTTTGTAGCTATTATAAGAATTTGGGGTGTACTTGTATAACTAGTAGTAAACTGTTGGATGTGCCATAAAAAAGCCGTAACATTACCCACAGAACAACCACATCTAAGCGGTGATGACACGAGCGATTCCTGCAGCCGACAAACTTCGCCCGCGCCACGACACAGCCCCAAGAGCTGGACTCAGCACGACATGGACCGAGCTTTGGACGCTCTCAGAAACCATCAGATGAGCCTTACGAAGGTACGTAGCTTGATTATACGTAATAGTGTACTTGATAAGTACGGAGGTCAACTGCTTTTTAGGAAATAAAAAAAATAATGATGTGGAAGCCTGCAAATATTTTTATTGCTTTTCGAAGTAGTCTCCGTTTCTTTCTAAGCATCGCCGAATGCGATGGAACCATTAACTGAAGCAATGGGCCAACTTTCTTTAGGGATGTCTTCCACGCCTTTGTCAAACGCAGCTACGGCGTCTTCAGGGTTCATAAAACAAATTCTTCTAAGATTATCTTTTATTATTGGAAATAAGTAAAAGTCACAAGGTGCCTAGGTGATCGGGACTGTAAAGAGGATAAAACAAATATTCGATAGAGTGACCTGGAGTATTGTCATGGTGGAGGAGGATCCTGCTTCTTGGGCGCTATTGTCTAACATTTTGCAAGACTACTGGTAAACAATGACTGACATACCAGTCTTCAGTAACAGTCGTTTTATCTTCTAGGACAATATTGCGAAATGGCCCGTCCGTGGTCACTTATTTTTACACGCTTTATATTAGCTTTACTTGTATGTTTGTTTGTATGTTAGTATGTTTGATAGTAATCGCATCCTTATAGCGCGATTTTGACCCACTTTAAACGACCAGATTTCATTCAAACTTTGCACACCTGTCAAAGACCGATGACAATGCAATAATTTCATTTTGTGCCATTATCCTTGCCAGGGTTACCAGGACAGCAAAAAAACTGTCTTCCAAAACTACGCTGACATACGTCACAAACTACGCTGACATACCGTAAAACCTTACAACATTGCCCTTTAGGTTCGACTTTGCCCAGTGGTGTTCTTTTTGTAAAACTCGATATATAGCAAATTTGTCTATAGTTAGAAGTATTTTTTTATCTACGGTAGAAAATTCATCATCTTTGTGGCAACACTTAGGGGCGTAATGTCACCGGTGTTACTTCAGTTGCCTGTCAGAACTAGTCGAAGTTGGTTGTGTTTTTCGTGGGCAAAAACTGGTTCAAAAACTTTCCCAGAATGTGGTAGTTGCAGTCACACCAGGTAAGTGATTTTTTTGTCACCTTTAATAATTATGTTTGAAATGATTAATATTGGCTTAATATTTCATCCAAAACCTCTCATAGATCGTAAGATATTTCGATGGGCAAAGTTACATGCTTCTTTTTGGTTCATTGCTTACGACATTGCCCACCATATTTTTTTCGTAGGGTTGTCACCCATAAGTAACTTTTGAATTTAATATGTTGTACTTATGACACGTTTTGCAAAATGAAAGATGGAAGACTCCTTGCAAATAGCATTTGTGAGCATTTATGTCAGTTAAAATGTCAGTCTAATTTATCAGCTACGATGCACAGTATGATGCCGGATTTTTTAACTTATTTATTATTTCTTTTCATAGTTTCTCCAACATATTTTTTTTTTTTGCTTTAGGATGAACAATATTAACAAACCGAATGCTTGTACAGCAAGCAAAAAAAGAAATAGAAGAAAACTAGGATCCATAAATTATAAAAACTACTCTGCGGAAATGTTGAACATAGCTGTAGATCTAGTTAAACAAAAAGTTATTTCAAGTAGACAAGCCGAAAAACAATTCGGCATACCACAGAGGACCATATCAAATAAGGCAAAAGAAGTACATATGAAACTAGTAGGCGGACCAAAGAAATTAACAGACACTGAAGAAGAGAAACTTGTAAATGTTCTGGTTGCTGCTGGTGAATATGGTTATCCAATGACTAAGTTAGACCTGAAAATGCTAGTTTTTAATTATTTAAAAAAAAAATCCTGCAGTGACATTTTTAATGGAAAACTTCCCAGCTAAACATGGGTAGAGCAATTTTTAAATAGGCACTCATCGAAACTGTCAGTTCGAACTACACAAAATATAAAATAGGTCCGAGCTGAAAAAAGTCTACAAGAAATACAAAATTCCTTCGATAATTTGCAAGAAACACTTAAGGATGTGCCACCTAGTAACATCCTGAATTATGACGAGACTAATTTATCCGATAGTCCGGGTAATTCTAAATGCATTTTTAGAAGGGGTATAAAATATCCCGACAGAATTTTAAACAGCTCTAAGAGTTGTGTTTCGATTATGTTCACAGTGTCTGCTGCTGGTGAGTGTCTTCCGACATATGTAGTATATAAAGCTATTAATTTGTATTCTGAATGGGTTAATGGAGGTCCTGATGGCACTCGCTATAATTGCACAAAATCGGGTTGGTTTGACTCTGCTTGCTTTGAGGACTATTTTAAAACAATTATACTTCAGTGGGCGAAGAATTTTTTAGGGCCAAAAGTCATAATAAGTGATAATTTGTCTAGCCACCTAAACATTGAAGTTGTGGAGTTATGCCAAAGATACAACATAAGATTTGTGTTTCTTCCACCTAACTCCACACATCTCACCCAGCCTCTAGATGTAGCATATTTTGCCCGTCTGAAAAGAGAGTGGAGGAAGATTCTCTTGCATTACAAAAACACAAATCCAGGACAGTCAACTATTAATAAAAAACATTTTCCTAAACTCCTGGCCGAATTATTAAAAAATATTAATCTCAGAGAAAGTAGTAATATAATAAGTGGATTTAGGGCTGCGGGAATATGGCCATTGCCCGAAACGTTGAAACGACTCCCTGAGTATTTTGACGAAGGAATGTATGAAATAGATTCAGCTTTATTAGACTACCTACAAAAAACAAGGTCACCAAAACCAATGGCTGTGAAAAGGAGTAAAAAGTTACGTACTGAACCAGGGAAATCAGTATGTGCTGCTGATATTTTAGCTAAAACAAATAATAAAAAAAATACTCAAAATAAGAAACCAAAAAGAATTGTAGACCTTGAAAACCAACAAGTTGATTTTAACGATATGGAAACTATGGTTCAAGACAGTGAGATAAATATATTACAGCAGGGGGTAACTATTGACAGGCATATTACGGAATATGATAATATACAAGAAGAAAATGAGATATTCATACTTGATGATAAACTAGGCTATTTTGTTAAAAACGCACCTAAAGAATATGAAGGTAGAGTTTTCCCATCCAATAACTTGAACAAAATGCTGTCTACTGATGAGATATTGCAATCGCCACCGATTATATCTCCTGTGCTTAACAATCCTGCCAGCCTCAGCACAATTTGTACCACAGTTATAAATAGTAATATGACTTCCTCAATACAACATTTTAATCCGCTATCACCGGATTATGTGCATATATTGAGTAAAAATGTAAAGAGAGACAATCAGAACTTGCAATTTATAATAAACTAGCTTTTGCCAGCGGCTTAAAACCGGGATAAAAAGTAGCCTATGTCCTTTCTCAGGCTCTAAACTATCTGTATGCCAAATTTCATTTAAATCGGTTCAGTAGTTTTAGCAGGAAAGCGAGACAGACAGACAGACAGACCGACAGATAGACAGACAGACAGAGTTACTTTTGCATTTATAATATTAAGTATGAATAATAATAATGATTTGCCATCATGTTTGCAATCAACAAATCAACCAAAAGTAATAATAACTTCCGATGTGAAATTGGACTGTAAGCAAAGAAAAACATACAAAAATTTCAAGATACAAATACTACAAATAGGTGATGGGGCTAAAGTTATTAGGGAATCTGCACTAACTATGGAAATATTTAAAAAGGATAACAATGTTGCGAATGTACAAACTGACGAAAATAATAAATTCATAAATAATATACAGAAAAAAAAAGAATACAAGGAAGCAGAAAACTATGACTAAAGACTCACGTGTAAAGTGTGAAAAAAAGGGTAAAATTACTAAATATAAAACAAAATCCAAGAAAATATCAGTAGTCACAGTAAAGAAACATTTCATTGAATCAAGCTCTGAAATTTCCGACACTCTGATGAGTACAGCTGAAACAGATGATTCAGAATATGAAACATTAAATGACTATATAACGACATGTTTGAGAGATCAGTCAGAAAAAGAAAACTTAGAGCCAGATATTCCAATTGGGATCAGTGACATTGAATATTTCACTGGCAATGTTGATACTTTAAAAGAAGGTTACTGGCTCATAGCTAAATTTGCTACGAAAAAAAGTGTTAAGCACTTTGTTGGACGTATTTTATCTGTTACCCGTAATATCCCTACAGTAAAATTTGTAAGGAAAGTTAAAAATACTTCAGGTGGCAAAAGATTAACTTTTACTTATCCACCTGTCGAAGATACATATTTGTGAAATGCATCACGTAGATGACGTTGTTGTCGTCCTACCACAACCAATCATTACAAGAAGGGGCCAAGTTATGTTCGAAGTAGAGTTTAGTAGTTACAATATACAATAAGTGAAGACTGCTATCATCGTTAATAATTATTTACATTAATAGTTACTTACACACGTATTATACGTATTAGTTGTAAACCATAGTTATTTTTTGTTGTACTTAGCAGGGAACTTTGAAGATTATTTTTATGTTGGTGGTTTATAAGACTGTTTGATTAAAGTCACAAGCAAACCTAGACTTTCCACCAAAATGTCTTCTCAATTGACTGGTATTCCTATAGATAGGCTTTTTTGTTTTTATAATATATTTTTTTACTTAATTCGATAATATTTACAAGGTAACACTAATGTTTATATGGTAAACATTACGCCGCGTGTGAATGAATAGTGATTTTGTATAACTGATTTTTTCAAACCAAAGTTTTTATTGTTTTATTTTTGATGATTATATTTTATTACTTCTAGAATAAACGAGTTTGATTATAGTCGTAAGTAAACCTAGAGTCTACACCAAACTTTTCTTCTCAATTTTCTTTTATACATAGGTTTCAGGTTCCTATTTTTATATTTTCACTTAATTTGTTAAAATTCACAAGGTTCATATCAATAACAAGAGTCCGTGCGAATGAAAAGTGATTTTATATAAATAAGTTTAGCGTAAAGTATAATATACTATAATAGTAGCGAATTTGATTATATATATATAATCCAATTCCTTACACACACACACTGCATCTACCTATGTTTAAGTGTTCTTTGATCTCAATTGTTTCTAAAGATAGGTTTAGTTATTGTGTATTAATTTACTTCATGAATATACCGAAGATCTTTATTTTGTATCTATTATAGTTTGTACTTTTTGAATTTATTAAAGCCAATAAAAGTTTTCAACGTAATAATTTTTTCATTGAATAATAAAATGGAGCATTTTTTCAATGGTGACAGGCGTGACAGCCCTAGTCATTGATCATTATTTCAAGAAAAATGTTCTAGGTGGCGTTTTGACTTTGCCCGCTCAATTTTGATGGATATGGTACATGTTTATTTATCCCATATTTTAATACAATACTGCATAGCCCAGTATTTATATTCTGTTATTTTTTAAATGACGATACGGTTTATAGTTTCGGAAATATTCAAAGTTGGCAAAGATGCCAGAAACGTATGATTTTTTGCCCAACACATAAAATTGTTTTTTTTACTAACACACGTACATTTTCTTGGATATTTCTAGTAATCAATATAGAGACATGGACATAAAGTACTGTGTGGTACAAACACACTATAACATACACTCACACTTTTAAAAATAATTCGACTGATACAAAGAAAAACTCATTTCTAGGGCAAAGTTGCCAGGTTTTACGGTACGTCTCAAAATTAGAAACACCCTAAAAATATAAAATAAATAATAGTTTAAAAAACACGCTTCCATTTCGGGTGCCTGATCAATAAAAAATACCTTAAAAAGCACCCCACGCTTTTTTCCATTATTTTCTACTTTTTAGTTTGGTTTTCTATGGAAGCGTGTTTTTTAGTTTTTTTAAACTATTATTTATTGTGTACGAACTTAATTCAAGAATGAAGTTAGCACAACCTTTTCTTCTTTTTTGCTATGTAATAATAATCACCCTGTATTGTCCCACTGCAGGGCAAAAGCTTCCCTTTCCTTTTCCCACTCAATTCTATCCTGACCCAATAAGGACCAATCCCTCATGTAGGCGTCGAGTTCGTCCCGCCATCTACGCCTGGGTCTTCCGCGATGCCGTATGACGTTTTCGGGGACCCATATTTTGCTATGTGCATACGTAAAATCCGGAATTTGAAAAGAAATTCCCAATATGTCAGTCTTCTAAAAAATTGACAAATGCACTTACTGATAACTTTCTCATCTCTGTCTACACTTAGTTCTTCGCTTGTATCTTTAACAGGCATGATGTGACACATACAATAAAATTCTTTTAGATAAGTGGTGCTTGTTCAAAGATTTAATAATTTTATTATAGCTGGTAACAGCACCAGCCGTCACGGTTGAAATCCTACAGATTACATGCGTGACGGATGTACTCTAGTGTATTACGGACTATGTAACCTTCGGAAACGTATTGTATAGGTACTTATAATTTATTTGATGATGACTGCATTACCTACCTACTTAGTTTCTATGAGACTTGTAATGAAGTGAAGTAAGCCAATTACGTTGAAGGATGGGGTAATTTAGTATATTCCTTACCTTCAATATTCAACGATTTCGTTGTTTATTTATAAACATCTTGTTTCTATTCCTGGTACTGCCGTACTACTAGTTTCTATTCTGTCTTTTTAACTGCCCATAAAATTCCAGTTAAAATAACATAAGCTGAAATCGCATCAGCACATGACTGTTTAAATATTTTTTATTTCCCAAATTAAAGGCATCAGCAACCTACGGCATTCCGTCCACCACGCTCTGGCAGCGAGCCCACCGGCTGGGCATCGACACGCCAAAGAAGGAAGGAGCAGCCAAGTCCTGGAGCGAGGCTGATCTGCGAGGGGCTCTGCACGCATTGAGAGCAGGCGCTATCTCTGCGAATAAGGCCAGCAAAGCTTATGGTAACATGTTTTACATACTTACAATTTATTTGTTTTGAGATGTTGGTTAAAACTCATCTTAAGATAAATGGCCTTCTACTTTTCTGGCCAAAGAGCCGCGCCCAGAAAAGTAGAAGCCCATTTATCTTAATTATATCCATTAATTAATTAATTAATTCCATTTATACCAAGAAATGACTGATTTGCTAAATCGTACCTTCCGTACGTGACAATACCGATAATGGCATTATACCGATGATAAGATTCTCCATGCTGATGTTCTACTGTGTATAAATAGTTGTACGTATGTCTTTGCCTAGTGATCAAGAAGCCATTAGCCATTAACTACTAAAGTTTGTAATATGATGCCTGCCAGGTATTCCCAGCAGCACACTATACAAGATAGCTCGGCGGGAAGGCATCCGCCTGTCGGCGCCCTTCAACGCGGCGCCCACGGCGTGGCGGCGCGCCGACCTGCAGCTGGCGCTGGCGTCCATCCGCTGCGGCGCCAGCTCGGTGCAGCGCGCCGCCACGCAGTACGGGATACCTACAGGTAGGTTAACTACAACGCGGCGCCCACGGCGTGGCGGCGCGCCGACCTGCAGCTGGCGCTGGCGTCCATCCGCTGCGGCGCCAGCTCGGTGCAGCGCGCCGCCACGCAGTACGGGATACCTACAGGTAGGTTAACTACAACGCGGCGCCCACGGCGTGGCGGCGCGCCGACCTGCAGCTGGCGCTGGCGTCCATCCGCTGCGGCGCCAGCTCGGTGCAGCGCGCCGCCACGCAGTACGGGATACCTACAGGTAGGTTAACTACAACGCGGCGCCCACGGCGTGGCGGCGCGCCGACCTGCAGCTGGCGCTGGCGTCCATCCGCTGCGGCGCCAGCTCGGTGCAGCGCGCCGCCACGCAGTACGGGATACCTACAGGTAGGTTAACTACAACGCGGCGCCCACGGCGTGGCGGCGCGCCGACCTGCAGCTGGCGCTGGCGTCCATCCGCTGCGGCGCCAGCTCGGTGCAGCGCGCCGCCACGCAGTACGGGATACCTACAGGTAGGTTAACTACAACGCGGCGCCCACGGCGTGGCGGCGCGCCGACCTGCAGCTGGCGCTGGCGTCCATCCGCTGCGGCGCCAGCTCGGTGCAGCGCGCCGCCACGCAGTACGGGATACCTACAGGTAGGTTAACTACAACGCGGCGCCCACGGCGTGGCGGCGCGCCGACCTGCAGCTGGCGCTGGCGTCCATCCGCTGCGGCGCCAGCTCGGTGCAGCGCGCCGCCACGCAGTACGGGATACCTACAGGTAGGTTAACTACAACGCGGCGCCCACGGCGTGGCGGCGCGCCGACCTGCAGCTGGCGCTGGCGTCCATCCGCTGCGGCGCCAGCTCGGTGCAGCGCGCCGCCACGCAGTACGGGATACCTACAGGTAGGTTAACTACAACGCGGCGCCCACGGCGTGGCGGCGCGCCGACCTGCAGCTGGCGCTGGCGTCCATCCGCTGCGGCGCCAGCTCGGTGCAGCGCGCCGCCACGCAGTACGGGATACCTACAGGTAGGTTAACTACAATTCCAGCTTTATAGAAATTGTTTTATTCAAATCTGCATCCTGATCTTCTGTTGAGGTTTACATTTCGATCGTTTGTGTTAGATCGATTCCGTTTAGTTAACCCTAAATAATGTCGTTTATAGCATCCACATCGGTTTCTACAACACTTCAGAACTCACTCCCTTGATTAAATCTTAAAAGGCTGTTCCACCATTAATTTAGAATACTTGTAATTGTTAAGAGTGCTGTTCCGTTAAGCGCCTATAGGTTCTGCTGACTGGTATCGATATTTTGCAGGAACACTATACGGACGGTGCAAGCGAGAGGGCATCGAACTATCTCGCTCCAATCCCACACCGTGGTCTGAAGACGCCATGGGCGAAGCACTCGAAGCTGTCAGGTACCTATCGATCTACGAATTATGCTTTAAAAAATAAGTAGGTGCTGTCAGTCGAGTAGTGGGTATCCACTAAATATTATTATTGCATCATCATCATCAGCCTATGAAGCAAAACTAAACTAAAACGGTTAGGGCTATAGAGAGAGCAACCTCCGAAAAATGCAAGCCGTGCTCAGAAGTACCGCTTTCTGAATCAAGCCTCTGATCCAGCTGCCCAACGAGAGCCTCTTCAGGTGCTGGTGCAGGCTCTAGACGATTAAGCCATTGGCTGTTACGACTATCGGCACAATGATCGCTGAGTCGGTGAATCCACATCCCACATGACGACAACCTCGCGAGCCAAGTTAAGATACATGATTTATTTATATTTCTTAGCTTCCCGAGGTTACAGTCCTGTGGGACCGTTAGGTTAAGAATCATTGTGCAACGGAAATGGAAATGGACTGGCCAATGTGCTTAAAATATTACATTTGTTGTTTTCCTTATGTCTCTATTTCTTATTTTCTCTTTTCTTTTTAGGTTTAGTATATTACGTTCCATTGATTTATATTTCCATTCATATACTTCTTTTAAAATCATCGCTATTTTCGTACATTCCAGAGTGGGCCAGATGTCCATCAACCAGGCAGCGATCCACTACAACCTGCCGTACTCCTCGCTCTACGGGAGATTCAAGAGGTGCAAGTATCAGATGCAGGTATTTATCAGGGCTTTATGTTATGTTATAGTGGTTACCACTGCGGACATGCTGTCTACCATGCTGTGAATAGGTAACAGCTTAAAGTATAATTCATACCTTGCCGTATCAATGATATACGAAATCCATGCTAAATCTATAGTAAGTCCATGTACCCATATGCAACTACACAGAATAATTCCGCTAAATTATGAATATCCAAAATGATTCTCGGAAATGCTGTTCCAGGGTGTCCCACAAAACCCGCAACTACCACAGCAAGATCCCCAAAAAATGGAGCAAGAGCAACCACCTCATGATGTACAACAGTACTATCACCAGGTATCATCCCACCAGGAACCGGACCCACAGACTTACGCCCACATGCACGAATACACTCACCAAGACCAGTACGCACAGTACTACCAGGGTTTTAACAGTATTGCGACCAGCTGAGGGTATGGCAACACCTCAAGCAATGAGGGGTTTTGATACTGTCCATACTAACAAGGAGACGGCAAGAGTGTGGGGTCCTTAAATCGAACGGAGGTTCCGTGTGTAGTTAGTACTCAGTGAGTGTATTCGTATACTCAAACCCTAGAGTGCACTACTTCGTCATTGCTGAAGTTTGAAAAAGAAAAACTTTTTTTAAATTAAAATGTAATAACTCGTTGTCGTTATAAATAATTCCTTTCAATCATTCATCTGTAGCAATACATAAACCAATGATATTTATCATAAAATCAAGAAAAACACAAATTTTATCGACAACTTGCACAGCAAGTAACGACTTTTTTCAAACTTCAAGATTATTTTTCTCGACAATGACGAAGTAGTGCGCTTTAGGGTTTGAGTATACGAATACACTCACTGAGTAGGTACTAATTACACGCGGAACCTCCGTTCGATTTAAGAACCCCACACTCTTGCCGTCTCCTTGTAACGCGAAAACATATAAATGAAACCCGATGCCAATTGGTGTTCATTTGTTGTTGAATAAAAGTGGCGTCGCGTGTCATTCAAGTGGATCTGCCTTTATTTTGTGAATATTTTTGCCAAACGGTCCGCCTTTATTGAGAGCGTGAATGAAATTTTTTTTAATGTAATGACTAATGATGTCCAGTTCAATATTTAATTCTTAGATGTCGCTATATTAATTTTAACACTCTATTTTTAAGGAGAATTCGGTTCTCCAGGTATGGGTAACACCGAAGTAAGCTCGATTTCTTTAGAAATTAAAAATTCACAAACTTCTAAAATTTGCCGCTGTAATTTGAAATAACTAAACTGTTTTCAGTTCTAAGGTAAGATAAGTTATGGTACCTAATAGCTGCATGGTCTATGGTAGTGAGTAGTTTGTTTTTTAGAAACAAAAAATCTACAATAGAACGTTCAAATTCAAAACGATTTTCAGTTCTGGAGGATTTTTTCAAGAAAAGATAGAATACCGTCTACATACAATTACATGATCTGGTTGAGTAATTAATTGAACAAAGATATTTTCTGAGTAGTCTTCATTCTTGTCATCGTCTACAATTACCTACTACTTCAACATGAGCTTGCGCTTGCTATCCTAAATTATCTTTAATTACCTATTGGGAGTCTAGTTATAAAAGTAGGTAATTTCATGAATGTTGGTTAGTACTTCTATTTATTTTATCCCCTGTATTTTCAATACACTATAATTATGTATTTGAAATTGAATGAAATAGGTATCTATTCATACTAATTAATTTCATTCTTGAACACTTTAATTAAAATGGTTAGTGAATATTATTCATTACTTCTGTGATTGCTTTTCTGATATAATCAGCAAAATTCTGTGCTTAACTATATTAGTAATCTATTATTTTCCAGTGATAGTGTGTACACCTTTCTGCCGTGTATGTCAGGATTTGTGTACGAGTAGCGACATCTATTAGCGTAAGGTAAGAAACCGCTAGATGAGACTAGAGAAATCTGCCATTAAAAATACGTAATTAGCGAATAAGTCCATAATATTTAAATATACAGTTTTATATCATTAATATTGCTATAATATTTTACTGATATCGCTACAAACTTGGTATCTTTTAATATTAATTGAAAGTAGAACTGTATCAGTTATTTTATTTCTTCCATGGGAATCTTACGCAAAACTGGATCAGCAGATGGCGCACTAGGTAGAAAAAGTAAATCATCAAAGGCGCGCGGCAATATTTTTCGGCGTGTGTCATTAATTTTGTAGTCGCTCCACGTAAAATATTAGTGAATCCGGTTAGACTGGAAGCCAACCCCAAAAACAGTTGGGAAAAGACTAGCCAGTTAGTAATTAAATATTTTCCAAATGATAAGTAAGTTAAAATAATACCATCATGTTAAAATATGTAGGTACCTATTTTAGTGTTTCAAACTAAGCTGTTTTTATTATATTGAATTACTTTTATAATACTTTTCAGGTTCAGCTGTCTTACGTTTTATTTATTTATCCCAACTATAATTACAGGTTTCATGACCTATTGCGATAGTACGGTCTTTTTAAAATGTATTTATATATTAAAATGATTTAGTATTAAAAATTAATAGGAACTGTAACCTCTTTACAACCTTTTTGTTATTTAGTGCCCTCTCGCGGGATAAATTGGCAGTAAGATTCCCTGTTATTTTGGTACAAGTACTAGAGATTTGCGAAAACTTTATTTTTAGGCGCGGGACAAATACAAGAGGCGTCGGGCGGAGGCGAGGCGCGGGCGCGGCGCGGGCGTGGTGCGGGCGCGGCGCCGGTGCAGCGCAGAACAGGCGTGCTAACGGTGTCGGAAAGGCGAGGCGCGGTGTTTCTCGTTAAATTCTATATCGTCACGCATTTTCCGGGTGCGCCGAAGGCGAGGAAGCGGCGCCCGCACCGCGCCCGCGCCACGCCCGCGCCGCGCCCGCACCCCGCCGTCTCAGTATGTCTCGCGCCCCACCTCTTCTATACATTTCGTATGAAATATCAAAGAAGTGGCGCCACGCCCGCGCCGCGCCCGCGCCGCACCTCCGCCCGACGCCTCTTGTATTTGTCCCGCGCCTTAGGTAAAGTGAAGTGTTTGCATTTTAATTATTTAGATGAGAGAAGGCAAAAGCATTAGATTTTTTCTGTAGTAGAATGATAGAGATATAGGAAAACTACTATTAAGAATCCAGAAAACATTTTCTTTCTTTTGTAAAGTGAAAACGGTACCTTTTGTACTTTTTCGGGGTATTTTCAATTTATAAAGTTGTATGTGATGAAGATCAGCAATATTAGAACAAGACTAGGCGTAGTATTTACGATAAGGTCTCATGTATGCCTTTATTTAGAAACAGAGTATGGAATAGATGATTGTGTAGTACTTAATGTAAAGGTAATGTGGCAATTTCTTATAATATTCAATGAAATTTACGAAAGAATTATGTACTTAATATTAAGATTGTAATAATATTCTGTCCAGACGAAATACGTAATTTTAATGTGATAGTTATATGTATTTACATAAGTTTGGAACATTGTTCATTGCTTTGTTTTTGTTGTTGAAATAATTAAAAGCTTGTGTTATTATTCAGTGCTTTTCAAAATGTTTAGTCGTTCAGTAGCCGCTAGGTGGCGTTGAGTAGATGCAGTTGTTTTATTTGTGATATTTGTTTGTAACTTCGCAGTTTGTAGTCAATGTTCAAACTAGCAATAATTTTAATTTGTACGATAACTCCCACCGTATAGTACTTAGACCTATATAAACTTGATAGACTGAACGCTCGTTTTATTAACCTTCGAACATTTTTAGGGTCACAGCACACATATAAACTCGGAAAGGGATCGTCACCGTATCGCCTTTCGCCTCGCCGTCAAACAGGCGTCAACCTAACGTAACCACGTAACGTAAGCGGATCGGAAGCTCCGGCACGTCCGTCGACTCGGCTACAACTAGGCGACGCCGCCCTACGGCTCGCCGACCGCTGGTTGACGGCTAGGCGGCACTAGTTCAGCCATTTTGAATCTGAACGTTTTTGTGTCACGTGGACGAAGAGACGTAAGCTAGGGTACGGAGAGCCGTAAGCTAGCATACGGAGAGCCGTAAGCTAGGGTACGGAGAGCCGTAAGCGCGGGGACCGCTGGTTGCCACGCGCCACATCGCGGTTCGTGAGCTTGTCCGGAGGCGAGGCGATTACGTTACGATTCCGATTAGTGTGCGTTGCAGTAGGGAGTTTCATACAAATCATACTGAACGGCTCGAGTTGATACTGTTACGATCCGTTTACGAGTTGATATGTGTGCTGTGACCCTTAAGGTGTTTTTGAAATTCCTGATTTCTGCGTTTTAGACCGATATTTTGAATATCGGTATTGCCTAGCGATCGGAATATTGTGGGTGGATCGCTGTTGCTCCATATAGAAAAAATCATGATATTTATATTATCAACCCCAACCCCCCTTTATAGCCCTCTACCTAGCTTATAATTACTATGTTTGGGGTCGGCTTCCAGACTATCTGGATTTAGCTCAATACCAGTATTATAGAATACAATTATATTTAAAGGTAGAGCAACTGCCTGTATTGCCTCCACAACCTAGTTGGTTGTCAGATATTCATGCTTTTGACGAACCAATAACAACCGAGAATCTCTTTTACCCCACTAACCTCAGACAGATTTTATTTCACCGTTTGATCCTTGGTTTAGCCTTCGAGGTAAATCTGTAGCAGGAAGCAAGAATATGGAAGGCAAGTGGAGCTAACTGGAGGCTTATTGATCAACTCAAGCTTGTACAAAGTCATTCTTGTGGTAAATAAAACGATGGTTTGTACATAAAAAAGTCGCTTTATTTGTTATCTACAGTTAGATATAAAATAAATTACATAATGATTTTCATGGTTCCGGCTGCGGCGACCGTGGCTACAATATACATTTTTTTTCATACATCTTAATCATTTTACAATTAAGTAAGAATCTAATATACCATTGCACAAAATACAATTTTATCGTTCGTCACAACTTATTCAGTTCTAGTTTATTTCGGCACCTGTCAAAATAATATTTACAAAAGTGTTAACTACTCAACAACAGATGGCGTTGTACGACGTCAGTAGCGTGAGAATAACCAGTCAGTGCAGTCGTCTAATGCCATCTAGTGTGGAGCTATACGAAACTAATAAAGAAAAATACAATATTAGATTGGTATTTTCACTAGGATTGTCTTTTCTACAAGTTTTAATAACATAACCGAAGTTAAACAAATATATAAGTAGAATATGAATAGTTTTGTCCTACTTACTATAGGGCTGAAATGATAAAGGATCACTATTTACAATATGACATCAGAGATCAATACAATAGATACAAAATGCTCAAAATGCGTTCGGTACACACTACGGGTCTAACGTCACAGAACAATATTAGCACAAACGACAAGGACTCATCAACATTTACGTGTGTATGAGATACATAATTTATTATAGTAAGTTGGATGGTGATGAGCCTCAGTCGTTTGTCTTACAAACGGTCAAGGTATTATTATAAAAGTCACAGTACAGAGCAGTAAATTACTTCACTGTTAACAATAAAAAATATACAAAATTGGCAGTGTAGTCAATGAGGTAATGAAACTAAACGGTGGAGTATTTTACTGGCTCTTACTTTCAACGTCTAGTTCGTTATGATTAAACCTGGACGTGAGTTAGGATACTTTTAATTTAAGTGACTTGCGGCGCATTCGTTTAAGTTACGTTATAATTGTCATTACACATTGTACAGGGCGCTGCGAAATCTCTTAAACGAGAGTGTCCTTCGTCAGTCTGTGGCGTCCGAGCGAGGGCCGGGGGGATGCCACAGCCGCACCTCGCCTTAACACTAGTTACGTATTTGTTGTGCGTCGCGGATATACACTAGGACTAGACAACGCGCGACGGCTCACTCCACAATGTTAGCACTAACGTCTTGGCGCGTCACTATCACGAGAATGTCATCACGAGAACGTCATCACGCGGCTCGTCCGGCCGGCGAAGCCGCTGAGAGCTGCGATCAATAAGCTCAAGCGGAGCTAGTCCGGGTCCCGGCCGTCGGGAAGAAGACGCAAGTTGGGACAAACTGTCGTCTCAGTAGACAAGCCCGACTAGACGGGGCCGTAGTCGGACAGCGGCTGCCCCGAGCGCGCAGAGGGCGCCACGTGCGGCACGAGCGGCGCCGAGGACGGGCCGAGCGCGGCCGAGGGCGGGCCGAGTGCGGCCGAGGGCGGGCCGTGCGCGGCCGAGGGCGCCAGGCAGGCGGCGGGCGGCGCGGGCGGCGCCGCGGGCGCGCGTCACACGCCCTTGACGAGCGCGCGCTGCGCCGGCGCCGGCTCGCGGCCGCCGCGCCACACGCGGCGCCACGAGTCCAGCGTCTTGCCCGACCAGATCCACACGCCCGACGTGATGCCCACGGCCAGCGCCATGAAGTACTTGAGCATGAGCGCCGAGTACAGCGGGCGCGGCCCGCAGTTGGCGCCGCACGCCACGCGCCGCAGCCACAGCTCGTGGCCGCCCGCCTCGTACGCCAGGCAGCCGATCACCACGCCGGCCGGCACCGCGTACAGCACGCTGAACACGCCGATGCGGATCATCAGCTTCTCCAGCTTGTCGGCCTTGGAGCCGGCGCCCACGCCGCCCTGCCGCTTGATCACCGAGCGGATGCGGAACAGCGACACGAAGCCGGCCAGCAGGAACGTGGCGCCGAGTGCGAAGTACACGATCAGCGGCGCCAGCACGTAACGTTTCAGATTCTCTGGGGACGAGTTGCCGACGTAGCAGATGCCGGCGACCGGGTCGCCGTCCACTGCGCCGGCCAGTAGCACGGCGACGGTCTTCGCGGCGGGAATGAGCCACGCGGCCAGGTGGTAGTACTGGGCGTGGCCCGCGATTGCTTCGTTGCCCCACTTGAGCCCCGCGGCGAGGAACCACGCGAACGACAGCACCACCCACCATATCGAGGATGCCATGCCGAAGAAGTATACGAGCACGAAGACGAGCGTGCAGGCGCCTGGCCCGTTGGCGGACGTGCGCAGCAGCGCGCCCTCGCACACGACCTCGTCGTGTCCCAGCGCCAGGCGCGCCAGGTAGCCCAGCGACACCATGAAGTAGCACGCGGACAGGTACACGATGGGCCGCTCGGGGTACTTAAAGCGCTGCGAGTCGATGAGGAAGGTGGTGAGCGTCATGAGCGTGCTGGCGGCGCACAGGCCGCCCCACATGGCGACCCACACGGCCGCGAACTCTTTCTCCTCGCGCGTGAAGAAGGCGCCGCGGCACGGCAGCGCGCAGGCGGCCACGCCGGCGGCCGCGCTGGCGTTGTGCAGCGCGCGCACGCCCACGAGCGGCGCCCGGCACGCGCACGCGCACGCGCCCGCCGCGCCCGCAGCCGCGGCGCCCGCCGGGCAGTTTTTTGGGTCCGAGCAGGCGGGGCGCGCGGGGCGGCGCGCGGGCGGCGCGGGCGCCGGCTCGCGCGCGCGCTCCGTCTCCTCCATGCACAGCTGGTCGGGGTCGCCGGCGCGCGGCAGGCGCTCGCACGCCATGCGCTCGGGCCACTGGAAGCCGTACTTCTGCATGAGCGGCGCGCAGCCGTCCCGCGCGCGCTCGCACACGCTGCGGCACGCCGGCAGCGGCTTGGCGTAGTCTTCGATACAGATGGGCGTGTACACGGAGCACAGGAAGAACTTCAGGTCCGCGGAACATTTGATCTCGACCAGCGGCCAGTATTGGTGGACCTGGAAATGTAAACTTTACATTAGCTTCAACAAATGAAAAGTTTTTTGTATCAAACGTTACTGCAAAATTCAAATACAGACACTTAAATTAGGCTAGTTGTCTATTCCAAAGCGTAGTAGATTTCTATGGAAAAGAATGGGTAAGATGTCAACTTGGAATAGAAAAGGCGCTGCAGCACTCTGACTGAAGAGCTAACTGAGATCGACAATAAGATCGATCGTAGACATAACTGTCTAGTGTGCGTTGTTAGTGTTGATAATGATACACACCTCGAGGCCGGCCTCCTCCTGCGTGTCGTGGTCCAGCGCGTTGGGGAAGGAGGTGAGGTTGTACCCGATGCCGCGGCACATGGGGATGGTGATCTCCTGACAGCGCGGCTGCAGCGCGCCGCCCCGCGCCACCAGCGCGCCCGCCACCACCCACCACACCAACATCGTCATGATGCTACCAGAGCCGCATCTGGGAAAAATGGAAAAACAGTTTTGAACATGGGCTTAAAAATTGTGGAGATAACAAAGTTTATATATTTATTTCTATAATGAATGCAATACGCCGGTTTTTTACGTATTTATTGTAGCGTTTCATCAATCACACCACAACACACACACATGTATCCCACAATGTTTGCTGTATTTTTTAGGGTTCCATACCCAATGGGTAAAATGGGACCCTTTTACTAAGACGCCGCTGTCCGTCCGTCTGTCACCACGCTGTAGGTATCTCATGACCCGTGATAGTTAGACATTTATTCTTTGTTCTGTGGTTAGACAGTTGCAATTTTCACAGATGATATACATATTTCTGTTGCCGCTGTAACAAATACTAAAAAACAGAATAAAATAAATATTTAAGGATTTAATAACGTTTTTATAGATAATGATAAGGAACCCTTCGTGCGCGAGTCCAACTCACACTTGGCGGGTATACCTTGTCTTCTGACGTTACACTGAACTGGAGCGGAGGCCCTTTTGGCATTACTAACATTTTTTCTGTATTTTTTTTATACTTAAGGTTTTTTATGCTGTAATGTCAACATACGCAATTTTCTTTCTTTTCTTGCATTACTGTATTTACATCGTTTTGATTATATGTAATGAAGATCCAGATCATGACATCAGAAATAAATAAAATAAAACTTACAGTACGTACTACGTAGCTAGTCTACATTGCATTGTTACATTTAATTCAAACCAAAAAACCTAGTATTATTTCACACGGTTCGTTCTTCGTACACAAACGTTCCATACACAAAATGTTATGCACAACAAAAATACACCAATTTTCAGACACAGGAACAACGATGAAACATGTATAATGAAACAGTGAGAGTAAAACATGATTGTTATTGTTGATGCAAGTGAATCCTCAGTAGGCGGTGGTATCGCGGCAATCTGGCCGATATCGCGGCTTATCGCCCGGTATCGGTACACAACGCTTACACAATATCTGGCGTCCATTGTGCCAGCGACTACTGTGCGTTTATTGTCATACGATGCCGGTATCTTGCTGATAATTGTGCTGGATTGTTTGGGGAATCCTTTGTATTGCGAATTTAGTGCTCATACGTCATAGTTTAAAGTTCGATTGTTTAGCTGATTTCAGACCTAGACCATAATAATAAATAATAATTTTAAAACTATGTGTTTCTGTGATAATATTTTGTAAGTATTGCCACTGTGCGCATGTTCTTGTTCTTATATCGCAATAGCTTCCACGAGTTGATAATTCCTTCTAATTTGTAAGTAATTATCGTTTACGAGGTCAATGTTTTTGTTAATTAGGTCAATATAAACATTAGCATCATCAAACGATTGCCGAAAACAAATGAATAAGTAATTATGAAGTTGTTTGGTCAAATGTCGTTTAGGAAAAATCTGAAAATTACCTTGCTCTTGTTTGAAAAACAATACGGCGAAAACTCTTGAGAAAAAAAAAAAAATAAGATCTGCCAATTTATTTAGCGAATTAATTTCTTGGAAACGATTCAAAATACTTTTATCAACACTACTAAGCTACATAATGTTCATTAAAATAGATTTTAGTAACAGCAATAAATAGGAACAAAAAAAAAGAATTCTAAAAATCGTCTCAAGCATTCGGTAGAGTACCAATGCAGGTCGGTGGCGTTAGAATTAGTGGAGTTAAATAGATTTATTTATTTCTGGACTAAGAATAACATGTGCCACGGTACATGGCGCTGAGATGAGCTATGCACGGGCGGAGAGGGAGACAGCCTGCGGTCGTTTGTAGTATTCTGCCTACCATGGTGAATCTCACTGATGCAAAGTCCCAAATAGTGATTTTCACGCATAATATCGATGAACCTGCGTTTAATGCTAGTCATTTCAAGAAACAGGTCAGTCTTTTCTTGGTAACAAATAACAGCTAGAAGTAGCAAGGAAAACAGAATTGAAAAAAAAAAAACGGCCAAGTGCGAGTCGGACTCGCGCACCGAGGGTTCCGAACAAACCTGTAGGTATTCTTGGTTTATGCTTATGAAAATAAATGTTTTTTTTTTAAATTTTATATTTAAGTTGATTGAATGAAAGGTAAATTTTGGTTTACGATTTATGACGTTTAAAAAAAAAACTACTTACTCGATCTCGTTCAAACCAATTTTCGGTGGTAGTTTACATGGTAATGTACATCATATATTTTTTTTTAGTTTTATCATTCTCTTAATTTAGAAGTTACGGGGGACACACACACATTTTACCACTTTGGAAGTGTCTCTCGCACAAACTTTTCAGTTTAGAAAAAAATGATGTTAGAAACCTCAATACCATTTTTGAAGACCTATTCATAGATACCCCACGCGTATAGGTTTGATGAAAAAAAAAAAATTGTGTTTCAGTTCTATGTATGGGGAACCCCAAAATTTATTGTTTTTTTTTTTTAGTGTGAAAATCTTAATGCGGTTCACAGAATACATCTACTTACCAAGTTTCAACAGCCTAGCTCTTATAGATTCGGAAAAAAGTGGCTGTGACATACGGACGGACAGACAGACAGACAGACGGATAGACAGACAGACAGACGGTTAGACAGACATGACGAATCTATAAGGTTTCCGTTTTTTGCCATTTGGCAACGGAACCCTAAAAATACGTTTAGGATTTCATTTACTTAGATTTTGATGGACCCATACTCTTATATATGATTTGTATGTCGTTTACTAATCAGAAACAACATTTCAGGTTTGCAAAATACTAAATCGATTAAACTTCAGTAAGTAGACTGCTTCCAAAATCATGAAAGTAAACATCAAGAGGAAACCGGTATGTCCTAGAACGAACAATTCAAAGACATGTGTGCGTGGTGGATTATGGCCCACTCCCTCTCAGCCTGTGTCCCAGCCGTGGGAACATTATGGGCTGATCATGTTAAGTAGACAGAACCAGAGACGTCATGTGCAACCAGTCTACAAATCGGTTGATCTGTGTTTTTCTCGTCGCGCTCGTCGTCCGAATTGTCGGTTAATGCGCTTTTAACGACCCGCCATATCGACACATGGCTACAAACGGAAAACACTGATTCCTCCGTTAAATTAAATTAGCCGTGAGCTATTTAACATTCTGTGGTTACGCCGACTTAATTGTAGCGTGCACCGTGTAACAGGGGCTTTTTATACTAATCAAATGTTACAGAGATCCGTTTGTATTCAACTTAGCACCCAGATTCGTCAAGTCGTTTTTAGGGTTCCGTTGCCAAATGGCAAAAAACGGAACCCTTATAGATTCGTCATGTCTGTCTGTCTGTCTGTCTGTCCGTCCGTATGTCACAGCCACTTTTTTCCGAAACTATAAGAGCTATGCTGTTGAAACTTGGTAAGTAGATGTATTCTGTGAACCGCATTAAGATTTTCACACTAAAATAGAAAAAAAAACAATAAATTTTGGGGTTCCCCATACATAGAACTGAAACTCAAAAATGTTTTTTTTTTCATCAAACCCATACGTGTGGGGTATCTATGAATAGGTCTTCAAAAATGGTAATGAGGTTTCTACTATCATTTTTTTCTAAACTGAATAGTTTGCGCGAGAGACACTTTCAAAGTGGTAAAATGTGTGTCCCCCCCCCCCCGTAACTTCTAAAATAAGAGAATGATAAAACTAAAAAAAATATATGATGTACATTACCATGTAAACTACCAACGAAAATTGGTTTGAACGAGATCGAGTGAGTAGTTTTTTTTTTAAAACGTCATAAATCGTAAACCGCAATTTACCTTACATTCGATCAACTGAAATATAAAAATTAAAAAAATATATATTTTTAAACCGAGAATACCTATAGATTTGTACGGAACCCTCGGTGCGCGAGTCCGACTCGCACTTGGCCGGTTTTTTTTTTATCGCGTGGCCCGTCCCTTTCTCGGAGGGTAAGGGATTATTATCATAGGATGGGTCGGTCAACGTTTACCACGACGTTTATGTGCTGATAATAATACTCTGCGTCAGTTTGTTGCTAAAGACGCTTTGTGTTGTCAGTTATCTGCTCAATATATTAATAAGTTTATTGTGCGACACGCAATAATTCCGACGCGATTAACAACAATACTTATAAACTGTGCAGTGAATGGTTACTGTCGACCGAGTTTATTTATTATAACTGCTATTGGTTCTATTTTAAACAGCGTGTAATGAAATCTCATAAAGTTGTAATAGTTATGTGCCGGCGCGGATGTAAGATTTGTTTGATCATTGATCAAGAACGAGGCGAGATGATGCAGGGAATTTGCTCAGTTTATTTTACGTAGCACAGCAAATTGCATTCTTGTATTTGCTACGACTACGTAAAAAGAGGAGGAGGTTAGCAGACCAAGTTTAGCTAAGTATTTATCAATGCTTGTCGGATTATTCCAGCCAAGTTAGCACAGCACAAAAATAAAGTAACGCATGCATAGCCGTTTAAAACTACAGGCTGCCTTACATTCCCAGTACCCATAAAAGCCTAGGTCCAGAAAAGATAACCGAACATTTTTATTTTTTCTAACAAATAGTCTAGACGTCTGGACGTCCGCAGCGCATAACGGTCAGCGCGCTAATGAAGCGTAAAAACGCATTATACCTACGTTTAATAAGGCAGCGATTTGAATTGAATGGAATCGAAACGTATCGTACCTAGTTGGATAAACAAACCGCTCGTAAAACTGAGCGGGTTCCCGGTACCACCGTACGATACGCGTGTGCAGACGTAGGGTTAGGTCGCCGTATTAGCGAGAGGGGGTTCATTAGTAAGATCTTAATTAATCACTAAGCGACGTCCTTAAAACTCCTGTCCCTTGCTGACTGGCAAACCGTTTGACTATAAAGAAAAAACAAACAATCTTTCTATTTCTTATGTAATCGAAATGTATTCTTTAGGCGTGCCTTGTCGCCGTGCATCGCGCCTGTACATCGTTATATCGACATCGTGCCAAGTTTCATCGCACTTTCTGTCAGTTGACTATTGCTTCTCGTATCGATTGAGTAAGTTATTCATTGGCAAACTTGTACCGCTATCCCAGTTTAGTATAATGAAATTAAGGCTGCAACGCTTGTAAAATATTAATTGTTCATTTAAATACTCAATAAGTTATTGAACAATCTAATACATAGTTTTACAACTTAAGACTATGAGTCAGATTACTTACTTAACACACATTCAGTTGTTAACGGTTACTTAATAGTTATTGTCAGTAAGCCAATAACTACGACTTCAAAGAAAAGTAAATGTAAGAACGAACAATGGCAGGCTAGTCTAAGCTATGAATAGCTAAACGAATACAAATCCATTTGAAAATTGCACTCGGTGAAATAGAGCGTCGTATTTTCGCTTACAATACGCTCCGCTGTCAATGCGGGCGTGCCCTACCCTTTATTACATTCGCACGGTTATTCCGCTTCACTGGAAATAGTAATAGTTGGCGTCGCGAGTTAGCAACGACACCTTATGGCCCGAACGTGTTGGAGCCGCGGCGAGCGCGCAGCACGCAGCACGCCGCGCCGCGCGTCCGACCTGCCGTGTTTGCTTTAAACCTAATTTTATTGACTTATTCAGAACTGGGCTATTTGTATTAGTTCCGCGTCCTGGCTTTGCGTTAACTCGACGACTGTTCGGAATTGAGTCTGTGAATGTATTCGCGTGACCGTACGCGAGTTAGTCGCCACTCGCCAGGAAATTGAGCCGTTCCTCTACTCGTTATCGTTACATGTAAATCTCTCGTAGAAAGCTACATTTATCATAAATATGTGACAGCTTTCATAGATTATTTTGGCATTAGAAAAGTCTTTGAGTTCAAATAAATGAGCTGCATCCCGTCTGCGGCTGGCGTGTTGCCATAAAAAATTACAAAAACCAGTCATAAAGAAACACTTCTTAGGTGTCGTTTTACTCAGTGTTTGTCATCTGGCTGGTCGATTAGGTTCGAAATTGGCATATATTCGTGGTGTTCCGAGGTTGATGCCCGATCGCCTGGCGGGCTGCCAAACTGTTTAAAAGCTTATAGACTTCTGTTTTGGGACAAGTTACTGACGTGGGCGTGTCTTAAACACGGCGCTATTTATAAACTTACAGCAGCTATGCCAAACATTTACACATGAGCGACTAATTTCATTTAAATGTGCGGTTTTTTGTGACCGCCTTGATTATTGTCATGGTATTAAATGTCAAGTAATGCAAAATTTACATTCCAAGGGAACATTTTACAAATTTTGACAACCATCTTGATTTACAATTAATTTGCGAGAGCCGTTATATTGTATCGAATAGACAAGCCTTTTTTCGTAACTGCGAACGCTTTTCGACTTTACCATTCGAATAGTTTTCCTCGTTGCTTCGTCTACTGTGCATTTGTGCAGGCACAAGGACTATTCGAAACCGTTCAGTGAAAGGAATGCAATGACCAATGAAGCATTCCAACTGAGAAAAGGAATAGAGGATACGACTGCCAAGAATTCAGATTCGATACATAGAGACTAACGGGCCAAATTTTCTAGCACATCTTCCTCCTAATTTCATCACTGCTCCTCTACCTTTTTAACCATTCGTCGACTCAATTTGTTCCCCGCTGTCTCTCAGAACTTAGGCCATACATTTCTACGTTTGTTGCTAATGAAAATGCGTACAAACGACGTGTGCACGTGGTCAAATGTTCGCAATCGATACGCGCACTTTACGAGCGCCCAGCTCATCGCCGGAGAATATACGGGGCGACCCACGACCACGCCAGCTTATGAACAAACAGAATAATGTAGCAAGATCATGAACAAAATTAGCCGTGGTGATCTTAGCGTTCTATTGGAAAAATTGTTGGCTTCCCACCTAGCTACCTACTAGAGATTTTTTTTATTTGGTTGACGAAACTTGGGATATGCTGTTGTAAAAACGGCGATATATCGAGAGGATGTAACAATATACTCCTAGGTTATGTTGTCAGCAATTTAATCCTTTTGACAAGCCCACGAGAATACGGCACTGTCGCCAGATATCTGTAGGAATTGTCCCGTTTAGAAATAGGTTTATGCTTATTGGATAGTGGAAGCGGCAAAATCTAACATCAGGATGCTGACAGACTTATAAAATGCGAACAATATGAAGTCTCAAGCTCATCGATTCAATTACAACACCGCGTCTATGACTCCAATTAACATATCTCACACAGTTTGTAGCGCGTTATGTGAATAAACTGATAGTTTTTAAACAC
Organism: Aporophyla lueneburgensis; assembly: GCA_932294355.1. Lineage (NCBI taxonomy): Eukaryota > Metazoa > Arthropoda > Insecta > Lepidoptera > Noctuidae > Aporophyla > Aporophyla lueneburgensis. The sequence continues at coordinate 29,174,561 of OW028753.1, forward strand.
CTGCGATTGGCGGCTCTGATCGCTTCGTAATTATGACGGCGCGTTTATCCCATTACATTCCAACGTTATGGAGCGCCAGTCCCATCACTTGCTGTAACATCATGTGAGGAGGTTAGCAAAACTTCTTAACGTATAACAACAATTATTTACGTTTTAGTGCGTAAACAAATGGTGTAGATGTTTCCGTTTCACACAACGCGCTTACCATAACAGCCTCCGTCCGTACAATAAAACTATTATTGCTTTAATTTTATAGTTATTTTTATTTACGAGGCTGCACAATGGACGGGCCCATATCTCGCGACCACGCGGCCGGTCGTCGCGGTCTCGTCGTCGTAAAAGCGCGCGACTTGTTCGTCGCGTTACGTCGTCGAACGCTATTTTACGACCGATCGCTTCCTGTGAACACTGGAGAATATTGCGTACGTGTGTACATGGTGTAGTACATGCGAGGGATATGCAAGCTACTCTAAAGTAGCGCTAAGTTTAAAACTTCGGCCATTTTGCGCCAAGGTATGAGTAATGGGCATCCGGCCCACCTGAGGGCGAGTTATGGCGTGGAATTACGAAGCTTTGACGCTTTTACCCTAATGGTGACAAAGCCCCAGAGACCAGCATAATGTCAATGTTTGGTTTCGATTTTAAAATATGGCTAACCATGTTTAATGAGCATCAGTTAATTTGGGTAAAAACAAAGATTTCTGTAACTGTAAAGTAAGTTGACTTTTTAAATCAAATAATAAGAGTTCCTAAAAAGACTTGGGGAAGCCTTTGCCAAGTAAGTAGTTAAAGGTTTAACAAAAAAAAATACTAGCATAGAATGGATCAATGACTCCTTACTTCCGTAATTCCATGAAGCTAACCTAAATTTATAGCCTGTACAGCCAAGTCCACATTACAACCACCATACCACAGACTACGCAATAATATGCAGAGTGACATCAAAATAATTTACGACTGTGTTGGGCCGTAAACCCGGGATCGCGGAGGCCGCAGGAGTCGAGCAGTTCCGTGTTTACCACCTATAAACCAGGCCCGGCATGCCAGCCGTGACACTTGAACCCCATACGAAGGAGTTCTGACTATGTGTAGCTGTATGCTGGAATAAGCTTGGGATATTCCAGGCTATATTATACGTCCTCCTGATGAGGTCATAAAATAGTATAGGCGTTGGAAGACATAGTTTTCCAACGATGTAATGGTTGAAATTCTGACGAATCAAACTGATGAAATGATCATTCGATCATGAAACGTGGTTTGATGGATGGGAAAAGCGAAATTTTTGCTGATACAATGTCATAAAACAAGCGAATTGGTTACGTAAATCGCTATTGAAGTGTGTATAGAATTATATGTCTCTACTACAAGATCCATCAATAATCTACATACATTAGTTTTTACACACATTGTAGTTCGTCACTCGTCAGATACCTCCCACCGATCACACAATGCATGGGAACACGTAACAGTTAATTATTAATGAATCTGAACAAAAACCTACCGATGCAGGAGATTAACCCCGCGCATTAAACAAGCTACGCCTCGTTAATACGAGTCGTTTTTGTTAGGGTTCCGTTGCCAAATGGCAAAAAACGGAACCCTTATAGATTCGTCATGTCTGTCTGTCTGTCTGTCTGTCTGTCCGTCCGTCCGTATGTCACAGCCATTTTATTCCGAAACTATAAGAGCTATGCTGTTGAAACTTGGTAAGTAGATGTATTCTGTGAACCGCATTAAGATTTTCACACTAAAGTAGAAAAAAAACAATAAATTTTGGGGTTCCCCATACATAGAACTGAAACTCAAAAATGTTTTTTTTCATCAAACCCATACGTGTGGGGTATCTATGAATAGGTCTTCAAAAATGGTAATGAGGTTTCTAATATAATTTTTTTCTAAACTGAATAGTTTGCGCGAGAGACACTTCCAAAGTAGTAAAATGTGTGTCCCCCCCCCCGTAACTTCTAAAATAAGAGAATGATAAAACTAAAAAAAATATATGATGTACATTACCATGTAAACTACCACCGAAAATTGGTTTGAACGAGATCGAGTGAGTAGTTTTTTTTTTAAAACGTCATAAATCGTAAACCGCAATTTACCTTACATTCAATCAGCTAAAATATAAAAATTAAAAAAAAAATATTTTTAAACCGAGAATACCTACAGGTTTGTTCGGAACCCTCGGTGCGCGAGTCCGACTCGCACTTGGCCGGTTTTTTTTTTCTAAACTGAATAGTTTGCGCGAGAGACACTTCCAAAGTGGTAAAATGTGTGTCCCCCCCCCGTAACTTCTAAAATAAGAGAATGACAAAACTAAAAAAAATATATGATGTACATTACCATGCAAACTACCAACGAAAATTGGTTTGAACGAGATCGAGTGAGTAGTTTTTTTTTAAAACGTCATAAATCGTAAACCGCAATTTACCTTACATTCAATCAACTGAAATATAAAAATTAAAAAATATATATTTTTAAACCGAAAATACCTACAGGTTTGTACGGAACCCTCGGTGCGCGAGTCCGACTCGCACTTGGCCGGTTTTTTTTATCTTTGTTCTTTAGACTTATTTGCATGATTGATGTTCATGCTACATGTAAAGTATAAGAAGTTATTTTTTGGCAATGTTTAGGCTGTTTTTTTGTGGGTTAACGAGAATATTGTTTGATGGACATCTCGTAAGGTTAGAAGATTAACGGACGCGCATCAGAAATGTTTTACGTTTGTGTGATGTGTAGATTTGCCGCCACTAATAATTTGATATGTGATAAATAGATAGACTTTGATTGACGTATCAGAATAACATCAACATATGAAGTGAGAGGAGGCAAATAGTTTTAGATTTAATTTTAAAGTTTGGCAACGGTTTATTTTTATTTAGTTGTAGTGTCGAGCGTGCATCAATCACACAGTCTACCGCTGGACAAAGCTAGACACTGTTGTTTATCCCACCATCATCAGGTTGGTTTGTTAAATTTTTAGTTAGTAGAGTACCTCATTTAACTAATTTTTTTTTTAAGTTTCATTCACATAAATCTTAAGAAGGAAACAGCCAATGTCAAGACGAGTCCATGACACGAATTCTACACTATTTTCAAGCTATCACTAAGCAATTTCCAAGTCTCACCATTTAAAACCAGGTCAAATAACAATAAAAAGAACCAAGTAGCGGTGGACGATAATTCAACGATAGTGGACTGTTTAAATGAGCCCACCATATCTTGGCATGCGACGAAAAAAGGAATTAAGACACAAAATGTACTGAATTTGATGCTACTGTTGACGTTTTCCTAGGTATGCAGCGCCACCGCGTAGTGTCAGGAAATACTAGCCACTTTGTAATTGTCAAAGTTTGAAAGTGAAAAGTTGTCACTATTATTGTGCTGCCTTATATTTGCATTGTGGGTCAAGTCGTGAGTATTGTTGCATTAACGAGGCTCATTCCGAATGAATGCTGATTGTGGAACAGATAAATGAGGAGTTTTTTAAATTGGACATGGGTTTCAACGAAACACAATACTTTGTGCTGGTTTTTGTTAAATTACTACCGTAATTTTAACGTTGTTACATACTTATATGTAAACTGTGTGTTAAGGATTTTCTGCTGCGTTATTGTAGAGTGATCCACCACCACCTTTACTGTACACCAATTTAGATAAGACAGCACCGGATATTTATGACGGTTGAGACGATTATCTTGTTCCATAGCGAATGAAAGAAGGATGCAATATAAATGTCGTTATGAAAAATATATATACATTTATAATTATAAATGACTACAAGTTCAATGAAGGGCTTATTTATTATCCACCGGTTTCCCACTTGAGTCTAAGTTTATAACTTTCAGTTCACATCGAGCATAGATACCGATCAATACCTCATTGTAATTAATAATGAATAAAAATATTTTTATCTTAACAGCAAGCCTAAGTACTATGGTGTGACAAGGCATTGCTCGTTGCGCAGACGCAAGAAAGGCCCATTGTAACATTATCACTAATGAGTCACCCTGACTTCTTGCATGCTAAATGCGTACACAGCTACGTGATTAATGGGCCGTACGCCATCACTAGGAGGTCTGCCCACCCCGTAAAGGAAGGCGCGCGAACATGGCCGCCCGGGTGCAATGACCTGTAGGGTAGGTATGTGCGAAAAGTTGAAGATATGCGAAATGGAACGCCTTATCTTTACGCTTATTTTCTTACCGGAGAAAATTCTAAGCGAATGTTTCAACCACATTCAACGGCCGATGAGTCAGCGTAAAGGAACTCGGTACTGTCGCCGATGTTCTTTTTCAGGACTGAAGAAATATTGCCTCATATCAGGAAAGTATGTTAGCGAATGATTTATGGTCTTTCAGCTTCTACGGGATCACTACACATCGGTGTTGGGAATTGAGATAGAATTTTGGCTAAACGACGATTATAACAGAAATCAAAAACAATGGTGTGTAGATGGAAGTGTCCTTACAACGGTGTCTTGTTGTTATACCATTTTTGCATACTCGTACCACGCTCGTTGTACGTGAGGAGATTTGAGAAGTCATACATAGCTGTTTCTTTGGTCTAGTGGTGGCAAGTGCTACTGTTGAGTATGAGGACCTGAATTCGATTCCTAAGTCGGACAAAATGATTTTGGATTTTTCGATCAGGAATTTCTCAGTACCAGCTCGGAGTTGTTTGTCCCCAGTTGATGGCAATAGGCTCGCCCCCTATTACATGGGACTTTAAACATAACTGGCGAAATCAGCACCTCTGGCCAACCCAAGGTAGCATCTTCGAGAAGCATTATTGAGCAGTTGCATTGTACTCACTGATATCAACTATGTGCCGTTCTGGTGTTATTTTGTAAACAGCGCTCTTCTTTGCCGTTTCTTCATGGAGTTGTTTGTGTGACTAACAATGGCAGCGTGCGTGTTTGATGTCTTTATTTAGTATTTACACTTGTTTTCAGGGTCCCGTACGGTACGCGGAAGCTCATTGTTGTGGCATCAGACTGTCTGTCTGTTACGTCTATGTAGCAGACTGGATTTTAGAAGTTAAGGATTAAGGAGTGTTATAGTAAGTCTCAATTATGAGTTGTTTTATTCGTATTGAATAGTATCATAATATATGTTTTGATTTAGGTCTTTTTTATAAATTATAATTATAAATCTTTCGAGATTGCCATTAGAACTTATCAGTGCATCGGAAATGAACATTATAACGACTTTTCTCCTTATCTTTAAGAATAATGATGGCATGATAAATAGACAGGTTTCGAACAAGAATAATTAGTAATCAAGCGAAGTTTACAACGCTGTTAACAAGCTTATATTATTTAGTCTAACTAATCCGCGAACCGTTAATCTTCGATAAATTCGTATTAGTTAACAGGACACGCACAGCGGCGGCGCACAATTCTAACGCCGAATTAATGAGGATAATGTGTAACACTAATAATCACCATTTCCGCAGAGTTTATAACTTGGCACACACAGGTCACAACCAGCACTCGTTTGTAAAACATGACAATTTGAAACGTATACATAACAATTATAGTTTACTTTCCTTTGCAGTTGTTTATGGAGGTTTGGTCAACGAGTTTGTAGTGACACAGCAATGTAATTAAAATTTGTGAACTGACTGTTATCCGCCGTAAAATGCTTGTCTAGATTGTTACATAATTTTCATTGCAAGTTTCTAACCTTGCTATAATTTTCGGTAAGTAACTCGTTTTGTTTTAGCAACACACCAATATTGTATGAAATAGAATTATGAATGACATTTGAATATGATGATTGTGTACTCCAGTGGCGAAAGCACCATATAACACGATTCCTACCGGCTTGCCTTCGGGGATTCGCATTGGTAACTCTATCACTATTAAAAATACAATAGTATGTAAATAGTGGCTACTATTGTCAATAAATATAGTTACACTACGGGTATTTAATTCACCATAATATTCTTACAACAAAAAAGGTTATTTATAGCTTTTTATTACAACAAAAGAGTAATGTTCTAAATTAACCTGGCGCCGAAACGTCATAATCGGGAACTAAAAATTCATACAACAGCGATCCCGTAACATTGATGTCACTTTAGGTCACGTGGCACCGCTTGATATGTACAAGAGCAAGCCGCTGTACAACGGGTTATGACAGAGACAGGTATAGAAAAATGCGTCAGCGAGAACGAGATAGAGGAATATTGCTTATTTTATTCGGTTTTCAGCTGTTCAATTTAATTGTATTTCATTCATTACATTCCTATATTAATTTTAGAATGACAGTAAGTATTCTTTATTGATGAGTCAGTAAGTTAAAGCCGAATTCGCATCGGCTTCTCTTTTAGAAAAAATTACACCTCGCCACTGGTGTACTCCGTTTGGCTTTTACATTCCACTGAAAGTTTTCAACAGTTCCTTCTTCTAGATTTTGTAGGAATAACGCAGTGGAATGAGAAATTCACGTGCTGCGATTGGTACTGCCGCCGTAGGCCGGTTGACGTAACGCAAACGCAATCAACAAGGGTCAACGTTTTCTCGTTCCTCGCAATTTTCCGCTTGACAAATCAAACTTATGCTACGGGTGTGGACTGACTGATGAGCGGCAGCGGGAAGAGGTTATCACAACAATTTATAGGAACGTGTTACTGTTTATAGTCAGGTAGGCATGAAAGGGGAAGTTCCTGGTGCGGTGGACGACGCAGATGTCCGCTCTAAAGTAAAAATACGCAAAATATTGTCATGTTTCTTTTTCATAAATACATATCAACTGCAAGCTGTGCACTTGGTCCAAAAATATAAATGTAAATAGGAATCATAATCCATATGCAGAAAGGTATTTGCATAATTCACTAACAGTAGGTATAGCTTCCATTTTGACAGTTCAACAACATCCATTGCGTTATTTACGTTGTTGAGCAGATTTTTATTTTCGAACATATGAAACAATGGGTTAGCAATTTCCTGAAAAATGATTTAAATTTTGATTAATAGTTTGTTACGCAATTAGGGTGCAGTTCGACTTTCGAGCATTTAGCCAAAGTTCTAAAACGGCATTCGAAATTCAAATCCGTCAAAGATGTTAGCCGCGCCAACGCGTAGTTTGCGCCCCAGGAGTCAAAGTTCCGTACAATTTGGGCGGTCATCGTTAACAGGGTTAAACCCCGCTACCCAGCTGCCTGCCGCTTCCAACCTGCACCACAGGAGACACTTGATATTGCCAATTTAAACTTTTTTAATGACTTATTACCGAAATTTGAGAGGCGTATTTGGGTGAAACTATTTTCGTTGAGGTGGATGAAATTAAATTGTAGCTACATAATAACTGTTTTACTTTTCTTCGTTTTACAGACAGGCAGGATAGCTAGTCATTTAAAGTCCTAACTACATGTAGTAAGCTCGATTGATTAAAATATTTTTTTAATAATTAAAATTCCAGGTGTTACATTAGCCCAAATTGATATGAAATTCAGACTAAGTGATACAATTCGTCGACAATATTTGTGATCCACCAAATTCCGCCGACAGATGGCGCGCGTGTGTTTGATATTGAAAAAATGTATCCCACAACCGGCTTTATGACATTTTAATGTAAATGTTGGTCCGGTGGCGACTCCACATTTTTGCGATGCGATCGTATCAAACACGACTAGTTCCATTACCACTTTTATTGTGAAATGAATGACAAACTTTTTGTGCCAACAGTACCCCGACCAGCCAGTGTTATGAATACGATTTTAATATTAAATTATAATTTTAAATGCTGAACATTTGAATTTATGAGACAATTTATCACGATACGAGAAGCTAATATTTGTTGAAATCGTGATATTCATCAAGTATTTTATAATCTCTTGGCAAACTATCCGATGAGTAGTTTTCTTATTTACAAAAAAAAAAAAAAAACTTGGCAAGCAAATCGTTTACGTTCGCAGGTACGATTTCATCTCATCGCACTCAGCAGATGTTTGTCGTTCGCGTCCGATATTCCCGGGAATGGCCGCTCTAAGATTTACGGATATCCGGCTCGAGGTACATTATACAAGCGAACGTGTGGATACAACTGCTATTCAGATGCCTGTGCCAGGACCGCCCGTATCCTTACCGCACCCTTTACAAAGGTAACGATTGTAGGTTTTGGCTTCGTTGACAGCCAGATATTGAGGACGCCCAGTCTCTCAGGAATTTAGATCTTTCAGTTTTTCGCAACAACAATTTAGAGAATGCCTTCTAAATAGTAAAACTTAAAAGGTCAGTCGAGTCCAAATTGTCGATTTGTTTCTAAAGTTCGTTGAAAGCGAGAACATTTGTAAAGTCATTTCGTGTTTGTGCTAACTAATGCTGACATCACTCAAAGGAAACTAGGACCCATAAAACTAAGAACAATGAGTCGAACCATTCGGGAACAGCTAATAAGCTCTCATTTCGTCATTCACGTCTATTTTAATAGCCAGAGTAATTTGGGTCAATAAAATCTTCAGGGACAGGACAAAAAATTACGTACCTGGGAGATTTTTGCAAATATTTCTGCAATAATTTTTATAATATTTTGTTTTAAGACAAGGACGTATTTCTAACAATGGCGTTGTAACGGTGCTCGAAGCAGCGGGAAACAATGGAGCATCGGCGTCACCAAATGAATTTGTTGTTTGCGAATTTTACGAGCACGGAGAGAATTCTTCTCGTGTCCATTATTTATGTCAACGTTTGTGCCTTGCTGGTGAAATGTTAACGTGACGAACTGGTGATTGTGGTTAATGAAAATTGTAAGACCGTCAATGGACGGTTGTCTTACTTCCTTTGAAAATCTTCATTTGTGATAATTGATGACATGATTCAACAAAATGATCAAGTGTACAGCTTTTTTATCAATAATGTGTAGAACTATGTAGACACGTAGGCAGATTCGTGATTCCGAGGCACTAAGCAGTTACTTTCATCAGCGTCTGAATTAACGCACAACTCAATTCCATTTGATCTTTGATCACGTCGAGTGTGCCCCGAGTACGGTAGTGGAGCATCGTTAGAAATGTCACTCCCTTTTGTTTCAAAAAGGGGCTTTTTTCGTATCGATCCCTAGCAGGTAACCGGGAGCGGATGATTTATTACCCGGCTTGTTTGTTCAAATAATCGATGCCCTGGTAAAATCCACTGCGTCACACGAAATACGCCCATAAAGCAACCACCCCACGTTTAGTTTTTGAATGAGCTGGATAGAACGCATCTCGATTTAATGGCTCTAAGCGAAAATACCGTGCGTGCAGTGTTGGCTCGCCGTAATATTTGGACAATACCGAGTGGGCTTGCTAAATTTCCATGCGAATTTATCGCAGCACTAAATCGGGGAGTCATCGTGCCGTCAGCAATATTGTTTATAATAAAACAGATATAATTTTCGTTGCGCTAACGTAAACAGTCGTACATTACGCTCGTATATCTCGCTTGACATCCGATAAAAGTTTCATCGATGAAGCTTATTACTAGGCTGTCAGCGAGACGCCTTGCCTACATTCTCGATAGTAACGACGGCGCCGACGGTATCGATTTCTACATTCTTATTGAATTTATAGCACCACAGACTCCACAGAGCACAGCATTTTCCAGTGTTCAATTTTAAATTCCGTTCACTGATTCTGTTGTCCTGCTTTTTAATTCCCACGACTTTTACAAAATTAATGAAAAATGTTTTGTAAGTTTTCTTAATCCAAATACCCAGTAATTCAGACGTTTAAGATTATGAAATTATCACTTGAAGATAGGAAAAGAGTTCGCGATAATAGTGCTGGTCTGGGTTATTGATATTCTGTCAAATAAACATGTACTGTGGTTGTAATGGAGCATCGTTACAAGGTATAGTGTGTACCCAGATTGCGAGATAAGGCACTGATAACGTACAATATCAAATCGTATGAAAAAATAAGTTTCTTTATCGGTAGCGTCGAGCGGGACATGGTCTTCCATGTAATACAAGTTAGTGAAACGTCGTTACGTAACTGAACTTTGATTTTGAAAACGGAACACGGCGAATATATATTTTTTGCTGTTCCTATTTATGATAATGGAACGAAGTATTTAAATTTCGAAGGAATGTCACACAAATAGCCCTTTATAAATATTACGACCATAGAGATGAGTTGAACTTTTCTTCCTGTTACAAGCAACTCCACAGCAGTGTTCCTAATTCCCACTGAGTGTCCGGTGACTGCTGGTAGTTTATCGTAGTGTGGAACACATGTACGAGCCTCTGCCGATAGTGGTCGACACGTCGCTATCTATGATCGATCACTAGTGCTGTTTAATTACGGCCAGTTATCGACGCGCATGATTTATTGATATTGGCTCCGTATCGCGATAGTGTGTGACACAGAAATAACTTTGATTGTAACTTGGGCTTCTTGTTAGTAATTGTTTTATGAACGCAGTGTTGTAAAACAGATAGCTTTATATGGTGTTGTGCCTTCTGTAGAAATGATTAACTATCCGATTGATCAGTCTCTCGATGTTGTCTAAATATTTTAATTGAAAGGTTTTTTCCTCTGACTTTTTACTCTCATAACATCATTTTATTCGTATGTTACCTATACAAATAATGAATACTAAAATTATACATTCAAAAGCTATAAAAAATGAGAACCTCCCATACTAAGCAGAGTCAATAAAAACCACGAGTTAGTCATAAACAGAAGAGCTTATGAATCAATAATCTACTGACAAAAAGTTACTTAACGTTAAACATAGTGTATCGTTCATTTTTATGAAAATAATAAATTACATGGAAGGCGAACCGCTCGGGTACGGTGTAATTTAGATTTAAGAATGTAGCTTAGAAACAGAACATTCTCAAACAAGATATTTTCCGCTGACAAATGCTAAACAAATTGTAAAGATAACTTATCATAATATAATAAGCAACAACATTCATTGCGAAATGGCTTGAGAAGACAAAAAGGAAAAGAAAGCCAATAGCGACGGTAACAGCAAAGAGAACGAAACTGATCAATTTAATAATATCTTTATCAAGATAGCCTTGGGTTATTTGTCGGAGATTAATTGCTAATAATCCACTTAGTTTCACACAAACATGCATCATTATTTGTCTAGATAATAACGTTTTTTGTGTTCATTAAACACTTTATCATCAAACCTTTTGATATGAATTAGAATCGTGCATTTGTTAGGTCAAAATGTGAATCAACAGCGAGGCAAATACCTACCTGTAATAAAATTATGTAATGTGTCAGTCGGTTATTAAACTTGTGGACTTTAATTAATGACCATAGTGTGTTACTTAAAGCACAGTTTAATTTAACTTTTCTGTCGTACAAGTCTCTTCTGTCAAAATATGTCAATGTATTCTAGTTTTCAGCTTCAGACGGAATATTCGTAGTAGTTGAGATTCACTTATCCCGAAATGAATAATGTCTCTCACAGATTTCAGCGAGCACTGACGTCTGACAGCTAGTTTAGAAAGTCTATCCAAGTTCATCAAAACTCTTTACACAAGTTTGAAGTGATTCCTGTAACATCCGCAAGTGAATAACAAACGTACAGATCAAATATTTTCTAAACACTCATTGTATGAGCACGTGTTGTGATGTTTAACGGGCACTTGTCTTCAACAGCCAGTGTTATCGTAATGAATGGCCCTGTTGATACACTGCGCTACCGTGTGCCTGATACTGGCCACAACTACGTTCCAATCCTAACGGATTATATTTGAAACGGTGTTCCATTTCTTTTTTTAAATAAACCAGAGATTAGACACAACTTTTTATATTGAAGTTTTTGTTTTTTGATGTAGAGTTTTGGTCATTTACGGCCTATTTGGTTTGCGTCTAGACTTTAATGTAAATACGGTTGTCTCTGCGCCTTGGAGTGTGGGCAGAATTCCAAGTGGTATGAACATAAATTGAGACGGGCGGTATCGGCACTACACAGCACACCAAGTGTTGGCTTTACAAGTGTGTTTGCTGGAGCGTCGCGTCGCGTCTACGAACATTATCACTATCACCATATTCTGTGAGACGTTTCCTGAGCAGCACGTCTGTCTAGACTAATTTATGAAACTGCATGGACCGATGAATACAATATTTAGAATTTACTTTGCCTTTTCAGCGAAAAACTTCAGTTGACGAATCTCTGGTAAAGTTCAAAACAGGTTTAAAACAAACACTTCAGACCAAAACACTAGCGTGAAAAGAATTTTATACCCTTGCGAATATCCGTCCACCATAAAACGAATAAAACAAAAACCTGAGCAGGCGTTATCAGCGAAACACTGAACGGTGAAAAAAGTCGAAAGCGTCCGTTTTTTGGTGGACCTTGTAGAGCTATGGGTGGGCTGGGGTTACGTGGGTACGATAATGTATATAAATAATTTGATAAATGGCGGGCAGGACGGTAGCCCAGCGGGCGTGCATCGCTCGTTAATATAGTTAATAGTTGTTCGTCCCCTAACTACGGCTAGACATACAGTACGGTACCTACATGTGGGCTAGACGCGTCTGGGAGAAGAGATTAGCGCGAATGAGATGGTTTTTCTTTGCCACATCTTAAGGACGAAAGGGTGCAACTATTAAGTCTAGACCAAAGACGAATGAGTGAGGCAGACTTTTAAGCATTCTGAGAAAAGCTCGCGCGAATACTTTAGGAGTCCGCATTTTGATTATTTCCTAGTGCCTAATGTGAGGTGGTTTGTTTTTTCTGCATCTGGAGGATAGGTGAAAAATTGAAATGTGAAAAGATAGTAAGAAATATTTTTTTTATGATACACTATTTCCGCCGACCTTGTTTATCTTAGATGCAAGTTTAATTATGAGATAAGATAGCTCCAAAAATAGATTCCACTGTTATCGGCGATTCTGGGTTACAGCCACCGGATTCTAACAGTCTGACATTCATTCATCGATTGTTTCATGTAAAATGTTTTATCGTTAAAAGTTTTGTTGACACGTAATTATAATTACTCGTCGAGTTTAGTAGAGGATGTACCAAACGAGCTAATCAAATATGCCCCCGTGTAATCCGACGGTAATTTATGCGAGCTCAAATTTGTAAAGCCTCATAGCCGGGAAACAAACACGGCATTGTTGGACGCGTGATTCGTGCGTGTGATCCCGCCGTGTTAGCTGTGTGCTGTGTGCTGGCCGGCCATCGAACCCCACAGAACCTTTATATCCATTCAAATAAGCACTAATTATATTTAATGCGTTTTACCTGTAATTAGGAGGTGTTAGAAAATGTGAAACAGTGTTTAACGGTTTCGAAACAGTTTTGGGGATTATTTACACGCTCACGTATACGATTAGACTTCTTTATGAGGTGCTTTCACCATCGCGCCCACGCTACATCGCGAATACAAACAACGATGCCCAATCTAATGATTATTGTAAACATTACTCACTATTTTATCCACTTTCGTGCGGCGCAGTGTTGCTACACATTAGCTGTTGACTTGGAAAACTAATCACCATTATAAGTACGGAACTCATTCTGTTCATGTTCATTTTTATTTTATGAATATAAACAAGCGTGGAAGTTTTAAAAATGGAACACAATAAAGTTCATCTAGTCTAAACATTTTTACAGGCCGTAAAACACACTTTCGTCAATCTACCGGCAATAACGATAAATATAAAGCGTGGGACACGTGTTGTTGTAGGTCACAGAACCTAGTTTTCTTTATTCCGTGTTGTAGGTACCAATGGTACGGTGGCGGTGTCCGAATAGATTCGCGGACACTTAGAGAGTAGTTAGTACTCCCTTCGGCAGGAAGATCGGCGAGGAAAGTGGTAGGTAGCTGCTCGTAAATAAAGGCGTGACTCAGGCGGCCGCTGGCGTTGCTTCGAGCTATTTTCGACTTGCAAATGAGAAAGTGCATCGACAGTGGAACCCTATAGGTCGGTTTAAGTGTTCCAATATAGATGCATAGACGGCTACTTATTGACTTCTGCATAAATAAGTAGGCAGTATGGTGTAATTCCTTTGCACTCCAGGTGGCGAGTGCGTTGCACTGTCGCGTCCACAAATGCATTCAAGTATTTTCTTTTTACGTCCATGCAAATAAAATTATTTTTTTAAAAGAATATTATACAAATGTAACTCGCGATGGTACATTACTATTACCGTTTTACACCCGATACCTTGACAAGTTTTTTATTTGGTTTTAAAGAATGCTGTGTAATAAAGTTGGTTTTATTTTTATTAGACCACTTAAAATGGTCAGCTCTAAGGACAAATTAATACACATTATGATAAATCGGCGAGGATTAGGCCATAACAATAGATCATGGGAAATAATGTGTTTATTATAATATGATAGATTTATTTTTAAGCGTGACTACCAGTTGTTTTGTATTAGGAATCTGAATGGGAAGTAGGTACCTAGTTAGGTAATTCTTCTAGTGGGTATTTCCGACTTTTTGATTGTAACCTAAACGTACGAATTAAAGTTTTAGCGAGATATAATGCCGTGCATACAGATAATGCTGGTTATCTAGACTAGATTATAATAAGCCGTGTTGTAGTACACATAACGGTCTCTCGTCCAGTCTATACTTAGATAAATCATGCATCGGAGCTGCAGGCAGCAGTACATAGGGAACTTGGCTCATATCTCGTCAACGGACACTTATCGCCTCAAAACAAATCCCAAACGCGTTATCTCAAATACCTGCATACGTAAATACATCGACATTGAATCAATATTAGATAGGTTACCTACCGCTGAGCACGGCTCGGGCGCCAGGCGGCAGGCGGCAAGCGGCAGCCGGTGACACGCCACTACACTCACTGTACACACTATTTACTTCACCGTCGTCTTAAACAACACCTAATTGAATCCATGTTATCATTTAAAATATCGATCAGTCAGTCACACGCGGTGCGAAGGGTCTCAGGCGACGCCGTATATTTTTACATTCAACGTTGAGATATTTTCGATAGCAATCCGGTTTTTAGTCACACACACGAGTTTACAACGTTGTTTGTACGTTAAACTGTTGTAGCCGGTATACGCACTTATTGTCACAGATCAGCTGAGCGTATGTTTGAAACAATATCGGGTTTACGTAAATCGAACGCGGAACAAACGCGTATCGACACCACGGCGCGTGGAGCGGGACTGATGAGTGAATGAACAGAGCGGAGTTCGCTTCTCTTCGTAGCGGGCTGTGCGCGCGGGGGACGGACTTAAGAACGGAAAGCGACGAGTTTCACCACTAGATGGCGCTGCACGGTTTTCTCACGCGAGTTTTCTTTAACAAAAAATAAAATAATTACGTGGGTGAGGATTGAGGGCTGGGCGGACTACGCTAAACGTCCGCCCGCCTCCTTATAAATTAGGAAAACGTTTTCAAATTATTTCCCGTCAAACATTTACTCTCCAATTCGTCGTATTCCTTCGATGTCCGGAATCAATTTACGCGAATCCACTTTAGGCATTTTAAATTTTCCCACCTCCTGTTTGCCGTTTCCAACGTGACGGAAATTAATGTGTGCATTGCGTCCTTTAACGTCGTGGAAAAAATTGCTCGTTTTCTGAAACGAAGCGTGGAGAGCTGTGTAAATGTAAAAATTCTATTAAATCACGGATTGGGCTGGTAATCGCGAATGGAAATCGATTAAAGTTTGCGGAGGCAGTCGGAATGGATTCTATCAGAGGGCCGATCAGAGTAGATGAACTCATTCTTGATTCCTCATTCCTCGGGACGAGAATAAAGGAAAATGTTCGGGTGCCTATAGACATAAACGCGTTTAAAAGGGAATAATACGACGAAGATTGTATCTGTCAATTTACTTTAGTGGGAAAAGTTAACATTACTTAGAATAGAGTTTTTTGCGAATGGTACGTATGTACTTGCTTACCGCCACTTTTCCTATTGTGTTAAGTATTAGGAACGTCGCGCATTTATCTGAAATCTGTGAAAGAGCGCCAACAATTCGTCATTATAATTCGATGGAGTGCCAAATGTCCTTAAAAAGGAACAAAACAAAGCGTCTTGACGTGTGGCCCAAATAATGAAGTAAGAAAAAGAAAGAAAGCAGTCTTGGACACTTTATAAGTACTTATTTATGAAATTCCTTGAAGGGATGTCATCGTTAGTAAAAAAAAAAATAGGTTTTTTGTTTGCATTCCTTTTTTTTAAGCAACACCTGCTAGTTTTGTTCATATCGTAGGTACCGATGAACTAACCGTAGTTTATATATGTATATCAAAAGTAATATGACTCATTTACATAATGCCCACAGTAATTAATTATCGCACCAAGCAGACAAAATTAACCGAGTGTCAGCTATCCCGTGTAAGCTCACCGTTATTAATTTTATTACAATACTGCGTTATTGTGTAAAAGTTTTTCTAATAATCTCAATTACTTAACACAAAATCAAAACAAGAAGCCGTTACAAACAAACAGTCAAATAATTTATCATAGCGTCTTAATTAATAAATGGCGATGGCGTTAGCAGCATAAACAAGTTTAGTCTATCTATGGGTATATGACAGATGATAGGCGCGACCATAAACAATGGAGTGGGCGCGATAAGGGCAGATAAAAGCTGATTTATAGTGTGGCGAGCGCCTTAAATCAATTATAGTGACGGCCGATATAGAAATATTGGGTGATAGAGTGCAGCCTGCCTAGAAAAAGTTTTGAGTTATTTTATTTTTAATGGCTGCGTAAACTACCCTGTGCCTATGTAGACAGCTATGTCGTTTCTCGTCCTTATCTTTATCCAGGTTGCTTATTAAATAATTATGTTCATCGCTATCTCGAAACAACACTGAAAAACATTAATTTCAAACTAGATGTCTGATAGGTAGTCAAACCAGAGTAGGTACTACCTAGGTGTACGTACTAAAAACCGGCCAAGTGCGAGTCGGACTCGCGCACCGAGGGTTCCCCACAAACCTGTAGGTATCCTCGGTTTATGCATAAGGTTTATGTTTATGAAATTAAATGTTTTTTTTTAATTTTTATGTTTAAGTTGATTGAATGAAAGGTAAATTGCGGTTTACGATTTATGACGTATTAAAAAAAACTCCTTACTAGATCTCGTTCAAACCAATTTTCAGTGGAAGTTTACATGGTTATGTACATCATATATTTTTTTTTAGTTTCATCATTCTCTTATTTTAGAAGTTACGGGGGGGTTTGGAAGTGTCTCTCGCGCAAACTATTCAGTTTAGAGAAAAATGATATTAGAAACCTCAATACTATTTTTGATGACATATTCATAGATACCCCACATGCATGGGTTTGATGAAAAAATGTTTTTTGAGTTTCAGTTCTAAGTATGGGGAACCCCAAAATTTATTGTTTTTTTCTATTTTAGTGTGAAAATCTTAATGCGGTTCACACAATACATCTACTTACTAAGTTTCAACAGCATAGCTGTCATAGTTTCGGAGAAAAGTGGCTGTGACATACGGACGGCAAGACAGACAGACAGACAGACAGACGGACAGACAGACAGACGTGACGAATCTATAAGGTTTCCGTTTTTTGCCATTTGGCAACGGAACCCTAAAAAGATGCATGATGTGTTGCGTACATAATGTGCCTGTATTATTCTTTGTCTGTGATCTATTGCTAATATTCCATGGAATTCCAACTGTTGATGCTAGACTGGCCGAACAGAATCATTGGTGTGTTCAATTAAACATCTGCGATCAGATCTAACGACTAGTTCTGAGCCCAGAAAACGTGCAAAAAAAAAACCGGCCAAGTGCGTGTTGAACCACGCACAATTAAGGGTTTCTTAGTAGGGATGAATTTAGCCCAAAAAAAAAACTTAACATTATGTTTAAAAAGCATGTTCACCCATACATCGATATACGATACGGGTGGTCCGTATCGTTTATCGGAAAATTATCCAACTGTAAAATAAAGTTTGTAATCCCAAAAAAAAATATGTGTAAACACTGTAAACAATTTTCGTACTTTTTTCTTATACTTCTGTTGTGAGAAAATTTCATGGTGCCAGGTTAGCGGGAAGTAGTTTTGATTCTTGGTGAGTTTCAAAATCTCGTATAATTGGCCGTACTTTTTAATGCGTCGTCATGAAGCATTAGAAAAAGAGAAAGAAATAATAAGGATTCCAATTATCCTATTGAGGTACGGAACCCTAAAAATGATAGATCAGCACTCAAATCCTTTTTTCCTGCGTTTTGTAATCTCAAGTTTTATCTTAATTTGAGAAATAGGGAAATATTATGCCGTCGACCAGTGGGCCGCACGCCGGACCGAGGAGGTAGGTGAACGCCGCGCTTAATAAAGCGCTTTATGCTAAAAGAATAAAAAGCGCAAAAAAGTAAAAGTTCATTCTACTTTTTTCAGTATAAATGAAAATGACCTTCGTCGGAGTTTCATTACAATGCTAAGCCCCGTTCTTAGTGTAGACTAAATCTGAGAATTTATTTAAATAAGAAAGATATAAGGGTTTTATGTGGTTTATCTATGTTAATATCGTGAATGGTATTTTATGTAACGATAATAATGGGACAATATTCACAAAACAATGATCTTTTTAATAATGGACTTGCCTGCTTACGAGTAATAATGTTTTTTAACTTCCCTATAGGTTTTACAACCCCTAGGTCACATATTAGTCGATCGACAGTAATAATAATTAATCTCCATACATATGTCAGATAGTACCGATTGCTAGGAAACAATAAAGCAATAAAAAGTTCAACAAAATCATTATAAACGTCAATTAAATCAAATTATTTGTCCGATAACGCGTATGGTCAGCCCTGTGTATCGTGCACCAACGAACTCATTATGTGTTATCTGTGCTTTATTTTTATTGTAATAAATTGCAGTATTTATTTATGGCAAAAATTTAAATTATAACGAATTACCGCTTGTACGACGATTAGAGGCGGCTGGATAGATTGTGCCATGTTTCTAATTCTAAATATGAATTGATCAAGATTCGTGGTGCAACAGTTAAATGGTTCATACATAATGTTACTGACTCTGTACTAAATGTTATTTGCCGAGCTTGGTTGGCACTGTATTTGAGATAAGTTAGAAATTGTTTTGTTATTACATTATTCTAACAGCCCAGTCATTATATTGCTAAATCTTATCAAAGAACATAAATTGTGAATTTGAATGTCGATAGACCAGCTAATTATTGTTAAAAGCTCTAAAAGTTGAAATGTCAATAATTCAGGTACCAGTGATACTGAAAACAATTTATTTTTCAAATGAATAAAAATAGCATTATCTTGCAAAACCTAAACTTGGGTTACCCCAGAAAAAAATATACGACACCGACCAAAATAAAAGCAGAGAAATATTTATCTGTCAAAACAACGTTCTTTTTTTGGCAAAAGAAACTATCCAAAAAGCCAGCACAACAAAAACTTTCATCGGGAGTACCAGGACATGATAGGTAGTAAGTAGTAGGTCGCGTTGCTTACCGCGGAACAGAGCTACAGTCGATGGCAAACAAACGGACATTATGTACACAACATAAGTGTATGTGGCATGTGGCATGCCACGACACAATGGAAGGTGGGCTCGCTGCACTGCACTGCCCGGCGAAATACGATACACGCTATTTGATTAGAGTGCTTTATAAGAACTGAATTTTTGTAATCGCCTTAATGGGTCCGGAGAACTAAGTTTAACTTGTAGTTCGAAGCCAGTACTTTGATGGAGCGTGCGAAAAAGTATTATGGGTATAATATTTTAATGGTTAACATTCTGAGCTTAAAATAGCTTTGCAGTCAGTGATTTAACCATACTTTTTCCAAGTTAAGAGTAAGTACTTAATACTAACTTTAAAAGTAATCTTAATCCTCTTCGTACTTCTTAATACATGCCTAGTCTCCAGCTATTCATGCGAAAACAATGTATAGTCCGGATTAGTGACCGAAGTGACCGAACGAAGGTTTTCATACTAATGCGTCACTTCCGTGATAATCGTCCGAGGATGGAATGCTACTGCGAAATTGCGAATTAGTGCGAATGATGACCGCTTCGCGTTGATAGCCTTTGCAGATATAAAAGTCTTTATACTTATAGGATAGGCACTATATCTATACTTAATCCACACTAATAAATGCAAAAGTAACTCTGTCTGTCTGTCTCGCTTTCCTGCTAAAACTACTGAACCGATTTAAATGAAATTTGGTTCACAGATAGTTTAAAGCCTAAGAAAGGACATAGACATAGACATATACTTTTTATCCCGGTAGTATGTTCTCGCGGGATATTTTCCGAGCTCCACGCGGGCGAACCGCTGGCAAAAGCTAGTATTATATATTACATATATTATTGTATTATAAAGCTGAAAAGTTTGTATGTTTGTTTGTTTGGTTGAACGCGCTATTCTCAGGAACGATTGGTCCGAATTTAAAAATTATTTTTGGGTTGGGTAGCCTATTTATTGAGGAAGGCTATATAACGTCACGCTACGATCAAAAGCAGTGGAGCAGCTACGAAATATGGTAGAAAACTGGCAGGCAATTCGATGCGATGGGAAGGGTCAGGTGAGCAACAATTTGACGCGGACGAAGTCGCGGGCTGAAGCTATTAATTGTATAATGAAAGCGGATGTTCAATATGAACGTAAGTCGACGTTGATAGCGACGTTATAAAATCGAGGACGGATTTTTTCTTGCAATGTATTTTCAACTCTTTTTTGTTCAACCGAGCATTGAGAATCCAACAAAGTGCTACTTAGCCTGGAAAAGTCAAAGTTGAGGCATTTATGTAGCAAAAAGACACTTAAAAGGCAATTTTGAACGTCAAATTAGAATTGATTCTAGTCGCCAAATCCAAAAGGTAGTTCCGTTTGCACGAAGGATGGGCAAGAAACTCCACCATTACTCTTTCCTTTAAATAATTTAAAGTGAAAACGACTGCTATAAGCCGTGTGTTTTACTGTACGTTATTCAACTTTCGGTAGTCCATGAAACCATGACACAGGAGACATAACTAACTAACAACACTTTACGATGTAGAAAGTAAAGTGGTGTTAAGAAAAATTGAGGAGATACTTAACATTGTCTATCTCTAGTTCAATATCTGTCAGTCCATAAGGGTATCATAGTACACATCAATACAATTTATATAAAACCCTTAATTCCTCGAACTTCGATTTCAAATAACGATATTGTTTTCATAATCACTATCGTGAAAGTCACAATCCGTGCTCACTTTGATATTTATCAGAAGCCAAGGGATTATGTGAACAGATGTTAAATCCTTGTAGATCGCGGCCCGTTGAGCCAGCTCGTTACTCATGAACAATATGGTTTCAATAAGCCATTAGCCCTGTGTTCCTAGCGAGAGTTATTGCAGCCACCGCCGCGGCATAAGCTAGTTAGCTATGATTTGTAACAATTTTAATAGCTAGTAATTGTTAGGGTTACCTCTATTTTTATTGTAACTCTGTTTTTTTAGATCAACTTCTAATTTTGGAACAATTAGTCTGTGGCTACTTCGTTTAAATATTTCCGTTTGCTTAGAAATAAAACTTAACGGATTTAATTATATACTAAGGCTTTATTCCTAGCCTTTTTATAAATAAAATGTCGTCTATTTGCGAGGTGTTATGAAAGGGTTTTATTGAGAAATGATATCTCTATTGTCAGATAAATTTGCTACGCCTACACTGTTTGTTCTGTCTTTGACAATAGAAATTGAAATAATATTGCTAATAGGTATACAGAAAAGATGGATTTTCTATTCTCGTAAATAGTTCCGATAAATTTTATATTCAGGCATAAAAAAAAAACAATTAAAAACATCAAATATATCGATGGTTAAATGATCGAATAACAAAAATCTGTCTACCACAGTCACTGTAACTGTGCACTGTATCCGAAATTACGGCACAAACCTTAAAGTACTGAACTTTTATAAATTTCGCAATACCTTTTTGACACCTGACCAATAAATGTAGAACAAGCCTAAACAATACTTTTATCCGCAAAAACCAATAAAGGCATTCATCATTCAGCCTAAAACAATACGACATAAAAAGAGACAGTAGCATGCGGGACCACAGGCTATAAATATGGCGGACAGTCGCGCTGCGACAGGAGTTAATCTTTGTACCGTTATTCAAATATGTTCTATTGCTAGGTACCTATTGTGAATTGGATTATTTATTTGTGGGTAGTTTTAGTTCGGCGACGTTCCATTGTTTTAATGTAATAGGACGAGTAAGTACCCGCATGATAAGTATTTTGAAGCTTTGGCTAAGTTTGAGCTTAGTAAGCATTTAGTTGTGGAGTCAGTGAATTCTACTACACCTTTCTTGTTCAACATTTTACAGTATTTTCGTTTTGCAGGAGTTATAAATATGCATACAGGTACGTATTGTGTTATCTACATGTTTTACTCTTTTGAATAACATTTCATAGTTTTGTAATAGGTAGGAATATTTAAATTGTTACATAGGGAATGTAATAATAGAATAGAATAGAATAGAACATTTTTATTTCAGACCGGAGTCCATAGGGTTAGTAACAATTTTTCTTAACGTCTAGTGTTAGTAGGTTACAGACAGAAACAAATATACAATTACAATTCAGCATGGAGCCGCATCCATCTCTGCAGCATCGGGGAATCCCACCGATCTGCGAATACACTGAGAATACTGTTGGTGCTGCCGCGAACACGAGTCATCAGGGATGCACACCTGTTTCTAATAATGGCGGCAAAACCATCAATATTATTATCTGCAAACATCCCTGACGCACTACTACGCCACGGCAGCCGCAGCAGCACTCTCAGTGCATTGTTATATTATCATAAGTCCTACGTAGCTTTATTAGGTACTAGCGACGACAGTAGGTAGCTGAACAGTTAATGCGGTAGATCTACTACGGAATGTGCAATGTGCAATCAAGGTGAATAATGAAGGCCTTGTAACGGTTGGCCGCGGCGATTAACTCACTATTTTCATACTGTGGTCGATTTTAATGTTTATGTATGCATAGCCTTAATTAATACGTCCTATATTTAAATGGTACTAAACGATTCAAGATATATAATTTAAGAACACGATCATTATTTTAGTGTTTTAGAGCTACGCAAGGATCTCCATATTTTTTTTTTAACATAGTTTTGTGTCGGCACACCGTAGGAAGATAAAATTAACATTTTAAATTTTTTTTTTTTTTTTTTTTTTTTTTTTTTTTCCACAACTAGCACACAACGCCATCTAGTCCCAAGCTAAGCAGAGCTTGTGTTATGGGTACTAGACAACTGATAAACATACTTATATATTTCTAAATACATACATATTATAGATAAATTACACCCAGACACAGAACAAATGATCGTGCTCATCACACAAACATTTGTCCTGGGTGGGAATCGAACCCACGACCTCCGGCATAGCAGTCAGGGTCGCTAACCACTAGACCAACAGGCCTGTCCTGTAATTGTCATATTAAAGATAAAATCTTACAACTCTAAGCGTAATCAGATACATGTGTTCTTTGCTTATCACAATCCGATCTCAAGCGGTTATTTAAACTATCAAAAATTCCATGAAAATTATATTTAACATATTTTAATATTCGTTCATTTGACGCGTACCTGTGTAATCCGCCTAGCGACAGATAGGAGACCGCGATAACACCACAGGATATACATATAGGAACAGAAGGCCCACGTGTTTTAGTATCTTAAAATTTTTCTAAACAGTGTGCCAGGTAGTGAATGAACGTACCTTCTTGAAATTTTTACTTGAATAGTGGTAGTTTCTAAACTTAAATGTGGTGGTTATGGGTGTTTTAAGAGCTTAGACACGTAGGTACCTATGTACTGCTGGCTGTGACTGCAGTTTAACCAAAATACCTTTAGTAGCGACGCGCGATGATGTGCATCTGGATTGAGGGCCCATTTTTTGAACCCTTGCGTACCGTAATAAGATTTATAGGGAAATTAGTTAAAAATAGTAAAAACTTAAAGCAAAGGGTCATAAATTTCTTAAACGTGAATTAAAACTGTTATGATGAAATAACGAGGGCCCTCAATCCAGACGCGTGCATAAAGTGGCATAGCCTAAATCTCAGTAAGTACTATCTCTGGGTTAATAATTTTTGTTTAAGAATTTAGTTAAGAATTTCTTAAATATTTTAAGAAATTCCCAAGTCTGTAAAATATAACATTACTGATTTATGGCGGCATATCTAGGGCCCTCACTTCATTATTATTTGTACTGAGGAATCTGCAAAACATGAATATATCTGAAGAAATACATAAATACGACTTTAACATGTTTTACTTACATACCTATGTGAATTAGTTAAAAAGAAATAAGGACACAAAACTTAATTGTTAAGAAGTAAATGAAAGTCGAATTTTACTAAAAAGTCTGAACTGAGAGCCCAATATTTTCGGCTTTATAGACTAGGCTCAACCTCATAGATTAACGCAAATTAGAATAAAAGTTTTAACTATTTCTTAATTAAATTGTAACATATCGTTCGTTCTTCTAAATGTCATACTTTAAGAGAAAATTGATTTTCAATTTTTTGTAAGAGAATTATTTGTAGGGTGACCATAATGTTCAAAGTAAGTACCTGTCCATTTTGTAAAGTGCATTCGGAAAGTCATAATATTTGCAGCTAAAAGTACTATATACCTACTAATTACAATTTGGCTTTCCTTATTTTTAATGTAATTTCTATAAAAATAAATAAAACTAGAACATTTATTTAGCTTCAACAGTGTTTGCATAAAATTAAAGGCAAACTAACCGACTAGTAGTATGTTATACATGTAAGTAGTCATCGTATCTAAGGATCACTGTAGCACCAGATTAAACAAATTCATTGTGATAAATAAAACACGATCGGTATAATTATAAAAAAACTATTTACTTCACATAAATGTTACCTTAAAATAGTCTTATATCCTAAAAATACGAAATTGCGAGAGAGCGAAGTAATTTTTAGTGATGAGTGCAACTATATCTCAGATTTAAAAAAAAAATCATTTCCATTTTCGTTTTTAGTTTTTTTTAACTATATTTTTTTTATTTGCTTTAGGCAACTTGGCTCATAGTATTACCTTAAAGAGTAACATCACATAAATAGAAATTACATTAAAAATAAGGAAAACCAAATTGTAATTGGTAGGTATATAGTACTTTTAGCTGCAAATTATGACTTGCCGAATGCACTTTACAAAATGTACAGGTACTTTGTTGAACATTATGGTCACTCTACAAATAATTCTCTTTCAAAAAGTTGAAAATCAATTTTCTCTTAAAGTATGACATTTAGAAGAACGAACGATATGTTACAATTTAATTAAGAAATAGTTAAAACTTTTATTCTAATTTGCGTTAATCTATGAGGTTGAGCCTAGTCAATAAAGCCGAAAATATTGGGCTCTCAGTTCAGACTTTTTAGTCAAATTCGACTTTCGTTTACTTCTTAACAATTAAGTTTTGTGTCCTTATTTCTTTTTAACTAATTCACATAGGTATGTAAGTAAAACATGTTAAAGTCGTATTTATGTATTTCTTCAGATATATTCATGTTTTGCGGATTCCTCAGTACAAACAATAATGAAGTGAGGGCCCTAGATATGCCGCCATAAATCGGTAATGTTATATTTTACAGATTTGGGAATTTCTTAAAATATTTAAGAAATTCTTAACTAAATTCTTAAACAAAAATTATTAACCCAGAGATAGTACTTACTGAGATTTAGGCTATGCCACTTTATGCACGCGTCTGGATTGAGGGCCCACGTTATTTCATCATAACAGTTTTAATTCACGTTTAAGAAATTTATGACCCTATGCTTTAAGTTTTTACTATTTTTAACTAATTTCCCTATAAATCATATTTCGGTACGCAAGGGTTCAAAAAATGGGCCCTCAATCCAGATGCACATCGCGCGATGGCGTAGCGCGTAGTAGTTACTCGTAGCTTAATGCGTAGTAGTTAGCGTAGCGCGTAGCAACTAGTTTCTTGATTTTTACGGTATTGCCTGACAAACTCACACTAGGGCCACTGAAATGGAACTCACACAAGTTAACAGAAACTCACTTATAAGTATTTGTATTTTGTGTGAGTTTCTTTTGAGCGAGCGAGTGAGCGCACTCGGCGCTCCGAATGGCCCTAGTTTGGTGAAGGACCAATCGGAGCGCCGCGCGCCGAACGCGGTCGATGCGTTTGTTCGCTGTGGTAAAAGAAACTCACACGAGGGCCACTGACCATTTGAAGTAGATCTTCTGTACTCGTATTAGTGATGGTACGTCGCAGCTAACGCGTGGCGGACGGTTTAATCCGCCGCCCTTAGGGGCTGACACTTTCAGGTATTTTCGGACGACAGTTTCACTTCTATTTGTTTAAAAGCTTTTAACTGGGAAGTAGCTTTTAGAATACGGTTCTATGAACTGTTCGCTCTAAGTTTTAGTGCGTCATGTCTAACTCCGTTTGTCTTTTGTAGAATTAAACGGCAAACAATTGGACGGCCAGGGTCTGTTGTCCTAGTCTAGAGAAACGAGCAATTCAACGTAATCAAATACATGATTACTAAAAATAGAAGTAGTGCAGTAAATGATGCAAGTCTATAAATATCTATGTCTCTTATTATCATCATCATCATCATTTCAGCCGAAAGACGTCCACTGCTGGACATAGGCCACCCCAAGCTCCGCCACCTCTATTCTGCGCATCCAGCGGATTCCTTCTATTGAAGTTCTATAAAATATTTGTGATAGGCATACCCACAATAAGGTATCGGTTTTATGACGTGTTTAGATAACAAACAAATAGTTTAAATAGACAAGGTGTCTACAAGGTCTCCAGACAAACGAGGTTCTAATGTTTTAACGTGCAGTTAGTAGTTAACGCCAAATCGTTAACAGTGCTCACTAATGTGATATTTAACTAGATAACTCACTTGTCATTATGACTGCATTGTTGAGGTACTTAGTTATTGCTATTCTGGTCTTGTGGACACCGTATCATCCAAATCATCGAGACATTTTTTTTGTGGGATGTCATCAAATGACGTCTCTAGCTTTGGGCGGAGCGGAAGGGCGTGTCAGACTTTCACTGACTAAACCCGGGTTCCTTTGCCAGGCCAGTTGCCTATGCCACGGCCACGGTAAGTCTTTTGAGGTCTTGGGATCTTGGGTTATAAGGACTACCATTTTCAAATGTTCTCTTTAATGTTTTCATCGCCAACAATTCAACTCACCTCCGCGCCCTCGCCATTGTTACACATTATTAAGATTTCACATAAAATATAAATAAATAAATAAATATCTTAGGACAACCAACACACCGTTATCTGATCCCAAACTAGGCAGAGCCTGTACTATGGTAACCAGACAACTGATAAACATACTTATATATTTCTAAATACATACATATTATAGATAAATTACACCCAGACACAGAACAAAATGATCGTGCTCATCACACAAAGATTTGTCCTGGGTGGGAATCGAACCCACGACCTCAGTCTTAGCAGTCAGGGTCACTAACCACTAGACTAACAGGCCAGTCAAAAAAAAAAAAATGATAAAGTCCTTAAATTGTCTGATACACATTCTATTATAAATATACATAATCTAAAATAGTGACGTAAAAATGCTGTCTAAGAATATAAATTATTTAAAAACAAACTGAAAAAAAATTATTATGAATATTATGGAAACAAAGATTAATTTCTACATACCTCTGTCAATTTATACAGAAAATAATACCAAAATCTCTGTTAATAACTTCTAGAACCGAAGTATTGATGTAACTTATCTCTATGAATTCATACCTATACTTTATTCTTACAATGAGAGAGCCCCCCAAACAACACACCAAGACGAGACAGTAACACAGCGCTAAAAAAAACTCACAGATCGTGTTACTGTAACGTATACCCGTGAGCGACTGTCTGACTGACTGGCCGAGGACTCGAACCCGTTATCCCGACACGACCGCAACATACACTTTATGTTTCATTGTCAACTTATGACTGTTATGGGTGATATGATACTCCATATTTTTTATTGGTTTGTATCTTTGATTTTATATGACAATGTTTTTGATTTTATTGTCTATGGCCTATCTATGGGGTCAACTTTCAGTCTGTTTTATATCCAGGGATTTATATTTGTACACGGTGCAACATTTAATGACGAGTCCCGTAAAACCAACAGTAATTCAATTTCTTTTCCATTAGGTTTCAAATCAGAAAATCATCAGCGTCCTTCTATCTTCCACCCATAGGCCCCTTTAGACCGTCGTTGCCAACAACGTCGATATAATGCATGGAATTAGTAGCTACTTTAAAGATATTGTGTTAGTTGTTCATTGTACGTTAGGAAACAGATGACGATCTCCGTACTTATTAGCAAACAGGAAATCACTGCTGTCAATCCCCTCACAACCATCGATTACAAAGATTGAAATTGTGCCTAACTGGTACAGGATGCCTATTACCAGCCAGGCACAAATTACCACCGTTTTCTAACAGAGTAATGACGCATTTCCCTAATTCGAGACTGAGGCCTATCCACGAGCAGCTAACAAGCAGTTAACACGCTGTATATTTCAATTACATGCCCTTATACAGAACTGGAACACTTTTTGCCCGCACTGGGGAAGGCAACATTTGTATACAGGCTGTGTTCTTGCTCAACGTTACTGGCGCACAATTTACATAACAATTTAATTGAACATTTGTTATGTATTGTCGTGCTATTAACTAACAGACTAGTTTCTATTTGGATCATAAATCTTGCTCTAATTGTATGCGAATTGCCTGGAGCTAACATAGTTCTTTCGTCATAGTTGTAGTAGTTTGTTTTGGTTTCAGTTGATACAGGATGTAATTTAGTGTGTAGGGGCACTGACACGGAGCGATAGCCGGCTGACCTCTGCTAAGTAAACAGAGAAGACACTGTGACTGCAATATCCTACTTTAGGCAAGCTTCTGGCAGAGATATTTTATTTACGATTAAAATAGAGTCACTAATAACAAGACCGAAGATAGAGCTGTTTTAAACTCCTACATATTTTCTTAAAAGGGTGTAACAATTGAGGAATTTGAAGTTTATAAACAAACAAAGTCGTGGGCAAAACCTAGTAACTGCAATATAATGTAATCAAACATTAAATCATGTACAATCAGACAATTAAATCAACGTACACTCTCAAAACTCAGCTATAAATCATAGCGAACTCTAATCTGTAGGCGCACAATCGTCGTAGCGCCGTATAAGGCAATAGAGTGCCTGACCAAATTAGCGAGTGGAGCATAGGGGCCGCATTCTTACGGACAACCTTGAACCAGTTGCGCGGGCGCACGGGCGCACGCCGCCAGTAGGGCTGCCGGGTGCCCTGAGGCTCCAGGGAATGAGAAAGTGCTGAGGTGATTAATGCTGTGACAGTGGTTTGATTAAGTGATTAAAGATTGAGTTAGTTTATGTGTACTTTTTGTAGTAGGCACCTAAGATTTGACAAACGTAATGACAATAATTAATTGTGACTATTTATGTACACAATACACAATCAAAAAATAAATCAATATCATACCCGCAGGCACACTAAACTCAATCAATCGTGTTGTATTGCCAGTGACACACCACATTATTGTTACGGCAACACTGCACTCATTTGTCACGAACGAAAGCTTTCATATATTCGTTTAGTTGGACCTTTAATGGCGTCATCAATAATTAATGGGATACTGTCTTGAAATCAAATGTGAAACAATGATATTAATGTTTTTATAATTTATTAGAATAGGCTATTTGTTTGAAGATTTAAGTGGAAATTATTAGATTAAATTCCACACACATGGATACTATTGGTTTGATTTTATGCTGAAAAAGGGAAATAACGGAATTAGTTTACTATTTAGCGCAATGAAATGTCAAAACATGTTATCAAACTTTTCACAAAGCTTCGTGCTACCCCTGTTTGTGCAGGAATACGGGTACTAATCGCATTGGACGTGCGCAAGAGTGCCCTACGCGAGCATTTCGCAACTCCGCAACTCTGACCCGGCACTACGTCAATTAGTCCAATATGGTATCAAAATTATACTTCATAGTTTATGTTCTAGGTATTACTGCCAGCGCTGATTACGTTTACCTAAGTACTAGAGGGTTTAACTAGAAACTATGTATAAAGTTTAGATACAATTAAATGATTTAAAAAAATGTAACGTAGAAGGTCATTACGTAACTTTATGCAACTTTTGTTTTTCATTTCTTAATGCGCCTGGCCAGCCTGTTCTTGACTTGGATCTGAACTGTTAATAAACCTCTAGATGTTTAAATGCTAAAGCGGTACATATTCTGGAAAAAATCACGATAGATTTCATTCATGTGACCTGAAAATAGTTTTGGTATGGAACGGAGTAAGTACTAAAGTACGAATTCCGAAGTAAATTTAGGAGAACATTGTAAAACAATCCTGTTGTAAATAGGTCTTGAAAGTCATATTATCAATGAAAACTAAGATACCTACGTAGGTATCTTAGTTTTCATAAGTGGCGAATTCTGCTCGCAAAGTTGGTTGCAAATGACCAATCCGCATAAATAATGATTATATATGATAAGATCATCTCAGCATAGTTTACAATCTCGCTTATGGTTATGACTAAGATCCCACAGTGATACTGTATCAGGATCAGATTAGATCATAATCATTCTGTTACAAAACACACGATTTTTATCTTTTCTTTCCCAAAGAGTCAATATAGCTATTAAAATTGTGAATATAAGGCTAATGGCGGAATATTGAATAACATTAGGATTCGCTAACATTTAATTATGGATCAAAGATTTCGAGTGGGCCGACAGACGATCACTTACAACTGCCAAGGACTCTCCTTGTGTTATTCAAATTAAGTTTGTTTTGAAAAGATCTCTTTTAAGATTATTATGTAGCTACTTATTAAATTATAACGTTGAATATGTATTGGCATCGTCATTATTCCTAAAAGCGAACTGTGCGTATCATAGCCGTTTTGGGAGTCATCAACGACGTCAGGATACAGCTCACAAAAGTTGTGATTGCTAGTTATCGATAGTTCATTCCACGACGACGCGCCCCTCTACGTCCCTTTCCTTTGTTTTTAACCACTCTCGGTACAATTGTCAAAGAGTGGGGCGCGTCTTCATGGTGTGAACTATCTATAATCGCGCCTAAATTGTTCCGTGTCATGCCGGACGTAAAGAATAGCAGCACCCCATTTCTTCCCGTGGTTGTCGTAAAAGGCGACTAAGGGACTTACTAGAGAATGGGCAGCAGCGTTCTCTATGCATTTTACCACCATACTGCGATCGCCAATCCGCCTGCTAAGCGTGGCGATACTGGCTAAGCCCCCCAAATTAGGGCAAGCCTATTTCCATCAGTGCAGGTCTTATTGCTGAAATGATGACGATGACTAGTTAGTCTGCTCTTCTCATCAAGTTTGCTGTTTGATGCAACAAAAGAGATCGTAAAACGTCTGCAAAATTAATAAAATATATTTTGATCATGATTGCAGATTATATTCCAAGAAACATGAGCAAGACTGGTGAACACACTGTAGCATCCTTAGAAGTCAATTCAGAGGTCGCTCAATGACACGTTATGATGATAATTATGTTCTCTCTACTTGTTGTTCCTCTAATCCGTGACAAATCCAAGGTAGTAATGTAGTATGTCTGGGAATGATCCAGGTCGCGCGTCGCGTGTCTAGACAATTATAAACAATAATGTGCACTAGGTGGGCGTGTGATTAACTGCGCGGGCGCACGACTCGCCCCCCGCGTATTTAACATGTAAATGATTACTTGATATGTTAGATAAATCATCAGCCTATGAATGCGATTTGCAAGTTTAACTGAAGTAAAAAATATATCATGTTTTATGGGAGTTGTAAATTATTGTGTTGCGTGTCTTGACTGCTTGCTGATTTTATATTCGAAGGGACAGTAGCTTAAATCTAACAGCTTAATATTATTGCTGCACATTACTGAGAACGCTAACTGGAAATTAAAATTAACTCAGTAGCGCAATAATGTTTGAAGCAAAATCAGCCGCTAAGGTATAACGATCCAAAGTATTCATAAGATGAAGGTCCACTTAACCATTAATGTCATATTGTATCAAATGCTCGGAACCAGAGTCCATCACATCCACCTTTATCTCACAATGTCTGGATTTTTTTTAATAAAGAACCGAAAACATGAATGTAATGTCATCCGCCATTCAAGATGCGCCTGCGCCTGTGTCTGTGTGGCCATTTCCAAGCTATCTGACTTCGCAATCGTTCACAGGTAAACTTTTTAACATTTTTATATGAACCAATATAGTGACATTATGTAGAAACGATGTAGAATTGAACATGGGCGTACCCAGGGGGGGGCAGAGGGGGGCAGCTGCCCCCCCCTAGAGTTTGGTAACGACCCAACTAACTACTACTTTTGTCAATAAAAATGAAGAGCAATTTTTGCTATTTGTAATAAAATATAGAAGTTTTAAAATAATTTATATATACAAGCATATTTTTCAGTTTTTTTTAAAACTATTATTTGTTTTTTAGCGTGATTCGAATTTTGTGACGTATGTCAGCGTAGTTTTCGTATTTTTATTTTATGTGACGTACATAATTATGTCAGCCTAATTTTTGAAGACGGTTTTTTTTGCTATCGTGATAATCCCCGCAAGGATAATGGCACAAATTTATTAAATTATTGTATTGTAATCAGTCCTTGTAAGTAAGCCAAATTTTTGAAGGGGGTCAAATTATATTTATAGTTTCCGTTACATAGGCACATACTAACAACATACATATGTATGAAGCTAATAAAAACGTGTTGAAAATCGAGCAACACACCCATTACACCTATTTGCTAGCAGCAGCGCTGCAAGCAAAAATAACGTTAATTTCGGAAGCCGGTGTCTTTGGATCTGTTTTTTAATTTTTTGCCACTGACTTCCGAAATTAAAGTTATTTTTCACTTTGTAGTGTATTTTTGGAAGCCGGTTGTTTTTTTTGCAAATTCTTTTTTATCTGGCCTGCACTAATTCGTATACCATTACTGGCCAAGTCAATAGCAGTAACAGGAAGTAAAGTATTACAATATCAACACGCTGATATCAAAGTGGATTAAATACGTATTATCGAAGCCAACGCAAAAACTATCAAAGCAAAGTCAATAAAATTTATATGGAACCCTTTTTTTTTTTTTTTTTTCAGGATGGGAAATCATCAAATGACTTCTCCCGCTCTGGGCGGAGCGGGAGGGCGTGTCAGACTTTTACTGACTAAAACCCACCCGTGTTCCATCAGTTGCCCATGTGCCAGGGTCACGGTATCTCTTTCGAACAATCACGCGACCCCGGCAGGCATCGGTCCTAGTAGACCCCTACACTGCTGCTGACATCTCTTTGAGGCGCGCGTGGAACACTGCGCGCCGTCGACCCGAGCCTGGTCCTTACCGGGCGGCGAGCTACCCATTGCTCGCCACCCGCAAGCTCGCGCCTACGGTGGCCGGGAGTCCGCTATTGACTCCCGACGCCCGGGGCGTCTCCTCCTGCGGCGGCTAGGGACGTGAGGGCGCAGAGACTGCCACTCCCTCACGCGCCCCGCCTCCTCCTTCGCGAGCATTACTGCTTCGCAGAAGGAGGTGACGGCTTCCCATTCCCTCTCGCTCCGTACCATGACTCGCACCAGGGCCGGACGCGAGAGGTCGCCGCCGCATATGGAACCCTGAAGCCATAACCTATCTATTAAAAAACGATTTTTTTTAAATCAATCAGAAAATAATACACTGGAACAAAGAACCACCTAATTTTTTGAAGTCGGTTAACAATTACAATTCCCTGCTGCACCCGTCCCAAAAATATAACAGTCTAAAACGATTTTTTTGTGTGTGGAAAATCATCAAATGACGTCTCCCGCTCTGAGTGGACCGGAAGGGCGTGTCAAACGTTTATTGACTAAAACCCACCCGGGTTCCTTCAGTTGCCTATGCCAAGGCAACGGTAACTCGTTCGAACAATTCCACTGCCCTGGCAGGGATCGGTCCCAGCTATATAATATAAATACTGCTGGCATCTCTTTTAGGCGCGAGTAGAACACAACGCGCCGTCAAAACGGGTTCTTACCGGGTGGCGAGCAATGGGTAGCTCGCGGCCCGCAAGGCGCACCTACGGTAGCTAGGAGTCCGCAATCGACTCCCTACGTCCGGGGAGTCTCCTCCTGCGGCGGCTAGGGGCGTGAGGGCGCAGAGACTGTCTCTCCCTCATGCACTCCTCCTCCTCCTTCGCGAGCATTACTGCTTCGCAGAAGGAGGTAATGGCTTCCCATGCCCTCTTGCTCCGTTCCATGGTCTGTACCAGGGCCAGACGCGTGAGTTCGCTGCCGGCGATCCCCTCCACGAGGATACGGTAGTGCTCCGGCCAGGCAGGGCACACCTCCACCGTATCTTCCAGACGATCCACACAGTGATAACACGAGGGCGTTTCCTCCCACCATATCCGGAACAGAATCCTCTCGAAGCAGCTGTGTCCGGTGAGGACATGCGTAAGGCGGAAGGTGAGGACACCGTGGCTCCTTTCTAGCCACTCCTCTAAGAGGGGACTACCCGCCGCAATAGTGGCATGCCCAAATCTAAAACACTGGACACACAGGCGTTCCGCTGAAGAAGGGAGTGAAAATTTAATCGATTCAGCTGAAGAAATTGCTGCGGCTTTGAACCTTTAGCTGCGTTGATCTAAGATAGCAAGCCGCCAGTAACAGACAGAGTGCAAATCAACCAGCTGCCTACTGTAGCGAACCTGTTAGCCATTTTTTCGTCGCTCGTTATGCGTGCCCTATTTGGATTCGTTATCATCTTATTCGGCAAAAACCATTCACCAGCGTTTATTCTTTCATTGTTGTACCCTGCTCAAATAATCAAAATTACAGTTCCAAAATTACAAAAATGTATGGAGGAAGTATCTAAATTTTATGAATTAGTAGGAATCACGTCTGAAGCCAAACTATGGCGCACTTTTTGGATGAATAAGCAGCAGCATGACATTAAAAGCATTGGAATAACAGAGTTAATAAAGGAGTAGCAGAATCTTTTTACCCGAAGGTGAAGAGAGCTCTAGAAATTTTACTGGCAATAAATACATTATTCCACCGCTACATTTGAAAGGTCATTTAGCACACTCAGACGAGTAAAAACGTAGCTAAGATCGACCATGATTGAAGTAGATTAAATGGGCTTTGTATGCTCAGTGTACACAGAAAATTTGTTAACGCTGTGGGCGATTATTTCACGAAAGACGTCACAAACCGTCGAAAGTTACTTTTAAAATACCTATTGTATATTTAAAGAATTAAAAAAAAAACCTATTTAAATTTATTTATTTGACTAAGTGCTTATAAAAATCTAGTTTGCCCCCCCCTGGCCCGGAACCTGGGTACGCCCATGGAATTGAATTATTTAACGATCGAACGACCGGCCAGCCGTGGAAGGAGATAATTTAATTTATTTATTTTAACAATTTCATCGTGAGTTATGGGAGAGCTTTACATGGCGCGACTGTGAATGTGGTTATGATTATGAGGAGTTTATTAATGTGGTGTGGTGTTACGTTGATTTTTGGAAATAGGTACTTTATTTGCCGCTAAAGAATCTGACTGAACCTTTTGGAGACTTGCGAATCATCTTTATAGTAGAGCGTTTCTTATAGCTCATAAATTATCTGTGTAGGTAAAGTATTATAGAATTTTCAAAAGCAATATTAGGACTTGTACCTTTGCTCAATATTGATCTGAATATTCTACCAGTCCCAAAAGTCTACTTCCAAAAGCAGTCGTTCCGTCATATCGTAAGATCTAAACGCGTTCGATACCAGGCGCACAGCACACAGCAGGAGGCAAAGTGAGGCGTTGTACTAACGGATAGTAATCGATACCTTACATTATTTACGACACACGACCGCCGATAGTCTTTTATTTGCGCTCCTACGCACACGATATGAAAGTTAAGAATATGATCGCGCTTTGATTTATCGACGGAGCCTGTAAGGAGGATTAATACAATGTTTACTAGGCGAATTGATCACAGGGTTTATGAATAGCAAGACGAGCCTTTATGCAAAGGGAGGCGTGGGATGTTGGGCTGTTTAAGAGATGTTCTTAAGTATTAACGTTAAGGGTTTTTCTTATGTTATAGATTGATAAATAGAGGAAGGGTCGACTGACGAAAAGTGGTTAGCACGGCTAAAAGGATTTCCTGATACGTTGCCCACTATCGACGAAGTAGAGGAGTCTTTTTTGTGCTTAGAATTTCAAAGACTCTAGTGCTCCACACTGGAGCAACAACAATAGTGCAACTACAAGGTATGATGCTTTTCTTTTAGTTTCTAGTGAAAGCTAAACCAGAAAATTTGAAACTGCAGCGGTGGCTGAATCTTGAAATAACGTTGAACCCCGTAAATAAAGAAAAATAAAACACATTCGCAAACAAATCACTTGATATGGAAATGTCTAGCAAACTAATGATATGCTAAAATATACAAACCACCAATAAAGTTATAGTTACGCAGCAGATCGGGTGAACGAACCAATGAACGAGATGCTTCATATTAATATGCAAACACTGGCAACATTAACACCTCTCTGTTTACGACGATATCCCGATAGTATCGCACCAAACAGATCTTATATCAGAATTTTAAATAAAAATAAATTTAAATTTGATCGGATTGATTAAACGGTTTCGTTTGCGCCTCGCCCATTCAAATTAGGAGCTTTTAAAACATTATCAACCTTTATAACAGCTTAACTAATGTTTATTTTTAAAATTGGTGTTTTATGGCTGACAATACAAATGAGGTTGTGATTAAGACTGTGGTCAATAATCATGCATGAAAACGCAGTTAACGCAACGATTGGAATTTGGAACATTCACGTTGATGGCTAAGATTAAGGATGGTAGAAGAGAACGTTTCTGGTCCCTGTCTATAATAAATTATACATATTTCATATTGTTTTATACATATTTCATATTGTTTTAAGTTTTATTGCAGTTATAACAACCACTATGTTGACACTGAGACTTCAACTTGCTTACCTATGTCTTATAT
This sequence comes from Aporophyla lueneburgensis, assembly GCA_932294355.1. Classification (NCBI taxonomy): domain Eukaryota; kingdom Metazoa; phylum Arthropoda; class Insecta; order Lepidoptera; family Noctuidae; genus Aporophyla; species Aporophyla lueneburgensis. The sequence goes on from OW028753.1 coordinate 29,211,637, forward strand.
TTTATCCCTACCGTGTGGTGCTGGACGTAAGGAATAGCACCATCCCATTTCTTCCCGTGGGTGTCGTAAAAGGCGACTAAGTGACTTACTAGAGAATGGGCAGCAGCGTTCTCTATGCATTTTACCAGCATACCGCGATCGCTAATCCGCCTGCCAAGCGTGGCGATTATAGCAAACCCCCCAAATAGGGGGAGGCCTATGTCCAGCAGTGGACGTCTTACGGCTGAAATGATGATGATGTCTTGGACAGTGGCTTAGAGACATGTCTCATCGTGACTATTTTAAGCAAATTAGTGAGCGGAACCTATGAGTGAGATTAACATAATTTCAAGATTATCAACTTAATACTTATTGAGTCAGATAGCCTCATTAATTTGTTTGATTGAAGCGACAACACATTTCTTCACTTCAAAATTACTTTCACGGTGGTTTCTTGTTATCCTTTTCATAAATCCGTTATATCTGAGCGTAGGCTTCCGGGGTAGAATCCTTGACGTCACCGGAGCCTGGCCGGATTACTTTCAGTTAATTAAGCAGCTAAACAATTTGCTGGTAACTTCACGACGACCTTAATGGCGGCTCCGGTTACACCCCGTGTCTAATTCCTAAAACGAGTTAATTTTGAACTGTTCCTAAGGTGAGGGTAAGGGATGCTTCGAGGCAATTGTAATAAGCCTAAGTATCGTCTTTAAGGTTAATCAGCTACAACTGAATATCACTGAGTGTCGAGGAGTTAAACTTGAGTATGATTCCGACCTGGTTGAAATGTTAAAATTTTCGTGATAATTAAGTATAAAGGATCCTGTTGAGGTGCAGCCTAAACATGGGGTTGCTGGCGTACTCGGTGGTTCCTGGATCAGTTCCACTTCTAATCTGTATACTGGATTATCTTTGTACCATGGTACACAGAGAATCCAGTAAAAAGGTTATAACAGCTATCTTTATTGACAAATCATACTGGCCGTTGCATATCCTTAACAACGAAATAATCTAATAAGACTTAATATAATTAACATGCTTGACAGGTCTATAAATTCAAAATTGGTTACCTTGACTTTGTGTTAATAATGTCACTGTTCGGCGGGAACGAGGTTCTTTGTACTTAAACCACACCATTATATATTTTATTATCACCCGCCATCTTATTTTTATGATTCCTAGAGATTCTATTACTTATGTATATCAAATGTCATAAATAAAATATACCAGATTGATATTCAATGATAGTTAAACGTCCTCTAAAGCATCCGCTGCCGATATGTTTGCAAATTAGTCGAATTGACACGTCTTCGGAGCTCGGCGTCGGCAGAATTAGTAATGAGGCGTTTTACTACCTTACTGCTAACTACCAATTAGTTGGCATTCCTAGTAATAGAGCAGTAATATGTAGATGTGTGCGATTTGAAGCAGCACTCGTCTGCTGCCTTCGGAATATGGAGATGCCTTTTATTGGAAGAAGCTTCAAGTGGTTTATAGAGGCTCAACCCTCTATAAACTTGCCTCTAGAAGCTTCCATGTTGGATGTGAGGTCATAAATATTGTTTTTAGTAGTTTGGGTTTGTTTTTCCTGCGAAAGAAAGTTAATATATCTACAGCCTTAATGTGAAACGAAAATTCCTTTGCTGCTTTTTCAGTATATGAAATATCGAACCCTATGAGAGTGTTTCAGAATCACGATACGCTACGAGCTTTATGAAACCTTAGATCAAAACGGTTCAAGACAAATTATGCAACACTATACTCCATCGCTTTACACCCTAATCTGCATAAAGCTTAGTTGTTGCCTATCGTTTAGTTTAAAGCGTAGGCGTGATCAACGAAACCAATGATTAACATACACAAACAAATAGACACAGAACAACTTTCCGATCCCTCCCTATTTTAATGTCGGTCCTTTCAATCCAAAAGTGCCGAAATACTACATTTTTAATTCGTCGCGACCCAAAACTCTTGCAATATCGGCTTGTACGCAGTCACAGCTGACCACCTCATGAATTATGTAGGGCGCGTACTCACTGGCCGTTTGTACGACTACTCGTATTTATTTGTCGATGTATCGATACGTATTCCGAATAGATATTCGATATTTTTGCCGATTATCCGCGCCGGCCTGGGAACAGGAAACTGACATGTGTCATGATGATTTATAGTTTTAGTTGGGAGTTGTTAGATAAAGTTTTTCGTCTTTCAAATTTCAATAAATTACGTATTTCCATGTTCGAATGGCAGTGGAATTTGTGGCATACAAATAGCAGTGGATATATTTTTCTGAATTCCTCTACTAACGTCATAGGAGGTAGAACTGTTGAACGATGGTACTTAGAAATTGTTGAGTAGGACTCTTGTTTATGATTCAGTATGAATATAACATTCAGGTGAGTTTAGGTATCGATGGTGTATTTTAAATTACCATGTAGTATATTATTAAAGTAATTTGCTTTCTGTATCACGCTGAGCTTTTATTTGCGTCTCTCGCTCTACTAGATATATGTATAACAGCACAATCAGAAAGGATATTCACTGTCTTTAAAAAAACTTTTTAACAAAAAATTAAACCGCCGAAAAAACTGAACAGCAAAAAATAATAAACCTTAAAATTATGAGTCGGCGCTTTGAGTGATCTTTGTTCATTGATTTTTCAGCGCCGCGCCGACTCAAAATTTAAAGGTTTATTATTTTTTGCTTTTCAGTTTTTTCGGCGGTTTAATTTTTTGTTAAAAGTTATTATTTTATATTTTTTTGTGGCTTGAATGTACTAATAATACTTGGCAAGGTGTACCACATCCAATGAAAAAAGAATTATCAAAATCGGACTACTCTGTATAAAGTTATGCGTGGTTACACATTACAATCAGTGAGTAAACAATCAACCATCCCCTGTTTCCCAAACCTTAGGGATCGATTTTGTTTTCCAAATTTATATGCGACCACCTTGGGAGTATACCCTTTCCAATAAAAAAAGAATTATCACAATCGGACTACCATGTACAAAGTTATGGTGGTCATACATAAAAAAAAAAAATATACGCGTCGAATTGATAACCTCCTCCTTTTTTTTCGTTGGTTAATGATAACCTCCTCCTTTTTTTTTCGTAGGTTAAAAAGGAAAACTTGCAGAATGTAGTAAAAACATCTGTTATACTATAAAATCAACGAGAGCATCGGCTGGGTAATGGGTGTTAACGCGATCAGTCGCGCGTGCGTCGTTCTAGTCGCGCGATTTGTGCCGCGACGCGTCGTTAGTCGCGGCGCATACCGACCGCTTAATTTCCGCGTGATCGCTCGCAAACGACCTTTGTGCACAGATTAGTTTCAAAATTGCCAAATGTTTTTTAGTGAAAAATGTTCACTTGTTTCTAGTGGCTGTGACTCCTATTTCGAAAAACGGATGAAAAAGAAATGGATAGTGGTCTCGTTTCATTTGCTTTGTTTTATGAATGTGTCTGATCTTATCGTAGTATAAAACAAAGTCGTTTCCCGCCTCCGTACGTTTAGATGTTTTAAACTACGCAACGGATTTTAATTCGGTTTTCATCATTAGACAGAGTGATTCAAGAGGAAGGTTTATAATCTTATATATATAAAAATCGTGTGTCACGATGTATGTTGCCAATAAACTCCAAAACTACTGAACCGATTTCAATCAAATTTCACATGTACCCATATTTTGGTCTAACTTGAAAGGTAGTTTTTATCTCAATTACTGATCTCAATATTTGCAAATTAAATGTTTTTTTATAGAACAATGTGTGTTCATTGGTTAGTTCTATCAATTCCTAATAGATGGCGTGGGTTTCAATTTCTAGAGAATCTTCTTTACATGTTTAGATCTTTTAAACTACGCAAAGGATTTAACACAGTTTTCACCAATAGACAGGTTGAATCAAGAGGGAGGTTTGTAAGTATAATACGCGGGCGAAGCCGCTTGGAAAAGCTAGTAATATGTATAATACGATGGCGAAGCCACTGGCAAAAGCTAATTCTTAATATTAATTAGTTTCTGATAATGAAGTATTCTTCTTAATTACTTACATTACTTCTTAAACAAAGATGGCAAAGATTTGCTCTAAACTATGAGCTTTTACGGAAGTTTTCACGAGATAATACCACGTGATAGTCTCCTTAAGAACTACGATTACACTCACATTTTGCAAGCAGAAGTCCAGCTCGCGGAACTGAAACCTCAACTCATCACTGTAGTCCATAATAAGAACGAATAACGCTCCATTACGTGGAGGCTGGCTTATTCTGTAACAAAGTGTAGCGCAGTCGGAACGGTGCGCCCGGTAGCCAGTAACGCGCCGTCCCACACTGGTCCCAAATTAAAAAAAAGTGGACATTGATAGTAGACCGCTGATATTTTTTTTTATTGTTGATATAATGATAACAGATAAGGCAAAAAAATATTATTGTCCTACTTCAAATACTTTTCTCTATAAAAAATATTTCTTTTTTTTTTGTATGGGAGTGATTACATTTTACTCAATTTCTCAAAAACCTTAAGCGATGTCGAGATGGCATTCACATATGTTAGAAAACTAATAATTCTGAGTATTTGGCTCGAAGAAACTTATTGCTTATCTCTGCGTACTTTCGAGATAATAGTGACAGAAAATAACAATTTTTTTTAATGTTAATTGTTCGTTTTTTTTTAATCATAGCCTTACTCATATCGCAATAGGTCCGCTGGCCAGCAAAATGGAGCTTCGACGCGAGTTTGCCGGGATAACAAGATGGCCGCCTCTCATGACGTAACGTAATACGGTCACGAATCGCGCGCGTACACCTCACTCAGTGTACAACTAAATGTGGTTGCGATAAGACGTGTCCTTATTTTTTCTGTGCGCTTGAAGAAATGCTTGTTGTTTGTTTGTTTTGTTATTGTTGTATTTTGAATCTTTGGATTTTAAAATCAAATAATTTTTGTTTGTCTTTCTTTCGTCGAATTTGTTTTCGTAATTTTTTTTGTTAAAATCAAAGTCACTTTGTCTTTGATATCTTTGATTCTAATTTGTTTTCAATTTTCCTTAAAATTATAATATGTCCGCATTTGTCACCAACTTAGACTTATACGTTGTTCTTAAATCAGGAGGTGGTTTTAAAAATGTCGAATTTTTATTTAATGCCCTTATTGAACGTATTGGTGTTGAATTGTCTTCCGAAGATTTGAGTAATATTAAATTATTTTGTCGTAATTTTTCAAGTAATATCTCAAAAAGATGGTCTGCTTCCAGTAGAGCTCAAAAGACCTTTCTTAACAAAAATTCAGACTGGTTACAATCCCAAATAGTTTGGCCAAAATGTCAACATATCGATTTAAGCAGCATTTTTAAAGTTGCCGAGGAAGTAATTCCAAATTTCGAAACGCAAGTGGATACTCATCACAAGTCCGCATGGACAATGGTACAAGTAAAAAACCATTTGTTGATATATCTGATAAACAGAAGAAAAGGCGTTCTCTAACACTTCTAGATCACACAGAGGAGGAATTAGTTTATGCTTTATGTGCCAAATTAAAAGAGTCTAAAAAAACAAAATTAGCAGCTATATTAAACGAACTCAGCCAAAACAAGGAAAAATGTGAGATGGTACATGATGTACTATTCGCTAAAAAGACTGACAAACCGTGTTTACCAGATGATAAAACGTTAGCGCTTTACACCTCAACAAATTTGTCAAAATGGCAATATCGAAATTTAAGAACTATTCTTGCTTCAGAGAAAATGTATGGTCTTCCATCCTATCAAAAGCTCCTGGAAGCTAAAAAAACTTGTTATCCTCCAGAGTCAGACATAACTGTAACTGAATCTGATGCTAAGATAAGACTTCAATCGCTTCTAGATTTGACAACTAATAGGATATTAAAAACAATTCAGCACAACTCTGCCGACAAAAAATCGCTAAAACTAATAAGCAAATGGGGTTTTGACGGGTCATCTTCTCAAAGTAATTATAAACAAAAGTCACACTCCGACACTAAAATTGACGATTCTTCAGTTTTCATGATTAGTTTGGTTCCGCTTCGTTTGGAAGAAGAGAGTGGTACTATCTTGTGGCAAAATCCTGCTCCCTCTTCAACAAACTATTGTCGTCCAATTGGCTTTATATTTGCAAAAGAAACAAATGAATTGATAAAGAAGGAAAGTGCATCCTTAGAGGAAGAAATTCGTAATCTTGTTCCCACAATTGTAGATAATTTTGATATTAAACATGATGTGTACATGACTATGATTGATGGGAAAATTTCTACTGTGATTTCCAATACTTCTTCTGCAGCTGTTTGTAATATTTGCAATACCCCACCTAGCAAAATGAATGACTTGGGCTTTGTATCCAAAAGACTCATCAGAGAAGATATGTATAAATATGGTCTGTCTTCGCTTCATATGTGGATAAGATGTATGGAATGTATTTTACACATTTCGTACAACTTAGACTTCAAAAAGTGGGCTGCACGAAAAGAAGATAAATTGTTAAAAGAAATTAAAAAGAATTTGACACAAGAAGAATTCCGGGAAAGAACTGGTTTGTTAATTGACGTAGTAAAACAGGGATTTGGTACAACCAATGACGGTAACACGGCAAGAAGGTTTTTTGAAAATTATGAAGTATCTGCTGAAATAACGGGTATCCACCCTGATTTAATCAAGAGATTTGCAGTCATTTTACAAACAATTTCATCTGGTCAACTTATTAATACCAACTTGTTGATACACGGTGCTGATATTTGTGAAAATTTCTCCTTTATTCCGATAGGCATGCTTTCCGAAGAAGCTTCCGAAGCGAGGAATAAAGATTTCCGGAATGTTAGAATGGCACATACAAGAAAAATCGGTAGAGTTCAGACTAATTTAGACATTATCCACAGCTTTCTAATTAGCTCAGATCCTTACATCAGCCATATCAAACCAAAGTTTGCTCGTTTACATAAACAGTTGTTTCCAGAGGCTAGTGCTTTGGTCTTGAACAATGAATTGCTTTCGTTGGAAAACGAGGAAATAGAGATTTCTCAAGAGAATATAGACCCAAATATTAATCTTTCACCATAATATTTTTTCAGAATCGTTTGTGAACATATTCAACTTTATGTTTGCAGCTTAATATGTCTTCATTTTGATTGTTTTTTAGAACTGATGAAAGTACTCCTTCAGAAAGGTCATAGCTTTTCAGTCATTAGTGAGCCCCCATAACCTCGTTTACAGAGAAGTCTCTTTTTACTTATTTGACATTACGCATACATTATAATTATGTGCTAAAGTAAGGCTATGATTAAAAAAAAGCAAAAAATTAACATTAAAAAAAAATGTTATTTTCTGTCACTATTATCTCGAAAGTACGCAGAGATAAGCAATAAGTTTTTTCGAGCCAAATACTCAGAATTATTAGTTTTCTAACATATGTGATTGCCATCTCGACATCGCTTAAAGTTTTTGAGAAATTGAGTAAAATGTAATCGCTCCCATACAAAAAAAAAAGAAATATTTTTTTTACAGAAAAGTATTTGAAGTAGGACAATAATATTTTTTTGCCTTATCTGTTATCACTGTATCAACAATAAAAAAAAATATCAGCGGTCTACTATCAATGTCCACTTTTTTTTAATTTGGGACCAGTGTGCGTCCGGCGATAATTTATGCCGTAATTAAACCGGTTATTGCCGCACCAAGAGCATTGCGCTGCACGCACGGCACCGCACGGAAAATAATGCCGATATATTTTCGTTTGGAGTTCGGAACGGTATTGCAGTTTCAGTAAGTTTTTCAGTTAAGTTGTATTTAGGGACTTGATGACGTAGTCTTAGCATATTCTGTTATATATTGCAGGCTCTAGAGTAAACATATGTATACGTAGGAATATCGTGCTTATATTTAGGTCTGTCTAGTGTTCGCTGGGTTCGATTCGAAGTGTTATTGTGTTTTCCTATATGGAATTTCTTAGTAGCAGCCAAGAATTTGGATTTGTAGCCGGTTGATGGCAATAGGCTCGTCCCGGCCTATTACATGGGACTTAAACGTAACTAGCGAAATGTGGGTGTTCTTCAGGCACATCTGTGCCCACCCCTTCGGGGAAACAAAGCGTGATATTTTCAATTCCATCTAAACACATGCATAGAAGAAAACGTCCTTACTAATACATTGTAAAGCACAGTACTGTCACAGTTACTCCACTCATTTAAATAGTTAATTACAAATTTACATTGTCACTATTTAACACCAGTTTCCACAAATGAAACTTAATTTCTGAATTAACTCGATACTTAATTCCGTTCATTTCGAAACTGGAGTGGCTGTCAGTTTGATTGGCATGCGCACCGCAAGCGCAGTCGATTCGGGCCTAAATTAAATAATTGTAAATGATCATCGAGCTTGTCAACTCAATACGTCAGCTCATGCTGCAAATGAGGACAGTGTACATCCTCGGTTATACGATATTTATTGAGAATCACATTCTTTGACGTTGAACAGTTTTGGTATATTTTTTTGGTCACAAATATCTCTCCTGAATTACAGAAGGATATTAATAACAAATTACAGAAAATACTGTTTAGTCAATACCAGGAAAAAAAGCTTATATGCAGGTTGTGACTTACGAGTTGTAGGTCGCAGATTCGAACCCAGACTGACGCTCTACTTTGTTTAAACTCACTCATCTCCACCGCTCTCAAAACTGTGAAGGAAAACATCGTGAGGACACTGGCATGTCCAAGAACCGAAAATTCGAAGACATGTGACATCTGCCAACCCACACTGGACTTGCGTGGTGGATTACGGCCCAGTCCTCACCGAGAGGAGGCCTGTGGGAACGTAATAGGCTGATTATGATGAGAATTATATTCTATGAAAGCTCACTAATAAACTGCCAGATTAAGCGAAGTTAAGCTTCAAAAAAACAAATTATTACCTAACAAGAGTTTTACCATCCATTTTTTACTAAAAATGTATCGTATGGCATATACTCGCTCCTAAGTACATATTTGTTTAATCAGTTGATAGCACGCGCCTGCGCAAATAGACAAACATACTGACTGGCTGTCCGTTTGTACAGTGCATAGCTGTGATTGGTTGCTGGCTGCCGTTCGAGATGCCGCGTCTTGTGTGCACTACTTCTTATTCTACTGGGCACATTGAGAATGCGGTACAGAGGGTTATAGGGGACACAGTTGTTTTGAGATAGCAATACTTTAGTTAATCCAGAAAGGAGTCGGTTCAAGTCGGGGGTTTGATAGAAATAAAATGTTTATTTATGTAAGTCGATCTTTTGGGACACTTTAACAAGTCAATATTTTGTTGCCCAATAATTTAAAAATCGCCGGAATTTCCTAGCGCACTGTTCCCTGGAAGAAATGCTGAAACAAACTCGGGGGTCATGGTCACTTTTAAAGTCCAAACAATTATTATTGTATGTTAATCTCGAAACATAATTAAGTAGGTACCGTTAATCGCCTTTTTTGGGCCACTTATCAATTCCTTTTGGTAAGGACCTTTTGGTTTCAAAGCTTTTTGTCATACTGTACCTATGTTCGTTCTTTCGTCTTTAGCATTTAATTCTGTTTGTGCATCATCACATCGGTGTTCAAAATGGCACATGTTTTAACTCTGACAATATCTTCAACACACTTCTGTTCTGTCTTCGCTGTTTTTACGACCGAGCTATAAAATTATATTGAAATCAGATATTTTTTCCGAAGATCCAAACTTCGCAACGGTTATTAGTTATAAAACTATAGATAAGCGTTTCTAAACGTTCATCATTGGCTCAATAAACCGTTTATAATTTATTTATAACAAAATAAATACAACTTTAAATTGCCTTATGCATTATTTATTATAGACAGCGTCGGATTGACAACAATTTATAAAACTAGTTGTAAATCTCTCTTTTCACGCAACATTTCATTCCCATGGTTTGAGAAGTTTAATATTTTAATGAGGTGTTGAGTAAGTAAGATGAATTGTATTAAAGAAGTAGCTTTACTAAGAGTGCCGTAGTCCACACCATAATTAGAGATAGCTTGGTTATTATGGACCAACTTATTGCTATTTGAAATGCAGTTATTCGGCAAAAGTTTGGAGTTTTTGGGTGAAGTGCCTAGGTAATTGATTTTGAGTAGCAGTACATACAGAAATGTGGAAGTACTGCTCCAGTACCTATTTTAATGAGTATATGAGACTAGTTTCTGCCCGCGACTTCGTCTGCGTGAGTTTCTTTGGTCTCCTGACCGGTTGCATCGCATCGCCTGCTCTACATATAGCTATAACTTTGTTTTCACATAGCGTTTTTTCTTACTTTGTCGTTTAGCTCGACTTTGAGAGCGTGATGTTAAATAGCCTATAGACTTTTTCATGAATGTGGATATAAAATAAAAATAAAATATTTTCCAATCCAATTGGTTGTTCCAGAGATTAGCGCGTTCAAACTCTTTGGCTTTATTATGTTATAAATGGTGTAGAATAAGTGTAGTTAGATAGAGGTGTTACTTGAATGATGCCTTAACTCCATCATGAAATATTTTCAATCAAGGGAAGCAAATATACTGTCGGGACAACATGGAGATTTCATTTTATATTCAGTCAGACAATGGCTGCGTTGCTGCCTCAATTAACAAAATTGAACGAACGATGTACGAATAAATAAAATAATAAGGATGTGGGAAAACCTGTGTTCTGTTTTTATTTACATTACATACCTACACAGATGCGCCAATGTGTAAACTGTTGAATGATAAAAATGCATGACCAAATATTGATACAATTTTTTTAATGAATACAATATTAATTTGTGGTAAAAGTAACTAAGTGTAGAAGAATGAATAAATGTTGATTGATAAAAGAAAGATTTTGTGGTAAAGTTGCAAAAATTGTGATGAAAGGCAATCCCAAGGCTTTTAATCAGATAGTGTCACAGGGTACAACGGTTATATGTCTATTGATTACTGCTCTTATCGTAAACAATGATGAAAGAAAGGAATTAGTTTCTAATACAATGCAAGTTTCAAAGCAAAATCATAGACAGAATTATAAAATCCAGCTCTTTTATCTCTCCAAAAACTAGTTGAATTTCAAATGCTAGCAAAATGTCCACATCACTGAAACGGGAAGCATTATCGTCAAAGATGATTCAGCATTCGACACGTATACTTCATTCACTTTCGCGTTTATAACGAATTTTGTAGTAAAATACAGATGCGTACGATCTTCGCTTCGAATCTAACCGGCCAGCGTAAGTAGACCTTCCCTTTTTAAAAGTCAACTGGTTCGCATGGTTCAGGAAAGATTGGTGGCTGATTATGCACACGACAAATGAATTATTTACTTTTGTAATGGTAATTAGTATTCGATTGGTGGTGGAGAACGTGACGTGGTGTGCAAGCATGATGTTCGCGACAATCTATAGCGTACCGTAAGTAAATAATGTGTTTTTTATGGTAAATCATTGTAACTTGTAAGCTGCTGCGTGGGTATGTGCGAACTTCGTGACGACTATTAAGAGGGTATTGACTTAATACAGCCGGATATTGATATCGTATTTTACAATCCCTTTGTGATTTCAAATGGCGTATTACAAGAAATGTTTAGATTTACATTTTACTTTGTTCTGAAAATTTAGTAAGTATTATTGACCTGTAATTTGATTACAGGTTCACGTCTAAGCTGTTCAGTATAACTGTTGTATTCAAAAGCCTTTGTGATCGCAGCAATCTTTCTTCGTCTTGATAATTGATCAATTAAAATGTTGATCCTTTTGTGTTGGCATTCACTCGTTGCTTGAAGTGTGACTCATTTGATTCCAACAGTTTCCAGTTCCTTTTTCGTAAACGAAAACTTAGTATTCAAAGCTATCCTAAAACGCTGCGTCAGTAATAAGTTTGCAAGTTTATAGCATCATAAATCTGGGAGATATAAACACTACACGGAAACAACGCGTAGGCAGCACATTTCCAATGCAGACACAAAACGCACAATATAAATTCAAATATGGCGCGAAAAAGCTTTCATAATGCAAACAATATTACTTTTAACCGGGAGATTGTGCAAATGGCGTTTTGTAGCGAGTGGCCGGCACCGGCCACACACAACAATATTTTTTTTAATAACGCCCACATCTATATGATAATGGAGTCGTAAAAGCTTCCAACGAAATATGTTTTCCTAATGTTTGCGAAAACAGATCTTTATTGAAACACTTTACGATCGCTTTTAATTTTTAAGGAGCCATAGAGATTTTATTGGAACGTCTGTGTGGCGAGCGTTGGAGGTCTCTTCCCGTGTGTGTTTCATAAGGACAATAGTGTAGCGACAACAAAAGCACAGCGAGAGCTGTTGACTTAGGAAGTCGAGTCCGGGAGCGTCCGAGATAGGGACCACCTACGCTTGGCGACTAGTATAAAGTGCCTTGCTGTCACAACGAAGGAAATAATGGCGTTTGTCGTATCGTCCGCGGGTAACGAGCGAGATCGCATCGACAAGATCGAGTGGACGGTGGACCGGTGAGCGGGGCACGTTTATGATCGAACGACGCGTTATTCTATACGACATGCTACAACATATTTAATGGTGTCTAACGTTGGTTTTATGGTTGACACAAATCATTTGAAATTAATACCCGTCATGTAAAGCAGACATTACGAAAAGTAGCGGACTTTATTAATGTTGAGAAGCTGCTCATAATATATCCACACACGTGCGTGACCACCTACTGCTATGCGTAGGTTTCTCACACTTATAAACTTCACTCGTCATAAATAAAACGTTGATTAATCCGAGAGAGATTTTATGTCACGTCCAAATAAAATGTGACGCAGGGGACAAATGAACACGTTCTCTCGATCGTCTGACTGCGATCATCTGTAAAACAAAAGTTAAAAGAGAAATGCGACTAAATGTAAATAATTGAGCTCCAAAAACCAGTCGATTCAGTTAATCTATAATCGATTTCTTGTCGTAGCGAACATGTAGTCGAGTTCGTGACAGATTCAAAATCGATTACGCTCGGTTCGTGCGCTCTCGATACATTAATTGGAACGAAAACACTGCGAGCATCGACAAATATCTTGAATAAGACGGTGTTATTTTTTTTTTGAGTGGAGGGACATGGCTCGTTAGCTGGCCACGCCTGCTGTCAGGCGCCGTGCGTCCGGACCTGTCACTATCAGCGCATCTTCTCATTACCACTCGAATTGATGGGAACACCGCGAGCGATGCATGCAAACGCTTAAGTTCGCACCAAAAATAATATGACATTTTTCATACGCGCTGTTATCGGTTGTACAGCGAAGCTCGTCGCCAACAGGTGTGGCGTGTAACGTGATATTTAGACACGTAATAAGCGGGGCGAATGAAAAATGCTCGCACGGATAAAAGTGACAGGATAGCTGGTGACGAAAAAAAACTGTATTTTTCTGGGAATCGGTAGCGGAGACGTGAGATATTTGTAGTGATAATATTAGTTCTGCGGTGCATTTCCATGAACCGTGGCGTTTCTGGGAGGGTTCGTTGGTGACATATTAATTACTAATAGAGCGAGGTGTCTGCGCTGAGCTCAGCCACTGATATCCTATTAGTATCACGGACGTGCTGAATAAATACTCAACGCTACATACAAGCCGCATAACGCTGTTTTAGCGTTTGATGAAACCCACAATCCATTTGTATTTTCTACCAGTTAAACTTAGTATTTGTAACTAAACACTAGTCATACGATAGGTATAAACAACTTTTAAAAGTACGATTAGACTTTCACTCCAAAGGGGATGTTTTCCAGGCGTACCTCCAACTTAATCCATTGCTAATTCATTCCCTCCAATCTAGAAAGGGATATGATTGATTTTATCCTTAGTTTTCTAATCAACAATTTTGTAAACAGATTTGTAGGTATTTGATCATTATAATGATTTGATAGAATTATAACTTAATTTTTAATAATTATTTAATTTTACACAACTGTCAAGCAAACATCGCACTTTCGGTATTTCTACCTATTCCAAGTTAAACTTTTTGGTACGCACGAAGTAAAGTGAGTTCTTCATTTGAAAAAAAAAAATACCCAGCGCCGCGCCGATCGCGTGCTCGGAATTCGAATTCAAAAAATCCCATTCCATTTGACAGCTTTGCGTAGCAAACGATAAAATTGTCGAAGCAATCAATATGGCGACAGTTGAGAATCCGTTTAGTCGAATTTTATTATCAAAACACGTTGAATATTTATTATAGATGTCATGGAACTTGGTATAAACCGGTATAATATGTTACGCGATATAAATAAATATTTTAGATATTTTTGGGCGCAGGATTAATAAATTCTTGTAAGGTTTGCGAGTGACCGAAAGAAATTTCATGCACGAGTTGTGTTGCATCTTTTTTTTTTTCGTTGAAAATTGATTGTTTATAATCCTTAGCATATGTGTAGTTTCCATTTCAAAATAAAGTTTTGGTTCAGAAAACAGCGAAAATTTTAAACATTGACTTGTTTATGATTATTGGATACCATTCCCAATTTATATTCAAGACATAGCTTGCCAATTGACATGTCCTTTTAGCATTTAGCGATGCTATTTACATAAATAAGGCTCTATTTCCTTCTAAAATTTATAATAATAACTTTAATCATTTGGATATCTTCCACCTGTCTCAAATCAAATTCAAAAAAAGCATTTTTGATAGTTTGTGTGAATGAGTTAAAAACATATTAGAATTTAATTAGTACCTAAGCTAAATATTACATTAAGATAGTATTTAAGTGTAATTGTACTTACTTATCTAATTAATAATGTACACAAGTAATCTGTGGAAACGTTGTGGATTGTACATTTACCCATTTGTTTTCCCATATTTTATTGTAACACATATTGTGCAATTGTTTGTTTTTCCCAAATAAATAAAATATTTACTTTACTTAAATTACGCGTTTAGTAAATTGGTAATTTTAAACAGGTTTTTATTTTGATTTTCAAACACATTATATTTAATTAAATAGGTTCATGTGAATCTACTGATTACTTTTGTAAACGCGGCCAAAAGACATTCGAGCTTAAAAGGCTGAAAAACGTAGATAGGTACTCAGGTAAGATAACTGTGGTTCTCTGAATTCAAATGTACTCACGCCCAAGATATGCGGCTGCCATTTAACTAACAGATCATTTGCACAGACTCCTACTGAGCAACGCGACAATATCGGCCATTTAAACTTACTTCCGCGAAAGCCTCTAGAAATTGAATTGTTACGGGCACAAAGCATCTTTTCACAACTACAGAGGCGATCTATCAATTTGCCAGGTAAAATGTTTACTCAAGGACAATTACAGTTAAAAGCCCATGTCAAATTCCATCATAAAGGCATCCGAGGCGTGCCGTATCGCCGCCGCGTCGTGCCATGAAATTGACTTTGTCACTGCCCATAAATCTTCCCGCCAAACTGGGAGAAAAAAGATGGCATCTTACGAATGCGTTCGGATTCACCAGCGGATGTTTACACAACAAGCAAGCTCACCAGAATGAACGTTTTTTTGCAAATCTCCTTAGAAATGCTGTAATATGGTTTGAGGGATTCGCGCGCTTTTCGAATTCTTTTGTTTATAATTGTATTCTGTAATAGAGTTGTCAAAATGTTTCCGTTTTTACAAGCTTTTATTTACTTTCACCTGTCCCGTTGTCTGTAATCAAATCTTGCAAGTTAAATTTGATCCACTTCCCGGTTTCCGATTGCGCTGAAATTTTGCAAGCATGTATAAATTGGATGACAATGCAATATTATTATGCCATAGAGCTGATCTGATGATGGAGCTGGAAGGTGGCCATAAGAACTCCGTAATTAAACGATGCAACCCCATCGAGTTTGGGCTCGTTTGATTCATCTTGACGAGTACTTTGATACTAAATGGTAACCAGGGTCTGATGATGGAGCTGGAAGGTGGCCATAGAAACTCCGTAATTAAACGACGCAACCCCATCGAGTTTGGGCTCGTTTAATTCGTCTTGACAAGTTCTTTGATACTATATGGTAACCAAGGTCTGACGATGGAGCTGGAAGGTGGCCATAGGAACTCTGTAATTAAACGACGCAACCCCATCGAGTTTGGGCTCGTTTGATTCGTCTTGACGAGTACTTTGATACTATATGGTATAGATTGGATCACAAACATGCTAAGCAAGCGCGTGGTTCGCCTAGAGGACGAGCAGCAACTGGTCATGATTGCCAGAGGCTGCCCCCAGGGAGGGGTGCTATCACCCCTTCTATGGAATTTGGTTATTAACGAATTAATCGCCAGACTCAATGCCAATCACTACTATACAATAGATTATGCGGACGACCTCGCCATTTTTGTCTCAGGAAAGGTGCGAGCACGATCTTTAACCTCACCCAGCAAGCACTACGTATCGTAGAGAGATGGTGCAGTGAATATGACCTCTCAGTGAACCCCACTAAAACTGAGCTAGTCATGTTCACCCATAAGCGAGCTTTAGGCCCCTTCCGCCTACCGAAATTGTTCAATACAAAACTTCAGCTGGCCAACGAAGTCAAGTACCTCGGGGTCATTCTTGACAGTAAGTTAAACTGGAGTAGTCATTTAGACCGCAAACTAAACAGGGCCTGAATCACATTCTGGCAATGCAGGAAAATCATAGGTAAGAAGTGGGGCCTATCCCCCAAAATCATACTTTGGCTGTACACCGCAGTGATCCGATCCATGATCACCTACGGGGCCGTGGTCTGGCGGCCCCGCACCAAGCCTGTTACAGCCTGCAACAAACTACAACACATACAAAGACTTGCCTGCATGGCGGTCACGGGCTGCATGAGGACTACTCCGACTGTAGCCATGGACGCCATACTGGGACTACCACCGCCTCACCTGTTCATACAGCAGGAAACCACAATGCCGCAGCGCGTCTGGACGCAACAAACCTCTTGAATAAGAGAGACACATAATACACCGCACTGCTTAAGGAACTCAATAATGAGTTCCCCATCACCAAGGCTATAAATGACCGAGTACCCAACAGTTCATGTTTGGTAAAATATACAGAATCCAGCTTCACGAAGATCGCCGGTGTGAGGGTTTGCGCCCCACTGAGCTGCGCGTCTTTACGGACGGATTAAAAACAGACAGTGGCACAGGTGCTGGAGTCTTCTTTCAGGACTTCAACATACATATAGTCACACCGTTGGGAGTCCACAACACAGTGTTGCAGACTGAATTCATTGGGATCACTCTTGCTGCTTCAGCCATTATGGCCAGGGCAGTTAAAGACCACTCGATCCGCATATTCTCAGACAGTATGGCCGTTCTGCAAGCGCTGGACAGTCACTCGATTGACTCTGGGCTAATATACGAGTGCCACCAGTTCCTGAACCAGGTGGGTAGCCTCAATAATATAACCATTTAATGGATAAAAGTACACAACGGTTCGCTAGGTAACGATGCCGCCGATGAACTTGCCACAAGGGGAACGAGCATAACACCGGTGGGACCAGAACCCATCGCACCACTCCTCTTTGGGTTCCTACGCTCTCTGGTAAGAAAACGTATCAGGGATCTACACTGTAAGCTATGTGTGGACCAAAGTGAGTGCAGGTAGGCCAAGGAAGCACTTCCTACCATCGGTGCCCGCCTCACAAAACAGGTCCTCCGGTTAGACAAACAACAGCTGCGTATGGTTACAGCAGCAATAACTGGCCATGGGTCGTTTAATAAACATCTATTTGTCATAGGAGCTACAGACAGTCCGCTGTGCAGGGCCTCCATTGAGGATGACGAGACAGCAGCGCACGTGCTTTTAAACTGCCCGGCGATCGCCACATACAGGGCCAAGTACTTCGGTAACCCAGGTACCCTACATGAGATAGTCAGCAACATCAAGGCGTTGCTGGTCTTTCTCGAGGAGCTGGGGTGGATCGAATAACCGATTTCCCAACCGTACGCAAAATACGCGCTCAGACGTAGAGTTGCTGACACCAGCCCGTTCTATCTATTACCTATTACCTCTTATATGGTAACCAGGTTCTGATGATGGAGCTGGAAGGTGGCCATAGGAACTCCGTAATTAAAAGACGCAACCCCATCGAGTTTGGGCTTGTTTGATTTGTCTTGACGAGTATCTTGGTTGGCGTGAATATGCAACTTCAACTTTGGGAAATAATTAAAAATACTAAAAAGTTAAAAATAAAATTAAAGAAAAAAAAATCTTTTTTAAAAACAAGCTTTTATTATTTGTAAAAAAAATGAACTAAAAAGTTAAAAATAAAACTCTAATAAGAAATAGAACACTTTATAAGTTCATTGTAACCTTAAACGATAATTAAGCTTCTTCCTTTATAAATAAAAGCGTGTTACATTTTAATGGTATAATTTAAAACATTTAGTACGTTCTTTTTCCTCTTGCTATCAAAATGTAACACGCTTTTATTTATAAAGGAAGAAGCTTAACTATCGTTTAAGGTTACAATGAACTTATAAAGTGTTCTATTTCTTATTAGAGTCTTATTTTTAACTTTTTAGTTCATTTTTTTTACAAATAATAAAAGCTTGTTTTTAAAAAAGATTTTTTTTCTTTAATTTTATTTTACAAAATATTTGGACTCATAAATATAAATTAGTTTTACTTTTCAGTTTTGGTACGTTAATGATATATTTCGAAAGACGATACCTACGTTAATTGCTAGTCGACAGATTTAGATAATCCAGTCACTGGCTCAGAGATCACGAAGTTGAACAGCATCCGGAGGCAACGCAGAGGAGACGGTTTATTTGTAAACATACTAAATCAATAAATCAACGCATTGGCAGAGATAGAGCTGAGAGGATAAATGCAGTGAAATAATATCGCAATAAAATATAATTGCTTCCATTTATTGTATCGTGTGAAAGACGCAGCTTTAAGGAATACCAAGAGTGTGTGATGTTATCTGTTTTGCATGCGAACATTACAGCTGGCACCAACATATGCCATTATTGGAAATATATGATGTTTTTTAGCTGAGCAACGAATGAATTAATATCGGCGGGGCAGTCGTCGCTTCCTTCGCTGGAGTGTTGCCAATAAATAGTTAGGAGCGAACTTTCCGCGAGTGCGGGCAGGCCATAACTCTTGGCCCCGGATGGCAATAAACGTCACGGGACGCACTACCTAGCACTATCAATCCGGTTTTGCATCCACTATCTCTCGTCTCCATCTCGTCGCCATTTTGAGGCCCACGCGCCAAAATGACTGTATCTCTGTTGGACGGTATGTCGCGAAGGTTTTACGTAGGCCGGCAAAACTGTATGGTGAGAAGAATAGCTTTCTTGTTGCTTACTTTGTTTTTGCTATCGTTTGCTAGTCTAATTGGTACAGTCACATATAATAATGAGCTAAGATAGCATTTTGCGGCTATGGTCGTGTTAACTAGCAACTACATTGAAATGATCTTTCTCTTTATATGTAAACTTTTTAATTGGCCATCAGTTATAGCAGACTGAGAACACTAATTTATTATGATCAAGCCCCTGTGAAAGAAAACAATAAAGCATTATTCATAAAAAGGATGTCAACTAATCCTCTGTAACCACAACTTTTCAATATTTTGACTTATGCGGGCAGATAATCCGTATTAAATTCTATTTCTCTGCAGCCAGTCTGCCTGTCCAATAGAAATAAGACAAAAGGAACAATAAATACACAAGAGGAAAAGACAGTGTTGCTATACGAAAAAAATACAAGACGAGGGTTGTCTGGGCAAAAAATGGTGCCGTATGGTGAGCGGTCACTGTGGTCCGTTTGTTTAAATCTGTTTTACGATTGGTCGTAGGCAGACGTTTTATGTAGGTGCTGGTACATTTAGCTTAGTAGCGTGTCGGGAGTTGATTGCGGCCGTTAAATTAGCTAATTAGCAGAAGTTTATTGAGCGATTAGCGGATAATAATAGCCGCTTAAGTGGTGTCGGCTGGTCGATTGTTTGTTTCAACGAATATAGAGCTTGCCTACAAAATAACTTTTATTCTTGTATCTTTGTTTGTGTTAACTAAAAGTGGTTTGAATAAAGTCATAGAAACGTACAGTACTGGTTCAAAATCTAGTTTCTCGTTAATGTATCCCAGCCTCATTTACATATAACATTGTGTGCTTAATTAGTTCAAACAACACGACCAGTCTCTAAGTGTCCGCATGACAAAGCGCCTCAACCGAGGAATCTATCATTTTTTACCTCCCATAAAATAAACACAGCACTGACAATTTACAATCGAAAGCTAAAAATACAAAAGTCACAAAACATGTCGCCGATGATTTATTTAACGCGATATTTATGTATGGCCGCGACAGGACGTGAATGGTGTCTGTTCCTTTTAGTTTACATTACTTGCTTACTTCACAACTGTAGTACACCACACCGTGTTGGAACGCAGTAGGGTTGAAACTGGCTAAATTGTCGGCATAAGTAATTTTGTTCTTTCCAAGTTAACAAAATTGGGTTTGCGGTCGCTTTTCGTTGAAAAAATAACTGTGTATAAGGGAGATCGTGTGCTGCGACGGTAAATGCTAAGTTGGTGTGTTTGGACGTGGTGTGGGTGGTTACAATAGGTGCGCGTGGGCACACGGGTGCGCTCGCAGCCTCGAGTCTCACCTCACTGTTTTTATGACGTACATTATGCATGCAGATTTCATTATAGATTAAAAATTATAAATAGTCTAAACGATCGTAACAACGGCTCGGCGGTGATTAGTGACGCATGATGGACGGCTTGTGTGTTTTTTAAATTAAACGGTCGACATGTGATATTTTATCAATAACGAGCATGCTATAAATATTTATTGGGCAATCTGTGAATTAAATTAATTTAGAAAGAGGCTTGAATTTTACACGTTCCCAGTGAAATTGAATACTTGGCTCGATCCGAAAATGCATTCTCCACATATTTTTGTATAGAATGAGGAAATAATGTTGTAAACTACAGCTTTTAATAGTTCCCAGTAAAGTAGAGGTTCGACACTAAAGTGAAGTGCAAACCAAGGAAATAGTTTATTCAAATGTAGGCGTAGCCAATGTACTGAGCATTATAGCGACATCTGAACCCGCTGTTATAGATGCTGCTCTTTGTGGGCGCCGCGCGTGTTAGTGCGGGTTAGCCTCCTGTCACCCCGTGAGACATAAAACAAAGACGTTCAATAAAACTGTACTGCTTTATTTTCAAAAGAAGTATTTTATGGATCAGTGAATATCCACTTACTTCGATAAGCACCAGCTTAAAGCTGAGGGTAAGTTACAATACACTATCATTAAAATCAAGACATAAGTTGACCATTAGATAAAGATCTATCCTAGTCCACAAAATATCATCCCTAAAAAAGTCATCTAAAGCTCTCTCACGATCTTCATTATTTCTAAAGTCTATATTTATATGACACACATTGACTGCTACATCGTATCTCATACTTTTTCCATCACCAGAGTCAAGTAAAAAGCGTACTTATTATGTCATTCCAAATAAAAGACAGTTTCCTTTCTGCTGTCATTTATGTCAGTAAGCAAGTCATTGGGAGAATGTTTTACCATAATATAGTGTACATCTGGTTGGCAGTCGGCTGTAGGGCCAGTGGGTGGCGCAATCCCAACTATTTCTATAACCCAAACATGGTCCCCTTCAAATATCGATTGTCATTGTCGCTGTTCAAAACTCTACTATTGTTTCGTCAATTTACTTAGAAATTGCTTTTTTAGCTTCAACTTCAGAAGAATTTTAACAGATAGAATCTATGGTAAAGCCATGGTTGATTGGGAATTTCAAATGTTTATCATCCTTTATTGAGTAGGTAACCAAACATAGATTGATTTACGGATAAAGGAAATAATATTGTTATAATTTTAACATTTTCTACATCAGGCCTTCCGCACCGAAACACCGAAAATAACATACATGCTCAATTCATTAGGGTAATTAATTATCACAGCGGGAACAGAACCCGCTATGACAAAAGCTCCATTCGATTATGAGAGATGAAAAGATTATGAGATAACGTCCTACAGTATCCCACACACATTTGTAACATTTAAACGTTTTAAAATATAATGTCCACCGCGCACCGCCCGCATCCTCGTCGTAGTTAGAAAACAAAATGTCGCCGTGTTTGTTTGTTTTGTTCGTAAACGCATTCGTCACGGCTCCGAGTGACACCACCCTTTCCTGACGTGTTTACTCATTGTCCGACTCTGTTTAACTCTGTCCTGCTCAAGATTTAAGATAATCGAACGAAATCGGATATCACATGTGGGATAGTTAACTTTAAGTATATTTTGTCGATGTCATGGAGAGTTGACTAGTTGGTACTATGCCTTAAAATATTAAGATTGTTATGTTTTGTCCATCGTTAGATTGTTGTTTTTTGAATTCCTACTAAAGTAATTGATTATGAAAGTGTAGTTCGTTTTTAAATAAAATAGGTATGTTACAAAGATATCACTAACACTCTCAGGTTTCTTTGAATATTGGTTTTGGGACAAGTTATTATTGTATAAACTACTCAGTTTTTAGGGTTCCGTTGCCAAATGGCAAAAAAAAGGAACCCTTATAGATTCGTCATGTCTGTCTGTCTGTCTGTCTTTCTGTCTGTCCGTCCGTCCGTATGTCACAGCCATTTTATTCCGAAACTATAAGAGCTATGCTGTTGAAACTTGGTAAGTAGATGTATTCTGTGAACCGCATTAAGATTTTTACACTAAAGTAGAAAAAAAACAATAAATTTTGGGGTTCCCCATACATAGAACTGAAACTCAAAAATGTTTTTTTTTCATCAAATAGATACCCCACACGTATGGGACGTGTGGGGTATCTATGAATAGGTCTTCAAAAATGGTAATGAGGTTTCTATTATCATTTTTTTCTAAACTGAATAGTTTGCGCGAGAGATACTTCCAAAGTGGTAAAATGTGTGTCCCCCCCCCGTAACTTCTAAAATAAGAGAATGATAAAACTAAAAAAAATATATGATGTACATTACCATGTAAACTACCACCGAAAATTGGTTTGAACGAGATCGAGTGAGTAGTTTTTTTTTTAAAACGTCATAAATCGTAAACAGCAATTTACCTTACATTCAATCAACTAAAATATAAAAATAAAAAATAAAAAAATATTTTTAAACCGAGAATACCTACAGGTTTGTACGGAACCCTCGGTGCGCGAGTCCGACTCGCACTTGGCCGGTTTTTTTTTGTATGTTGAATTAATTGACGACCCTTGTCACAACTTCCAAATACAAGAGGTGACGTGACGAAATAATTTGAATAGGCAAACACATAACGAGGCAACAGTCACATCTTTAGAATTTCCTCTCCAAAAAAACTATGAATCTGTTTTATTAAAAAACACGGCTTAAAACAAACGAATCAGTAAATCAAACCGCGGGTTTATGGCCAGGTAGACGAGTTATTAGTAAAACTTACGGACGCTATAAATTTCGGCTGGCTCGGAGCCTCTGAGGCTAAGTTTAATAGATTCATTAATACCCGACAGCAGAGGGCGAAGCTACCACTGACTCACACAGAGCCTCATACATACGTCCCGTACTACGACCTTGGAGGAAGGTCACGTGGTATTGATTATACAAATATACATGCAAGCCTATGCACCATCCTTGGGCTAGTTGAGAGAATCGATCGGTAATAAATGACTATAATCTTCGTATAGTGTTCTCTTTGTCTTATTCACATATGTACATGCTAATGTGACTGGTACTGTGTTTGTTTCAACATACACATTCATTTTAGAGTTTTATGATAATAGAGAAGAGGACGAACCGTAATTCAATTGGATAAGATGGGAACCAATATTTAATACAAATTAAATATCAAGTTTCACAGACACACACTGAATACCCAAGACTTGTTCTATATGATAAAAACGTTGATATTATCGAAAATAAACGTGCAAAATTCTCTTATAAATGGATGGTTATATATCGATCCCTATAAAATTGAACGAAGCCCAGCTTCCATAGTATGGGGTCTATTAGTATTGGCGGCATTAATTTACATGCAGATTAAAGTATTCCACGCAGGTATAGATGTAGTAACGAGGTGATTGTATTAATTTGCTGCGAGTCCGAATCAAAGGTCGCAGTGTCACTAACGAGATTCCTGCTTTTCTGATTATTGCATTCACTGTTATTACTAGAAGTGTGATCGATAGCATTAATTAGTTTTATAGTCGATAGGATGTTTATCATCTATATATTAATACGTGAAGCGAAAACTTTGGATCCCTTTTTACGAAAATTGGGCGGACGGAGGAGTATGAAATTTCGCACACTTATAGTTTATACAGAGAAGAAGTGACGAATGCTAATATTTTTTTTAATTGTGCGTTAAAATATATTATTTTCAATAAATGACACGTTACACACACTACTGTTCATTACCGTGTATCTAATACACACATGCATAGATATTCTTTTGTTTATGGTCCAAATCTATCTTTATTATTTTGTGCAGTGTTACCAACACCCAGAATAATTTACCCCTAAAGCTTAAGTTAAAAACCCCTAAAATAGCCACAATTACTAAAAAAATCCGCTAAAAATTATAATGAAAATAACCAACGAATGTTCACTAATCATAGACCGGCACACAGTAGTAATATTTGTCTATATTTATTACGCGACATTTGTTAATCATTCACTCTGCATTCTTAGTATCGAGGAACCGTACTAGAAGTCGCTAATACTTTTATTGTAATCGAAAACACAATGAGAAATGTAAGATGGCAAAAAAACCCTAAGAATACCCCTAAAAATGGAACGCCCCTAAAAAATCTCAATCCACTTATTTACCCCCTAAATTTGGAAAAACCCTTAATTTGGTAAGCCTGATTTTGTGTCTATAGTCTTACTGAATGTCAAGTATAACCATAGGTAATAAATTAATTTTATGGATATATAACCTATTTCATTTTTAAAATCTATGATCATATCGAGAATATTTGTCTTTAATATTATTTGTATTAGCGACGATAGGAATTTATTTTAGATATAAAAGAAATATTTTTTGTGGGTTTATGGAGAGTGTCAAGTATGGCATTAGTAAATTTCCCATACAAAACTTAGTGTCGTGTGCAAACTATAGAGGTTGTATGCCTCACGATTGTACAGGCTGGTCATAGATTGTACAGGCTGGTTATAATTATGACATTTGGAACCGTCGTAATTAGTTAAAAATAATAGGGAAAATTCTTTAAAAACAGAACAAATTTCTGTGATAATTCATTCCATATTGTTCCATATCCAGCAGTTAAGAAGTATTAAGAAAATAAAAAAGAGAGTCCTGAAGAAGTATTCTTTACTCATTAAACCTACGTCACCTACGTTATTATCTATATTTTTTCATTTAATAATGTATTTCTATTCAAATGAAGTACGGTCGAATTTCGACCAATGGGCGATCACTAGTACAGTTAATTAAAGAATATGTATGTTTACGTAATGTGGGAGTGAGAACTAGATTTATGTGGCGTGATGCATTGATGAATCAAAACATGACTAGCTATTCTCAATACCTAGTTCGATTGTTTTACACATATAGGTACACGGTAGGTTTCCTATAGTTCTATATAAAATTCTAAGTTAAAACTATACAAATTAAAAATGTATTAATTAATTTGTAGTTTTTTGTTTAACGAATGATGCCGAAAATTTAGTTTCTAACATTTTTGTCCCTTTGTATGTTAATATGTTTATCTAGAAATATGTTCCGGATTCACGCAAAAACGGCTGAACGGTATTTTTGATGAAATTTGGCACACAGTAATACTTTAATCACAGGGTACTTTTAATCCCTGTAATCTCCGGGGATAATATCCAAGATCCACGCGGGCGAAGTCGCGGGTAAAACTAGTCCATAATAAAGTTGATGCATGTGCATGTTCTGGAGATAAAAACTATCATAATATTTCCAAAGTACTTAAACTAAGTTGTACTTACATTATGAATCACGGCCAGAAATAAGAGCAGCTTTCGATCTGTGAACAACAAAAACAAAAGTATTTCAATAAAGTTTGCAGGCGATACTTTAATATTATTATATTAAATATTTGGCGCTTTCAAATTATGCTGGCTTTCCGCGGGAGGTAGCGGTGAATTGAATGAAATAATGCGGTCGAGTTTGTTTCGGATTTATCATGTGATTATAATGTTTTAATACTTATCGGGGAAGTATGAAATATCATAAATGCTATAGTACTTTATGTAGACAATTAATATCACTGCACGTATGTTTTAAGTAGTCGGTAAATAAAATTCCATCGAGTCACGTATCGAATGGGTGAACATGATTAACATAATATTATGATGTATGAAGCACGATCATTTTATAACTTGAAAATACAGATGTTTTCAGTTTTGTCTGTGATCTGACATGATAATGGCGAAGCAGTAAAACAGTCAACATTCATGAACATGTATCGATAGTAACATAAACATTTTGATTTATATGTAACGGTAACTAAACGTTTTAACTGAAACATCTATGTTTATCTTACTTCCAGCGAATTGCGAAAACAACGAGCTCGTTCTTGTAACTCCAATCCCAAACATTGAAACATTATCCTCAAGCGATTAAATTATCGTAAATACGAAATAATCGTTACTGTATAAATTCCTAAACGTATACTTTATCGTTTTGATTCCGACTGCGTCGTTCGACGTCGAAAACATAATTTCTAAAGGCCCTCCATTATCCCCCTGACTCGAGCAGCTGTCCCGCTGCGGGACGCCATTTTTTCGACCATAAATATCAATTCTCACAATCCAACAAAACGCATTCGTATTTATTTAGGCGTCACAAGTCGTGGTGTCTCGCAGGGCACGCATTTGGGACCACTTCCTTTTCCTTTTGCAAATAATCTATTATGCTGGTGAATGAGTCGTAAAGGTGTGATTTATAATGTATTTAACTCGTAATGTTACTGTATTTATTGTTTGGGTTTAAAAGTCAAATAATTTGAGTGTTGCCAACTGAAGTGCACGCGCGCATGTAAATGAAGAAAAAGAATGCAGTCGTAAAATGTCGGATCATTTTATTCAGTACTTACTGCACGGTTTAATACACACAAACACTATAAAGAAAGTTAAACAAGTTTCGAATGTTCTAAATTAAATAGTTGTGCGATAAAACGTGCAATCTTACCGTGGTTTAAAAAATAAGATTTTATTGTTTGAGTGTAATAACTGGGGACTTGGAACTGCTGCCGTTCGGAAGTATATAATATTAATGACTTAATAGTTTAAGTTTAAGCGTCGTCGGCCAGACAAGTTGAAATGCTCGGAGTGGTAAGTAATTGGTCGAGTAAAGACGGCTATCGGAGCGATTCCGAACACTTAACTGTGCCAACACAATTAGCTTTAAATCTATTCGATGGGATGACTTCACAAACTTAATTCGAATGACTTTAGTTATCTTATGTCATTCGGGTTATTTGTTTTAGTTTGTCGCAGGGTTAAGTACTTGGAAACGTTTAATGATAATGTGTGATAAAGAGAGCGAACGGTCATTAACTTTACACTTACTTAGTTAAGTAGTTTTTACTTCAGTCAGGTCTAAAGCCAATAATACCGGGTTGTTTATGAGCAATATTTTTATACCATAGTGTCGATAATTTCTAAGAATAGCGCGTGGAAATTAGCTCCCAGACCAACGGCATTATTATAATATGAATATTTTGATAACATAAATTAATATGTTTTGAATATCAATCCCGCGTCTGCATTCTTGAGAGTGTGTTGTTTGAGAAGACCAGTTATTACCATCAATAGTCTAATTAGTGGAATGTTTTTGTAATTGTATGTAGTTTAATGTTTTGGAATATTATCTCGTTTCTCTATCTTTATTGACTTTTATCTTTATAAAACAAATTGCTTTTAAAACGCTTTAGTCTCCATCCTGTTATTTTTCTCTCGAACTCTATATTGTTGTAACATCACTATTTAGCAATTAGTTAGTATGTACACCACTAGATAATAATCTATGGTTCCGCTCTGCATCGGTCCGACACTGCTATGTCTGATCCCGTCTGAGATACCACGACTGAACGTGCTCTGTGAAACTGTGATCCTAGTCTGATTAAACCAAGTCTACTCAACATTATCTTTCATTTCTACAAACACAACATGGTGTCAGAAGTCGTGTAAGAAAAAACGAATAAAGAAGATCGGTCCAGAAAATGCCGAACCAAGCCACGAGTGACGACAATGATGGCGGACATGACCAAACATTAAGCACGCGTCTGAAAAAACTCCATATTTCGTCGGATCCAGCAAATAATAATGCGGAGGCATGGAAAAAATGGTGGCAGCAGCTGGAACTATATTTGCTAGCCACAGGCCTGGACAAGTCAAGCGAGAAGCGGAAAATTGCCATTCTACTGCATTTAATTGGTGAGCGTGGTCTCAATATATTTAACACATTTAACTTAAAGATTGATGGAAGCACACTCCAGGAAGTCAAGTCCAAATTCGACAAATTCTTTGAACCAAGAAAAAATGTGACGATGTGTAGATACCTATTCTTCACACGTAGGCAGGAAAAATCCGAAAACATCGACGAATTCCTCACGGATTTGGAAAATAAAAGCAGAGAATGTGAGTTTGGCACGCTCAGGGAGTCGTTAATCAGAGATATTTTTATAGCAAACCTCAATATAGATTCGTCACATGTACGTCAGAGGTTACTGCAAGAACCTGATTTGACATATCAGAGAATGCAAGAGCTGGCGAGGACACTCATAATCGCTCAGCAGGATGCTGAAAAAATCGTCAAAGGCACCAGTGTCGCCAGTGAAAACGTCATGCATCTCAGTCGGAGAAACCGTAGTCGACAAGATGGTCAACAGCGAGCTTCCAGTCGCAGGTCGAGCAGTCGCCAATCAGCTTCGAGCAGTCGCAAGTCAGCATCAGCTTCAAACAGCGACCATATCAGCAACTCGAAGACATGCAGCCGCTGTGGGCAGTCTCATCGCTACAAATGTCCAGCTAAAGGCGTTCAATGCAGGTCATGTAAATCTTTTGGTCATTTTGCTAAATATTGTCTCAAGAATAAAAAAGTCAGTCAGTTGCAATCGTTTAATTCAGATAATAGTAGTCAAGAATATTTTGTTGGCATGTTGAACAGTCAATTAAAGCCAAAAGTGGTAACATTTCAGGATTACAAAGAGTCAGTCAAGAAAAATGATGAAAACAAATCTAGGAATTATGATAAAAATACTAAGCCAATGTCGATGTTACATTACAATGACCATGTCTATTTTAAAAGAAATCCAAAAAGTAACTGGGAACAAGCTATTGTCAAACAAAGATTGATGAACAATAGGTCGTATGTGGTTGAGGATGTCAATGGTGTACAGTATAGGAGAAATAGAATACACTTAAGACATAAGTATTCCCAAAACTATGCAAACCCTCCTATGCAATCCAACTCGTCGCAGGAGAGAGAGGAAGGTGACAGACAGGAGTCAAGACTTCAAGAATCCTCATCTCATATATCCTCAAGCGTAACAACCAGGTCAGGTCGAATTGTAAAACCACCAAGAAGGTTAATAGACGAAATAGATAAACCATTAACTAAGTAGTATTAAGAAGGTTGTCTAGATTAAATGTAACTAAGTATTAATAAGAATGTTGTCTAGTTATAATATAACTATAAGTATCATAGAGCATGTTGTCATGTAGGTAGAGTCACTTGTCAATGTACATCTTATTAATTGTTTGTCAGGGGTTTAATTTGAACTCAACAAGGGGGATGTTGTAACATCACTATTTAGTAATTAGTTAGTATGTACACCACTAGATAATAATCTATGGTTCCGCTCTGCATCGGTCCGACACTGCTATGTCTGATCCCGTCTGAGATACCACGACTGAACGTGCTCTGTGAAACTGTGATCCTAGTCTGATTAAACCAAGTCTACTCAACATTATCTTTCATTTTTACAAACACAACATATATATAATAATAATAATAATATCTTAGGACAACCAACACACCGTTATCTGATCCCAAACTAGGCAGAGCCTGTACTATGGCAACCAGACAACTGATAAACATACTTATATATTTCTAAACACATACATATTATAGATAAATTACACCCAGACACAGAACAAATGATTGTGCTCATAACACAAAGATTTTTCCTGGGTGGGAATCGAACCCACGACCTAAGTCTTAGCAGTCAGGGTCACTAACCACTAGACTAACAGGCCAGTCAATATATCGTTTATATTTCATAAACATTTATATTTCTGACACTTGTCTTAAGTTATTTAGGACTTTAAATTAGTTTTTTTATGTGTTTTACGTATACAGAACAGAGGTTTTTATTTAAATAACTTTTCACATATAGTTTACTGAATACTAGTTTACTTACTCAATACCTGACGAGAATCCAATACAATAAATTGATATTGAATGTAAAAGGTGCCAGTGCCCTTAATAGCATCACATGGATATTGCTTTGCAAAACGCTAATAATATTTGGTGTAACCAAAACCAATATTTTTATATTTTATACTTTTCCACCTTGTTTAACCACAGAACTTATTCGTTACTAGTGTCTGTACCGGATTTCCTTCGCGAGAAGTAGTAGGACACTATGATATACTCAAAGAACTTCGATATACCTATCTATAAAACTTCCCTGTCCACTATGTTTGTAGTTTTGATCTTAGCAGCCATCTAACTATAGATATTAATTCCAATCACATAATAGTGTTACAAAATATATCAAATGGGAATCAAACTTAGGTTTACAAAACAATCACCGAGCCGCTGAGCTATTTGCTTCGTTGAAAGTTGATTAAAATAGCAGTTCTTATTTTTTAGGAATTGACTGCTTAGCACTATAAAGGCATGATAATCATTTAAAAAATAAAATCTGTGAGTATCTACTATATTCGTTCCCTATTCAATCTAGTCCAGTGAATTCTGGCTTTTTAGTACTTGAACCTCAATTGGTCCGATAGTAGTCCTATGTTGAATCTTTTAGGAAACTTTTGACAACACTCTCATTTTTGACCATACAATTTTTATTATCATGATTTGGCTGAACCAAATATCATACCGTTCCGAATTTGTTTACTTTGTATCTTTTTCAACACATTAACTGCCTCACAAATATTCTGCTTATCAGTACTGTGACCTGCTGATACACTTGTAGTATCTCAAATAGGTCTGTGTACTAGGTATCCTACATCAGACATGTGACGTACGCTTTGTATCTCAGGTCAGGCGGCGCCTCCGCCAGTTGATAGCGCATCCAAATACCTCGCTTTAAATGTAACAGGAAATGTTTGTAGATTTATTACACTGACTAAAGGCATTTCTGACTTGATTTAGAGTTGGAGAAAACGTACGTATTCGCTGTTTAACATTCCAGGCCAGGAGGTGGCTAAGGGAAACGGGGCGAAGTGATTGACAAGGAATTTGTCACCTTACACGATGCTGGTATTTTTTAACAAGGACAGAGAAGAATGCATTGAGAAGAGTAGCATTCTGAAGAAGGATATATTTGTAAAACAATCTAAACGAGTAAAATAGTTGAGCTGTGTATCACGAGGGTAACATCGCGATAGTCGATCGGTCTCAACTCTACGAGTTTACTCATTAGCTAGAATGATGAATATAACTTGGCCAATGGATTTATTTCATGTTAAAGATGAAATAGAAAGATTATCATGTCATTAATAAATTAACTTTCATTTAGAAAATATCACGCTGATCTAATTAATATCTGTTTAAATATATCTTCCTACATCTCAATGAAAGTAACGGCTTTAAAAAATCACCTGCTGAACAAGCTACAGACTCTACATTACTAACTGATGTTTACAAACATTTAGACAGTCCAAATTGTAGTTCTGACAGCAAAGCGACTGCTGTGCAATTAGTCGCAGTCGCATTACATAACTGACGCGCTAACGTGCCGCCGCTCGACTGAGATTAAATCAACTGATTAGGAACTAATTCTGTCACCGACCTCTGGATTACTAGCCTCGTCTTATACTTAATAATCACAAGGTTTCATTTCAATCAAATCAAATTGAACTTTATTTATTTGCTGCTAAAGCAGTATTTAGATTTGTGTTTGCATTTCTAGTTTTCAAATGCAGTTTACTGCCAAGTGATGTTGATGCTTTAGTTGATGGATTTAAAGTTGAGTTTGCATTGGCACGAGAAGATGTAGGGAAATCTAAAGTGTTGAAACCTAGGTTATGTATG
Source organism: Aporophyla lueneburgensis (assembly GCA_932294355.1). Taxonomy (NCBI): domain Eukaryota; kingdom Metazoa; phylum Arthropoda; class Insecta; order Lepidoptera; family Noctuidae; genus Aporophyla; species Aporophyla lueneburgensis. The sequence continues at coordinate 29,243,872 of OW028753.1, forward strand.
ACACAAGAGTTAGATGAATAGGCAGTTAATGTGATTCATGTTGGTATAATAGAGTTAGAACGAGCTGCAAGCATTATGTTAAATGATATAATTGGCTTTGTGAATCAAGGCCAAACGGATCGTTGACAGTCACCAAGGCGTGTTACTGTGGTGATTAACACTCTATAAAAGAATTATTAATGTTTCAATCAACTAGACATTCTTGAATAAGCATAGGCTTTTGTGTAATGCTAATGATTTTGCTTAAATAAACAATTATATAGACTGGAATCTCAATAGTGAGTTTAGTTTTGAACTCCCTACTAGATTAACTACTACTACTATATAAATATAATTAAAAGGTATCATAATGATCACGTTATCTTCTAGCTACCGCCAACTTTCCTCTAATTTCACGTTTCCCTATTACCATGATTTCCATAAATAAAAATTCAAGACTAGAAATGCTTGTGTTCGTAAGTTAGTCGAAGTAATTCGGGAGCGGGCTCAGCGCATAATTAGAGGTGTACCTCAAGGGTCTCATTGCTCATTAATATTCCAGTAATTGAGCTCCGCTTGCCTACTATTTCTAATTAATGTCTCCACACCGCTGTCGAACTTTAATTGTGCATTCGTGACTTAATTAAGACGTATGTTGAGGAAAAACGACGGAGATTTAATTGTTTTTTAAAGACAAAGGTTTAGGAGAAGATGTATTAAATTCATTAGATAGTATTGTGCGGAAGTTGGGATTAATACTGTCAGTTAGAAGAAACCCTTGAAACTGTTGTGACTACTGATGAACAACCAACGGATGTAGCAGATTTTATAGAAATCTAGCTTGTAATAAAGCTTTTAGAACAAGAGTGAACAATAGCACCAACATAAAGTTCTTGAGCTCTACTGTCTACATGCTACAAGGGCTTAGGAATAGTTGTTTTGTCTGCAAACCACGAAAGGATTTAGAAACAGTTGTGTCTATAACTTTAACCATTTGTTTAGAAATGTTCCTGTCAAACCGCTAGCTCATAAGTATTCATAACTAATTTATGTTTATTGTTTATGTAACGGCCCATAGAGTTAAATGCTGTCTTTTATGGCAGCTTAAACTAGCTACCGAGATTTCGAAACCGAATAATTTTTAATCGAAAGGCAGATATCGATACTTTTACTGCATCGATACCTACACGTGTAATAAAACGTATACACATTTAACGACACTGTCAAAACAACGGTGCGGGCTTAAAAACAAAATGATGAGCTATAAAAACTCCGGCGCAGGCGATCGTATGTCGATATTATCGTGAGATCGATGCTCATACTACTGCACATCACTGGGTGTCACATTACGACAAGTACAAACGAGATACATGAGCATACTATCGATAAATTACCAATTCATTGCTGCCTCACTATTCCCTTTATTCAAATTGTTGGGTACAAAAACAGAGATGGTTATCGCAATAAGCTTTTAAGCGATTTGTTCAGTTATTTCATGGTGAGGTTGTAATGTTTTTGTAGTGTGTAGAGTAGACATTAGTCAGCGGGTTGTCGCTATATATCACGCGATACCATCGGTACGTTTGTTCGTGCATTTTTTATTAATATTTTTATATTAGTAAAGCGACGTTTCTCTATGTGGGTTGAGACATTGTTCATGTTTTTCCCGTAATTAATTTTGTTAACCAGATGTCTGTTTTCTCTGCAGTTAAATGATACAAAATTATGTTTCTTTTAATATAATCTATGTTAATAAAGGTAAATTGCTGTGGTACGTTGGCAATAAGAAAACATTATTTATTGACTACAGATTTTATGACTACAATTATTTGATAGTATTTATTTAATTTAAATGTAATAAAAAAAAAATGAAACTTTAAATTCAAGTATTGAAACGACATTAATAAATAAGAGTTATAAAATTCACTTTCACTTTTTTGCAAATAAATCAAGTTAAAATTATGCAAGGGACACGGAATGATAGGAACATTGCCCTACTAAAGAAGCTTGCCATAGGTGAGTGTCCATTGTCTGAACTTTATAGTACAGTCATTAGGTGCAGGAAAATCCGCTTAATGTAATATTGCGTTGTAGTAATAATACTGTATATAAAACGTGCTAATTTATTCTACTTCATTTTCATACCTCCACTTATCTCATTTTGTAAATGCGTTATTTTGCCAAAACCAGTGTTGGAGCAGCCATTTAAAAAAAAGGTCATTAATTATATTACGAATATTTCTCTTGTTTAATTAATTTCTTCACAATTTTCATCGGAAAGGAGATATTGTCAAAAAGGTGTTTTTGATCACCGTTTTTCCAATGTGTCAGAGGGTAAAGTTACGAGTTGGTATATCGAAAATTCGAAGAGAACTCGTCAAAATCAATGAATTCACCAATTTTCAAACCTTACGGGTAAATCTAGACTACCAAATAGCAGGAATATTGCCCAAATGCCCTGGGAAGCTTTTAAAGTTGTTCACAGTAACCTATATTTGTTTGAAAAACTGCGCTCCCACCGTTATCGGAATACGATTCATGTTGCCTCTCACAAAACCGCATATTTCGGCAAAAGTGTGCTAGGTATGGCCCCAAAAATATATAATAATATACCAACAGCTATAAGAAATAAAGAGTGTCTGGGACCCTTTAAGCGGTCTTTGTTTAAATTTCTTTTAGATAGATGCTACTACTCCATTACTGAGTTCACTACTGATAAACAGAGGTATGAAGGTTCCGACTTATAAATTAAACACTTATGATTTTATTTATTGATTATGTTTAAATGTGCTTATTTATCTTAAATTGTAATGACGTGCTTATTGTAACTATTTAACTTTAAAATTATTTTCAATGTAATTTACTGACATGCCACCGTTATTGTAATCTTTGTTTGTGTTAATTTTGTACGCCATTTATTGGCAAAACATAGTGCACATAATTTTGACAATTTACTATCTGTAACCATACCTATGTTTAACAAAATAAAAATGATTGATTGATTGATTGATTGATTGAAAACCCACGTCTGACGAACGCAGCAATATTTTTTAATGAAAGAGTGTGGCGATAACAAATATTTTTGTCGAAAGCTTATATTCCGTATTGCCCTAAAAACCACACAATAATTCCTGGAGTATTTGGTATTTATTCTAACACCAAAATAATTAAAAAAACTATAAAAAGCTGGGCCCAAAAGGGTTTAATTTCTAAAAACGAAGTCTAGACTGCTTATCGCATGGAGGCACACGTCCTATCCCCGGCACATATATGAATGGCCGTAATTAGGCGCAACATTCGGCCTGCCTATCGTTAGAGCCTCTCTAACTAATGAGCTTCTAGTTATTAAACTGGCCCTTTCATACGCCCTTTATGAAGGACTTACCGTAGGGCTGTCGAAGAGATGCTATGCTGTAGTTGAACATTGATTGGAAGTTCCTTGATGTACAAAGATGTGGTACAAAGTTTCATCGTGAGAATTTTATTTTAGCTTCAGTAAGTTACAGAGTAAATAATATACGTAGGCTAAAAAGCTGCTAAGATGACCACTGGGCAAAAGTCTCCACACAATGGGTGCCAGAAGAACGACGGCGCTGCCGCGGTTGGTCCAAAAAGCGGTGGTAAGACGACCTGGACACGAATCATGAAGGCTGGTTCGAGGTGGCGCGGGAAAAGAGTTCCTGGAGGGACTTGGCCCAGCAATGCTAGGCAGTGTTAGGCTTAGCAAAAAAAACTACAAAGTTATCGAATTGTCTATTTGAGTTAATTGTATCATTTGTGGTGGCTTCCCATTGGATTGTAATGAATTGTGGTTTCTGAATCTCACAATGATAATAAACCACTTTAGAGGACATACATTTGCGTAATCATAGAATGTTAGTGCTGTCTATGGCTTCATCATTTGCTCATTTGAAATTCTTTAATCGGGTACCGTTAAATTAATACGGTATCAATTTCTATAAGCTTTTACAGGTCTATTATATTCAAATCCATTTCAAACCAACTACATTTAGTTTTAAAATCCCGTACTGTAATCCAGAAAGTAATCAGGCAACCCTGCGTCGCGTGTTTAGATCCCAAGAGGTGGTGAATTTATTTTTACTCAGAGCTGGCGGTGCTTGCTGAAATACATTTCTTAATCCTTAATTAATCATTTTTAAAAGAGGGATTACATCGCCTCGTTCTATAGACTGAATTAGATTAAAAGTTAAAAGGTTTATTAAAGTAATGCGACCTTTCAGGCTTTTCATAGCGTTTCTTATCAGTCGGTCTGCACTTACAAATGGGGTTTCCGTAGATACCTATAATAAGTTGAAATTAAATTCTGAAAAGTCGCATCTTGTAGAATCCTCAGAAGTGTGATTAGTTTACTAATTAGGTCATCAGAATTATACACTGGAAAAATGTAAAACCTCGCAAGAAACGACAGAAAACACAGTTTTTTCAGCTGAGATTGAAACATTCCTTTATGAGTCAAAGTCGTTAGGTACCTCATAAAAGAGACAATTGTTCACTTTGCATCTTTTTCCGTAGAAACAGTTTTAAACATCCTTGGTCAGAGCCTGCAGTCCATATCTCTCACCAGGTGCGACAACTAATTCCTTGCAAGGTCCACAAACAACACTAATATCATTGTCACTGATAACAGAATGCTATAAAATGGTATTGTAGGTAGTCTTGTTGAGGAAATTCCGAAGTTCTCATGGCGGCAGTGAATCATGCGCAGATATCGCGCTGCTACCGGGTGCTGTGAGGTAGTTACTCTTGTTTGTTTGTAAGTTTGTGTGTTAGTATTTGTATTGAGTGTTTGCATACAGATTCGTAGTTGCTTTAGTTGTATATGTCGGGTTTGGTCCAGACATCAGAAGTAAAACTCAGTTATGGCAATACACAAATTTATTCAATTGAAAAAAATCAGTTATCTTAAATCTAGGGAATATAGAAACGAAATAAAACCGAATTAAATTAAATAACGAATAATAGCAGTGAGGGCGGTCACATAGGGCAGTACTGACTGTCAGGGACAGTGGTCCATGCACCCACCGCAATAAAGATAGTACTAACTGTCGGACACAGTGTTCCACATCTAATAACCGGGCAGTACTGACTGTCGAGAGACAGTGGTCCGTGCACCGAGACGCTTCCGTTTGAAATGCGTGCCGTCTCAACAGCGCAGCTCCTTATAAAGGCGGTCGCTAGTGGCCGAGGGTAGTTACAATATTTTATTCAACTGAACTTTATGTCAAATGATCGAAAGAGTGAAGGTTTGTCTATGATGCGTCCGGTGCACGTTCCACTAGCGCCATTTACTCGCCGTCTCTCGCAGCTGTCAAATAATATGGCTGCCGTCACGGCCATTCTGACAAATCACTCGTCCTCGAGTGCATTTAATCATCTAAAAATAATAAAAAGACAAATTAATTCACATCATCATCATCATCGTTACATACCTTAATATCAAATATCACTGGTCTAAGTATTTCTTTACAACAGAAAACCCCTACAGTTCAAACAGGCTGGTCTAAATCGTCACCCACTAAAGCAGGCGAGATTCCTACAGCACCTCACACGTCATTGCTCACAACAGCAATAGACATCTTATTAGAAAACCAATACAGTGCAAACATTCTGGTCTGAATCGTCACCCACAAAAGCAGGTGAGATTCCTACAGAGCATCACAGATCATCTCCCACTACAACAGGAAAGATCTTAATATTTTATTTGCACAAACGATCATCTTCCACAGAAGTAGAAGAGACCTCATACTAATTGATCATTCCAAAGATTCTATTATAGCATCGGAATTATCTACACTTAAGGTGCGAGAACTTACAGAAAGTGTTTCCTCTGCATCATCTGCAGTCAATGTACGAGAGCTTACAGAAAGCGTTTCCTCTGAATCATCTGCAGTCAGTGTACGCGAGCTTACAGTAAGGGTTTCCTCCGAGTCTGAGGTCATATTAGTATTTATAGGCACAAAAGACGCACTGAGCTCATCTTCTGCCGTCACGGTCCGTTCATCATTTTCATCACTATAATTTTCGCAAATTTCTAAATAACTTTCTTGCCCTTTAGGTACTTCCCTTAAATTTTCATGTGCAAATTTATAAATTCTGTTAGAACCGTTAATATGTTTGAGTTCATAACGGTCATTATCTAATACAGTGATTATTTTATAAGGCCCCTTAAATTTATTGTCTAACTTTGTTTGATGTCTTGCTTCGCATTTTGCAAAAACAAATTCACCTACTGCAAAAGGTTTAATTCGAGCTTTTCCCTTATTAAACCGTATAGTGTCAGCGTTAGCTACTCTTTGAATATTTTCTGATGCGGATGAACGAGCCGTTTCAACATTAATTATAGGTGGTTCAGAAGAACTAGGAGTTATTTTAGCTAGATTAAGTGAGGAACCTTGAATGCCAAACATCAGTTCCATAGGCGTAAAACCTGTGGTCCTGGAACGTGTACTATTAAGAGCAAGTTGGATCTCTCCTAGTTCATCCTTCCAAGCATTATTAGAATTACATTCTATAACAGTTAGAATACTCTTCAAAGTTCGCATGACCCTCTCAACCTGCCCGTTAGCTCTACTAGAACCAGTTGCTATTAAATGGAGCTCTATTCCATTATTATTACAAAAGTTTTTAAACTCATTGCAGTCATAACAACGTCCTCTATCTGCGATAATGCGCTTCGGAGCACCAAATAAGTTTACAGCATTCTTAATTGCTCTTACAGCGTATGAAGAGCTTAAGGCCGGGGTATATTCAAGCAGTACAAACTTTGTAAAGGCGTCTATTAAAACTGAGCAATATTCTTTTTTATCACTTTTGCCCGAAAGTTTTCCAGTTAAATCCAAGTGAATTGTGTGCCAAGGGACTGGATGTTTAGGAATTGAATGCAACTGCATTTGCTGTGCACCTGAAGGGCCTTTAGAAGTTTTACATACTACACAGCAATTAATAAACTTTTTGACTAATTTAGCCATATCAGAAAACCAATAAAATTCGTAAAGTTTGTCTAAAGTTTTCTCAAAATCTAAATGTTTTATTTCATTATGAACATGGTTAATAAGGGACCAAACCAAAGAACGTGGTACAATAGGTAGCCAACTAGAAACTCCTCTACGTTCTATCTTCCTATACAATATTCCTTGTCTTAAATCATACGTATGCGATATCTCTTCAGGTAATTGATTATTACGGATTTTGGCTATTATTTCAGAAAGTTCCGAATCGCGTTCTTGTTCTACAATTAACCAACCTTTATCTAATTCAAGGAAATTTACTTTGCGGGGCTCAGAATAATTTATGTTTGACAAATTGCGAGACAGGAAATCTGCATGAGCCATTTTTCGACCTTCTTTGTACACGATATTAAAATCGTAAGCTTGCAATATAGCCCACCAACGGTGAACCCTTGGAGTCAAATCACGTTTTGAGTGAGAAGCTTTAAGGGAGTTGCAATCGGTAAATACAGTGAATTTTCGTCCATGCAAATAATGACGAAAATGTTCGATTGCTTTTACTACCGCAAGGGTCTCTAACTCGTAAGAGTGATATCGTGTTTCTGCATCTATGGTCTTCCTACTATAATACGCTACTACGTGAGGGGTATCATTATGTTTTTGGATAAGAATTGCACCATATCCAGCACTACTTGCATCGGTATAGAGTTCAATGGGCAAGGAAGGGTCAAAAACTTTTAAAACTGGTTCAGATGTCAAAATGTGGATAAGTTTTTTGTGTATTTGGTCATGCTCCGGGGTCCACTTAACATTGCCTTTTCCTTTTGTTAAGGGATATAAAGGGCGAATTATTTGGGAAAAGTTAGGAATAAACTGTCTAAAATACGTTGCCAGCCCTATGAGCTGTCTAACATGAGTGACAGTTTTTGGAGTTGGAACATTAATTAAGGCTTGAATTTTTTTTGGATTTGGTCTTATCTCCCCAGCTGAAACTATATACCCAAGGTACTCAGTTTGAACTTTGAGAAACGAACACTTCTTTAAATTAAATGAGAAACCAGCATTGGACAGCGTTTTAAGTAATTTGTCTAAACGGTCAAGCCCCTCATCAATATCTGTTGAAATTGAAAGGACATCATCCATGAAAACTAGAATTCTTTCATCATTCATAGGCTGTAGAGCAGTATTAATAGCCTTTTGAAAAATGGAAGGGGCATTGCGCAAACCGAAAGGCATAGCCAAATATTCAAACTGCCCTTTTGGGGTAACAAATGCAGTTTTTTCTATGGAACTTTCATGTACAGGCAGTTGGTGAAATCCAGAGGCCATATCAATACTACTAAAATAATGAGCACCATTAAGTTTATCAATTTGTTCACTAATTAGAGGTAAAGGATAATGATTAGGCTGAGTATTACTATTTAATTCCCTATAGTCAACACACATGCGTGTACTACCATCCTTTTTCTCTACAAGAATGATGGGGCTTGCAAACGGTGATGAACTTTCCCCAATAATATTTGCCGTCAACAATTGCTCGATTTTTTCATCAACTATCTTAGATTCCTGAGGGGATAACCTATACGGTCTCCTATGTACCACTTTATGAGGATCAATTAAATCGATTTTCAACTGCCCTGTTTTAATTCTAGTTGTAGGAAAATTTTCAATAAAATTATCTGCATATTGCATTAATATGTTAAAAAGTTTTACTCGATCAGGTCCTGTTAAGTCAGTATTAATTGAATCAATGTCAAAAATAGGTTTGGTTTTGGTACACATATTAGTCTCGACACACCGCTTGAATGTTAAACCTCTCTCTGAAATTTCAACAAGAATATCGCACTCAAGTATATCTCTACCTAATAGGATAGCGTCGCGCAAGCAATCATCTGGAACTACATGAAGAGTGACGCTAATTTCGACGCTCTGGATTTTAATGTTACAAATGATTTGCTCTGTGCTACTAACGATACTCTTTCCAATACCAGTCATGTTGATAAGGTCATGCGATCTTTGTCCTACAACAAGGTGTGAAAAACTTTTCCTAATTAAACTACACTCTGAACCGGAATCAAAAATAAAGGGAAATGTCATACTATTACAGTTCAAAATACCTCGAACAATTTTCGAGCACACGTTGACTTCTTTGCTTCCAGAAGCAACTTGTTCCTTCTTCGTATTGTCAACCCTCGTTGGGCAGGTGGAGACGACGTGGCCTGGCTCCCCGCAGGCATAACATGTGACTTGTGGCTTCTGGTTGACACGTTTATCCGCAACTACAGAGCGACTAAGTGGTTTGTTTTTTTCGCGGCAATCAGCCGCACGATGCCCTGTCCTGCCACATATGTTGCAGTTGCCACGAAAGGCAAACGTAGTACGAGGGCGTTTGACATCAGAATCGCTTGACTCAGGCAGTTCCGATTTTCTCTTTAAAGATATGCCTCGCAGTACTCGAAATAGCTGGGATTTGTCATTTACCACAGTTGAGTTTAGTTCACGACGTATTTGAACATCACACTGAGATAATATAGAAATAGCAAAGCCTGTCACAACCTTTTCAGATAATCTTGCGTCCGGGATATTTTCAATCAATTGCCAAAGACGTAAACATGCCTGAGCAGGGGTCTCATTAGAACTAAGTTGAAATTTGAGGATACTGTCAAAGTGGTCCTGAATAAGCATAGGGCGAGAGAACTGAGCTTTCAAAGTCTCCTGTATATCTTCCCATTGATATTGACTGGGAGGTATCTTGGTCAGTAATGTAGCTGCGCGGCCTCGAAGACAATGGGTTAGCGTCATGATTAAATCGACACTTTTCAAATTTTTGCTTTTAATTATAGTGTCTGACAGCCGACACCAGCCCTCTATATCTGAATTGGGGTCGTCAGGATCAAAAGGTACCAACGTTATGAAAGGTTGTGGTGGTGCATTGATGGACCGGGGTAGTAAAGCGTCAGTTAATTTTGAAAGAAATGTTTCTAAACTATTTGAGGGTAGCGGAATATCTTCCTGCATATTTTGTGATGATGAAGTGCCAGAGGTGGGCGGAAAATCCGATCCCACTTCTGATGTCGGGTTTGGTCCAGACATCAGAAGTAAAACTCAGTTATGGCAATACACAAATTTATTCAATTGAAAAAAATCAGTTATCTTAAATCTAGGGAATATAGAAAGGAAATAAAACCGAATTAAATTAAATAACGAATAATAGCAGTGAGGGCGGTCACATAGGGCAGTACTGACTGTCAGGGACAGTGGTCCATGCACCCACCGCAATAAAGATAGTACTAACTGTCGGACACAGTGTTCCACATCTAATAACCGGGCAGTACTGACTGTCGAGAGACAGTGGTCCGTGCACCGAGACGCTTCCGTTTGAAATGCGTGCCGTCTCAACAGCGCAGCTCCTTATAAAGGCGGTCGCTAGTGGCCGAGGGTAGTTACAATATTTTATTCAACTGAACTTTATGTCAAATGATCGAAAGAGTGAAGGTTTGTCTATGATGCGTCCGGTGCACGTTCCACTAGCGCCATTTACTCGCCGTCTCTCGCAGCTGTCAAATAATATGGCTGCCGTCATATACACACATATGTTGGGTTTCACCGTTCAGGATATTCGATTAGTGTTAAGATATAGGTAGTTTAATGTGGAGTTCTTATGTGGCGTTATAGATGCCGCTAAAAATACTTGTGATAGCCAGTCAATAACAACCACTTCTGGATTTCCGATAGTTTGATAAGTTTCCACTACAGAAGGTACCAGTCACCACGTGGCACTCTATGTTGTGTGACATATGACACCGTGCCGCTTAGCTTGCAGACTGTAGTATGCACTACTTCTTGTTTACGTTGTATGTGGGTGGTATAGTAGTTTGTCGTAGCTACCTTTGTAAACATAACAGACATTACATTGCTTCCATGTTTTGGGCATGTCCTTTGCTAAATAAAAAATAATAGTTTTAAAAAATTCAACCTTTTTAAGCCAGTATTTATTTTCTACACGTGATACATTTATTAATATTAAGCTCCATCTTTGTTAACCTATTACCACAAATAAAAGACTTTGAGTTTGAGTTTCTATTTTTTAGGGTGTGTTCCGAATTTTGTGACGTATATCAGCGTAGTTTTCGAGGAAAATTTATGAAATTATTGTGTTATCGTCAGTCCTCGATAAGTCACAAAGTTTAAATGAAATCTGACCGTTTGAAGTGGCTCAAAATTAAGTCCAAAGGAGTCGGTTACAAACATGAACAAATACAGGTGAAGCTACTTGCTAGCGGAGTGATGTGGTTAAGGAAAATGTTTGGAGTGCAACGAATTTCATAGGTATTTATTTATTTATTTAATCAGGAAATCCACAGCACTTTAACAATTTCACTTAATATAAATAAACTAATATTACAGCCAATTACGGATTTACAATTTAATAACTACACTCTATCAGAAACAAACAGGATGTCATGCTAGCACCTTCTAAGCATGTCTCAGTGTGCAGTGTGTGTGGGTGTGTGTGTGTGAGGAGTTGTGATAGTGGTGGTGTTGTTGTGGTGGTTGGTATGGTGGTTTAATTCCAAAAAGAACAGATCAAAGAATCAGTTCTTTTTAGAACCATTCGTCAATTCGTCGCATACAGAAGTCACCAAAAGTTTCCTGAATACACCTTTTTAGGGTTCCGTTGTCATGTCTGTCTGTCCGTCTGTCTGTCTGTCTGTCTGTCTGTCCGTCCGTATGTCACAGCCACTTTTCTCCGAAACTATAAGAGCTACGCTGTTGAAACTTGGTATGTAGATGTATACTGTGAACCGCATCAAGATTTTTACACTAAAATAGAAAAAAAAACAATAATTTTTGGGGTTCCCCATACATAGAACTGAAACTCAAATTTTTTTTTTTCATCAAACCCATACGTGAGTGGTATCTATGAATAGGTCTTTAAAAATGGTATTGAGGTTTTTAATGTCATTTTTTTCTAAACTGAATAGTTTGCGCGAGAGACGCTTACAAAGTGGTAAAATGTGTGTGTGCCCCCCCCCCCCCGTAACTTCTAAAATAAGAGAATGATAAAACTTAAAAAAATATATGATGTAAATTACTATATAAACTACCACCGAAAATTGGTTTGAACGAGATCGAGCAAGTAGTTTTTTTTTAAAACGTCATAAATCGTAAACCGCAATTTATCGTTCATTCAATCAGCTGAAATATAAAAATAAAAAATAAATATTTGTTTTCATAACCATAAACCTTATGCATAAACCGAGAATACCTACAGGTTTGTACGGAACCCTTGGTGCGCGAGTCCGACTCGCACTTGGCCGGTTTTTTGGTGTTAAATAAATCAAGATGAGAGAATTTGTTGTTAAAATTTCTTAATATCCTACCAATGACAGAATTTTGAGCGTAGTTTCTACCACTGTGAGGTATATCGAATAACTGTGTGTGCCTAGTCCGTCGAGATGGAGCACTCAATCTTAGAAATAGATCATTTAAAGCTGCACTGTCAATATTCCCACTACAGACATTATAAAGAAAAAGAATTTCGAGAATCATACGTCTGTTCTCCAATAGTAATATATTATGATGTTTGCATGCTTGCAGATAATCTTTAGACTTAAAACCAGTGCGATAGTTAATATATTTAATGAATTTGGATTGTATAGATTCTATTTGCTGATTTGCTGTATATAAACTAAGTAGTGAGGGTTCCAGATACTACTGCAGTATTCTAAGATACTGCGTGTGTACGCAAAATAAAGTGTTTTGATGCAATTTATATCAGTAAATAATTTACACGTACGCATAATAAATCCGAGGTTTCTGTATGCCTTGCCAACGATACAGGACACATGCTCTGAAAGCAGAAGTTTTGAGTCAAGGACGACACCAAGATCCCTAATAACATTACAACGCACGATATTGCCACCACTGAGTTTATAAGTGTAGTTAATGAAATTTCGCTTCCTAGTAAAGCCTGTATTGTACCTGTATTGTTTTCTCTTGTGGGTGAATTAGCATCCATCCATCCCGGTGGTCTTTTACACCATCGTAGGAGTCTAAGTTTTGGTATGCAGTCCAACACAATGTGGACATGTGGACGAACTAGGAAACCATACTAGTAATGTATGCACAGGAAATAGTCGGTAACTGACTGCACGCACAATTAATATCAACTATTCTTACCACACAGTCCCATATAGGAGGTAAGCCTTCACCATAAATGGAAACACTATTATGTAGACCTAGTTTCTGAGGTCGTAGGTTGCAGACCATAGGATTACATGGGTATGTCAAATTCCATGCAATATTATAGGTATAATAACCACGGCGTGGCAGGGACATCGATACACGATAAAAATGCGCTTGCGCTAGTATGTAAAACATTAAAAATTTTACTTGTAAAAATAAAATTGTAGTACCCAAATTAGAGAGGATTGGCACTGTTACTCCTTAATACAGGCTATTTCATAGCCGAGCTAGGAGAACAGCACGTCACCCACTTGATTGTATAGATATTTTATACTACCTACTTTGTACCGTGTGGTGCCGGACATAAAGAATAACACCACCCCATTTCTTCCCGTGGGTGTCGTAAAAGGCGACTAAGGGACTTACTAGAGAATGGGCAGCAGCGTTTTTTATGCACTATACCACCATACTGCGATCGCCAACCCGCCTGCCAAGCGTGGCGATTATGGCAAAACCCCCAAATTGGGGGAGGCCTAAGTCCAGCAGTGGACGTCTTACGGCTGAAATGATGATGATGATGATGATGACCTACTTTGTAAAACTGATGTGTACTACAATCTGTTTTATATAAATAAAGAATTATATTATATATATTTTATATTATACTACCTGCCATGGATTTGGAACATGATTGGAGCTTCTGGCTAGTTAATAATAGCCGCTTGCGTCGATTGATCAGGTTAAGCTACGCTTGCCGCAATTGCTCCGTGGATGGGTGACCATCTTTACATACAAAGACCCCTCCGTGCCTCAGAAAGCATGTTAAGCCGTTGGTCCCGGCTGTCTTTCGTCGATCTCTGACAGTCGTTACGTGTCGTCAGAAGCCTGAAAGTCTGACAAGCAGTCTTACCAAGGGTTATCGTATTACCCAGTAACTGGGTTGTTGAGGTATGCAGCCACTCCATGTAAAATACTGCTGCATCCGGTTACACTGGAAGTCGACAATCGACCCCAACATAAGTAGTTGAGAAAAGGCTAGGCAGAAGATGAATTGAGTCGAAATTTAATTTCGGTTACTAAAAAAATCGGTTATTAAAAAAATACATACAATCATACAATCACGCCTTTTCCCCATGGGGGTAGGCAGAAACCACGGAACGCCACCTGCTACGATCTCTACACACTCCTTTTGCCTCTTTAAGGTTCATACAATTGGTCATACACACACGCCGGTTGCGAGTACTACGCACCTGACCTTTCTGAAGAACATCACCAATAAGGTCACTATATGTCCTCCTAGGGCGTCCCCTCCCGGTGTTTGTTTATTAAAAAAAATAATTTCTTCAAATATTTGCCCGCGTAGTTATTGATTGTACTTTTCTAAGAAACAGCACATTTTCTTTTACTAACTGGCTGAAAGTTACTAGAGATCTAGACTCATGTGCTGAGTTCGTAATTACAGTTTATGCGTCTCTGCCACACTTTTTTTTGGTGGGACATCATCAAATGACGTCTCCCGGTCTGCGCGGAGCGGGAGGGCGTGTCAGACTTTTACTGACTGCCACCCTGCATTTCCCCAAATGCGTTTGTATCTGTTGAATATACAAGATTATTTTTAGTATATATGCGAAACCTAAATATAGTTTGTTCAGAATCAGTAACTGAATCGATTCCAATAATTTTTACACCATGTTATATTTTGTACCAAAAATATTTAATTACGCTTCCAAGTCGCGGGGCCTTAGTGTTTTGTTTCGATTTTAAAATTATCATGTCTTTCTCGTACTCAAACGGCCATTACACGGAGATGGTACGTACACTAGCTGTTTGTGGTGATCTGCATATGTTTTTGCGTGGACAAACAGGTAACTTATCAAGCTTATAACTTTGTGATTATTAATGATACAGTTTTGAATTTTTTTAATAGATTCGTTACATAAAAATACTAGACCCGTGTTTCGGGTTTCGCATAAACAAAAATTAATGTTGTATAATAAGGTTTGGGAAAAACATTCCTCTTTGTAGTTGTATTGCCTCTGAGATGGTTCTCCCAAATAGCCTATCAAATGACTCAAACATATATTCTATGAGTCATACACCTATCCATTATTCATACTATTAACCCCACAATTCTTGAAAGAATTCAATAACAAACAAACAATATGAACTTAAATAGATATCCGTTTAACTTAGCATGCAGTCGGGCGACAGTTGCACAATTATTGCTCCATTGTAGCCCGGCGCAATTTGCGTGAACATTCCTCACTATATTGTGTGGAGCTATTTTTAGGAGCTCGTGTAGAAAGTGGATACTTCCTACACGATCATGATTCATCTGGAAATGGGAACAGGGTATTCCTAAGTGTTCGAGTTTGGACTACATTTGGAAACAACCTGATAATGTTTAGTCTTTAGTAGATTAAAGGCTCGTGCAGACTAGCGCGACGCGACGGTTGCGCGCGATGTGACAACGCCCGCTACACTTCACACAGGGGCGACCTGTCGTGCCGCGACACGGTCATAGAAATTGTTCTACAGATATAAATCGCCGAATCGCGCGGGACCGTCGTGTCGCGCTAGTCTGCACGAGCCCTTAGTCATATGTTATTTCAGAAGCGATTTTTTTGTCTTTTCATTAAATTCTTCTTTTACCTTCACGTAATTTGATCATACTTTTTATAACGCGTAGGAATGATGTGATAAGACAACGGTGCGGTTTAAAAGAAGATGTAGTGACAAAAATTGGAATGAGTATGCTTGCTCTCAACATGACCAAACTGTCTGTTTGGTCATGTTGAGAGGAAGAATGAAGGACGGTTAACAACAGGTAGATGTGAGTGGAAACGTCGGGACCGACGCCCTAGGAGGCCATATAGTGACCGTATTGGTGATGTTCTTCAGAAAGGTCAGGTGCGTAGTACTCGCAACCAGAGTTTGGTATGACCAGTTATATGAGCCTAAACGACGCAAAAGGAGTAAGCAGTATGTAAGGATAGTAGCAGATGGCGTTCCATAGTTTCTGTTTACCCCCATGGGGAAAGGCGTGATTGTATGTATGTATGTAGAATGTGTATGTGAATCCCAATGCCCATAAATTGTTTGGCAATCCTCTGCTTCAGATTAACCAAAGCAACTAAATAAACTAAGTCTGAGATAATGATTTATCTTATAGACACAAGGAAAACCAATAACAAGATGGAATTTAAAACGAAATGGTGTGTGAAATCAACGTATTCAATTAAATCGTGACTACTACCTGCGAATTTATAGTTCGCCATTAAAAATGCTAACCAGCTTGTCAGCGGCTAAAATATAGTGTTCCCTTCCGAATAGTAGCATCGATTCATGTTGCGATCGATAACGTTCCCCGCGGCTAACTGATTTATATTCACTGAGTATACAACACTCCTACCTCTCCTTTTTGTTTAGCAAGTCGTCGGTTGGAAGCTTAGGACTAGCTTTGAGTATATATTAGGCAAGCCAAAGAACGTAGCAATTTTTAGAAGACAAGACGAAGTTTAGCCAAAGTAAAAAAAAAAACAAAACAATCTGCCTATCCGTTTTTCTCAACTATTTTTGGGTCGGCTTCCAGTCTAACCAGATGTAAATGAACACCAGCATTTACATGCAGCGACTGCCTATTTAACCTCCACAACCCAGTAAATTGGTAATAAGATACCCCTTGGTAAGACTGGTTGTCAGACTTTCGTGAATCTGACGACCTCTAAGGACTGCCAAAGGTCCACGAATGACAGCGGCTTAATGTGCTTTCCGAGGCACGGAGGAGTCTCGGTGTGTAAGAATGGTCACCCTTCCACGGTCCAACCCCGACAAGCATAGCTTAACCTAACGGATCGACCCGGCTGTTACAACTAAACAAGCAACCCCTCAGGTTTATTGTTAAAAAAAAAAAACAAAAGTAATTTCACCAAGATTTTCCTAAAATGGTCGTGGTGGCAGACACAACTTGAACTTATCCATAAACATAGAGGATTTAAAAAGTTAAAATAATGAAAAGTATCCGAGACGGTTTAAAATAAAATAAAAAACAAAAATTTCACCACCTATTCTGCCGTGCTTATGATAATTACAGTAAGTCACATTTTTGAAGAGATTGAGTTATGTTATGTATACATGTATTCGGAATGTCGAGATTGAGATCTACATTTCTGTATATCAAAATTTGAAAATGTCGCATAGAACGTCAAATAAGCTTTAGCATAATTACAGTAAGACACGTTTTGCGTCAATGCTTACTTATTGTAATTGCAGTATGGGCACATACGGTTGAATTTTTCATAAAGTTAAAACCATTTCCTAGGTAATTTAAGCAGTAAGTAATCTTGCTATTATTATTTTTAAGTTATGAGTATTTTTTACCCAGTACCACTGAAACATATTGACAGTAAGTGGCACTTGCTATTATTACATTAAGTTGGAAATAAAACATTAACATACTAAACCTTAAAATATTTACAGTAACCCCATATATCATATTAATGCTTAAGAGATTCGCAAGGTATTTATGTATTATCTTAGCATAAGTACAGTAAGTGATTAAGATACATTAGGTAAATTGTGTAATTTTTAAATAGTACTTACTGCAGTAAGTACTCCAAATTAAAGATTGTTACAGTAAGTCACACACTTACTGTACCAATACTAAAAAATATATAATATGTTTTAATTGTTCGTTCCTTAACATAAATATTTTTTCAAACTTTACAATTAAAATATTATTTCTAAATAAAAATAAAAATATACAAATTGTTAAACATAAACGTTTGTAACATAAATGTTTAAGATAAACATAGGATATGTTTATCTTAAACATTTCAGAAAACATAGGTTTAATTCATATTTTAGGCGAAATGTCAAAGTAAAAAAAAAAACTTAAACTGCCTTTTTCTCAAAAGTGTCTCCAAGGCACTTACTGTATATATCCTTGTGATATTTTCCTCTGCTATGTTTGGCGAACCACATAAGCGCTCTATACCTGATTGCATACTCTAAAGTTGGAGGGTCGTGTGTAGGACACTCGACAACCTTCACGAGTTTGTCTACGTGGCACACCGAAGATTTGGCGATACCTTCAATAAGATAAACTGTATCTATACGTTCCCTAAATGTCCAATTTCTCGTGTTCCGTCGACTGTGGACTTTTGTACCGGCCATGATACAAATTCGTGGGCAAATTCGCAATTTTCTCGACTCGAAATGAGGTGAGGTTTGAAACAAAAATGTGGCTCTTTCCTTTTTCGTTGTGTCGAAAATGTATTCCAGGGTCTAGGAGAATCTCATAAGCATTTTACTAAATGTAAACCCTTATTCGTGAACCGTATTTTCGTTAATTTGGGCGAAAACTAAACAGGGTTAGCCCGCTGGTAAATGTTAAGAATTAGATGAGGAAAACATCTATCCAAGTTACTTAGATATTGAACCGTTCTCGTGATGGAAGGAAGATGTGTCAAAATTGGGAAGTGACCAGGAGAATGATTATAAACGCCAATCTATTTTATAAACATGTTCCAAAACCTATATTAGGTAGTGAAACAAATATTCCAGCCGTATCCTTACTACAGCGTATCTCGGGGAGTTTCCGTGATGTATTAGCCTGTATTTTAGCACATAGCTCGGTGTCTAGACGCCGATATATTGCGCCGTACATCTTCACGAATGACACCTCCCACTGCGGGGATGTCGGAGGATTTCCGGAAGAAAGAATCGGATTAGACTAGTGTATATTGAGTCTTGTCGAAGGTTTATTTACCTTCAGTCTGTTCCAAAGTATTAGATGAAAGAAATGGACTAGAAAAGGTACCTGCGGATACCAAATGGACTAGAAAAGGTACCTGCGATTTTTTCGAACAATAATTGAAACAATTATTGTTCGAAAAAATCGTGAGATGAATAGTTGAAACCTTCTAAGTACAGTTGAATGAAATATAATTAATTGCTGTGGTTCTGATTTTGTAAAAAGAAATACTCAAAGAATGTAAGAATTTTAGTTGAACAGGGTTTGTAGGTATACACTTATATCAAGTGCTTTTGGAACAGACAATAGATTTACTCTGAACGACTTCCTGTTGACCTAATAAGTTGTTTAAATTACTACCCCGTATAGTGAACTGCCCAAATTGCGTTCAAATCGTCTTTCAGGAATGTTATTTTTCAATCATTAACCAAACGGTTAAAGACGGAAAATTCAAATATTTCTTGTTTCCTGTTTTTCTTTTAGTTCCTCTTTTAAAGAGAGCTTCTGTAAATGGCGTGGTTTATCAGTATCGGAAAAATGAGGGTAATTAAAAACATGAAACTAGGTTATTGGCACGAAATGTTTTCTTGGGATTTGTCTTGAGACTACGTCTGAATCTACGATGGAAATACTGAAGTAGGTTACGGAATCCTTTTTCTATATTAAATAGGAAACTAGCCGATAAACTATAAATGGTCAAATAGAAATAAGTTCAAATTCTTACTTTATTTTCTCCCAAGTGGATTTCAATAGAAAAATGAAGTATAGAAACCCGTTTGCTTAACTTGCACGTAGCTTTTAGCAAGCACAAATTGTATTTATTTAAGTTTATTGCAGTTTGCACAGCACCTTTTCTTATTTCAACATCCTTTTAACCAATACAAATACAAATTCATATCTAAAAACCTTATCAGTCACGACTTTTATCGCAAAAACTATAATCCGGATGTGACAAAAAGGGCAAAAGAGCAATGTGGTCACAGCAGTCAGAAGTCAACTCGAATAGACCTCGACTGATAATCTCTGGTCACAAAAAATGGACCAAAAACTGTGACAGGCGATAAGAGACCCATGATCAGTTCGAGAGGATTATATTGTACCTACAGATTATATTTGAACATAAATAAAAGATGAAATAGTAAAGCTTTAAGGTTTTCAACGAAAAGTAAAGGATTATAAAGTTTTAAGAACTTTTTAGTGAGAACTTGTGCAAGTCAAGTGAGCTGTTCATGCTAATGGTTTTCCATGGAGCTTATCATTCCGTTGATGCTTCGTAGTTAAGTTAACTTTGTGATATCATCAAGGCACGTCAAGCATTTAGCTCTTGTCGGACCAGTGAATTGGCAAAATTCAAACGAAGACCATATAGACCCGTATGAAGCCTAATCAGCAAATCCGATCTAGTAGAATACCAGAAAATTATAATCTAGGTAGCGAGCTTAGTCGACAACATATTCCACACATTCTGACTTAGTTTCAATTCCAACAAACTGCCAAGTAAGCTGTGTGAAATTGGGACACAATTCACCAGCCATTCTCTAAACTGAACTCATGAAATAGTAAACATTTAAGCAAAATCCATTCAACATTTATCTCAAATCGCTTTATCTCACTCAGGTAAGGCCAAACGTGTCAAATATTTTGACATTACCAGCCGTTTGTGTGTCTATTCCCCTGACAATCGGTGACATTTGTATTGTCAAACGAATAGTTTTGACATTCCTTTGTTCACAGCACAGTTAAAGATAGTACCGTGTGTCCCCGGGCTTATAATAGTGATGCGTATTGTGAAGAATTTGTGAATAGTGAATAGATTGTAGAGAAGAATGGAACCAATTAAGTGGGGAATGGATTGATTGTAATCTTATTGGCTGATTGTCATCGTTAGAATTAATTTGTATGATTCTATGTGTAAGTGAAGTTGTGAAATGTTAAGTACTAATTTAAATATGTTTTTCTTTGGTGCAGCGATGTGACAAGACCTTACGTGATTGTATTTTTGGTAAAATCGAAGGGCTATTGGGCTTTGTTAAGCCTATCTGCCTACAGTGCTAATATTAAAACGTTAAGTTTACACATTTGATAACAATATTTTCATCCCACCATCTCGGAAAGAGTATTTTTAATCTTCAATATCTGAGTGGAAAAGCCGTTTTTATTCTCTAGAGGATAAAGTAAATTGAATTTAGAACATCGTGTGCACTAAGTTTGTGAATTAAAAACATCATTAAATCTATTTACTTCTATCTCCATGGTGCCGAATTTATCATTCAACCTTTTTCTAATTTGTAAAACTTAGACTCGGAACCTTCTTGATATACTTTTTTTTTAATTTGCTTTGCACGCGCCATTTTACTTTTCACGTCACCAACATTACAGTACCTAACAAAAATATTACACTCGACTTTTGGTAACTGTAGCAACGTTACTTTCAATTTTTCTTAATTATACCTAAGTATCATTTGAAATAATTTAAAGATTATTCTGTAATACTTACCTATCATAATGTAGTACATAATAAATGTTAATACCTAAACTGAAATAAAAGTATCTTGTGATTGAAATGCTTTTTTTTGCATATTTAGTCATTTCCTCGCTGAGGTGGGATGAAAAGTTACGTGTTGCACTCGAGTGCAAAGATTTTTCACCTCGTGCTCTTTTGATTCCCTCGCTAACGCTCAGGATTCTAATTTTGGATCACTCGCTGCGCTCGTGATTCAATTTTAGAATCCTTCGCTTGCTCGGTCATCAAAATTGAACACGCGGTTAAAAAGCAACTTTGCACTCTTGTATAACAAATAACTATTGTTTCCAAGTATTAAGTAAGATGTAAGTTTGGAAGTATTTATGTAAGTACCTACAGAATTTGAACCTTAGGAAACGAATATGATAATGAAACGCTAATGTTTTGACAACACAAGATAATCAACTAAACAATCATGAGCCATCAGAAAAATCCCAGAGTTACGCTAATTAAGAACAAACTCCGCAGCGTGAGCTTGCAAAATAAAGAACATATTACTGTCAAAAGTCACAGTTAGTCTACGATTTACATTCTTAAATTTACATGATTATGTACATTTTCTAGTGATACGAAATGGTAGAAAACTACTTAGGGAGTTCTACAATATCGTCATCGATTAACCCGAAAATATCGAAAAAGTGGATTTCAAGAAATAAACAGCTTGAATCATCTCAAATTATCGCATGGAATAGGTAAAATATTACACAGATTTCTACAAAGAATTTTCTAATAATATCATGCCCGCAAGATACAAGTTTTGCCTGTAGATTTTTACAGTCTCATGTTTTAAGAAAATAAAAGATAACGACACTTAAGCATAAATACAAAAATAACGCTCCTCCTGCGTAAATTGTATGTTCAGATGCAGTTCTTCGTGTTAAGTACATCCAGGGATTGTGAAGGTTAACAACTTACTAGTTTAATAAAGAAACGCTACTGTACATCAGTATATCACCCGTACTTAACAAAGCGCTATCAGTGCACATTAATCTAGTCGGTAGCACGCACTCCAACCAACTCCACTCGGCTCAGCTCTCAATAGTCCCACGCGGACACACGCAATTAAACTTAAATACTTACTCCTCCATTAACATGGATTTAACGATCTCTATCACTTCGCTAACATTTAGGCTTGGGACTTGACTCAATATAATGAAAACGTACAGAGAGTTTACACAAAGGTAAGTGATAAACCTTTTAGTTCATTATTTAAATTATCGAGTGTCTTATCTAATGAATCCTTAATACAAATAAACCCCCACCGTATCTTTGCGTTTCCGTCGTGGTGGGGCTTACGCGCTTCGAACTCTAGGTCTATGCCAGTTACGTTTGCCGGAACAGATCTAGGGTTAGTACAGAAAACTGCAGGGCAGCCTGTGGCAAGCTGTTGGGCAGTAGCGACCTCACAGACTCTATCTCCCAGAAGTAGTGGTGTTCCTCAGCTGTGGCTTGCTTTTATTGGTCGGGGAATTAAGTTCAGTTACTCTCCATGGTTTTTTGTGGCCATTGGTCTATTGGGGCATTGGTGCCCAAAAGACTGGCAGCATTGGTCCCTTGTATGACGATGCTGATTCTTTGGCCAAAAATAAACCCCTAACTTTAAATAAATGTATTATCTTCCAAACTTTCTTATTGCTGACGTAAGCCTACTTGCACCACAAATCACTCATTTCGTTACTGTCATTTTCAATACAGAAAGATGTTTGAAATGTAGTGATTTGTGCAAGCGGGGCCAGTGGGCATTCCACGGAATACATTATCTGTAAGTGACATTTAAATGTGTTCATTTACATAACTAATTGATACGATTGTCTCAGATTGACGCCACGCGTTTTAAATAATTAGTGAAACAAGTTTGTTTAGCTATAAATAACATTAACATGCAAATCCAGTTTATTGTAGGAATGTTTTAGCTAATCACATTTGTTGCTTGTTTACTTTTAGTTTACTTTAGTGCCGAATGCTGATTGAGTTGATGAAATTAAGCAATTTGTGTGGATAACGGTGTTATCTAAAGCTATTATTTATTAGTATGCAAATTTATTTTATTAATGTGACGTAATACTTCTTTCACCTTGATAATTACTTTTTTTACGGTTCATTATTACTTTTGGCAGAAGATAAGTATTTTATAAGTTTTCAAGTTACCTCGATTTTAATTTGATGTACTTATGTATAAAGAACAGTGTTTTCTCTGTGTTTTTTTGCAAAGCTTACACCATCGTGTGAGAGTGTTGCAAAAATTATCAACATTGTATAGTATTTAAATAAAACTGTTGTAGCGTGAGTTGCACGCGGCGGTGAAGATACCTTCAGGAGATAGCTCCCAACGACCACTGTGCACACTGCTGTGCCACAGAGTATGTTATGTTACAGACACGACACTCTTGTCTATAAACCTAATATACTGGAGTGTAGCATGCCTATCATGCCTGCATGTCTTAGCATTACTTTAAGTAGATTCCGCAGTGTATATCTACATACCTACCTATATGTAATAGACCTGATATATCTATTTTGTGCTCAATGTTTGTGTGTACCAGCCACATACCCAGACACTTTGCTGATGCTGGAGGATCTTGTATAACGTATGTTTATTTTGACTACATTTGTAATAAGTTGCGAATATGCTCTTATGATTTGAATAGGTGTAGGTATCAGTTTATTATGCGCACGGTCAATGTGTGGAACTCTCAGTCAGCGTCAGTGTTCCCTTCCACTTTTAAGTCGTTAGCCTTCAAAGCATAAGCGAAAAATTATCTTCTGGATACCATGAATTAATCAATGGGACGTGCCATTTTCATCACGTTTGATCGAGTTCAAGAGCAAACTCTCCTAGTCATCTGGCATAAAAAAATACATTGGTCTGAAACTGACGAATGAACCTTTTTACCTATCCACTGATGGTTTCACAGTTCGCCAATCTGTTGAATTCTTTCATCTTTGTCGTCTCAAGTTATCAGAGTGAGAGGATCAGGTCACAAGTCCTGGGGCGCAGGATTAAGATGGAGATAACAGCCGCTGACCGACTGAACGCCCGTGTTCAGTCGTTCAGCGGATCACTGCGCCTGCGCAATCACGGCGCAATCCAACGATATTGCCGTAATGGTCGCCTTCAGTTCGGACGAAAGGATTGTTTGTTTTGGAGCTTCTGATGTTGTGTTGTAATGGTTTATGGAAAGTTGCTCTTTGCATAAGTTTAAAAAAACTGATACGACGTTGTAGCAACAAAAAGAGCGTACCTGTAACCCTTTTTGCTGTTGCAATGTCAATTTAAATCTCAGATCAGATTCTCGTAATTTTAAGAATGTTCACCAGTCTGATTTCAGTCTCAATCTGTCAAAAATACCTCGAGTTTCCATACATATTTGATAAGTTTTTGACATTTGATTGTCGTCGATATGAGACTGCGACTAGATTTTGGAAGTTTTTTAATTACGATAATTTTATTAGTCTTCAGATTCGAATCAGTCGCCACATATTAGAACTAAATGTTTTTTTTACTGGCATCCTGTCTTCTCATTTTACGGACTCAATTTTCCTATTAGATGACAATAAAAAGAAGATGATTGCATTATTAATTTAACCTTCAATGATCTTCAATTGTCTCTTTTCCCGGAATCATGACAACGATTACCATCAACGCCCTTCTTAGAGATTATTATTATTAATTTATGCATAACGTGCTTAAACTTTTTCACCGATCCTGAAGTAGAAAGCAACATAAACTAAACCAAATAACTATCCAAACCAATCAGATAAGAATCTCAAAACATATCACACCTAGATACACTACAGACAGTCTAAGAACATTACACAACAAAGTAAAAGATTAAAGATAACATCTTGTAACCAAACGCGGCAATAACTTTATCATTGGCTGTAGAAGAAAGCTCTCATTGCGACAATGTAATGCTCATGATAATTGCTGTTTTATACGTTGATGTTATCGGCTATAAGACGACCAAGTGTAGGGACGCGCATTCATTGTAGAAAATGTAGGGAAAAGGAATCGTGTCTTGATGTTCAAAAGGCAGTTTAGATAGAGAATCGTAGCCGATTGGAATACAATGATTACCATATAGGTTTATGTGTAATGTAGATTTGAGAATATACTATCCTTACCTTCGAGGTTGAACATGATGTTGAATGAATCATCCTGAGAATAGAAAATGAGATGGCATTGATGATACAATGACGCTGTTAACCAATCCCTTTGCTTCACTTGGTGAAGACCAATATATGTAGGTAGGCAGATAAGAGAGTTACAGCGAAATATGTATTCTTATCCTTCGATTCCCACCCACGACAAATCTTTGTGTGATGATCACGATCATTTGTTCTGTGTCTGGGTGTAATTTATCTATAATATGTATATATTTAGAAATATATAAGTATGTTTATCAGTTGTCTGGTAGCCATAGTACAGTGTCTGCCTAGTTTGGGATCAGATAACGATGTGTTTGTTGTCCTAAGATATTTATTATTTATTTTATCACAGCCAGCGATATCTGTAAAGTTATTTAGTTTCGATGAAGAGGTAATCGGAACTGATGCATCTACAACCGATACACATGGAAGTCATATGAAGCAGTTTAAAGACGTGTCGCCTCATCTTGCTCTCAAAATGTCGCTCGTCAACATGTGTCTGTCGCAGTCGGCTCAAAATAATCCGATTACGTTTCTTGGAATTTCCATATAATTGTCGCTTTGACTTGTCACAGTCGAATGAATATTTTTACGTGAGAGGATTTCTTTATACCTTTTGACTCCACGTTGTTGATATCGATGTCTTTTTGTGATTATGTGGCGGGAAATGCAAAGTTGAAGTATTAAAATGGATGGAATGGAAAACAAGCTGCGCACTAGATACAGTTGATTATTCAAAAAAAGGTTATCAGTTATTATTTTCATAATAAACTGTTTTATGTACAAATAAAATTATGTGCACTTATTTGGTCAGAATCATTAGTAATTTTGTGACTGTAGATACGTGCTTATTTGTATCTCAAACCCGATAAAAATACTAGCTTAAAATTGGTAACGATTTCTTTTATCTAAGGATTATTCTTCCGCAGCTGTTTTCAAACCCAGTTGCAACAAAATCTCCAACATTTGGCAACCCTACAGCTAGACTAAATAAAAACCCGCACATGTATTCACCTCGTTATCGATTTAATAACGATACGAGTCACTCGATTCTAATCTCGATACGTAATCGGATTAGTGGATATTGTCAGCGAGATGTGATTCGTACCTACCGAGTCGCCATTGTCGTGACTTGAGCCTTAAGTAACGATCACAATGAATGAAATAAATCTATTGTAGAGTTGACGAAACTTTACAGACATGTTCTATATTAATAAACCGTAAAGTTATCTTATTCTGAAACGTTAAAAATAATCTCATTTCATTTGAAAAGTTTCAAGCTTAATCCAAATCTCTTTAGGTCAGTTACCTATTTTCACTTTCCACTCAATTCCTTTAATAACAGTTCAGAAAGTGCTTGATTAATTTTATGCTTTTTTATCTTTTTATTCCATTTCGAATTCGATTTGTAAAAATTGCTTTCTTTTAAGACTTTTATAAATAGGCAAATCCAAAAACAAAGAAAATGTTGGACTGTGTAAGTTTCTATGTGTTCAGAAAAGTATCGGAGCTTTGTACTGTAAGAGTTTATGAATCATACAGGATATTATTTCCTCATAAAAATGAGCAATAAAGAAAATCCAGGGTGTTTTCGAGGAGGCAGCGAGTGGCCTTATTTCGGACCAGCTTTCAAGTCCTGTTGGAGTCCGGCCAGGGCGCATAATGCCGACAATGCGACGCCATCTTGCGCTGTTTCGCGCGCTTAAATAAATGTCGCCGGCCATTTTGTGATAATGTTTTAATTTACGATTGGAAAATGTGAACGGAATGTGTACAATAAAACTTATTTATTGGTGTGTAACCACGATATTTAAGGAAACGGATTGAATTGGGTCGAGTGTTTTACATTTTTATTTTTTTTTTTTTTATTTATTTATTTCACCAAAAATAGAAAATACAGTGGATTATACATAGTTATGGGCTAGTACTTGGTGGTGCATAACATGTTAGCATCTGTAGTCGAACTAGGACGAGTCCTGTATCTCGACATACAGCGCCAGTCCCCTCAAATTTGAAAATAGCATATTAGCCCAAATGACATGCAAATACATGAAAGATCTTAACTAATAAAAAAATTGCAAAATACAAAGATTGGTGTGTGTATGTGTCTGATTTTGTGTAAGTGTATAGTAGTGAATGGTGTTGGGGTGTTGGGTAGTGTAAATACGTCTTACCGAAAAAAGTAAAATAAAATGGTGTAATTGTCAATAACAAAGACTATTTCTGAACTATAAACAGGTTCTCTGTTTCCTCATATGAAAGGGCAATTAGATATTCATGTACCTTCTTTTTACATAAGGATTTGTTGAGCGGATAAGTATTAAGTTCTTTATTTATTTTATTGTAAAGAAGAGGAGCAACAACAGAGTAGAATCGCTTTATGAAAGATGTTTTGGGCTCATGTGATCGCGTGCAAACCTCGTACTTTCTTCGCTTATTGGTCAGCAATGGGTCATAGACGAGTTCGCTGTGTTTCTTCAATACAACTCGTTCTATGAACAATTGCCTAACCGTAGATACCTGGCAGCACTGATAGAGTGTTCTTGTTGGGAACAATATCGGTTTAAAATTGCTCACTTTCAGTATCGCCCGTTGAGCTATTTCTAAGCTCTTGATGGTGGTTTTAGAAGCTCCACCCCTGCCCCCCTAGCCAAGTCACAAACGTTTACCGTTCTACAATCGGTAACGCCTCAGTGTCAGCAATTGTAGAAAACGATACGTTGGTAGCCATGTTGAAGCGCCTGTGTCGGCCGCTCGTTCTACAATGTCTTTAGAAAAACGACACATTAGAATAAAGGATTTAGCGTTGAACATTGTAGAAACGATAAAAAATCATTCTATAATTTTGAACGATGTGAATTTGGCTACGAATTTTCTGTTCGTTTGTTCTAACCACGTGACTTAACGTTGAGCGACTAGCGTTAACGATTGCAGATTATCAACTTGGCTAGGGGTGCAGGATAGAATGCAGTATGAAATGATAGACTGGCACAAAGCAAGGTAAATCTTTTTTAATAGGGTCGCATCTGTGACATGCCTAAGATTTTTGAACACATATATAAGTTTGCGTACTCTAGAAGTCAGCAGCTTGATATGTTCTTTAAAGTTGAAATGGCAGTCAATTGTAATACCCAGGTATTTTATTTTATCAACGCACTCAAGCGGTTTACAGGTGCAGTTTACTTTGAAGACACAGCTGTGTGGAATAATTTGGTGTTTGTTATTGCATCCAGTTTTTTGGCGGATAGAAAACGCTAGGTATTTTGATTTTTCGAGGTTAAGGGTTAGGACATTGTTATATAACCACCTTTGAACCATATCGAAACCGGCCTGGGCAGCATCGAAGACCTCATCCCAATTATCGGCAGAGAAGAGAAGAGCAGTATCATCCGCATATGAGATTATTTCGCCTCTTGGTATACATAGGTTTGTAAGATCGTTGATATAAACGAGAAATAAAGTGGGTCCCAGGATGCTGCCCTGTGGAACTCCATAAGATACTGCAAGTTCTGTACTGCAGTGATTACCCACCCGTACACGCTGATAACGTCCAGTTAGGTAACTCTCAAAAAGCTGAAGCTGATTTCCCCTTATACCAAGGTTTTCTAACTTTTTAATAAGCAGTGGGACAGAAATTGTATCGAATGCCTTGGCGAGATCAAGAAGGGCCGAGATACACTTTTTACCCTTGTCTAATTTTGTTGTGATATAAGTAGTTAATTTATGTACTGCTTCATCTGTGGATTTCCCTGCCCGGAAGCCAAATTGGTTTTCAGAAAAAAAGTTTGTTTTGTTCAAGATATTTGACAAGTCTGGTATTAATAATTTTTTCAAGAATCTTGGACAAAGAAGGCAGAATTGAGATTGGCCTGTAATTATTAAAATGGGATCGATTTCCTCCCTTATCTATAGGATGCACTACCGATTTTTTAAAAGCTTGAGGAAAGGTGCCCGTCTCAAGACACATGTTGAAGATGACTGTTAGGGGCGGGACAAGAATATTTTTATATTGTTTTAATAGTTTGTTAGAAATATTGTCCCAGCCTACCGAACACTCAGCTCTCAAACCATCTATGTGACGAGCAACCTCCTCTTCATCGGTATCTTTGAGAAAGAAGGAGTATAATGTGGAATCGTTTACAGGGTCAGCTGATGAGAGATTACCTGTGCACGTATTATGCGTCTGGGTTATATTTTCAGCTAAACATTTGCCTACATTTATGAAATATCTGTTCATTTGACTCACTGTTTCCTGAGGAGAGGAACATATTCCTAATAATTCAGAAGGGCAAGTTTTATCATTTTTTGTGTTAGCGATGCTTTTAATTACATTCCACAATCTTTTTGGGTCATTGCCAGCCATTTCAACTTGATTTTTATCGTAGGATCTCCGAACATTCTTTAAAATTTGGTTACAAAAATTCCTGTAGCGGACATATGTAGCTTTTATAATTTCATTTTTAGGTGACTTATTATGGTTTGCATGCAATTGGTCCCGGTTTTTCATGCATCGTAATAATCCCGGTGTGACCCATGGTTTCAATATTCTTTTACGCCTAGACTGAGTAATTAGTTTAGTGTTTTTATCTATTTTCTCCTGTAAGCTATTTATAAGATAGTCAGTGGCTACGTTGGGATCCTTTGTTAATAATATAGGATTTAGGTCCACGCTGAGAAGATCTCTTCCTAAGCTCTCAAAATCGACTTTTGTTGAGGTAGTTATTCGGTAGCTTCGTACATGCTTAAGATTCATGCAAAGGAGAACGGGGTAGTGATCGGTCAAGGTAGTTTGAGGTACAAGGGTCGTGCTCAAATTTTTTGTTTTAAGCAAGATGTGATCAATACACGTGCCACTTGCCGCACGTGTGATTTCCGTGTGTGCCGGTAGGAGTCCATGAGAAGCAGCTAACGTGAGATATCTTTCTCCAGGAAGTTCAATTTTTTCCTCATTTATTGAAATATTTATGTCCCCAACAACAATTATGTTATTGCAATGTGATAAACTCGACAAAGTGCTACTTAGGGAGCTTAGGAAATTATCAATGTTTTTATAGGATGGGGAACGGTAAACTGACACAATTGCGGTGTTATCATTTTTGAGTACAAGACAGTTACCTTCCTGGAAATCCGGCTCTTCAACAAGGAAGTTTAGAGGCTCTCTACAATAAACTACAACACCATCATTTTGTTTGTAATTAAATTTAGTAGCAAAAGATTGATAGTTCACTAGTATTGGTATGGAATTCCCTTTTTTTAACCAGCACTCAGTGAGCACTATAACGTCACATTCCACTTTTAACCTTTGTAACATTATTTCTAATCCAATATTGCAATGAATGCTACGAATATTTTGTGTTAAAACTGTGAATTTTTTTGCGTCCTTTAATATTAATGTATGACATTTATCTAATTCACAAGCAATAGCTTTGGAGACAGTCAAGGTGTCGATATTTTTAGTTAAATCAATCAAGTTATCGAATTTTTGTTACATAAAAGTATTGGTCAAAGTATCTGGGTATATATTTATCTTTATTAATAGTACCTTATAGCCAGGGCAGTCAGCCTAACTACTGTGCTACTAGTGCTGTTTCTAATCATCATAAAACATTCTATGACGCCACGCAAGACTTACGAATCGAGTGGAACCAAAGTCTTTGGATTTCGGTGAACAAGTAATAACCGCTTGCACCCGATAGTTCGTACGTTAGGGTAGTGATCAGTGTCACCACGTCGTTCATAGAATAGATTAAATAAACCTAAATCGAAACACAACTAAACAACACGAATCTCCGGTATATTTAGGGCTGCATTCCTGTCGGTAACACATCAGTATATCGAGTTACACACATTACCGCGCAACCGAACACTTCAGTACACGTGGCTGCTTTACTTATTTATAGATAAAACACCGAGGAGGAACATTTTAACACCTATAATAGTGGTGCTGACTGGATTATATAGTCTTTCAAGTTAATCATAATATTTATCGGCGCCTAGCCTTCACCAGAAGTGGTCATCGTATACAGTAGCTTCATTATCATTAGGATTGTGCGAGAATATAGCAGTTCGTCGTGGAAGTGGTACGACAGCGGTTCTGCTGACATTATCATCAGAAGACAATCACCACGCAACCATAGGTGCGATGATCTGCTAGAGCGACCGTCACCAGCCAGTGTAACTCTTATCCGACCTCTTCGGTGGTTTCTAGTTACTTTGTAACAAAACCAGACGGCGTCACTTGCTGCGCCGTGATATTTATACTGCTCTTTGTATTTAAGACCTGGGACATCAAGTAGACATGATCGTCTCAAATCTCATCGGCAGTTGTACAGATAATGGTTTATTTCCAGTTTTTTTATAAAGTTATTTTTTAACCGACTTCAAAAAAAGGAGGAGGTTATCAATTCGACTGTATCTTTTTTTATGTTTGTTACCTCATAACTTTTGACTGGGTGAACCGATTTTAATGAATTTTTTATTATTTGAAACCTAGTGCTTTTCGAATGTTTCCACTTTAATTTGGTTCCATTCGGACAATGGGATCCATGTGAAAACCGTATAAGTCTTAAATTTGCATTAAGTATTTGTGCGATAAATGAACGAATAACGTAATTAGATTAGTGCGGGGTATCTACCATAACTAAAAAGTTAAATATAAAAACTTTTTACAAAAAAATAAAAACCGACTTCCTAAAAATACGACAAAGTGAAAAATAACTTTAATTTCGGAAGTCGGTGGCAAAAAAACCTTAATTACAGATCCTAAAACACCAACTTCCAAAATTAAACTTAATTTTCACTTTGTAGTGTTTTTTTAGGAAGTCGATAGTAATTTTTTTGTAAAAAGTTTATTTTATTTAATTTATTTATTTTATATTAGACATCATTTTTAGTCCATAGTTTTACATAAATATTTTACAAAATACAATTTTTACCTGCCCCAAGCCCGATAGACAGGTGCACGTTATAGAGAGGAATATAAACTTGGATGTGATGACAAAAATTTCACTGTTGTTTTGCTTATAAAGTACAATATCTGGATGACCGAGCTTTACTCGGTATTTTTTGGTAAATATAATACACACACATACAATACATACAAGAAAAAAATCGATTTATCGCCCCCGAAACCCCCTGTATACAAAATTTCATGAAGATCGTTGGACAACGGGTCCAACGATCTTCCGAGATTCAGATTATATATTTATATACAAGAATTGCTCGTTTAAAGATATAAGATAACTAACTAAGGTACTTTACCTAAACCCCCTGTATACAAAATTTCATGAAAATCGTTAGACCCGTTTCCGAGATTCAGATTATATATATAAGGTGTATCTATTCATACACGAAATATTTTAAGAGGTACACCTGTAGGTGGTAAAGAAGCTATAGAAGCAAACAGATTTTTTTTTTATTTAAGCGTTTTTGAATTTTCGTAATTATTTATAATTTTAAAACTGCTTGAGATATTTTGCATAAAACCTTTACTCCAAATTCTATGAATGGCCCGCCTGACGCTGCGAGGGCGGCGACCGGAGGGCACGAGCTTGGCCGCGGTGTCTCGGGCCGTAAAAAAAAAGAAGGAGCCAGTATTTCTTATGTGCGTCAAATAATTTACAAATATTAAATTTTGAAAAAAATACATTTAGAATTTTTTTTTCGTTGCTGTAGCTTCCTTACCACCTACAGGTGTACCTCTTAAAATATTTCGTGTATGAATAGATCCACCTTATATATATACAAGAATTGCTCGTTTAAAGATATAAGATAACTAACTAAGGTACTTTACCTAAAATTAGACTACAAATAAACAGCTACAACTACAACATCAACATTAAAAACCGCACGTCTCATGTTATCCACCAAATTGTGTACGAAACTTAGTAACTAGAAGGTGCATTGCAGCCCTGCAAACAGAAAGTTTTCGACAGCTCGATAAACAGTTTAACTGCACTCGTACGGCACCACTACCATGGCACCACTACCATGGCACGGTACGGTGGCACCACGGCACTCGTACGGTGCCAGTTATAACAGTTATCATACTATTATTGGAGGATCGGTTACCTTCGCTAACTTTGACAAGTACTGTAACTTGAAGTTTGGAGATGCAGTTAAGATGGAAGTTAAACGCGTTATTTGAACATTCTGACACATTTTTAATGGTTCGTGTAATGTTACAGTCGAATAGTGGGGAAATATTTGTAGATAGAAATATTGTTTTATTGTAACTGTTTTCATTGTATTCTAAGGTGAAAGGAGATACATAACTTTTTATCTAACGTTATTTTTACAATCACTAAAATGGGAAACACGGTATAGTACCTACAGAATATTAGGGGAAAGTACGCTAAATTGGACCAGTGTCATTCTCAAAAAGTTTTATTTTAAATTTATAGTCCGCTGCCGCAATTTATCAACAATGTATTAATATTAATTGATTGGGTGTTTTGATAGTTTAGGTTTTTTTTAGTGTTTTTTCTGCAAATGGTTACAGATGGTGGCAGATGGCTGAGAAAAAGTATTTTAAATGGAAACCTATACTAATAAAGGAAACCAAAATATACCAGATTCCATAAAAGGAAGGAAAAAGAGAAAAATTAATACGAAAATTGAAGAATCTGAAACTGAACAAGGACAATTCGGACAGTAGCTGTTAGTCAGCAGATAAAGAAAATGAATGTTTTAAGTGTTAACTAAATTACTACGCTACAGCTGGACCTTGAATTAAATGGGTACAGTTTTTTTTTTTGCATGGGAAATCATCAAATGACTTCTCCCGCTCTGGGCGGGGCGGGAGGGTATGTCAGACTTTTGCTGACTAAAACCCACCCGTGTTCCTTCAGTTGCCCATGTGCCAGGGTCACGGTATCTCTTTCGAACAATCACGCGACCCCGGCAGAAATGGGTACAGTGCGTGCGTTGTCGTAACTGGAATTATAAAACTTGTACACACGGCGATTAATATATTTTTTGTTTTGTTTATAAGCATATTTTATTAAAAATTCTATTGAAGTCCATTTTACCAACATTTTCAATACTGGTTGGCTAAATATGAACCTGATCTCACATTTTGTTTACTTTGAGATGTCTATGATAACTTAATATTTGATCAAAGTATAAATGGTTGTTTTATTTCATAAACAAGCAATTTGTCATAGTCTGAAAAGGTACAAATAGTTATTTGAAAAAAAAAAAAAAATGGTCCAATTTAACCAATTTTCTCCTTTTTAGGGTTCCGTTGCCAAATGGCAAAAAACGGAACCCTTATAGATTTGTCATGTCTGTCTGTCTGTCTGTCTGTCTGTCTGTCTGTCCGTCCGTCCGTATGTCACAGCCATTTTATTCCGAAACTATAAGAGCTATGCTGTTGAAACTTGGTAAGTAGATGTATTATGTGAACCGCATTAAGATTTTCACACTAAAGTAGAAAAAAAACAATAAATTTTGGGGTTCCCCATACATAGAACTGAAACTCAAAAATGGTTTTTTTCATCAAACCCATACGTGTGGGGTATCTATGAATAGGTCTTAAAAAATGGTAATGAGGTTTCTAATATCATTTTTTTCTAAACTGAATAGTTTGCGCGAGAGACACTTCCAAAGTGGTAAAATGTGTGTCCCCCCCCGTAACTTCTAAAATAAGAGAATGATAAAACTAAAAAAAATATATGATGTACATTACCATGTAAACTACCACCGAAAATTGGTTTGAACGAGATCGAGTGAGTAGTTTTTTTTAAAACGTCATAAATCGTAAACCGCAATTTACCTTACATTCAATCAACTAAAATATAAAAATTAAAAAAAAAAAAATTAAACCGAGAATACCTACAGGTTTGTACGGAACCCTCGGTGCGCGAGTCCGACTCGCACTTGGCCGGTTTTTCTATTTTGATTTTGTACCTTTATCCATATTGATAATACTTATATAAATTGCCTGTCTTTAACAAAGGGATATTTCAGACCTTCTATTACTTCAGAAAACAATATTGAATACTATGAAGGGAACTTGAAATATGATCCAATTATTCTGAAAGATATTTTGTGTCAGTAAATTGAGTCCTGAAGACCTTTTTAAATTCAGTAGATAGTTTCAAAAGTAACAATAATTATTTTTTTGTATCTGAAGTGTATGAAGGGCGAATATAAAACGATTACCGAAATAAATCAGTAGCTTTAGCTTGGAAATAACATTTAGGTCAGAAAGTCAACACTACAACGTAAAAGGTGTTTCAACACCGTTACAATATTCTGCTCACTGAGAAGTGTTTCTATTTCAGACAATTTTGGGTCACTTTATGTATTAGTCATGATTTTCACTCGGATGAGTAGCTTCTCTGCTAACAAAGAATGGGCCACGTCATTGTTCTATAGACGATGTTAGAGGTGTCCACATCACGAATGTGGAACCTGATCTGATGTTTTAGACATGCTGCCGTTTCCTAACTAACCTGGTTTTAGGATGCCGCTTTCAAGTGGTCTAACTTTCAGGAGATGTCATCGTAGCTAAAGATCTTCTTCTTCTTCTTGGCGTGTCGATAGCAATCTAAATAGTGTTAGCCCAGAATTTGGCTACGAGCTTAGCATTTTCAGTAGCGTCCATCAACTCCTGTAGCGTGCAAACAGCAGGACATGCTGGACAAGATATCAAGTGTCTCATCGATCATGTTTTCAATTATTAAGACATTTCGAAATGGACACAACACACGAAAGCTCAAAAACAATGAGTAAAAATGGATTTCATTAAGAAAAATACCCAAATCAACCGAAAACAGCAGATAAATGACACAAAATTAAGCTGAAAAACGAGGCGTACCCGACACTTTTCAGTGGCATTGTAAATGTTCAGTAATTAACGCCTGAAACGGGACGCTTCAGCCGGAAGCAAGCGTGTCGCTTACCTTAAGCTGCTCTGTTTTACTTAATTTTAACATTTTAGAGATAATGTAGGAAAAGTTTGAGAAATGGTGGTGTCGGGTGACAGTAGCCTGTTGTTGTAGAGCTTTACAAAATATCTATTTTTAGATTAGTCAATGTAGATCTTTAAAGACTTTTAAACGGCTGACGCGTAGCGGGTCTCGCTTGAAAATCTATTGGGATTTCCAAGGAGCATTCCAGTCTTCTGAAATACAAAACCGTCTAAAAATCAGAATCTGTTTGTCTAGCGCAATGCTCAAATTAATTTATCTCATGTTTGATATAACAAATGGTTGAGTAGGTATCACCAACTCATTTGGCACACAAATTGCAAACTTAATTATTTGCAACTTTCATAAATTTAAATTCTGGTGAGCTCCAAATATCGTGCGGTGTGAATATATTGTGTTAATGCGAGGTGACCCGCAGTGATTGAGTCATGGCGGTCTGTCGGTCTGTCTATCGTTATTGTTATTAATTACATATTTATTGATGTTGCTTGAGTAAGGCTACGACCATACGGTGAGGAGTAGCGTGCAACGTTGGGTGTACTTACATGGTCTGATTCATGTTTTGGTTCAACGAAATAAAGGCCTCAAGAAAATAGGCCTCATAAAGTTCCACAGAATTGTAAACTTTTTTTTTGTTTCCCAAGTAATGGAAGAGTTTCCATCGGCAAGTTCGCAGAAGGTAGGTAGGTGGAAGGTAGGTTCTGTAGATTCTGCCTACCCCCATGGGAAGAAAGCGTGAGTTTATGTAAGAAAGTAAGTAGTAAGTATGAGGCACTTAGACATAAATGATAAGGTAATAGTGTACTCATTGGGAAGCCTAATAAATAAATTAGTCCGTCATATGCAAAAGTCACTAACTTTTTTTCTGAGCATCGAACAATTTTGTTTGGGCAGAAGTTGGATTTACTGGTCTGGGCTCTTTAGCCAAGTAATTATTCACCCAGAATTAGTAAGACTCTTCATTCTTAGACTCGTCCACAACCCAAGTCGCTGTCGCTCATCACCTCGGAGTGTTCTCACCAAGAATTGATATAAATAACATTTTGACAAGGCTGGTGAGTGTGGTGAGCATTGTAACGGTTGTAAATCGCACCGGACGCTGCGCCCGCGCCGTTGTGCGTCGTCAATTGTAATTGGTCAACATTTAATTGATTTATTACCTACTGTATTTGATTAGGAGGGTGGGTGACTAAATATTTGACTAAAATATGATTGTTTGTTGTAATAATACTACTAATTAAAAGTTTTATTTTACACGGTGGAGGATAAATTGTTTTATGAAAATATAAAACCTTTTATCTGGAATTAATATATATGTACCTACGTTACGATAAAATACAGAAAAATTCTGAAGAAAGATACTCTTTTTAGGGTTCCGTTGCCAAATGGCAAAAAACGGAACCCTTATAGATTCGTCATGTCTGTCTGTCCGTCTGTCTGTCTGTCTGTCTGTCCGTCCGTATGTCACAGCCACTTTTCTCCGAAACTATAAGAGCTACGCTGTTGAAACTTGGTAAGTAGATGTATTCTGTGAACCGCATCAAGATTTTTACACTAAAATAGAAAAAAAAACAATAAATTTTGGGGTTACATACATAGAACTGAAACTCAAAATGTTTTTTTTCATCAAACCCATACGTGTGGGATATCTATGAATAGGTCTTCAAAAATGGTATTGAGGTTTCTAATATCATTTTTTTCTAAACTGCATAGTTTGCGCGAGAGACGCTTCCAAAGTGGTAAAATGTGTGTCCCCCCCCCGTAACTTCTAAAATAAGAGAATGATAAAACTTAAAAAAATATATGATGTAAATTACCATATAAACTACCACCGAAAATTGGTTTGAACGAGATCGAGCAAGTAGTTTTTTTTTAAAACGTCATAAATCGTAAAACGCAATTTACCGTTCATTCAATCAGCTGAAATATAAAAATTAAAAAAAAACATTTATTTTCATAACCATAAACCTTATGCATAAACCGAGAATACCTACAAGTTTGTACGGAACCCTCGGTGCGCGAGTCCGACTCGCACTTGGCCGGTTTTTCTAGCCTGCGAAACAACAATCTTTTCATCAAGACATGTACATCTCACTCTTGCAATCATACAAAATAAAAACACAATGTCACAAAGAAATATTGTCATCATATTTATACGAAGAATGTCAGAGCACAATAAATAACCGAGAAAAGGGAAAAGAAAGCGAATCCGCGTGTGTGTGTATGTGGCAGTGATTCCTATGAAAATGTTCCATAACTGGCTTCATGGAAACCTCCGCGTCCCTCACAATGAGGAAATATATCACGATGCATTGTTCACATGCGGTATTCGTGGATTGTGTGTGGGAAACACTGGGTAAAGAAGTGGAGAAGGTTAATATGAACTGACTGTCAAACACATTTGAATGTTGAGAAGTTTTAATATCGACGGCAGTGGCATTTCGTCAATGTCAATCAACCAATCAGCTCAGCCTATTACGGTTCACTGCTGGACAAAGGCCTCTCCCAGGTTGTGTCACAATACTACCGCCCTCCGCATCCAGTCTGTCCCAGGTATTTTTACATAATGTCATCGGTACATCTAGCTGGGTGGCGTCACACGCTACGCTTACCGAAACGCGGTCTCCACTCCAGGATTCACCTGCTTCGCCGACCATCGGCCCTTCGACAGAGATGGCCAGCCCCCTGCCACTCTGCAGTGGCAGTGGGCTGGCCGCTTGCTTACACTGCAAGCTATGTCGGTAATTTTGGTTCCTTTTCGGATATTGTAGTTGATGTAAAAAGTACTTTTGCCACGTAAAACTAACGTAAGGTTTTTACTTCATCTGTCTATTAAAATTTGCGCCATTATTATATTCGGTGAATAAGAGAACAAAAATGATAAATAATTTTAAGATATATTTTTTACCCGACTGCGGCAGAAAGATCTTTATTTGGAATAGAACTTACCATTGGATTGAATATAGCCAGTGCTTGCGTCGTTTAAATGAAAAGAACATTTCTGCACATACTGAAATTTATCTTATATCATATTATATATCCTATGACACACAACACTTCATCAACATCATCCCATTAGTAAAGGAATTTCTGGACTCGAATGAGTGATCTCAACCGAAGTTTACCCCCTAAATACAATTCCACAAATTTTACCTTTTTGATATACATATTGGTATAGATTTCTAGTAGTGGGACTTCTGTTATTCCTCTATTAGATTAGTAAGTACGGCGTAAAGTGTGACGTCATAACATGGGAAATTCGGCGACGATTTAAGATTTAAGATGGCCCTCGTGAAACTCAAGATGAGGTGTTCACAAGGAATTGTGGATGGTTTACTGTT
This sequence comes from Aporophyla lueneburgensis, assembly GCA_932294355.1. Classification (NCBI taxonomy): domain Eukaryota; kingdom Metazoa; phylum Arthropoda; class Insecta; order Lepidoptera; family Noctuidae; genus Aporophyla; species Aporophyla lueneburgensis. Next base: position 29,283,711 of record OW028753.1, read on the forward strand.
CATATACGGATGTTTGAAGCAGCTTTATGGTTATACTGCTGAGGATGAGAGGGAAATAGAATTCTCGTGTAATAGAGTGAACGAATTGGAATAAAGTGAGGAGGAAATACTGGCACAGAGTAAAGAACAAAGGAATGTTGTACATTAATGTAAAAACATAGGGTGTAGAAAGCTTTTATGTTGGAAATAGGTACATGTTATGTGTTATAAGTGCCTAATCATTAAATAATATGAAGGCCAAATACATTACAAATTTAACTTGAATGAAATATCTACTTGGTTATCGGATTCCATCGTAAGTTTCTATCCTTAGGTCACTCTATGTGCAAATTCCTATAAAAGTTGTAAGAACTGTGTGCTGTTGTTATTTACTGGTTACACTTAAAATCTTACTTATTGCGTTAATATGTCCTTATTTTATTTAACAGTTCCCAGTATATACGCAAACAAATGTTACTCCATAAACTTATCTAAACGATTAATCAAATATACTCGTAAAAGCTCTAGAAGGAAACAGGCTGGTTCTTAGCAATGGCACAGCCGTTTTAATGAAGCAGTTCTCCCAATAAGCTATATAGCTGACCAATACCAGCTAATACATAGGTGTTGCGACTAAGTATCTAATTACGATATACCTGTTCGCCAAAGATAGTGCGAAAGATAGGTACGTAACATAGAGTACTAGCAACTGGAAGGAACTTCCGTGCGGTACCTATTAAGTCATCATTATCATTTGGTTACCCTTTTCCTAATTACATATGTTGGGGTCGGTTTCCAGGGTAACCGGATGCACCTGAGTACCAGTACTTTACATAAAGCGACTGTCTATCTGAATTCTACAACCCAGTTACTGAGTAATAACGATACCCCTTGGTAAGACTGGTTGACAGACATTCGGGCTTCTGACGACCCGTAACGACTGCCAAAGAGTCACAAGTTCAATGGCTTAACGCTAAGCGCCAGGATCAATGGCTTAACGTGCTTTCCGAGGCACGAAGCACTTTTGGTGTGTAAAGATGTTCATCCATACGGACCAACCACACAAGCATAGATGAACCTGATCGATCGACCCGCACGGCCACTACATGCATCGGAAATCTGAAAAACGGTTCCCATTTTTTTCATCTGTGTTCCTAGAAGGAAAAACCCGGAATTCACAAATAGCTATACATAACTCTATATTTAGGGACCTTAATATTATGTTAGGTCGTTCTGGTGCCTTCAAGAGCCTTCCGTGCTCAGAAGCCCATCTGTGACGAAAATTTACTTGGTCTAGAATTATATGGCTTTAAATGAAGGATGAGTTCTGGATTAATTCAAGCATTACTTACATTTTGTCCCGAATCGTCTTGCGTTCTCATAAATTAAGTTTCAGTAGCACTCGTGATGCTCCATCCAGACCTTATACATCTAAAGTCAGTAATTAAGATTCTACGGCGCATGCCCGGTGTCGCCTCGCCTATACGAGGAACCTGCGCAGGCGACGAGCACGCGTCCCGCAGGGCTGGCAACGGCAAGGAAACTTAATTAATACTAACGATTGATTAGTCAGCCAGTTTATTATAGACTCATTGGAATTGTCGAGGAATGGTAATTAGTACTCATATATGAGTTACACATCCTTATTTCCGAATAGGAGGTGTGTATGCAAATGGTGGGTATTGAGGGGCTATCTTTTACCAATTTAGTATTCAAATTAGATAGTTCATGGAGCATTGATGATTTATTTATGACTAGCTTTTGCCAGCGGTTTGGCCCGAGTGGACGTCGGTTATTTCACGGGAACATGCAAAAAACTGGGATAAAAAATATTCTTTGAGTTAATCCAGGTTATAAACGGATTTAGATGTAATTTACCACACATATAGTGGCAAATTACATGTAAATCCACTAGGTTTTTTTGCGCGATCGAGTAACAAACATCAAACTCACATTTGTAATATTACTTTGTAGGATTTCGTTAATAGGGGCCTCTTTTTCCATGTCCAATGTCAATTAAACGGATTTCTATCGGCCATAGTCACACAGGCGTTCTACTACCCAACAACGTCACATTGGGCCCGCCCTGTGTGACGCTTAGGTTCTAGAATCTCTGGTTCCTTCAACATTTGCTTATTTTTTCACTTCTGTTAGACGTTTGATATATTATTGATTATGTATTATATATTATTACTAGCGTCTGCCCGCGACTTCGTCCGCGTCTTTTTGCTCCCCTGACCCTTCCCGTCGCATCGATTTGCCTGCTAGTTTTCGTCCATTTTTCGTTGCTGCTCGCTCCTTTTGAGTTATAGTGAGTCAACCTTAAAAGATAGACATATGCTCTCGCGGATTTTTTTTTAGAACTTTTTAAAAGGAACAATTACGTCATACATGATTTTTGCGTTACTTTAACCGTTTACGCAGCGCACGCAACGGAAACTCTCAAAAGGAATAAATTTTCCCCGTTTTTGCAACATTTTTCATTACTGCTCCACTTCTCTTAGTTGTAGCGTAATGTTATATAGCCTATAACTTCCCTCGATAAATAGGCTACCCAACACAAAAAGAATTTTTCAATTCGGATCAGTAGTTCCTGAGATTAGCGCGTTCAATCAAACAAACAAACAAACTCTTCAGCTTTATAATATTATATAAGTATAGATTATATTAACACCACCTTATTTCTTCCCGTGGATGTTGTAAAAGGCGACTAAGGGACTTACGAGAGAATAGGCAACAGCGTTCTCTATGCATTTTATCATCATAATACTGCGATCATCAATCCGCTTGCCAAGCGTCGCGATTATGGCAAAGCCCCCCAAATTGTGGGAGGCCTATCTCCAGAAAGCCGTCTTACGGCTGAAATGGTGGCGGAGGCTAGCATCCACCGGTTCAGAAATTACGGAGTTCAATTATATTATTACAAATAACATTTTTCAATTAAATGGTTGTAAGTTCTGTGTGCAACCCTTCTCCCTTGCTCAGTGGAAGCTGCGCGACTTCTCAAGAAAAACCCGTATCATGTTGTGTCACGTCCCCACGATAGTACATCCGACAACTTGTCACCTACGCGTACACTCGCGTTGAAGCACGTCCGTCTGTGAGTCACGGCTTCTGCTGACTACTGGCCATGAATGGGACACCTGAGATCACTGATGTGGTTGGTGTCTAAACGTTGCTAGTTCAACGAATTCATCTATGTAGCTACATGCTATTATGTGTTTGTAGACTGATTTGATGGAAAATCGTGAGGGAATGTTGCCATACTCACCATACTAAGATCATCATCATCATCATTCCAGCTGCCTTCCACTAGCCTCCCCCAATTTGGGGGGGTTTGCCATAAGCGCCACGCTTAGCACGCGAGTTGGCGATCGCAATATGGTGATAAAATGCGTAGAGAACGCTGCTGTCCATTCTCTAGTAAGCCCCTTAGTCGCCTCTTACGACACCCACGGAAAGGAATGGAAGGGTGCTATTCTTTACGTCTAGTACCACACGGGATGCCATGCTAAGATAAAGGATTGGTAGGTAATGGTCTGTCTCATTTAAATTAGAAAGTAAGACAACAGAGGCATCCTCTAGCAAAAATGTTAGTATGGCAAATAATAAATCAAATGAAAGTGTAAAAGAATTTAATCGTATCAACCTGGTGCATCAAAATATTCAAGGGTTTTTGAACAAAGATTTAGAAGTAGAATTTTTATAGATATTCTTTGTATAACAGAACATTGGCTTAAAAGCCACCAGTTCATGTTCAATTTTAGTAACCACCAGGTTGGTAGTTCGTTCAGCAGAGAAAAAGCTATACACGGTGGCTCACTAATTTTAGTAAATAACCAGCTTAAATTTAAAGACCGTAAGGATATTGTGAGCCTCTCTGTTGAGCGGACAATTGAAATAGCCTGTATTGAATTGGAGCAGTTCATTGTATTAAGTGTGTACAGACCTCCTTCAGGATTGTATGATTGTTTTGAAAAGGTAATGGATGAAGTGTTGCACAAAATTTCTAATTCAAATAAGTTTATCATCACTTGCGGTGATTTTAATGTTAACTTGTTATAAACTTCTGGGTTAAGTACTAAAATTATAAGTTTGTTTCAGTCATACAATCTTGCTAACCAATTTTTAGAGCCCACTAGAATAACTCCCACTAGTGCTACATGCTTAGATAACATTTATACAGATGTTAAAGCAATCCACAACGAAATTATTAATTTATTCGATTCAGATCATTGTGGTCAATTGATCACTATTCCAAATGTAAACATAAATAAAACTAAAAAAGATATCACTGTTAACCCAAAAACTGTTAATCGCTTGGAAATATTTAAAACTAAACTTTCGAATAATCTACCACTTGTGTTGCCAAATGATGACCCTAATGGACAATATAATGATTTTTTTTAAATGTATTGCACACAATTTGAAAACATATTCATTCCAAAGACTTTTTCGGTTAGTATTAACGCTTCTTTTAGTGATTGGGCCACCACTGGTATACATAAAAGTAGAAAACGACTTTATGAATTATATGATGAACGGACTTGTATAAACACTGCTGAATTTAATTTGTATGTTAAAAATTATTCTAAATTATTTAAGAAAGTTTGTAGCATAGCCAAGTCACGTTATTTGAGTTTAAAAATTAAAAATAGCACTAATGTAATTAAAACGACTTGGACTATCATTAACAGCGAGACAGGAAGGTCATGCAACCGAAGTAGTGACTACAGTCTAGCTATTGAGGACAATATAATTAAATCAGATTCTCAAGTCGCCGCGGCCTTTGAAAATTTCTTTGCAGAGATTCCAGTATCTACTACCAAATCTTTGAACTCATCACCCACTGCTGCAGAGTCTTTACTTAAAGAAAACGTTCCTGTTTGTGATAGTGAATTTCATTTCCAATATGTAACCTGTAACGATATCATTAAAACTTTTCACTCTTTAAATGTTAAAAAGACCGCCGATTTATGGGGTAATTCTGTGGATACTGCTAAGTCAATCATAAACATTGTAGCACTAACTTTAGCTGTTATTTTTAATAATTGTATTGACCGTGGTGAGTTTCCTGATCTTATGAAAAACAATAAAATAATACCGTTGTTTAAATCGGGTAGCACATCAGACCCTACTAACTATAGACCAATTTCAGTGCTACCTACCTTCAGTAAAATTTTTGAAAAACTTATTCTAAATCAATTGCAACAATTTTTTAATAAACATAACTTATTAAACAACAAACAGTTTGGTTTCACAAAGGGTCGTTCAACTACCGATGCCGGAGTTGAACTTTTAGGTCATATATATAATGCATGGGAGGACAAATGCGATGCTTTGGGTATTTTTTGCGATTTGTCCAAGGCATTCGATTGTGTTCTTCATGAAACTTTGATCAGGAAACTTCACCACTACGGAATCCGGAACGCCTCTCTGGATCTTCTTACTTCATACCTAAGTGATAGGATTCAGAGAGTTGACATCAACGGAAAAAGATCACCTGGATCTATAGTTAGAATGGGGGTCCCCCAGGGCTCAATTTTAGGCCCATTTTTATTTCTTATTTATATAAATGACTTGCCTTACCTCATAAAGGATAAACATGATATAGTGCTGTTTGCAGACGACACTTCACTTTTATTCAAACTCAAACGTCAGCAGCTGGTTACTGACAATGTAAATAGAGCCCTTGCTAATGTAGTTAACTGGTTTAATGTTAATAACCTACTTCTTAACGAGAAAAAAACTAAATGTATTAAGTTTACGATACCTCATGTTAGACAAGTAGAAACTAGTGTCCTCATAAAGGGTGAAGTGTTGAAACCCGAAGATACCACAGTATTCTTAGGCATAACTCTGGATGCCAAGCTTCAATGGGGCCCCCATATAGATAAATTGTCAAAAAAGCTTAGCTCTGCAGCATACGCTGTTAGAAAAATTCGTGATTTAACTGATTTAGAGACAGCCCGTTTAGTTTACTTTAGTTATTTTCATAGCGTGATGTCGTACGGTATTCTGCTGTGGGGAAATGCCGCCGATATTCAGACAATTTTTGTTTTACAAAAAAGGGCAATTCGTTCGATTTATTAATTAAGTCCCAGATTCTCCCTCAGAGACAAATATAAAGAAATTAATATAATGACTGTGCCTTCTCAGTATATTTATGAAAATCTGCTGTATGCACATAAAAATATAAATCTATTTAAAAGATACAGTGATATCCATAATGTCAATACTAGAAACAAACAAAACTTTGTTGTTCCTAAGACCAGGCTCAAGAAAATAGGTGGCTCGTTTAGATGCCAATGTATTCGTTTTTATAATAAAATTCCTAGCCTCATTCAAGAACCAAGCCTAAATAAATTCAAATCTTTTATAAAGCGTAAATTATGTCAGAAAGCCTATTATACTGTTAAAGACTATATTGAGGATAAAACGGCCTGGGATTGAGCTGCTCCAATAAATCTACACTGAATGTTGTTTTTTTTATTATTATTATTATTTTGCTATTTTTACTCTTTTTTTTATTATTTCACATGACATGAATATTACTTTGATTATTGAGAATTTGAGAACTATGTGGGTCATTGTTTCACTTTTGATTATGGTCTGGCAGTTTGAGTGGTTTGTGCGGCCTACCCAAATGTCCTTTCTTTGGTATTGTTCGTCGAATCGTTGAGCTCCTTAAGTTCCGAGTTGAGTTGTACGATTATCGACAAATGCGTGCACTGACTGGACAGGTCCACTCAATATCTGTGTGGTTCTTTCATCAAAAGAACATTTCAGACACCGATCTACATGGTCATCAAATGATCTGACCAACAAAATTATATCCGTTTCTTTTTTTTTATATACACACTGACATTGATAATTTTTATATATACAATGACATGAATATTTACTTTGTAAAATAATAATAATAAATAAATTTCTTTATTGCCATAAAAACAGGTTACAGAAAATTTGAGACCCTGGCTCCAGAGCTAGGTTAAAGTACCTGTATTTCAGGAGCCAGTGACTTCTTCCATTTAGGTTGTAAATATTCATGTTTTATGCAGCAAATGGTGACAAATTTACATTACTTAAAATTACATTCAATTCTAATCATTTAAATAAAGCACTAAATTAAATTGTACAAGCAAATTAGCATTAAAGAAAAATTTATCAATCAATCTCAATAAAATAAAATGAAAACAATTATATATTATTAGAATTATTACAAATATTGATAAAAAAATAATTTGAATTGAAAATTAAAAACAATATTAATATTAAAATTGAGATAAAACAAAATAAAATTAGGGCAAAAACACAATTACAATAGAGCAAGAATAAATAATGAAACAACACTGATTATTATTAGGGTGTGCTGATATGAGTGTAAATGTGTGTTAGGGGTGTGTGTACTTGTGTGCGAGAGCGTGTTGTGAGAGTGTGTGTATGTGTGAGTGTATGTGTGTGTGTTAATTGTGAATACCAATTATTTATTATTTATGTTCCAATAATTTTATGTCGATTGCAATAAATTTTCAGTTGCGCTGTAGTCCTGTGTCAGTAGCCAGATCTTTACCTTCTTTTGTGTTTCACGAATCGTAAGGGGATTGATGTCCAAAATTTTGTTCAATTTATTGTATAGGAAAGGTGCAAGATATATTCGCTGTCGCCTGGCTGCCGCCGTATGACAACGCAAAGGTAGGCAAACGTTTGGTCTGGTGCGCTTCTTATTATAATCTGCATTAAATGGTGTAATTTTGTGCTGTTTGGTAACAACTTGCAGTATATAAATCTGTCTCACTGTTAAAACTTGGCACTTCTCGTATAGGACGCTGGTGGGAAATCTGAAGGGTCTGAAGGTCATTACTTTAAGAAGTGATCTTTGGGCCCTTTCCAAGCGAATCATGAAAGTCTTACATGCACCACCCCACACAGTAACACAATATCCCACGACTGACTGCACGAGCGCATAGTACACAGTGCGAAGGAGTTGGAAGTCGGCCACGTGTCTCAGTTTTTTAAATGCCCACACAAGTTTCCGTACACGTGCTGTGGTGAGATCCATGTGTTCTCGCCAGCTAAGCCTTTCATCTATAGTCACACCAAGATATTTCACGTGTGTAGACTTAGCGATAGCTGTGCAATTACATGTAGTTGACGAAGAAGCCAAGTTGCAGTCATGTAATCTAATATCTAAGTTGATATTTTTAAGCTTTGAAAAGGAGAATTGGAGATATGAGGATTTAGAGAGGTTCAGGGTAAAGTATCGTATTGTTTTAATTATTGTGAATGTGAAGACAATGTGGGTCTTTTTTAATTTTGTTTTCTTTCTTTCTCAGTAATCATGATCTGGCAGTTTGAGTAATTATGTGGCCTACCCAAATGTCCTTTCTTTGGTACTGTTCGTCAAAGCGTTGGGCACCTTATGTTCCGAGTTGAGCTAAACGATTAGTGACAAATGCTTGCACTGACTGGACAGGTCTACTCAATCTGTGTGGTTCTTTCTTCAAAAGACCATTTCAGTCACCAATCTACGTGATCTTCACATGATGTGAACAAGATTATGTCTGGACTTTAAAAGAGACTGTGACCTCTGAGTTTGTTTCGGCCTTTCTTCTCAGAGTAGTCAGTTAGGAAACGCCGAACTCATTTAGTTTAAAAAAATATCATTGACATGTAAAAGTGTTTATACAAACCTACTTACAGAAATAAAATCATTTATCATTTATACTTAGATAAAGGATTGGTAGGTAATGGTCTGTCTATACTAAGATAAAGGATTGGTAGCTAATGGTCTGTCTATACTAAGATAAAGGATTGGTAGGTAATGGTCTGTCTGTACTAAGATATAGGATTGGTAGGTAATGGTCTGTCTATACTAAGATAAAGGATACTAAGCAATGCTAAGCATACCGAAATGACTTTAGTACTTCGAAGAATACCAGCGAAATGCTTGCCTTGATTAAAAAGTCCAATCCTGACTTAATGTGGATTTAATTGAAATATCTGGATGACCGAGCTATGCTCGGTATTTTTTGGTAAATTGTGTTTAAAATAATAAGTTTATGTTCAAGTTGATTATCGATAAAGTTGATCATTGAAAACACGAATAAAACGACATTTTATGGAAATGAATCCTAGCTAGATCGATTTATCGCCCCCGAAACCCCCTTTTTTTTTTGTTTACTAAATTTCATGAAAATCGTTGGAGCCATTTCCGAGATTCAGATGTTTATGATTTAAATAGGTTATACGTTTATTTTTGAATATCTTCAATTTCATTGCACCTACCACTGTTTGTCTCTGCATCACCCAAAGGTTGACTGGTAGAAAATGCCTATGGCATTAAGTCCGCCTCTGTACATATATGTGCTTAAAGTGTTAAATAAATAAATAAATACAAGAATTGCTCGTTTAAAGATATAAGATAAGATTAGGACAAAGTATGGGGAAGTCGTTCAAGAAATTGTTAACCCATTATTGGGTTAGAAACCGTTAAAGTTTTACATGTTATCCTTCAAAATAACTGGTAATCCGTTCATCATTGAAATCTATCTAGTAACAGCCAATAAAGTTCGAAAAAAGCTAATTAAAACCAAGCAACAGTCCCTAGCAGAGTCCTTCTATAAGTAGGCCTGCAGTCTGCATTGTAACACCCACATTACCGAGATAATAGTTTATTATAAAAGATGATGGCGAGCCACGCCGGGAGATACAGGATAGCTAGCATACCTCCATTAATTCAACATGGCATCAGTTTTAATAGAGTCCAAATGAATTATTTAGCAAATGTGTAAATAGGGTGACAAAAAATAACGATGTAAGTACTAGCAGCAAGAAAATAAGTGATGATTGTATAAGTTGACATGTTTTATTAATGAAAACTTGTTCATTTTAATATTGATTGTTTTGAGAAACATGTTTGTGAATAAAATTACTATTAGTCAATTAATTCCAAAAAATATAAAGAAATATTTCATCACTTCTTTGCTGTCTGTACCTTGGAAATATAGGTACTTCGTTATCATAATTGCTCTGTTTTTGTTGCCTACCCCCTTTTATAGGTGTTGGTGTAATGTTTCTGTAGAAACGTATGTTAATATAGAGCTGTCACCTACCAGCTCGGTGTTGTGGAGAGCTGTGGTACTTTTTATATATTATAAGTAAAGAGGAATTCTGAACAAGGCCCTATTTAATTTTCATCCTACAATCATCATCATCATTTCAGCCGTAAGACGTCCACTGCTGGACTTAGGCCTCCCCCAATTTGGGGGGCTTTGCCATAATCGCCACGCTTGGCAGGCGGGTTGGTGATCGCAGTATGGTGGTAAAATGCATAGAGAACGCTGCTGCCCATTCTCTAGTAAGTCCCTTAGTCGCCTTTTACGACACCCACGGGAATAAATGGGGTGGTGTTATTCTTTACGTCCGACACCACACGGCACAACATTCTACAATAAATAAATGAAATTATTTTAACGTTCTTATTAGTTAACTTGCGTATTTAAGTGGAAAATCTATATGTACACGACCAGTGTTCATACTATATATTATGTTGTCTCAGTCAGCCAGAGCATGGGCAGGGTAAGTTAGGCTTGCCGCGGTTGGCCTATGGATGGGTGTCCGCCTTAACATACCAAGACCCCTCCGTGCATCGGAAAGCACGTTAATCAGCTGCTCCCGGCTGTCAATTGTAGATATTTGACAGTCGTTAGGGTCGTCAGAAGTCCGAAAGTTTGACCACCAGTCTCACTGGTGGTCAGACTTTCGGTTCCTACTCTACCCCTTGGTAAGCAATGGGGTATCATATTACCCAGTCACTGGATTGTGAAGGCCATATAGGCAGTTTTTTCATGTAAAATACTGATACTCAGCTGCATCCGGTAAGACTGGAAGCCGACCCTAATATACTTGGGAAAAGGCTGGGCAGATGATGATGAGTCTCAACCTACCAAAATCACCTTATCAACTTAGGAACTTCAATTTTTTCTCTACAGGTCCTCAATTATTTAATAATTGTTTTCAAGGATTCATTATTTTCTCGTTAGCAAAGGTGAAAGATAACCTTAACCTCCAAATCCCAAGAATGTTATCTAATAAAACTGTTTCATTTCATTGTACACAGAAGGCCAGTCACGGCATAATTTTATCCGTCTTAAAGTATTGACCAGTAAGCGGAGTGATAACGGTTCGCAGAAATCAGTGGGTGCGCGGGCGCCGAGTGAGCGCGATAACCTCTGACATCAACCATTATGGCTTGCAACTCAGTAACTGAACAAAACAAGGACATTTGTATGTTAGGAGTGGAGACTGTGGAGATAGGACTGAATTACACTCAAGTTTTTGGTAAAACTTCCTGCTTCGCCCGGTTTTTACGACTTGACAAACCATGGATATTTCTCTATTATATGTAAGTCTATAATGTATTAACACACACCTTCGGAAATAAATTATCTAAATGACGGTTAAAATTGCATAAAAATCTGTTGCGCATTTTATAAGAACAACGCAGTCACACAGACAAACACGAAAAACGACTTTAATGTATAATGTTTAGAAGAAGAATGAACTAATATGTTTATTTCTAGAACCTTGGTTTATGTACCTCTGAGAAACTTAAAGAAGATTAGTAATGTGCTAGAGTTAAAACAAATTGTCGCAAACGAACAAATTCTGTTTACTTAATAGAAAAAACTGACTTTTCAAGTAGCGTAAAATACATCTGAGGGAAATTAGGCGATTACTGGTTACCAAATAACTAAGATTAATAAAATGTTCCTCAACTTGAATAACTTGAGTAGGCTTAGATCTAGAGACATTGTCTTTAACAAGAATAAAAGTTTTAATTCGTGAATTAATTCCAAAGAATCTACTAATAGTTTAAATTCTCTTCAAACAGATATCTTTGAAATGGCTGTTAGAAAACAAGAAATTAAGACGATTTTCAAATGGGCTGAATTCATTAGAAGTTTGCTGAAGTTTTTACATTTTAATAACACTGGCTGAAACTTTTGTTGTGCCTTAGTAATTTATTCTTAGACTAGGGATTTAAGTAGCTGTTCCTTTTTTTATTAGTATAGTGTAGGTATGTCTGTTCATCTACTCAATTTATTGAAGTCCACTGGACAAAGGTCTCTCCCAAGCTGCGCCACAACACCCTGTCTTCCTTGTATTGCATCTAACAGTAAATGCATTTAATTTTTTTTTATTATTTATGTGAGACCACTCGGACAGCTTAGGCTAATAAAAAAATGTGGTGCCCATGTAAAATTCTGTAGAAAGAAGTGCTTAGAGCTGTGGTAACCTAACAAACATTATTGAAAAGATAATAGTATTTGTGGTGAAAGTTAAAGTCTTAAACTATAAGAGAAATAGCTACATATATTGGATCATTTTAACACTTAGTCTCTAGAAATGTTGAAAATTGTTATCTTAAATTAAAACGGTTGGTAAAACGGTAATGGTTTTGAGTAAGAAGTGTCTAATGAGATCTGAACGAGAACTGATCAACATTTTGACTAACGAGTGAATGTGCATACTTGCGCTTGATGTAATTACGCATTTTGCTGAGTGTTCGATTAAAACTCGAACACGTGGAAACTTTATATCATCCCATGATAGTCCTCATCATTGTCAGTCTTTAATCATTTTTGCTAAACATAACCCTTGCGTTGGACCACCATATTAAGAAGTTTTCAAAGAAATTCTCACTTATTACGAGTTGAAGACGCATGAGAATAATCTGAACAGAATCATAAAGTTAACGCATTTCTTGCTAAAACAAGTGTTTCTGCTAACAATCTTTTCTCACTGCATACAAAAATATTATTAGAAATGGCTACATGTTTTATTTTTTCCGTATCCGTGGTAGTCTTCGCGTTGTCGTCCATACATTACGGCGACAGTCGCAGGCGCAGCGTTGACACGTTTAGTGGATCACGAGCATTTCGGCGGGAGCATTTTTTTGATGAGGACGCTGGTAGGCCTAAGTCACGACCTATTTCTGTTATATGCTACAAGCCTGTACGGCTCCTGCACTGTTGGTTTTCTTTGAAAAGTATGTGTCACGGCAGCAGATGAAAGAGAAAATGTTTCTAAATGTTCTGAGGTTGAGGTTGGTGTTGGTCTAGTGGTGGCACACGTTACTGCTGAGCATGAGGTCCTGCGTTCGATTCTCAGGTCGGAAAGAGTGTTATTGGGTATTGCCGTCTGAAATTTCTCAGTAGCAGCCCGGAGTCTGCTGGATTTGTGTCCGGTTGTTGGTAATAGGGTCGCCCCCTATTACATGTGACTTAAACAAACTACTTTACGGAAACATGTTGTGTTATTATGTCATTTTCTGAGGATTTCCACCGTGTGCCTTTAGTCAATAGAACTAAGGCAAACAGCCGTCACTAGATTACACTTATCCATGAGAAATTCCACTCGATAAAATGTTGTTATTCCATTTTTAGTATTTGAGGTTAACACGATTTTATCTAAAAAAACAGTAAATACCAAACATATCTGTATTTTATTGAGTCCCATATCCGCACTAGTCATGGCGCTGTCTCCCGTACATTATAACAGGAGTGCGCCGGCGCATCGCTGACACGTTTAGATGCGCGTGAGCATTACAATTTGTAGCGCATGCGTTATTGCGCCGCGCGACGACGGATTTATCGTGGGACATTGTTTCCACGTATGGCCATCACATGTGTAGCATACTGGGTAAGAGTATTTAGTTTTTGAAGACAGTAGAACTTTTGTAAGAGATATGACAGGTTTATATTCTGATGAAAAATTATATTTCTGTCAACCCTTTTGACTGAGGACGGCTGGATTCTTAGATATTCGTTCGTGAGAACAAACGGAATGACAACTTATTTCTAGTATTTATCACTGAGGGTGTTGACGGTTCCGTGGTCAGTAAGACGCAAATTCGAGGTCCTCTCAGTTTGGTAGGAGGTACCCTTGACATAGCTAAAAAAGCATAAAATTATCTTTCCTTTTAAGTCTACAGTATCCATCTAATAAGAGGCAGTATTAATATATGCAATATTGTTTTAATTTCGTCGTTCTTATGAGTTCTCAGAAAAAAATACCGTTATTATCTACTATATGTTTCATGTGTTTTTGAATGGATAAACATTTGAACTTAGACCTCTACAATAAAAACTATCTTAGTTTATAAACGTGAATAAAAAACAAACATTTTGTTTGATTTATTCCTAATTATAGTGACCTCTATGGAGACCTCAAGTGTTAAAAACCAAGGATAAAAAAAAAACAGATAAATCATTTTGATAAGTTGTGTATTTTGTTTAATGTTGGCGCATTAATTTTATTGATATCGTAAGGTTAAGACCCGATACAGACAAAATAATTTTATCAACTGCGATTAACGATTTTGTGGCGAGCGATGTACGCGCTTAAGCTTATTATTTTAACGTTCTTGTTTGCTTAAACTTGTTCAAATAGCTATGTACTGAAAATAATTATCAAGATGGTGACCTATCAAAATCATTTCAGTTATAATTTGCGGAGGTTTGCCATACTCTGTTTGGCAGGCGGGTTGGCTATCGGATTTGTCATGGATTAGAGGAATCAGTAAATATAGAGAACATAGTTATCATCTTTACGTGTCATTGGGCGACCTCTGGATTTACTTCTAAGGATCCTACAGTGTGTACTTGCCACTCTTGCTCATGTTTCTTGGAATATAATGTGCAATCATGATCAAAATATATTTTATTAATTTTGCAGACCTTTTACGATCTCTGTTGTTGTATCAAACAGCAAAATTGATGAGAAGAGCAGATTAACTAGTCATCATCGTTATTTCAGCCGTAAGACGTCCATTGATGGACAAAAGCTTCCCCTAATTTGCGGGGCGTTGCAATAATCGCCACGCTTGGCAGGCGGGTTGGCGATTGTAGTATAGTGGTAAAATGCATAGAGAACGCTGCTGCCTATTCTCTAGTTAGTCCCTTAGTCGCCTCTTACTAGACTCACGGGACGAAATAGGATTGTGTTATTTTTTACGTCCGGCACCACACGAAACGGTGAGCTATTCATTTATATTTTGCTCATCGTTATCATTAATTAATAGTTACTTTTAGCTGTATCTAACCTTAGTAATGCTAGGTGGTGTAGCGTGCAAGTTCAGTATTGTCACTTCCTCCACTACTGAGGTTTTCTGGATTTTGTTTTTTTCTTTTTATTGGTAATTACACTATGACTGCCTCGTTGGTCTAGTGGTAACAAGTGCTACTGCTGAGCATGAGGTCCTTGGTTCGATTCCCAGGTCGGGCAAAGAGTTATTGGATTTTTCCAACTGGAATTTCTCAGTAGCAGCCCGGAGTCTGGATTTGTGCCCGGTTGATGGCAATAGGCTCGCCCCCTATTACATGGGACTTAAACATAACTGGCGAAATGTGAATGTACTATAGGTACACCTCTGCCTAACCCTTCGGGGAAACAAGGCGTGATGTAATGTTATGTTTATGTACACTATGAAGTAATGACAATGTTTAATTACTTTAGGACCACACAGGCTCACGTCTAAGTGTCTCGCAATAAGGCCTATTTTGGCGCAACGCTTCATAAGAGGTACCCTTATTTTGCTTGCTCGTTACCCCTACTGCCTCTGGATGCCAATCGCAGCAGCTTGAAGTATCTCGTGTGCTGGACCCCGATTGCGTCATAGTTAACGAGATGTCAGTGCGCAGGCGCAGCTTACTTACATATGTACGAGTTGATTGTTCTTCTAAGAATCGCTGCTTTTTATAAATGTTAAATAGCGCAGACTCGGGATTTATAGAACTGACAAGTTGATTAGGTTTCATAAGTGTTTTTATTTTGTTTTAAAAACAAGTGGATATAAAACTGAAGTTGTTACTGTTTGTTGTTTGTTGTACCTATTTTAGTATCAAATAAGACTGAAATGGATTACGTGATATTGGACTTACAAAAGATACTGCAAATGTATTGTTTTTACCATTCAGACATTGCTTTATAGCAATTAGCAGTACTTAGATAGGCAGGTACGGTAAGGGCACTCGCAAACAGGCGTAACATGATTCTTGTAATAGAGTCGTGTTGAACTGTCACGTTGCGCCTGTCTGCGGGAGCCTTTATTGTATTGTAGTAGGTAACTAAATTGCATCTAATGTAATGTTGGGTACATTGAAATCATTCAAAACTAGTCTAAATGCTACACTTTGAACTTAAATGCACAATCTCTTCGACGAGGATTCAATAATAACTATACTAAATGAAATACCTAATGAAGCACAGTCTGCCATTTCAGTGTACCAGCTCACTTGTCTAAATCATTAAGTGCAGAGTTATGAGGCTATGACGTCGTAAACAACGCGAGTTAGCATCGATGTATAATTTATAGTAATTTATCGACAGTAAATAATATCTAATTAGTCGATATTTGTGGTTGGTACTGAATTATTGGACCGGTTCTGTGTCGAAATGTGGGTCGATGGAGAAACGCGAATACTGATCAGATGTTTTGGTATGTTAGTAGATATTGAGTGGGCTAAGTAGAGAGGGAGAGGAGAGATTCTTTATTTACTTACTAAATAATATTATAAAGCTGAAGAGTTTGTTAGCATATGTCTATCTTTCAAGGTTGACTCACTATAACGTTTTTAATTTGAATCAAATCTAAATATTATAACGCTGAAGAGTTTGTTAGGTTGAATTTTCTAATCTCAGGAATTACGTTTAGTGTTGGATAGCCCATTTAACGAGGAAGGCTATATAACATCACGCTAGGACCCTTAGGAGCCGAGCAAAAAGAAAAAAGTCACGAATACGAAGACCTCGCACGGGCAGGCGATTGAATACGACGGGGTGGGTCGGGGAGCAAGAAATTTCACGGAGTCCACGACTTCATTATCATATTCGTATGACGCAGAAGTTTTGAAATTACCGAATCATTTCCAGGTCCTAAAATCCAAATACAAGCACGAATTATTGCAAAATTCATTTACGCAAAAAAAAACAAAACATTCTTCCTGTTATCCTACTCAGTACATACTTGGCAAACGCATACTCGTACATAGTGCAAGTGTTCGCGAAGTAAGCTACATTGATTTCATAGATAAGTTGAAACAGCGAAAACAAGATTTTGGGTGACGGATTAGCGGGTTTAAGAAATCAATTGCGGATAGTACACATAGGTGCATTTTATGATACCTAACTTAAAGTGAATAAACCAGATCAAAACATTTTGTGGTAACAATTAGTCATGAAACCATTTCTTTGTGTAAATTAATCAGTGTTAATGTAACAATAATAAAATATGAAGTCATCAATTTATTTACGATTCTTTTATCTTTTCAAAATGTTTTTCTTCCATATTTAAATAAAAAACAATGCCGCCTCTACCGGCTTCCTCACACTCTTGCGCACACAAATAACTTTAAATATTTTGACAGGCTGACGCTTTTATTCGCAATTGCTGTTAAAATTCAATATGGCGATGCTGATTCATGATCTTCACAAGTCTTTATGAAAAACTGCCAATAACCTTATTACTGGGTCATAAAGTTTATGTTACCGTGGCAGATGGGTTGTTAAGTGGAATATAAGGTTGTGCTAATGTGTTTGTCTGCGAGCTAATAAATCAGGTGGTAGCCCTACGGATCATGTGTTAGGGCGCGCACACACTTCTTGCGAATTTGTGTAGCATGTGTGGTAGGTACGATTTTTGAATAATTATTGTACAGTTAATCAACACATGCAAATTATGATGCTGTTAATGTATACGGATGTAAATGATTAACATGAAGCTTCGTAATAAACAGTTTATGGTGCACACTTTTAAAGAAGTAGGCTTGGTTTTTATCAAAGATTTTTTTCTCGGGTTTGTATTGAACCGAATATTCTTAGCATAGCCATAATAAGACTATAAAGTTCACCTTGCTGGCCGGACAGGCCTCCTCTCTACAAGAGGGAGTGGGCTATAATCCACCTTGCGGGCCCAGGGCGGGTTGCTAATGTAGTTGGACATGCTGTTTTCATCACGATCTTTCCTTCACCTTCCTTTTTTTTTTTTTTTTTTTTTCGAACCTAAGGCTCACCACTCTCAGGATAAAGCGGGAGGATACGTCCGGGTGTTTCCATTGCGAGGATCGTCTGGAGGACACGGTGGAGCATACGGTGGAGGTGTGCCCTGCCTGGGCGGGGCACCGCCGTGTCCTCGTGGAGGCGATCGGCGGCGGCGACCTCTCGCGTCCGGCCCTGGTGCGAGCCATGGTACGGAGCGAGAGGGAATGGGAAGCCGTCACCTCCTTCTGCGAAGCAGTAATGCTCGCGAAGGAGGAGGCGGGGCGCGTGAGGGAGTGGCAGTCTCTGCGCCCTCACGTCCCTAGCCGCCGCAGGAGGAGACGCCCCGGGCGTCGGGAGTCAATAGCGGACTCCCGGCCACCGTAGGCGCGAGCTTGCGGGTGGCGAGCAATGGGTAGCTCGCCGCCCGGTAAGGACCAAGCTCGGGTCGACGGCGCGCAGTGTTCCACGCGCGCCTCAAAGAGATGTCAGCAGCAGTGTAGGGGTCTACTAGGACCGATGCCTGCCGGGGTCGCGTGATTGTTCGAAAGAGATACCGTGACCCTGGCACATGGGCAACTGATGGAACACGGGTGGGTTTTAGTCAGTAAAAGTCTGACACGCCCTCCCGCTCCGCCCAGAGTGGGAGAAGTCATTTGATGATTTCCCATCCTGAAAAAAAAAAAAAAGGCTCACAACTCATAAGTCGGGGTCATTACCACTGGGCCAGTAATGTTCTTAACTTGTGCTATTTCTAATTAATCGGTTAAAGGACACTGAACGAGACACAGTAGAAGTTATATCGTTCTTATGTCTCAGGGCGTTTAGTGTCCCGCTGAGTCTTAATAATATCCTAGTCATCCTTGTTATGTTAATTTGAAACCTCCGCATACATAAGCACCATATACAACTAAAATTGTAGTTAGCTATTCTAATCCAAACAGTGAAGGCCCGATTGGACTAAATAACTAGTATTCTAATGAATTCAATATAACTTGTAGACTAATAATAATAACATTATTAACGCAATAATAAGCTCGTAGGAAATGCCTGATTGAGTCATTATGAATGATTGATTTGTCCTGTTTAGCACTAAACTGGACTAAAGGCCATAATATAAATTATTCATGAACATTATACAGTAATAGTTGAAATTTTGCATATTTCGTTGCTAATAAATTCTTCGAAATAGTCGAAATATTGATGTTTTTAAAGCTGTGATACTTCATTTAAAATGCCCTGTTGCAGCGTTTTATGATAGCAAATGAACACAATAAAATGCTAAGAATCACTTCATGTTCATGCGATTTCTATTGTATTGCAGTATCGGTTTTGCTTTATACAACTATTGATTTTAACATTGACATGATTTATTTACCTGTAACAGCTGCAACCCGTGTGCCGTAAACCACTATGACATTTTGGTGTCATTTATACACAGCGTAAAACTGCCCAATATTTTTCCAAGGTAACCTTCATCAAATTCCTTTCTAGGTTTTATCCACCCTATTAGGAACACACCTTAACAGCGTCGCTGTCATTTGTCAGGACTGGCACATGTCGCAATAACACGGACGTCGTGATACCGCTCTTTCGCTGACACTTATGTATTGCTCCGTAGAGAACACGCCAGGAAACTCGGGACTGTCGGGAAATTATTAAACTGCACGATGCAGATGGTGCTATGGACTAACAGTAGAGGAATCAAACTGGTGATTAATGGTTGGTGATAAGGAATGGGACTACTAAACCACACGTTTTGCAGTACTATTTCTCTTGGCAATCCAATGATATCCAACTAAACATCCAACTAAAGGCCTCTGCAAAGAGGCACGATGCGTCTTTAGTAGAACAATTTCTATGAATACTTCATGGAAATTGTTTTACAAAAGTCGGAGACATGATTATATTGTATACAACTTCTAATTTAGCTTAAGTAATTAATAAAATAAAAGATCTTTTCCAGAAAAGAAACATTACGAAATATCCTGGATTGACATGAGCTGTTAAACGGTCACACACGTAATAAACGTGGTATTTTAATGAACTGTTTGTCTCTGATTGAATGTTGGCAATATTTCCGCACAACCTTGTTGTCAGGTAGTTGTGATTGTCAAACTTATTTATCATCTTTTAATACTACTTCAGTGACAAATTCTGAACATAAACTAAATAATAACATTGTCAGTCCACATTGTCGCCTGTGATTAGTCAGGGCTGCCCCCGTTCACTTGACACTTACAACACTAGCGGGCATGCTAAGAATCTCTCACAGGACAGTCACGACGCTGCCGGGTTATCTAACTAGGTTAGGTTCATGTTAGGCTTGATTACTTGCTTCACAGATAAACTTGCCTACATAGAATTAGAATTAAAGCACTATTTCCTTATTCAAGTCCAAGAAACAAGGAAAAAGATTTCCTAAGAAGCAGCGACGTTTGTCATTTGTCAGGGCTGTCGCGACAATTTCGCCCTCGTCAAGTTAACGAGAGGAACCAACGGACGGAATTGTTGAGATATCAAACTAGATTAAACTTGAGATTACTTGAATCTGGGAACTGGGCTTTTGGTATTACTGGAAATCGGAAATCGCAGCAAAGGACACCTAAGACAGATGAACTGGCGACCAACGTGGATGGGATGATTGTTTAGCGAGGCTATTTTGTTTCGTCTCTCATTAGACTTCTGAAAAGATAAGTAGTATCGAAAAATGAACAAACACCCGCAACAAGCAGGTCTGCTTTATATTTACTCGACTGACCACACCAACACTCATTCCGAGATTCTTTCGTTTATATTTTGTTTTACATTATTAGCTCCAAAATCTTATTTACAAGATTATTATACCCAAATTGGAAGCGGAAACTGTCTCTCCTAAATACAGATTACTCAGTGATCTAGCTAGGAGAGCAGCGATTCACCCAACAATTCGTTGTACCTATCTACTTTTAGTTACATGGTGTAATGCATACTTATCTACTTAAAAAAAAAAAAACAATTTTGCTATAAATGATCACTATTTGTTAAAGTTGCTCACATTTTTTAAATAAACTAATGTATGACAGTGTGTGACAGTGTATGACAGTGATAGACAGTTATTTATTTCCTTCTTTTTAAGCATTGTTGGAGTACTAGAGTCAAATAACTGCATCAACTTAGTATGAAAATCCTCCGATGCTCTCAATTTGTCCACATTAGTCAGTAACGTCGGAAACTGGTAACTTTGCTGAACATACATAGCATCTATGTATGAAGCCTTGGGTACATGCCGAGCGTGTAAAATAATGCGCTCATTTAACTGAGACGCTGACATATGGCCCGCAATGAGCGCTTGTTATCCTTACTTGTGAAGTTATAAAGTTAGGTGGTTTTGTCAACGTTATGGTGTTGTTGTTTTTAAACCATCCTCATGTAGGTGATTGTGTCAATTTCATTTACAGAGAGTATCATCATTTTCATGTGAATGTTTATTTGTTGCAGACTTTGCTGAGATTCGAGCTAAGGTTGCCAAAGCTCGCATTTAAAATTAAGAAAGCGCTTTTACCAAGGCATTCAATTTTGCTGGTCACACTGCAAGTCTCTTTAAAATATGTCCTAATAACACAATACCTTTGTCTTTACTTAAACACAAATAGCTGAGTAGTAGTGATTCGCGGGTTCTGGCGCAAGCGCCAGAGCCCGCGAATCTGTAGCACCCATCGTAAAAAAAAAAAAAAAAAAAAAAAAAAAGTTTTGGTGTGCTCTGATCTCAAATCTGCGGTCCATTTTAGCGTAGGATGCGTGGTTCTGGAGTTATGCAAATCAATTAACTGTTATCTCATTGATTTCCGGTGGTCCTGCACCCTCATTAGCATTCCATTGTTCGCCTAATCCTTTTATCTATTATACTTCGAACACCTCATTACGTTGCGCCAGAACCCACGAATCTGTTGCCCTACGGTTGATTTGGCGTTCTTATCTATTACTCATTGTAGGTATGTCTGCTTTTCTATGTCATCAATAAAACACATTCATTTTTATTTCAATATTTTATTACTTTTTTCTACAAAATATGAGCGGAAGATCTCATCCACAAAAATATCATTGTGCAGTGTGTTCCCTGTAAATATGTTCGTAAAACTATGCATTGAACATCCCTGAAACTTAAATAGCAAATACATTAAGCAATATTCACCACAAACTGAAGTCCAATCATTCTGAATCCTATCAACATTCCAGTCCCATCTCTTACAATTCCTTTTCAAAAACTGGAGATGATATCGCTCAGGTGTTCGTCCATATGAATCAAAATATTGACCGATACCATTCGTATCGATATGTACAGCTACCCAGTGTGAACCTGGTTTATCATCCGCATCCAAATTGCATATTATATACGTTGGTACATGTGTATACATAGGTAGTCTATTAGCAGCATAAACATTATTTTCTAGACTGGGATGAATCTTTTTCATATGTTTTTGTAATTCTAGTGTATCCATGATATTACTGTTATTAGCAGATTATTACAGTACCAATCTATTCAATGGTTGTCATAGGAATGTTCAATTATAGTGATTTGTAAATATTAAATCGCATTCTTTGTGGGAGTCACAAAGCAGGTTGATGCTATAGTGTTCATCCTATACTTACACTTTAATTCATGATTCTTTATCATCCTCTTTGTTTCTATGTTTACACTTCATGCTTTACTTATTTTATTTTATTTATGTCTACACTCAACAAATCGATCTAAATACGATTTATTAACTTAAAATAGCTGAAATAAATATTAACTCAAATTTTCATGTTGTGACAAGCCAAATTGTCAACTGTCAGTTACTGTTCTGCTTAGTCTATGAATGGCTACTTTTTGGTTTATATAATTTTAAATTATTTTTATCAATATGTCTAGCTATTTGATTTTATTAATTATTACGATTGTTTACTAAATAACTTAACTTAAAATTATATTTATAAAATTCTTTACGCACTCATGTGGCCAGCTACACGCACTCATGGATATGTCCTGGCCGACTACACTTGTCAGATGAGATGATGGCTAAACTAATATTTTGAAAATGTTTGGAAAGGGAAGACGGCTTTGGTATAAAAAGGGGCGTCTGAACCGCTGATGGACACACTCTAGAGGACCACACTCTGGAGGCCGTACACTCTGGAGGACACACTCTGGAAGGCTGTAGACTCTCGGAAACTACTCTGAAGCGCCCACACTCTGGGAAACTACTCTGAAGCGCCCGCACTCTGGGAAACTACTCTCAAGCGCCCACACTCTGGGAAACTACTCTGAAGCACCCGCACTCTGGGGAAACTACTCTGAAGCCCGTCTACTCTGAAGCGTTCACACTCTGAAGCCCGTCTACTCTGAACTCTGAAGCCGGTCTACTCTGAAGCCCTCTTGAAGCGTTCTACTCTGAACTCTTGAAGCCGGTCTACTCTGAAGCCCTCTTGAAGCGTTCTACTCTGACAGTTTACTCTTTTTCATTTAATAAATTGTATCAGATCTGCCTTAACAATTTCTTTCACCAAGCAGATTCGTAACAGATTGGCGCCCATATAGACACGAACCCACTCTTTTTTCAAAATTCTAAAAAAACTAACACTAGCATTTCCTTTTGGACTCCCTATTTGACATAACTAACTTTTTTTTTTTTCAGCTCTCCTGACTCCTACAACCTACTCAACTGACTCCTACAACCTACTCAACATACTTTATACTGAACATCATCTAACACTACATCCCCACAGACATACCTTTACCCAATGGTAATTGGCACCCATTCTTCGCTTGTGAGTGTTCTTAAAACCATTCGTGGTCACTTACAAGTTGGGGTTTGGCTTACTCTACGACGTTCTATTGGAGAATATCCCGTAGACGTTTTCTCCTACACATAACTCTCTACCAATACATCATCACACTGCATCCCACACACTTGCACACCACTGCGTTTACCCACTGGTAATCGTACTCAGTTTTCGCTTGGCGTGTTTTTAAAACCCTTGTGGCAAAGACATTAAATTATATAGACGGGACATAACGAACAAACTCGTAATCCAATACTTGTGTCCTAGTGGTCATATGGCGTTTAGTCTAGGATGGCATGTCTGCATGTCAACACGCATTTGTGTCCGTTTAACAAGAAAGAAAAACATTTCTTAAATAAATATGCCGAGTTGCGCTTTACGATATTGCAAATCACGCTATGGTAAAACGTCTGGACCTAACTTCGGCTTGTTTTCGTAAATATTTTTCAGTAATTTAATTAAATAATATTCATCGATGGTTCTAGAACATACGATAATTTTGTAATAAACGCCCTCTATTGCTGAGTAGCTTTACTACTGCCTTGCAGAGATGTTATGATGTTTATCGACTTTGTTATCGATAATATTTAATTAGGTTGATAAAATTCCAAATATTTGAACTTATTTATGTAATTTTAATATCAATTTAGCAACAATAGTGCTGTTTGCTCACGTAGATATTTATTTTAGAACTCTGTATGTATATATTATGTTTGTGTTTATGTACCTATGTAAGTATTATTCTCATATTATTTGTTTTATTTTTTTAAGTGAACTGTTTTTTTATTTTCTCTTTTACTTTTACACACGCTGACTACATCTTTTTATCTTCTCTTCTATCAGAGGTATGCTGGAAGATATTTTTTTAGAAATAAGCATTACTTTTGTATGCACATGTATTTTGCTATTCTTATCTGTTTGTATATGGGCGTACGTAAAATTGGTTTCTGTTATTTTAGGTTTCCGAATGTAAATAAAGTTGAACGTGAAAAGTGGATACAGTTTGTTCAAAAAGATCGTAGAGAAGTAAATTGGCTTCCATCTGCTTCGTCAAAATTATGTTCCAAGCATTTTAAAAGCGGAGACATTTACTTTGGAAAGACGGGTCGATCAATTTTCAAGAAGTTTATACATTTTTCGTAGTCGTTCATTATGTATGTATGGTAAACTAGAACATTCCCTATTCACTTGACTTTTGATATCTGTCTGCTCCACTATTTTAGGCCTTTTTAAAAGTTAACAAAACTGATTTTATTTGATGGGAGCTAACTTAGGTCCCATCAAATAAAATCAATTTTGTTAACTTTTGCCTTAATTTTAATTAAGCTTTAATTTTAATTTATCACATTGACATTAGTGATCGGTGAAAGAGTCTGTGAGGTCACAGACTCTTTTCTGAGTTTGTTTCAGCATTTCTTCTCAGAGTAGTCAGTTAGGAAACGCCGACCTCATGTAATTTAAAAAAAAAAATAAGATTGACGTGTAAGTTTTTAGACGTTGACACGTCTAAAAACTTTTACACGTCAATCTTATTTTTTTTTCACTTGACAGTGCCCATAATAATGATGATTTAGTAATTAGTCTGTAAAAAGATTTTTATAAATAAATCACTTGTAAACATTGAATCTAGTAATCATTCCAAATTGTCTGGTATTTTTCAAATGTGAAAAAAATGTAGTCACTTTTCAATATTATCGATATATTATATCGATAGAGAATAGATGAAATCAGCCTTAATCAAGTTTTTGTATTCGAATGTTTGCTATTCAAAGCTAGATGGCGTTAATGACGCTGGAGAGTAAAATTTTGTACAAAAATGTTTTTCATAGCCGTTCAAATTTTGCTATACTATGCTAGATGGCGTTCCTGAGTCATGGGATCACAATTTTTCTTTGACATTTCTTCAGATGGCCTCTCTATTTGTCTTAAATCTCTTTGCCTTGTGGTCACTACCAAGTTAGGGGACTGAGACACTTCACGACAGAAACAGGAGAATATCCTGTGGACGTTTTTACAAACCTATACATCTACATAACTCCTATTACAAATACTTCACTATCTTACTATACATTTATATAATATATTTATACATATATCATCTGGGAATCATACCAAAATACGTAGGCTCTCATAATATTTGTCATCGGTTCCTAGGTAAAAACCCAAAATATTTATCGTCTTGTATTTGTCATCGGTTGCTAGGTAACAAACCAGGCCATAGATAATTATGGGCATGGATTACTAGTCCTTTTGTGCTGTGGCAAAACTAGGTACTAAAGTTTACTTTCATATGTACTAACCTTTATGCTTTAGTTCCAAATTTTACCACCAAAAATAAGTTTTCCTTAGTGTACGTGAGTCCGAGTGCGAGTCCTGAACACTCTCTTCGAGTCCCTTCTAACATTTGACTTTTCTCTAACACTTTTCTTAATAAGTTTTCCTGAGTGTACGTTTTTTTTTTGAGTCCCTTACATTATACTCATAACTCATCCCTTTCTTTTATCCTTCCTCTAAATAGAGTTCTTTTCGATTAATTAAAACTCTATTTATTTTTTTTAATTCATTCATCGGTTCTTAAACCATTAAAAGATTTTTTTTTTTAAATCTTTCTTTATATCTTTTCTTTTCTACAAGTTAGTTTGTCTAACTTGTTTCGTTCTATCGACTCCTAAAAGTTGATTTGGAGCGGATAACAACTCCATAAAAATAAGCCCATGTTAACTAATGACTCTAAAAGTCAACTTATCGACTCCTAAAAGTTGATATGACTCTAAAAGTCAACCTATCGACTCCTAAAAGTTGATTGGAGCGGATAACAACTCCATAAAAATAAGCCCATGTTAACTAATGACTCTAAAAGTCTAAATATCAACTAAAAGTTGATTAGGAGCAGATGACAACTCCGTTAAAAATAAGCCTTTGTTAAAATCTTTCTATTTCATCTCATTTGTGGTTTTAGACGCGAGCGGATTACAACTCCTAAAATAAGCCTTAAAGTTATTGATTTATCAGGTTGAGTAGTGATCATTGAATGTGAATCCTACCTGACCTAACTTCGTAAGATGTCGGTGTGTTTGAATGAGTTTTGAAAGTTTTGTGAATGCTGTAATACTTTACTAGCAAAATTTTTGTTCTAGGCCAAAAATTTTCTCGGGGTCGTTGGGGAAATATAGTGTTCATCCTATACTTACACTTTAATTCATGATTCTTTATCATCCTCTTTGTTTCTATGTTTACACTTCATGCTTTACTTATTTTATTTTATTTATGTCTACACTCAACAAATCGATCTAAATACGATTTATTAACTTAAAATAGCTGAAATAAATATTAACTCAAATTTTCATGTTGTGACAAGCCAAATTGTCAACTGTCAGTTACTGTTCTGCTTAGTCTATGAATGGCTACTTTTTGGTTTATATAATTTTAAACTATTTTTATCAATATGTCTAGCTATTTGATTTTATTAATTATTACGATTGTTTACTAAATAACTTAACTTAAAATTATATTTATAAAATTCTTTACGCACTCATGTGGCCAGCTACACTCACTCATGTGGCCAGCTACACGCACTCATGGATATGTCCTGGCCGACTACACTTGTCAGATGAGATGATGGCTAAACTAATATTTTGAAAATGTTTGGAAAGGGAAGACGGCTTTGGTATAAAAAGGGGCGTCTGAACCGCTGATGGACACACTCTAGAGGACCACACTCTGGAGGCCGTACACTCTGGAGGACACACTCTGGAAGGCTGTAGACTCTCGGAAACTACTCTGAAGCGCCCACACTCTGGGAAACTACTCTGAAGCGCCCGCACTCTGGGAAACTACTCTCAAGCGCCCACACTCTGGGAAACTACTCTGAAGCACCCGCACTCTGGGGAAACTACTCTGAAGCCCGTCTACTCTGAAGCGTTCACACTCTGAAGCCCGTCTACTCTGAACTCTGAAGCCGGTCTACTCTGAAGCCCTCTTGAAGCGTTCTACTCTGAACTCTTGAAGCCGGTCTACTCTGAAGCCCTCTTGAAGCGTTCCACTCTGACAGTTTACTCTTTTTCATTTAATAAATTGTATCAGATCTGCCTTAACAATTTCTTTCACCAAGCAGATTCGTAACAATGCCTGTTGCGAAGGAACGTGAGATAAGTTTGTTGACTCATAGAGTTACAATCAGTTTCGTTGTACTTAGTAATTTGCTTTAGATAAGAATGGTGCTATATAAGATCGAACAGTTGCAGTCATGCAGTCAGTCTATGGTCGTTTGACCACAGTGGATTGTATACGTCTACCAATATTACGTTTGTGTTACTTCAACGCATCAATGGCCATGGAGGTAAGTGTTTATTCTATTGACAAACTTACTTGTATTTCTGTTGTTGTTTCCTAACGTGTGTGATTAAGTGTAAACAAATTGATATTAACGTGATAACTCTGTTGTTGCAGAGATCATTCAGCTTCGCAGACGATAATGAAAATACCTATAAACAGTATTACTACTCGCCACTCTCTCCTCAACACGAAGAAGAGAGTGATGACATCGTCGTTAATAACACAGACGATGGTGGAAAAAGGAAATCGCAACCGATTGATCAATTTTTTGAAGTGGTACCAAAAATAAAAAGGAAGAAGCTGCTATCCTCGACTGTGACACGAGCTGCTAGAGATGGCGTATCATACATCTCTACAAATTCTGACGACGGAGACCAAGCGACGCATCTCATAAAAATTGAAATGTATGATATGAAGAAACTATCCAAGATTCCAACTAGTGATCACTGGAAGCACGCTACCACGAGGATTAAATATTACATAAAGAATAATAAGGATAGCATCTACGACAACACAAACGGCCTCGTATACAATATTACAAAGACAATAGCAGAAAGTGAAAAAGTTAAAAAATACTTTTTTAACAATGACACTCATTAGTGGATTAGTGAATGTGATTCTGTTTACTTAAAGTACTTCTGTGTACTCATTAGATTTTACATGACTTTCCTAATCCTTTGCTAGACTATGAATATTGGACATTATTTGAAATTGGGTATCAGTTGCTCTACCAACACTTAACTGTTACTTACTGTGCTACATACTTTCTTCTTTATTATAAAGATGGAAAACTTCAGTGAAATGTGCACCAGTGCTTTCTTTTCCGCGCCCATTGAAGAGAATATAGAACAATCCAACAGCGAATTCAATCAGGAGCTGTCTAAAGTTTGTGATGAAATAGAGAAGCATGAACTGTTCGATTCATCGTATGATGATGAGTTGTATAATCAATGTTTGATGGTTGAAACAAAGTTGATGTAAGTATTAGAAGTACAAACTCAATAAGAAATATTATTGTAGTAATGTTTTATTTTAAGATTTGTCTAATAATTTTCTTTTTGTTACAGTCAACAACAAGTTGGAAGAGGTATCAAACGAGGTATCACTACTGATGAAAATAAGGTTACCAAGAAAGCAAAATTTGATGAAGGAGCTTCTACATCATCAATTGAAACCAATGACGTGGACAACAATAAGGTGGAATGTGATACATGTCATGTTTATATTAATAAAAGGTATCTAAACAACCATTTAAAAAGCAATTCACATAAAAATAATCTTTTAAAATCACATAATTCATTAACAAATGTTACAGTTGTTGAAACCGCTTTTGGCAATCGAATTTTAACATATAGAATTAATAGTAAAACACTTCAATCGGGACAATATTTTGAAACACCGGAATCGTTTTTAAATTCGCTAAAAATTGATATCTTATTTTTGATAAATGAATGTATTCAACAACATATAATTTTTAAAATAAACTTCATATTGCATGCTGATTTCATACAACAAACTAAAGATATTAAAAATACGTTTGATTTTCAAACGTTTAATTACATAATTTGTCAGGGAGATGACTTAAATATTTTTTATTCATCATTAATAGACACTGTAGTCGGTAAAATTTGTCAATTTGAAAAAAAAGATAGTGGTTGGAGTCTTAATCAAATTAAATACATAGATATGAATGTTAACAAATTCAACCCCCTACGTGGTAGTTCATATATCGACCTTCCTCAAGATATTAAATCAAAAAAAGCTGTAATCAATGTTAAAAATAATGATAATATGTGTTTCAAATGGGCATTACTCTCTGGTTTATATCCTGTATGTAAAAGTGTAGATCGGGTAGCATCTTACGCAATTCATGGAAATAAACTAAAATTTACTGGTATTTCTTTTCCGGTTATAATTGCAGATATATCAAAAGTAGAGAAATTAAACAATATTAGTATTAATGTTTTTGGCTTAGAGTATAATAAAGAAAAAAAGTGTAATTCTGTTGTAGGTCCTTTATATTTAACAAAATGTCGTACACCTAATCATATTAACCTACTATATATATCGAATGGTACTAACAATCATTACTGTTATATTAAAAACTTATCGCGATTAGTTAGTTCACAAATATCAAGACATCATTGTGCAGTTTATATATGTGATTCATGTTTACTTCATTTCCCATCAGAGGAAAGACTTAATAACCATCAACAATATGATTGCGCTCACATTTGTACGGAATTACCAAATGGTGAGGATTCCAAAAAGGATTGGTTTGGTAAAGCAAACTCAAATAATAAATTAAAATTTGATAAATTCGTGAAAAAGTTGAAAATGCCCTTTGTGGTTTATGCAGACTTTGAGGCATTTTTGAACCCAATAGAATCATGTAGTAACGATCCATCCAAGCCTAGTACAATTAATATTCAAAAACATGAAGTGTATAGTTTTGGATATTACATTAAATGTTCATATGATAACAGATTATCAAAATATGAGACGTATAGTGGGTCAAACTGTGCACAAGTGTTTATGAATCGCCTTTGTGAAGATGTGAAAACAATATTTAAAAAAAATAGTTTCCAAAAATGTCTCGTTCCATTATCAGATGAAGATAAAATTAAAATTTCAAATTCAAACATATGTCATATTTGTGAAACTGAGTTAAATGAAGATCTTTTTTACGATTTTGATTGGCACACTGGCAGTTTTAGGGGTGTTGCACATCAAGTGTGTAGTTCTAAGTACAGACCCCTCGTCATATTCCAATATTTTTACATAACCTCAGTCATTACGATGCTCATTTCATTATCCATGCATTAAACCTCGATGATGACAAAGTTGAAGTTATTCCACAAAATAAAGAACGATACATATCATTTTCAAAACAGTTAACAATAAATAATCAACCAGTAAGTTTAAGATTCATAGATTCATTGAAATTTTTATCGTGTAGTTTAGATCAACTAGCTAAAAATCTTAATGATGATCAGTTTACAGAACTAAAAAGGAACTATCCTAATAATGAAGATTTTTCACGTTTAAGACGGAAAGGTATTTATCCTTATGAATTTATGTGTAATAGTGATTGCTTGAAACATCCATCACTTCCTGATCAACACCAAGTTTATAGTTCACTCACAGATTCAAATATTTCAAATGATGATTATAATCACGCAAAAGATATTTGGCAACATTTTAAGTGTAGTAGTATGTCTGATTATTCCAATTTATATTTAAAAACTGATGTTTTACTTTTGACTGATGTATTCGAAAACTTTAGAAAGCTTTGTATTAAAACTTATGGATTAGATCCTGCTCATTACTATACTGCCCCAGGTTTAAGTTGGGATGCAATGTTAAAATTTACCAAAATAGAATTAGAATTGTTAACGGACTATGACAAAATTGCTTTTTTTAAAGCTGGTATTAGAGGGGGTGTATCTCAGTGTAGCAATCGTTTTGCTAGAGCAAATAATAAATTCATGGAAGATTATGATAGTGAAAAACCTAATTCATATCTAACATATTTTGATGCGAATAATTTATATGGTTGGGCAATGTCTCAATCTCTTCCTGTTGGTGGTTTCGAATGGATAGATTCTAATACAGATTATAATGTGTCGGATAACTCTGATTTCGGTTATGTTTTAGTTTCATCACAAACTTTAGACAGCTCCTGATTGAATTCGCTGTTGGATTGTTCTATATTCTCTTCAATGGGCGCGGAAAAGAAAGCACTGGTGCACATTTCACTGAAGTTTTCCATCTTTATAATAAAGAAGAAAGTATGTAGCACAGTAAGTAACAGTTAAGTGTTGGTAGAGCAACTGATACCCAATTTCAAATAATGTCCAATATTCATAGTCTAGCAAAGGATTAGGAAAGTCATGTAAAATCTAATGAGTACACAGAAGTACTTTAAGTAAACAGAATCACATTCACTAATCCACTAATGAGTGTCATTGTTAAAAAAGTATTTTTTAACTTTTTCACTTTCTGCTATTGTCTTTGTAATATTGTATACGAGGCCGTTTGTGTTGTCGTAGATGCTATCCTTATTATTCTTTATGTAATATTTAATCCTCGTGGTAGCGTGCTTCCAGTGATCACTAGTTGGAATCTTGGATAGTTTCTTCATATCATACATTTCAATTTTTATGAGATGCGTCGCTTGGTCTCCGTCGTCAGAATTTGTAGAGATGTATGATACGCCATCTCTAGCAGCTCGTGTCACAGTCGAGGATAGCAGCTTCTTCCTTTTTATTTTTGGTACCACTTCAAAAAATTGATCAATCGGTTGCGATTTCCTTTTTCCACCATCGTCTGTGTTATTAACGACGATGTCATCACTCTCTTCTTCGTGTTGAGGAGAGAGTGGCGAGTAGTAATACTGTTTATAGGTATTTTCATTATCGTCTGCGAAGCTGAATGATCTCTGCAACAACAGAGTTATCACGTTAATATCAATTTGTTTACACTTAATCACACACGTTAGGAAACAACAACAGAAATACAAGTAAGTTTGTCAATAGAATAAACACTTACCTCCATGGCCATTGATGCGTTGAAGTAACACAAACGTAGTATTGGTAGACGTATACAATCCACTGTGGTTCAGGAAAGTATTCCATTGAACTATTGCTGAGCAAAGTTAAATAAAAACTTTCTTTATTCATATTTCTTTTAAACTAGAAGCTAGAATCCAACTGTTAAATTTATCTGGATAACCTTTCCACTTCACTAATACTTCTTTTCTGTTACCCGAATAACGAGTGCCAATTATTTTATCTATTTTAAATTGTGAGGTGGGGTTGTAAGTGACCTTCTGTAATTCTCTTTCATAAAAAGTACCAACTATTGGTTCATTTTGTAAATCTGTTATTGTATAAACAACCCATGGAGATCTATCAATTATTGAAGATATAATAAATATTTCATCACTCCAATTTGATTCATATCCTTTTTGGAAAACATGTTTATATTTAGTTATTCGAACATAATCACCCACGTTGAAATTTGGTTTTGGATTTTCTAGAGAAAGTTTGTTTGACCCTCTATCATAAAGATTAGTCCAAACTGTCATAATATTGTTGGAACTTACATCACATGGGCACATCTTAATACTCGAGTGAATGCTGTGATTATAAGAGTATATTAAATCTTGTAAAACATCTATATATCTATAAGTATTATTATGAGTGAAATAACGCCACATTTTCATTTTTAGAGTTCTTTGAAATCGTTCAACAATACTAGCCTTAATATCAGGATTGTTAGTGGTATAGTAATTTATCTTTTTGGATTTAAAGTATTTTTGTACATCTTTTGAAACAAATTCTGTACCTTTATCAGATTGTATGTGAGTAGGTGTTGTATTACTTTCAGTAAATATACTTTCAAAACATTCTTTAGTTGTTTCTGAGTTTTTCTTTTTCATTGGTCTTGCAAAAGCATATTTACTAAATACATCAATAACACAAAGTATGTAGTTGAAACCATCATTATATTGAGAATAAGTTCGCATATCACTTAAATCAGCTTGCCACAGCTCATTAATATTTGATAGAATGTACTTATTACGCGGGAATTTTTTCCGAATGGGTTTATGTAATGTATATGTTTCTTGTGATTGTAACCATTCCTTTGCTTGCTTTTTATCCATTTTACCCTTCATAGCTTTTGATAATTTATCAATACTACCAAAACCAGCGGGGTTAGATGGATCATAATAAATCCTGTTAATTTCTTCTAGTACGGGGTCCATTTTTCCCAATCGATCTTTTTATGTATTTTAGTTATAGATCTTTTATCTCCACTGCTCGGTGTAGAAAACTCTTGAACTTCAATCTCAGAGGTTTTGTTCAGATCTTTTACTTGAAGTTGGTTAATAAACTCACATCTCTTTGGATTTCCAATATAAGTAAGTGGTACTTTAATATCTTTTAATGCTTTAGCAAATCTATCCCACCCTATCGGATCACTTTTTTTAAAGGGTCTAAGTGAATCATTTATTAAATCAACAATATTACTTCCTGGAATTTTTTCATTATCAATTATGACTGTGCCTTCATTATCCCAACGTATTTTACTTTTACTTGTTCCAATTAAGTTTAATAATGACTCACCTTTTTTATTATAAGTTTTTGGTATTAAACTGAGTATTTGTGTTGATGAATACAGTGGATTTGCCTCACTTTCTATACTTTTAATAGATCCTTTCTCCTCCAACAAAGATTCAGCATCAACTGAACTTTTTAGATCTCTATCTTTATTTTTAAAACCAATGTTAGACCCATTTGAATCTTCATTAGATGTATCAGAATAAATTGGTAATCTGAGTGGTTGACGATCCTCTTCGGTAAAGTGAAGGTATCTTTGTAGTGTTTGTAAATATAACATCCACTTCTTTCGGTCTTCCGTCTTACTATTCATAATATTTTGCATTTCAATATCTAATCGAGACAAATTACTAGTAACCTTATTTTCTTGTTTTAATTTTTCAATCAATCCCGGTTCAATAAGTATCATTTTCTTAGCATTTTCCATGTTAACTGGCTAGTCCACTTACTAATCCACTCAATATTGCACCTAATATTATTGGTAAGAAAGCCCCTCCTTTTTGTATAATAATATTTTTTCTTAGTTTATGTTTACACTTATGCACCAGTTTACGGAGTATATTTTTGTGTTTATTCAATTTTTGTTTATCTTGATCTTTAGGAGGTATCTTTCCTTGTAAAACGTTATGAATACATTCACAAATACAATTTATTTCTTCTTCATCACACGTTTTAAGTAACGCTCTTTGATATTTTGGTTTAAGCGTATGCAAAGCGTTTAGCAAATGTTTATGCGTTGTGAGTCGACGATGCATCATTTAGAAATGATTTGAATTGTTTGATTCTTGGTGTATTTAAACTGCAAAGCGTTTAGCAAATGTTTATGCGTTGTGAGTCGACGATGTATCATTTAGAAATGATTTGAATTGTTTGATTCTTGGTGTATTTAAACTCTTTCGTGGGGACGTAGACTGTGCAGTAACCATTAAATGGGAATACATTTGTCTTGATACGACAAAAATCATTTGTATTCTGTTTTAAATCTACCATTAAATATCCATGCGCTTCTAAAGTTGCATCCCTGTAGGCGTCTTCAATGAATTTTGGGTTATCTGGTGACACTTGTCGTGCTAAATATCTTATTTGAGTTTTATCTCGAGGGTTTTTAAAATAAATTATATAACTTCAGTTTAAAGAAATGTCTCTTTGACCTTTACCTTGATGAAATAAATTTTGTGTTAAATAAAATACACTAAGATTCCTGTGATGACTACCTTTTGTAAATATATCCACAATTCTTCCATCAGACTCTCTCATTAGATCATCAATAATAATAAGGTGTGGGTTTTCACCATCAAACATATTAAGATTTGGAATTCCTTGATGATAGTTAACATTTGGTAAATTATTTAAAGCCTGCATTTCATCAAAGCACCATGTGATCTGATTAAAATCACAATTACATATTTCTTTAACTGATTTTATGAAATTTGTTACAAAATTTGACTTCCCACATCCACTTGGTCCTGCCACAATAGCAGTAAACGGATGGATAAAGTGAAACATTTCACACGTCTCGAGTTTTAAAGGGATGAAATAAAAATGAAAATTTTGGTGTAAAAATTAAATATATATATATATTGCTAAAATTATATAAAACATGTAATTTGTGAAAAACAGAATGATCTGTATACTATTTCTAACACAATTAGTACTTATCAGAATTTCACAATCACCTCAAGGTCAAATTTAAGCACACAAATAAAAACTACAATTATTTTACATTATTTACAATCAAACAATAAATTTTAAATATGTAATAAACTATTATATAACATTACAGTAATATCATAATTTTACAATCAGTACAAAATTTGTATATACACACAGAAATAAAAGTAAAAAGTATTACACTTAGCGTAATTTATAATGTCCCCAAGCCAATGTATCAATGTTGTTGTTCATAATACATCGTTTGGTATCATTATATGATAAAGATGTTTTATTTATTTTTTGTGTAAAAATAGTGTGTTTGATTGACTTAAATCGAAGCATACTACAATATAATACATTTTTATTAAACAAACACGATTTGTAATTTTCCATATTCATTTTTTTGGTAACACTTTTGTTAACCCCTTTTGCCTTTGCTATAAATTTATCTTCTATTTCTAAGGCATACATTTTTGATCGCAACCCTACAAATTCCTTCAATACTTTACCATTATTCTCATCTTTAAAAAAACCTAACTTTTTTTTATTTATTTTTGGATATCCGTAAATATTATTTTCCGGGTAATCTGATGTATCGAAATAGTGAAGTAGATCTGGTTTTATATCCTCATAAAAATTGTCTGTAAAAATTTGATATATCAAACTATCGGTATCGGTGTACAATAACTTAATTTTGTTTTGTGTAATTGTATTGCAACTAAATGTTCTGAAAATATTGATAAACTATGGAATTCTGGTTTTGCAATCCAATCCTGAGCACCTAAAACTTTACCACGATTATCCCAGTGAGTTAGTAGTTTAACGTTTACTCTTTTTTCAATATTTTCCATAGTCTTACCGAAGACAGAATTGTTCATTAATTTAAAAAAGTCTTTTTCAAAGTTTGATGTAGCTAACGTTCTCAAACTAGTATTTAAGTCTATGTATTTCTTTAACCAAGAACTCTGTTTAAATTTTAAAATTCTATGTACTTTAATTAATTTAATCCCCATTTCAATGCATTGTTTTAAATTCCTGTAGTGAATGATGTATTTATTTTTATTATTTAAATTAGGAACTAATTTAGTTTCTTTAGTATTACCCACACATATGTTTTCAGGACATAACGGAAAGTCAGAATGCAAATTATGAAGTTCATCAGGATATTCCAAATCAACTTCTAAAACATAACCGAAATCAGAGTTATCCGACACATTATAATCTGTATTAGAATCTATCCATTCGAAACCACCAACAGGAAGAGATTGAGACATTGCCCAACCATATAAATTATTCGCATCAAAATATGTTAGATATGAATTAGGTTTTTCACTATCATAATCTTCCATGAATTTATTATTTGCTCTAGCAAAACGATTGCTACACTGAGATACACCCCCTCTAATACCAGCTTTAAAAAAAGCAATTTTGTCATAGTCCGTTAACAATTCTAATTCTATTTTGGTAAATTTTAACATTGCATCACCTAATAATACCTATGCCTATCGAGCATACATGGAAACCCTTTTAAACTATGCTCCTGCTGCTAAACAATCTCATCTTACTTGTAGTCTTTGGTATGATGATACAGCAGGAAAAATGGATTCCACAGATGGTAAAAACATAGGATTTGTTAAAAGACAGGAATTAGTTAATGAAAGCAGGGAAATAGAAATGATTGGTCATCTTCATGGTGACATTTTCAATCAAGATAAATTTTTAATTAATGGCGTTGAAATGAGTGTAAAATTAGTTCGGTCAAGAGAGAGTTTTAATTTAATTGCTGGGTCAAATGATGTAAAGTTTAAAGTTTGCATTACGGATGCAACTCTTATTGTTCGAAGAGCACGAATTAATCCAAGTGTATTACTCGCACATCAGCAAGTTTTAGCTTCTACCACTGCTAAATATCCTATTACTCGTGCTGAAGTTAAAGTTTTAACAATTGCATCGGGTGTTCAAGGAAAAACTCTTGATAATATATTCTTAGGACAGGTACCCAAAAGATGTATTATTGGTTTTGTGAATAATTCTGCATTTAATGGTTCACTTACTAAAAATCCATTTAACTTTGAAAACTATGGTATTAACTCTTTCAGCTTATATATTGATGGTCAACAAATACCTTCCAAAGCTTTGCAACCATCTTTTAATAATAATATATTTACATCAGCATATCATACTCTATTCTCGGGGACTGGTATTCACTTTCTTAATGAAGGAAATGCAATCTCTCGTGAACAGTATGCCAAAGGTTACTGTCTTTTAGCATTTGATTTAACTCCTGATTTATCAGCTAACTCATCAGCCCATTGGAATCTCATAAAGCATGGTAGTGTAAGATTAGAAGTACGATTTGAATCCTCACTAATACAAACAATTAACTGTATTGTTTATGCTGAGTTTGATAATATTATTGAAATAGATAAAAATAGAAATGTTACTGTAGACTATAGTAGTTAGGATTATAATGTGTGTTGTGTTTTAGATATATGTGTTATGCATTTTGTGTGTGTGTAACTAAAGATAACATTATAAAATTAAATAAAACAAATTGTATGCAATATACTATTTTTTATTTCTTTATAAACCTCCCCTATTTAATCTTATACAAAACAGTGTTCGAGTTTAAACTTTACATAAGCACATACGAAACTGATTGTAACTCTATGAGTCAACAAACTTATCTCACGTTCCTTCGCAACAGGCATCAACCTGCTTTGTGACTCCCACAAAGAATGCGATTTAATATTTACAAATCACTATAATTGAACATTCCTATGACAACCATTGAATAGATTGGTACTGTAATAATCTGCTAATAACAGTAATATCATGGATACACTAGAATTACAAAAACATATGAAAAAGATTCATCCCAGTCTAGAAAAGAATGTTTATGCTGCTAATAGACTACCTATGTATACACATGTACCAACGTATATAATATGCAATTTGGATGCGGATGATAAACCAGGTTCACACTGGGTAGCTGTACATATCGATACGAATGGTATCGGTCAATATTTTGATTCATATGGACGAACACCTGAGCGATATCATCTCCAGTTTTTGAAACGGAATTGTAAGAGATGGGACTGGAATGTTGATAGGATTCAGAATGATTGGACTTCAGTTTGTGGTGAATATTGCTTAATGTATTTGCTATTTAAGTTTCAGGGATGTTCAATGCATAGTTTTACGAACATATTTACAGGGAACACACTGCACAATGATATTTTTGTGGATGAGATCTTCCGCTCATATTTTGTAGAAAAAAGTAATAAAATATTGAAATAAAAATGAATGTGTTTTATTGATGACATAGAAAAGCAGACATACAATGAGTAATAGATAAGAACGCCAAATCAACCGTAGGGCAACAGATTCGTGGGTTCTGGCGCAACGTAATGAGGTGTTCGAAGTATAATAGATAAAAGGATTAGGCGAACAATGGAATGCTAATGAGGGTGCAGGACCACCGGAAATCAATGAGATAACAGTTAATTGATTTGCATAACTCCAGAACCACGCATCCTACGCTAAAATGGACCGCAGATTTGAGATCAGAGCACACCAAAACTTTTTTTTTTTTTTTTTTTTTTTTTTTTTACGATGGGTGCTACAGATTCGCGGGCTCTGGTGCAAGCGCGGGCCCTGGCGCTTGCGCCAGAACCCGCGAATCACTACTACTGCTTTGACCTATAGTTAGTTCTGTAGCTGAAACATAAGATCATTTCAGCTAATCTTAAGCAAAGCTTTTCTCAATCCGTCACCCTCCACATTACGTGAGAGGTCTTGACTTCCCAAGTACGTAGCCTCCACAATACCAGCTCGTACCCACACAAAGCAGACACAACTAAGTATTGTAATTACCACGGCAGTGTAGCCCAAACAATGCGGCTTGTAAACAAACGCTAAGCAAGCATGCGCGGGCGCAACGTTCACAGTTGCAACCATGTTGTGGGGAACGGTATACAAGGAAAACAACAACAGTTAGTGAGGCGTAAAGTTTTTATACTTTCAACGGTAATTTATACTTTGAAGCCAAGGAATTTGAACTCCTGCTTAGAGGACCTGAATCTTAATCCTTCGAAATATGTATGCAATCAGTGCAACTGTACTGCAGCATAGACGAAGAATAGACAGGAGGGTCTATTGTGTAGGTAGTAAATGCCTTTCAATGGCTAATGGTATGAAGTCACAAACTGGGTTGGCAAGAAATGTTTTAGTTTCTGTATGAGAATAGAACTTTGAGCAGCTAAGGTGGTTGAGTAAGAAGGCATGAAGTATCTATCAATATCTGAGATAGCTAATTCAAGTACCTTTTTTTTTCCCATGTTGTAGTTGTACCCAATTTTCATTATTGTATCTACTTTGTTAATGTTATTAACAGGCTCTGTTACACATAAATATGGAAGAGGGGGTCTTCTGTTACGTGTGTATCTCAATACTTAAGAGAAGGCCTCTAAAACTCGTTTGTTAAAAACTTGGTGATTCGGAAAACAAGTTTAAATATTATATTATTAAACTCGTTGGTCTAGTTCTAGTAGGTTCTGGGCTCGATTCCCAGATCGGGAAAATATTATTGGGTTTTCCATCTGGAATGTCTCAGTAGCAGACCGGACTCTTGATCGGCCCGGTTGGTGGCAATCTGGCGAAATGTGGGTGTACTATGGGTTCATCTCTGCCCAAGCTTTCGGGGAAACAAAGCGTGACATTGTGTTATGTAAGCTGTGAAGCATTGCAGGCTAGGATTATTTTGGCTATACTGAAAACAGTTCACAGCAAAGATTTAGGGGTATGGTGGATCCTCCCACAAATAGATGAAAAATAGTTCGCTCTTTTCCATCGCGTTTCGTACATATCCTATTTCCATTCCACTAATGCAACTAATTTATGTCCCCCTTCTTATGTAAACAGTGGGTAACATCGCGAATCCCCCACAATTGGGATATGATGAACTCCAATCTAGTAAATATTGTGTGTAGGGGCGCTAGTCTACGGAGCGTCGCCGGTAAGTGCCACCAATTGTCAGTTATCATGTTACAGGCACGCCGCGGAGCAGGGGTGAACCAGAGCTGTTTCTTATATATTTTTTTTCTATTGTATTGGATAAAAAATAAAGCCAAGTCAATCACCTTTCACCCACTGTGTACACATCTTTTTCCTGTTCGATATTTATGTCCACTGAACTTTCATTGTACTGATTACTACAATGGTTTCCTCTAAATGATGTTTACCATATTAGTACATTTTTAACAAGTTTATATTTAAAAATAATGAACATAATTAAAACGCATCATGAATGCAAGCGATAAGGAACAACAGGCTACAACGGTCTCAGATTTCGATTCTCAAGTATCGGCACACTAAGTGCATATGGGTAGGTAGTGACAGGTAATGGCTCATGCCGTGGAAGAAACAGCAGCCGGCAATATGATGATGTTAACGGGGCAGACTGGCAATGGACTATGCAATGATCATATGCTCTAACTAGTGTTGCAAAGGACTCGAGTCCTCGAGTTGTAATTTTTAAGACTCGACTCAATTATGCAAGACTCAGTGTGCTCGAAAGGCTCCAAGTCTAGAGTCAAGCACTCGAGTCTTAAAAGGACTCGAGTCTAAAATGAACTCGAGTCTTAAAGAAAACTCGGAACATGAAGATGAGACTTGTAGCTCATCATTCGAAAAGACTCGAATAGAAGGTGATAAGTTCAAATGAGTGGTTATAATACAAAAAAATCTGACGAGTTATTAGAGTTTTTTCGAATGATGAACTACAAGTCTCATCTTCATGTTACGAGTTTTTCTTTAAGACTCGAGTTCATTTTAAGACTCGAGTCCTTTTCAACCGACGAAAGAAAACGGAGGAGGTTATCAATTCAACGCGTATATTTTTTTTTTTTTTTTATGTATGACCACGCATAACTTTTTACATAGTGGTCCGATTGTGACAATTCTTCTTCTATTGGAAAGGGTATACTCCCAAGGTGGTCCCATATAAATTTGGAAAACAAAATCGAACCATAAGGGTCGGAAAACAGGGGATGATTGATTGTTCACTCACTGATTGTAATGTATAAACACGCATAACTTTATACAGAGTAGTCTGATTTTGATAATTCATTTTGTGTTGGATAGGGTATACCTTGCCAAGTATTATTACTACATTAAAGCCACAAAAAATATAAAATAAAAACTTTTTAACAAAAAAATTAAACCGCCGAAAAACTGAAAAGCATAAAATAATAAACCTTAAAATTTTGAGTCGGCGCTGAAAAATCAATGAACAAGGATCACTCAAAGCGCCGACTCATAATTTTAAGGTTTATTATTTTATGCTTTTCAGTTTTTCGCCGGTTTAATTTTTTTGTTAAAAAGTTTTTGTTAAGACTCGAGTCCTTTTTTAGAATGACTCGGGCTCAGCTTGACTCTAGTCTCCGAGCCTTTTGAGCATATTGAGTCGTACATAATTGAGCCGAATCTCTAAAATTAAGACTCGAAGACTCGAGTCCTTTGGAACACTAGCGCTAACAGATCTAAAAAAACTGAACTTGTAGTGGGCTGGCCATGTTTGTTAGGGGACCGATGGCCGGTGCAGCAGACGTTTCTTGGAGTGGACACCGCATATTGGCAAGCATAGACGTATGACCACCTTAAAAAGCTGGCTAAGACAGACTAGAAACAGAAGGCAGGAGACTGGGAGTTGTGACGCAGCCTGGAAGAGGCCTTTCCAGCAGTAGACTGCGATAGACTTCGTTGATAGATTTTGTTGACACTTACATGTCTGAATCCGCCAGCGACGAAGTGAGTGTAATGATATCAAAAACATGAGACTTCAAAACAGTGACTTGACATGTCCGTGGTAGCCCTGCGTGTAACTCGAGCCAAGTTTCGCACGTCGCAGTAAACACGCGCTAATGCTACAGAGGTGGCGCTGCTTGCTCAGCTGCACTTGACTTGACACTCGCTTTTGGGTAAAGCATGTCACTGTGTTAGTTTGCGAAAGATTTGGTGATTGACGAGCTCTTATTTCATGTAGATATCTGCCTAGTGGTTGAAATTAGCTGATCTGACGTATTTAATGCTAATTTGTGGGGGTTTGTCATAACCGCCACGCTTAGCAGGCGGGCTGGCGATCGCCGTATGGTGGTAAAATGCATACAGATCGCTGCTGCCCATTCTCTTGTAAGTCCCTTACGTCTCTTACGACACCCACGGTAGGAAATGTGATAGTGCTATTCTGTACGTCCAGCACTACATTCCCATACTCGTATATAACTACATTTACATAGCATAGAACCGCTATAAGTTCTATAGGCTATACAGGCTATGTTACTTACCTATACCAAGATTTGTATCCAATAAGTAATTAATCACTTGAATATAATGAATACATAACACACTACACAGTATTGATCACGGACTGCCTTGTGCTATAAATTGTTGTATTGTTTTGTTTTGCTAGAGGTCACCTTGATTCAGTTTTTTGCTCAGTATTTGTATTCACGTATTGTACTAATCTCCCAGACTGACAGCCGATCTATCAAGGCGTTGCCGATAAACAGGGTTCCTCTCATTGTTTTAAGATTTAAATAATCGCTTTATCTTCATGTTAAATTCTGTTAATGTATTGGCTAAGGTAGTAGTGTCAGAGATGATAATAGTTAAGACTTATTGAGACCATTCAATAATGTTTGTATTTTGTATAATAATATATGTTCGTAATATATGTGAGGAATTTACGTTAGCATTATTTTGTATGGAAAACTTTGAAGGCTAGTTAAAATACCTCACTGCAAAGTTTACTTACTTTAAACTACCGTAGTTATAAGCAGATATAATATGAAACAGCATAAGAAATCATTCTGTGATCATATTCTTCTAAGAATGCTTTTCTGTTTGTAGTTTTGCCTTTTGTCTGTTTCTACTAATTACCATACATAATGCCGCAATAAACATTGCCACCTACTAGGCTCAAACTACATGAAAAACTAGCTTCTGCCCGCGACTTCGTCCGCGTTAAATTTCTTGTTCCCCGACCCTTGCCGTCGCGTCGAATCGCCTACCCGTGCGATTTTCCCCGTTTTTGCAACATTTTTCATTACTGCTCCGCTCTTCTTGGTTGTAGCGTGATGTTATATAGCCTATAGCTTTTTTCAATAGATAGGCTACCCAACAGAAAAAGAATTGCGTTCAATCAAACAAACAAACAAACAAACTCTTTAGCTTTATAATATTACAAAATATAAAATATATAGTATAGATAAAGAAAATGTACGAGTATCGACACGAAAACTGGAAGAAAATATATGTAATC
This sequence comes from Aporophyla lueneburgensis, assembly GCA_932294355.1. Taxonomy (NCBI): domain Eukaryota; kingdom Metazoa; phylum Arthropoda; class Insecta; order Lepidoptera; family Noctuidae; genus Aporophyla; species Aporophyla lueneburgensis. The sequence goes on from OW028753.1 coordinate 29,327,973, forward strand.
AGTCTAATGTATAATCCCACTGCTGGGACACAGGCCTCCTCTCAGTGAGAGGGAGTGGGTCGTAATCCACCACGCAGGTCCAATGTGGATTGGTAGGTGTCTGGTTCTAGGACATGTCGGTTTAATCAAGATGTTTTTCTTCACCGTTTTGAGAGCAGTGGTGATGAAATAATTTACACAAAGTGCCTGTGTGGGTTCGATTCTGCGACCTACAACTCGTAAGTCGCGGCCTTTACCACTGGGCCACCACTACCCTACTAATAACCAGGCATGATCCTAATTAGAGATAGCTGGACGACATTTATCAGCTTGTTCCTAAAAAAGTCCTCGCAAGTTACAAGTAAGTATGTAAAGCATTTTCACAAGATTTAAGCACAAAAATCGCTAAAAGCAGTTTGTCCTGGAATGTTGCTGGTGCTGCGTTGTTAGCATGCTAATCGGCGCTGATCGGGATGCCGATGGCGTCCCGATCCGATACGAGCATCAATTTGATTGTGAGCGACGGCACAGTGATAAACTTAAGTGTTCGATTTACCATGTTAGATAAAAATGTATGTTTATGAGTGGACGGCTGTGGAATTGAAAATGAAGGTGTACTGCAACTTCCACCGGTGGGAAATGCCACTAGATATCGTAGTGACGCAGTTTATTTGAGATTATCTGTTTCAATCTACTTTTAGTTCAAGATTAGGGTTGGTAAACAATTAAACATAATCAAAAAGCTTCATCTTCGTTCCACAGATTTTGTTACATTTTTTGAACTTAAGTGTGAACTTTGCACGTAGGTAATAAATTAAATGCAAATTGAAATCCCTCAATTCCGATTTTTTATCATAAAATAAGCGCCCAAATGACCTATTCCACTACCTTTGCGAAATGACAAACATTCAATAGATAGAGATGATCACATTGAGATCAGCGTAGTTCTCAGAATCGAAACCACTATAACAACTTGACATTTACAAGCACTTCATAAATCTTTAGACGCGTATCGTTTTATTAATTAATATAACTTACCACTAGCTTCTGCCGGCGACTACATCTGTGTCAAATTTCTTGCTCCTCCGACCCACTGGCATCGAATCACCTACGCGCCTGCCCGTGCTAGGTCTTCATATTTGTGACTTTTTGCTTGGCACCTAGGGGTACTAGCGTGACATTATTCAGTCTACACACACACACACACACACACATACATACATAAACTCACGCCTTTTTCTTATGGGGTAGGCAGAAACCACGGAACGCCACCTGCTACGATCTCTGCACACTCCTTTTGCCTCGTGTAGGTTCATACAATCCGTACCAGTCAGTCGGCCAGTCTATACATAACATAACATCACGCCTTGTTTCCCCGAAGGGTTGGGCTGAGGTGTACCTATAGTACAGCCATATTGCACAAATCCAGACTCCGGGCTGCTACTGAGAAATTCCAGATGGAAAACCCAATAACGTTTTGTCCGACCGGGAATCAAACCCAGGACCTCATGCTCAGCAGTAGCGCTTACTACCACTAGACCAACGAGGCAGTCAGGTCCGGAGAATAGCGCGTTCAACCAGACAAACAAACAAACTAACTCTTCAGCTTTATAATATTAGTAATAGATTCGACTGTTTAAGTTAGGTACCTACCTATGTAACTTTTTAACCACATACTGTTGGCAAGGAAAACATCACGATATACTCGGCATCACCTCATGAGAACATGTCCATGACTCCTCGATTCTGCGAACATACTGATGTATGCATATATTGCACGTTTTTCATGTCGATCCGGACAGAACTCATAAACTAGTGACACTTCGTGTTTGGTGTAGTAGGTAGGCAGGTAGGTAGGTATATGATGAAGTCTGATCCGAGTTTTTGAAGAAGGTCTACATTACTACGAAATGATTAAGGATGTAGCTGTTCAAGGAAGTGATTGCACTACTTGTTTTCAGTGGAAACGTCCAAGTTTTTGGAACATTCTGTGCTTTTCTGGACTATGTTTTGTAAATATCGATTGCACAATGAATATGGCTGAATTTCAGAAAATTTTAGAAGATGCTTGATCTTGCTGAAGATGTTGGTAAGGTTTGAAAACAGAAGGATTAAGGAAGAATAATGCTGGTTAAATGATTAACATAGTTGTCCTATTAAAACCAAGTGATGAATCAAAAATATATCTTTTTTTTTTAAACCTTTAAGAAATGTGTCTGTTTGGTATACATTGCAATTAAAAAACTTGATTTTCAAAAAAGGAGAGAAGATGTTTTAAGTTTATAAACAATTTTATAATATAGTAACATTATATTGCCTGCTGATACAGTACTTACCTTCGAATTGTATTTCATATAACGTCGGACACCAAGTAAATAAAAAAATCTTTAACTTCTCCAGTATGTACAAGTACTATAATCTGCTCAGTTCCGCAGACATGTCGACTATTGTCAATCCACCCACTAGTGGCATGTATGACAAAACCTTGTAAATTATTGAAGCGGGCCCACGCCGCCCGGCGCCCGCGCAGCGATTGACGATAATACTTATTGTCACATCGAATAATGCTTGTAAATTGTTTAAGGCTCGTTTGTTAGTACTTTAATTAGTCAGAGTAATTAATATTCTATGAGCTGAGCAGCTGTTGTAAGGGATTTGTAATTTGTTTGTTAGATTAGCTATGTAAATATAGTCTGTAGGTTTAATGTTAGGGGCAGTTTTTAGGCATAAAGCGATGCTGAAGGAACCGATTATTCTACAAGATAAGTTCTTAACCAGTACGCAAATTTTAACAAATTAAACTTAAACGAGTTATAATAACCATGCAATTTTTATTTTGATTTATCGTGCAAATTTAGATTATAGTGCAAAAAAATTAAGTTATCGTTAACGAAAGGTGTTAATTTTGAAACTGGTTTTTATAGTAAATTGCGCGTCAGCGCGATGGCGAAGGTGAACGACCGAGCGTAGCTACAACTACCTATCAGCTGTTCGATCGGTCAAAATTCTAAGAAGTTTGAAGTACCTACGCCGGCGCGCGTTACTGACCTATTCCTATTGTCGACACTACAGTTTTACACACAAAAAATAAAAAGAAACAAAAAGATACACAAAAAATACAAAAAAGCTCTATTTTATATACTGGAATGACGCACGGTGAGTGGTCATCCAGTTCCACATCAATGGACTGTCCACTCTGTTGGCCATGATAGCCACCAAGCTGTTGGAGCTATCGCGCACTCGCCGCATCAGGGACGCTATTCGTGTCCGCATAATAGCATAAAAATCAGGCACACCGTGCTCCGCGAACATCCCCGACGCACTGCAAAAGCGCGGTAGCCCCAACATAACTCTGAAGGCGTTAATATATTGGACTCGCAGAGCATTGTACGAGCTTTTTGTATAGCCGACCCATAGGGCGCACGTGTACATAGATTGGCAATAAGCTCTAAAGAGAGTGACTTTTACCTCACTAGTACAACGTGCAAACCTACGGGCCAGCATGTTACATCGAACTGCCAATGCTCTGCGTTCCCTCTCTATGTCCACATCGTCGGTCAGACCTTCGGTTACCCAATGCCCCAGGTACTTGAACTTCGTCACCCTTGAAAGTTGAGCGCCTCCCAGGATAACTGGTGGAACAGTATCATAACCTTTGTTACCTGCTCTAAAAACCAGAAGTTCACTTTTTGTTGCGTTGTACCTGAGGCCGTGAGCCACCGCATAATCCTCACAGATACGGAGAAGCCTTCTAAGTGCACTGATCGATGGGCTCAGCAATACCATATCATCCGCGTAGCTGATGTTATTGACGCATTGCCCGTCAATGGAGCACCCGATACCGGTATTGCTGAGCTCACAGATCAGCTCGTTCACATACAGGTTGAAAAGCTTGGGCGAGCTGAGTCCCCCCTGCCTCACCCCGCATTCCAACCCGTATGCATCTGACAGGACACCCGCCCACTTCACATAGTTGTATTGGTGGTTATACCAATACTTTAGCACTGTAACGAGATCGCTAGGAAAGTTCTTAACATTTGATAGTTTCCTCCATAGGCAGCCGTAAGACACAAGGTCGAAAGCCCTGGAGAGGTCCAGAAAGCATGCATATACAGGAGTTTTCCTGCTTGCATAGTACTGAACAGTCTGCTTGAGACAGAGGATAGCTGTTTCCGTGGATAAATGTGGCTTAAACCCAAATTGGGCGTCGTGGAGTGTTAAGCACTTATCCAGCTGCCGATCAATCAGACCGTCCAGCACCTTTGCAATGATGGTTGCCAGGGAAATAGGCCTGTAGTTTCTCTTATCGCTCGTATCTCCAGTTTTATTCTTGACTATAGGCACAACAATAGTTTTAAGTAAGTCACCTGGAAGATACGAGTGACTGAGGCACAAACTATAAAACATTGCTAGCACTCGCGGTAAGTGTTTACCTGCATATCGTAGGTGCTCTATACTTAGGCTGTCGTGACCAGGCGACTTGCCTCTCTTTAAGCTACCTATGACAGAAGCTACTTCCCCGGCCCCAAACCTAAGAGGCATGTCACTGGACCCCTCCACCACCTCCGACCCAGCAGACGACGGACCTAGGGGAGACACAACCATAAAAGCTCTACTGAATAGGTTAGCGATCTCATTAGGGTCACTAAGACCTTCAACACTCACGGGCAAACTCGACCTGGGATTAAAGCTGTTCGTGGCTTTCCAAAAACTACCAAAATTCTTTGCGTCATGATGACTTGCAATGATGTTCATTTTTATTTGGTCCGTATTATTCTGGCACCATTTTAATTTGTTTTGAAAAATCCTTCTACTTTCCACCATTTTTTCGTACAAAGTACCATTATACTGAAACACCAAAAAAATTAGCGCACTGGTTTAAAAAAAAAATCCTGTATATTCAAGTTCCGGATATCCGAGTGTGCATCTAGGTGTCGGAAGTGCCTCCATGTTTCGTAGCTTGTTGCGGTTACCATTCTAAATTTGTGTAAATTTTCTATTATATTAACAAAAAGAAGCAACGTAACCTTTGTCCTTTAGAGCGACACATAAAAAACAATTCCATTTGCAAATTCTTAACTTAACTCCAAAATAGTTTGTTATATGTTGTGTTAAAATCAAAAGTATTTCCAAAGTCCACCCTGACCACACACATGGCTTTACATTTATCTGCGACAAGCGCTTACATTATTAACATGCGCGCCTCCCACGCCGGCGCCCGCGCATTGCGCACTAACATGCAACCATCGTTACTTGCCTGACTAGGCTATTGTCATCAGCCTAGTAGGCAGTAATTAAAGATAGTATTTGTATAAAAAACAGGAAATTAAATGTAAAAACACATTAGCAAAATAGCTTCTAACCACAGAGGTAACTTGATTCCTTGCTGAGTATCGATATTAAGAATGATACGAATACGATGTCTTTTTATTGTCTATGGTAATCTAAAACGGCGGCAACAAAAGGCTGGCTGGTAGTGATTCGATTGTCTTTTCAGTCTGCTTTTCATTTTTGTTTTACTCCTTGTGTTTCACTAAATTATGGGACCAAGGTAACCAACCATAGGTAGGACGTAGCTCGAAGAATTGCTAAACTGAAGTAGCAGTGGGCAGGGCACATTGCTCGCTGAACAGATGGTCGATGGGACCGAAAGGTCCTGGAGCGGTGACCGCGTACCGGAAGACATCGAGTTGGAAGGCCTCCAACAGTTTGAACTGACTTTATGGAGGCCGCAGGAATCCGCTAGATGCGGGAAGCACAAAACCGGTCGAAGTGGCGGAGCTTGGGGGAGGCCTATGTCCAGCAGTGGACGTCTTTCGGCTGAAACGATGATGCATGATGGACTATATATTTGGCCATAAAAGGTCACTCAATAGATGTGGTAACCCTGATCAAACCCGCAATTAATATGGCCGTACCAAACAAGAATTAGTTGAAGTATTTATCCGCACACGTGCTTAAATCATTGGTTATACATGCGAGCTGCCTCCCACGCCGGCGCCCGCGCACTATTGCTAACTTTACTATTGTCACATCTGGCGGTAGATCGCAATTACTGTAGAAGAGACAAAGATATTTTTTTTTTTTTAACTAACTATAGCTGGTCTAGAGGATAATCACTTAGTAAGACGCTATGACCTCCTGATAACCCTATTGCCTAACTAATATGTAGTTACGTCAGTTCAACATGCTTTTACTTTTAACTTAATCCCATATCAGCTTCTTCCTCGTAAATGCCCAATCACGATTCCATCATGGTTTTTAGGTTACTGAATACGTTTCCAAGTACAGACGCTAACACATCAAGGTACCCGAAACTGTCAAATTTTCTCATTCAATCTTGAACCGAATACTTTAGCGATAAAGTTGAAATCCTATTAAAGAAAGTTGACTGATTGTAGTAGTACAAGTGCTGGCGTCTGTCATATTTGGAGCAGTGTATGATATAGATTTTGTAAAATGAAAGCTATTATGATTATGGGTGACTACGATAGTCAGGGAGAAGGCAGATGTGGAAATAACACCATTTGGTGTGCAACTAGAGTGAACAATTTTGAGCTATTGTCCTGGAATAAGTCATTCATCTTTCACAGTTGTTACGGGTAGTTAGAAGCCCAAAAGTTTGACAACCAGTGTTACCAAGGGTATCGTGTTACCCAATAAACTGGGTTGTGGAGGTTAGACAGGTCGTCGCTCCATGTAAAATACTGGTATTCAGTTGCATACGGTTAGACAGGAAGCTAGCAGGCTAGGCAGGTTAATTGTCCTCGAATCTAGGGAGTAAATAGTTATTTGTTATACAAGAGTGCAAAGTTGCTTTTTAACCGCGTGTTCAATTTTGATGACCGAGCAAGCGAAGGATTCTAAAATTGAATCACGAGCGCAGCGAGTGATTCAATTTTAGAATCCTGAGCGTTAGCGAGGGAATCAAAAGAGCACGAGGTGAAAAATCTTTGCACTCGAGTGCAACACGTAACTTTTCATCCCACCTCAGCGAGGAAATGACTAAATATGCAAAAAAAAGCATTTCAATCACAAGATACTTTTATTTCAGTTTAGGTATTAACATTTATTATGTACTACATTATGATAGGTAAGTACCTATTACAGAATAATCTTTAAATTATTTCGAATGATACTTAGGTATAATTAAGAAAAATTGAAAGTAACGTTGCTACAGTTACCAAAAGTCGAGTGTGATATTTTTGTTAGGTACTGTAATGTTGGTGACGTGAAAAGTAAAATGGCGCGCGCAAAGCAAATTAAAAAAAAAGTATATCAAGAAGGTTCCGAGTCTAAGTTTTACAAATTAGAAAAAGGTTGAATGATAAATTCGGCACCATGGAGATAGAAGTAAATAGATTTAATGATGTTTTTAATTCACAAACTTAGTACACACGATGTTCTAAATTCAATTTACTTTATCCTCTAGAGAATAAAAACGGCTTTTCCACTCAGATATTGAAGATTAAAAATAGGTACTCTTTTCGAGATGGTGGGATGAAAAAGTATTTTTCCTCTTTCATTGCTGAAGAGAATCCAAGTCAACCCTCAAGAAGATATCGTGAATTCAGCGCAATATCGGGTCTGTGCGAACTCCAGCCCATAGTCTATGTCACCATTGTATGTAGTGCGCCCACCGCATGTCACCTCTTATTAACAACCAGTCAACCACGCGAACTTTGCGTGTGGCCACCATTCACCACCATTCATTCTCACCCACACCCTTATCTCTAAGACATAAAGACCAATATTGCCCGGCTAAGTAATTAAGATAAAGATTAAATTATTATCAATGAATATTAATGAGATAGGATAAACTCACCGCAGTTGATGTGATGACGTCACTTATCTGAAACGAGAGTAATTTATTTATTCTAGATAACAGGGTTATTGAAGAGATTGAAGGTGAACGGTTCAGCTTATGAATGATTGTGATAAATAGTAATGTGTGCTGTACTGGGATTGAATGAAATGAGTTGGGTTTGAATCGAAGATTATTTAATATTATTGATAAACTCTTTAAAATTACCGTTTCGTTGGTATAGTGGCCTATAAAACTTGCGACCATTATGTCGCAAGTTTTATAGGATCGATTAGGCTAGAAGTTTAAGAAACTTTTATACCTAAATCTACTTAAAATCTTTTGGCACTCCTCAGTAAATCTGGAGCCGAGTCGTTCACTAATAACGAACCGATCAGAAGAGACCCGCCTAGCTATTCAGAACCATTCTAGAGGCTTCCGCTCCGTATCGAACATTATCAATGTTATCGAAGGAGTTCTATAAACACTGTTCCAAAACCCGAAAATGTTGTCAGTTTAAATGAAATATACGACTGCTATTCTTCCGACGGCCGTTTGCTGTCGACGGCAAGGCACATCAAGTAATCGAAATATGTCATTTTCGATACGACAGCCTGCCGAATGCTTGTGAATACCTTGGCAGTACGTAGATGTAGGAAGTAGGAACCTAATACATATGCAAATTTTATCTATATACATATAAAAAAGCAAAAGGTCACTCATTCATACATACATTCAATAACTGATTAATCAACAAATTTCAAAAACTACTGGGACCACGTCACGTAGATGAAATTTGGCACAGAGGTAGATTATGAGTAGGAGACGTCACCTAAGAGAGATTTTTTTCGAAAACTTCCCCGTTAAGGGGTGAAAGTTCAGCAGTTTCGAAGCAAGGTTTAGGCTGATGAAAATTAATTAATTGCCGATATCCATGCGGGCGAAGCCGCGAGCAAAAGGTAGTAGGAATATATTATTATCTTTTTACGAAAGAATAGTCTCTAAACAGTAGCTGAAGTTGCCCAAATATAAGATCAATAAAAACCGAGAAAGTGTAACCAGTCAAAATAATGTATTTGTCTTTTCTTCCAAATGAGCGTAGTGACTTCAATCTCGATGTATGACAAGTTTTTGTTTAAAACCGGCACCTGATGGACCACCGTGATACTATAATGGAACCAGGTTTTTGCAGGCGCTGCAAACGTGCTGGACAGCCTACCATCAGACCACCCACGGGTATTCCCAGGGTATCGAGAGAAGAAATTAATACGTTGGAATGTACTGCTACGGCAGTTTATCAAATACTACGGAGGTGTATAATATATAGTTTTATACAGCTAGGTGTTACATTTCATATGTTTATTTTCTTTGGATATTCACTTGCATGTTTCCGAGTTGGTCGAATATTTTCAGATACAAGCGGGCTCCGTTTAATCGTGAAACAATTACTTGTTATATTTTGCTATGCTAAGTCTATTATTATTGATAAAGCATTTGCACAGTAGATTCTTAATCACTTCTATGGGTAACATAAGCATGGCAGAATCAGCCTGTCATGTTCCTGCCGGGGTCGCGAGATTGTTCAAGCGAGATACCGTGGCCCTGGCACATGGGAAACTGAAGGAACACGGGTGGGTTTTAGTCAGTAAAAGTCTGGCACGCCCTCCCGCTCCGCGCAGAGCGAGAGAAGTTATTTGATGATTTCCCATCCAGAAAAAAAAAACTGGGAGACAGGCCTCCACTCGTTGAGAAGGAGTGAGCTCAATGCATGTTGGTAGATGTCACGTGTTTTCATATTTTAGGTTCTATGACATGCCACTTTCCTCACGATGTTTTCATTCACCGTTTTGAGAGCAGTGGTGATGAAATATTTTTCACAAAGAAATGTGCCTGTCTGGGCTTCGACCGTAGAACTCGTAAGTCGCGGCCGCCGTTACCATTAGGTCACCACTGCTTTGCTGCTGGTATTCAGCGGAAGTTCAGCTATTTTCTACGAAACGTACTAGCGATCATAGGGAGGCCATAGACTCTAGTTTACTGTTGTAATTAGCATTTCCTTAATCTACAGCTCAATCGAACAGCTTCTTTCAATGTTGCTCAGAACCACGCAGTCGGTGGTCCACGAGCAGCACCACGCGTGTATTAACGACGTCCTGTGCGAGGCAATTGCATCGTTCACACTGTGTTTACTCGATGTTTACACGAGTTTACATTAAACACAATAATTAGACACATTAGAGTGTTGCCTGCGTGTTATATCTGATAGGGAACACGGGCATGGAGGATGGAGAGCAAGTCGAGCAAGCGTATAGCTGTCCGGACAAGGTTATATAATTGTTGAATCCTGTACCTACATCTTCCAGAAATGTTAGATTAGCAGATATTTTGCGATGGGCATTCGAAACGCTAAGGGTAAAACGTTGATTTACTGGTCTCCAAAACGGGGGTCCAGTGCAGGTTGCTGTGACATCTACCAACCTGCTCTGGGCCCGCGTGGTGAATTACGGCCCACTCCCTCTTAAAGAGAGGAAGCTTTTGTCGCAGCAATGGGAACATTTTTAAAGAAAGAAAGAAAGAAAGAAAGAAAGCATTTATTTGTCAGAATATTGTACAAAGTTGTTATGTGGATTATTACGCTCAAAATATTCTGCCGTTTCCGGCGTACAAATATGGTTTTGAAATTATGGGTCATCATTACATTCAAATTTAGTTATTAATCATTAAAATTATATGTCATCATTACATTAAGATTTAGTTATTAATCAATAGAATTATTTAAATTACGAAACATATTTTTTTTTTAAATGTAAAAGATATTAATTAAATGTCAAAAGTGCATGAAGGGAGATAAAATATGATTTTTACAGAATAATGTCAAATCTTTAGGTAAACTTTTCATTCATAAAATCTTCAGTCGAGTAATAACATTTGCTTAAGAGAAAGTTAAATAATTTACATTTAAATGTTCTGAGGCTGAGAGTTTTAAAGCCATCAGGTAATTTGTTATAAACAGTAATGGACATACAGTACACATTTTTAGAAAATAATTTAATTCTACGCCTAGGAACATGAAGCATATGCACTTTGCGGCTGGGTCTGGATACAACATCATTATACAAATCAAATTCATGTCTGTTTCGGTGTATAAAGATACAGATTTCAAAAATATATAGTGCTGGAATTGGCAGTATTTTAAGTTTCTTAAATAGTGGAACACAACTGTCCAGTGGGTGCGCTCCGCAAATTGAGCGTATGCATTTTTTCTGAGCTCGAAAAACTCTTGTAAGTTCAACTGAATTACCCCATATTATAATGCCATAGCGCAGAATTGATGACACATAGCCATGGTATGCACATATTGCCGCGTTAACACTAGCCACACGTGTTAGTCTATATAAAACAAATACAAATCTATCTATCCTCTTACATAGATCGTCAATATGAGATTTCCAGTTACAGTTTTTGTCAATTATTATACCCAAGAATTTTACGTAATCGACCTCTTCAATTGTCTCATTTCCATATTGTATTTTAAGTCGTGGACGCGTACTGTTATATGTCTGGAATTGTATCATTTTTGTTTTTTTAATGTTAATATGTAAGTTATTGTGTTCTAGCCATGTAATAATTTTATTTAATGTCATGTTTATTTCATTTTGGTACTCAATAATGTCGTCATTTTCTTTTATAATACTAAGGGTCGTATCATCCGCATATAGGATACATTTGTGGGAAGTTACACTTGGCAAGTCGTTAGCATATAGCATTGTAGGCTGATTATATTGTTTTTTATACTATACTGGTCTCAGTCTTCTAAAATTTGAAGAGCATATGTGATGCTCTAGCTTGAATAATTTGTAGTGCAAATATTTCAGTTTACCGATGTTTTTTTTTTATGCAGACTCTTTGCCCCATAGTTTTGCCATGTGCTATGTCCATGCCTAGATACTTTTTTCTGCAGCGAACATTACGCGCTGATGATAAGACAGACCAGCACCGATTCCGTCATCCGTTTCCATTCCGTCGAACACCGTCCATTCTATAACATAACTTCCAACTATACCTATAGTTGTCGCACCTCAGTGTCCGTGAGTCACAAAACAGTTCCGCTTGTTACAAACCCGCGTTGACCGCATCCTGTATTGACAAGCGCCCGCGCACGCCACCGTCACACCGTCACACAGCCACAGTGTCACACAGTCACACCACACTGTTCCGGGTCCCGGCGCCTCCGCTACGATTTATGACCAACAGTAATGTCCGCAGAAATCAACGGCTGTGAGTGGTATTGGCTAGTTATTCCTGGCGTAGTTCTGCCTTTGTTTATAGTGCTAGTATTTAAGGTCGAAGAACAGTTTACTTCGTGCTGTTTTAGGGTTATGGTAAGCCATTGTCACGGACCATTTTCTTCCAATAGCTCAGTTTCCCTATACGTTATGCATAAGTAATAGTATGCCCAGAAATAACCACTATTAAATTGAATACATGAAGATGTATATTCTCTGTATACACGCGATCCCTGTATCTTATAATGTCGTTATACCTTGAGTCGGCTCTAGGAGGAGTATTGTCGAAAAAGATAAACTAGTCAATCATTAAGGTTGATGTAAGCTTTTTATGATGTAACCATATAGTGCTACAGGATCACAACTTTCCTTTTTACCCCATGATTTTAAATGGATACATTATGCACATCTGACTGAAAAAACGAACGGTCACCAAAAGAGGTAACCAGGGTCAACAGATAAAGGTAGTTGAAGTTTACTTAGAAAAATAATTTTATATAATAAAACAACAAACAGAAATTGGTCAAATTAATTTTCATTCAAAAGCATCCATCAGTTTCTTACCAAACTTCAACTATATCCGGAGACCCTGGTTACTTATTTCTTTTGGCGACTGTACATATTATAAGTCACTTCTCGTGTCTGTATGTCTATCTTTCGTTTTGCTTCTAAACTCCGTAACGGATTATGAATTTATGATGCACTTTTCACTGTCATTTAAACAAATGATTACAGAAGTATTATACTACTATTGGTGTTTAAAACATTAATATTTAAATAAGATGTGGTCTTTTATATCTTAACAAACTTAAAGAATAATAATTTTATCAAATGTTTCTTTAACACTTATCTTGGGAATCCATGACCACCTGAAAAGTCACCAGGATCAACATTGAAGTCTAGTTGGCTTTGTCGACAAATAGACACAGTTTTCGTAGCACAGAAATCACGGCACATACCAAGTCACTTATTTCCTTCATTTAACTTCCTCTCAAACCTATATTATCCTCGTCACCCGCAGAGCTACACACATGGCACATACAATATTCACACACACGAACATTAGCATAAATAGTTGTCCTTCGCTAATGTATGTTAAATAGGCTGAACTGTAACCCCGGTAACCCCGGTAGCCCCGCGTAACCCCCGGTAACCCGCCGTAGCCTGCGGACGTCTCGCGGGCTTCAGTAATCGAGCCATTAAACTTAACTACGTGCACAACTATGGTTTGTACTTAAAGATATATTCAGAGGGTTTGTAGAATGAGAGTTTGATGGAAAAGTTTCTGTTAGATATTGTTACTGTTCAATAAATGAAATTAAATAAGCTTGTAAGCGAAAATTTCTCAAGTGAAAAGTCAATATTATTTTTTGTTGTTATGTTTAACATGTGTAACATTCAGTACATAAAACATGTTTTTTTTTTAATGAATCCTGATAAGTATAAGACAATTATAATTGTAGAATACTCACAACTATCTTTTAAATACTGAATGCCGCGTTATAGGAGTAATAGGAGCTATTTCTGATCACGTTCGAGAGCGACTTGCGATTCTCAATACGTGATGCTCCGTTATCAGAAGTATAAATGTAGTTATCAAAATGAAACGAAACGAAAGTAAAACTCGGGTCCGAAAGTCTATTCTTGCTGACTCATCATAAATAAAACATACCTACGTTTCATAAATTAACGAGAAATTTGAGAGATCTCGAATGTAATTAATTTACGCCACGGTTCCGGGCCCCCGACCCCAGGCCCCAGGCCCCGACATATTTAAGTACATTGTAACGTCATTACAATTTAACTTAATGTCATCGCAGCCTCACTTCCAAGGGTTAATCTTTTATATCAGAAAATAATAAAGCCAAGGAAAATTCAATTAACCCCATTTTTGTAACGCTACAAAACTAGAAATGGGTGAAAACGCGCTTTTTTATTTCGGAATAACGACTGAACTGTATTTGTTTTTATTGTTATAAAACTGTTATTACTTTTTTGTTATTGCTTATATCTAATAACCTTTACTGTTGAACTCGTGATTCGAGCACAAAACAAATAAAACTTTTCCATTTCATTGGAGAAGTCTAGATTACAAGATATAAATCTGCGCTGTCAATGAAGATTTTGCGTCAATGTCATACCTAAAAAAATTGCTACAGCTAGTGCTATAGTGGTGGTCTATTGGTAACGGTCGCGACTTACGACTTGCTTGTATGTCGTAGGTTTAAACCCAGTCAGACGCTTTAAATAAAATAATGAAATAAAAATAGCCTTCAATTCCCCGACCTCCATACATAATTTTTTACAAACTAATAATTTTTCCTATAACTAATTATTAATTAAAAAATAAAATATAAAACACATTTAACTTAAAGTATTTCTGTTTAAACCTATTACTGTTTTTTTTTTCTGCAGATTACTTAATCATCTTACAGGTCAGACGCTTTACTTTAGTATAAATTGACATGGAAACTGCTCTCAAAACGGCGAAAGAAAACATCGTGAGGAAACCGGAATGCCCTCAACGAAAAATTCGAAAACAGTTGACATTTACTAACTAGCACTGGACCCGTGTGGTGGGTTACGGGCTCACGGCCCACTTCCTCTCACCGAGCGGGGCTAATTTCACAGCAGTGGGAACATTATAGACTGATTTTGCAGCTTACCTGAAGTCTATAAATTGAATTAATTCGCTGATTGTAGATTGTTCAAGAACTACCATTTAATTTTGTATGGAAATACTAAGCACTTAAGGGCAGGTAAAGCTACGGTTACGTTATGAAATATGAACGTTTTTGCTTCACGCTTTTGTCAAGTCAATGAACAGGGCTTACCCCACACACGGGATCATGAATTTCTTCAATTTGTTCACAATGAATACACTAAGCTTTTAGCGTCACTGCGTCATTTGACGCGGAAGGGCGTCATTCGAGTCAAATTGTTCCTTTCATTCGTTCACACTCAATTAAATGCACAAATTCTATAATGTGCGCCGATTCTATTATGTTCGCTGTTTCTGAGGCAGGGTTGGCAGTGTTGCCACGCTCTAGTGGCTTAGGATCCGGTAGTTTTGTGAATTATTTAAGTTGTTAATATGCCTATTCCAAAATGAGATATTATGAATAAATGCAGATGAAACCAGAGTTTTTTTTTTTGTTACAATTAACTCTAAACTTTGAAGGAAAATGTCGTGAGGAAAATGGCAAGACCAGAAACTCGAAGACATGTGACATCCACCAAACCGCAGTGACCCACGTGGTGGCCCACTCCCTCTGAAAAAAGGAGACGTATGTCCCAGCAGTGGGATCATTATAGGCTGATTATGATGACACTAAATACTTTTTTTTTTCCAGGGTCGGAAATCATCAAATGACTTCTCCCGCTCTGGACGGAGCGGGAGGGCGTGTCAGACTTTTACTGACTAAAGCCCACCCGTGTTCCATCAGTTGCCCATGTGCCAGGGTCACGGTATCTCTTTCGAACAATGACGCGACCCCGGCAGGCATCGGTCCTAGTAGACCCCTACACTGCTGCTGACATCTCTTTGAGGCACGCGTGGAACACTACGCGGCGTCGACCCAAGTCTGGTCCTTACCGGGCGGCGAGCTACCCATTGCTGGCCACCCGCAAGCTCGCGCCTACGGTGGCCGGGAGTCCGCTATGGACTCCCGACGCCCGGGGCGTCTCCTCCTGCGGCGGCTAGGGACGTGAGGGTGCAGAAACTGCCACTCCCTCACGCGCCCCGCCTCCTCCTTCGCGAGCATTACTGCTTCGCAGAAGGAGGTGACGGCTTCCCATTCCCTCTCGCTCCGTACCATGGCTCGCACCAGGGCCGGACGCGAGAGGTCACCGCCACCGATCGCCTCCACGAGGACACGGCGGTGCTCCGCCCAGGCAGGGCACACCTCCACCGTATGCTCCACCGTGTCCTCCAGACGATCCTCGCAATGGAAACACCCGGACGTATCCACCCGCTTTATCCTGAACAGGAACCCACCGAAGCACCCATGCCCGGTGAGAACCTGCGTCAGGCGGAAGGTGAGGACGCCGTGACGCCTCTCTATCCACTCCTCAAAGAGGGGACTTACCGCCGTAATTGTGCCGTGCTCAGACACTAAATACTTACACAGCATAATAGAATATAGGGTAAAATTATGTAGAGAAATTTCGGTCTTCTTCCCCGTAGCCCACTAACCTCGATCAACATCTCCCCTTAATCTTATTGCGCTATAACAACTTTCAAACGACTTTATTTAATCGACAAACAGTTTTCTGATGAAACGATTACGCGCCCAATTTCCCGTCTGTTCTATTTCCCTGTAAAATCGATCAAGTCTGGCAACATCCATGTCTGAGTTTGTTTAAGATTAAACTGTTACTGTGGCCTTGCTGCTAAGGAGACAACAGTCTTCGGGAAAATATTTGGGTAAAACTTTTCAGGCAGCTAAATGCCAGTTCATTGATATTGTAGACGAGGTTACTTCTGGTCAGTGTTTACTTACTATTAATATTAACTCTTGATTTGGGTATTAACATATTTTCAGTACATTTTTGTTAGTATGTATAGTAGTCTTCGTTCAACGAAAACAGAAATCATTTCTGGATATAAACTCATTTAATTTGTTTAAATAGTAGTTTAATTAATCGATCAGTGCTGGCTCAATGGTAACGGTCGCGACTTACGAGTGAGATCGTGAGTTCGTAACCAGGCAGGTCCTTTACTTTATGTATTTAATTTCATCACCAAACATCGTTAGGAACCCGGCTTATCTTATAACCAAAAATTCGAAAACATGTGTCATCTACCAACCCGCACTGGGCCCGCGTGGTGGATTATGACCCACTCCCTCTCACAGAGAGGCCTGTGTGAGCATTATAGGGCGATTGTAAATGTAATTAAATACAAAAATTGCGAGTAGAATCTGAAGTGGCAGCCCTACGTTACAATAGTGCGGATCACGGCCGGGTCGCGTCACAACATTATGGCGGTGTATCGGCAAACAATTGGCGCATCAGGGCGGCCCATTCACGTGCGTCTTGTGCGCTACTAAGTTGCGTTTCTTTGTTAGTTACCACCGTCACCATTGTCGAAAACGACACGGTATTCCAAATGGTAAGGTGAAGATGTAACGTATGCAAGCTTCTGGTTTTCGGATATGTTCTAGTGTAATTTGACAATAGATAACTATTGTATATACAATAGTCTCTCTGACTTCTGATCTTGTTTTTGTTTGTGGTAATTATCTGTAAGTTCTTGGCACTAACTCAAAACGTAACAAATCAATTTAGATGAAAAGCAGTTGAACACTATATCTGAAGTTTATGTCATTAAATCATTAGAATTACCTACTGTTCTTTTTATTTCAAACGGTAATTGTTGATTGTACAGTGGAAATGCGCAGCGATACGTCAAGCGACATTTTTTGTGTTGCATTAAGTCGCATTCACACCACAATAAAGCTCTTATGACTTGTCATTCTGTCCGTCTGAACAAATCCGCTAAGGATCGCAGACATTACATGCAATCACAATGGGAATGAAGTGCCGGGAGTGGCGCGCTTTATATTGTTAAACATGGAAGATCGGATTCTTAAGCAGATGCTGCGTCAAATTGTGTAGTAAAATGACACTTGGGTTTTATTTTCCCTTTGGTATTGCAGATATGGGTGTGATAGTTTTAATACTTTTTGTTAATCGCATCCCTGATGACTCGTGTTCGCGGCACCACCAACAGTATACTAAGTGTATTCGCAGATCGGTGGGATTCCCCGATGCTGCGGAAATGGATGCGACTCCATGCCAAATTTTAATTGTATAATTGCAATTGTATCTTTGTCTGTAACCTACTTACACTACACGTTAAGAATTTTTTTTTTAACCCTATGGACTCCGGTCTGAAATAAAAATGTTCTATTCTATTCTAAGTATAGGGAAAGGCGTTGAAAACGATTACCGATTGACATCATATTCTCAGAAAAAAGCAAGTCCGCCTTTTCACAATAAAAAATGCGTGTACAAGCTGTACTAACAGTACACCTCTATCTATCCCTTCGGAGATTACAGGCGTAATGTTATGTTATGTTAGGTCCTCATCTGCCTAGCCTTATTCCAACTATGTTGGGATCAGTTTCTAGTCTAAACGGATACCAATATCATGGAGCGACTGCTTATCTGACTTCCACAACCCAGTTGCTGGGTAATACGCTACCTCTTGCTAAGATTGGTTCTCAGACTTTCGGGCTTCTGATGACACGTAACGACTGTCTAAGAGCCACAAATGACAGCTGGGCGGCTTAATGTGCTTTCCGAGGCACGCAGGGGTCTTATAGTGTGTAAGAATGATCACCCATCCACGGAAAAACAGCGGAAAGTTTAGCTTAACCTGACCCACCAACCCGTGATGTTGCTATACTTAGTATGTTGTCATTACATGTAGATTTCTTAAATCTTTTGCTTCAGACATCATCAGTCCTTAATCCAATCCGAACTCTATATTTAATATCAAATTATCGTTCCAAGATAAATTCCCTAAGTTAAATCACCGGAGCATACTTGAATACCTTTCAGATGTTTTTAATACTGAAATACTGATACATTAACATCACGGTCTCATTTAGAGATCATCGCGAACGTTACTAATTGGCGCGCCATGTCCTGGAATAGCCGTGATTAATATAACGTGCTATATACACGCCGTGTCGTGGGTGGGTAGGCAGGGGTTAAGCTCGAAATTAAACACCTAATCGTTGTGTTGGTATGTGTGATTCATATGTTGGTGACTTATTCTGGAGTTGATGCTAACTGCACGAAATAAAGTTGAGTTTTTAAAGCGACAGCTTTTTAGACACTTTTAAAAAAAAACATAATAAAAAAATAAGTCTGCCTAGCCTAGGTACAGTATATAACATGAACCAACTGCCTAACTGACAGTAACTGGGCTGTAGTTACTGTCAGTTAGGCAGTCTGTAGACTTTCAGGTTTTTGATGACCCGTAACGACTAACGTGCTTTCTGAGGCACGGAGGGGTCTTGTTATGTAAAAATGGTCATCCATCCACGGATGAACTGCGGTAATCGTAGCTTAACCTCTAGCTACGAGCCCCTCAACATACACTATAAAATCACTACTTCTACTAGACTAGAGGCTAGACTAGTGGTGGAGCTGAGCGCTAACTAAAAAAATACTTAACAAAAAAAAAAATCTCTCGCATCTCTTCGTGCAAAAATAAATTTCATTTCATTTCAAAGCTTGGCTATCGAAAGTAGCAGTAGTGTCGGAAGAACAATTATCAGATGGATGATCATTATCATAGGAAAGCATGTTACAATTGGGAGTAGCCAAACTGGACCTAAGCCGCCAGTGATGATGACGAATATGCTCATCTTAGCACCCTACTTTTAAAGCGCATAAAAAAGTATTATCTCCAGAATAAGCTGCACTTGTAACTCTGGCGTTGACAGTGCGCATGTAGTAACAGCCGCGCGTCAAGACAACTTAATAACTTAATCTGCGCATTATATTTATATAGCGGGCGTTCGGCCGCGCGTTGTCGCGATTAAACGCTCGACGCGCGTGTCGACACGGACAGCATGCCATCCGCTTATTTTTAAAATACTGTTGTGATTTATTTCATGTGGAGTAAATATTCTGTTCTATACTATCATAACATCACGCCTTGCTTCCTCGAAGAGTTGGGCAGAAGGTGTACCGATAGTACACCCAGATTTTACCCGAGCCTACTGCCTACCGGCATAAATCCAGACTCCGGGATGCTTCTGAGAATTTTCAGACAAAAAACCCAATAACACTTTACCTGATCTGAGAATCGAATCCAGGACGTCATGCTCAGCAGTATTTTAGCGACCACTAGACCAATGCAGTCAGTCCGTCAGTTCTATACTGCTTTTATTAAATGGTAAACCATCCTGGTAAATATTGAAACTGTGTCGATAAATACTTTAGTTTATATCTATTCATATATTCAGTTGCTTGAAATCTGCTTGGTCATTGCATCTGTTGTCATTGGCTGATACCTCGATATTCAGATAACATTCCAAACGAACGAAGTCTTTAGTCTATCATGGTATCATTATCATCATTGCAGCCGAAAGACGTCCACTGCTGGATATAGGCCTCCCCCAATTTGGCGGAGTTTGCCATAATCGCCACGCTTGGCAGACGGGTTGGCGATCGCAGTTGGGTGGTACAATCCATAGAGAACGCTGCTGTAAGTCCTTAAGTCGCCTTTTACGACACCCACGCGAAGAATGGTATGGTGCCATTTTATACGTCCAGCACCACAAGGTATATCTACATGTATTATTGTTTCCAATTTTTTTTTTCCAAAATAAAGAACAAATAATCTCTAAAACTCTTACTAAAAACCAAGCAAGTCAAGCGCATACAATGGTGCCGATTCCCTTATTCACAAACTAAACTAAATTTAATTTCAGTGCATCTTTTTCTTTCTATTTCATTAAGGAAAGGACAGAAGATAAATTTTAGTTTAGTCCTGTCAAATTAATCAGTGCTTGATGTAAATTGACGTAATTTTAGTAGGCAAGTTTTTAATCACGTCTAAACTTGTATGGAGTAGTGACAGGCGCTGATCTTCTGTCCTTTGCTTAATGAAATAGAAAGAAAAAGATGCACTGAACTTAAATTTAGTTTAGTATGTGAACAAGGGAATCGGTACCATTGACTACTTAAACAACCATACCACAAATGGTTTGTTGTTCAAAGTATCCCCAAAACGAACGCTTACCTACGTATGATGATCATATATATGTACATACGTGCGCATGAATAATGTGTTCACATTTCTGGTAAATAATCATGTTCTGTCATCCTAAACTAACGCATCCGGTTTTAACATGTACATAATGATCCTAAGAAATCCCATTTTAAGTTGTTTACAGTACTTAATATCAAAGAAATTCAGACTTTTGTTCGGCGGACCTGGCACCCAGCGCCAGAACTATAGAAACAATGCCAGTTATAACTAGGTCAATGGGCACACCATTTTCAGTTTTTCTTTTCATAATTCAGGGTGCCTGGTTCACGGCTTAGTCGGTGCTACCTACCTGTATTTTTTATTAATGTCTTAAAGTATACTGACTTTATTATGCAAACGAATAAAAAAATCGTTTCGTGTGAATTAACTTGACTCGGTCACTAAAAAGTTGAACAATAAACCATCATTTTTACCTACAAAAAAAAAACCTATACATAAACAAAAGAACACTGTTTTTCGTATTCGTTTATCGGTCGAAACTATAAATTAAGCCGAATTTCTCATCGAACTCTAATCGTTAACAGGAGACTGCGACTGAGAGTTCTACTAAAAAAAAAGACGTGCAAAGATATGAAGAGCATATATAACTATTGTTGTCTAAACAATGAACTACGATCGCCAGTCAAGCGCCGTGACCGGTCATTGGGCCATGCTCAGCACAATCACAATCAAAGGTTGTCAGCCCAACTTCCCACCGAGCTACAATATTAAAAACAATCAGAAACCCTTTCCAGGCTGCCTCAATTGCCATCAATCACGTCTGGTTAGGCAGTCATTACATTACGCAGGCGGCGCGCCATCCATCATTTAGCACTTGCTTACTATCAGAACAATTGTCGTCCTTTGGACAACGGCTCAGTGTGGATCCGTCCTTATTTATTAAGTGATTATGTACTGTATAAAGTGTAGTTTAATTTTAAATTAAATATGATAGGTCAATCATCCATAGGATGGAGAAAGTGGTAGTGAGATAGACACTTAAGTACGTTGGTGGCCTTCCGTAGAGAAAAGTAGAGATGGCGTAAGGTTTCTTGAGAATACAAGTGCTTCACTTTAGAATAAGGATCACCAGTTAGTTTCATTGCGTGTCCGTTGTTTTTAGGGTTCCGTTGCCAAATGGCAAAAAACGGAACCCTTATAGATTCGTCATGTCTGTCTGTCTGTCTGTCTGTCTGTCTGTCTGTCTGTCTGTCTGTCCGTCCGTATGTCACAGCCATTTTATTCCGAAACTATAAGAGCTATGCTGTTGAAACTTGGTAAGTAGGTGTATTCTGTGAACCGCATTAAGATTTTCACACTAAAATAGAAAAGAAACAATAAATTTTGGGGTTCCCCATACATAGAACTGAAACTCAAAAATGTTTTTTTTTCATCAAACCCATACGTGTGGGGTATCTATGAATAGGTCTTCAAAAATGGTAATGAGGTTTCTACTATCATTTTTTTCTAAACTGAATAGTTTGCGCGAGAGACACTTCCAAAGTGGTAAAATGTGTGTCCCCCCCCCCCGTAACTTCTAAAATAAGAGAATGACAAAACTAAAAAAAATATATGATGTACATTACCATGTAAACTACCAAGGAAAATTGGTTTGAACGAGATCGCGTGAGTATTTATTTTTTTAAAACGTCATAAATCGTAAACCGCAATTTACCTTACATTCAATCAACTGAAATATAAAAATTAAAAAAAATATATATTTTTAAACCGAAAATACCTACAGGTTTGTACGGAACCCTCGGTGCGCGAGTCCGACTCGCACTTGGCCGGTTTTTTTTAATCATATTATTATGATCTGACCTGTTATGGTCTGTTTGGTAGACTATTACTAGCGACAAATATTAAAAATACTAATTAAGAAATATAAATATAACGATAAGAATCGTGAATATTTTTTAAAAATAAGTAATCAATTAATACATAATGAATAAAAATAATACAGCAAGTTATTAATATTTATATGAAAAACGACATAATTTAATTTGTACTATATTCTGTCTGATGAAGTGTTGACAAAGAGCGGGCTAAATTATATTCCCCAAAATGTGTATGTTTTCAGATTAAGTTTTAATTATAAATCTGTTTACTTAAGATCCGCAAAATAGATCGGCATCCGGGTCCCAAACTACAATTACGAATAAGGGCTTAACAAACTAGAACCGTACCATTTATCTTATATTATGAAGTCTAAAATAAAGTAAAGCCACACGGAGCTAGTGGAACGTATTCATCATATTTACGTTAGCCATCATTCTGACAGGGCGCCGCGTGCGCATGTCTCTGCATACAAACACATCATAGCATTCATCGACACCCGTTACCTCACTTCAAAACAAACAACACACCAACCCACTCAACTTTCAACTATGATGGGTGAAGTTAAAGTTTAAAATCCATAGCTAACAAGAGGTAACAGTAACATTATTATCCAAATGATATTTAAATATTCCTGTATTTTTTTCTTAATCTCAATGTTTTGACTCTGGAATCAATTTAGAAAGCACGTTTTATAATACATCTAATCTGTAAGCCGATAGAGTCTATTTTATTCTGTTTGTTTGTTATTCTTACAGAACGGAAGCCGCGGCGAGGGTAGGAATATATTTAGAGTAGTGGCGTTCAACGGATGCGTGTGCGCAACTATTCGCGTTTTAGTCTGCGGGTACGAAACTTGCGACGGCCGGAGCGACGGCGGGGCGGGGCGGCGCGGCGCGGGGCGATAAGATAGCGGTGTCTTGCGTGTGTACGAAACAAACTTCCGCGCAGTCGCGCTCACGTAGTATTATTATAACTCTTTTGTTTTTATGGTGTACGTTTTTACTGTCCCATATAGCCGGTATTGATAAAATAAAAGATATTAACTCTTTATTGTCAATTTCCATATTGTTACTGTGATAAAAATGCAACACTATGTACCCGCGCGAGCGGCGAAACCAAACTAGTTTGTTCTCGTCGCTCCGCGCCGCCACCGCTCTACCGCCGCTCGTGCATCGCTCGATCGCGCCGCTCCGCCGTCGCCCGTTTCGTACACACCGCTTAATGTTTTTATGCATTTGATTACATCGCCGTCGCGCCGCCCCGCTGTCGCTCCGCCCGTCGCAAGTTTCGTACCCGCAGACTTGTTATTGCTAAATATCTTTATGTTTGTATCTTATTGCACGTAAATTCTTGCGAAAATATCAAATTGTATTTACATTTTAATGTTGGAAGTTCAGTTAATGGTTTATTCTGTATCTGTTGGGGATTAGTGGCTTTTATCTACATTTACTAGTAAATACGTAAGTACTTGGAACATTAGTTAGGTGCTCCATGTCGGAAACAGGTTGTTATTTGTTAAGGTCGATCTTATCTGAGGTGTAGAGATTGTTGATTAGTGATCGCTATCTTTGTATTTACAGACGGGTGAGAGAAATAAACAGGTGTCAGATTAAAAGACTTTATAGCGAGTATTTTGTAAGTTTTATTTGCATTAACCTTTATAAATTACAGGTACGCTTTGAAACATATGAAGAGGAAAAATGTCAAAAGGTAATAAACACTTGGCTCATATTCACTGTTGTCTAAGTGTTACATAAAAAGTTAAGGATCCGGGATAAGTTAGACCAACTAGATTGGCTCTCCCATATTACACGGGACTTAAACATACCTAACAAAATGTGGGAGTACTTACTGTAAGTAGACTTGTTACTTGGCCACTTGGTTCGGGTAAAACAAGCGTCACGTTATGTTACGTTGAATTTAGACCCGATAATTCTGCAATGGTTACAACCCGACAAATGATATGAACTCTAAGGGCCTTATCACACTAACGGTTTACGAGCGTCTTCAGAGCGGAGCGGGCGCACAGCGAATACGTCGCGAACACGTCGCGGCTGCACAGCGAAGACGCCGCGGGCGCGTGGCGATTACGCAACGTTTTCGACGCCGGTTCGCGGGAAATTTATTACGTATAATACACTCAGTAACGGTTCTATCCGCGGCGATCTCGTTGCATCTCCACGACGTATTCGCCGCGCGTGCGCGATGTATTCGCTGCGCACTCGCTCCGCTTTGTAGACGTTCGTGAACCGCTAGTGTGATAAGGCCCTAAGATTCCTGAAGTAAAGCTACACAATCGCTATAACCGGCGCAGGGCTGGTATCGAAGCCACGTGTAAACACATGTATGGCGCGCCGCGTCCGCGTCCGCTCGCCGCAAATAGATCGCTCCCATATCGGACATCTATTTCACTGCAGACCATTAAATGTATAGAAAAGGGATGAATATTGTTGGAATTACTCAAGTTTGAGAGGCTGTGAGCTTGTATCCAATGAATCATATAGGAAATAAGAAAAAAAAAACTTGAAATACCTTTAAATGCTCTGCTTCAAGGCTTCTTCAGACAGGCGCGACGGCGACGTGACATCTGTAGACCAATGTCCATGAGGTTTTCTACGTCCGCGTCGTGCCTGGTTGAAATGATACGGTTTCCCTTCAGCCGTTTCCATATCTCACACAGAATTAAGGAATAGAGCAAAGTTTGCAGGAAAGGTCTTTTATCCGGGATATGCATTATTTCCAAGGTGGGGCAAGCTCCCAAAACTCTCCATGGATCGTCAGTTTCTTTAGTCACAACCATGGTAGATGCAGTTGAGAAGGAAGTTTATGTTTTAGGAGTTTAAGGATGTTGTACAGCTAACATGTTCTCAATAGGATGAAGAAATCGAAGACACATAGCTACTTAAGATTCTGGTAAAGTTCCTGTCTATCGATTGAATTACTCTATGACCAGACCACCACCCCGATCCAGAAGCCAACGTTTTGATTGAGTCCACAGTTTATATACAACATTGGCTCGCTTGTTATTTCCACACCTTCGACTCTTATTCACCATGATCACAACGACATACCCACCACACATCAACCAAATGAAACACAACCATATCTTTTGGAGCTTAGGATTGGTTTTGATTTGTCGTCGTGTTCGTTGTTTAATCAAGCAACTGGCCAGTTATATTTGACAGGTTTATCGACTCCCTGAACTTGTGGAGGAAAATGAACTGCAGTGGTATGTGTGTTGTGATTGTATGCGGGAGTGATGTATGCTTTGTGCTCGTAAACTGTAGGTTTACTGCACTCTTGCTGGACGGGTTAGCTCCTATCGTTTTTGGCATTATGCGGTTTGTTTCTAGATTTGGATAATTGATGGGTTTGATATTTCCTTAAACAATCTTGGGATATATCCATTGTTGAGGTTTATGTGTGTATTCGGAGTATTTGAAAGGTACTCTATCTTTGTTTCCAGAATCATCACCATCATCTTTTCAGCTTAAAGACATCCACTGCTACACATAGGCTTCCGCCACTTCGACCTGATCTGTGTTTCCTGCATCCAGTGGATTGCTGCAGCTTTCACGAGTTTTTCGGCCCAACTTGTATGAGGTCTTCCAACTCTACGCCTTCCGGTACGATGTCGCCACTCACCTTTTGGCGCCATCGGCCATGTGTTTTGCGAGCAATGTGCCCTGTCCACTGCAACTTAAGTATTGCAATTCTTCTTCTTCTCTCTATTCTCTTTCATAGTAGCCACAATTAAATTGTACTTTGCTGTGATTATTGCATTTTTCTCCAACAACCTTAGAGATGATTTGTGATTGACCTCAAGTGGTGATTTGACAATGTATGCCAAAGAAACAAAACCATGAAAGGAAATGTATTTGTAATCTTTCTATCTACACCTGTTCATATAAACTTTCTGAGTAGGCTTATTTTAATCTATATTTTCTGGTTCTCAGCCTGTTCAATAAACCCTTCATTGTCTCTATCATACTGATTACCAGCACATGTCCCAACGAGCAGTTCATCACAGTGCGGCTGGCGGCGGCGACGCGCACATCCGCGGCGCGGTGCGGAGCGGCGCAGGCGTCGCGATCGATCCTCATCCATCACTGCTGCCGGTGACACGCTCTTATTGGGTAATTGTGGGACCCTGGCACGCGGTGCAAAGTACACTGGACTGTTTGTTTAGTCGCTGATGTCATTGTCTAGATAGGTACTGATGGAATGGTAAGGTCCAGCCGCACACTGGCGTCAGGTACTAGTTGACTGCCATTTTGCTGAACTGGGCCTATTGGGCTTAGCGCCGTGAGACTTTCGCTTATTTTTTATGGATTAAGTTAGTTTTTGGTTGTATTTTTTTAAATTAAGTGTGCTTCTGACATGTGTTCAATAAAAAAAAATTTTTTTCTTTCTTATTTCTCTCTCATAAAATATCAAAATGAAAGATTTTGTAGCAACTTCATAATTATTATGTTACCTTTATGAGTCTCTGATTTATCAGTGCCTATGAATTCAAACACAGATGAAGTTTTGGAAATAGGTATAAACTCAAAACACTCTAGTTACTGAGTGAGAGCAATGCAGTGTTTGACAAGCAATACAATGTCGGTGAAAGTGTCCAAGTGTTGTTTAACTCAAGCGTATGTTTTCCGTATCTTCAAGAAATGAAGTGCGTTAAAGTAGGTGACTAGTGAAAATTATTGAAAATAATGTTCTACATAGTGTTTTAAACTGTTTGATTTAGAACTCATTATTAAGACCTGCAGATAGCTGAAGTGAGATATAGGGAAAAGTAAGGATTTATTAGAGTAGTAGAGCAGTGTTGGCTCAGAGGTAACAGCCGCGATTTATTACTTCTAGTTCGTATACTCGAACTCAGACAGGCACTACACTTTCTATAAATTATTTCATCGCCACTGTTCTCAGAACGGTGAAGGAAAACATCGTAAGGAAACCAGCATGTCCTAAAACCAAAAATTCGAATACATACGACATCTACCAACCCGCACTGAGCCGGCGTGGGGGATTACGGCCCACTCCCTCTCACGGAGGGTAAACCTGTATCCCAGCAGTGGAAACATTATAGTATAGGCATTTTATTAATAAATCCTTATATATAAGGATTTGTTTGAGTAAAGTGTTTTTTGACGACGATCGTTGTAAATCCTATTGGGATGGATTTTTCAATACGACGACTTTGTACTCAGTGACCCTAGCACATGGGTCGAAGATAGATGCATGTACCCACATGTCTCTACCCTCTAGAATTCCTTGGAAATAGACGACATGCCAGCTCATCCCGGGCCACCCAACTTCCTACAAACGACTACACATGATCTACCACCATCACCCTAATTCCACCACACAGTTATAAAAACAAAGTCAAACAGTAGCAGCTACTTCAGTGAACTAGTACAAACAAGTGACGAGCGAGCACAAACATTTGTCGACAGTTATTGACCAATACCGGCCATCAGCCAACGTCATGTAACAACACGCCATGATGCCAGCTTTTTAAACTGTGGCATTACGAGTGGAAATGATGAGAGGGTGAAATATTATATAAAATGGTGAATTTTAAATGACATGGTTTGCTAAAACCCTCTGGTTTTTAGAGTGAATAAATAGTGTTGCGTAAATATCGGTTTCCAGCTGGTATTTTTGAAAAAAAAAAAGCGCCTACTTACTTAAAGCATCTCAGATGTTTCACTTCTAGCATTGATCTACATTCTTACTTGCAGAAAGTTTGTTGAAACTTAGGTTTATATTTATGTATCTTTTTATTACGATACTGTAAATTCTGCCCATAGGTATGAAAAGCTCGTGACTCGCACCACAAAAAACCTAACCAAACATAATTTGGGATACTTTCGTTATTTAATCAACTTTCCAAATCACATGTAAAGAAATAGGGTACAAATGACCATGTATACTCTGTGTCCTGACACTGTTAACTTTACAAAGTACATATATTTGTACAAATGAATAGCTTACACTTGATAGCCCCTATCCCCATGTATACCAGTTTTGATACTTGTACACTACTGCCAACTGTCAGGTAGACAAGTCTTGTAACTTGAGAGTTGCCACTGTTCAGTACCATCAATGACAAACTCCGCTCCTTGACCAGCCATGACGTAAGCAAATCTTGATACTTTACATCCAACCATGTTATAAACACGTCTTGATACTTGCATACTATATAACTATGTACGACAAGTCGACCATGACGTAGACAGATCTTGATACTTGAGGGCAACCACTTGAAACAGACGGACACAGCCCACGGTTAATGTTGACTGTTTCGAGATCAAGTTAAATATTATGATGAATTTCATGCTGAGATTGATGTTAGTGTTGCTTGTCACTGTGGGTTAAGTTAATCATGTGTACTGGCTGGTCATGTGGCCACCTCCCACGTTACTGGAAATAGGTACTTTTAGTTAAGTATTATAGTTGATCGAGTTCTTATGAAATATTAATAACTGTGTTTTTTATTTACCTACTTTGACTTCTGGTAAGAAGAGTAAAGAACAGAACTGAAAGGAAATACGTACATATTTTAAATAAAATCTTTTCCTTTTAAGTAATAGCCAAGGACAAAAATAACGAAGGAAGGACAATGACAAAAAAATAGTAGCAGAAAAAATGAGGCTGTATGCAAAGTCGTGCAGGTAGAGAGATAGTGCACGAAATATAATGAGACTAAAATGTAAACGAGCCAATTGTACTTACTATGTAGCAGTCAGCCCAGGCGCCACAAACATGACCAGGCAATCAGTGGGACCAATCTAGGCTGAAGTAAAACAGTGCAGGCGAGAGGTCAGCGAGTCAGCGCTGCACAGCGAGCGGCTGCAGCGCAAATATTTGAATTCGAGCGTCGAGACAACATACGACGAAGTACCGAGGTGTCAGGGCTGACACCGGAAACTCCTCCCCTGTCAACCATTGGAAGAAACAAGTAGACATATAAATGGAAGTAATTAACTTGGTTATTTAGTCTAGTAATTAGATGGTTGTAATAATATACGTATTGACTGATTAATAATTACTTAGTTTCCTACCTGTGGACAAGGAAAATATAAGGATTGCCTTTAAGTGCAAAGAAAATGGACTAATTGAGACAAGCAAGAATGAAAAGCATAATAAACATTTTGTGCTTTGTGATTTTTCTAAACCCCACGAGGAGCGAGGCTTAGAAGAATTTCAATATTCGTAATTTCAAAGTAGTATTATAACCTACAGCAAAAAGCATCACGCCTGGATTCCCCGAAGGGTACGGCAGAGGTATATGTATACTTAGTGCACCCACATTTTGCCAGTTACGTTTAAGTTCCATGTAATAGGGGGCGACCCGTTTGCCATCAACCGGACAAGAATCCAAACTCCAAGCAGCTACAAAAAAACCAGTAGCGCTTGCGACCACTAGGCTACGGGCAACGGGGCAGTAGTACCTAGCTTTAGAAATATTGAATCTAACCTTGTTTAATAATGAATTGGTTACCTATATACAAGGTAAATGGAAGGATAAGGTACTTGGTTTATGTAATGAGAAACCATCTTTCTATTAACATTACAGAATTTCTCCCTTCCGTAATAAATGGCATACATAGCTCCTTGCCCCAACACAGCTCCGTTCAACCCTGTATGTAGCTCGTTGATTGCTGATTGCTTTAGCGGCTCGGCTCGTTAGTGCCGCACCGTTGCCGTGCCGACCCGCGTCGCTGCCGCATGCCGTCTTACCGCACATGTCGTGCCAATAATTAGCAACCGCGATTGATTGCACATACACTAATTGATTGGGAATTACATTTGGACTGAAGTTTTGGGCAGAAGATTGGATCTGTTTAGGCTTCTCAACTTTTCGGTCATTCAGACTTTCCGAAGTAACAAATCCCAGCCGGTTGGGCAAGTAAAGCAGTTAGGATTACGGATGAAGCTTCGCTAAAGTTGTGTCCTGTATATGTTGACGTAAATATCTTATTGATTTTATTGTTGCCTTGATTATGTTTTCAAGCTGTTCGGTGTGTATGTCATATGAAAGTACAGATAAATGAAGCTCTACGTTAGGCGGGAGTCAAAATAAAATTATAAAACTATCATCTCGAGACATGAAGTAGCTCTTTAGCTCGAATGGATATTTAGGTTAGAAATAGAAAATATTGTATGAAAAGAGCAAAGAATTTGCTTTGTATAAATGTATTCCCCTATGATTTCTTAAGACACAAACTTCAGTAAATATGAGTTTTCCTCAATATTGGCAGAATGGTGGCGGCGGCGCCGGCTGTTCGTAATACTACGGTCAATTTTGAAAATGATGATAGAGTGACGTCATCTTGATCGATTTACTATTAGGGTACTTGGTAACTTCTACAATAATAAACGTTATCCACTAACATCGGCTTTTAGTCGCTGTCAATATTGGCAGAGTATTCTTTGCGAAAATGTATAGTTACTTTCTTTTCTTCGAAGAATATCACTTCGTATTACACCAATATAACATGAAACGGACTCTATACGATACCTAACCAACCTATTTATATTCACGGAAAAATCGTGACAGAACACTTCCATAGTGCAAAATCACATCGAGGTATATCTCTTTTTAACAGACCAATATTGCTCACAATTTTCATGAAACTCATGAATATCTCAATAATCAAAGCCGCAACATTTAAATAAAGGAATCATGTCACGATAATTGGAAATTAAACTCGTGTCCCATATAATCAATTGTCCTTCACATTTGACCTGAATATCCTATTCAAATGCCACGCGTAAATGGACCTTATGCGGTTGGCTTACGGACGGATAACTATGACCAGCAAAAACACGCTATAATGTAGGGTCAAGTGTTGATCACATAAACAATGATCTAAATGGCGTTAGTGTCGACGCCTAGCAGAGTGGCGTAACAGTGAGTGTGCAGGATAGACACCGAAGTACCGGTTGGATAGATACTTCAAACTAACAGACTTATTTGATAGACGAGTTACATAATCATCAGTTTGTTTACGGCATCCGGAGTCTCTCGTGCGTCGTACCTATAAACTCTTATAGGTACGACGCACGAGAGCTTAATTAGGTTCTAATAGAATTTAATAGGTGGAAGCCATTCATCAATCAATTCCACCTGAAGAACGAGAAAGTAAGAAACAGACTTAGAACTTTAAGAACGAACTGTAGCAAAGAGAGTTGTTAGAACTATAAACCCTGACGTAGCAGAGAGTGTGGGTAGAACTTTAAGAACCTGCTGTGGTAAAGAGAGTGGGTAGAACTTTAACCTACTTTACTGTAGTAAAGTTCTATTCACTCTTTTCCTTTCTTTCTGTTTCGCCTCTGCTTATCATGGACCAGTCACGAAGTGTCCGCTTCATCATCCTACTAGTTACCATAAAAATATGGTTCTTTAACATTATCCTCATAAAAAAACCCTGTATTTCCTTTTCTATGCCTGGCAAAGAAGACTTTGTAGACCTACATTTTAGTTTCATAATAGATATTTTTACTGACGTAGGATTAGACATTTAATTAACAAATTACTCTAATAGAAACAAGACACATCCTATTCCAAACTGTCCAATACGTTTAGCTTAAACAAACACCATCTAATAATAGTCTAAACGCGATATAAAACAAGTAGACAGACAGACGGGCAGATGTCTCATTAGTTCGGAGACTCCCGTGATATCTGACACGACGCCATTTTAATGTCGTGCGCGTTTAATCTTCTGCTAATTAATCTGTGGCGGTGAAGAAGTGTCGCCGTGATTTGTGACTGTTATTTGTTGATTATTTATTTAGTTTTGAGTCTTGGTGGAGTGTCATTTGAATGCCAGACTCTTTAGAGAGTTGAGAAATCGCGAACACTTTTATTTTATTACCGACGAAAAAAGAAAGAAGAGGTTATCAATTCGACGCGTATATTTTTTTTATGTATGACCACGCATAACTTTTTACATAGTGGTCCGATTGCGATAATTCTTTTTTTTATAGGAAAGGATATACTTTGAAGGTGGTCCCATGTAAATTTGGAAAGCAAAATCGAATGCTAAGGGTCGGAAAACAGGGGATGATTGATTGTTCACTCACTGATTGTAATGTATAACCACGCATAACTTTATACAGAGTAGTATTTTGATAATTATTTTTTCATTGGATAGGGTATACCTTGCCAAGTATTATTAGTGGGTCTCCCTTGTTTTACCGAAAAGAAATTGCCAAATTATCACTTCCCAAACAAATTTTCGCATAATTTCATTTGCCAAATTATTACTTACCAAAAAATCTCTTTACAAATAATTGTTACGAAAACCTATGTTTGGCAAGTGAACGTTTGAACAATAACTTGTTCACCAACTAGTACTTTTACCATTTTTTATCTAGTCAAATATTTCAGTTGGTATAACATATTTTACGCAAAATTAAATAAGCCAAATATTTGGTGTCGTCAATTTTAAACTTACCATTTCTGTTTAGTCGATTGCGTAGCCAATGACATCAATAGTAAAGATGCAGAAGCAATAAGGCATTTATCAAGGTCTGACATGGCGCTGTATGTATTATCACTCAATAAATCAGGTGATTGTGAACATGTGATTTTATTTCCCTCTAAGAAACATGCAAACAACCATGCATGCAGCATGCATGCAAGCAAGCAACATGCAATCGAGCATGCAAGCAAGCATGCAATATGAAGGCGAGCATGCATCATGCAGCAGGCATGGTTTCTGTCATGGCTCCGGCACTACGGAGCTTAGGCGGTCCCACGCGAGCTTATCGTCGCAGACGGCTTAACGATCACCGCCGCAGCTGAGGCTGGCCGGCTTCGCCGGCCAGCCTCAGCTGCGGCGGCGAGCGTTACAACCACCTGCTCCTCAGCTCGCGGGCCGCCTCGCCCCTCCGCGCCTACGCGATTTTAAATTACACTCTAGGGGTAGGGCAGACAAGACTACGTGGAGTCGGATTTACAGCGATTCGTTTCGATTCGTTTCACTAAAACCTAACTTGTAGCAATTTTTTACTACTAACGATTTTATTATAAATGAACATTCGGCATAATACACTTTATATAATACAATACTTAGGACATATGACTTTATAACATGCAAAATTAGGAGATTTAATGATTAGAGTATTTAAATTTAAAATTTTAAGTTACAAATATTTTGTACTAGCTTTTGCTATTTTGTACTCGCGTTAATAAATGATTACCTATATTAAAATAAAATTGCATTTTTGATTATACAATTCCCAAAAAAATCTTATTTTTGCCTTTATATTTTTTGTCATAACAAATCATTTCACTAAACGTTTATTGTCTTAATATTGTTTGCTGTAATAAATCATTTGATTAAAGACCAAAAGCCTTAATGACATTATCCTTGGTAACAATCTGCCAAGTAAAGCCTGGGATACACTAGGGGACAAATGAAGAAACATGTTGCGGAACATATCCCTCAACAACTACGTGAAGTGTCCCGAGACAATTGTCGCGGAACATTTTGCCGACCACACTAGTCAGTGCTTATAGAAATGTCGCCCGAGGAAGTTGTGACTATTAGTGCTTCGTACATAGTTTATACCGAGTGTGTTGAAACGTAAGAGAAAGAGAAGCTGGTGGATGCGGAATTTCTTACTACAACGAGAAAGAAGAGTTAATATCCTAAGTGATCTCCGAATGTGACAAATGGCGCGACATGGCGCGGGACACATGCGCTCGCTCTCGAGGCGGGAGCAAGCAACATGCCCCGCGTCACGTAAAATGCTGCGGGGCATGTTGCGGGACACTATGCAACGTTGCAGCGTCACGTATACTGAGTCTCGCGCGTCATGTTGCGGGTCAAAATGTTCCCTAGTGTATTCGGCGCTTAAAGCCTGGGATACACTAGGGGACAAATGAAGAAACATGTTGCGGAACATATCCCTCAACAACTACGTGAAGTGTCCCGAGACAATTGTCGCGGAACATTTTGCCGACCACACTAGTCAGTGCTTATAGAAATGTCGCCCGAGGAGGTTGTAGCTATTAGTGCTGCGTACATAGTTTATATCGAGTGTGTTGAAACGTAAGAGAAAGAGAAGGTGGTGGATGCGGAATTTCTTACTACAACGAGAAAGAAGAGTTAATATTCTAAGTGATCTCCGAATGTGACAAATGACGCGACATGGCGCGGGACACATGCGCTCGCTCTCGAGGCGGGAGCAAGCAACATGCCCCGCGTCACGTAAAATGTTGCGGGACACTATGCAACGTTGCAGCGTCACGTATATTGAGTGTCGCGCGTCATGTTGCAGGACAAAATGTTCCCTAGTGTATCCGGCGCTTAAACATTTGACTAAATGAAAATGTGCTTACTAAAATTATTCCAAATATTACATTGGTATAAAAAAAGGTTGCTAAAATTTGTTTGGGTACTGAAAATTTGGCAAAATCTTTTCGGCAAAACGGTAGGATCCCATTATTAGTACATTAAAGCCACAAAAAATTTAACCGCCGTAAAAAGTTTTTATTTTATTTCATACGAGAAAACAAACAGTAGTATACTAAAAATAAACAGAAACAACTTAACATATAAATTAACAAATATACTACCCACTACGCTTTCCACAGTGGGTAGTATATTTGTTCATTTATTGTGAGAGCAGTGGTGGCCCAGTGGTAACGGCCGCGACTTAAGCGTAGTAGGTCGTGAGTTCAAACCCAAGCAGGCGCATTACTTTGTGTAAATTATTTCATCGCAACTGCTCTCAAAACGGTGAAGGAAAACATCGTGAAGAAACCGGCATGTCTTAGAACCAAAAAATTCGAAGACATGTGACATCTACCAACCCGCACCGGGCCCGCGTGGTGGATTATGGCCCACTCCCTCTCGCCGAGAGGAGGCCTGTGTCCCAGCAGTGGGAACATTATAGGCTGCTGATGATGATGATGATGACGCTTTCCACAGTTTAGTATTTACAAATTTACGAACTGATGGAAAACATTAACTGTAGTCGGGGCAGAATCAAGTAAACACTAGATAGGCCTAAAGCAATTAGTCCGTTTTCATATCTATTTTTGTCTGCTAATACACAAATGTAAAAAAAAGCTAAGAATAACTAATCAAAAAACACTCTCATAATTCTATTATAATTATTTGCTTATTCATACGGAATCTACTCCTTATCCCTTAAAAATTTTACTACATAATTTTTTAAAGTATTACGGCTAAGAAATAGTACCTATGTCGATTTCACTGAATCGTTTATTATACGTGTACTTTACATCAAACAGGGTAGTTGAATAACATTGAATAGACATATTAAATATCTCCAAGCTTTTTGATACGTACGAATCACGTAATTTAACCAAATATTTAATGGTATTTTTTTGACATTAAAGAAAATTTTGTTCCAGAAAGACGTAATTAATCTGATCTATGTCTGTAGCAATTTTATAAATATATTTTGCGATACATCTTACTAATATATTTACTAGTAAAATCTTATCGGTTTTCAATCACCTGAAATTATGAATATTTCAAAACCGTTCCCTGTTAGTGGCACCCCAACTTGTTGTAACTTGACCGTGCATTTACGCCTTTGGGTTAGTGATGCCCACAAATTCGAATTTTAATGGAAAACTATCTCAAAACGTACAAACATAGCTCAGTTTTCCAATAACCCCTTTAAAGAATTTATAAAATGGTATCTATCTTTTATACGCAAACATAATATACAAGGTGGTAAGAGCAGCAACGCACAATTACCCTGCTTCCAAGGATTCAGTATAATTATGATTTTGTATGATCCTGTTTTATTTGCAGTCAATTACTAAAAAAAAAATACGGTTCAGTCCATTTTGATCCTATGCGGTCATTATTCGTTCGTACGTTTTTATGAAAATGCTGTTTTTATTTTTGTGATAACCGACGTACCGTGTGGTGCCGGACGTACAGAATAGCACCACCCCATTTCTTCCCGTGGGTGTCGTAAGAGGCGACTACGGGACTTACTAGAGAATGGGCAGCAGCGTTCTCTATGCACTTAACCACCATACTGCGATCGCCAACCCGCCTGCCAAGCGTGGCGATTATGGCAAAGCCCCCCAAATTGGGGGAGGCGTAAGTCCAGCAGTGGACGTCTTACGGCTGAAATGATGATAATGATGATGATAACCGACGAAATTTTTTTTATACCTAGGTGCTCTAGTGTTATGTGCTGAATTCATGGTTACAGTTTGCACTCCGATGCTACTTCCAACCTGTGGGTTAGCGTATAACTTCCGTTTGGTGTCTGTGTTGTTAAAAATCTGAGAAAAACTGTTGCAAAGTTTTATTACAAACTCAATCTGTACGTTCAAACGCATTGGTATTCCAAAATGAAAATAAAACTGAAAACAAATTTAAATACATCCTTACCATATTTTGCTTTTTGTTTTTGCGACGTTTCTCTGTCCCTAAAATAAGTAATGTTAGCACATCCTTACTGGCAGATATTTGTATGCGACGCATTAATTAATTAGTTTCGTGAAGATAACGACATTAATGCGTCCCTCGACACTCGGCATATCTCGCGCGGTCGACATATCTCGAGACGCGTCTTGTATGATTGAACACATCAATTATGTCTCTTGCATGCAATGGAATCAACTCTATGGAATGTATGCGTCTTATTAGGTGAACACTATTTATAAAAGGAGGTAAAACAATTGTTTGTTGAATTTTTTAACGGTTTTGAAATTCATAAATCTGTAAATCTTGTAAGTACAACGAACTACAATCTACTCAAGTTCTACTCCTGACTACTGATATTGTTTATAGAACGACACTTCTAATGGTAGACTCTGACACAACCTAGACATTCTTTCCGATGAATTTGCTTGTCTGTACACGGACGTGAATTATTACTACAATACAATTTTAATCGTTATTAATTAGTTATTATAGTAAGTAAGTAAATTTTATTTGTTTAAACATGGTGTACATACATTGCATGCAAGATATTATGGAAATACATAAAGGATCAGACATGTTCAGCCGCATGTATAATTCAAAACATATTAACCAGTCAATTACCGTAATTACAGACACAATTAAAAAACGATTGTGTCTATACTAAATGTGGTATCTCAGGGACTTAGAGGTTAAACATATTTTTATCAAAATCTCAATCCTTTATCCCACGTAAAAGCCATAAAATATTAAAACAAAACTAATCGCCATCACTGCCACCCCGGCAGTAACTGAACCCGTCGTGTTGCGTCGCTCGGTATTCGTTCGAAATGAACGACCGACAGATATCGCGGGCGCGCGGTACGGTTCCTACACAAACATTCAT
Organism: Aporophyla lueneburgensis; assembly: GCA_932294355.1. Taxonomy (NCBI): domain Eukaryota; kingdom Metazoa; phylum Arthropoda; class Insecta; order Lepidoptera; family Noctuidae; genus Aporophyla; species Aporophyla lueneburgensis. The sequence continues at coordinate 29,365,975 of OW028753.1, forward strand.
TTGTTCACGATTAACTAACATCTAATCAGAGTAGAGGTGTCAACGAATTTCTTTTTCTTTTTTTGGATCCGAAGATTGGAGACCCTTTTCAAGTTGAAAGGAATACAGTAGCACTTTGATATTCTTTAGGGAATGGATTTTGTCGGCTAATTAGGGAACTAATTAATGATATTGATTGCATTTAATTTAATGTTGTACAAGAATGTCTTACGTTTATTTGAGAACGGACTTCTTAAATATGTAGTTTTTGACCGGCATTCAAGTACGTAGGGTACTTGAATGCCGGTCAAAAATTACTATCTGTAGAGATAGCATAAATGGGTCTCGCGTTCAGGTGTGAGAAAAATTAGCTTTATAATGATGATAGAGATGTACCGCTTTTATTAAAAACCCTCTGAAGGCAAAATTTTATTACTACCCATATTTTAATCCACAAAGTTAATACAACCATAAATTGCACTTAACCTCAAACCACAGCAGTAAAAACTTTTAAGCCGAAAATTAATAAAAAGGGAAATATTCGCAAAATTATTACAAGGCAGATTACGTCTGAGTCCCGGGCTCCAGTCCCGGAGTAAATCCCGACAGGTCGGCTCAATATCCCGGCTCATGATAAAGCCATAAAGGCCATTGGGCTCACGTGCGGCGAGGAGAGGAACAGGACGGGAGGACGGTAATGACGCCAGGTTTGATGTTCGATGGAAAGAGGAGGAGGTTATGGGAAGAAGATGAGCTGGTCGTAAGTCCTTAGGAAATGAACTCCTAGCTAGAAACTGTAGAATAGGTTTTGTTTGATTAATTCTGGAGATGTGAATATGCCGGCGGAGACAACATAATAAAAAACAAAACATTATACAGTGTAGCAGTTACGAAGGGATAAATATGAAATAATTAGCTTCTGCCCGCGACTTCGTCCACGTTAAATTTCTTGTTCCCCCGACCCTTCCCGTCGCTTCGAATCGCCTACCCGTGCGATTTTCCCCGTTTTTGCAACATTTTTCATTACTGCTCCGCTCCTCTTGGTTTTAGCGTGATGTTGTTTCTCGATAAATAGGCTACCCAATACAAAAATATTTTTTCAATTCGGACCAGTAGTTCCTGAGATTAGCGCGTTCAATCAAACAAACTCTTCAGCTTTATAATATTAGTATAGATTATAAAGTTTGTTAAAAGTTACAGGTACTTACAAAAAGAAACTAAATGCTTAGATAGACGAATGCAAATATTTTTAAAGCATTAATCAAAATATTTTTAATGAAACCGTGTCCCAGTTTAGTTCCTCAATAGTCCCTTAAACAAGAAAATGCACACAAAACACGTCATAAGTAAGAGTCGACATCAAATATTTAGGAACAGTCCATCGCTTGCTTACATTACATTCAATAAAACATCGGAGCGACGCGTGTGAACGACTGTACCTGTGAATGTTGAAGACGTTATCGTACAGTCGCGTGGAAAGGTGATTCTGTGGTGTAAGAGACGAGAGGAAGCGGTGGGTGCTTGGAACTTCAGGTTTGCGGCCCGTCCATAACCTCTGACGATACGACTTGCATCAAGTGACTTGCGCACGTCATCTTTTTCCATCTGTCCTGTCACGCTGAACCGTGGCATGGCCAAAAAACTTCTTTCGTTGATGTTTTCCACAGTTGCCGTCGCAACATGTGAGTCTCTTGGGCGTATAGCTCGTGGCCACGGAGTATGAAGATAGAGTCTCATGTCGTTGAGTCAGACAACAGGTTGAATGACTGTCTCTTTTTCAATATTTAGCGGGTAGACTAATTTAAAGAGATTGTGCCGATGATGTTTACAATAAATCAAATTAGACTGTTTCATAAGTGCATCAAAATGATGTTGGATAACAGTGATTGATTCGGAAAAAATTGTAATAGGTTCTTTAACCATTATTCTACTATATTTTTTATAAATATCATTTTATAAATATATTTTTATAAAAAAAGATATAATTTGCATATTCACAAATTCAATTTTTGTAAATATCATATTTATAAATTCAATTTCTCTAAATATCATATTTATAAATTCAATTTTAATAAATAAAATATGATTTCTAGAGGTTTGTTTTTACAAGATCATGCTCTACTGGCATGAGCAATCAAGATGTACTAAACACCTATATAACGCCTAGTACCAACGTGCGAAATAACACGACCGGATAACAAATCGCACGTAATTGAATACGGAATTAATTAATGGCAGTATTGGCGCCATGTATCTTGGTAACGGGCGAATTTATAATGTACTCGTATGGCTCATTTGTACTCATCCAGGGGCAGTGGTTAGTAATTTATGAGACAAGAGCGATCGGCAGTGGTTTACAATGAATCCGATGGAAATCAGATGGCCTTGTTGTATCGATGTTTATGTAATCGTGTCAACGGCGATCGTCTGTGGATGCTTCAATATGTTCCTTCAAAGACACCGCACGATTAGATATATTCTACTAATATTACAAATTTTTCTTTTTATTTTATTCAAAAGGTACAAATAGCTACAATAAAAGACACTAGCTTCTGCCCGCGACTTCGTCCGCGTCAATTTTTTGCTCCCCTGACCCTTCCCGTCGCATCGAATTGCCTGCCAGTTTTCATCCATTTTTCGTTGTTGCTCCGCTTTTTTTGATTGTAGCGTAATATTATAAGGCTTATATGCTTTCTCAATAAATAGGCTACCCAATACAAAAAGATTATTTCAATTCGGACCAGTAGTTCCTGAGATTACCGCGTTCAACCAAACTCTTCAGTTTCATAATATTATAAGTATAATAATAATAATAAGTAAAGATAGATATAAGATAAACACAAACTAGAAAATATTGCACAACGTTGTTTACAGATTAACAGAAATACTTATAAGTGAAATAGTAATCGCTAGGGTTATAAATGCATTTTTTTTAAATATGTGGAAGTTTGTACTTAGTCACGCAAAAACGGCCGAACGGTCTTCGTTATTTATTTCGTACAATGTTTCTCTTTATCCACCATTTCGGTAATTATTATTACTTTTAACTCCATTTTATAACCTGGCTCTCTTACCCGGCCGCCGCACAGTGGGTCGAAACTATGATTTTAGTGACTTAGGGCTCAACTTTGCTTTTTTACTTTTTTCTTCATGTGGATGGATAGAGCTCATTAACCTCAACAATAATTGTTCTGATGTATTTTTTCCTAAACTTTATACTTTGGGTAGAAAAATGTGTTTTGTTATTTTTTTGTATGGAGCGGATCAAATAACCTTAAATTCCTGCTAAGTAGCGTGTGATCCCGCGTTAAAACTTTATTTTTCATATACCTTGTCTAGTCTATTATCATTTGATGCTATTAACGTGTGCATAAAGTTGCAACTCTGCCAAATAAATGGATCGAAAAAAATGAAAAAATATATCGAATAAAAAGCTACATTTTTTACTTTCGTAAGTTCTTTTAAGTTAAATTTGATATGGAATAGTAAGTAAAAGCACGTAATAATACACATAGTTACTTAACAACTAACAACAATACATTTAAAAGGTCCCTAATTAGCTTAAATTTACTAATATATGTAGTATTAGTAAATTTGTAAATTTAAGCTAATCACACTAATCATAATACATTTAAAAGGTCCCTAATTAGCTCAAATTTACTAATATATGTAGTATTAGTAAATTTAAAGCTAATCACACTAATCATAATACATTTAAAAGGTCCCTAATTAGCTTAAATTTACTAATATATGTAGTATTAGTAAATTTAAAGCTAATCACACTAATCATAATACATTTCAAAGGTCCCTAATTAGCTTAAATTTACTAATATATGTAGTAGTAGTAAATTTAAGCTAATTAGGGATCTATGAATTTCAATTTCTTTGTTTTAATGACTTTAACATGTTTATGAAATGTTATTTTAAGTTAGATTTAATACTGAATAGTAAGTAAAGATAGGTACATAATAATACAAATTAGTAAAGGTAAACTAACATTACTACAACTAACACAAGCAAACTAAAAACTAACTATAAACAACATCAAACATTACTATTTCCTTTCAATTATGAGTTTGACATTTATAAACTAATAAAAAAAACAAGAAACTTACAAACTACCAAAAAATCTTATTCACTATCGCTATGACTATCTTGTAAATTATCTACATCAATAAAATCTATATCGGATTCTGTGGGAAAAATCAGCAGAAGCTCTTTGACTTTTGGAGAGAGAACCATTATATTTTGTTTCACCATTCGAGGTCTTAGACTTGTGATCTTTGGATCAGAAGACAAAAGAAGATTGTGTATAATATCCTCATTTGTCGCCGTTCTACTTACCTTTCTAGAATGACTCTCTCTATATTTCCGGAAATCTTTATTACGAGCTTCCGCTGCCTCTTCCGACAGTTTACCTATAGGTATGGCACCAAAGTGCTTAATTATATCACTCCCATGTACTAACAATTTATGTATACTGGAAGGCATATAATACCAGGGATATAAGTGAACGTACAATTGTGCAGTATCTCTACAAAATTCGGAAAACTTAGAAAGATCCACGCTCTCTCCAGATGCAACCGTCTGAAGAATCACATGAAACCTTTCTATTAAATCTTTATCTATTCCTGTTATGCGAGCTGTTGTTTCTGCATCCCTAAAAAATCTTCTGGCAGTATTGCCATCATTGGTTGTGCCTACTCCTTGCTTGACTACGTCAATAAGTAAACCGCATTCTTTCTTAAACGCTTGCTGTATAGCGCTCTTTCTGAGTGACATTTTTTCTTTGTCATCGCCCCTGCAACTCCATTTTTTGAAGTCCAAACGATAAGCTGCAAACAAAAAGAAATATCACTTAAATAAAAATCTCACAAGTAACTATATAACGTGAAAAAAATTATGAACTAATAAAATTATATTTACCGATATGAAGTAAGCACTCCATGCTTCTTATCCAGGCATGTAAAGATGACATTCCATACTGGAACACTTCTTCGTTGTTCTCTTTTTGAGCAAGTGACTCTAAATTGTTCATCTCTGACGGTTTTGCTTTGCAGATATCACAGACAGCTGAAGATGTGTCTGACAAATATGACGATATTTTGCCGTCTATCATCGTCAAGTGCAATTGATGCTTAACTTCAACTTGATTGAACTTGATTGGCTGAAGTCTTTCTATTTCTTCGGTTATGCTAGCTTTTATAGTTACCACTGTTGACTGCGTTTCTTTGGTAAATTTGAACATTATCGGACGGCAATAGAAAGTTGATGAGGGTCGATCGTTTTCCCAAACAATTGTTCTATCACATTGTTGAAGCCTTATAGGAACTAGACTGGCCATGAAGATAGTTGAGTCATCAAACTCTGCTTCAGTCTTTTGTTTATAATTACTTTGACCTGAGGCTCCATCAAAACCCCATTTGCTTATTAGCAGTAACTCAGTTGGCGAATCCAAATCTAAAGTAATCACTTCTAAAAGCCTAGATACCGTCAAGTTGAGTAAAGCTTGCAGTTTAATAGCAGCTCCTTCTTCAGTTATAATTATGTCTTCTTTCCCTGGATAACATTTTGCCTTCGCTTGTTTTATTTTATAATAAGAAGGGTATAAATCAGACCTATTTTCACTTGCTGCTTCTCTTAGGCTTATATACTGCCACTTACTTAATTTAAGTGAAACTAATAAAGACAGTGCCTTATCGGGTGAATATGTACTACTTTTCGGTTTACTTGTACTTAAACACTCTTTAACTTTTTCTAGATCTTCGGGGTGATTTAGTAAATGGTTCATAATTTTTCCTACATCCTCATTTCCGGTGTTTCTTAAACTAGCAATTGTAGTAGCTTTAAGTTCATCCGGGGATAACGAAAGCGATTGGTTAATTTGATCAACGCGTCTTCGTTTTTGCCTGGAGCCCAATTCCTCGAAAGGTTTTCGAGGTGTAAATGTAGATGTCGAAGCTTCTGTAGTAGATGGTGGTAGATTTTCGACATCTTCAGTATTACAAATCTCGAGCCTTTCCTGTTCAGTGTTCACAGCTTCAGGTATCATTCCTTCGGGCCAGTTTATTGCACGTTCCAACCAATCACCATTTTTTCTTACAAACTGTGCTAACGTGCGACTACTTCGTTCCCATCTTGCACTTATATTTGAACAAAAGCGCGTACAGAATTTTTGGAGCTCAACACTGTTCTCTTGGGTCACGTTTATTTTATGTTGTAGGAATTGAAAGAATTTTTGACTATCCGACAGTGACTTGACCTGCTCACTTAAAATCATAAATAAATCTAAATTGTTAACTAAATTATCCATTATAACGAAAAAGGGACGATCAGAATCACGAGATGTTAGTAGTAGTACGAATAAACGAACACTAGTTAGTATATAATAAATTATGGTCATTTTATACTTCCAGAATCCAGTGACAAACAATGTTTACTAATTTTTCTACTACCCTCATTAACTAATTATCCTAATTAATATTACAGTAATGACTAAAAGTGAAAAACATTGTTTTTTTATAAGGTAAAAGGTTAAGCTAATTACAGTAATTAAACACACAAATAGAAATTAATTGATTTCATATCCACATTTTTAAATAAAGGTCCCTAATTAGCTTAAATTTACTAATATATGTAGTATTAGTAAATTTAAGCTAATTAGGGACCTTTTAAATGTATTGTTGTTAGTTGCTAAGTAATTATGTGTATTATTACGTGCTTTTACTTACTATTCCATATCAAATTTAACTTAAAATAACTTACGAAAGTAAAAAATGAAGCTTTTTATTCTATGTATTTTTTCATTTTTTTCGATCCATTTATTTGGCAGAGTTGCAACTTTATGCATTTGTTTATAGCATCAAATGATAATAGACCAGACAAGGTATATGAAAAATAAAGTTTCAACGCGGGATCACACGCTACTTAGCAGGAATTTAAGTTTATTTGAGCCGCTCCATACAAAAAAATAACAAAACACATTTTTCTACCCAAAGTATAAAGTTTAGGAAAAAATACATCAGAACAATTATTATTGAGGTTAATGAGCTCTACCCATCCGCATAAAAAAAAAGTGAAAAAGCAAAGTTGAGCCCTAAGTCACTAAAATCATAGTTTCGACCCACTGTGCGCCGTGGGCTATCACCCGTGTATAGCGCGGCCATTTCACCTGAGATCCGGATCAAGCCGGTTGGGTGCGTGCGAATGGTTTTATTATCCGGAACGGTTCCCATTACCCGGCCGTGTGTTTAGGGGCCACCTGTGGGCCTTAAGGTATTGTTCATTGGATTTTTGGCAGTATACTTAATCAGTTTTTTGGGTCATTGTGATGATGTGGGGTCATTCATGGACGACATTAGTGGCAGAAATAAAATACGGCGTCTATAAAAAGAAAATCATTCTCTTTAAGTCTGTCAGGTCGACTTATTATGAGAGATTTATGGGTGAAGTCCAAAATATTGACGCAAATGACACAATAGTGACACAAAATGTTGTGCGACAGTTACACAAAAGTCGCACAGAAATTTACACTACGGTAACACAATAGTGGCATAAAATGGTAGCAAAAATCTATAAAGTTGAGGTTACATTAGGAGTTTTATAAACGTACAGACGCCACCAGGTCAAGCTACCCGAAACTGTCAATTTTTCCCAATGAAACTTGAACCTAATACTCTAGAAATAAAGTCGAAAATCTATCAAAGAAATCTGACAGATTGTAGTAGATTGATGTGTTGGCGTCTGTACATCTAATATATAAAATTCTCGTGTCACAGTTTTCGTTGCCATACTCCTCCGAAACGGCTTGACCGATTTTGATGAAATTTTTTGTGCTTATCCGGTATCTATGAGAATCAGCCAACATTTATTTTTCATCCCCCTAAATGTTAGGGGTAGTCCCTAAATTTTATTTTTTATTTTTTAGACAAAATTTTTAATTTTTATTTTTTTATGATACAACATACAAAAATACATACAATCCTCAATTTTCACCTTTCTACGATCAACCCTTATTTTTTAATAGCCATTTTAGTAATTTAATCATTTTTCCTCTCCGGTTGAAAACTGATCAATCGTCATTTAATTAGTTATCCCCGCCTAGGAAATTATTTATATGGCAAAACAACGTTTGCCGGGTCAGCTAGTAGTTTATACAAATTATATTGCCCTTAGACGAAATTAAAACAAAATTATAATATTGAGCAAGTTTTATTAAGTTTTCTACTTGGGTTCGAATTTTCACAACGAGTGATTGAGTAAAATTAAATGAGTGTGATCATTTGTTCACGCACTGCGTCCGCTTAATACGCGCCGTGGGCTCACGCTTCGTTCATCATCATCATCATCATCATTTCAGCCATAAGACGTCCACTGCTGGACTTAGGTCTCCCCCAATTTGGAGGGCTTTGCCATAATCGCCACGCTTGGCAGGCGGGTTGGCGATCGCAGTATGGTGGTAAAATGCATAGAGAACGCTGCTGCCCATTCTCTAGTAAGTCCCTTAGTCGCCTTTTACGACGCTTCGTTACAAAAGATTAAATATAAAGAACACAGCGCAAGAGACTGCACTTTGTCAGTTAACAAGAGGCCTAAGGGGTAACTGTTTTCAATATTCACCTGTGCTATTTATTACACAAATGAATCCACCCTCTGCATCTGTACCAGCGTCACTTACCCACCATTTCTGGTACAAGCTTAACTAGCAAATTCCTTAATAAAAACATTCCTAATACTCAATTATGGTATTATGGGGGAGTAAGGGGGCACACTTACCATCTCAGTGCCCCAAGTCAACCTCACCTGCACGTGGTGCACCCTGCTGAATAACAAACGAGGCTCTGGCGACCGACAAGTGGCGGGATAACCACTTCTATAAAAACTTCACAGCTAAATGGCACAGACTAGTGATGGGCAGCAGCGTCACCAGCGCAAGAAGCTGTGATCTGCGATCGCCAACCCGCATGCCCAGCGTGGCGATTATGGGCAAACCCTCCAAATGGCAAGTCAAAATCAACCACGGCCCCCAGTTCCCGGCCGCCTTGCTATTCCCGATTTTGGCGGCAGTCACGGTAACGGCAAGGTAGGGGGTGCGAAGAATCCCCGGGTTACGAATAGCCGCCAAACCCAACTGACCTTGGCTACGTACAACGGACGCACGCTACGGCTCGACGAACACCTAGTGCAGCTAGAAGAAGAGCTCGGAAAGATAAAGTGGCACATTCTTGGGTTGAGTGAAGTCCGAAGAGAAGGGGAGGACACCATAACCCTTGAATCAGGCCACCTCCTGTATTTTCGAGAGGGAGACCAGCTATCCCAAAGCGGAGTCGGGTTCCTGGTAAACAAATCACTTTGTGACAACGTTGTGGAAGTCTCCAGTGTGTCGAATAGGGTAGCGTACCTCGTAGTTCAGCTAACCAAGAGGTATAGCCTCAAGGTTATCCAGGTATACGCACCGACCTCGGCACACTCGGATGACGAAGTGGAGGAAATGTACGAGGACATTTCCAAGGCCTTGCATTCCACCACTAAGGCCCACTACAACGTTGTTATGGGGGATTTTAACGCTAAAGTGGGAGTACAGAATTGCAGTGAATGGGTAGTAGGATCCTACGGGTTTGGCAGCAGAAATCATAGGGGCAAATGCTTGTCAACTTCCTTGAGAAGGAGGGGCTTTTCTTGATGAATTCATTCTTTAAGAAACAGCCCCAAAGGAAGTGGACGTGGCGAAGCTCCGACACTATGACAAAAAATGAGATAGACTTCATCATAACGGATAGGAAGCATATATTCAGAGATGTCTCAGTGGTCAACAGGTTCAATACCGGCAGTGATCATAGACTTGTTCGAGGCTCTCTGAATATTAACTACAAGCTCGAGTGAACTCGTTTGATGAAGTCTAGGCTCCGTCCAAATATGCTTCAAACTATGCTAGGATCTGAAACATTCCAGTTAGACCTGTAAAACCGATTTGCTGCCGTGGAAACCACAAATGACGTCGACCAGGCGCTCGACCAAATGGTGGGAATCCTCAGGGAAGAAGGTGCGAGGTTTTGCAAAATGCGGCGTACGGGCAGGAAGTCCAAACTTTCGGAAGAGACTCTGGAGCTTATGACGGAACGACGTGAAAACCCAGCTGTCACTTCGTCAGAACATCGGGCACTCAACAATAAGATAAAATCTTTGGTACGAAGCGACCTCCGACGCTCTAATACACGCTTCATAGAGCAAGCGATTGAGCAAAATCGGGGGTCGAAAGTATTCGTCCAACCACTTGGGAGAAGCCACCTGACTACATCTAGTGGGGATATCGTCGTTTCGAAGCCGGAGATCCTTTCGGAAGTCGAAAACTTCTACGGCCATTTGTACGCATCGCATGCATCTCGACCTGATCCCGAAAATGAGGATTCTAGAGCCACTTTAACCCGCCACTTCACAGAAGACCTGCCAGAAGTCAGCCAAGACGAAATCGAGGCGGCTCTCAAACAGCTTAAAAATGGAAAAGCCCCTGGTGAGGACGGGATTGCGACCGAGCTCCTGAAAGCGGGAGGAAGTCCTGTACTGAAAGAGCTTCGGGAGCTCTTCAACTCTGTCCTATTCTCTGGGAGAACTCCAGAAGCGTGGCGAAGGAGTGTGGTCGTACTGTTCTTTAAAAAGGGGGATAAAACCCTTTTAAAGAACTACAGACCCATTTCGCTCCTAAGCCACGTATATAAGCTGTTTTCAAGAGTCGTCTCGAATCGTCTAGCGCGGAGACTCGACGAGTTTCAGCCGCCGGAGCAGGCCGGGTTTCGAGGAGGATACAGCACCATAGACCACATCCACACAGTGCGGCAGATTATACAGAAGTCCGAGGAGTATAATCGGCCGCTGTGTCTTGCGTTTGTGGACTATGAGAAGGCTTTTGATTCTATCGAGACCTGGTCTGTTTTGGAGTCTTTGCAGCGATGCCAAGTCGACTGGCGATACATCCAAGTGCTGAGATGTCTTTATAAAAACGCCTCAATGACCGTCCAAACTCAGGATCGGCAAACTGAACACATCACCCTGCGTCGAGGAGTGAGACAAGGGGACGCAATCTCCCCAAAATTGTTCGCTAACGCACTGGAGGATGTGTTCAAGACGCTAAACTGGAGTGGACGCGGAATAAACATCAACGGCGAGTACATCTCACACTTGAGATTTGCAGACGACATCGTCATGTTGGCGGAATCGCTGCAGGACTTGCAGCAGATGCTGGACGGCCTAGTTGATTCTTCTGTACGCATTGGTCTCCGGATGAACTTGGACAAAACACAGGTTATGTTCAACGATCACGCAACTCCGGGACCGATTGCGGTCAATGGATCAGGATCGGCAAACTGAACACATCGCCCTGCGTCGAGGAGTGAGACAAGGGGACGTAATCTCCCCAAAATTGTTCGCTAACGCACTGGAGGATGTGTTCAAGACGCTAAACTGGAGTGGACGCGGAATAAACATCAACGGCGAGTACATCTCACACTTGAGATTTGCAGACGACATCGTCATATTGGCGGAATCGCTGCAGGACTTGCAGCAGATGCTGGACGGCCTAGTTGATTCTTCTGTACGCATTGGTCTCCGGATGAACTTGGACAAAACACAGGTTATGTTCAACGATCACGCAACTCCGGGACCGATTGCGGTCAATGGCAGTGCCCTCAAGGTTGTTCGAAAAGTTTACCTCGGGCAAACTCTGCAGTTTGGTAAGAACAACCTTAACGGTTAGTTCGCTAACAGGAGAATTCAGCTGGGCTGGGCAGCATTTGGGAAGCTTCGTCGAGTCTTCTCGTCGCGTATTCCATAGAGCTTAAAGACGAATGTCTTCAACCAGTGCGTCCTTCCTGTTATGACCTACGGAGCCGAAACGTGGACACTCACGGACGGCTGGTCCATAAATTTAAAGTCGCTCAGCGAGCTATGGAACGAGCTATGCTTGGAGTATCTCTGAGGGACAGAATCCGGAATGAGGTGATCCGGCAGAGAACCAAAGTTGTCGACATAGCTCATAGGATTAGAAAGCTGAAGTGGCAATGGGCCGGCCATATTGACGTCGAACCGATGACCGTTGGGGTAGACGTGTTCTTGAGTAGAGACCGCGAATCGGCAAACGTAAGGTAGGACGCCCTCAGGCTAGGTGGAGCGACGATCTTCGCAGGGTGGCTGGTAGCAGCTGGATGAGAGTTGCCGAAAATCGAGCTGAATGGCGTGCAATTGGGGAGGCCTATGTCCAGCAGTGGACTGCTATAGGCTGATGATGATGATGATGAATACTCAATTATTGATTTCTTTCTCAAATGCTAAACAACTATAGAACTAAGTGTATCCCAATCTTAAAATGGTAGCACAATTGTGGTAACACAGAACTTGTCCAACCAGTGATACAAAAGTAACACAAACGTATCACAATTGTGTAGTAGCACAGTAAGTTAATACTGGTTAGTCCAAAACTACGATGTTAATGGTATTGAAATAAATATTACACAAAAGTCCATGCTTTTCTGTACGTACAGCTCTATAAATCTTATACCTTTAAACGAGCAATTCTTGTATATATGTATACTAGCGACCCGCCCCGGCTTCGCACGGGTGGACATTTATTTTTTAAGCTCTCTGAAAAAAAAATTTGGCCGCGTCCGCTGCGTAGAGAGCCGACCGCGCGAGTGAGCCGCGCGGCAACCTGCTTCATAGATGTGCACCCCCCTCCCCTGCGGTTTCGCCGTGCGAGTCGTGCGACACCATCATTCATTTTAATACCAATTACAATTTTAAATTCGTAATATAAATAAATATCTTTGGACAACCAACACAACGTTGTCTGATCCCAAACTAGACAGAGCCTGTACTATGGCAACCAGACAACTGATAAACATACTTATATATTTCTAAATACATACATATTATAGATAAATTACACCCAGACACAGAACAAATAATTGTGCTCATCACACAAACATTTGTCCTGGGTGGGAATCGAACCCACGACCTCAGTCTTAGCAGTCAGGGTCACTAACTACTAGACTAACAGGCCAGTCCGATTGGAATAAAATAAAAAGTAATTTATAGCTATTGAAACAATCTTGCTCAATAAATAGTTTATTTGGATAAGGATTAGTATTTGACGATAATATGATCAATAAACATAGGCTAATAATTTTAATTACTTTTATTCTATGGAAAAGTGGTAATAATGGCTAAAATATAAATGTTTGGTTTATACTATCCCGGACTTTTTTATAGGCATTATTGAGTTCTACAACTTTTCTATAGAAGTCAACCATACATCTCTAACCATTTAGGCAGCGTTCGCGAGAATCTCCACAATTTTCACTACCACGAAAAATCCTATCTGTTTTCCGGGATAAAATATAGCCTATACGGATTCGGAAGAATTCTTCTAAGTAATGGTAAAAGAAATTTTGAAATCGGTCCAGTAGTTTTTGAGCCTATTCAATACAAACATACAAAAATACAAAGGTTTCCTCTTTATAATATTAGTATAGATATACAACATTAATTTTTGTTTATGCGAAACCCGAAACACGGGTCTAGTATTTTTATGTAAAGAATCTATGAAAAAAAATTCAAAACTGTATCATTAATAATCAAAAAGTTATAAGCTTGATAAGTTACCTGGTTGTCCACGCAAAAACATATGCAGATCAACACAAACAGCTAGTGTACGTACCATCTCCGTGTAATGGACGTTTGAATACGAGAAAGACATGATAATTTTAAAATCGAAACAAACCACTAAGGCCCGCGACTTGGAAGCGTAATTAAATATTTTGGTACAAAATATAACATGGTGTAAAAATTATTGGAATCGATTCAGTTACTGATTCTGAACAAACTATATTCAGGTTTCGCATATACTAAAAATAATCTTGTATATATATATATATGTATAATCTGAATCTCGGAAACGGCTCCAACGATTTTCATGAAATTTAGTATACAGAGGGTTTCGGGAGCGATAAATCGATCTAGCTAGGATTTATTTTTATAAAATATCATTTTATTCGTGTTTTCAATGACCAACTTTATCGATAATCAACTCGCACATAAACTTATTATTTTAAACACAATTTAACAAAAAATACCGAGCAAAGCTCGGTCAACCAGATATTCATAGTTAAAACACAATACTTGCTGTAAAAATCAACGAAAAACATACCAAAAAATTTCTGACCACGCTGTAGTACTTTGAGTTTGACATCGCAAATGATTCAAGACGGCCACTAATCTCTAGCTGCCATAGACAATTATGTGCAGTGTTGAGAGTTCTCCAAACCGAAATCCTACCTTGTGTCAAGTCTAAAGAAACTGCCAATGAAAACGGTTGCACAAAAAAAAGTAGCACAATTGTTTAGTATCACACATCATGAAAAAAAAAAAAACTGAAAATAAGCATATTATAGCCATTATTTGCTTACACCATCTATTAGAAAAAGTTTGCCAATTGTATGCCTTTGCTGTAGAATTCGATATTTAGCCTATATCCATATCCATACTTCCATACTAATCCATACTAATCCATACTATCCATACTAATTTTTAAATTATATTAAATTATTTAATTTAAATTTATATTTTTATATAATATTATAAATGCGAAAGTAACTCTGTCTGTCGGTCTGTCTGTCTGTCTGTCTGTCTGTCTCGCTTTCCTGCTAAAACTACTGAACCGATTTAAATGAAATTTGGTACACAGATAGTTTAGAGCCTGAGAAAGGACATAGGCTACTTTTTATCCCGGTAGTATGTTCCCGCGGGATAATATCCGACCTCCACGCGGGCGAAGCCGCTGGCAAAAGCTAGTATGACATAAAACTTATGTATACATATAATAAAACAGTAAAAAAACTGTGTCTGTACATTGAATATATTAAAAAAAAATAATTGAGGGGGGTTTAGAAACAGTAATAGAGCACGAAACCATAAAAAAATCTGTCTGTTTGTCTGTTTGTTTGTACACGCTAATCTTCGGAACAACTGGACGAATTTGAATGATTTTTTTTGTTGTGTAGGTATTAAGTCTGGGCAACATATAGGCTATAATTTATCTTGGAAACTTGAACACCTGATGCAGAACCGCAACAGACCAGCTAAACTATAAGATACAAAAATGGTACTTTAGCAAAAATTGTTTCACGTGATGAGCATTTTCTGATAAGAGAAAAAATTTGAAGATCTGGAACACCTGATGTGGAACTCCAACAGCCCAGCTACACTATAACATATATAGGAATGACGTCTTAGCAAGAGTTGTTCAGCCTGATGAGCACTCTCTGTTGTCGTATAAAATTTGAAGATCTGGAACAGCTGATGTGGAACTCCAAGAGCCCAGCTACACTATAACATATATAGGAATGACGTCTTAGCAAGAGTTGTTCAACCTGATGAGCACTCTCTGCTGTCGTATAAAATTTGAAGATCTGGAACAGCTGATGTGGAACTCCAAGAGCCCAGCTACACTATAACATATATAGGAATGACGTCTTAGCAAGAGTTGTTCAACCTGATGAGCACTCTCTGTTGTCGTATAAAATTTGAAGATCTGGAACAGCTGATGTGGAACTGCAAGAGCCCAGCTACACTATAACATATATAAGAATGACGTCTAAGCAAGAGTTGTTCAGCCTGATAAGCACTCTCTGTTGACGTATAAAGATTGTAGATCTGGAACACCTGATGTGGAAATCAAAGCTATCACTAATTTCACTGTATGATTATAAAATAACATAAGCTGGGAGTACCTCCACGCGGTGAAGGCGGTTACAGTTTAGGACTGATTTTCGATGAAAATTCTATGAATCATTGAAAATTTGACTCTACCGGCTAAAACTCCCTTTTATTATTTTAAGAAATATTCCTTCGGGCTTATGTTATTTGACTGTTTAATTTCCATTTACATTTATCTTCGTGACACGGTAGCCTACCCGGTAACGCCCCCTGCGTTCACTTTGATTTTAATTGATCAGGTATCTTCAGAATAAAACTATCACCATGCCTAGAAAGAGGTCAAATCTTTCCCAACGTTCCAAAGGAGCTAAAAGATTGAGGATCATAAGATCCCAAGAATCTACCCAAGAGCGTCAGGATACTCTTGATGCTGTTCGAGAATATCAGGCTGCAACTCGCTCCGTAGAAACATCTTCGGATCGCGAAGCTCGCGTGCGTTCTCAGCGTATTTATGCATTTACATCCAGGTCTCTAGAGACCAGTCAAATCAAATCAAATCAAAATATTTTTATTTCACATAAGCCAGGTGCACTGTTATGATGCGCGACTGTCCGCTGATCGTGAACGTCATGCATTGTCTCGCGAGTCGGAGACGTTTATGGATAAAGAATTGCGCTTGAGTTCTCAGCGTATCTACACATCTGCTGCTAGGTCTTTAGAGACAAGTGCGGAACATGATGCACGACTGTCCGCTGATCGTGAACGTCACGCATTGTCTCGCGAGTCGGAGACGTTCACTGATAGAGAATTGCGCTTGAGTTCTCAGCGTATCTACGCATCTGCTGCTAGCTCTCTAGAGACAAGTGCGGAACATGATGCACGACTGTCCACTAATCGTGAACGTCACGCATTGTCTCGCGAGTCGGAGACGTTCACTGATAGAGAATTGCGCTTGAGTTCTCAGCGTATCTACGCATCTGCTGCTAGGTCTCTAGAGACAAGTGCGGAACATGATGCGCGACTGTCCGCTGATCATGAACGTCACGCATTGTCTCGCGAGTCGGAGACGTTCACTGGTAGAGAATTGCGCTTGAGTTCTCAGCGTATCTACACATCTGCTGCTAGGTCTCTAGAGATAAGTGCAGAACATGATACGCGACTGTCCACTGATCGTGAACGTCACGCATTGTCTCGCGAGTCGGAGACGTTCACTGGTAGACAATTGCGCTTGAGTTCTCAGCGTATCTACGCATCTGCTGCTAGGTCTCTAGAGATAAGTGCGGAACATGATGCGCGACTGTCCACTGATCGTGAACGTCACGCATTGTCTCGCGAGTCGGAGACGTTCACTGATAGAGAATTGCGCTTGAGTTCTCAGCGTATCTACGCATCTGCTGCTAGGTCTCTAGAGACAAGTGCGGAACATGATGCGCGACTGTCCGCTGATCGTGAACGTCACGCATTGTCTCGCGAGTCGGAGACGTTTACCGATACAGAATCACGCTTGAGTTCTCAGCGAATTCGCACATCTACTAACAGGTCTTTCGAAACGAGTGATGAATGTGATGCGCTACTTACTGCTGATCGAGATTATCATACATTGTCCCGAACACGCACACAACAAAATATTGAACATAATATAGGCTATACATAATTTATTTTGGAAAATGAACACCTGATGCAGACCGCAACAGACTAGTTAAAGTAAGTATAAGAGTTATAAAAAATATTCCACGTGAAGACCATTTTCTGCTGTGAGAATAAATTTGAAGATCTGGAACACCTATTGTGGAACTCTTAAGTAAAACTCTCAATAACATATTAAGGAATGACGTCTTAGCAAAAGTTGTTTAGTCTGATGGGCATTTCCTATTGACATACAAAAATGAAAGATCTGGAACGACTCCAATCGTCTCGCTCATCCCGTTGTTTTCCCGTCCCCGGGCCTTAGAATTCTACATCAGACGTTTCAGATCTTCGATTTTGACCCCGTTGTCGCTGGCATAAGCAACAGGATCCGCGTACGAAGTCGCGGGCAGAAGCTAGTTCTGAAATATGCTCAAAGTTCACGCTCCAAAATGACTATCGCATTTTTTACATAATTTGCTCCCGTTTATGGAGAAATTATTTAATTTACTCTGCTATCGAGCATTATTGTATAACTTGGAATATCTGGCGCGCTGGGCAAACAACCATTTCGTTTAGAATTAATTGTCGTTAAAATCTAACAGACGTAGTTTTTAAGAAAAATGGTTGGGACACTTTCTTTTGGGCAAATGCGTAAAAATTTTGGACTTTACCCTTATACTGCCCTAATTATGCCTATGCTAGACTACTTACCTATTACAGAACTAAAAAACACTTTGACGTAAGTTTGGTGCCTAGCTACGAATGCAGCAGGCATGCCAACTTATGCTCTGGCGGCGCCCAAAGTTATGGAATAGAACGTGTTCCCTCAGAAAGTGGAGAAGTTTGCGAAATAGTTGCGTCAAGTTTACTGTCAAAGACGAGCATCCAGAGACGCGGAGTTCTCAGGCACCCCATTTATCACGTAAGAGATTTCCCTCAGAAAAACTTTTAAAAGTTCCATCATTTCTTTGAGGACACTTAATACTTACTTCACGTTGCGCAAGGAAATTGGAAATAAAAATATGTAAATACGTCCGGACCATTTACATTTCAGGAGGAAATATCAGAAATCTTCATAACCAACAAAACTTTGTCTTGAACAAAGTACTAACAATTTGAACAAAAACAAAAACGTTGGGAGTACGTTGCGATCCACTAAAAATGCACAAACACTCGACGCAAGTCCTCCGTAGCTCGAGGGCTATGAAAATTTCACCGGCGACCGAGAGGCCGGTTACAGGTGGCCAGTAAATTCCGGCGCGAACCGGATAATACCGCATTACCATGCTCGGGACGAAATGCTCGCGAAAGATATTTTAATGTACTTTTATATTTGTTACACTTTTGTGTTCGACTGTAGATGAAGTTTTATTTTTTGTTGGTATTCTTGGATCGTTGTTCTTTTATGTCGACGTATTATGAAGTACAGCATTCAGAATTGTGAAATAACACTGAAATGAAAGATTTTCCGACCACGCCGGTATCACCTGACTGAGAACAATACACATTACGACTTACGAGGTCTATCTAAAATAATATTCTCATTTCACGTTACGATTATTCCTCTTTGTTTTGGTATGAAAGTTATGTTTGATGCGTTTACCCTTACACGAGTGAAAGTCGTCAACAGTGCCTACCATAAATATATTTTTATGGTACGAACACTAAAAGATAAAATGGATAATAAATACTATTCCAGAAAACTTAGACTAGGGGCAATAGCTTTCAAAGCGTTTCGTATTTCTAAGACTTTCATCAAGATTAACATAATCTTTTCGGTAGATTTCTAATGTCAGTTCAATATATTTTTGACTTTTCCGTCATCATTCTCGCTGATCATAAGTCACTCTGTCTAGACCCGCAGGTCATTATAAACGATAGCTTAGTCTATCACATTGATATTCGCATGAAAGTCACCAGCATTAGTAAGTAGGTAATCCCGTTGAGCCGGGTTGTCAACCGGCCCTGCCCGCGTCGGCCCTAATCACGGCGACCCGCGTCAACCACCCGGCCACCCGACCAGCCGACCAGCCGACCCTACTTACTGACTACTTACTGGTGCATTTCACGTTTTACTGAAAGAACTGTCAATATTATGTAGCTTCACTATTGAGTGCTATGAGAATATCGTGAAAAAAAGCAGTAACTTACGAGGTTTTGGACCCAACCCACTGCAATATTGACGTAAATTAATTTCTATCGGAAAGTATGGGTTAGTTGGGCAATTAACACAAATGCTAGTAACATGCAATCGACATTGTTGGTGCATTCAAATCAATAATCGTGTTTGCTGAACTGGTGCAATGGACATATTTGACCACGACAACAATGAAAATGGCAACGAATAGTGGATTTTCCATTCCAAAATACCCCCAAGAATGTACTCCTTTATATTTCTAAGTTATTAATATAGTGTTGATCACAACTCATTTCATTTAAGTTTTAATGGTGAGATTTTCACAGAATAGAAAGAAGAGAATAATTAATTTAGCATAGACTAAAAGGCACAATATACAACTGGAAACAGGAAAATGAAAATCATTTTAAAAAGAGTAAGGTGTAATTTCGGAAATTTGCATGTCTCACGGCTGCGCCAAAAAGGCCCAGTTCAACCAAATTGCCAGACAACTGGACGCTAGTAGACCGGCTTCTATGGTAGATAACTAACAAATGGCCATAAACCTGCAAGTTATGTATGAGTTATCTCAAAGTATACTTCATCTTAATCCTCTAAGGATCAATAAAGTGACAGTAACACAAGTAATCGCGTTGAGCTCGCTTGTCGGCCGAGCACGCGATCCTTCACGTCTGCTTGAATCACGTCGACCCGTGTCACCGCGGCACGGAGCAGCGTGACTCACACGTAAGCAAGAGAAGTAGCTGTCGATTTGGGGAGGTGGGATATGCTTGGATAACTTAAGCGACATCAAAAAGCTATGTAATTATTTTAAACACCATCAGTACTTACAAATATTTACAATCATAACATCAACCCCTAGACAAGAAATTTCGAAAAGAGTGTTACGAAGAAGAAGATCGTGTAAATCCCAAATTACGTAGTAGCTCTGATTACTAAAAAATGATCTCTAAAAAGTATGAAACAAGTAAATATTGTCACCTGAAAGCCGTGGTCTTTATCCAGAGCCTATGATCGCTTACTACTGTTCGAATGTATGGTTGTGGCATACGACCGTGGGTTTTAGTTTTTGAACGTAACTTTTGTTTAAAGAGGTTTGGGTTTGGCACCGCCCGAACTGTTCGCCCGATCCCGCTGCCAGTGTCGGCAGCTCAGACGAAGCCCTCACAAAAGGACTTCGTTAGCGTCACTGTGAGTGCTCCAGGAGCTCCAACTATGAAGCCTAAACCAGATGATGATGGTTTCGTGACGGTGCAACGGAGGAAGCACCGTTCACGAACCAACAAGAACCGCTGCGGGAAAGCTACGGCGAAGACTGAAGTCAGCTTGCGCGCTGCTAAGCCAACACTCCGGTGTACATTTCCCGCCTACACTACACCACAAATACGAAAAACATTATGGAGTACGTACGTCAGAAGACAAAATACATGCCGAGGGTGCAGTTACTGGAGTCACACCGCAACGTTAACTTCAAGGCGTTTGTGGTGCGTGTACCGAATTGCTAACTGCCCGTCGTCATGGATGAAGACTTTTGGCCTCAGGACGTGGTGTTCCGTCGCTTCCGCGGACAAGTGCCACAGGACAGCTCACGGACTAGCTCGTAAAGTGTAGTGCTACTAACGTAGTTTAAAATATTATTACTAACACAAGTTATACACAAGCTTTATCTATGTTAGTTTATAAGGTATATGTCTATGGGTCTTAGTAACCTGAAAATATTTTTTTTATTATTTATATTATATATTTTTTGGTTCCTCACTTTACCTATATTCTCTAGGCTTAGAGGGAGCCACACTCAATTTAATGTGACGTCACATAACCTATAACCAGTGGACGATCAAGATGCGATACCTCATTTATAATTATGATAAGTAGTTCAAAAGTTAAGAGGGTACAGATGAATATACATACCTATCAAAATCATAACCTTTCTTTTTATTTTGCCGTAGTCGAGTTAAAATTATAGTACGCAACAATGCCTTCTTTGAAACATTGGAATAATTTTGAACCTTCTGAAAACTGGTACATTTTCTAGAAAAAACTTTAACGACAGTGGGAAAGTCTTATAAATGGCAAAACATCCACATACAACAAATAAAATCACTCTACAAACACGCGATTCCGTCTTGCGTGCGTGTCCAATGATGCGAGAGGGGCAGGGGGCGGGTCTGCCAGACGCCGCAGTTAACGCGTTCGCCCGTGCTGATAACGTGCCAGAGACTGCCATTCATCCTGGCGTGCCAGCGTGCCAGTAAATCTGCCAGAAGATTTTAATGTATGGCAAGAGATTGGGAGGTGTTTATTGCGATGGTAAGCGTAGTTTTTGAGAATCTCAAGTAAGTAATTTTAGGAAATGTACGGAAAGAAAACCTTTCCTACAATTTCATGGATTGCCATTTAATGTAGAGAGGCCTCTGACGTGAAATGGATCGCTAGTTATACTTGGCGTTTTGAAATAATGTAAATAATGATGTACCAATCAGAGGAGTAATTGTGTAACTTACTGTCAGTAGGAATCGCTTGCAATTTGACAGCACAACCACATACATTGCGTTATTTACGTTGTAGGACAGACTTCTTTTCAAACATATGACGCAATGAATTAGAAACAATCTTCAAAATGATTGAGATTCTGATTGATAGTTCGTTACCCAATTAGAGTGCTGGTCCTATCTATACAAATAACTATAATTAAAGAGTCTGTTTATAATTTCAAATAAACAGCTTTTCACTAATTACATATATGAAAGTATATATACAGTACTTACACCATAAAATCAATATAAAAAAACTGTCCGTCTGTTTGTTCCGGCTAATCTCTGAAACGGCTGGAAGGTCCAGCCGTTTGTTAACGGGATTTTCACTGGCAGATAGCTTATGTTATAAGAAGTAACCTAGGCTACTAGGCTTTTTGTCTAAGTAGTATCTCCCTGTATGATCATTTTCGAACACCACGCGGGCGAAGCTGCCGGCACAGCTAGTCAATGAATAAAACTTCAATATCAGAGCTACCAGATGGAGAGAAGTCGGTTACAATACAATTAACAATGGTGTAAGAAACATCGTTGGGTGTAAGATTAAGAAATCCGAAAACGAGTTTCAGGAGAGCTTACTGAATCACCTCTTCGTGTAAGATGACATTCGTGCAGATAATTGAGCAGTCTAAATGTAGATGTTATTGTTGTGTGTGTCTGTGAGTGTGCTGTACACAACACAACTTGTAGAACTCTTCAAGCCCTCTTTCCCCGTGAGGTCGGGAGGGTATCTTGGCGGATATTGTTATGCGGCGACTTTACGAGTACCGCACTTAACTCGGTGCAGTTATAATAAAACTGTCCAATATGTTCATGCTATTTCCCGTGCATGGTGAGCACAGTTTTAGCGAGTTATTGGTGGTAAAGTTTTAAATACTTTTATAGGTATAGTGCCTGTGGGCTTAGAATAGAGTGTTTCAACTTTTTTTAGGCGTTGGAAAGTGCGAATAGGATACTTAAAATAAGTATTAGGTGAGGGAGCAACAACAAAATAAGCATGTTATCATGTCATCATCTGCTTAGCCTTTTCCTAACTAAATTAGGGCAGCCTCGCAGTCTAACTAGATGCAGACTCCCACTATTTTATATGGAGTGACTGCCTATCTGACTTCCACAACCATACCTACCGTTACCATACTGGGTAATACGACACCCCTTGGTAACACTGGTTGTCAGACTTTCGGAAGCATGTTATCATATATGTATTTTATGTAAATTCCTACAGTAGTAAAGGGAACAATCCTCTTTTCATGCATGATGATTATTAAAGGGTTACGGAAAACACTGATTTACGTGATACTATTTCAAACAGTCACTGAAAAATATAACAAACAACAAAGCGTAGAGGCCCATTAAAATTATTATCATGACCGAAATCTCCTATATATTTTGGGCCGGTGTTAATATTGTAGTATCAGTAGTCGCACCACCCTGTAGTGTGAACGTGGTCGGTTTAGTTAGCCGGTAGTCCTGACGCGTACGTGAACCGCGCCGATCTTGATTGATACCCGGGAGTAACACAGAGTAGCTGCGTGTCAGAGGTGGCAATTCTTCGGCTTCTTTACCTAATGTAATTCGCGGATAACCGTTTTATTTTTAAGTCATCATCATCATCATCATTGCAGCCATAAGACGCCCACTGCTGGACATAGGCCATAGGAAACGGTTACTTTTAAGTAAAAAAAAAAAAAATTTAAAATACATATTAACTCAAGCTATATTTGTAGTAAGTGTCTAATGTGTGTGTGTGTGTAATGTTATGTTGATGGCAAATATTTACCACTAGATTGTAGGTGTTTATCATAAGGGAGCAAGTTCAGTTAGATTGCTTGTAAGTCTCGTATTTATCTACTACTAGACTGTAGGAATGCAAGAACTTGACAGCGAGTACTAAACAGTCGCTCTCAGCACTCTATTAGACGATAGAAAGACTGAACTGCACTCGCAATATATAACTTTAGTTCTAGCCAAAAGTTCTGAGCCAGTTTTTGCGAATATCTTGTACCAAATTCTTGCAGTCCAGTCTGTAGTTAGTTACGATCTAATCTATGTCCCTGCCCACCCTGTGCGGGCACCTGTATTAATGAGGTGTATCTCTCAGCCGCAGGGCAGGCCCCGGTATCACCCTCTTTCTAACTAAACGCTACTGATGCAGACGGAACGCCAAATATTGGGCTTTATTTGTACGTGAAATCATTGACACAGTAAATTATTTCTTCCTATGTATCTACTCAGTAATGGTCTCTATAGGAAAAATATATTTAATTTCTTCTGTAACAAATTTATCTGCAAACAAATAATTCGAAATTGACTCACAATTTTGAACGAATTGAGGACCTCCACCTTTTTTAAGTCGGTTAAAACAAGCAAGCCCTTTTTGTGCAATTTCTTAAACTGCTACTGCGTTGTTGATCTAGTGGTCGCAAGTGCTACTGCTGACCACAAGGTCTTGGGTTCGATACCCGGGTCGGAAGAAGTGGTATTGGGTTTTTCTAACAGAATTTCTCAGCAGCAGCCCGGAGTCTGGATTTGCGCCCGGCTGGCAATAGGCTCACTCCCTGTTACAAGGGACTTATACATAACTGGCAAAATGTGCGTTGGGTACACCTCTGCCTAACGCTTCGGGAAACACAGGCGTAATATTATGTTATTTCTAAAGAAATTAATCTGTTCTAGCATACCTGCGAACGGAGAGTATATATAAAAAGATATGTGTACCGTGGTTAGGAGTAGAATACAAAAAAACTCTTCACTTGTTTATATACAAACAATATACATGCTGTGTTTATTACACCAAAAAACAAGCAGAAATAGATAAAAGTCCATGAAATTTTAGAAAAATAACAGGTCCTTAATTTTCAATAGGAAAGTTCATAGATTTCCCAACAGTAGCTAAGTTTTGGTCTAAAAGGTCTCCTAGGACTAGTACCCCGACCTTCTGAATAAATCTAAGACTTCAGAACTCCTAACTTATCGACTAGACTCCAGCTTTACCACCGAAAGTTTACACATATTTTATGTAACAGACAAATTCTGAGATGGAATTCAATTTTTAGTCACCGTTATGTCCAATACAGTATGGCTGCCTCTGACAAGAAATACTAACAAGAATGGACCTTCAGGTTTTTAAAGTTAAATGTCCTCTCTGAATTCCAGGGAAAGTACGGTAGATATTCTAGAATGATTGCAAGATCGAATTTCGATTATGTCTTATCGACACCTATTTCGATTTTAATCGATATTCACATTTAATCATCGTTCTGGAATGTTTGTGATTTTACCTTAGGACAATGCCCTCTCAACCCTTTAAAAATCACCGCTCCGCCCCCAGGATCACCCCCCAATTTGTAGGGAATCGGTAATTTGTTTCAAACATCGAACGCTCGGGGCTACGTACATAAGTTGCCGTGAAAAATAACGGTTACACACTTGATGTACGAGGCGAAACGATACCTTATGTATGTGTTCGAATTTAGAATCCTTTACTGACAGAATGTGTGTTTATTCTGTTTTTGCAAGTTTTTTTAAAATGCCAGTACTGAAATAATGTGATCATTAGGAATTTTGGTGAGCATTAATTTCAACGAAAGTAGATAGGGATCCTATCATCATTTTTGCTGAAAGACGTCCACTGCTGGATATAGGCCTGCCCCTTCCCCTCAAGCCGGAAGGTTTGCCATAATCACCACGCTTGGCAGGCGGATTGGCGATCGCAGTATAGTAGTAAAATGCATACAGAACGCTCCTGCTCTGCCGATTCTCTAGTAAGTAGATATCCCTGGGTATCCCATAGCTTAACTATTAATTGCCAAACTAATTGTACACTTGGGTCAATTTCTAAATTCAGCGATCTATCAAAATGTACACTTAGACCATTTCGTACCAGCTATAACTTCTTTGAAATATTCAAATGTTTGATTAATAAATAAGTCGATACTATCAATTTTGCTCACAGAAATAATAACTATGTGCTGTGCTATCTAATTATAGCTATAACGTATATGTACCCTCATTCTAGATAATGGTATCAAATGAGCATGTAATTTTAAAGGTAAAAACGTTCACACCAATTTTCTTCCACAACAATAGCACTCAATTGCGCATTAGTTTGCATGGAAGTTGTACAAATAAAGCATTAGACTCATTCGCTCAGCGAGTGGGCCGGAAGTGGCCGGCCGGAAGCGTGCCTCTGCCGGAAGTACACCTCATTTCCTGTTACTGTAACAGCTCGTTGAGCGCAAATGATGGAGATGCAAGCTTTTTCTTATTCCTCAGACAAAGGATTTCTGGGAAATACAGTATATTACTCACTTTCCTTTATGCACATGATACTTCTGATTACCGTTTGAAATTAACGTAGCGTGGGACCCTCAGAGAGACCGACGATCTCAGGCAGGCGGCTGGTATAACTGCATGCGGAAGATGGAGTTCGAAACTTGGTGAATCTGTATGTCCAGCACCATGGATTCTGCTAGGCCAAGTTGCTGAAGGATCAACTGAACGGTTCTATTACAAAAATTGGTCCTGCCGTTCGGATATTAGCAAAACAATAAAAAAGAAATGTTTTTGTGTTTAAGTACCGCTATTATTTTGACATTACAAATAGACACTAGATTTATTTTTCATTGTACACCATACATGTATGTAGATACGTACAGATTTTTCTATTAATTTCTCCATGAGACATCGCAAACAAAACGCCAATGATTATGACGAAGCAGTTAGAAATCTGCGGTAGATGAGATTGTCCAATGTTGTGTCACCGGGTCGGACTTTGAATGTCTCGTGGACGTAGGTACTACATTCTACGTGGGTAGTGTGACGAGTGATGTTCATTATAATTTGGATACTAACATTAGTTGTAAGTTTCCATTTACTAGCACTACTATATTGATACTTTTTTTTTTGAGTCGGAAAACATCAAATTACTTCTCCCGTTCTATCATGTCACACTTTTACTAACTAAAACCCACCCGTGTTCTTTCAGTTGCCCGTGCCAGGGCTACGGTAACTATTTCGAACGAATCCGCGACCCTGCACCCTAATTGCGAAACGCACAATTTATCAGAATCTGAATGGGATTGAAGATTATTTCTAAACCATTGCGTCATTTGTTCGAATAAATTGTGGCTCAGCAACGTAAATAACGCAATGAATGTTGTTTAACTATGAATATTAAACCAATTCCTACCGATAAAAAGTTCCGCAATTACCTCTCAATATACCTAATTGATACTCTATGGTCTGAAAAAAAAAGGTTTATTGTAATTATTTATAAGCTTCTATTGTTCAAAGGCGAATACATAAAGGCACAGTAAGTAATAGTTCTGTGCTCAATCGATCGTAAACATTTAAAAACTTGAAAGAAACTCACAGTCTTCGAAATAGAGTTGCACCAATAAGTTAGTCGAGGGAGCACCTCTAGCCTTTACTAACTGTAACAACTTGTACTAGTTTACTGGTGTAAGAATCGATATCGAACTACAAGCAATATTTTCAATTCCCTCTGGGATACAGTTCAAGAATAGAATACTGAGAATAGAAAATAATATTTATTGGTTTTCTGTTATGTTGAATTGTTTACCTGAAGGGCTTTCATGTAGAGCTTCTCATGAATTGAATTGTGATATAGAGAGGCAGAGATGAAATAATTCAACGCTGGGGGCGTTGAATTATTTCATCGGTTATTGGAAAGATATTGGCTGTTCCATACATTTAGACCACGTAATTATTCCGTATCTTATATCTCGAGCAATTCTTGTATATAATCTGAATCTCGGAAACGGCTCCAACGATTTTCATGAAATTTTGTATACAGGAGGTTTCGGGGGCGATAATCAACTTAAACATAAACTTATGTTTTTTTTTATTGGAAGAAAAATAACAAATTGTAAGTTGTATTTATTATAAATATAATTTCTAAAAAACACAATTAACCAAAAAAAAAATTTTCGAGCAAAGCTCGGTCATCTACGTACTTTTTATAAACCGACAGACTTTTTTAGGTAGCCGACAAAAAATACCGGTCATCTCAGTATGATATACTGAATTCACCCCATCAGTCTGTGGAGAGTTATCCCTTACACCCTATATATCTTAGACAATTATCCTTATTGCCTCGTTGGTCTAGTGGTAGCAAGCGCTACTGCTGAACTTGAGGTCCTGGGTTCGATTCCCAGGTCGGGCAAAGTGTTATTGGGTTTTTCCATCTGGAATTTCTCAGTAGCAGCCCGGAGTCTGGAATTGTGCCCGGTTGATGGCAACAGGCTCGCCCCCTATTACATGGGACTTAAACATAACAGGCGAAATGTGGGTGTACTATAGGTACACCTCTGCCCAACCCTTCGGGGAAACAAGGCGTGATGTTATGTGTGTGTAATTATACCCAAATGACTGCAATCGGCATTCATTAAACAGCGATCAATAACATTCTTAACAAAATTGCTATGATAATGATTCCACCTCACACCCACACACCGACACTGTCATAAATTGGAATACGTGTATATTGTCAGTGTCCGACACGTACCGGTACAACAGATATCGCATTACCGTAACAAATGACTATATACTCGCACACACAGCGCTGAATAAACACTCAAATTCAATAGCCTGCAGTCAATTTCACACTGTTTATAACCAACTTATCCACAACTTAAAAAAACCCATCATGAACTTTATTCCATTGACATAAGAGTCGGTTATGTGCAAAGGTGTAGTAGGTTTACAGTATCCCGCGATATTTTATCTTGAAGTTTACGATTGGATATAGTGTTACGGAAAAAGAAGGAAAGAAGGCTGTTTTGTGTTGTGGTGTAAACTACGGGCGAAATGAACTGGTAAATTTATGGGTGAGTCATTTATTGAGCCGTAAAGTAAAACTACTATATCGGTAGTACAGTCATCAGTACTTACGTAGTCGCTTGCTAGTCTACTTGCAATAGGTGCCCTTTTGCTATACGAGTAAGTATGATCAACATATAACTAAACAATCTACTTAGCTTTTTCCCAAATATGTTGGGTTCGGCTTCCGGTCCAACCGGATGCAGCTGAGTACCAGTACTTAACATGAAGCGAATACCTATCTGGACATCTACAATCCAGGTACTGGGTAATTAGAACCTTTGATAGGGCTAATTTGTCAGATTTTCCGGCTTCTGACGATTCGTAACATAAAACTGTCAAAGATACACGTATGGCAGCTGGAACCAACAGCTTAACTTGCTTTCCATGGCATGAAGGGGTCTTGGTATGTAAAAATGTTCATCCATCCACGGGTGTTAAACTTAGCTTATTAAATCGACTAAATGATCGGCTGCAACATAACACTTTGGAAAGAGTTAGACAGAAATACTGTATTGTACTGTTTTCGTTTAATAAATGCACCCAATTGATTGATTGAGCAGCAGGACATAGGACAGTTGATAACAATTTCATTGTTACCATTAGGTACGAGTGTTAGTGTGTGTGTGTTGAGTGTAAGTTTGTAAGCCGTTAAAAAAAGTTAAATTAGCTTGTCTATTTTGTATAGAAAGATGAAATTAATAGTAGTATTTTATTAAATTAAATGCTCGCTTTTACCATCTCGCCGAGCACCAATTATTTGCCAAGTTGGCGAAATTTGGCTAAATTCCGGAGCAAGCAGCCACACCCGCTATCCGCCTACAACTTGGCCCACACCTCATGATTGTTGTCGCAAATCGCTCGGCGTGCTCACAAAATTAAAAATAATCCGCGCGACATCGAATGGACTACAGCCCACAATATTAGAGAACTTTATCAGCCGTGTTATTGGCTTGTTGTGTATTCAGCATGCGACGGGTTGAGGTGCGAGGTCTGATATCAAAGGGAATTTAGGTAAATATCAGATATACCTGTACCCGTCCTAATAGGTAAGTATTTTTTTTACTATACGGGAAACTTACAGCCATCATAAACAGCGTCATCCTTATAAAGAAACCTATATTGTTCCCACTGCTGGGACATAGTCCTACTCTCAGTGAAAGAGAGTGGGTCGTAATCCACCAAGCGGGCCCAGTTCGGTTTGATAGATGTCACATGTCTTCGAATTTTTGGTCGGTAACATGCCGGTTTCCTTCACCGTTTTGAGAGCAGTGGTGATTAAATTATTTACACAAAGTAAATCACCTGCATGGCTTCGAACCCACGACCTACAACTCGTAAGTCGGTGACAATAGCACTGGGCCACCACTGCTGTACTAGGCCACCACGACTGCAGAACAGTGTTTTTAAACAATATAAAATTGAAGGCCATTTTTAGGGTTCCGTTGCCAAATGGCAAAAAACGGAACCCTTATAGATTCGTCATGTCTGTCTGTCTGTCTGTCTGTCTGTCCGTCCGTATGTCACAGCCATTTTATTCCGAAACTATAAGAGCTATGCTGTTGAAACTTGGTAAGTAGGTGTATTCTGTGAACCGCATTAAGATTTTCACAATAAATTTTGGGGTTCCCCATACATAGAACTGAAACTCAAAAATGTTTTTTTTCATCAAACCCATACGTGTGGGGTATCTATGAATAGGTCTTCAAAAATGGTAATGAGGTTTCTAATATCATTTTTGTCTAAACTGAATAGTTTGCGCGAGAGACACTTCCAAAGTGGTAAAATGTGTGTCCCCCCCCCGTAACTTCTAAAATAAGAGAATGAAAAAACTAAAAAAAATATATGATGTACATTACTATGTAAACTACCAACGAAAATTGGTTTGAACGAGATCGAGTGAGTAGTTTTTTTTTAAAACGTCATAAATCGTAAACCGCAATTTACCTTACATTCAATCAACTGAAATATAAAAATTAAAAAATATATATATTTTTTAACCGAAAATACCTACAGGTTTGTACGGAACCCTCGGTGCGCGAGTCCGACTCGCACTTGGCCGGTTTTTAGTTTTATTCAAAACGTGCCAGTTGCCTTTATACGTATTTCTGGAATTGTCGATTCGCCCACACAAATAAAATAACTTCGTGCGAGTACCTGATTTGGGCGGGTCGACTAATAAGCCAAATTATGCCTACCTTACTCATTTATTTCTTCCATAAATAAGCACAATCTTTTACTCGTGCCTGCATAAGCTACGTACGAGCTGAGATGAGCTAATTGGATGATTGATTGCCAGCAACAGAATCTCCTTTTACGAATGGATATCCGAATTCAGGCCCCGAAATTTTAAGGCCTGTTTAACTGTACACTCTATTCCTGTGTACACAGTATAACAGTTACTGGTTGACAAAGTACATTGAGCGAATAAAGATAGCGACGTACTTTATACGTCCACTCTGCCGTAGTGCGCTATTCCGACCTATTGAGCGCTAATAAGTAGCACGACACTGGATAGACTTTACACAACGACTCCTGTTTATCTTTCCTTTCAAACTTTATCCACCACCATTTCAGCCGAAAGACGTCCACTGCCGGACATAAGCCTTCCCCGAGGAGGTGTTTGCCATAATCGCCACGCTTGGCAGTCGGATTGGCGATCGTGATCTGGTATCAAAATGCATAGAGAACGCTTCTGCTTTTTTCTTGTAAGTCCCATAATCGCCTTTTACGTTACCCACAGGAAGAAATGGGATGATGCTTTTCTTTTAGTCCGGAACCAAATAAACTGTATGCCTACACGAATTTCCCCATACACAATATTATTATTAAAACCTGTAATATCCTGATGCAGGACAAGGCGTCCCTAATTTCTTTCCCTTTTCTCTGTTTAAAGCTGCTAAGAACCAGTTCTTGTCGAAGGAGTCAGGTCCTTCCTCCATCTCTATCATACACATGTATCTGTATTTATTACGATAAAAACATTCAGCAGAAGAAAAGCAACCATTTGCTATGCTATCTAAAGAGCGTGGTACAACTGTACAAGTAACGAAACTACGATTGACGGTATCAAGCGTTCTTCCAGTCCAACCAGCTGCGCTACCGACATACTGATTGAATCTTTTTAACAGAAAATAAGAACCAGACTTGACATCCATAATTGTCAAGTTTAACACATGCGGCAATCTCAACATGTTTTTCTTAAGGAACAGCGAAACCAAGCACCTAAAACAACTGCAACCTTTACTTTGTGTCGAGGTAAATTTTATGAGGCTGCAACAATAACCACGCGTGTGGAAACGATCTCCTGCTCCATGCCATACAACACAACATTATAGAGCTACACAGCCATCACTTTATATACTAACTACATCACTAAACCCAATGGGGCAGCCCTAGTGCAACGTTTTACTTATAAAGTGAGACTCGACACATTTTCTGATACTTGGCAATACTAAATGTTTATTGATATGAATTTATAGAAAACGTGTAGGTAGTGGAATGGTGGGATTTCCAAACATGGTGCAATATAATTCTGGCAAACGTTTTTGAATGAGAGAAAAGCTTTTAAGGCTGGGACACGGGCTGGGTTTAGTAATGGTGGCTTTCGATTCAGAATTCTCTTTTGGGCTATGTTTAATTTTTGTCTTTGCATATTTTTTTTCCACGACGAGAATTAGGCTGTACCAGACGTACCAGACGCAATTTTTGATGGTCACTCGTAATGCACCTCGATACAATCAAAATTTATGTTTGCCTAGTTTCACGGGAGCCTTTATTTTTATTCCAGGTCCACAAACATCTCCTGTTATGATTACTTAAAGCTTTTACTCAGAGCAGACAAATTGCCAGCGGCAATATTTTTCCCCAAAAATGTCGTCATCCAAGCTTCGTTTTATTCCAATTAAAATATATGGAGGTACTTGTCGCCGCGCAATGGAGTACAAATTAAATAAATGTGGAGTACTAACGTTTCGGCGAATTGGATGGGGCAGGCGATGCAACTTGACGCCTAAGTGCCGCGCGGGTCCGTTGACACGAAACACGGGAACCAGAATTGACGGATGACGGAAGATGGTAATTAATGGGGAAGGTAATTTGAGAGGGGAGGGATATTGGGAAGTGCTCTTAGTGATATTGGTTTGATACTGATTAGTTGGTAAAATGTTGTTGGTATGGTTCGTGTGGTATTTAACGATTAATTTCTGAAAAGCAAAAACGGTTACCATACGTTCCAACCTCTATATTATTTAATAACTGTGGTGCTTATAGGTTATATACGAGTTTACCTTCAAGTAAATATCTATTATACGTTAGACTAAGGATATATTAAGCAATTGACGATCTCAAGGCAAGAATTCGTAATAAAGCACTCTGCTTTAATGAAACATTTTCCTCAAATTCACTCTAACACATTTGCTCTTTGACTTATTGAAATCTATTCAGAGCGAAAAAATATCGAAATTGAGGAAAATGTGTAAGCAAAATTTCAAGCCGCATTCCCAACATTACGTTTTGTATTCCATTGGCGGTACAGTACACAATAGAGCATGACAAATCAGCTCGTACAAAGCCGTGCCGCGCTACAATGGACCCGGACCCAAATCACGGACCCACTTAAGGCGTTTGACTGATTGTTTCATTTATCCTGAACGAAGCAAGTAACGAAAAATGAAAATGACAATGTAATGAAATAAGGTTTTACTGAAAGAGAGAGGTGGTATAAACAGAAGCACATGAACGGAGAGGTTGGGCACTTAAGATTTATTGTTATCCTGGATAAATCGTTGGTAGATCCTAATAATAACTGTTGAATTCCTTTTTACCTATATCTATTAAACAAATCTGATGGGGGCCTTGTGGTATTAGCTCCGACTTATGAGTTGGTCCTGAATTCGAACCGAGACAGGCGCTTAACTTTGTGTAAATAATTTCATCATCACACTGCTCTCAAAACGGTGAAGGAAAACATCGTGAAGAAATCGGCATAAGACGTAGAACCAAAAATAATATTGAAGACCTGTGACAGCTACCAACTGAGACTGGGACCGCGTGAGTGATTGTAGCCCACTCCCTCTCGACGGGAGGAGCCCTATATCCCAGCAGTGGCAATATTATAGGCTGATTAGACCTATAATACCACAAGAGTTTTGTAATATGCCAAAATGACTCTTGTCTAAAGACAAACTACTGTTATGTTTAAAAAAAATAGTCCTACTCGTAAATATACTTGACAAAAAAGTGTAACAGCAATAAAAGGTTCTGTGAAGTTGTATCGCTTTTTATCGCTAAACTTTGAACATATTTCTACTGTTTTACTGTTGTCTTATTTTCCGAATGGGAGGCCGGGGAGTAGGGGAGGCAAGTTCTTTGATTTGCTTAGGATTTTATTTAGGTGTGTAGACAATACACACCTAAATATATTGTAGTAACGTATGCTAAGGGTTTTGAAAAAAATATTAATAAAAAAAACCGGGCAAGTGCGAGTCGGACTCGCGCACCGAGGGTTCCGTACAAACCTGTAGGTATTTTCGGTTTAAAAATATATATATTTTTTAATTTTTATATTTCAGTTGATTGAATGTAAGGTAAATTGCGGTTTACGATTTATGACGTTTTAAAAAAAAACTACTCACTCGATCTCGTTCAAACCAATTTTCGTTGGTAGTTTACATGGTAATGTACATCATATATTTTTTTTAGTTTTGTCATTCTCTTATTTTAGAAGTTACGGGGGGGGGGGGACACACATTTTACCACTTTGGAAGTGTCTCTCGCGCAAACTATTCAGTTTAGAAAAAAATGATAATAGAAACCTCATTACCATTTTTGAAGACCTATTCATAGATACCCCACACGTATGGGTTTGATGAAAAAAAACATTTTTGAGTTTCAGTTCTATGTATGGGGAACCCCAAAATTTATTGTTTTTTTTCTATTTTAGTGTAAAAATCTTAATGCGGTTCACAGAATACATCTACTTACCAAGTTTCAACAGCATAGCTCTTATAATTTCGGAAAAAAGTGGCTGTGACATACGGACGGACAGACAGACAGACAGACAGACAGACAGACATGACGAATCTATAAGGGTTCCGTTTTTTGCCATTTGGCAACGGAACCCTAATAACCGTATTCTTAGTTTAAGATAATTTAATGGTGGAAGAGCTGAAGATGCAAGATTGTTTTAAGTATTATCTCTAGCGCTGATCAGACAGAGAAGTCAATTATATTTTCATTCTAATATTATCTACAGACAAGATTTCTCTAAGACAACAATACATTACAGTCCCAGAACAAAAGATGTTTCCACATGAACCCATAAATGTCCAAAAGGCATTAGGACATTATCGAGCCCAACTTATCTTGGCACGTCACAATTCGCGATGGCGCCAATACCGTATCCCACGCAACGCAAGTAAAAAATTCTTTGACAAGCTTTCGATAAGAGTGAAGTGTCACCCTGCGATCCGATGCTCCGCGACGATTGATAGCGTGTTCGTAGAATAACGGTTGTTGCAGGTGGTGACTGCATTGATAATATAGATTCTGATGTCAGGAACCATTTTAATGATTTCAGAGACTATGAGGATGCATCTTCAGAATACCGCATGCAGGTTTAATTTGAAAAGACGGTTTTCATAAAATTCTAAAACAAAATGAGCCTGCAAGCAATTTCTACCTACACTTACGTCTGTCATATCTCCTAGTTTAGTCAAATATTCAATACATTTTGAAAGAAGGTGAAGCAGGTGAGGGATATAAATTTCTTGGCAATAAAAATGTCTATACGTAATGGCCTACAGAAGACATTCAACAAAAATTATGAACTTCTTACAAAACTCTCGTTCCCAGACAGAATTTCAAGTAAAAATATAAATTCTTCGATAGCAATGATGTAGTGTTCTCGAGTATCAAATTATGACGTCTGGGCACATTTCACAAGCTCCCATGTACCCTCCTCACAGATAAGGTTTCCTTGAACAACGGATGTCGGAGTAGTTCGCCTGCATTATATTATTATGAGTTGGAATGGAATCAGAGTTATTGGCCAAACGTTTCCTATGGAAATTGATGTAATGTAATATTTTTCTTCGGTTAGAGTTTGGGCATGGTGCTATGAATCGCTGAGTTTATGAGTCTGTTTGTGTGAAGGAATAATAATTATTAATTTTATTACAAAAGCTTATATTATTGTATCCCTATTACCATTAATAAACTATGGTTCCATGTAGATGTCAGATAGACATCTTTTCTCAGCAGAACTTTCTTCGCACCTGTAATAATAAACTGAATTATTTACAAAATTGCGATTGTTGGAAAATAGCGTTTAAAGTTTTGCAAATACGATGCAGTCTAAAACAAATTTTGTAATTATTTCAGTTTATTATTAAAGGTGCGAAAGTCTCGTCAATATTCTTTTATTTCTTTCTTTGGCCTGCATGCCTACCTGAAGTAACCCAGGAGTTCACGAGAATCGATAGCACTGATGTGTTCTATGTCCCATGTCACCTCATGTCTGGGGAATGTTTTGCACAGTCTCATCTTCTTAGATAACAGTTCGTGGTACAGCGGATGTCGCAGCTAGTTTCAAATGCCTGCTGCATTATGCACGGAATTTGAGGATTATTGGCTTGTAACGTGATAATACCCAGATATGAGACGAGTCATGGCAATGTCGGGTTCCTAAAGTACTTTTACAGTAGAACTTAGCAATAACCTATAAAAATTATATTGTTATCTTTACATAGTATAAAACGAAGTCGTTTCCAGCGTCCGTCTGTCCGCTTAGATTTTTTAATCTACGGCTACGCAATGGATTTTAATGCGGTTTCCATAAATAGACAGAGTGATTGAAGAGGAAGGTTGATATGTATTATACTCGGGTAAAGACCCTGGCAAAAGCTAGTGTTGGAATATGTGGTAAATATAGTGGATCCAGGAAAAACACCATTATGGACAACGATGACTAAAGGATGTGTTACTTCAAAGATTTCAGGATCATAGACGTCAGTGGTGTTCTAACACCTTTGTTATTCTTATCTATGATTAGACTTAGATCTGTGTTCTGGCGTTGCTTAAAACACAGACGAGTGACAAAGCTTTTGGTCAACGTGGTAATTCCTTAAGCTAAAGCATTTCACAGTAATAACATTAATTTCTATAATGTTGGTTAGGTAAGTAGGTACTATGCCACTTCAAAATCTGCTAGCTATAAGTAAAACAAGTCTTAGGACATAAAATGTAAATACACATAAAATTAACATCTTTATCATTCAACAGCTCACGAATCAATTGGTACAAATTCTGTTGAAAAAAGGAAAATAAAAAAGCTGGTTGGGCGACATTTGCGCGCCATGTTGGCGACGTCAAGTGCGTGCGCGCAGGTAGCAGACACTCTCAGTGGAGACGCTAGTGTTGGGCATGGGTAAACAGTTTTATCGATTATATTTTTAGGTGTTTTTAGTTGGTGATTTCGAGGTCTAAAACGATTGAGAAGCGGCTGAGTATTGGAATACCCTGACGTTAAAAAAAGAGTCTTTATTAAATTAAGGACGGGACGGGGTAAGTTTTCATTAAAATCCAGTGATGATCATTAATATAATATATATTATTATCTGTGGAATCCGGCTGACTTTGTAAATTAAATAAATTTTAAGTGTTAAAATGTTAATTTAAACGTTGTAGGTACTTCTAGTTTAGAAAGCTCAGTCCCAATAATTCATAATAATCAAAAGTAGCCTATAATATTCCCACTGCTGGGACATAGTTCTCCTCTCTGTGAGAGGAAGTGCACTGTAATCTACCAAGCGGGTCCAGTGCGAGATGTCACATGTCTTAAAATATTTGGTTTTAGGACATGCCGATTTCCTCATAAAACTTTCCTTCACCGTTTTGAGAGGTGATGAAATAATTTACACAAAGTAAGCGCATGCTTTTTTTTTTTCTGGATGGGATATCATCAAATGACTTCTCCCGCTCTGGGCGGAGCGGGAGAAGTGTCAGACTCGGGCGTGTCAGACTTTTACTGACTAAAACCCACCCGTGTTCTATCAGTTGCCCATGTGCCAGGGTCACGGTATCTCTTTCGAACAATCACGCGACCCCGGCAGGCATCGGTCCTAGTAGACCCCTACACTGCTGCTGACATCTCTTTGAGGCGCGCGTGGAACACTACGCGCCGTCGACCCGAGCTTGCTCCTTACCGGGTGGCGAGCTACCCATTGCTTGCGTAAGCGCATGTCTTGTTCAAACCTACATAGAACTCATAAGCCGTTACGACTGGCTCTAATTTATTAATCTCTAAGTCACTGAGATACCACATTTGGTATGTCTATACCAAATGTGGTATCTCAGGGACTTTTATACGACAATGGTTTTTAATTGTGTCTGTAATTACGGCATTCAACAGGTTAATTCACCAACCACAACAACATATGGACTATTCATGTCTGAAATAAAGTATTTTTATTTATTTATTTTATTAATTGGAATAAAGTAAATAAATCGACATAGCCACCAACTTCCATCACTACAGCCGTAGTTTTTACGCGTCATATATCAAACACTTGAGATCTTTATCTGAGTGAAGCATTACTGGTCCACTCGAGCGACCCACGCAGCGCCCTGCCACAGGCTGCGGACACAAAAAATAGCCCGATAACGCTGATTGAGCTAACGTTTTAGCGACACCACTGATGGGAAGTCTCGCTTTGTGTCTCCATCAGGATATGCGTCAGGTTGCAAAAATTTTTTTACCGCTTGTGCAAATTAAAACATATGGTAAATATGACAAAATATTATAAGCTTTAAAGATTTTGCCCGCGACTTTGCTCACGTGAAGGGCTAAAATAATCGAAAATGGGACGAAAATTAACCGAGATAAAAAGTGTCCTATGTCCTAATCCTAACCCAGGTAATGGTCTGGTCAAGTGTCTAATTTAATTCAAATCCTTTCATTATATCGTGAAAGCAAAACAAACAAACTCACTTTCGCATTTACAATATTAGTTAGTTTGTTTGGTAAGTGCCTTCGCTGTGAGACGATCTTTTTTTCATTACGTCAAGAGTAATGAAATGATTTTATATGCAGAATAAAATTATTTCATTTCAGTACGGACAACAACGCATAATATGAGGACAGCATAATCCCAATAATATAATATTGCCAATATTGTGATTGTTTTCCAGTATAGGCTTACGGAAGTTCATTGGAATTCCTTATGAAGGTTATTTTTACCGGCAAAGCCAAAAGGA
Organism: Aporophyla lueneburgensis; assembly: GCA_932294355.1. Classification (NCBI taxonomy): domain Eukaryota; kingdom Metazoa; phylum Arthropoda; class Insecta; order Lepidoptera; family Noctuidae; genus Aporophyla; species Aporophyla lueneburgensis. The sequence goes on from OW028753.1 coordinate 29,405,059, forward strand.
AGCGATATGGTTCTAGCAGTCTGTGTGTGTATTTACGTGTGTTCCACACTGGCGCCTAAAACTACTGAACTCAATTTGATACAGAAATCGAGAAAAACCTGGGTATAAAGTGGTCTTGACCATTTTGCCATTTATATAGGTGATCCTAGCACCTACATAAAACACAGGCTTTATCATTACCTTGTACCTGTAAATTGATTTCTGTCTGAAATATTTTCTGTTTCGTACTTTTTTTGATCACTTCTATGTTTCCGTAGTCGGGTTACCGCCTACCCGCCTGCCAAGCGTGGCGACTATGGCAAATTCCAAATTGGGGGAGGCCTATGTCCAGCAGTGGATATCTTTCAGCTTCAATTATGGGTCGGGTTACAGTTTAATTTGTTTTTTTTTTTTGTATTCGTTTCCTTTACACTGATTATGAATCATGATCATAATTATCATTTCACGCGCCATTTGAACAGGAAATTATATGGAGTATATCCGTTTTACCCACTCTGTTTGTCCTGGGCATGGTTGGCTATAATCAGCTGTATGTCCGACGGGAGTTTGTTGGTCGCCTACTTGGTGAAGGTGCTTCGTGAAGTGGAGAGCCACCCGGGAGTATTGCAGCGTTTGAGTCTGTGTGTGCCGGACCGCTACGTGTGGAGGCGGCGCAGCCCGCCACTGCTACTGGCACCTATAGCCAGAACTAACCTGCTTGCCAAGGCACCCCTAACCAGAGCTATCCGTACCATCAACGACCTTCAAACTCAGATTGATGTGTTTACATGTTGTTTTAGAATTCGCAAGGGTATTTCTTATTGTTTATATTATGCTACAAGCAAAATAATACTTAATTTTAACCTTTTTGTTTGGACCATGTTTTTTGTTAGTAATAAATTTTAATAATGAGGTTAGTTTTGTAATTTAGTTTATTAGTTTAAGTTCTTAGCTGTCGCATTAGGGTAAACCCTGTAATGATAGTTTAAGTTGTTATAAACAAATAAATTTCAGCCATAAGACGTCTGTTACTGGACAACTCAGCCTATCGCAATCTACTGCTGGATACAGACCTCTCCCATGCTGCACCACAACATCCTGTCCTCCGCCTTCCGCATCCAGTCTGTCCCAGCCACCTTTTTGAGGTCGTCGGTCCATCAATTTGGGGTGCTTTGCCAAATCGCCACGCGTGGCAGGTGGGTTAGCGATCGCAGTATGGTGGTAAAATGCATAGAGAACGCTGCTGCCCATTCTCTAGTAAGTCACTTAGTCGCCGTTTACGAAACCCACGGGAAGAAATGGGATGATGCTATTCTTTACACCCGACACCATACGGACATGAATAACGGAGAATATCAACGGTTGACAGTAATGGTTATCATGATGCATACTAGGACGGGCGTCGGAAAACACTGAAAGTATACCTACTATTTTTTATTTCTTTAGGTAACTAACAGCGATACATAAAAATATTTTACAAAATATGCATGCTATTTGTATAATTAAGATAAGATTTCTTTATTTGTTTAAACATTGTATACATACAAGTGCATGCAAGATATTATATTATTTCAGTCCAGTCATGTTTAGCCGTAAGAATCGGCGTACAAATATTTTCATGCATAAAAAGAATTTAAGACATAGAAGAATTAGCAATAAGTAAAATAAAAAAATTACATATACTACACTTACAAAATTTATAAATTAGAAATTATTTTTATTTTAAAATGTCAAAAATTACATATATAAATACATTTATTCGTGGTGTCAGGAAATAGATAAAATTATCAATCAAAAGTTTTGTCGGCTAGAAACTCGGAGACACTATAATAAGCTTTTTGCAAGAGAAAACATTTTAATTGGCGCTTGAATGCCCTACTATTCAGCTCTTTCCAATCTGTTAAATCTGTTAAAAATAGTAGGCGCCATTCAGACGTTACTTTTGCGCATGAGTGCCGTTTTTGCTGGATATACTCTAACAATGGTCATATCCCGTTTGTTACGCGGTACAGTTTCCTGTAGACGCGGAAATAAATTAGGGTTTGTTTTAACAAACATTGCGGTTTCCAGGATATACTCGTACATACAAGCAAGAGTTAAAATATTGTACCTTTTAAAATATGGTTTACATGTATCGATAATTTTTAGGCTAAACATAGATCTGATGCATCTCTTTTGGGATTTAAATGCCGTGTTAGCGTCAGTCGAATTTCCCCAAAATATGATGCCGTATTTAAGGTGAGTCGCAACTAAGCCGTGATAGGCCGCAATCAATGTATCTACATTCACAACTGCAGCTAGAGAGTGCAATGCAAATGCAGAACTACAGATTTTTTTGCCAAGGTTCTCAATTTGTGGTTTCCAGTCAAGTCTTTCGTCAACTATTAGTCCAAGGAATTTCGTAGTATTTACGATTTCAACAATTTTATTATCTACATTTATTTTTAAATTTTCTATAGTCAATCGCTGTTTAAAATGTATGATTTTAGTTTTATCTAAATTAATCTTTAAATCATTATTGTTTAACCATTCTATTATATAATGGATGTCAAGGTATTGTATATGTCAAGTTTATATTGGTTCATGTCATTGCTCTTATTTGAAATTGTCACCGTGCTATCATCTGCAAATAGAGTCATAGGGTGTGGAATTGATTAAACGAGTGACTCACAAGTTTTAGAACCCTCTACCGCAGTGTCCAAACGGAAATGCCTTCGGATCTAAACATGAGATAGGTGGTCGGTTCTCTTGTCTATTGGACAGTGCTGGCTCTGTGTCTCGGTAGTCGATACTAATCCCGCATTATCTGTTATACTGGTTATGTACTGTTATGTTATATAAGATTATGGTTTCAAAGACGCAGTGTGCGCCGAGGTCACGTTACATGCGCGAGCGATGCTGGCCCACATCCGTAGTCCGGTTGTGTATTTTTGTTTTAACCAAGAATCAGTAGTTGGATTTACTGGTGACTTATTGAGTAAAATTAGGGCCGCCGACCGATCGGCTCGAAGGACCGATGGCCGATGGAGCAGAAGAGTCTTGGAGTGGAGACCGCGTATCGGCAAGCGTAGTGTGGGATGCCCCCCAGCTAAATGAACCGACGACCTCAAAAAGATGGATTAACTACTAAGACTAACGACTAAGAGATTTACTAGAGAATATATAGGCTGCAGCGTTCTCTATGTATTTTACCACCATACTGCAATCGCCAACGCGTCTGCCAAGCGTGGTCATTATGGCAAACCTCCCAAATTGGGGGAGGGCTATGTCCAGCAGTGGACATAAATCTTTCGGCTGAGGTGGACATTAGGACCAAGGCAAGTTATATTAAGGACAGAGGCCAGTCAGTACCGTGTGAGCTAAATAGATATTATATAGCTTCAACGTTGTTACATTTTAACAAAATATCCTGAACCTGAGCTTATTGATGTTTATTTAATAAGGGCATTATCCTGAGCAGATAAGACTCGGAAGTGAAAGAATGAGTCGTAATTGTGAGCCTATAAAAATGATTCAAACTCACAAAACGTGATGTACCTTTAAGAATGTCATTACAAGCGAATAAAAGACAGGATGGCTATTATGACGGAGCCCTCTTTATTACGCAACGAAGTAAAATAGCCCAGCGAGTAATAAAAAGTCGCTGCCAATTAAATTCCTCCGTATATTGTACCGTTGTAGCTAATAAAATAAAAATGAGTTTCATTTGTTTTCATACAAAAGCAGTTTTATGAAATAAACTTTATGGAAGGACGGATTACTACTGTGTACATAAGTAATATTCAGTGGTCAGTAGGTATGGCAGATTATAAATCCATTAACGAAAATATGCGTATATTGCATTCCACTTTTTGTTTGATGTTTTCCTTACGCATTAAAAACAGCAGATATCTTTTCAAAGCAATGTTGTGAATTAAAAAAAAAAATACATATTGATAATACAAGCTAATAAATGGATTTCCAATTTTTACCGACTCATAAAAAAGCTGTAAAACCGCAATTTATGTCTTAGATAAAAAAATTATCTATTGAAAAATCAGGCCAAAGTTAAGTATTAACTAGGTAACTTATTTCCTATGTATCGGGTACTGGGCTATGAATACAGGCCCTACACGTGGTTTCGCTCACCGCTCGGCGCGGGCGCAGGAGGTATTACGATGATTTAACACTGTAACATTGCACCCACTACATCTACTGCGGATCAGCTGAAGTGCAGCTTATGTAAACGATGTATGTACTCTTAATATGCACAGTTAATTATAATCATAAATTGGTGTAAATATTTGCATGCTGAATAGCAAAATATGGCTGATCTTTGTACTGTACTAACATCTATTGATCTATCATCTACCCATATTTGCAATAGTAAAATTATTCTATTCTATTATGATTCCAAATGCAGTTTGAAAATGAGACACTCATCTAAATCGGGGTTCTGTACCTACGTGTGTACGGATGCGGGGCGACTCAGTGGTGGACATTTCGTTCGCCAGCCCCGCTCTGTCACCGCAGGTTATTGATTGGCGCGTCATGGAGGGGGTGGAGACGTATTCCGACCACCGGTACATCCGGTTTGACGTCTCCGCCCAGACCTCGAGCGCGCCGATCCGGCAGACCCCGAGTGGTCCGCGGTGGGCGCTGAAGAAGCTGGACCGAGAGCTTCTCCTGGAAGCCTCGATCGTGCAGGCCTGGGTGTCACCACCGGACAGGCCTGCTGACACCAACGACGAGGCCGAGTGGTTCCGGGAGGCCATGTCCGAGATCTGTGACGTGGCTATGCCCCGAGTTCAGCCAGGACGGGCTTGGCGCCAGGTGTACTGGTGGTCGCCGCAGCTGACAGCGTTGCGCGAAGCGTGCGTTGCGGCACGACGCCGGTACACCAGGCACCGCAGGCTCCGTATCCGCCCTCCGGATACGGAAGCCATTCAGGCGGAGCTATATGAGGGGTACAGAGCGGCGAAGACCGCCCTCCAAGAGGAGATCCTGCGGGCCAGAGGACTGGCCCGCAAGGAGTCGCTGGAGACTCTGAACAGGGACCCATGGGGACGGCCCTACAAGGCCGTCCGGGAGAAACTCCGCCCATGGGCTCCTCCGCTGACTCAGAGTCTCCGGCCCCAACTCGTGGAGGGCGTGGTGAGCGCTCTGTTCCCTTCTCGAGGGGAACATAGTCCCCCACCCATGGCTCCGCCTACTGCGGTGCCGGATGCGGACCACACCACTGACGACGACGACGGTGCTCCAGAAGTGACCGAGGTAGAGATGAGGGTGGCGGTACGAAGGCTTAATGCCAAGAATACCGCCCCGGGACCCGACGGCCTGCCTGGCAAAGCATGGGTCCTGGCCTCAGAGGCTCTCGGGCCTCGACTCAGGGGGCTCCTAAGCGCATGCTTGGAGAGGGGCCAGTTCCCACTTCGTTGGAAGACGGGGAAACTGGTCCTCATTAAGAAGCCTGGGCGCCCAGCGGACTCTCCGTCCGCTTACCGGCCCATCGTGCTGCTCGACGAGGTGGGCAAGCTCTTTGAAAGAGTGATTGCAGACCGCCTCGTCGGGTGGCTGGTGCGGGAGGGGCCGGACTTGTCGGACGGCCAGTACGGCTTCCGCAAGGGGCGCTCTACGGTGGACGCCATCATGCGCGTGCGAGCCCTCACGACGGGGGATGCAGTGGCCCGGGGTGGGGTCGTCTTGGCGGTGTCTCTAGACATCGCCAATGCCTTCAACACCCTGCCCTGGAGTTGCATTAGGGAGGCACTCCGGTATCACCGGATGCCGACCTACCTCTGTCGCGTGGTCGAGGCCTATCTGACGGATAGGGCCGTCATCTACCCCGGTCACGAGGGGGAATGGAACCGGCGAGAGATGTCGTGCGGTGTCCCACAGGGATCGGTCCTGGGGCCGCATCTGTGGGACATCGGTTACGACTGGGTGCTGCGCGCCGACCTCCCTAGCGGCGTCAGCGTAGTGTGCTACGCTGACGACACGCTGGTCCTTGCGCAGGGGAGGTCGCACGAGGCGGCCGCTGAACTGATGACACGCGGGGTTGCGACAATCGTCGATAGGATCCGGCAATTGGGCCTCGAGGTGGCATTGCACAAGTCCGAGGCCATGGGTTTTCATGGTCCTCGGAACGCGCCACCTGCGGGTTCCCAACTTACGGTAGGAGGGGTTCACATCGGCGTCGAGTCGACAATGAAGTACTTGGGACTTGTCCTCGACAGCCGGTGGAACTTCGTTGAGCATTTCCGACGTTTGGCTCCCAGACTGGAGCGAGCTGGGGCTGCATTAAAGCGGCTCCTGCCCAATCTGGGGGGTCCAAACGCCTCCTGCCGGAGGCTCTACACGGGGATCGCGCGGTCCATGGCCCTCTACGGGGCACCGGTGTGGGCGCCCTCACTGAGGCTGCGCCCAGCGCGCCGGTTGTTTGCGGCCCAGAGGGTCATGGCCATCCGGTTAATCCGGGGATACTGCACGGTCTCGTGCGAGGCGGCGAGCCTCCTTGCCGGAGTGCCGCCATGGGATCTGGAGGCAAAGGTCCTCGCGCACATGTGGGAGTGGCGCGAGGAGGCGAAACGCCGGGGCGAAACTCCGCTGCCGCGACAAATCGCAGCACGGCGGACAGAGCTCCGGTGTGATCTCATGGCGACATGGCGGGTACGATTGTCGCAACCCAGTGCTGGGCACGCCACAATTGCGGCGGTAAGTCCCCTCTTTGAGGAGTGGATAGAGAGGCGTCACGGCGTCCTCACCTTCCGCCTGACGCAGGTTCTCACCGGGCATGGGTGCTTCGGTGGGTTCCTGTTCAGGATAAAGCGGGAGGATACGTCCGGGTGTTTCCATTGCGAGGATCGTCTGGAGGACACGGTGGAGCATACGGTGGAGGTGTGCCCTGCCTGGGCGGAGCACCGCCGTGTCCTCGTGGGAGCGATCGGCGGCGGCGACCTCTCGCGTCCGGCCCTGGTACGAGCCATGGTACGGAGCGAGAGGGAATGGGAAGCCGTCACCTCCTTCTGCGAAGCAGTAATGCTCGCGAAGGAGGAGGCGGGGCGCGTGAGGGAGTGGCAGTCTCTGCGCCCTCACGTCCCTAGCCGCCGCAGGAGGAGACGCCCCGGGCGTCGGGAGTCGATAGCGGACTCCCGGCCACCGTAGGCGCGAGCTTGCGGGTGGCGAGCAATGGGTAGCTCGCCGCCCGGTTAGGACCAAGCTCGGGTCGACGGCGCGCAGTGTTCCACGCGCGCCTCAAAGAGATGTCAGCAGCAGTGTAGGGGTCTACTAGGACCGATGCCTGCCGGGGTCGCGTGATTGTTCGAAAGAGATACCGTGACCCTGGCACATGGGCAACTGATGGAACACGGGTGGGTTTTAGTCAGTAAAAGTCTGACACGCCCTCCCGCTCCGCCCAGAGCGGGAGAAGTCATTTGATGATTTCCCATCCTGAAAAAAAAAAAAAAAAAAAAAAAAAAGACACTCATCTATCCATTTCAGCATCTGTCTAGCCTATGTTGGTCGGCTTTCAGTCTCACTGGATGCAAATCAATACCAGTAAATTCTTCATGGAGCTATTGCCTATCTGAATTCTACAACACAGTTACTGGGCAATGCGATACCCATTCTGGACGTCAAAATTTCGTGGTTCTGACTGGGTAGTCAGGAGCCTAAAAATCTGACGACCAGCACGCGTAGCATGACCACCATAGATAGAACTTTGTCTATTCTTGGTAGAATATAGATAGAACAGTCATGCTACGCCAGCATAAAACGGTACAAATCTTTCTTTAATCTTTAATTCTGTCTTTAATCTTAATACAATCTGTAATTTGTCTATTCTACCGTCGACAAAACCCCTTTCTACGGTGGTCATGCTACGCATACAGGTGTGAGTATCAGTTATCGTTACGGGTGTAACTATTGCCAAAAATCCTCAAATGACAACCGAGACCAACGTTTCAAGGCACTAGAATCTATTTATTTATAAGCTACATTTTCAGGCCTCTAGCTTCTATTTTTTGTGGTACTGTAGGCACAATAACAATAAAATTCTTTAAGAAAAATACTAAATGGATGTCTATTTTATTTAGTGTCGAGCGTTAAAAGACGAAGTGAAAGTAAAGCCACTCCTCTAAAATAGTTTTATCTCGAACAATAACACCAATAAGTTTAAGTTAAATATTTAAGCGCTTAATTAACAAAGTTAACTTCCAATATTTCTCTACAAAGTATTACAATTAAGAACTTTAAAGCATTCATTGTACAATATACCTTATGACTTAGAACACTAGATTTAACTTACACTGCGCTTATCGATATTATATGAGGATATAAATTTAAACGTTCAATATTTGTTTATACAGTACTGCAATTAAATTCTGTAATACGCCCACGGCAAAATATAACACAATGCTATAGAGGTTAGGTCCAAATTCCTTTTGCAGTTATTGTTATAGGGTGTGAAAACAATGTTGCAAAAATTATCAGCGAAGAGTGCGAAGTGGCCACCCAACTCGAACATAAGAACCACGATATAGACAAACACAGAAATTTCTCTTCTTCTTATTCTGTACAGCAAACACATTTATACAATGTCACTGAAAGTTTTTTATAACTTGATCTTTTTAGGGCGTTAGGCGTCAGTGTGACTGTATAATGTAGGCCTAGATCTAGCAGTGGACTTCTTTCGTCTGAAATCATGATACATTACAATTTGGAATGGTCGAAATTTCATTTTTGTTCTTGAACACGTACTGTTTCAAACAATCATTAGTTGTAAGGTTGTGCCTTATATCCCTTAAAACATACATATTTATTACACAGCCTATATAGTTATGTACATAACATTCTGTTTCAATCCAAAGGCAAGAGAAGAGAAACTCATGTCTGACAACCAGTAGAAATGAGTATCGTATTGACCGGTAACTTGGTCGTTGAGGTCAGATCGGTTGTCGCTTCATGTAAATACTGGCTGGTGTTTAGCTGCTTCTGGTAAGACTGGAAGCCGTACCCCAATACAGTTAGGAAAAGATAGGCAGTCAGACGGTGATGATGACGTATAAAAAAAAAAAAAAACCAAATCAATATAACATCATAGTCATCATCATTGCAGCCGTAAGACGTCCACTGCTGGACATGGGCCTCCCCCAATTTGGGGGGCTTTGCCATAATCGCCACGCTTGGCAGGCGGGTTGGCGATCGCAGTATGGTGGTAATATATATAGAGACCGCTACTGCCCATTCTCTAGTAAGTCCCTTAGTCGTCTTTTACGACACCCACGTAGAAATGGAGTGATGCTATTCTTTACATCCGGCAACACACAGTACTAATCACGGCACGGTAATCAATATAACGACCTTGCACAATTCCAACAGGTTACTAACAAATAACTAGTATAGGTAGGTAACATACTTGGAATGCACTGAACTGATTCACTCTGTTACCCGTACTAGCATTCTGTTTATGCATGTAACTTTTTTGTATTTTCATAGTTAGAATTATAGAAAACATGCCCAAATATGGACGGTCAGTAGAGTTTAAGTAAACATGCATGGTTTGCTTAAAATCCGGGTTTTAATCTTAAGCCCTAGAAATCCGGATTTTAAACTATGACATTCGTTTTCTACAAAAATGCCTCTCACATACTTAGCCTCTACTTATACCTCTTTGCATAAAACCCGTAGACAACACTAGCTCAGTCCTTTACATTCATCACTATGCTACTGCAATCTTTCATGTTAGCTACAGACTTTCATACAACTTTCTTAAAATGATATTGGGTTTTTCAACAGGATTTTTTCAGTAGCAGCCTGTATCCTAGATTTTCGCCCAGTTGATGGCATTTTAGCATTTTAGAAATATTGTTCCCACTGCTGGGACACAGGCCTCCTCTCGGTGAGAAGGAGTGGGCAGTAATCTACCACACGGGCCCAGTGCGAGTTGGTAGATGTCAAATGTCTTCGAATTTTTGGTTCTAAAATATGCCGGTTTCCTCAAGATGTTTTCCATCAACGTTTTGAGAGCAGTGGTGATGAAATTGTTTACACTAAGTAAAGCGCCTGCCTGGGTTTGAATCCACGACCTACACTCATTAAGTCGGGGCCGATACCACTGGGCCATCACTGCTCGACTACTGCTGCACTATAGGTATACCTCTGCTTAATCTTTCGGGGATTACAAACGTGATGTTAAGTGTGCTAAACTAGACCCCTTCTCATGTTCATAAAATGTATTACTGTAACTGCATGATCTTCTGCGCGTCGTTACTAGGTGGCAATAAGTGCATAAGATACAACATGGCGTGCAGTAAATTTGTTAAGTGCGCGGGCGCAAGCTGAAGTGCGACGCGATTGGCTGTTGTGTGCAGTAGAGTTACCACGTTGATACGAAACTTCCTAAAAAAAATCGTGAAATAACAATTTTCTTTTACAATTTGTTTTTGTTGTGGAAACGAATTGTGGATTTCGTTTTTGAATAATAACAAGTTTCAATTCTCGAGATTGTTGTAGGGAAGCGCCGAAATTCGTTTTACATTCGGTGTAACCGAACGCCGCGCGCCGGCGGCGGCGGTTTGAACCATACTTTGGTGGTTTGACCGAACTACTCAACGGCATCAGCATTCGGAGGAAATTCGATACATCTAATTGCAACTGTTTTGATTAAAACAATAAAACTTTATCAGTAAAATTAAATCATAACTCATAAGCGTTTATTTATTATTTGTTAGTTGTGTGTTCAACAGTTAAATATACTTTGTGTGTTTTGTTTGTGCAGAATAAACAATTAGCTTTCTTCTTTTCGTCTCTTCCCCACGACTATTCGAAAAAAAAAAAACATACATTTTTGAGAATTTTAGGACCTTGAATTTGTCGTGCACAATAACAATAAAATTTTCTAAACTGGCCATATTTTCCACAAAAAAAGATGCTAACTACGTATACTTATCAAACCATAATTTGACATTTTCCTATGACAGACTTATGAAACCCAAGTCTCCTACATAATTTAAATCGTTATCCTATCATTCATTAAAACTTACAACATAAAATTAGCCATGGAAAAAGCTAATCCCGACACATTCCCTCACAACGATGAATCAGGCGCTTCCTACACTAGCGAGAACATTGCGCGCGCGATGACAGCGAAATGCGCGCGCCGAGCGATTTACAGCAAGAAGCGCGCGTGCAGCTTCCGCTTCCTGTCCGAAGCGTCTGCTGGTCTGTGTGTCTGTGGTATGCACTGCGCTGCCAGTTCATTGAGTTTAGACTTGTTTTGGTAAAACATATGCCGCATTTGTGATTGTTATGATTATGGTTCACTGAGGAATATATATAATAAAGAATGCAAGGAATAAATAAATACGAGTTGTATGAGCTGCGGGTAAGGTCAAGGTTTTCTTTCAGTGAAGAATACGTTGATACATAAACGGTGTTACTGATTTGGCTATGTAATGATAGATAAGTATGTATCTATGTTCTTAAATAAGCACACATGAGCCGAAAATACCAATAAAATCCCATATCTTAAAAGGTTACTTACCCGACTTTTTGGGAGGATTCCGGATTTATCTGTGAACAAAAGAAGAATAATGTAGCAAATCACGAAAAATAAATAAATAATATATAATAATAATAATGGAGTCTGGTTCGCTACCCCAGTTCCTAACAACAGGAATTACCCACCTGCTCCACAAATCAGGTAGTACCGCGGAACCCAAAAATTATAGACCGATCACGTCTTTGCCGACGGTCTATAAAGTTCTTACATCCATTTTGAGAGCTAAAATGTACAATTATATTGACACCAACTCAATCATGTCTGTCTCTCAAAATGGATGTAGGAACGGGTGTCGTGGTACTAAGGAGCTGCTCCTCATTGATATGGCCATTAGCCAACAGGTTCGTCGTTCCCGAAAGGATCTGTCGACATGTTGGATAGATTATAAGAAGGCCTATGACTCGGTGCCACATACATGGCTCAAGAGGGTGCTGGACTTGTATAAAGTTGATGCAACTCTGCGCACCTTCCTGATTTCATGTATGGGGCAGTGGAGGACGGTTCTTCGCTATCCAGGATGTCGAAATATCCAAAGGAACAGCGAACCGATAAGGATCGAGCGAGGCATATTTCAGGGTGATAGTTTGAGTCCGCTTTGGTTCTGCTTAGCCCTGAATCCTCTGAGCACACTGCTTGAGGATTCAGGTATAGGCTATCGGTTGAGGAGAGGTGGTCAGGTTATATCTCACCTCCTTTACATGGATGACCTTAAACTTTTTGCCCCCAACAATTTTCAACTAATGGAGCTACTGAAAGTAACTAAAACCTTCAGTAGCGCCATCAGGATGGAATTTGGTGTGGACAAATGTGCGGTCATGCATGTAAAGCGAGGGAAGATTGTGGAATCCGCGGGAATCCAACTCTCGGATTCCATAAACCTCCGAGCCCTCTTCGCATCCGAAACCTATAAGTATTTGGGTATGTCGGAAGCGTTGGGCATTAATGTTACTGACATGAAGCAATCGCTGAAGGAGCGCTTCTTTGGCCGCCTGAAGAAAGTATTTAATAGTCTTCTATCAGGCGGAAACAAGGTGCGCGCCTTCAACGGTTGGGTCATGCCGGTTTTGATGTACTCTTTCGGCATACTCAAATGGACTCAAACCGAACTCGACGCCCTGGATAGGAGGGTCCGTACGCTGCTGACTGCATATCGAATGCATCACCCACGGTCATCGGTAATGAGGCTGTATATCCCGCGAAAGTGTGGAGGTCAAGGCTTTTTAAACGCTAAGACTCTCCACAATCGCGAGATATGCAGTCTCAGGGAATATTTCCTAGAAACCGACGTGGGGATGCATCGAGATGTGGTCGCGGTTGACAAGGGCCTCACCCCGCTCTCCTTGGCTAACGAGAACTGGCGCAAACCTGTAATACTTGACACTAATGAACGCATGGAAGTATGGCAGAGTAAGGAGCTCCACGGACGCTTTTTCCGGGCCCTATATGGACCCGATGTAGATATACTAGCGTCCGTAGCCTGGCTGCGTTTCGGTGACCTCTTTGGGGAAACCGAAGGTTTTGTCTGTGCAATTATGGACGAAGTTATGATGACGAACAATTACCGGAGATTTATTGTGAAAGACTGCACGGTTGACATCTGTCGGGCATGCCACCGTCCAGGGGAATCAATTAGGCATATAATCTCCGGGTGTTCTCGTCTAGCTAACGAAGAATACTTGCATAGACACAACCTAGTAGCCAGGATTATCCATCAGCAACTTGCTCTTAAATACAGCCTTGTGGAATCGGAAGTGCCGTACTACAGGTATGTGCCCGACCCAGTTCTCGAAAATGGAAATATCACATTGTACTGGGATCGATCCATCATCACTGACAGGACTATTGTCGCAAATAAGCCTGATATAGTGGTGGTGGATCGAGTAGAGCGGCGCACAATGATTGTTGACATAACGGTCCCACATGACGAGAACCTCGTGAAAGCTGAGAAAGATAAACAGATCAAGTATCTTGACTTAGCTCGCGAGGTTGTCGACATGTGGGATGTGGACTCAGCAATCATTGTGCCGATAGTCGTCACTGCCAATGGCTTGATAGCCAAGAGCCTCGACCAACATCTAAAGAGGCTCTCGTTAGGCAGCTGGGTCAAGGGCTTGATTCAGAAAGCGGTACTTCTGGACACGGCTCGCATTGTCAGGAGGTTCCTCTCTCTGGAGCCCTGACCGCCGGTAGCTTGGACCCTGCTCCCGATACCGGCGGGCTACTATTTTTTATATTTTTAAATGTTTTTATATGTTTCTGTACTAATATTTAAAAATATAATTTATAAAACTTTACAAATGAATAAAGGAAATAATAATAATATTCCACAACTATCACACAACGCCATCTAGTCCCAAGCTAAGCAGAGCTTGTGTTATGGGTACTAGACAACTGATAAACATACTTATATGTTTCTAAATACATACATATTATAGATAAATTACACCCAGACACAGAACAAATGATCGTGCTCATCACACAAACATTTGTCCTGGGTGGGAATCGAACCCACAACCTCCGGCATGGCAGTCAGGGTCACTAACCACTAGACCAACAGGCCTGTCAAATGGATCTTATACAGACTCACAGTCAATAAAACAGTTCCAAGTTTTATTCAATAAACGAATAGTTCTACTAACGTGTTTCTATATAAATTGGTGAATGGTGAGTAAGTAGGAACATATCATAAGTCACAGAAGTTGTTCCAACACAAGCTATTATAAACAGACGGCTTAAGAAATAAACTTTGCGTGTTAATATCGTCCGCCGTAAAACTTTGTGTATAAGGTCAAACACAGCTACTTACATGAAACTAAGCCCCTTTGCACACACTCTGTTAGCCGGGCAGCCAGCGACGGGTACCCGGCAGAGAATATATGGGAACACCGGATGAATTGTGCCGGTATACGGCTTTTTACCACTATACTGCGATTGCCAACCCGCCTGCCAAGCGTGGCGATTATGGAAAACCAGTCCAGTAGTGGACGTCTTCCGGTTGAAATGATGATGGTGATGATAACACATCACCATCAGTTCCCCGGCACTGACTATCCGGCAGTCGTTGTGTGAATAAAGGGTTTATAGATTACGATCTGTTAGGGAAAACTTATGGTTAATTCGGTTGGTCATTTGGAGTTTTGATTGTCGTAATAATTATGCTTGTGTGTAAGTTTTATGGTAGAATAATAAACTTTTGGTTTTTCCAGAAACTGAATCGTGCTATGAAATTCGTATCGTGCGTGAAATTCTACTTGCTTATAAATACATAATAATTCTATACTGAAAGTACATTATTTGTGAATTGATGTGTAACAAGCTGTCTCTGGTATTGACAACTCAAGGTTAAAATAAAAATGTTTTTCTAAATATACTGTACTAGCTTTTGGCCGCGACTTCGTCCGCGTCAAATTTTTGCTCCCCTGACCCTTTTTTTTTTTTTTTTTTTTTTTTTTTTTCAGGATGGGAAATCATCAAATGACTTCTCCCGCTCTGGGCGGAGCGGGAGGACGTGTCAGACTTTTACTGACTAAAACCCACCCGTGTTCCATCAGTTGCCCATGTGCCAGGGTCACGGTATCTCTTTCGAACAATCACGCGACCCCGGCAGGCATCGGTCCTAGTAGACCCCTACACTGCTGCTGACATCTCTTTGAGGCGCGCGTGGAACACTGCGCGCCGTCGACCCGAGCCTGGTCCTTACCGGGCGGCGAGCCACCCATTGCTCGCCACCCGCAAGCTCGCGCCTACGGTGGCCGGGAGTCCGCAATTGACTCCCGACGCCCGGGGCGTCTCCTCCTGCGGCGGCTAGGGACGTGAGGGCGCAGAGACTGCCATTCCCTCACGCGCCCCGCCTCCTCCTTTGCGAGCATTACTGCTTCACAGAAGGAGGTGACGGCTTCCCATTCCCTCTCGCTCCGTACCATGGCTCGCACCAGGGCCGGACGCGAGAGGTCGCCGCCGCCGATCGCCTCCACGAGGACACGGCGGTGCTCCGCCCAGGCAGGGCACACCTCCACCGTATGCTCCACCGTGTCCTCCAGACGATCCTCGCATCCCCTGACCCTTCCCGTCGCATCGATTTGCCTGCTAGTTTTCGTCCAATTTTCGTTGCTGCACCGTTCCTTTTCAGTTATAGTGAGTCAACCTTAAAAGATAGACATATGCTCTCGCGGACTTTTTTTTGAACTTTTGATAGTAGCGTAATGGTATATAGCCTATAACCTTTCTCGATAAATGGACTACTCAACACAAAAATAAGTTTTCAATTCGAATCAGTAGTTCCTGAGATTAGCGCGTTCAAACAAACAAACAAACAAACTCTTCAGCTTTATAATATTATTAGTATAGATATAGATGAATGAATCAGCCTGTACATATTTACATCAACCCTTTATTTTATCAACGGACTTGACATAATATTAAAGGGTCACCTAAATATAGGTGCTCATTGAACGAATCTCCACACAACCCTTCACATAGTTCAGCCAAAGTCTTTATCCATATAATTACCCTGGAAGTTTAGCTATTACACGTCAAACTTAGTACAGGCAAACTTGAAGCAAATACGTCGTGGAGCTGACGGAAACTTCCGCAGTAGGTCAACGGGCTCATATGCATATGTAAATATACATTAGAATATGATGGCATATACTATGGCTATAGCTATGTGATTCAATTTCTTAATAGTCATAATCCTTTGGTAGTTATATTTTTATGGTTATGTCTGTATTTTAAACTGAATGTACTATTAAGATTGAGATTGAGTAGACTTACATTGGTTCTGTTGAGAACCAAGAGATTAATATTCTCAAACTCATACTCAAAGCATTTACTTCTATTAAACCATTGACAAGCGCTCTATGGAGAAGAACGGGCAAGAAAGTCCAAGACACTCGTTTATATCAAGATATTACACAATCCTGGGTTCAATATTCTTGTTGCTTCTATATGTGAGAACAATGTAAAAAATGGAAGAAACAATTCTAAACATAAGATTCAAAATAAGCCGTGGAAGTTAGATGGCCAGTCTCAACCGACGGCGCCCGATCACAAACTTGACGGATATTACAAAGGCTTGCAACGGAAATTTTTCTTCCAATAAAGATGAACCCAAAGAAGAAATGAGGCTGTATTTGACGGTCAGAATTTTAGCAATATTTTCTTCAACAATTTAATAGATATTACACTTTAAGAGATCTATTATCAGCAGTAACCTACCGGTTAGTGAATTAAAATTAGAAAAAGACCACCGGACAATGTCAGACTACTTAAAATTGCAGCACGTAGCCATCCGGGAAGCCACACATGATCTTTAAAGTCAATAATTAGCCTAGTTCTAATTAGAAGCTCGCACTAGCGTCCACTATCCGAGCCTCTAACTGTGGACGCGTAATTACCCTGCCCTCACTACCAGGGTAATACAGGGTAATTCAAACGCGTCCCCTGCATGGAAGGGTTAAGTCGATTATGCTAATGTTATGAACCGGGAAGATACTGAGTGTCTTCCCGTCTCTAAATAAGTTAAAAGGAAATGTGCTCCTTTTGATGGTAATAAGCTATGAGATATTGTTTATCGTAGCCTGCGTATGATAAGCGTGTTTTATTCATGATGCGACGAGTTTCGAGTTTCGTGAAGACAGACTTGTGCGTTCTAAGCTTTACATTATTTTTGTGTTGAATTGAAATTAATCAATACGAAGAACTTATGAAATAACTTGGGTACTTGTCTATCTATCACAGGTAGGTAATTTTTACAATTATAGTTCAAATAATTAATATTTTAGAGACCAACATCATATTCTTGAATTAAGATCATTTTCTCTTTTCTACACCAAACATAAAATTACTATTATATGTTGTTTGAGCAAGATTAATGTTTATATTTGCAAAAATATATTCGCTGTCATAATACATACACAGACCCGGGCTATTTCAGTTTCATGGCGTCCGGGTCGAGGTCAACCCACAGGGTCACAGGGTCAAACGGTCGAGTGGACGCTGATGATAAGATGAATGGTCCACATAAACGCACGCATCCTTTTTGTGCGTATGAAATGAACCGTAAATACTAAAGAGGTATTTAACGCACTGGCATTTTTAGAGCTTTAACAAATAAAATAAACGTTGTTAGATAGAACCGGGCTTATTTCACTTCAATTAAAAACTCGTTATACAGGGTGGGTCTAAATTGCCGCAACTATTTCGGTGTGCTGCCATTTTTATTTAGTGCTGATGGCACTTTTTCTGCCAACAGCGTCGGATCGGATTTGTCACTTTGTAAATGGATAAACAATTGCATGGAAAAACGCGTGAAAAGCTGAAAAGTATGAAATCGATTTTAGCTTATAGTTTTTTTTCTTTAGCATTATGTGATGGACCTGTAAAAAAAAAATTGCCAGCCTTTGCCTTTGTATGGATGACTGCTCGTAAAAACGTCTACAACTGCAGTAGTCAGTGAACCATTGCATACAGACAGACATTACTATTTCCAAGGCTTTTCGATATACCTACTTGCACTGGGTAACATGTGGTATAGTTATTGCTCTCGCATACAGATGTAAAGCAGTTTCCCAAATGCTGAAATAAAGGCAAACAGGCTAATATTCGAATTTACAGAAAACAAAACGTACCCTTTGAAGTCCGTTTACTCTGCTCGCAGGATTCGCGAGCAAATACACGAAAATCTCGGTCCGTAAGGGGCGAATAATGTTTTACAAGAGCAATCGAAATACGTATGAAATTCTGTCTGTAACAGGCGAAATAGAAAGCGGTTCCTTCGCTACTGTTGCTTACTGTATCTTTTGTTTATCACATTTTGTGTGTTTCTTGAGTTTTGTTTATAGTGTGCTTTCAAAAAGCCTTTGGCTTTAGATATTTGTAAAAATCCAATTGTAAAGAAAAGTATTGCTTTTCAGCAAAACCGAATTCATGCAAAACCTGGATAGCTGGATTTTTTTTAAATCACTTATTGAGGCTTCTCATTTACCCAGTTTCCCAAATAGACAGGTTCACATGATAGATCCCGGCAGTGCCCACTATGAGAGGTAGAAAAGTAACACTTTTCTTATAAAGAGGTGGTAATGTTAATAAAAACTGTACTGACAAACATAAGAAGTATGGAAGGGATAAGACTGTTCTAAACCCATCATAACTTGTCTAAACCTGATAAATTGTCCCTCTTATATGGGCTTTTGCTACCTACAAAGTTACAATTATAGAGTTTACCTCTATAATTGAAACTTTGTCAACAAAAAAATCTAAGAAATCAAGTCTCAGTTATAAAGGTTTGTATCAAAAACAGAGCTTTCCCACACATTTTTTCACAATCCAGGGCCTAGTTATCCACTGTATAAACAATTTTATTTTCCCTAAAATGAAAGCTCAATGCCAATAACTTGGTAAGATCTCCAACGGCGAAATGGAAATATTCCACCCACAAGTATTCAATTGATATTATTGTCTGGTAACTAAATCGGAAGCGACACGACAACCAATCGAAAACAACCATAATAAAACTGTAAAACAATTTTCTCAAGTCCCCAAATGTGGCGTCCCCCAAAAATCGATGGGGAATCGTAGTAAAATTGCTTTACATCAACGGCATTCCGTGACTGACATCATTAAGTACCGCATAAACGGGCAATGGACTTGGCATTAGTCCATCCGTCTATCATACAGGTTTATTATTTATTAATAAAGATGTGTTCACCCTCAGTAACATAACATTATACGAATTTCATAATTATTTATTTACGTGATTTCATTTATATTTCAGGCGAAGGTAGGAGTTCTATTGTTGGACAAAGGTTCACCATTAGAGGGTATTTTTTTCCATTATCACTGTATTTAGGGGGTCGTAGGACTCAGCATGTTGCTCCCTCTGTAGGTAGATAATGATTGAGCTACTTTAAACCATTAAATGTTTTATTATTCATCTGACGCTATTCCCTGGTAACATATTGTGTGCATATAAACAACTTGGTGTACAATCTGCATTTTTATTAAGCAAATATCAAAATAAAATATTAAATATATTTCCTAATAAAAATAAATAAATAAATCTACCTAGCATTTCCCAACTATTTTGGGGTCGGCTTCCACTATAACCGGATACAACTATCCGGCCCCCAATACCTGGGTAACAAGATACCTTGGCCAGTCAGGTTGTCAGGCTTTTGGGCTTCTGAATGTCCGTAACGACTGTTAAAGATCTAACAAGAACAGCCGTAACCAACGGCTTTTGCACTGTGGGACGTCAATATGTAATGCATGGTCCATCCACGATCTGCCGCGGCAATCATAGCTTGACCTTCAATTGAGTACGGCGTGCGGTACACTTCCTCAATACGGTACGCTAGATTTCTTTTCAACCTAGGAACGGTCATACATCAACATCATAATTCCAGCCGAAATACGTCCACTGCTGGACATATGCCTCCCCCAAGTATTTTAGAGGGGTTTGTCATAATCGCCATGCTTGGTAGCCGGGTTGGCGATCGCAGTATGGTAGTAAAATAAATAGAGAATCGTTGCTGCCCGTTCTCTAATAAGTCCCTTAGTCGCCTTCTACGACACCCACTGGAAGAAATGGTAATACACCTTCCTGATATTGAAAAATATACTTAAATTCTGTATCTATTAAGGTTAAACACATAGTCATCAACGTTGCTAAAACAACGTGTATTACCAATTAATATGCCGATCACATTCTGAGCGAAAATACAAGCATAAAGTTAACAGAAGCAACAAGAAGTACAGTTGAATAAAAGCATGAATCGCTAATTTCTAATGCGATTGTGTCGAGAGCACGCGGAGGGCGCATATGTTCTAGTGATGCGACACTAGCAGACAATATCGATGTCGCTACAACGCCTGAAAGAAAATGTACGAGCGAATGAGGGAAACGGGCCGCTAATGTCTAATATTATTGTAGTGAGTGCTTGTGTAGGGCGCGAAAGTTGTGCCGAAGGGTGGATGGAATGTTGTGTAAAATGTCGACATCCATAATTTAATTAAGTAAATTAAATATGAAAATTGTAATTTATGCAATTATTTTTGTTTTTATTTTGTGTAAAATTATTCACATACTTGAGTAAAATTTGTATTTTTCATTAGCATTGTGTATAGATAATGTGACTCATTCCTTTACAAACAAAAATACCTATGGAAAACACAAAATGAAGGAGTATGAAACGAGTTGGAAAAAGATTCGTATCAAAAATTATGCATAGACACGAAGAAAAATACCAAGACACTATCATAAAACTAACCCTCTAATAATACCAATCAATTCCACCACGATACCACCCCGACAAACAATTAGATCTTATCGAACCAATTTCCACAAGCGACTTTATCGATAACGAGTATCGATAAGGGACACAACCCTATCGCCCCTTCGGTGCTTGTCATTAAGGGTGATCCATCAACGTCCGCCAGGATTTGGGGTGTTCGACGCCTGCGCGGTGCCCTCGGGGGGTGCCAGGGGGTGCTGGTGGTGCCTGGGGGTAGCGGGGTAACAAACAAAATTAGATATTCGTGCGGTGTCCCCGCAAAGCGGTGCGAGTGCACCCTGATTGATTGCTTTGGTTAACATATACGTATTATTCATATAGTTCACGTGGGCATAGAGACCTATGAATAAAGTTCAAGCCCGAAACAGTTCGTTGTCCTTTCCCATATTTTGTTGAGTTGTCAACAAGTTCAAGTATCCATATATTTTCCTTTATGTTTATTCTATTCATCTTTCTCACTAATCGAACCCTTGACTGTTCAAAAGAGGCTTTAATTCGATTATTTGAAGTAATAAAAGTATGTGTTTCAGTTTATATTTATGAGACTGATTTATTTATGGCGAATGTTATATATTTGATTTTATATTGGCTGCATACTAAGTTTAATTAAAAAAAAAATCATAGCACTTCTCTAACTTTATGAAAGACAAAGCAAACTCTCAGATAAAGAGGATATTAGTTTCACCCCGCAAGTCTTACAAATGCAGCAGCGCGACCGAACAGTATTTTATATTAAAAAATAATACTTCTCCTCGAATTGGATTGCAGTCTCAATAGAAAACGGCAAACAAAATGAACACTAAAAAGTTGCGCCAAGAAATCTTATCAACGAACGCTTTTATATCAAAACAACGAACTCTCGAACAGGAACTCTGTTTGTTTGTAAACTTCGAAATAGTTCGCCACAGTCGGATACTTATAACATTAATTTATACAAAACTCCTACCAACTTAGTACTCGAAGTAAAAACAAACAGTACAAAACGCGAAGGAAAGCAGCAAATGCTCGGAGGAGAGCAATCGAGAGCAAGTCTCACGACTGGCTTCATTTGTGAACGAAACAAAGCAAACGAACTACTTAAGCATTTAAATATTGAGGTGCAACGCGAATTCAAAATTTTCAATAACAATGCTGCAATGATTTAATACCCACCCAGACGGAAAAAGACTAAAATTACTGCGACTACACGAGTCAGGACTCGATCGAAATCATTTTCTCAATTCTTACTTAATGAAGGCACTTGAAATTCCTTTTAACTTTATCCGACTGTGAGACAGTTCGTTACATTAATCAAATTGTGTCGAAATGGCTTTTCTTGAAACTTCGATTTCAAATCATTGTAGCAAAGTTTAAAACTAAGACAAATCTTACAGTAGAAAATCATAAACATTTTACTATGTATAAACGCGTTCTATACTAAATCCATTTTGCCTCACTAAAATACGGATATTTTAGAAGCGTATCAATACATAAATACATATACATATATAGTTACGTGCCTAGGTTAGAGCCCCGCGGCACTCCTTCGTCTGTGCGCGTTCATATCGCTGTACACTTGTCTAATGAAGGCTTTGACGCGTTCCCCAAGGAGCGAAAGACGCGCTATATAACCTCTGCAAATATTATATTTCCTACTCTACCTCTAAAGTAATAAGATACATTTTAGATCGAGATCGACCCTATGGAAAGCGTACGTACGGGCCATATTCTGTAATCATGGGAAGCTATCCCTGTTATTTGTTATGGAATTAAATTGTTCTGAACAATTATGTGCGTATTGTATTGATGAAACTTAATTGTCTGGATACAGTAGACTGGCAGTTATTTTATTAATATAGCTTCAATTAAGTGGCTGGGACAATTTTCTTAATTTTATTCAAGGTTGCAAAGATTCAATAAAATACAAATTAATATACTTGTCCTTGGTGTGTCAGATACTATTAATTGGTGTAATTTTATTACTTTATTTGTTTTATTTTTTTACCAAATGTTATAAACTGTACGTTCCAGATTCATGTAAACCATATTTCAAAGAATTAAAAATATTGACCTTCCCTGCAATATACATTTATGAAGTAGCTGTATTTATAAAAACAAATGAAAATCTATTTGATAAACTTAAATCGAAAAGGCATATGTTAAAAATTTCGAATATGCCACATAAAACGGCTCTATTTAACAAAAGCTTCTTTGGCATTGCATCAAAAATATACAACGAAATACCTATTAGCATTCTAGACACTAAGGAACTTTCAGTATTTAAAAATAAATTACGTACATTTTTAATTGATAAAGCATTCTACACGATCCAAGATTTCCTGAATTGTTGACCATTTATTAGTTCCACTGTATTTTGACATATATAAGTATTGACCATGTATTAGATTCACCGTATTTGACATGCATTAGTGAGAGTGTACAGTGAAACTATCACATGGTCCATCATGTGATAGTTTCACTGTACTTTTACATTTATAATAACTTACCATCTATAATAATTCCAAATTTTTATGCCAATATCTACCTACATAGTTATTGTATGCCTATAAGGCAGGACATATTGATACTTTAATATATTGTTAAGACCTGTAACTTACATATGCCCACAATAAAGATACTTTGACTTTGATTTATCACGTCATCTTAAGTACAAACTCATTCAGAGACTCATTTATTAGATTTCTTCTTTATGTACTGAATCTCTTCTGTTTACTTCTTTCGCGTTCCCTATTAAAATTACGATCGGAACAAGCAACATAACATTACTAATTTTATTTAACAAAAATGTTAATGTAGCAATCACAGAAGATTGGACGAGCTCCTACGAAATAAGTTTTGTGAGAGAAAAACTTGAAAAAAAAAAAAACAAATACAATTGTTCTCGTGTTTGGCTCATTTCAATGAGTGTTCTAATTTTTTTGTTTCGTCCCATCGATCTGTGAGTCCGGTCATGCTCGAGTTTCACTGGCGGCGGTCCAATGGAGCCTCCGCGAAGCTGCTGCAGGCTTCCACTGAGGACACCATGCATCGGGATCTTTAGGAACTTCACTGGTATTTTTAACATTATTAAACATTTAGCTAACCAAAAATTCGAAGACATGTAACGTAAATCAACCCGCACTGTGCACGCATGGTGGATTATGGCCTAATCCCTCTCGAAGAGAGGAGGCCTGTATCCCAGCAGTGGGCACATTATAGACTGATTATGCAATGTTTGCATATGAAAATGAATAAAGGCTTGTATATTATGTTATTGAATATTTTAGTACTTTTATATGAATAGTTAAATGTGTTAGGCGTGTTGAAGGAACCCGGATCTTAAAGGGAATAAAAAAAGTTAACGCATTTATCAACGGTGTGGGCCAAACTCTGCTAGTAGAGGTAACCGCAGGAATGGCGCCCAAGTTCTGTCCTTAGAACTGTCTGTTTTAGAAGGCGGTTGTTTTTTTTTTTTAATGCAGTTTTTGGCAATATTGGATCATATCCACTATCATCGGTTATCAGCTCGGTTTGGGTAGAGCACCTTGTGACGCATATTTTAAAACATGTTGAATATAACGAGTATTACATTGTGTTTGTTACGCAATTTCCGTATAACTAAGACATCTAATGTTTTAATATGAGTAAATGTAAAGCCTGTAACGGGGAACATCGTAAAGAACATATTCGCATAATGAATGTTTGTGACGTAACAAGAACAGTTATAGGTAGAAGCACCTGTGACGACACACACATGTAAATTATCGGCAGCTTGTAGTGCGGCTGTGTTCACCGCTAATGTTGCTGCGATTATGTACTGCATGTATTAAATCTCAAGATACACGACCTATGTGTGTAGTACAATATTTCAAAGTGTTTTATGCAACCTGAATTTAATTGAACTGAATACAATTTTTTTTTTCTTGATGGGAAATCATCATATCACTTCTCCCGCTCTGGGCGGAGTGGGAGGGCGTGTCAGACTTTTACTGACTAAAACCCACACGTGTTCCATCAGTTGCCCATGTGCCAGGGTCACGGTATCTCTTTCGAACAATCACGCGTTCCCAGCAGGCATCGGTCCTAGCAGACCCCTTCAGCGCTGCTGACATCTCTTTGAGGCGCGCGTGGAACACTACGCGCCATCGACCCGAGCCTAGTCCTTACCGGGCGGCGAGCTACCCATTGCTCGCCACCCGCAAGCTCGCGCCTACGGTGTTCGGGAGTCCGCTATCGACTCCCGACGCCCGGGGCGTCTCCTCCTGCGGCGGCTAGGGACATGAGGGCGCAGTGACTGCCACTCCCTCACGCGCCCCGCCTCCTCCTTCGCGAAACTGAATACTATTAACTGACGACACCAAGTAGAAACACATCTATTATGATCACGATTATGATACTCAATTAACATATAAATAAATAATAAATTTATTCATTTCATATAAAACACACACCATCTCTGTTAGTGTTTTAACATTACTAAAAACGAATAACAGATTATGCTTATGCCTAAGGTGCTATATTTTACAAATGCCCTGGACCCCACTCTAGGATTCCCTGTATCGTGAGCTCCAGTCTCTTCCCAAGTAAGGCAAATTCACATTCATGATGTTACAAAACCTTTTTATTATTTTATTCACATAAAATAAACAGATTTTTTAACTACCACGACATTTTTTACTACGTATAAAATCCAATTTCATTTTTGCGGCGAGAAGCGATACAAAAGTTTTAAGTATAATTTCTTATAAAATCTGGTAAATTGGAGTCATAAATTTAACGTGTCCCAGGATGTTCTAAACATATGTTACCCTAGCTTTCACGTGCCGTGGCTACGCCGCACTACGCCACGCTCTACGAGTCCATTGTGCTACGCCGTAGAGCGCTACGATATATTGCTACGGCGGTAAATCGGTCGAAAATATTTCTGTTTGCGCGTATTGTCCGGTGCGGTTGGGACTTGGATTTCAGAATTTCTGTTTTGTACTTTCTTTTTTTATTTGTATGGAGTACCTGTAAGTCTATTTTCTAGTAAATGTAACAGATTTCAACGACTTTGAATTGACTTTGAGTTTGACATTTTATATTTAAAGGGCGAAAGTCAAAAGGTATCATTGACATTGCTAAATCATAAAAAGCATCTTGACAATCTCTCATTTATCTCATCACAAATGTATGCAGTTTATTTTTAGAGTATATTGTTTTAGGGCAACATCTTCCTTGTTAGGTTGATGTTTGTTTTTCAGAAAATCGAGCTACATAATCAAATAAATCTAATCAATTACTAATAAAAGCAGACGGAACCCAAAATCCATACAAATCACTTTCACACCTAAGAATCCAATACCATTAGGTACCTTTTCAAAAAAAATAAAACCCCACAAAAAACTTCCCTTAACATAAAGTAAAGACGATTCTTCCACCTGTCGCGCCGGCACAAAGAGGTGCACCGCACGGGAATCGATCGCGCGACCCGACGCGTGGTTTACTGCCGTTGTCTGAAGCCGACTTGGATGGACGGCGGTGTGCAATTAATTGTGTGGCGATGCGCTTGGATGTGGCGGTCGATGATGTTGTTATGGACTTTAAATCAAGGGATTATCGCTCATGAAGTTATGGATGATTGGTCTTGGGAGGCCACTTATAACCATCTCTGTTAGTGTTGTAATTGCCCATCCAGCTGATAGCAAAGACTTGAAAGAGGTGATCCTAGCATATAGGCAACTGAAGGAACACGGGTGGGTTTTAGTCAGTAAAAGTCTGACACGCCCTCCCGCTCCGCCTAGAGCGGGAGACATTATTTAAGGATTTCCCACCCACAAAAAGAAAAACTGACATCAAAGAAAAGAGTGTTGATAATGACACTGAATTTAATAGCAAATTCGATAAAACAATCATCATTACTGCACCACATGACCGTTCGTGCTCGCAGTTTTTCGAAAATAGCTAACCTAAGCGTGCTTCTACTACTATTCTTCGTCGTTTATTCCTTCGTCAAAACCTCTTAGAACATCTTTGACAGTAGACAATGTACTTATACATTTTTTTCTTCTGTCATTTGCTTTTTATTTGTGCGGATTAAACTATTTCTCTTTCTTTCTTTCTATTTATTTGCTGGAGACAAACATAACAATAACGAACCACAATATAGCAAGACTTATCCAACCAAAAGCTACGATTCCGTATATCTAACGCGTTGTTATAGATCATCCTCAAGGTCAAAGTTACAACAAGAGCACCCATCGTTCTCTCATTTGCCAGAAATAAAAGACATACCTACTTCGTTTTACGGCTATCAATGTCGTCACTTTATGAACCTCATAAAAATCTCTAGAAGTACGTCCGGGATTTCTTCCTTACACCGTTGTCACGTCTGCAATACGTTTGTGTGAGTGTGTGTGTCTCTATGTGTGCACGTTCGTGTCTCAAACGGCACGACTACCGCAATCACAACAATTAACGATACCTATGCAATTACTGAATATACTAAACTACATATTATTACCCACAATCAAATAACAACTCTGTTGCTTAAGGTTTAGAGTATGAAATGTGTTGTAGTATCGTTAAATAATGCAGGTAAAAACTCGCTGGTAGTAAATCACGAATGGAGAATAATTTTCCAGGGTAGGAGCGCCGTAAATCAAGGAGACACCCTCTCTGAGGGGCAAGGCCGGGGGGGGGTTAGGTTGTGTACCAGTTGTAATTAATGCATTGTTTCACTTATACACGGCTTCTTTATTCCTTGTAACGTGCGGTGTTAGACGATTTTCTAAGTCGTATGTTACTGAGATTGGAGGGGATTGAAAAATAGCTACGAAGGTCTGGGAGAATACCACGAAGATAGTCGTAAAAAATATATTGTAGGAAAAGGAAAGTCGGTAAATAAAGGGAACTGAAGAGCTAACTTATCTCCCATTCTATCTCCACCATTTTCATTCTAGTAGCATGCGAAGAACGTGATACTTACTTTAAAAACATGAATTGGTCCCTTCTGTCAAGAAAGTATGAAACTACATTAAAAATTGACTCAAAAAGTTTACTCTTACTACCTGACTACCCTACATTTACTTCGACAAAGTTGCCAAGCACCAACCACCTGTCTCTGAGGGTATTAGCCACTTTCCTAAAGTAGCCTGCACTCGTTTGGTAAAAATACTTTATGTAGGAGAACTGGCAAACGTGCTTCTACGAATCTACGTTTTTAAATTCAGAAATTCGAAAGAGAACTTTCTTAGAATTATTTGTACAAGAAGTGGAAAAGTTGGGAAAGTTTCGAACTATTATTATTTACTATTGAGGCATGGAAAAAATATGTGGCGTTATAACTAGCTTCCTCGATCGATATCAAAACATTTATGATTTAGTTGGACACTAATACTTGAAAAAAATATGATAAAGAGCTCATAAGTCGAGAGAACTTAATTCATATACAAGGTGCAACAGAATAAGTGCAAGTCCTGGAAGAATTCTGTTCATAATTTACTACTGAATCGATTCCAGTGAATTGAATGGAGATATTCTTTTGAAAAATTACGTATTTAGTCACTTACCACTTTATATCGGCCGCCGATTAAGCCAAAGAAAATTGAATCTTATTAAAAGGCAATACGACTCAATTGCATATGCATAAAGTAAGGCTGGGGTCAAAGCTATTTTCTAAATGATAATACATAAATAGTTTGCTTAAAAAAAAATTGTTCTGGTCATTATATCCCATTATGCTTTACCTCAATTAACTTGTTGGGGTATATGAGGTCTTACGTTAGTTATGCACTGCTGAACACAGGCCTCCGAAAAGCCATCAGAAAGGAAAAACAACAGAAACCCGATACCCCGTAACTATATGTCCATTGAGCCTCCTCGCTGGCTTATAGTTTCGAACTTCTTATCCACTTCCACACGAATTATCTAAGAAGATGGACAGCCAGAGTTATCACTAGCCATCCAGAGGCCCAGCACCCCTTTTATCGGAGCCACTGAAACAGAAAGTGACGCGGGTTCATTTTTTAAACGCACCGCAGCCAAAAGCCCACTTAAATTATTCACACGCCTTACTCAACGGGAAAGTGGATAAAAAAAGTGAAAACGTGGCATATTTCAAACCCCCAACCCTGCTTCACCCCCCCCCTGGGCCCGGATGACAAACGACTTGACCTAACCCGACACGCCACGAGGATTATTTTTAGTAAGGATTATAAGACCAGTCGTGGCGGTTTTCATAATTTTTGTGGTGAAGTTATTGCAGTTGGAAAATTTTTGGGGTTTTCCTTGAGTAGTCCTTTTATTAAATGTGCAGATATTAAGTTGGTGCGTCGCGTCGCATCGTGGGTGATTTAAGAACTTCACTCGGATATTTAGGTGTTCTGTGAGTTGGAACGATTGTCTTCCCTTTTTAAAAGAGCGGGCTGTAAATTATTTTGTTTTGAAATATGTAGACCATTAACATAATTGCTACGTATTGGGTTCATCACACGGAGCAATCTGTGGTCCATCATCATTTCCTGTCCTTATCCCATTTTATTTGTGGTCGGCGCAACATGTCTTGTTCTTCCACACTTCTCTATTAGTCGTCATCTCAGAAGTCACCCCCTTTCTATCCATATCATCATTAACACAGTCCATCCAATCGTTTCTTTGGTCTCCCTCTACTCTTATATCCATCCGCATTCATACTCAAAACTTTCCTCGCGACATTTTTCTCATTCCTCCGTATCACGTGACCATACCATGACAACCGATTTTTGACCACACAACTTTTCAGCTATTGGAATCACTTTCAGAGTTCATCTTATGTACTCAATTCTGATTCTAACCATTCGTGTAACACCACACATCCCTCTTAACATTCTCAACTCACCTGTATGCAATTGCCTTTCATTCATCCCTTTTGTGGCCCAACATTCTGACCATCTGGCACATTCTAATCAGAGCACTCAGCTTCGCTATGAATCTTACTGACTGATGCATCATGATTGGATCTTACTTGATAAGTTGTTATTTGTCCTTACAACTAGTTACAGCCTCTCTTTTCATAAACTCCGTAGAACTAAAACTACGTCCTCGTCACGTCGGTAACTCCATTCCGTTCACGTTTTGTTTATAGCTGCTCATTTTGTCTGAAGCTCGTAAACCGTAGCAACGAGATAGGATTACTGTGGAGCCGGTAATCATTACTGTTGATACAATACACATTTTTTCAGCATAATGTTTATAACGTGTTCTATGTTTCAAGGTCTTCTTTTATTAAAGGGACTGAAAGGATTTCTGTGTACGTGAAATACATATAATTTGAACTTGGTTTTTCATTATTCGGTTAAATAAAGATATAGGAAGACGTTGCTGCATGAGTTTTTCTTTATAATCAAATCAGTAATAGTATGTAATGCTATCTCTATTTCAGGTGTCATGGACCAGCAGAATATTGCGCAACTCATCATCATCTGCCTAGCCTTTTCCCCAACTATGTTGGAGTCGACTTCCACCCAATTACTAGGTAACACGATACACCCTGGTAAGCCTGGTTGGCAGACTGGCTTCCGACGACCTGTAACGATTGTCAACGATTCAGGAATGACAGCTGGGCCCAACAGCTTACCATGCTTTCCGAGGCACGATGGGTTAAATGAAAAGATGGTCACCCATCCACGGAACAATCGCGGCAAGCGCAGCTTAACCTAATCAGCTCATGCGGCTGTTATTACTTAGCCACAAGGAACAAAACATTGCACGACTATGTCTTCTAAAACCAGAATAAGAGCTGAAGAATGATTAAAGCCAACTACAAGATACAACCAACCAACCATTGCTATACTGAAACGCCAGCTAAGGTTTTATTCGATAAGAAGCTTTTCAAGAAACCAAAAAACGTCCTTTTCACAATACTAGTTCAATTTATCATCCCGGCTTCATTGAAAAGCGCCATAC
The DNA here is from genome assembly GCA_932294355.1 of Aporophyla lueneburgensis. Taxonomy (NCBI): domain Eukaryota; kingdom Metazoa; phylum Arthropoda; class Insecta; order Lepidoptera; family Noctuidae; genus Aporophyla; species Aporophyla lueneburgensis. Next base: position 29,435,773 of record OW028753.1, read on the forward strand.
TTCCACCTGTACCGACGTTTATCTCCGCCACCATTAGTAACAGCTACATCATCTAATACGCGGTGAATGTTGAAAAACGCCGAGTACGCTCATTCAGGGGTAACCTTTACGTTATTAATGATGGCACACTAAGTGAAACTCAATGGGCTGGGCGCAAACCAGTTACGAACAGAAAAGCCTCTTCAAACCTACATTGACCTAACTGTAAAGCAGAAAGAGGATTTCTGCAATAAATGACAAATATTTCTTCAGGACCGCTTTCATGAAATGTTGTCGTCTGAATTTTGTATTCTTAACACACGTAAGATATGATGTTGCTGATGATCCTTTTTTAAATAACTGTAAGTATAATTGAGTATCACGGAAGCAGTAACTTGGTCTAGGCTTTTGCAGGAATCGATATAAATCACTAATACTAACTTTTATTTCGATATTAAGCGTGATTTTTTGAAAAAAATTAAAAAGTTTTTTTAGTTTTCTTCACCCAGGAAAAACTGAAAAAACTTTTTTATTTTTTTACTGGAATCTCATTTATATGTACGTATAAAGTGGGTCCTCTGTATTTCCTTAGTATGTGGTAACGTTTCATAGGCCGTACCCTATCTTCCATGACTTGGGATCTCGTTTGCTGATCAGCACTATCATCGTGACGCGCCCGTTTTACACAACAACGCAAATGCTCGATTTCCCACGGATTTCCTCGAGTTTTCCTGAATTGCCTGCCTGCTTATTTTGTTGTGAATTATAAAGAAAGAAAGAAAGAAAGAAAATACGTTTATTTGCGGTAAAATAAGACGCAAAAACAAACTGAACACAACAAAAATATAAAAAAAATAGCTGGGGAAAATATGCGTCAAATCCACGCAAAACGGCCATCGCTCAGCACAATACTGCGACTCTATGCGAGACAGAGCCCCAGCGCTGGTTTTCAGCGACAGCCGGCGCTGACGTGTGACGTCGGACGGTGCAGCAAATCATAATAAAAAGAAGTAACAATACGAAATCTTAAATAATAATTAACACAATATTAAAAGGCAAATAAAGAGCGAAAAACAATTTTAAAACTTAAGTAAGTATTAAAAAACACACTACAATAAAGTGGCAACATAATAATCGTTGCAACAGCAATATGACGCACGCGCCGCAGTATATTATTTATCTGTGCCATTCTTGACAAAGTCCTTGCATAATGTTTGTTTTGACTGTGGGTTACATAATAATAAAAAAAACATCATGGCGGCGCTTAGCTGGCGTTACGTAATTAACAATATTGAATTCGAGAATGCTATACGATGCTATCTTAGGAAATTGTTAAGTGTTATTGATTATGGAAAAGGTGTGTATGAAACTGTGGGATGGTGTAGATCACTGACTCGGTGAATTAAAACTAGGAGATCGAACACAGTTCGGTAACAAGTTGGTAAGTAAAGTTACAAAATAGAATTAGTTAGGCACAAATGCATTAGTGAAACACTTAACTGTAAATAGGTCATGTGATTCAAAATAAATTAATATTATTATTAAAAAACAAATTAAAATGGATAATTAATTAAATAAATTAGGATTAATTTAATATAATTATGTAATATGAATTGTAATAGATATTTCTTTTATAGTTTTGGTGTTTCTTGGGCTCTATAATGGCTCATAATTTGAACCAGATATTGCAGTGTCCGTACAGATTCAGGAGCCATGTCTTATATTTAGACGCGACTTTTTAATATTTAGCAATAAATTAGCCGATTTTGTAGGCTCAATTATAGATTTTCTATTAAAAACCTTTTAAAAAGCTACAGGACGTTTTAGTTGGACCCAGACCTAAACCCAGACGTCTGGATTGAGGAGCTAAAAGGTCAGATTCGAGCCAGCAAAATCGGCTAATTTATAACTAGACCCATGCGTGCCCATACAGACAGACAGACAAAAAATTTACAGATTGCATTTTTGGCATCAGTATCGATCACCATTCATCCTCCAATATTAATTTTGAATATATTTTCAATGTACAGAATTGACCTCTCTACAGTTTTATTGTAAGTATAGATATTTACACAAATAAAATGTCTTAAACCGGTAGTACCCGCGTTTTAATATGAGAAATGGTTAAATCCTTAAATCCATCCTGCCGGGGTCGCGTGATTGTTCGAAAGAGATACCGTGACCCTGGCACATGGGCAACTGATGGAACACGGGTGGGTTTTAGTCAGTAAAAGTCTGACATGCCCTCCCGCTCCGCCCAGAGCGGGAGAAGTCGTTTGATGATTTCCCGTCCAAAAAAAAAAAAACAATAAATCCATTTGGACATATTTTGCAGAAGGTTAGAGGACAACAGGCAGGTATATAAGTTCTTCACAAGGTGACCTTTTAATTGGACTGATTAGTTCAGATTTTCAATAGTCAGACAGCTCTCGAAGACATTTTGACAGGTCTTAGGTAGGCAAGAACGTCGACTCGTTAAAATTAATAAAGGTCTCTGACGTTAGCAGATTTGAAAACTATGTAATCGTACTGAATGCTATGTAGGTTGGGTTACAAACATGCCTATTTGTCTGTTATATGAATAATGATCAATTCATGTAACTACATAATACTGCCATGGCAGGGAACATACGGCATAGCTAACGGCACATAACACTAGACAACACAACACCATACAGATCGATATTTTGCAATAATAGATGATAAATTAATTTGTACCTATAACCTAATTTTAAATGTATTGCATCTGTACGGAACCGTACATTACTTTAACGACTTGCGCTCCGTGCATTCTGCACAGACAGCATTTGTATCCATTATTGCAAATAATATGTAAAAATATATTTCAATAAATCAGTGTTTAACGAACATTCACGGTGGTCGGTTTTATTTCATCACTCCAATAGAATCACCCCGTTATCATATCACTAAGTGTAGGAAACTCCTACATTTATTGATATGATAACGGGGTGCGTGCATTCTGCACAGACAGCATTTTTACATATTATTTGCAATAATGGATACAAATGCTGTCTGTGCAGAATGCACGGAGCGCAAGTCGTTAAAGTAATGTACGGTTCTGTACAGCATCTGATGTTTTTGGATACACAACTTACTACGTACCACAGTCAATGTTCAATTATTCACAGCGTCTAAAATAAAACCTAGCTCACACGACCGATGCCCCTTCAACACCAATAAAAAGTGCAACTATCCACTGAAAAGCAATTGAACAAACAATAGAAAAACGATGAAACAAAACAACGCAATGAAACGCAAATAAAAACATTCACTCAACGTTGAGAAACAAAACGTGATCAAACAAAGCCAAATTGTTCCGAAATGACACGAACTGTGCTGTGACGTCACACTGATACCGAACATGTCACGTTCTGTTCGAAATTTGAAATGACGCGTTGTTGCTTTGATAGTGTTAGAGCATAAACATTTGATCAAACGGTTCTGTTGGATTGATGGCTCCACTGAACTGAAATGTCTCTCGATTTTATAAGCTGTTTGAATTGCTGCCTTATAACTAATTCCTTTAAAGTCTTTATTGAGTCAACTATCAGCTTTGCAGGTTACAATTTCTGCTGCGAACAAACTTATGTAAAAAATCGATTCTCCTCAAAATTATAATCTTGTTAGCATCATACACGTAGAACTCCAATCAAGACCAAAAGATATGCTGATACGCCTCACTCCTTACGAAAAACGTGAGACACATACAATATCAATATAATTTGGAGTTCACGAAGCCTCTGGCGGTCCGTCTAATCTTCTAATACCTTCTTAGCAGATTTGAGAGGAGGAAAAAGTAAGGAATAACCGAACAGAGGGTAGTCCGGAAATTACTGAATGTCTCGGGGCGCGGGGCGGGGGGCGGGGGGAAAGGTTCACAAATGAAGCAATTCTCGCTAGTCCACGCTCCATCGACTACGTCTTATTAGAGTAATCCGCAGGCTTCTCGTAATTGTTTAATAAAAATACGATATGAGGACAGTTAGAAGCCGTAGATGTAGCCATCTTTTTGCCTTTTGAGGGGTGTGCCATAGATATTAATACTTTTATTGGGTGGGACGTGTGTGGATAGATATTGTTTGAAGTGGTGTTGCCACTTTAAGATCTGTCATCTCAAACTGGATTAATGGAAATGTACAAAAACACTTTAACCAGTCATTTATCGTAATTACAGACATAATAAAAAAACGATTGTTTCTATACCAAATGTGGTATCTCAGGGACTTAGAGGTTAATATTTAATTTCAGTATTCATGCCAAATATTAGGTATATGGTTACATATGAATCACTACCTATTTATTTGTGGAGCACTTCGTAAAAGCCTCATAACTTTCCTACTATTTCATCCCAGGCTATCATAAAAATCTACGAGCCAAATCAACCACAAATCAGGTCAATAAATAAGCCCCGGGAGAAAAACACACGTATTCAAATGAGCCCCCATTGGCTGAAGATGAAGAGCATGCTATCTCGGGGAACATAAATAATCCCGGTACAGAGCCGCGGCTGCTCATCAATACCGCTTACCTTCTACCGGTAAAGGTAACGTGCCTACCCGCGCAGGCTGATAAATTGACACGATTTGTTTGGTATGTTTTACATATTTTGGAGCTGATGTAGCGAAAAGCCAGGTTTCTGGGCTAGATGTAAATCGCGCCATTTATAACGATAACCGAATTATATTATGCTGTGCGCTGGGATAGTTGGTCTTCTAAACAAAAGCTTTTAGATGTAAAATGTCTTTATTATTTTTATTTACATGTCCGTGTGGATTTAAAAAATAGCACCATCCCATTTCTTCACGTGGGTGCCGAAAAAGGCGACTAAAGGACTTACTAGAGAATTAACTGCAGCGTTCTTTATGCATTTTAACACCATACTGCGATCACTAAAGCCTTTACCAAGCATGGTTATTATGGCAATCTCCAAGTTGGGGTGGGGGCCTATGTCCAACAGTGGACGTCTTTTTATTACATGTATCATGTTAATTTCTAAGTTCGCAACAACAAGCGTTCAGGCTTCCGCAAACAGGCGCGGCGACATCACGTGACAGCGCGACGTGACACTAGTAGGACCTTTTTAATAAAAATATTTTTACCCGACTTTGGTTGACCAGAATAGTGAGGGCCTTTATGTCAAAGTGTTACACTTTTTTCCGCCTATATTTCTTTTTTATAAAGCACTCACCAAACAATTTACCCTTTAAAGTTAAATAAAGAAAAGTAGGCATAATAAATAACAGCAAGAAAGCAGTAAAGTTGCCGCCATGAATATCAGTTAGCAGCCGGAGAGATAACTCACGGTTTACTGGCTGCAGTAAACGGCGGCTAATATGCGACAGATCACTACAGAGCTTTCATGAAGAGGAATACGTTTCCATAATGAAAATTAGAATACTAAAGGACGTTGCGCTAAGTCGCGAAATTTTAATTTTCTTACGTATTTTTGCAATCTGCTTGTCAATGTCAGGCTCTGTGTTAAATAAATTATGATTCCCGATCGTAACACGTATATATTTACAGGATCATAATCATAACTCATCGATACGAGCTCCTAAGTTCATTTAATCTTTCGTTTCTTTCTTTTCGTTCTTAATACTCACTGTTAATTTATTACATTAAGTATTTATGCGCAATATCTTCTCGTCCCACATTCCGCAGTGTCTCAAGACGAAAGTCTTTGACCAGTGTGTGTTGCCAGTGATGACTTATGGAACCGAAACGTGGTCGCTCACAATGGGCCTTATTAGAAGGCTGAAAGTCACCCATAGGGCGATGGAGAGGGCTATGCTTGGAGTTTCCCTACGCGATCGAATCAGAAATGAAGAGATCCGTAGGAACCAAGGTAACCGACATAGCCCGAAGAATTGCTAAAATGAAGTGGCAGTGGGCAGGGAACATTGCTCGCAGAACAGCTGGCCGATGGGGCTGAAAAGTTCTGCAGTGGTGACCGCGTACCGGAAGACGTAGAGTTGGGAGGCCTCCCACAAGGTGGACCGATGACCTTGTGAAGGCCGCAGGAATCCGCTGGATGCGAGAAGCACAAAACCGGTCGAAGTGGCGGAGCTTGGGGGAGGCCTATGTCCAGCAGTGGACGTCTTTCGGCTGAAATGATGGAGTATTTATGCACTTACTAACCTGAAGCATATTCCACAAATGAGCAACTGTGCTCTATTTTAATTAATAAGTGACTTTGTATATAACACACATACACATACATACAATCACGCCTTTTTCCCATGGGGGTAGGCAGAAACCACGGAACGCCACCTGCTACGATCTCTACACACTCCTTTTGCCTCTTTAAGGTTCATACAATTGGTCATACACACACGCCGGTTGCGAGTACTACGCACCTGACCTTTCTGAAGAACATCACCAATAAGGTCACTATATGTCCTCCTAGGGCGTCCCCTCCCGGTGTTTCCACTCACATCTGCCTTGTAAATACCTTTTGTGAGTCGTCCTTCTTTCATCCTCTCAACATGACCAAACCATCTAAGCATACTTTTTTCAATTTTTGTCACTATTTATCTTCTTTTAAACCACACCGTTCGTTCCGTTCGTTCCGTTTGTATATAAATAAGCGATTATTTATTAATTTTATTTATTAATCCCGTTTTCAAGAATTTGTCAGGTTCAAATAATAATTTAATGAACGCAGTAAGCGATGTTCTTGACAGCTGTCATGTGAGTTATTGATGACTCGTAAATTGAGAGTGAGAGACTAACCGTGCGAGTTTTGAAATAATTGCGAAAATAAATTATTTTCAATTGATGGGATTTTGAAACTACCCCTCAGATTTTTATTTTATCTCGTCTGTATTTGAAAGCTCATATTGAACATTAGGCGACTGATATTAAAATAATGTCGAACATAAATGTTTTATTAATAAAGCACTCGATTTAAATAGGTACGGATATTGAAACACTCGGGACGTTTGAAGAAATAACGTTACAAAAATATACAACACAGTCACAGATTGATTTTCCATTTTCTCAACACTTGACAATTCTGAACAGTGAAAATCATTTTATGAAACGCAAGAATTGAAAGATAATGAAATAAAACGCACCATTTATGTCACTCACCTTTTTTGTACAACCTTCAAGATAAAATAATTGTATCTGGATATTCTCCTTTATAAATATTTATAGCCAGTTCTTTGTTCACTTCTATTCTTATTTCAAATTTTCCAATTTAGAACGTTTGTTCTTTGTATTAGAAATGTCAAGCTCGTGATTAAATCAATTGTTTTTATTTGTGTTGGAAGCTAATGACATTAAAATAATAATTTATCTTGTATTTCTGTTCCAATTTTAAGGATAAAAATACTTCAAAGATTTTTCTTGAGAAGTTGAGAGTAACTAAATTCCTTAAGAATTATTTGTTCGCAGAATTTTTGCAACACTTTATACGTTTATATTTAATCTATTATTAAATCTACAGAATACGACTAAACACAACAAAAGCATTGACACCACAAAAGAAAGCAACACCCCAACCTATCAAAAACCCGACGTCTGCCGAAAATTGCCGAACAAAAAGCGGATTAAACCGGTTATCGGCGACTGCTAATAATAATAGTGTCGTCAGATAATCCAGTGTGATGGATGACGGGGGAACTGCCCACCCCTTTTAATTGCCGCCGTGAATGTGCCTGTCAGTCACGTCACGGTGAATTTTCCATTTATAGTTGTTGGGTTGGGATCTGTTTTGAAGCGGTTTTCTTGGTGTATTCGGTTTAATAAAGGTTGTGTGTATTTGACGGAGGGGGCGATGGAAATGCAGGAGCTTATTTTTTGGAATGCAATTGGCTTTGGGTGAATTAATCAAGGTTGAGGCACCTTATGTTGGTGGAGCAACAAAATACGCACATACATGTGGGTGTCTGCAGAATATTTTATGTCAAGACATACTTAAATTACTTCAGCAAAGCCTTGAATTGGCAATGAGTATCTTTTTGGTTTTTACTGTAGGTACTAAACAATTCTGATAATATACCTACAATCAGTTCTAAGATGATCACGATCTTCTTGGAACATATATTTTCTTGTTTTCCAAAAAGAGCATGAACAAGCATTTTTCTGCATTAAGTGTTTCTTTCAGTTGATTTGATTTATACCCAGCCTTACATCTTTCGCCATTCTGACCCCTTTTCCCCTAATCTAACTTCCCCTTCCCTTCCTTTTAACCTAAGATAAGCAGCTGATTCTCTTCATTTCCTTTCCCACACGTCAGAGTATCGACTTTATGTATCGTTGCGTACAGTCGCAATGAGCCGTCATTACCACCATCAATCATCCGCCGATACCGCACGAGTCCGCACGACCGACGCCGAGCTCGTGCGAACATCTGCGGCCACTACCAGCTAATTCATCATTTTGCATTCGACTGTACGACGTTGTTAATGTTACAAAATATACTTTACAATATGGTGATAAAGTCGTTTTTAAGCTGATGTGTTCTATTAATTCATCATATCTCGATTGACAGGTCACTTTGCACTTGTCAATAACTTTATCCTCATCTAAATAAGAGCTAGTTTCTTCTAATATTTTGTCGACATAACTGTGTACAGAATATGTAACTCGCAGATGTGTTGACAATATCGATTGTGTGCGAAATGTTATTATATTAGTGTAAATATTAAACGCAGGACAATGGTTTCATTGATTTGTACTGCACATATGGTGCGTTGTTACTGCACCATTGCTCATTTTGTTAATATCGACAGATTTGTACAAAATTAACTTTCCCCTGTCAGTGGAATATATTGGGTCAACCCTGTGTGAGCGGGTGGTGAAATATGTATGTATGCACATAATCCTATTTGGTTTGGGGATTCAAAAGGTTTGTAGCAATGGAAATACTGTTAAAATATCTCTGTTTACTTTAGACCTTAGGCTGTTATTTTATTATTTGGTATAAAATAACAGGGTGACGCTGCAGGCAAGCTTTTCACTTAACAAGTTAGGAAAATAACTGTCCCTTTTTTACTCAATCTGAGACTTAACTTTAAAATTAATTTCTCTCCAAATATTCACACGATAAATATGCTTCAAAGTATTTCAAAACCTTAATAAACAGGTGATCTTTTCTGAAGAGAGTACTTCGGACCTTTTCAATTCACACCAGCCTTTTACATGTACAAATCATGGTACAACATGCATCATCGTCCGCCATGTTTCGCATTCAGCTCCCGTACGGAACCCGCGTAATTTAATTGTGCCGGCCGCGGGCACAATGCCGCGTGATTGGACGCTGCCTACGGAATCCTAAATGCTGACAGTAGCCGATATGAGTGGGTTCACTAGTTTAGGGGTCGGTGTCTCTTTACAAAAACCACTGATTTAATATTAACCCGTAGTGAATCAGTGTGGTTTGTTCTGGTTATGGCGTGTTTTGATTCGATTTGGTAAGAGTTGTGTACAATGGTGGTAGGTCAATTGAAAAGAGGAAAAAGGGTGTCACAATTTACGACCATTCGAAAGTTCGTTTTCTTTGGACGATAAATAAAATGATATTAGCACTGTACAAAAAGTTCAAAAATACTTTTCCATTGCATTATTTGATGTTATCATCATCCTAATCAGCCTATATTGTTCTCCTGCTGGGACACAGGCCTCCTCTCCATGTAAGGGAGTGGGCCGTAATCCACCACGCGGGCCCAGTGCGGGTTGGTAGATGTCACATGTCTTCGAATTTTTGGTTCTAAGACATGCCGGTTTTCTCACGATGTTTTCCTTCACCGTTTTGAGAGCAGTGGTGATGAAATTATTTATACAAAGTAAAGCGCCTGCCTGGGTTCGACCTTACGACCTAAAACTCGTAGGTTGGGAGCGATACCACTGCCCACCACTGCTCTCATTTGATGTTATAGTTCCTTCATATCCATTAAAACTCCAGGACGGTATTGAGATACCGGGTGTAAGGGACAGCCCTCCACAAACTGACACAGTGCATTCAGCTCCTAATTTTGAATCATATTCCACCGGAATTTTTCTCCGGATTTTTCATTATTTTTTTAAAACTTTTTTTTAAGCTTTTCAGTTTTATTTTAATGTAAAATTACATTGTCTGAAAGCAACACTCCATTTATGTAGACAATACGGCTAAAATCAAAAAAGCAGCAATGGATGTTGAAATAATGTAACGAACGACGCGTAAAATCAGCTGTTCACTTCCCGTCTAACTACAGAGTTCATCGAACTCGTCGTCGGCGATTGCACAAAGGCGGCTTTCCGAATTGATCCGAGATACATTGCGTGTGAGAAAAAAAAACAAATCAAGTTTATTGGATTCCCATAACGGTCCTGAAATAATTTCTTTTACTGGTCATCTTAGTATGATATACTGAATCCACCCCATTTCTTTGTGGAGGGCTGTCCCTTACACCCAGTATATGTTTCTCTTTGAGGTTTAGAAAGAGTTAATTTTCTCATTTCCCTAAATAGGGAAATTTACATAGCACAAAAACACCTAACACACAATTTCCACTGTTGTTTCCGGTTATAACCGCCCCAAAACTGCCTTAAATTCGTAACGGCAACCGCGACCTTGCTTTTCCCCATAAAAATAGGGACCAGCAATAAAAGCAATAAGCAACTTCCTCCTTGTGAATAAAACACAATACTACGAGCGGTTTGGGCGTTGAGTCGACAGTCGCCTTGTTACTGCAGGAGCGGTCCCGCATGACAATGAGTAGTGTACGGGACCCAGCGACGCTGGCAGCGTTCTAGCTTGGACAATGTGGGTAAAGTACTTTCGAGGCAAATACAATTAATTCAGGAGTAGGGAATATTTAAATTAAATTGATATTTACTTAGAAAACTTTAAATTGGTAAGGTCAACGTCAAAAATATCGGGGCGAACAAACGGTTCACAACGATCTCAATAAATAAGAAAATTAAACTTTACCTCAATTGAATATAGATTTTGTTAAATGAGAGTTGTCGAGTACTGTCTTCATTCTGAAATATGCCTTGTGTCATTGAGTTAATAATACATTTTCAAAGTTGTTTAGATCATATTGATCAGTCTGTTCGTCCCGAATGACGCTGACTGGATCTATACAAAAACTTATATCGATATTTGTATCAATGCATGTCTTTTAATGATGGAAGACTCGGTCGTATAAAGTACTATCAAAATTCCCTCTCTACCTTCAATAAACTTAACAAAACATAGTAGGTATAAAATCTTGATTTAACCAGATAGATCTCAATGCACAGTAATCTTAAATCAAATCTAGTTTAAAATGAGATTCATGGCTGCGTATCGTTCTAGAATACGGTCATAAAAGTATGTAGTAAAGCTAAATCATATATGATTGCAGATTCTGATAACATGTGCATTGCACTTTAGAGGAAACTGCTGCGGTTGCCCGCAATGTTTAAATATTCTTACGATTTTTGCAGTTTGCTGGTCATTGCACGGCTTATTTTCCAGCCTCCGCTATCGCACTCCTAGGCCCGCGCGATTTCCTTCCAGTTTTGACGGAACCTATCCAGCTCGTCCCGCCATCTCTTACGTGGTCTGCCGCTGCAGACCACGTAAGACCCCGCCTCATTGTCTCAGGGCACCAGTTCTGTGCTACTTAGGCCCACAGTTTGTCGGCAAATGTGCGGCAAACGTGTCCTGCCCGGTTAAGTTGGTTATTTATGGCCATCATGGGTTTACAGAATTATAACCACTGAAATCATCAATACAACCCTCATAGCTCATATATTCCCATTGAATTATTTTTTAAATGAAATAGTGTAACATAGCGACACTATAATAACCGCGTCCTCTTTAAATTAAATTAATACCTAGTTACTGTTCTATATTCGAATTTTAGATGATGAATAACTCTTTTCTATACTTAATATTATAAAGAGGAAAAATTTGTATTTTTGTTTGTTTGTTTGTAATGGATAAACTCAAAATTCCTAGACCGATTTTAGAAATTCTTTCACCATTAGAAAGCTGCATTATCTGCGAAATTTTCTGCGCTTATTTTAGAAAAAATAGGGGTCCGTAAGATATTTGGGTTTTTCGGACCCAAGGTGTAAAAAATCATCCAAAAAAGTTCCTTATTTGGCGTACGCCGCCTAAGCTATAAAAGAATTCAAAGTCGAGGTACCAGGTTATCATAACTTGACAGTAGCTTACCAAACAAAGGAGTGTCAGGTAGAAAACGCTTTATGCCGTCGACGTACCAGGTTATCATAACTTGGTAGGAGCTAACCAAACATATGAGTGTCACCTAGAAAACGCTTACCAGACCACCAGCACCAGGTTGTCAAACATGGTAGGTTTATTACAACATTTATTGAATCTGAGGCGATACGAAGTTCGCTGGGTCAGCTAGTTGACAATATTACGGGTCATCAAAAACCCGAAAGTCTGACAACCAGTCTTACCAAAGGCTTATCGTATTAGACACAGTAACTGAGTTGTTGAGCTCAGACAGACAGTCAGCGCAATACTGATATTCAGCAACTTTCGGTTAGACTAGAAGCAATCCAATTTAGTTGAGAAAAGGCTAGGCAGAATTCAATGAGACAGTGAATAAATTGTCAAGCAATTAAACTTAGTTGTTAGTGACCAGTGTCATTAAAATGGAAAATGGAAAAAAAATCTTCACATTAATTAACCCAAAACTCACAATGAAGGAAACATTTCGTCGTTTGTGTTTTGTCAGTTCATCCGGTGTTCAGTGCTGCCAACCTAAAAATGCACACAAAATGCAGGATACGTTTTTGTTGTCTTTTTTGGCCAATTACCACTAATGAGTAGTACATACACTCATACAGTGGTTTGAATGGCGTTCGAACTTCTTTTTCGTGCATGTTTTTCATTATTCGTTTTAACATAATTAAATTTTATTCTCTTTCTAAGAATTGGACATAGCACGCTAGTAACGAAACACGTTTTAATAAATAATATTGTTACGGAAACCTGTAAAACGTTTGTGCAAAAGAAAGATATATTTTCAGTGTAATAAAATTCTACGAAAACCTCTTTGAAATAATAACTCTTGTACCTATATTATTTTGGTACATTGTCGCCAAAACGGTTATCCGGTTTCAAAAAGCCCTTTCAATCAAATCTATTATGAAGTCAATTTTGTTGATTCTTACTTACATGTTACTGTACATTTACTGATCCAAGAATTGATCAGCTCTTCATAGGTGAGTCTAAAAGTAAGATTCATAGAACCAATAATTTATTTCTATCTCCTATAAAAACCTATTTTCATAAAACACATGTACATGGTCAACACTTTAAATGCCAATAAAACGATTCCCAGATCACTGAGCAGAGAGAACAATATATTTTATTGCGAAACAATAAACTTACCTGATCGCTGTCCAATACACCGCGCGCCTTACACTAGAAGTCTCGTAAATATTTACTGCTAGCAACACCTTATCTAACATCAACACACACGCGAGATATACACCCTATTTACTACATCATACGGTTCGATTTAGAATGAAGACTCGTAGTCATAAGTCCATCAACACACAGTTTGTTTGTGTTGGCCAAACATTGCCTGTTAAGAACTACCAACTATTGTTTAACTTGATAGTTATTTTTATCGTTCAACGTTTTTAAAACTATTTTTATGATTATTATTGTATACAGATTTCAATTTCCTCTTTGATTTTTTTTTATTAATATAAGTAATTTGAATTTAATTTTAGTATTAAAAAACTACTACACTACTGCGATTACATATTCTAAATCTAATATGACACTAATTGAATAACACTACAGAATATCGTAATTTTATTTATCGTATTTCATTTTAGTGCGCGTATCGTTTTTGCCGGCGTAGTGTCGTGCCGTAGGGCGGGCGGAGTACGCGGGCGGGCGCCGTAATCTCTGGGCGGCGAGTGAGTGCGACGCTTACGGGCCGCGCTTTAAATCCTCCACTACTTACGTACTTATATTTATACGAGTCATTTTATGTCACATAGTGAGATGAAAGTTTGTAATCCACATTGTTTGCCGATTAGATTTTGGTGGTGGGTGTTAATTATGATGTTGAACCAACTAAATTAATGATACGCGTCATACAAAGTATCGCATTTGTGTGTCGCTTTATCATTTTTGCCATGAAAGTCATTAGCTTTTATTCGAGTTCGAATTAACCTTTTTGGGATACATAGAAAATATATTTAATAATTATTATGTTTGGCTCAAGTCGATTCTACGTATTAACCAGCATTATCCTACTAATATTGTAAATGTGAAAATTCGTGAGGATGTATGGATGTTTGTTACTCTTTCACGCAAACAGTACGAAACGAATTTAAATGGAATTTGGCACATAGATAGTTTATAATCTAGATTAACACATAGGGTAGTTTTTATTCAGATTGTGTTTTCCTGTGGTATAATTTCTTACCTCCATGCGGAAGATGCCGCAATATAACTTTACAATGTGATAATATACACTATATCATTTTTATTGACTAGCATATCACCGCGGATGTTTACTCATTACTTTTACTACGCCATAAACCGGTAACCTCACATTCTTCCCCTACTACTAATTACACGACATAAAACTACAAATAAAACATAAAAAACCACCCCTTAGTTTTCACCCTACAAGTTACAACTAGTATTTAATAGTAGAACCATTGAAATGATCGTAAAATTTTTATTCGTCATAAAGTTAAGCGAAGCAGGGGGCGGTAGTTAGTCGACATGATTGCGGAAAATGAAATGGAGAATTGATTTAAGGACTGTTAATAGGTGATAATCGACCTGTGGGTTTTGGCAGAGAATAGATAATCTGCTCCCTTTTCCCAGGGCTATTTTCTGATACATTGGACTGGCGACAGGTGCAGGCAACAACCCGATAGTCTGACGATTTTCTAAAATTGTTTCATAGTTTTCTGCTTTATTTATTATACAGTTACTTTCGTGAAAATGGGAAAATTATATCGCAATGCCAATTACACACACATATTCAATTGGTTAACTGTCCTTCTAACGGTGTCTTTAAATCAGCAGCAGAAAAAGTAATGATGGTTTTATTTCCCCGATTGCATGTTCACAAAAAGCTCAACTACTATCAAAAACTATGGAAGCACACGGGAACACCGGGCGCTGGTAAAACAAAATCAAATAACCTCCGCACAGGCATACCTGAACCAATTCCACACATCGCGTCGCTGCGAGGATTCCGCGCCCCAGTCGTGTGGTGGCACAACCGCGGGAAACATTCACAGCATGTCTCTATCAATACGGATCAATGTACTGGGACATAGAACACTTTGTAGGTGGGACTTGATTATTTTAATAATAAATAATAGTTTAAATAAAACTAAAAAACAAGCGTGTTCTTTTGTTTTTTTTTAAACTATTATTTATTTTCTATTTTTTAGGGTGTTTCGAATTTTGAGACGTGTGTCAGCGTAGTTTGTGACGTATGTCAGCGTAGTTTTCGAAGACAGTTTTTTTGCTGTCCTGGTAACCCTGGTAAGTATAATGGCACAAATTTATGAAATTATTGCATTGTCATCGGTCTTTGACAGGTGCGCAAAGTTTGAATGAAATCTGGTCGTTTAAAGTGGGTCAAATTCGTGCTGTAAGGAGTCGGTTACAAACAAACATACTAACATACAAACAAACATACAAGTGAAGCTAATATAAAGCGTGTAAAAATAGACATAAGTACTTAGGTACTACATCTTTTAGTTTTACCTAATTGTAAACGCTTACTATTCGCCACTTGCTTTCGATGAAAAGGTTATTTTTAGTTGAAAGAAAATGTACTGCCAGAAAAAAAAATCAAATGTAGAATATTAAATTACGGTATAATGTAAGTACAAGAATAAATCTATTTATAAAATTCAAAGTCCTGAGTGACTGACTGATATATCAACGCACAGCCTAAACCGCTGGTCGTAGAGACGTGTTTGGAGTTTGGAGTTCGTATCCACGAAGAAAGAGTTTTTTGAAATTCCATCCCTAAGAGGGTGAAATGGGGGTTGAATTTTCTGTGAAACTTTTTAGTCTCTGGGTCGATTGACACGCGGGCAGAAGCTAGTAAAATCTATTCTTAATATTATAAAGCTGAAGAGTTTGTATGTTTGATTGAACGCGCTAATCTCAGGAACTACTGATCCGAATTCAAAAATTATTTTTGTGTTGAGTAGCCTATTTATCGAGAAAGGCTATATAACATCACGCCTCAACTAAGAGGAGCGGAGCAGTAATGAAAAATGTTGCAAAAACGGGGAAAATCGCACGGGTAGGCGATTCGACGCGACGACGGGAAGGGTCGGGGCAACAAGAAATTTAACGCGGACGAAGTCGCGGGCAGAAGCTAGTATAGAATAATGTTAAGTTGTTAATATAATATTTTTGATAATTTATAGTATAATCGTTAGACCTACAGCCCTTATTTAAATACGATTGGAGAAGAGTTCGCTAATCATCCTCTGCCTAGCCTTTTTCCATATATGTTGTGGCCGGCTTCCAGTCCAACCAGATGCAGCTGAGTACCAGTATTTTACATGGAGCGATTGCCTATCTGCTTCCACAACCCAGTTACTGGGTAAAACAATACCCCTTGGTAAAACTGGGTCTATTATATTTATTCATAGCTTCTGCCCGCGGCTTCGCCCGCGTGGATGTCAAAAAATATCCCACAGGAACGTATTACCGTGATTTTAAGTACCCTTTGTGTTTATCCAGGTTAACAATGGGTTATTGCACTGCTTGCTTTGTGTTATCTAAGGAGCAGCGTTCGGATTGATAATGATTGTTGTAGGATAAGTATTTCTAAAACATAACAATATTGACGGAATATATAAATAACTAAACGGCAAATTACCTACTTGCACGCCAAATGTGAAGGCAACTTTAAAGCGAAAATATTCTTTATAGCTTCTGCCCGCGACTTCGTCCGCGTCAAATTTTTGCTCCCTTGACCCTTCCCGTCGCATCGATTTGCCTGCTAGTTTTCGTCCACTTTTCGTTGCTCGCTCCTTTTGAGTTATAGTGAGTCAACCTTAAAAGATAGACATATGCTCTTCCGGACTTTTTTTTAGAACTTTTTAAAAGGAACAATTCCGTCATACATGACTTTTGCGTTACTTTAACCGTTTACGCAGCGCACGCAACGGACACTCTCAAAAGGAATAAATTTTCCCCGTTTTTGCAACATTTTTCATTACTGCTCCGCTCCTCTTAGTTGTAGCGTGATTTTATATAGCCTCCCTCGATAAATAGGCCACCCAACACAAAAAGAATTTTTCAATTCGGACCAGTAGTTCCTGAGATTAGAGCGTTCAATCAAACAAACAAACAAACAAACAAACTCTTCAGCTATATAATATTATAGTATAGATTCTATTTCTTGAACATTTGCATGTGTTAAGTGAAGGTACTAGGTATATATACATGTACAGCGTACCTAACATCACATCAAGCGCGCAACCGATGGTGGAGTGGACGTGATCTAGGCTTGGAATCTGTGCTTAGCAAAGCACACACTCAATACTATTGTATAGTCAATAATAACACGCGTCTTAAATAAGTACTTGTTCGATTGTATCAAATGGCACGTTTATTGTGTGTACCTTTCAAATTCAGAGACAACAACGGGAATCGACTGGTCTTATAGAAACTTATTGACTTTCTAATGATGTCGTCGTCGTCGTTTCAGCCATAAGACGTCCACTGCTGGACTTAGGCCTCCCCCAATTTGGGGGGCTTTGCCATAATCGCCACGCTTGGCAGGCGGGTTGGCGATCGCAGTATGGTGGTAAAATGCATAGAGAACGCTGCTGCGCATTCTCTAGTAAGTCCCTTAGTCGCCTTTTACGACACCCACGGGAAAAAATGGGGTGGTGTTATTCTTTACGTCCGGCACCACACTGTACACGTCCGGCACCACACGGTTCACGTCCGGCACCACACGGTACGGCACGGTAATGATGTACGTTTTAATAAAAAAAAAACCTCAAAACTCCGTGCCGCTACAGCGGACGGCAGCGCTATATGAGCAAGTTAGTCGCAATTATTTGAATATTTAGTATTATTTATAGTACCCCAAAATAGGAGTAGTTTCATGTTCATAAAATGACGCGCATTCATTATAATAGAATATTCAATAATTCATTGTAATACGTAAATCAAAAACTTTGTACGCTTTTTAAGAAAATTACGCGGACGCAGGAATATGAAATTTTGCACGTTTAACCTTTATATGGAGAAGGATTGCCGTTGACTTATATTTTGATCTATTAATGCATTAAAAATACACGAAGTTTTAAATGAATTATAGTCGAATTTCGAGCACTGGGCGACCACTAGTTAAAAAGAAAAAGCAAAATGGGTATTATTTCAGGTTCGATTAATTAAACGCCAATGAATATTTCCGGTGTTTTGAAATAAATTGCAGAAGCCGATCGATTAAATAATATTAAATTGTTACTTGTAAGTTCTTTTATAGATAGTTGTGTAAAAGTACAATCCACATATCGCCACTAACTTCGTTTCTTCTCCCTCATCTCGGCTGCTACTCCGCAGGCACAGCTCCCCGCAGGCTGCGATCAATCAGCCCGGATGTATCTCCTCCTTTGTGCCAGGGTTACGGGCACGTGCTAGATGCTAATCAGGTTATTGACTGCAGGGTGCTACCGCAGGTGGTGGAGTGCGGTATGTGGTGTATTTGGTGAAGCCAAATGCAAACTTACTAGCATACTTTGAGAGAGGTTTCTGTGAGTTATCTTTACAATTCCGGCAAATTAAGCGAATATCAACCGCAATTTATGCCCTTGGCATTTAAATCGATTTGTTCAGTGAGAAATTATATATTATTTCTGTTAATTATTTTTTTAGAAACACTCTAATTCGTATTTTTTTAAATAACTAATATATTAATTCCCAACCGATTACTCTGACAAGAAGCAAGAAACTGAAAATGGCTTCGTGATAATCTTGATACACTAATCAATAAGTAAAACTGGTACAGCATTTATGGCGTTCATTTATTCTCTGAACCATTCAAATTTTTCACGGCATTATAATCCTTCATTGTTTTATGTTCAGGACAAAAAATATAGCCGACTTTTGAATATGTGTTACAGTAGACAGCTCAGCATAAGCGTAAGCGCATTACTTTTTATAATAAAACAAAATGTGCGCACTCCGCAGTACACCGCGGTGCCGCCGACACTGAGCAGCACAAATTGAATTCAATATGTAATTTTATATTTTCTTTTACACTACAGTTCCCAGAGGCTTTCAGTGTCGCCACTGTTGCGCCACTTGACGGCGACCTTTTCAAACGACACTGTTAAATTTTTAAGTGGAGTTAGAATAAAAAGTCGGCGTTGACGGCGAGCACAATGCGAGCCTCTCCATTCCGTAAAGTTTTTCTCTCTTTACCAAAAGGTATGTGGAGGGGGAGTGATGATTCGTTATTTTTCCCGCATTATGGCCGCCGCGAAATGTTTCGGCTGGTTTTCATGAAAAAATAATTTCTCGTTTTGTATTTTGTAACGTGTTTTATATTCAAATTCTTTCATTCGCGATTGAATGGATGCCGATTGTTTGTGTGGATTCCAGTTCATTATACTGTTGAAGTTAATATGTTTGAAGGTTATATAACGAACTTTGATAATAAACGACAAATTCACGACTTAAATCGTAGGGCAGGCAGAGATGCACGTAGACTGACATACAAAAAAATCGAAACATGTGTGTGAAAAGATAAATCCATAATTGTTGCAAGTTTGAACGAAACCAAAAAGATATACCGTACCTACTCAATAAAATTGTCTAGGTAAGTATCGTAGACTAGACTTGACCCGTCCGAGCGAGGATGACATCCAGTGACTAATCCCTCCGTCTGCCAGAGGACCGGGAGGCACTGTGCCCTTCACAGAGACACGTACTTTGAAAGTTTCGGGTATGTTTGTGATCGTATTTCTAGAAAATATATCAGATTTTTATCGAGAAAACTTTTAGAATAATCTGATTGTTATTCGCAGACATGAGACGTATTACTGAAATCGTGTGACAAAATTTCATTTCTGATGTCGATTTACTAGAAATATCAACGAAAAGCTTTGTGGATATTTAGTTTTAGTTTTTCATATATGATAATTGATAAATTGTTGTCACTTAAGGTAGACGCCGTACTGGTGTATTTATCGATATAGTGTGTTTTTAGTTTTGTAGAGGTTGTGGGGATACTATAGTTTGATTAGTTTATTAAAAATACTGTTTCTTTATTAAGTATTAGACCTCTGCTTACTTATTAGTGTTATATTTTAGAGATTTTAGAAATTTTCAGATGTGCGGACATTGATCTTCAACAGAGGAAGTAAATGAGCCAGCAAAAGTATAAAATGAACTCTTAAAAAATAATTGTTTTGACAAAAGTTGACCTAAAAGTTAGTAAGTATTACCCCAATAACCAGCACCTAGCAATAATATTATTAACGCACACTAAAACCTTTTACTGTCCCATCAATTAGGGCGCCATAAAAGGCTACACCCATACATTTTCCATGTAGAACATGCACAATAACAAATACGAGTGTTAATTTACGAGCATGGGCCACGCAGGGCCACGCGGGGCCAGGGGGGCCAGGCGGGGCCAGGCTATACGACACGCCATAAACCACACTGTTCCAGTGTCTCCGATGTGAGGGGTCGTGATGGCGTTATGAGGTAATTGTCGGCGGTGAAATGCACGAGTGCGGAAGTGTCGATGGTGTGAAAACGTGGAAATTGTTCTATTTTTTTGCTGTAAGAGTTTTGTTGACCAGATACTTAAATAAAACGTTATTTTTCAAATAACAATGACCTTTTTCTTGGACCAATCATCATACATTACAGTACCTACGCCTTGTTTCTTCGAAAAGTTGAGCGAGCAGAGGTGTACCTACAGTACACCCACATTTCGCCGGTCATGTTTAAATCCCATTGCCATATTGCCAGCTGCGCACTAATCCAGACTTGCTGCAGATGCTTCTGAGAAATTCCTGATAGAAAAACACTTTGCCCGACCTGGGAATCACACCAAAGACCTCATGCTCATACATTTTTGGCCAAATCTTCATGGATAACCGTCTTCTCGAGAGTTAGAATAAATTGCACGGTATGTCGGGCTTCTATAAACCAGCACCACGTCTTTAGAAGTTTTGAAATGAGGACGACTAACTTTCGTCTCAGATCTCAGAAGCAGATAACTGTATTGGAACCTTTGAAAACCCAAATAACTCGTAAAAATGAGCTAGAGCACCTGTTCATCACGCGGATCACTGTTACAGAGATTACCTTTAAATCATCACATTCACATAAAAAAAAAGACAGGAAACAAAATTGTGATCCACCTTCAAATCCTACAAATTACAAACAATCATGACCAAACTCTATGAGCAATTAATTTGCCATCGAGCCCGCGGGATTAGCGCCGGGACGCGTGCGCCTTAATCCTGGGGCGCGGGATTAAGGCGCACGCGTCCCGGCGCTAATCCCGCGGGATCGCATCTGCGCGGGATCCCGGGACTGTTTACAGTGCATATTGAGCGCTGGGAGACTGAACACCCGGCGGCAGCACGAACTGTGATTATGTTCTAAGTGGCAGTGAACGGAGGTTTTAAAGGTCGCGCAAGATTGTGGGGTTATGAGATGATCCCGTTAGAGGTTGTTCTTGTGTCGCTCATCTTTTATGTATTGAGATATCGGGCTAAGTGCTTTATCTGAGATTGTGTTCAGAACATATGTACGCTCGTGTTACAATCCCATATGAAGTGCCAAATTAAACTGGCTGGCAATACTTTACCCACGTGCTCACGTATCCATATCGAAAACTAGTGACATAAAATAGTCGTTTTTTTTTTTATAATTTGTTTTCTCATAATTCCAATTCTTTGTTCAAAACTTCAAACGACACTGACATGTACATTAAAGGCAAATAAATTTCTGTTATGTTATGGTTTTTGGTAATTCAAATAAATCTATCCTATGAAAAATTACAAAACCAGCTGATCGACCAGTTGGTTACTAAGGTTTATTCAAAATTTCCTATTTAATTCTTATCAAACAATATTTGGGATCACTAAATATCACTTGACTAAACCTATTCGATATCAGGTTTGAAAGCGTTCATCAAGTTTGCTGCATCAAGCCTCTATCCTGCCTACCCCTTTCCGACTCACTACGCGTGAAGATAACTCAGCAACACAATCATTTAATAACATCAACTGATATTCATAAACCTACCTATACAGCTATTAGAGTTGTTATCAAGCGTACGCGCGGCGGTTTCCGTCCGGCATCCGGCTTATCTGCCGTATCCGAACCGCACGGACCGTATCCAACGACTAAGAAAGGAGCTACTGAACGGTAAGCACGATAGTGTATGGGAAGTAAGCTAAATGGAATAAAACAACATGACATTAAAATATTAGTTAACCTTTCAGTCAAAATGACGTCATCGATAAGAAATATCAGTCAGTAATGTAAACATATCATTAACCTACTAAATTGTATAGGTATATACAATATCTTGTACTATTTAAAACATGTAATATAAGCATCGATGGTTCAGTGGTAGAATGCTCGCCTGCCACGCGGGCGGCCCGGGTTCGATTCCCGGTCGATGCAACATACTTTTTGTGTTTACTTTTCTTTTTTGTAATCTGTTTTTGTTAATGAAAGTAAAATTAGGTTCGTATAAATATAAATTACTCGTTGGTAAACTGCAATTATAACGATTTGATGAACAATTCTAGTATTTTTTGCTGTTTATGGACGAATCAGCATTAATTACAGTTAACTAATATGTAACTTATTGTTACAGTTTACCCTTGTAAGCATTATTTAAAACACCAACCCATTTAAGATTAATTAAAATAAATAACCAAGAAAATAATGAACGCCTAACATTTCAACAATAGCAACGTAATCCTCTCCGCCGCGCCGCTGCTACACATATTGTAAACGGAACAAAACATACAAAGGCGCCACACATCACATAAAGGTGCAGCCACATTATCATAACGGCTAAGGCTACAATGGATCGCGCGGGATTTGCCGCGCGTCGACCTAAGTGGCGTTTAATTAAAAATATGTCACGGGGCGCGACATGAGGGGAGAGGGGCGGGAGGGCGACGCTTTGCGGACGTCTTATTGTTTGAGGGGAAGATATTGCTGGTTTGTTTGGTTATTTTGTAATTTATTGGTATTTTAGCATTGACACGAAATTGTTTTCAACGTTTGTTCCTGAAAGTTACACTGTGATTAAAACAATCCTAAAGTTTAATTCCTCTTTTTTAAATAATATCGAATTGATTCGATGAATCGAAAATACAACATACCTATTATTTGATATAAAGGTTACAGGTACAGTTTCTCGGTTAGTAGGTCTAGATTCAAGAACTGCCTACCTACCTAATTATGCATAATGTTGCGTTCCTTTCAGTTAACAAAAAAGCCATAACAAATATCAAACAAGACCAACCGTCCATTGATAATGTGAGCCGAGCTCATGTTTAGCTACACAAACGATTACGCCAAGTTAGGCACAGGCCGCACGGACGCGAGGCGGCACGCCGCGCGCCGCGCGTGTGGAGGCGACGTATCTATTATCTAGTTAGCTGGACGCGGGAGGTCCTGCTCCTGTGGGAGGGTGCTATGGCTAGGCGAACACCGAGTGACTAGAGTGCTGGAAGCTCCTAGGTTGTAAAACAGTGCAAAAAAAGCCAACTATGTGTCTTCAACATTAAATAACAAGCTTTTCCAGTAGCCCTGTTCTCATGGTGACGGCGACTTAGCGACTTTCATGTTTCAAGTGTGTTGCTGTTGTAAGTTTTCATTCTCTAAATTTATGAAGCGAAGATGAACGCGACGCGTGTCCCAAATCGATTCACAAATGAGAATTAATTTCTCAAACGTTGACTTTGTTTCAGACGTAGGACGTCTGTTAGACAAGGTCAACGTTTGGGACAGTAGAACGTAGCAGATCAGCAGACACAACTACGACAGTATTTCTAAGCCACATCCAGCATCACGCATCATTGCACAAAATTCGAGCTGTCAAGTGGCACGCGACGCGAACACATCGTAAGGGTTGACGCACACTTAAGTGAAACAAGTCGCCTCGCGACGTAGCTCGCACTGTTACACACTGCCACCGAGACCACTGGCCAGTCTGTAGCACTTGTTCAACTGTCACAACTACGTGGGTTGTTTGCTCAAGTGCGTTTAGTCTGTGTACAGCTATTTGTGATCGTCGGGCTCTTCCCTTGTGGTGTTTATGCTGAGTACCGGACTAACTTTCCTAAGCTACAAAACCCTGCAAGACTTACAGCGCATACTAGGTCTTACGGAAACTACGATAAGATGGAGAATGTGCATTTCCTCATCAAGATAGGGAGAAGAGGAATGAAAAAAATGTTGGGCTGAATCATGTAATTAAACATGTGAGTTAACTTCGGATTGACACCAATCTTAAATCCAATAAAAACCAACATGGCCGCCTTCACGTGTAGTTACTCAGTAGCAGTCTACAGAGCGATACGTATCGAAGGTTCAACATCGGCACACACAGGTAACGGGTGGAAATGTACATAGTCATTGAAAAACCACTTTTACATCGGACACTTCAATTCTAACTGCAATCACACCGTGTAGTGTGTAAATAGTAAACCAATCGCAGCGATCGACGAAGCTATAGGGCTGCCACGCCTTGGGAAGCTTTAGAAAATACCGATACCTGTTTCAGTTTTTCTATTTCCAATCAATTTGAGATCAGCCCCCCTAGCCAAGTCACAAACGTTTACCGTTCTACAATCGGTAACGCCTCAGTGTCAGCAATTGTAGAAAACGATAAGTTGGTAGCCATGTGGAAACGCCTGAGTCGGCCGCTCGTTCTACAATGTCTTTAGAAAAACGACACCTTATAACAAAGGATTTAGCGTTGAACATTGTAGAAACGATAAAAAATCATTCTATCATTTTGAACGATGTGAATTTGGCTACGAATTTTCTGTTCGTTTGTTCTAACCACGTGACTTAACGTTGAGCGACTACTGTTAACGATTGCAGATTATCAACTTGGCTAGGGGTGCTGAATCGAAAATGAGTTACATATTCATCACAATATTATTTCATTCACAATGTGTGGACACATTTTTACCAGTTCAACCAAAGCGAGAGAGAGCGTGTAAGGGTTCGTAGTTCGGTATAACCAAGGTCGGAATTCACAGTCGTATAATAATAAAGGTAGGCTTTTATTGAATACCGTACCTAGGTGAGTAACGCTCTACCATTGCTCACCAAAGCATAGTTATTATTGATTAAAGCATACAGTCAACATTTACTCTTCAATTTATGATTGCAGAATGCCCTGGTATTGAGTAGACCAGTCTTTGCCAGGGCTGGCCACAAGTACACCAAATTAATAATAATAAATATCTTTGGACAACCAACACACTGTTATCTGATCCCAAACTAGGCAAAGCCTGTACTATGGCAACCAGACAACTGATAAATGTGGGATCCTGCCGTTTTGCCGAAAAGATTTTGCCAAATTTTCATTACCCAAACAAATTTTAGCAACCTTTTTTATACCAATGTAATATTTGGAATAATTTTAGTACGCACATTTTCGTTTGGTCAAATGTTTACTTGGCAGATTGTTACCAAGGATAATGTCATTAAGGCTTTTGGTCTTTAATCAAATGATTTATTACAGCAAACAATATTAAGACAATAAACGTTTAGTCAAATGATTTGTTACGACAAAAAATTTAAAGGCAAAAATAATATTTAGTAGTAAAAAATTGCTACAAGTTAGGTTTTAGTGACAGAAACGAATCGCTGTAAATCCGACTCCACGTAGTCTTGTCTGCCCTACCCCTAGAGTGTAATTTAAAATCGCGTAGGCGTGGAGGGGCGAGGCGGCCCGCGAGCTGAGGAGCAGGTGGTTGTAACGCTCGCCGGTGGGTGGTTGTGGCGGCTAAGCCGGCCAGCAAGACGAACCTGCGGTGGTGATCGTTAAGCCGTCTGCGACGATAAGCTCGCGTGGGACCGCCTAAGCTCCGTAGTGCCGGAGCCATGACAGAAACCATGCCTGCTGCATGATGCATGCTCGCTTGCATATTGCATGCTTGCTTGCATGCTCGATTGCATGCTGCTTGCCTGCTTGAATGCATGCTTGCTTGCATGCTCGATTGCATGTTGCTTGCTTGCATGCATGCTGCATGCATGGTTGTTTGCATGTTTCTTAGAGGGAAATAAAATCACATGTTCACAATCACCTGATTTATTGAGTGATAATACATACAGCGCCATGTCAGACCTTGATAAATGCCTTATTGCTTCTGCATTTTTACTATTGATGTCATTGGCTACGCAATCGACTAAACAGAAATGGTAAGTTTAAAATTGACGACACCAAATATTTGGCTTATTTAATTTTGCGTAAAATATGTTATTCCAACTGAAATATTTGACTAGATAAAAAATGGTAAAAGTACTAGTTGGTGAACAAGTTATTGTTCAAACGTTCACTTGCCAAACATAGGTTTTCGTAACAATTATTTGTAAAGAGATTTTTTGGTAAGTAATAATTTGGCAAATGAAATTATGCGAAAATTTGTTTGGGAAGTGATAATTTGGCAATTTCTTTTCGGTAAAACAAGGGAGACCCGATAAATGTACTTATATATTTCTAAATACATACATATTATAGATAAACTACACCCAGACACAGAACAAATGATTGTGCTCATCACACAACGATTTGTCCTGGGTGGGAATCGAAACCACGATCTCAGTCTTAGCAGTCAGGGTCACTAACCACTAGACTAACAGGCCAGTCAATTATATCTCGTATCTTCTAAGTGTCGTGTGTCAGCCCTGCGGTCTAGCTCGCCACGGTGCGACGTGCGGCCACCACTGCTGTAATTCCGCGACGCGACGGCAGGTTCCGGTCGCCACGCTACTACATATCGAGGAGAACTTGACAACTTAAAGTAACGTTGTGGAGATTTCTATCTGATTGAGTGGTATTGATAGTAAATATTTACGCGACCAATCTTGGCCGCTATTGAGTCATGGTTTGTAGTGAAAATCAAGAATAAATTTGAAACTTTGGCTGATACCTAGTTCCGATTCTCTGCCAGATTTTTAAGCTAATCACTACTGGGTCTTTGGATTGGTCTACTTCCTACAGGCCTTACCAACAGGTAGTAGGTTTAATAAACGCGACTAGTATACATAATAAGTAATTGAGAGATGCTCTTGTAGCAATAAAGAAAGCTAGAAGTCACCAACAGTACGTTTTGAAGTGTTTGTGTGTATACATCTTTTTGTAATGTAAATATTCTGGTGTATGATAAAATGTGTATTTGAATAAATAACCCTGAAACCATGGAACATAATGTGTTCTAATAATAAATGTTACAGGTATTGTAACATAACCACGCCACATAATGAATTTCCTCAACACCTCGGTACATAATAGTCCCCCGGCTGTTTGCCCGTCATCCCCGATCCCCCATCCCCCGGGGACGATCCTCCTGCTGTGTAATCCGGTCTGCTTGCCGCCTCTATTGGAACGGATGGCGGATGGCGATTGCATTTAACGCGAGTCTCGATCGGCGGCGTATTTGCTTTCTTGGGTACGAACGTTCCTAATGTTAAAGTGATTGTCACGATGTGTTTGATCTTTTATATTCTATTAGATAAATCTGATCGTGATAGTCGGAAAATTTGAGAGTTTTGGTGAACTAAGGATTTTTAATATCATCACAATAATAACCCTTTATTTACTGATACACTAAAACAACACAAAACAATTCTTAGAGGAGTGAGTTAAGGCGACCCTTTTTAATATTACTAGACACTAAATAGCAGTAGTAGTAGAATTAAGCCACGGGTATAACTTTTTCGATGAATCAATCTTACTCGATTGACTATTCAAAATGCAGGTGATCACCGAATTCCGTTTCTAGGCGGAAATAGGTTTCCGCCTAGAAACGGAATTTGTCGACGGAAGAGAAGACAAAATGATAGATTGTATCGTACAAAAATTGCGTAAAACTGAAAAGAAGAGATGTTTCTATTCTTCAGGTGACAAGAATACAATGTCAAGTATGATAACTATTTTTCTGATGAGATAGAAACATTTTTACAGAATTAAAATACATAAGGAACTTCTTTGTTCTTGGTAGATTAGATATAGAATTGGTCATGCTACGCCGGCAGTGGTATGTTTCGTGGAAAAAAACTCTCGAAATTACAGTAAATATAATCGTTTTAACCATAAATATCATATTTGCATGGTGTAAACAGTTGAGCAGCTAACTATATGCAAACGGTTTCTACTAGGCGATCGTTTGACGGGTTAAATCTCGAAGTTTTAGCTATGAATTTTAGGTACGTAGGATTATAAAGATTTCGAGGCTGGGTTTGTTCGTGCGTATGAGATTTATATATGCCGATGTAAACATAGTGAGTGACTGGGCCATCTGACTTTTTCAAAAACATTAAATATTCTGTTTCTTCACCATTTCCAAATAACACTACATACCAGTCCAAAACTTCGTTTATCGACGCTTCAACTAAGATATAAATGGATTCCGTCTTGGGAGTGTAGTATTGAAATTATACAGCGAAAGTGCATGCCTTTCCGCTTTAGTAATAAAGTCACAGAACTGCGAAATTGTGAACTACCGCTAGGAGTTGCGGGCTCCGAGGCTCCCGGGGTATAGTGCAGCTCTGTACGTAAAGGCGATGCCACGATGTGGCTTGTAAAAGCAGGAACATGAATACAGAAAATGGTAATGGCTAAACCTTAACTAAGTATATTCATTTTGCATTCCAAGAGGTTTGTAAAGAAAGAAAGAAAAAAATAAATTGATGCTTCAGATCATCGATATAAAAAACACTGCACAATCCCGATGCATATACTAGCTTTACCAAAAAAAATACCAGCCACAAATAGGTACCTATTAGGTAGTACCTATTTGTGGCTGGTATTTTTTTGTGGCTCAATAATACTGTTATACACGATTAGATCGATCAGATTAAGCTACGCTTGACGCGGTTGTTCTGGGGATGGGTGACCATATTTACATACCAAGACCCTCCCGTTCCTCGAAGAGCAGTTTAAGCTGTTGGTCCCGGCTGTCCATTCGTTGAACTTTGACAGTCGTTACTGGTCGTCAAAAGCGCGAAAATCTGACAACCAGTCTTACCAAGGGGTATCTTATTATCCAAGAACTAGGTTGTGGAGATCAGATAGACAGTCACTTTATGTAAAATACTGGTATTCATCTGAATTTGGCTAGATTGGAAGCTGTCCTCAACATAGTTGGGAAAAGGCTGTGGGCAGGTGATTCCTCTTTCGTTCAAACTGAATGGAAAAGCTTTGAGTCGCTTATGGCTTCACCGAGGGCAAAGCCGCTTTTCGGATATTTCAGACTACGTGGAGTCAAGTCTCTT
The DNA here is from genome assembly GCA_932294355.1 of Aporophyla lueneburgensis. Classification (NCBI taxonomy): domain Eukaryota; kingdom Metazoa; phylum Arthropoda; class Insecta; order Lepidoptera; family Noctuidae; genus Aporophyla; species Aporophyla lueneburgensis. The sequence goes on from OW028753.1 coordinate 29,465,255, forward strand.
GATTCTCCAACATTCGTAGGTGCTTCAGAATTCGACAGTTATTGGCAGTGGAATTGCCACACGTATTCAAGACGTAAGTACTTGGATTCCGATGGTAAGTACTTCGTTTAGTATCTATAAAATTACGAGGTGGTTTTACGATTTTTATTATGATTTCACTTTTACAGTTTTCACAGAATACTTGTCTACAGTTCCAGTTTTAACTCATAAACTTGCAACAAGTTGCATTTTTTATTTTTTATAACAAATCATGTAGGTTTACAATTTTTTGTTATCAGAATCTGTGATGTTATATATACAAATGCTGTTCATTTCTGTTATTACGTAAGCATTAGTCCTAGCTTTCTGAAGTGCCACATGCCCTGTTTGTTTTAATTGATGAGAAGAAAAAAACTATGTCTAGTGGTTTAGTTACCCCTGTTTCCCTGGCAGCTGCATGAATGCACCTTAGCTCGAAGGATTGAAAAGAGATCTTGGAAATAGCTGAGAGTTGTTGGAACACAATCGGGAATTTCTAGAAACTTCGCCCGGCGTAACACCGCGGACTAAGTTCTTGATAAAATTTCATTACCGCCGGGATCCGGTCTAACGTGATTTTCACTTGAGAAAAAATAATAAGATAGGTAAACAGTATTGGACGCTGGTTTGGAGGAGTTTAGAAGAGTTAACGTGGTATTTGATTTGAAGTTACTGTTCAACTTACTTGCACTGTGATCTTTGTTGCTTTCCCACTAATTGACCTGAAAATAGAGAAATAAAAATAATTTCGTTTCGTTATCATCATACTATATTGTAACTGTGATAAACAGAGACGATCAAAGTGACCCTGTTTACTTCACAAAGTGTTTCATATCGTCCGAAATCCGTCTGTCGACACAAATAGGATATCGGCCAAGCGTAATATCGGAAAAGCTCACAATCGCGAAAATATTTCAGCGGAAAAATAGTGTAAAATCCTTATCGGATCAAATCGGCGTGCTTCGGAGCGGACACGCGCGTATCGCTGCGATCGCCGGCGATTCGCGGCGATATTCACTTTTATGAGGACTTTTATTCCTTCAGACGATTCACACTTTCCGGCCCAGTGGGCACAGATAATGAATACAAGTTGGCTCGCTTACTGCTACAGTAGTACCACTTAAAAGTAAGGTACAAAAGGTCCGCTCCATACAAAGAGCGGGCACAAGCGCACACACAGATGCGTACGGATATCTGAAACGAATGCCAGTTGCAATTGGCCTTGCACTCATTGTGTGTAGACGTGCGTTAATTGTTTCTCTCATCAAATGGAGCCAAACTTCTGCACCTATCTATTCTGTGGTGATTCAGGTCCACAGTGCTACCTGAAATTTTTACATTTCATTAGCGCCGAGAATTTTGTTAATTAATTTTGTGTAAGTTTTTCGTTCAGTTACTTTTATTGTGGGAAAGATTTAATTTAAAATGTAGTTTAAAGTTTAAAAATGAATTAAAGCTTTCATCCGCTATTCATGTTTTCAAGAATGGTTAAAGCTACTACATTCATCAGGACTGCGCAGTGTTTAAAATCATTACTTTTTCTTATTTTACCTTTTACTGGAATAAAATCGCAAAACTTGATTTTTACACAATCAAAATCACAGTCAAAAATCAAGAATCATCCAAAAATAATAATAACAAATGAGCAATAGCCATGAACTCGCGACACACGAGGGCGCACATAAGGGCGCGCACACACCACGCCGCCGCTCGCAGTCGTCGAGTCGTCCAGTCGGCGTAGTCATTAGACACGAGTCATTATTAGCTCCATCTGTCGATCGACACGAGTCACGACACTCATTTACTTGTGTTCGAGTTTGTTATGTCTAAGAGACAATAACGTATTAAGAGAGTTAACTCGTGTGGAACACGCCACTTTCTACCAAAGCCAAAGTAGTGATTCTTCACTATCTTCCACATTTAAATCACTAATTATTTCAATAATTGTTCGAACTTCTGATAAAATGAGGAACGTTAGAAAGCTTTGTTCTACGTGTTCATTAATTTATTCAAGAAAGACATGTGAGGGAAAGGCTATTTTTAAATAATTTTCTTACAGAACTAGATTATATACTCTAATCAGTTTATCTGTTGTGATTCTAGTGGGTCAATCGTATCTCGAGATTGTAGTATGACGGCACACCATGACCTATACTACAATTTAAGGTCTAAACTTACCAGCAGGAGTCTAACAAAATAACTTATTTTCCACCTCTATTTGTATGGTTTCCTATTTTCGAAAACCCATCACGAATATCAAGTTAGTTGGGAAAGCGAATTTCCCTTAGATTAGGTGACCCTCCCCAACTAAAAATTCCAATTACGAGCAACCCTCAATAATAACCGCATATCGAACCCAACTCCACAACCTACCTACATGTGGGCATACAGGAGAAGCAGGGAGCCACATATTTTTTTCATAAAAGTATTAGTTTTACATTTTCTTATTTTTTTTTTTTTGAGCTGAGTGAATATGCTCTACGGACTTTATGAAAATAGCAAAGACACAAAGAAGAAATGATTTTTTATTAGGATTTTTTTAGACTCATTTATAACACTAATGAAGTTACGAATTCTCTGAAAATTCAAATAATGTCTGTCAAATATGGGAACCCCAATCATTTCTTCTTAAATTCTTGGATTTTTTGCGCTACACCTTCTACACTATGGCGTGAAACATATTTGTTCTGGTACCCCCTTTGATACAAACGACAGCACTTTGTACCTACACTATCAAATATATAAAATTGGGTAGAAAGAGGGTAGCCGCGCAATATCACAAGCCGGGGTGGCGCGGGCGTCCGTCGCGTCAATATTTGAACTGCACACTCTTTAATACACCTACAACTTTTTTTTTTTTTTTTTTCAGGATGGGAAATCATCAAATGACTTCTCCCGCTCTGGGCGGAGCGGGAGGGCGTGTCAGACTTTTACTGACTAAAACCCACCCGTGTTCCATCAGTTGCCCATGTGCCAGGGTCACGGTATCTCTTTCGAACAATCACGCGACCCCGGCAGGACACCTACAACTTGAATTTGATATGGTGGTGCGGTGGCGACGTGGCGTGTAGTCTGGGGACTTACTTTACCTTTTACTGGAAATATTTCGGATCAAAATGTTCTAAGTTTGCCTTTCTCTTATTCAAATCTCTCTCTATATACTGGTAGTCTGTTTGTTAATTGATAGCGTCATCATCAGTCAAATGAGACATAGGTAACTCGATTTTATGGAAAAGAACAATAGTTTCCGCTAGACACTGCAACAACAATAAGTACAGTAAAATTCAGAACACATACTTCAATAAACGCCAAATAAAACAAACTATAAGCGATCACTTGAAGTCACCTCTAGTGTGAATTCCATTGGGTAATGGTTTCCGAATAGTACGCAAGTAGTAAGTACTTACTTTTTGTAAGTACTTATTATAAAAGGCAACAGTTCTATAAATTTATGAATGATTTGAAGTGCGTTTTTTTTTTGCACCAAGCCATTTTCTTTTTTCCCACATATTTTCTATGCAGGAAAATAATCAGGGTGCCTTAAATTTTGAAGTACATATTACCGGTCGGAATTAAACCTGATACGCGAAGGTTCAGTTAAAAAGGGTTCAAGTACTTTGTTAATTTAACATTACATGGGCCTCGGGTCAGCGCGTTTATAATTAAGTCACTTCCAACCTTCTAGACAGAGACAGATATACGAATAGCTACGTGTGTAAGAGAAATAGCAAATCCTGCAAAGTTTTTTCAACGGTTGAAATAATGGTGTAATGGGTTACGCCAAAAATAAGGTTTCCAAAAATAATTGCTGGTTGGAAATTCTATTTTTGGAGGATGAATCGTGTTTTGATCTCATTAGGGACTATTAGAGCAAAAGTGAAGCTCGGTGCAAGTCACGTAGTATATTAGTTATTAAACATAATCTGAAATGGTAAAATAGGATTTTATTTAGCCCTGGACTTACAATTATGTGAATAATTTATTTATTTATCTAAACTTCTCGCACACAAAAAGGTACAAAGGTGGACTTAATGCCTTAGGCATTCTCTACCAGTCAAACAAGAGTGGTGAAGAGATTCGCCACCCTTGGCCAACTTAAAAATTAATATCGAACTTCACGATCTAATCGGCTAGCACTACATAGTACCAAAACTGAACGTTTACCACATCCGAATTTCCCAGTTCGAGACAAAACCTCTGCACTCAGAGGTCCAATCGCGCGAACTATCCGATTTTTACCGAAGTCACTTATTGCGAATTCACTTACAATTAACAGAGTTGCATTAAGTGCATGTCCCCTCGGGGTGAGAGAGGGCGAGGGGGGTGTGAAGACAGGAGGGGGCGGGGCTAACTCGCTTATGCACCCGGAACGTACTAGTGATTCAATTTGAACCGTTTTATTGACTGAAAATTGCTCTAAAGTGTAAAAGGGCCAGTGCGACAGTGCGACTCTGCGACAAAGCTGTCGCAGATGGAGTCTACTGAGGCGGCAGAGGATTCGTTATGTAAATTCCTTTTAATTTATTCGTTTCTAGATAAGGTGGAGACTGTGCTAGGTTTTGTTTCATTACAATGTGCGCCGGAATTAAGGATTGAATAAGTTTACCATGTGTGGTTTGGAATCGGAATGGACTATTGAATGGGTGGGTAACCACCATTCCGACACATTGAGCCGGGCCAGAGTGTAAGGTGTTTTATGTCTGTTTATATTATTGAGTATATTTACTACGGAGTCCAGCACGTTCTTGACTTCTTGAGCAACACATGGGAGTTATCCCATAATACTCTCTACTAGACCAGTAACGTTCTATACTTATATATTAATTTAGGGTTCGTGAATAGTTTTAAGTCTAAAAAAGTTGTAGGCTTTGTAAGCCTACAATTAGACTTAGGCTTATAGATTTTTAGACCACTTTCTATTTTATTAAGTACCTGCTTTGAATGACCGACCGAACGGATATGGGAGGCAGGGTAAGCCTGGTAAGGTAAATTATTGTTAAATAAAAGAGTAACCGTGACCTTCTTGCCGGCTCTTCTCCATTGGAAACGACCAATTGAAACCGTGCACCTAGTGTGCCCATGTAGTTTAATGTGAAATAAAATATTATGATTTTGATTTTCTTAAATCCTACTATGCATGGATGTATGGATGTGTGGATGTTTCTTACTCTTTCACGCAAAAACTACTGAACGAATTTGGATGAAATTTGGAACACAGTTAGTTTATAACCTGGATTAACACATAGGCTACTTTTATCCCGGTAGTACGTTCCCGCGGGATATTTTCCGACCTCCACGCGGGCGAAGCCGCTGGCAAAACCTAGTCTGTTTTAAATTAATCAAAACCCTGCACAAGTTCTCAATTTACCTCATCTTCAGTAAACGTGAACCTTGCACCGAGCTACGAAGATTGCTTCTCGATATTAAATTAAGCAGAGAAACACCAACACCTTAAGTAAACGTTTGGCGGACACCATGTTTTAGCACCCTCTGCAGTTTTGGTATTCAATTTATGATTTTGATTTCCCTTATTGGTTTTGAAATAGCAAGATATTTGAATTCAGATGGAAGTATTTGGGTGGTAAGCGATATTTTAGTGTAGATAAGCATTTTTGAACAAAAGGCGACGTCCGATCATGAGGACAGTGGAATCTCAACAGTAATTGTATGTTTGGTAGGGATCATTTTAGTATATTATGTGGCTATCTGTAATTACTTTTAGCGATGAGACCGCACAGTGGTTCATCCTATTTTGAATTTCTACGTGTATATCTGTTTTCATTTGGTGTGCATATTCGAGTATTTTATTCTATTTATTATACAAATAGTTTAAACCTTTTCTTTGAAAAGCGTTCTTTGTTCTGCAGTGTACAGTGGGACAGCAATGGGTTGTATCTTATGTTATGAATTGTTGATCATATCAAACCGAGCGATTCGTTCATTGTACATATCAATTGTTCCTTTCTATACAACATTATAAGAAACGACCACGTTCCACAAAATAAAGGTTTAAATCATTCCTTTTATTTATTTTGAAGGACTCCTTAATAAATCATACTCTAAATAGTACGCTAAAATGTATCCTTTACAAAGGCTTTAATGGAATCACTTCCCCTGTCCAGACGACGCTACTATCAGTATAAATGACTTGCCACGCTTTACAAAACTTCGTCTCTCATAGAACGGGAATTGTAAGAAATCAGCGCATTTCATGGCGGTGCCGGTGTCGCCACACGCTGAATAGAGCCGACACCGCTCTAGCGCAGTGTCAGAAAATTGCGACATTTGGGCTTGAAGGTACAAAAAGAAATAGAATAAAAGATTTCGGTAGCAAATAAAACATGAGACGCTATTTATGCCAGTCAACAAAACGATGTCTGAAATCTATAACTGTATAAGGCAGAAAGTGTGTTTCTTAAGAAAGCTGTGACTTTGGTACTTTTATTTGGTTTGTATGCTGAAGATGGTACTTGTGGATAACTGACACAGGTTAAGCAGCGCTTTCCGCGATTGGTCTGTGGATTGGCTATCTTTACACCACTCTGAGTTTCGCAGAGCACGTTTAGCCGTTGGGCCCGGCTGTCATTGTATTAATGTAGTAATGTGTAGTGTGTGTCCAAGATTGGCCTCAAAGGCGACATCTCACTTTACGCTGATGATACAAGTCTTTTCTACTTTGGGCATTCAATCGAAGCTATGGTACCTTGAATCCAAAATTATTTAAATTCACTTAATGACTGGTTCCAATCAAATCTTCTAACCATCAATACCACAAAAACCAACTATGTCGTGATTGCCCCCAAAAACAAAAAAAATAAGCCATGATATACAACTTAAAATAAATGATCAATTCATCCAAAAAAAACTAAAGAGAAATATTTAGGTTTAATTTTAGATAACTATCTGAGTTGGAAGCCTCACATTGAGAAAATCAGATGTAAACTTTTGTCACTGACAGGAGCTCTTCATAATATAAATAAATGCCTTCCTCGGAAAGGTCGATTCATAATTTATAATTCTTTAGTTAAATATACTACCTAATAGAAATCTGCTGTTATATAGACTACCTAATAGAAATCTGGTGAACCGCAGTCAAATCTAATCTAGAAACATTAGAAACAACACAAAACAGATTAATTAAATAGTAGATTATTAACCAAGGGGATAAAGCAGTGTCTTCTGTCGCGGGTGACGATTTAAATCGCGAGCGTAACGAAGGACTCGAGGTTTAGGTGTTAAAAACTTAAATCACGAGCGAAGCGAGGGATTTAAGACGAGTCCTGAGTGTAGCGAGGGATTTAAGTTCACCCAAGACTAAGACAGCTTTATCACCGAGGAAAATACTCTACTTTTCGTACCATTTGCGAAAAAAATAACACAATAATAATATGAGATAAGCATTTAGAACATTAACTTATTTATAAAAATAAATTAAAATAAACTTAACGTTTACGTATTTGAAGAATACAAAAACGCGGCAAGTTCCTAGACTAATACTTTTTTGTCGGAAAAGCAAAGGCATCAAGCTCATACGGCCTCGTCGGTTTTCGTAATTTTATTTAATAATCATAACTGTATAACAAAAAAGCGTATTCCTTTTTCAAAAAGATGTATAATGCTTTATATACAAACTCAATGGTGTAAACACAGATGTAGTTCAGTATAAATTTCGGTAAGTATTCCAAAAAATCACATTCTCCCCCTAGAGAATGAATGAAATTCAGTACAATTTTCTTTCCCTGTTTTTAACAGATTAAAAATGACTATTGTTATGTTAGCTTTTTGTGGCATAGAATGTCACTTTTTTGAGCAAGTGATACGAAAATATTAGTTTCATCCCACCATCTCGGAAAGAGTATTTTTAATCTTCAATATCTGAGTGGAAAAGCCGTTTTTATTCTCTAGAGGATAAAGTAAATTGAATTTAGAACATCGTGTGCACTAAGTTTGTAAATTCGGTGGTGGTGCCGAATTTATCATACAACCTTTTTCTAATTTGTTTAAAACTCAGACTCGGAACCTTATTGGTGTACTTTTTTAATTTACTTTGCGCGCCCCATTTTCTTTTCACGTCACTAACAAAAATATTACACTCTACTTAGGCAGCTGTAGCAACTTTACTTTAAATTTTTCTTAATTATACCTAAGTATTATTTGAAATAATTTAAAGATAATTCTGTAATACTTACCTATCACAATGTAGTACCTAATAAATATTAATACCTAAACTGAAATAAAAGTATCTTGTGATTGTAAATGCTTTTTTTGCATTTAGTCATTTCCTCGCTGAGGTGGGATGAAAAGTTACGTGTTGCACTCGAGTGCAAAGATTTTTCACCTCGTGCTCTTTTGATTCCCTCGCTAATGCTCAGGATTCTAATTTTTGAATCACTCGCTGCACTCGTGATTCAATTATAGAATCCTTCGCTTGCTCGGTCAACAAAATTGAGCACGCGGTTAAAAAGCAACTTTGCACTCTTGTATAACAAATAACTATTAATTTCAAGTTTCGAACGTCAACACAGAAAATATACGAAGATACAAAAATAATGAACATTTCCCAAACATATGTATTATACTAACATGCAAAATATTACACAAAAATATCCATACAACACTAAATTTCACACAAAAAAAAATATCAAGTACACAAAATTAAACTACGAAACTCCATATACTTAGTAACACGTCCTCCCAGAACTGTTAATTACGGGAAAAGAAATATAGAATTTAAAGGTGCCAACATGTATAATAAAATCCCGATGGAAATAAAAGAAGCGAAAAGTATGTCTTGTTTTAAAAAGAAACTTAACTGATATATATTATGTCAGTAAAAATAAAAATATTAAAAAAAAATAGTTTTAGCGAGGGTTCATGCAACCAAATAAAACATAATAATAATTAAAAAAAAGAACTTTATTATATAGTTCGCTGCCATATATGCCACATCTAGTAGGACATAAACTTTTACTTTATATCCGTGTTTCCTCGGTTGGTGATTAGTTGTTTACTTGAAATTTATATCACTACCTTCATATTTTACTTTTACGTCGTTTTTGTACGCTCAAAACATTTTATGTTAATTTAATTTCTCAGTAAGTTAATTATTGTTAATTCTTAATGAGGAATAATAAAGTTCTTAAACCATAATATGTGTAAACCAATTAGTAATTGTAGTAATGGGTTGTCGAAAGCCCGAAAGACTGATAACCACTCTTATCAATTAATAAGTGGGCTGTGTGGGTCAGATAGGCACTACAGTCATGTAAAATACTGGTATTCAGCTGCATCCGGTTAGACTGGAAGCTGACCACAGCATAGCTGGGAAAAGGTAATAAGCAGATGATGATGATGATGATTAGATGGTAATCTGAAATGTTTTTCAGAAATAAAGCTAATGTTCAATGCTCTGCTGATGGCTAATGCATTTTCTTCATTCCATTTATAAATAGAATCGTCATGACTCAGCTGATGAGCCCTGTCGGTCCAGTTCTATGCGCTAAGACTACCATTTGGAAAGGACATTGGGAAAGGACATAGGCTACTTTTTATCCCGGTAGTATGTTCCCGCGGGATAATTTCCGACCTCCCCGCGGGCGAAGCCGCTGGCAAAAGCTAGTAAATAAATAAATGTGTTACAAAATATAAATATTGTAAAAAGGAAGAATTATAAGGTAATTAGTAAGAATTTAGAATTTAAATGTATTTCACTATCGCATTAGGTGCAAACCTGTAATGATAGATGTAAGGTGGAAAATAAATAAATAAATAAATAAAATAAATAAATAAATTTATTTTAGCTGGTTAATCGAAATAAGTTGGCGTACATCAAACAGCTCATCATAATAGCCAACACTTTCTGCGTACATTTCGTTGCAGTGTACAAATACCTGAACTCCAAAGTCAAGGAAATGAAGTCTGCAAAGTGTATTGGTATGTTAAAAGTTGTACGGCATGGGCCCGGCACGGCTCCGGCACGAACGCTTTCCTATTAGCCGGCCGACACTCCGGTAAATAAATACATGGAAATATTGCCGCACCATGCCTGAACCGGTTCACTAGCTTTTATAGCAAGCTTATGTTCGAGGTGTGTTCTTGTGATTTCTATTGGATGGAGCAATCTTTGAAAGAACTATCCTATGCTCTCTGTAAGTGAAAGATAGTAATAAGAATGTTTCAACAATCGTATTTTAAAAAGAAATAGTTAAAGAAACTAAAAAAACGCTTCTGTAGAAAACCAAACTAAAAAGTAGAAAATAATGGAAAAAAGCTGCGGTGCTTTTTGAGGTATTTTTTAATTGATATCAAGCACCCCAAGTTTTTTAGTTTTTTTAGTTTTTATTTGGTTTTCTATGGAAGTGTGTTTTTTAGTTTTTTTTTTTTTTAAATATTATTTATTTTACATCTTTAAGGTGTTTCGAATTTAGAGACGTATGTCAGCGTAGTCTTTGAAGATAGTTTTTTTTTTAAATATTCTGATAAGGATAGTGGCACAAATTTAGAAAAAACAAAGAAATTATGGTTTTGCCATTGACGCTTGATAAGTATGCCAAATTACAAGCTAATTCGATGTTTTAAAGGGGGTCAAAATCACCGTTACATACTAACATACCAACATACTAACATACGTATGAAGCTAATAAAACCGTGTTAATGATAGAATAAAATACTCAATACAGAATAATATTGATAATATGTGTGTATGTATCACGATTGTTTTAACATTATATTGATGACTAGCTTCTGCCCGCGACTTCGTCTGCGTTAAATTTCTTGTTCTCCCGACCCTTCCCGTCGTCGCGTCGAATCGCCTACCCATGCGATTTTGCCCGTTTTCGCAACATTTTTTATTGCTGCTCCGCTACTTTTAATTGTAACATAATGTTGTATAGCCTATAGCCTTTCTCAATAAATAGGCTACCCAACACAATAAGATTTTTTTCAATTCAGTCCAGTAGTTCCTGAGATTAGCGCGTTCAGCCAAACAAACAAACTCTTCAGCTTTATAATATTAGATAGATAATAACAACAATATTCTTGAAGCTGTACCGTCTTGCAACAGCTATTCAGATTCAGTGAACGTTTATTTTTAATAGCCTACACTCTCTACCGAGCAGAAGCTTCTCCCAAAATTTTGTGGGCTTCTTTTAACACAGTCATCTCGATCTAATTCTAGTGTGCGTGAGTCGTGTCGCTACCTCTTCCTGGGTCGGATGTTTACGAGCTGAAAATATGAGTGAAAGGTCGAATATAGTGGAAACGTCTGTTATCAATATCACGCCTTAAGGACCTGAAATGTAAACAAGCCCTGTTTCCATTGAATTCATAAGCTAATGCTCACTAAATGGAATAAGTAACTACATATATTTATCTGGTATCTCTTAAAGGTATCCAACTTTCAAAAATATAAAAAGGTAAAGAAACAACGTAAATTGAAGTTATAAAATTAACCTCAATAATATAATAATTGTCAACTGAAAAACTAGGTGTAACTAAATAAGGCGATTTAAAATTATAATTTTGGGTTTTAGTATTCAATTAAAGAAAGCGAAGCAATCTATCTACACAGTCCGTTTTCTAATCCACTTGTTAACAGTGCATGAGCAATTTTTGGAACAGGGTACATATTTTAAAATGCAAATACATATTTCATTCAATGCAAATTTTCCTTTCCTACAAACTTTTTTATTTACTTTCATCTCATCTAAACCTCTAACCAAATACTGCATCTAACAGTAGCAGGTACCAGGCGCGCAGAAGTAAGCAATAGTGTCGGTGTCGTGGTTCTTATACAGCGCTGTGCAAATACAGCGCAATATGAGAGTGCCGCGGGCGAGCCCATCAATTGTATCTCATATCAAATATACCGGTCCGCTGCAATACAGGGATATATTGTTGACGATATTTTCTGTCATATGAGCGTGAATTGTGGTTTTCTTTTGTTATGTTGCTTTCTGGATTTTACTAGCATTTTGCTAAGAGACTTGTTTGATAATATGAAACAAAGGTTTGTTTCATATTATTAATAATTCCTTACAAATATAAAATGTGTGGACTTCGTTGTCAAGAACGAAGTTCCATACGCTTTTTCTTCAACACCGAATGTATCGTCGTTCACTATATCCTCAAAATACTCAAACTTTATTTTAATCTCACCATCGGCTTCAGCACCCTCGAAAACATGAAAACGACATCCATGATAGAAATTTTGAAAACATTTCCAGCCACACTCGTGATAGCACCTCAAAGCAATACTTATGGAGATTTACGTTACAGTTTAAATCAACCGCAAAACATATATGTTATGTTATGTTATGTCATGGGGGTTTGGTTTCCGCACTTAGTCCTTTGAGTGGACCATTGTGCGTGGGCTATGGCGGCGGTCGGTGTTTACTCCAACCAGCCCACCTCCCTCCAGAAGCTGGTTATGTCTCCTGGTCTGCTGAGAACATCTGTGTAAGATTTGGGTGTCCCGAGGGTGTCTGTCCTTATCTGGGTGACGCCTGTACATTCGAAGAGAACATGTGCAACGGTTTCTTCAGCCTCCAGCCACCTGCACAGGGGGCTGTCCATTATGCCTATTGTGTAAAAATGTTTGTTTAGCGGGCAGTGTCCTGTGATGTTCGTCATCAGACGCAGATCATCCATGTCCAGGCGTAGCAGACGTCTGGTTAGGTGCCATTCGGGGATGGCATAGCTTCCCTGGACTGCCTGCAGCCTGGTTCCGAGGTCCACCAGCACTCCGCTTGTGTGTGGGTAAATTCCTGCAGCCACCTGCGTAGCTGGTTGAAGGGGATGGGCAGGATGGGCTCGGGGCCGCAGACTGACGCGCTGGATGCCTTTCTGGCCAGTTCGACAGCAGCGTCATTGCCTAGTGCGCAAAACATAGGTATATATAACGTTACAAAATGAGACACCATATACGCATGGATTTCCCTAAGAGCTGTCCAAGTAGGTCTCGTTGTTCGTCGGGACATGGACAAACAGTAAACACTATCCGATCGGTACGTAAATAAGGCGTGTGTGCACGATGGACACCCGCCGCGGTTGTGTATCGACCTCTTTGGTTCTCAATTGTGGTTGAATGGAGCATTACAATGTCAGAATGTAGTGAAACTTACATGAGGATTAAAAAAGTACCAGTAAAATTAATTGTTCATCAAATTGAGTCACTGTGTCAATTTCTCATGTTAAGTATAGCCAATGGGCGGCGCGGCGTCGTGTTTATACAACCGTCAAAAAATTACAGTTGTGATTTTTCTACCCGGAAAATTGTTATAGTCGGTAGTGAATCTGGTAAACAAATAATTTCACTAATTTTACATGATCCCAAGTCAGAACTTTGTGGCAATCAATGTGCCTGGGTGGTTACATTAAAAAGTTCCTGCGGTACTGAAGCAAAGAAATTTGCATTTAATTTTCAAAATCGTGGAGTCTGTCCTGTTCCCTACCACTTTACAATATTAACCACTACATTTTTTTAGTTCGTATTTTCCCCCTTTCATTTTAACTTTATTTTTATTATTTTTGGTTAAAGCGGCAATAGATACACACTCTGTGAAAATTTCTACATATTACGGTTCATAAGATACAGCCCGCTGACAGATAGACGAACGGACGGTCGGACGGACGGGCAGAGTGGAGGCCTAGTAATAGACAGTCTATGGTTACGGAACCCCAAAAAAAAAAACTAAATTACAAACCACAAAACCGCACGTTTTCACGAAAAAGAAAAACCAAAAAACTATCACAGTCCGGTGGCGAGGTAATAAAGAAACTTAGCTCAGGAACGCGCTACAATCGGGTCTCGCAACGAGCAGGTACACTGATTCGATTAGCCGCTCACTCCGCTCATATCGCTCTATTCGCTCCGTCCGCTCACACTATAAGAGGTACACTTTTTTGCGCTCAACGGAACCTTATTAATGAAAGTTTTATTTATCCTTTGTTGTGGAAAGAAAAGGTTCCGTAGGAAGTGCTCGCGTTACGTACATGTTATTAACTTAGGTCGGTAGTGAGGAGCTTCAAGTAATCTCCTAGTGTTTATTATAGCTGTATTGTGAAGCTGAGGCACAGATATATTTTTAAAGTGATTTTATTTTATCCTGATAGGATTTTTGTCCTTTTATCGGATTTTGGAGTAATTCACTTCGTACACATTTGAAATCGTGTCTTTTTGAGCAATTATATGACACAAAGAAAGTTATTTATCATAATTTAAGCAATTTAACTCACAAAAATGGGAATAATGAACAACTAGCACACGACACGATTTAACCAATATTACCTTAATTGCAAAAATAACACGAACGCCATTTAAACAATTTAAAATTTATCAAATAGACCGCCAAATAAAATTTCCTTTCCACCTGAATACACTGAAACAAAGACAAAAACCTCCGGCGCGGTCTGCATAATAAGCCCCATTATATTCTGATCAAAATTTCAGTTCAACTCGAGTCTGACCGGAAGTCGGCGCCCGGATACGAAAGCGGCCGGCAGATGGCGCCGTATCCTCTTATTGCTGACCGCGGGACAAAGCCTGTCGCTTTATAGAAAACACCACACCTTCGAACACCGCTGACAGAGCATTTTCAACTTTATGATGATAGTGATCAGACTCAACGCTACTGCTAAAAAAACTTGTACGCATTTTGAAATATGCAACTAGTTTACCAAGCCACTTTATCAGTACCCCCAAATTATATTAAAATGAGCTTTATTCCGTTGATTTAAATATGAGTGTGGTTGTATAATGTAGTTGGCACATGTTAAAATATGCAGTAGTTGTGCCTCGGGGGGAGTAATTCGTACTTCTTGTTGATTTAATAGCGTTCTGACGGCAGATAACTGAAACTTACTGAAGTTTGTCGTTTTAGTAATGTTTTGTAAATATTGATGAGGGAAAACCCTCTCTGGAGGACACGGTGGAGCATACGGTGGAGGTGTGCCCTGCCTGGGCGGAGCACCGCCGTGTCCTCGTGGAGGCGATCGGCGGCGGCGACCTCTCGCGTCCGGCCCTGGTGCGAGCCATGGTACGGAGCGAGAGGGAATGGGAAGCCGTCACCTCCTTCTGCGAAGCAGTAATGCTCGCGAAGGAGGAGGCGGGGCGCGTGAGGGAGTGGCAGTCTCTGCGCCCTCACGTCCCTAGCCGCCGCAGGAGGAGACGCCCCGGGCGTCGGGAGTCAATAGCGGACTCCCGGCCACCGTAGGCGCGAGCTTGCGGGTGGCGAGCAATGGGTAGCTCGCCGCCCGGTAAGGACCAGGCTCGGGTCGACGGCGCGCAGTGTTCCACGCGCGCCTCAAAGAGATGTCAGCAGCGGTGTAGGGGTCTACTAGGACCGATGCCTGCCGGGGTCGCGTGATTGTTCGAAAGAGATACCGTGACCCTGGCACATGGGCAACTGATGGAACACGGGTGGGTTTTAGTCAGTAAAAGTCTGACACGCCCTCCCGCTCCGCCCAGAGCGGGAGAAGTCATTTGAAGATTTCCCATCCTGAAAAAAAAAAAAAAAAAAAAAAAAAAAAAAAAGGGAAAACCCTCTCTTTATCAAGGTTATCTTTTAGTAGGGACTCGAAAACCTGCAACCTTTAATTTTAAGTTTCTAAGAAGCAATCTGACACGAACTATTATTGAATCTCGTAACGAGCCGATTCTAGTTTTATCTAAATTCCTATCGTGACACATGCATACAAAGAAAATATGTGACCTGTTAAAGATCAACATCATAAATACCAACAAACTCTAAAGGCCAAACAGCATTTGTGATTTATTTACATACAAATTCCCGGATTATCACATGACCTATAAAATTCAGCATTAAAATAAACCAGATCGTGTATAAATGCCCGTATTAATAACAACATAAGCTTAATTCACCAAAATAGACATTTATATCCCAAAGGTCGAAGGTTGAATACAATGGGCGAAAAATTTAGCCAATAAATAACCAACTTGTATAAATAACGTTGAACGTTTGTATCTGTTTTGGCCCATAATTGTGACCGTAACTTTATGCCGACCATTACTTTACACAATACACGCCGAATAAATTATGCGACTGTATTCAAAAGAGTATTTAGTGCGTAGCGAATGGAATAAAGTCGTAGACGCTGTGTCTACGGCTACGAGGCTACGCGGCTACGGCGTAGGCGAGTGGTAAAAGATTTCCTGTAATGTTGTATTTTCTGTACTAATGGATCTATTGTACTAATTATTTCTGTTACTCAACGATAATTAATGGAAGAACTTACTTAGCGGTATTTGTATAGCTTCTCGGCTTCGATATTTAATAGCACCCAATTGCTTTCATTAGGATTAGATAGATAGGTAGATTTAAATAAAAGTTCATAAATGATTTTCCTTTTAGAAGAAGTTCTGGAAATTTTGGGAACGCGATACCTATTGAAGTTGACTAGTACATAAATTTATAACCTGAGGATAATATTGACATTTTATATTTCTTTACAGTGTATATAAGTATCAAAATTACTTGCATAATACAAAAACATTACCAATGTACAAACCGTGCCTCAGAAAGCACGTTAAGCCGTCGATCCTACGCCTGTTAAATTGCCGTCCCATCGTACTATGAGAGTGAGGGAAGAGTGAGTGCTCCTATGTCTGCGCACACACTTGAGCACTATAATATCTCCCGCGCCGATGGCTAGGCTTCATTGAGATTGGCCGCCATGGCTGAAATACGGACTGGAGGCTATATACAAGACTAGCTTCTGCCCGTGACTTCATCCGCGTTAAACCCTCTTAGGGATGGAATTTCAAAAAACCCTTTCTTAGTGGATACCTACTCATCACAAGGAACACACTCTCCAAATTTCATATCTCTAGGATCAGTGGTTTAGGCTGTGCGTTGATATATCAGTCAGTCAGTCAGTCACTCAGGACTTTCAAAAAAAGTTACAATAGTTAAAAAAAATCCTGCATAATTCTAAAACAAAACACAACTTACACAAAACAGTACTTGAACTTACTTTTTTTCGAAACAAAGATTCTAATCTCTTTATAAAACATTACATAAATCAGTATCTCCAAGTATAAGACACACCACAAAGCCGCGCCGCTAAAGATGTGCAGATTGGTCACGACTGGCAGCCTAAGGACTTGTCCAGGGCACTATTACCTATAGTATCATAGTAAAGGCTCTATTATATTGAGCTGGTTAATAGTTTATAGATTAGCTGTAACACACAGGGCACTGGGATCTGGAATGGAAGTGGGTTTATTGAAGTGAATGTGTGGATAACCTATATGTTATTATAGCCTACTAGTCTAGTTCTCGACATAATGTAAGTGATTGTTAATTAATTTGAGAATAGTTTTAGTTGAGTTATAATTAATCAGTATTATATAATTTTGTTTTTTATTAATTCATTCGTTATTATTTCCGATACTGAATTTATTTTGGAACTAGCTGAGCCCGCGGCTCCACCCGCGTCGATGCTGGTAATGAACGTGCTTCCGAGAAAAAAATCTATGTTATTCTGTACAACATCAGCTATCTGCCAGTGAGAGTCCCGTCAAATTGGAATCGTGTACCAAAATAAAATCGTAGCTCAGAATTGGGAAATGGCTTAAAAATATTATGCCGCACTTAAAAAAAAAATCCTTGGATTTTTCAATTCTCAATTCTTTATTGCATACCATAATGTTTAATCATAGTTGGAAGGTTATTTAAGTCACAATTATGGACCCTGTCGAGCACAGCAAGATCAAGTACGAGAGAGGAGGAAGAACATTGGATACTTTTGGATTGGATTGGATTTTAGAACGATAAAGAGAAGAGACAATCATACATAATACAAATTACTAAGAGCCATTTTCCCCAAAGTTATGATTACCCACAACGATCCCACATAAAATAATAACATAATTGGTAGAGTGAACGAACGGTAATTGATGTAGGTACTGATACGTATTGTGATTCCGATTCACTTCGCAGAAGGTAATAGAATCACGCGCAAAGTTAGCGCACTTAACATACTTGCGAATCTGTGCCTGAACAGATATTACGCAAATTGAGCGAATTATGCTGAGAGGCTGCTTAATGTAATGTAATGTTTTACCGATAGATCATTATGGAAATATTGCACTGCTGATGATTCATTTTTAAACGAATACATTAGATTTTGCGAAATTACTTTTTGATTGGAAGCACCAAATTGTAGGAACAGGTGGTACTAAATATGCACCAAATCGTTGGTTATATCGTCCTCAAAATACTGCTAAGATTGAAAGTATGATTGTTGGACTATGAATTTACACACAAGTTTACAAAATGAGCTGACCGGTGCAGTTCCATGGCGACGTAGCTGCTACGCTACGCCGTAGACGCGCTACGAATATTGTTCTACGCTTTTTGAAGGTTATATTAGATTAAGAGCTAGTTCTATTAAAAAAATATTCAAATTGTTTAGTATACCTATTTATTATAGAATATTTTCAAATAAACAGAATACGTTTCACCCTCACCGAAACCGTTTTCTCATAAAAATGTTTATTATTTTTAATTATTTTGGAACAACGCCTTTACCCTTAGCTTCATACTAAAACTACGTTAATTGGATTTATAGACTAGGCAGTATAGCTTTTTTTTTTGGATGGGAAATCATCAAATGACTTCTCCCGCTCTGGGCGGAGCGGGAGGGCATGTCAGACTTTTACTGACTAAAACCCACCCCCCCGTGTTCCTTCAGTTGCCCATGTTCCAGGGTCATGGTATCTCTTTCGAACAATCACGTGACCCCGGCAGACATCGGTCCTATCAGACCCCTTCAGTGCTGCTGACATCTCTTTGAGGCGCGCGTGGAACACTACGCGCCGTCGACCCGAGCCTGGTCCTTACCGGGCGGCGAGCTACCCATTGCTCGCCGCCCGCAAGCTCGCGCATACGGTGGCCGGGAGTCAGCTATCAGATATAGCTTGATAATAGAAACAGCCCGACAGGTCAAATAAAGCAGAAAAGCAATTTAGCTTTGAGCACTACGAATTCTTTGTATTATTGCTCTTTTTGTAATCAAAATTAAGAAAAGAGGGTATCCTAAGAACAAAACAACAATTAGTGTGTTTTCTTGGCTGTGTAGCTCACTTGCTCAGGTGGCACAGGGAGGTACGCGCCAATATCGCTGATGGAATACTTGTTACGCGTACACTCAAGAACAACATGCATACAGCGTGGCTTGGTTGGTTGCCAGGAGAGAGATGATCATATCCAAACATATCTGAGTTGTTTTTAATGTTTCTACTACCGATAGGAAACACTGAAATCATGTAGTTTATAATACTTGACGTGTGAATGAATTTTTATAACCTACTAGCTTTTGCCAGCAGTTTCGCCCGCGTGGAGGTCGGAAAATATCCCGCGGGAACATACTACCGGGATAAAAGTAACCTATGTCCTTTCTCAGGCTCTAAACTATCTGTGTGCCAAATTTCATTTAAATCGGTTCAGTCGTTTTAGCAGGCAAGCGAGACAGACAGACAGACAGAGTTACTTTTGCATTTCTAATATTAGTGTGGATAGTGTGGATTTACAAAGTACCTATGTATCTTTATACTGTACTAGCTTCTGCCCGCGACTTCGGCGGCGTCAAATTTTTGCTCCCCTGAACCTTCCCGTCGCATCGAATTGCCTGCCAGTTTTCGTTCATTTTTCGTTGCTTCTCCGCTTTTTTTAATTGTAGCGTGATATTATATAACCTATAGCCTTCCTCAATAAATAAGTTACCCAAAACAAACATATTTTTTCAATTCGGACCCGGATTTCCCCGGATTTTCCCGGTTTTTTCGGATTCGGATTCGGATTTTTTTTTCGGTTTTTGAGATTAGCGCGTTCAACCAAACAAACAAACAAACACTTCAGCTTTATAATATTATAGTATAGATATAGTCTAGATGTTACGAAGAGTGACGACCTTGCCACTGGGCCAACACTGCTCTCCATTTGCACATTTACACATAAACAGAAGGTAGTTGTAGTAAGACGAGGCTCATTGCGTCTTGTGACATGTACAACAATATTTCCCCAAAAATAATTCGCACCTTTTACCAAAAAACGCAACACTTATTTCCCCACCTGTACAAACTGTAGGCAAGCTCTTAGTTTACCGAGGTGTCGGGGCACATGATACTCTCTCACGGTGGGCACCGCCGCACGCCGGCGGCCGCCATTGTTGCCGAGATGGATTGTGTGCGCACGCACTTAGCTATCACTTGGAGCACTACTTACCCCGTGGGAGAAGGAGGTGTCCCGTGCATTACTTCAAGTAATGTGGAGTAATAAAAATGTTTAATGTGGCGCTTTATTTGGTTGGTAGACAAACAGGCGGTTTTGATTTGACGCCGACAAATGGTGACTATTACCGTGTGTATATGTATATTTAATGTATGAGACGGAGTTGATTCTCACTCGTCAAATTAAACTAAAATGCAATGCAATAACATAGACATAATTGGGTTTGGTATTCGCTATTTTTATTAATGCCTTACATTATGAGTTAGGCCATAGTGATGAAATTAATAAAACAAAACGAAATTCTACATTTTGGAAGGTGAGACTAGAATCAACGTTCAAAAGTACGTATTATGTGCCCATTTGAAATAAATGCTTTGACTTTGTCCTATGGATCATTACCAGCATGTTTTAAGCATTCATATTTTGGATAGACTCCTTTAATTTGTAATATGTACCCACATAAAATTTTTACATAATTTAGATTATCTGAAAAATTGTTGATCTATTTTATCTTTATTCAGTACCTTTTTTTTAAAGATGTATGTATCGTATATTCTAACTCAGTGATTTTATTTATTATCTGCGCTCCGCACAGCTTGCAGATCCAATATGATTTCGACAAACATAAGCATATACCGTGTGGTGCCGGACGTAAAGAATAACACCACCCCATTTCTTCCCGTGGGTGTCGTAAAAGGCGACTAAGGGACTTACTAGAGAATGGGCAGCAGCGTTCTCTATGCATTTTACCACCATACTGCGATCGCCAACCCGCCTGCCAAGCGTGGCGATTATGGCAAAGCCCCCCAAATTGGGGGAGGCCTATGTCCAGCAGTGGACGTCTTACAGCTGAAGTGATGAAGCATATATCAAGAAAAAATATACGCAGCGTATTATGAATAGATGAATTATATTGTAGGGATCCCCTTTACTATAGATATGTACAAGTGATACCAACGCGTGATGACGTAATGGGCCCCGTATATTTCAGAACAACCTTCAGAACTTTCTGTTTGCTTAGGATCAGGGGAAAAGATGGACTGATATAGTAGTTAGTGAGTACATACATTTATTATTCGGATACCTATGTTATTGGGATTTTAAGCATGTAGGTATATTGGCTTTATGTAAGTTATAAATATGTATAACGAAGCTATCCCGAATTGGAAGTAGGCAGGTCATTAATTATCAGATAATTTTTTTTGTGTGATTTAATAAACTTTAATGTTAATGGCTATTAAATCTTTCTATAGATTACCAGCTTTTGCCCGCGGCTTCACTCGCGTTAAATCAGGAAGAGGGAGAACACAGAAGAGAACTCGAAACAGAATGTTATTTTAATACGCTACTGTAGACTATATTATACGTCTTTCGATTTGGAGATAGAAGGTAAAGATTCTGGGCATTGGACATACGCGAACATGCTGCATACAATTGTCCATGGGAAAAGCACGGCTTTTCTAAGTTCAACCCAGACACCTAAAAAGAAAAAAAAAAGTAGTCTATGTCACTCTCCATCCCTTCAACTATCTCCACTTAAAAATCACGTCAGTTCGTCGCTCCGTTTTGCCGTGAAAGACGGACAAATAGACACACACACGGATTATTATTGATTTTAATGATTATAGTGAATTTTAATGTATTTTATTTTAATGTTAATCAACTGAACGAATTTTATGTATTTGTAATTTGTTTATTGGGACTTGGTGCCTTTGTAAATAAATAATACCTAATAATTAAATCCAAGTCAGTTACTAACTGGTGGCCTATACAAGCATATAAGTAACAAATCAGATCAGCCCGCGGATGGATTACTTGGTGCAAAGAGCAGCGCTGTACGTTAGCAAAAAAAATATTTATACACGATAGCGGACTTAGTCATCTGCATCCGTCAAGGGATGATTCTACACATCATTCTTAACAACTTTCGCTGTGAAACTCATACAACGATCGTAAAAAAAGCTACGTTAAAATAGTCGGTAAACTGCTGAATAGGCATTTGATTTATTTATATCACGAATCAGATACGAGTTTTACTGTCTAAATCGCTATCCCGTATAACAGAAATAAAGTCAAATAATCAGATATTTTATGAGTCGAGCCATAGTATTTGTGTTTTGGTGGTGCAATTGATTTTGTTTTAATACCTCAATCTTCAATACATACTAATACTACAAATGTGAAAGTTACTCTGTCTGTCCGTGTGCCACATTTTCATGCCTGAAAGTTCCCGAGAAATAATTTCCAACCTCCAACCGGGCAACCGCGTATACAAGCTAGTTCTGTCATAAGTCATTTATATCATAACAAAATATAATACTTTGTGTTGAAAACATTTTAAGTATATCATAGATCAAATAAAATAAATAATAATAAAAAATACTACATTCACTGCATTCATATTTAGAATTCATCACGTATTTAAAATATAGCAATATCACTAGTAAAATATATATGTCAAAAAATTAATAATAAAAACATAAAATAATATCACTGCATTAAGAATGAAAATTCAAAAATTAATATAAAAATAAATTATATAAACACAGTAAGTCATCATTTACAAATCATTTAATTGTGTTTGTCGTTTAACTGTGTATAAGATGGCTTAATTACCTTAAACAATATACTAAAGACAATTACCTAACGTCTAATGGACTTACATAAAAGCTTAGAATACTTGTACAAGCGCTAGCTGTAATGAGTGTGTAATGCCTGGTCTGCACTGTATGGCGCATGTTTCGCAGCTATTTAACATTTTTATGGCGCGTTCTCGAGCGCACAGAAGTGTGTAGTTGGCTTTATTTACTAAGTTCATGGAGCTGGGGTATTTAGATGGAAGTTCTTGCGGTACCTAGTACCTAATGTTAGAGTGGTTATAAAAATCTATGTTCGGGAAATGTTGAAACTTTGCGCATCAAGTAAACAGTAAAAATGTTAACATCAAATAAGTAGGTACCTAGTATAAAACATGCACATCTAAATTACGATGTAAAAATATAATCACTACTTATTATAAAACAGAGTCATCCCGCCGCGTTTCTGTCTGTTTGCCTATCTGGACACAATAAACTCATAAATCACCTACCGGGTTTCCACACGGTTTTCATGAATATACGGAACGATTTATCAGGAAGATATGGGGGTATAATTCATCAAATTTTGTGTAAATTGACTGAATTAAGAATGTTGGAAAAAATCATGTCAACTAGGAGCGTCACGGGCTTGCGCCGCGTACCACTAGCGTTTCACATATGAAGACATCCACACGGGTGAATAAATAATAAAACATTCGGAATTGCTCATAACAATCAGGAGCTCTTTAGCGTCTATGTAGAATATGTAATATCATTTAATTGATCTATTACAACCCACCGCTCACTATTCCGAAATCCAAATACTTTCACTCAAGTAGCAGCTCCACTGTAGAAAAAGTGATCTTATCGAAGTTTAAATATCAAGAAAATTTCAGCTAAAGTGCTTGAAGAGCTTTCAGCACTCGACTTGGCGCCCAACAGTCTTTTCAGCGCTGAAGAGACATTTCAGTTACAAAGAAATATAAGTCGCCAGCGGAACCTCAAGGAATAAAGCATAAAAATGTTCAAATTATGCAAATCGCGCGAGCTCGGTGAAAGTTGTGAATGCAGGGACGGAATTTGTTAGCGGATTTAATTGGGACTTTAATTTTGCAATTACCTGTATTATGTGTCTTCTAGACTTTCGTATAAACTGCACGTTACCACTAACAACACTGCACAATGTGACATCTAAGAATATCTTTGTTTGTTTATGTTTATGAGTTCAGATACATCATTGACGATATATTCAATTTTTGTAACGACATTTTGATTAAAATGAGTGTACCGACGTAAAGTTTATTGACCGTTCTTCTTCATAGGTACATACTACGCTTTGGAATTGGCAACTATGTAGTTTCATTTCTCTGACCGACCACACGACAGTTAAAAAGTAACTGTAATTGTTTTATATGATCAAAATACTTTGAGTTTTTCAAATCAAATCAAAATATTTTTATTTCACATAAGCCTACAAGGGCACTTATAAAACGTTAGAAGCTAGGTGCACGGTTCCAAATTGTTGATTCCTATGGAGAAGAGCCGGCAAGAAACTCCACGGTTACTCTTTTAAAAATAATTGGGTTTTACAATATTTTCAAACAACAGTTTTAATAGGTATGCGAGAACAGTGTAGGACTGTCAACAAGTACTACTAAAACCACCAACCAACCAGGTACTTAACAAAATAGAAAATTGTCTACAGTCTACAAGGCCTACAACATTCTCACATTCACAAAATATAAAAGAATTTACTTAAATGATAGTATTACATAAATAAAACATAATAACCTATTTAAACCAAATGTCATTGTTGTTATGACAACCAATATTAAAGAGGTCAAATTAGAATTGTATGTATATTATGTCAAATTATGAATAGAGTATTTCAAAGAAGAATGTAAATAAATAATGTACATCGTCATTTGGGAGCAGTTAATAGACATTTACATGGTCATCCTGTAATGAGCTACCAGGGAAGCCACATGTGCAGACGGAGTTATTGCCAAACTTCCTTGTCTTGAACGTAGTCTTTTATCTTATAATATACATTTTTGATAAGGACACGCTTAATGTGTGATTTGAACTTTCCGTAGCTAAGTTCAGTAACCGACTTTGGCAACTTGTTATAGAAGCGGATACTGTTTGTAAGAAATGATTTACTAGTTTTAGTTAATCTAAATTTAGTTATTACAATTTCAATTTTACTACGAGTATTTATATTATAGAAATGGCTTCTTAGTTTGAAAAGGCCTAAGTTTTTGCGAACATACAAGATACATTCTAAAATAAAGAGAAGGTAGAGTCAGTATAGCAATTTCTGTAAATTTGATTCTAAGAGACTCGCGAGGCTTCATTTTATAGATTGCGCGGATTGCCCTCTTTTGTAAAACAAAAACTGAATCTACGTCAGCTGCCGAACCCCACAGCAGAACGCCATAAGACATAATACTGTGGAAATAAGCAAAGTACACTAATCTAGCTGTAGCTATATCGGTCAACTGCCTTATTTTTCTTATTGCATATGCAGCTGAACTTAATCTACCTGAAATTGCTGTAATGTGGCCACCCCATTGCAATTTTGAATCTAAAGTAATTCCTAGAAAATTAGTTTCCGAAATAACATCTAGTTTCTCGCCGTCAAGTTTTAAATTTAGATCTACTTGGGGTACATTTGGTCATTACCAAATTTTTACATTTAGTTTTGTTTGCATTAAGTAAGAGATTATTAGCTGCAAACCATTTTGAAAGAACAGCTAGACCCTCGTTCATATAAGACATCCGTATCTTTTATATCTATTTAAAAAATAAGAGATGTATCATCAGTGAATAAAATTTTGAAGTTTGAGTTCATTACGTCAGCTGCATTTCGTCAGTCAACAGTCTAACAAAATATTTGGCAGTCTTCAGAGAACTTTACTTCAGGGAACGTTATTACATATTCAGATGCACATACGCTCAATCATGCCCCTCTAAACCTGCCCGAGGGTAGAGCCAGCCCTCCTCCCTTCAATCCGGCCCTGCGCGTATTATCTACAAGAATTCATAAGAAGCGGCCGCGACGCTCTCCACCATATTGCCAACACTTTTTGTTTTGTAATTTTAACTGGATATATTTGCCACCAGAGTACACAGCATTTCAAAGTTATTGCCCTCTCTTCTGAAAGAATGAGCTCTCAAGTTCGTCGACATTGTGTCGTTTTTATCTTATTTTGTACTGAAGAGGTCTGATATTGTCGGTGTTCGTCTATTCGTGAAAATGGTTTATCGTTGTTTATTTTTTGTATCAGTTTATATTAAATGTTTTATAACGTGCGATTTCCTTTTATCTACAACGTGCCTGAAAATGAAGATAAAAATAATGTGGTTTAGAACAGTCACGTAATTTTATTTTGTTTGTCAAAGAAATTGTGCTTGCGTAAATAATCGCATTACATTTCTTTAAATCTCATAATTATTGACAACATCTAAGTATACTCTTATACGCTTTCAAGACAACTCATCATTCATCAAAGCGGCGATCACACTTTTATTTTTAATTACTTTTGTCTCTCAACTGGCTGAAGACCAATTAAACGGACCGACAGACTCAAAGGAAAATAAAAAGATTTCGTAAACAGCGACACTTTAATTACATAACTAAAGGTAGACGTAGGTCTGCCTGCTTTATCGACAGTTTGTTTACTTTTCAGAATTGTAAGGGATGTTGGGCTCTAGCAGGACCCTTGTGAAAGCAACTTAACTGTTTTGTAGGTTTAGTTTGCAGTACCAAGCCAACTCTTCTCCGGTACAATCGTTGAGTCTGATGGACGCACACACGACTTTTTGTTATTTACGCAGCAATTGTAGTAGGTATAATTGCCGTCAGCGCAACTAAATGGTAGGTAGAGCGATCGTAACAAAAAAGATGGTGAAGCAATTTTGATAATAACCATGATGCAAGGCGACAAATATGTAGAACCAGTAAAAAAGCATAGAAATTACAAATTTCAGGCTTACAAGCACAGTTTATAACTCCATCATATCGTCACATCCGGAGACCCACTAAGACGCTTATTCAAATCGATACCAGCTAATCACAATATCATTACCAAAGACAATGGCGCACGGAATTAATTAAACAAATGACTAAACAATAGGCCCCGCTGATCAAGTTTACAACGTTTAATCCAGTTTTAGTAACTGCTAACAGTCATTAAAACTTACTGCTGTAGTTATACCGGCGATGGAGATAAGACGTTGTGGTAATCGCTTTTATTGTTACGGCTATAAGTTTAATGGCTTCTTCCCTAAGTGTTCTATTATGTTACACGCGGCCTTGGGTTACAATACCAATCAAAATATCTTGTTTACAAGATAGGTACATCTCACCGATTATCGAATCTTCATTGGCTACAAGACTATTGAGTGGATCATTATGTAAGTTAGGTTTGAGGTGCATTCTGAGAGTTTCAGGTTTCTCCCTACTCATGGTTGTTCATGTTAAAAGGCTGCTATCGTTACTATCGAGCTGTGTTTTGGAGTTTTTAAAAACCAAATCTCTATGTATCTACAAAAAAAAAGAATCTGATGAATAAAAGAACATTTCCATTCCACGATCCTAAATGAAGGATCACACAAAATGTTGAATTAATTCACTCAATAAAGCTTTCGGTCGCTGCAACCTTCAGAATCCCTCCAAATCCTTCATTGTACGTAATCCTAACATTTTTATACATTAGTGGGGGAATGAGAATATACCGGCGACCGAGATGCGTCGGTCGTGGCGACCGGCCGACCAGCGACCGGCGATATTTCACACGGACGCGTCAATTTGTCGTCATTACTTGAGCGACCTCTGTGTTGTCGTGTAATGCACTTTTAGGGTAGATGTCACGTACCTACGATAAAGCTTCATTTGCAAAATTATCTAAATGTCAAATTAACATAGAAACAACGCAATCCTTCCGAGCTTTTATTTTGTGCTCTTCATTTTGAAGAACGACGAACCCACCTACAATAATATTAGTAACATTTCTAAACCCATTTCAATTAAATAACCCCTCGACTGCTCACGGTCGGTCGAGTCGACCAAAAAGCACTAAAGATTTTCCAAACACGTTTCACGCAATATTGTTCCCCTTCAAACAGAGTATACCTTCAGTGGGGGGATGCCGCAGGAGTGTCATGAGCATCCCGGAGCCAATCCTCGGTGGAAATCAACGGGCTGTCACATCGCATGAGCGATCACTGATGAGTGTGCTGCGTCACAAATTGAGGATCATAATTAAAGTTTCGATGGATTGATGTCGAAAACTAATCATGATACAGGTACATATTGATCGGCTGGTGGTTGTTATTGGTACGTGTATAATTATGTCTACTTAAATACATAATACTCTATAGAAAATAAATGGTTGTTTACGTACAGTTGTTTACTTATTCATTTCATTGCTTTCCTATTGAATTGGTTTTGCAGGGCTGCCTGACAAAAGGCTTTTTCACGAAACACCTACATCAAACATGACGTAGAAAACTTTTGTCGTAATTTTTACTATCCACCAACAAAACTTACCTACATTATAATAAAGCAGTAACATTACAATACTCAGAGGGAACAAATTATGTAAATTGGGTATTAAGAGCGAGTTCGTTGCCGATCTGGATTTCCCGCGGACTGCCAGGCGGCGGCGATCTAATGTACCATTAGCATTAATGTTGCGATCTACGCAATTTAGTATTAAAGAAGTGATCGGAGTAACCTTTAATGTTAACTAAGTGGAAGAAATACGTATTATTGAAGCTAACTCAAAAACCACAATTTTTTACCCAATTCCACTCTGCAAAAATACGCTTTTAAACCAAAGAAAGGTTTTTAAGTCGGTTTATAAATGACGTTGATCAAAAGAAACACACATTAAAAATTAAACACAACCGATTTAAGATCCACCGACTTTTGAAGACGGTTAAAAAAAATACAAATCCCGAACATTGATTCAATTTCAATCAAATCAAAATTCTCATATCATCAATAAAGTTCCCGCCCTCCACTGCTACACACGCGTGTGAAGAAATGTGACGTGTTAAAATATTTGAATGCGTTCAAAAATTGCAAGTCAGTTATAATTTTAATAATTTCCGGACGGCCCCTGACGTCTGTTACTGTCACCAAGGGACCAAGGTATGAAGACCTCTGCTATTCAGAACACGCTTTACTCACACTGTACCGGTTTTCTTTGCTGACAGTAATTGCGAAGAGTTTTGGGTTCGAAATAAAGGGTGAAGTTAGTTTACGCGTTTTGATTGTATTTGATGTTGAAATATTGTTGGAATATGGTAACATTAAGAGTTGACCGTGTGGCGCTGGACGTGACGAATAGCACCACCCCATTTCTTCCCGTGGCAGTCATAAAAGTTGACTAAGGGACATACTAGACAACGGGCAGCTACGTTCTCTAAACATTCTAACACCATATTGCGATCGCCAACCCGCCTATGTCCAACAGTGGACGTCTTTCGATTGTAGTGATGATGATGATGATGAAGTATAGTCGTTATGATTGAAGACAAAAAAGGAAAGAAAGAGTTCAACTTGCGATATGAAACATTGCGACGCCTAATTAATAAATAAATTAAGAACAGATAAGAAGAAGAAATAAATAAAATATTCAATACTCCTAGTTATTTTAGGCGCTTTGTTGTATTTACAATGCTTGCTGAAAAATCAATGTCTGAAAATCACACAGTGACCTAATTCTGTCATTGTGGTGCTGGTAAATAATATCAGATTCCATTCTAACCGGCGATAAATTCGCACAGATCGTGTAAACCAAAGTCGGAATAGTAACAAAATTAAAGCATCGCACCAGGGGAGGTCAGCCTTCAGTGGATTACGATGAGCGACAGGGGTGTCCGGCCGTGTTGTGCACGCCACGCACGTGCCCTGCGATTTGAGGGGCCGTAATGAAGTAGGGTGACACCCCTACTGCCCCAGTGCGTACCACACACATAGTGCGATGCGTTAGATATAATAGAGCGATAAAGTAAAATAAAATTTATGTAAATTGCTACGGTGAAGGAATTGTAATTTTAATAAGGGTTATTTCGAGGGGTGACGGAGTTTTTCGTAGAAATGTTTTCACCCAAAACTAATTTTCCTTCCATTATAGTTGATAAGTAATGAATTTAATTTTGAGGTGAATGCATACCTGTTATTATCACCACTTTACTACGAAAAAATGGTTTATGTTTAAAAAAATCACATACCTTTTGATCCTCTTTGTAAATCGCGTATCAACCAGTGGACAGGTTCCTCGTACAATCTGCAACAAAAGTGCAATTTGTTATCGCTGTATTGTGCGTGATTGTACGCGCGTGATGGGGCCGTAAATTAGGACAATCATACTCTAGCATTTGTTTTATGGTGTGTCGTGGGAGTTTTGCCATGGTAAAGACGAGTTTTCACTACCCTGCCGAGCGAACATTTCCTTTGAGCAACTGTTTGCTGCTCTGCCGACGTTCGTTGAAAACAGAGAACATCTGTTTTCATTATAACGAGAAAATGTACCTATACTAGTTGTAAACAAAAGCTCGTACTGAACAGTTTGGTAGTGCAGCTGCGTTCTCATTCTCCACCGGTAGGTATGGACAAGCATGACGTTGATTTGCTTGTGACTAGTCTAGTGTTAATAATAATTGAAACATCACTAACAAAGAAAACGCACACGAAAAAGGCGTCAAAAATTTTTAAACAGAGAAAGAAGAAATGCCAATACATTAAACTAAGAGCTGAGTGCTCATTCGAAGACGGACGCATAAAGAAGTTTTCTATTGCATTAAGCATAGATTGGTTCTATCATTTTCAATTCGTTGTAAAGTTGGTTTTGAGTCCACTCTATGTTCACGTTAAATATCTTTTTTTTTAAATCGGACACCAATCAAGCACATCCAACGTCAACCGAATGCTCAGAGCAACTGCTCGTTCGCGATGACGATGTTTTCATTGAATGAATGCGTGAGCGACCAATCGTTCGCCGAGTCCAAGTGATCATCATTGAATGCATATGTTCGCTCACTCAAGTGTTTTCATTTACCTCACGAACAAACGTTTGCTCGCTCGACACCATTCAGAACTCTAAGTGAAAATGCAGCTTAACGGACATCGACTAATCTAGACACGCGGCAGCGTGTCAAGCCAAGTTCAAGTAACAGAACTGGCGAGCAGCACCGTGTGTAATATTACACGAACCATTTGGAGCCACTTTTGACCCCCGAATTCGTATATGAGAACTAGCCAAGTAACACCTTAGGCTACAATATATTACACACTTGGTCCATTGAACTTGGCACCCATTTAGATCTTACTTCTTTTGTCGTAGAAGTCAACAACCAAGGCATATATCATAATATTGAACTTGGCTCTCATTTCACATTTATGTTTTTTATGGTAAAGTAATAATATCACAACTGGGATCGGAAATGTAGCACACAATTACTTATGATCTGGTCACATATAGTACCCGGAATAACAATAAGAATAAAATGTATTTATATTTAAATTAAAAGATGTATGGAACGACCCAAAAGGAGTATGCAGGGATCCTAGCATTTGGCGTTCCGTAGTTTCTGCCTACCCTAATACATACCTACATAACTCACGCCTTTCCATGGGAAAAAGGCGAGAGTTTAAGTATGTATAACAAAAAAAAAATTGGTGAGTTTTTACGTCTTTTTTAGTTTCTGTCATTTTTCACAAGTTTTCGATGTGAATTTACGGTTTCCGAGTCACGAAATAACATAATAATGTGTATGTATAACATAGCATTAACGATGCACATACATAGGTAAGTTAAACCGTAACAAACTTGTAACTTGTTCTGTTAATTTTCCAAGGCATGACGGGAAAATGCTGTTTTCAAGTTTCTGTATATTTCTTCAGCATGGTTTAATTTAATATGCTGCTCTACACAAACACAAAAAAAGACAATTAAAATTCTAATTTCCTCTATCATCCACCTCACAAAATGCTCGTTTCCAAACACAGGGTCGGGCGCACAACTGCGACAAAACGACGCAAAGAAGTGTGTCGCAGTCGGAAACAAAAGCGAATCAACTTATTTTGTAACTAGTGTTGACAAAATGTGAAATTGAAGTGGAAAATGAGCTGGCAGCGAGCCAAATGACGGGACTACGTGTGATACCAACCGGGATTATAGAAACGACACGGACGTAAGTAGGATATTATTGGGCATCCTACTCCACCTTCGTTCCTTCGGCTCACTCCGTTCGCCTCGTCACTCTCGGCGAAGTAGAATGCCCAATAATATAAATGAAATGTTATGGTTCAACGTCTTTTCCACTATTTTAGTTCTAAAACTAAATATTACTTTTTCCTTATTTTACCATAACACTCACTATTTTATATTGAAAGACGTCCATGGTCAGGTTGCTCGTACATTCATTCCAGTTAGCGATTATGAGTTATAAAGGTTAATGTAAAACAACAATTGACTCATTATTAATTTAACCGTTTCAAGCAGTCATCATGAAATTTGTAAAACAACCACAATCGTTACATGTCAACAAACTTTATGTTCATTCTCAGGAGACTGGTTTTCGTCATGGAGAATTATTACCTAAATCGGTACGATGTATTATTTGTGGGCCATCAAATTGCGGAAAAACTAATTTATTAATTGGTCTTCTTATACATGAGAATGGTTTAAGATTTCAAAATGTTTATGTTTATTCTAAAACCTTGCAACAACCTAAGTACGTGTTTTTAGAAAAAGTCTTGCAACGCGTACCAGGCATTTCATTTCAGAAATATCACGAAAATGAACAAGTGCTGAGTGTTCAGACCGCAAAACCAAATTCTGTAATCGTATTTGATGATGTTGCTTGTGAAAATCAAAATAGTATGCGTGATTATTTTGCTATGGGGAGACACAAGTTCATCGATTGTTTTTATCTAAATCAGACGTATAGTAAAATCCCTAAGCAGTTAGTAAGAGACAACGCAAATCTAATCGTACTTTTTAAACAAGATGAAAGAAATATGAGACATGTGTATGAAGAACACGTCAACACTGACATGACATGGATTGAATTTCGGGAAATGTGTTCAAAAATATGGAGTATACCTTTCAATTATGTTGTAATTAATAAAGATTGTTCCAAAAACAAAGGATGTTATAGAAGTAAATTTGACACGTTTGTAGTCTTTGATTAAGAACATGACTTTATACCTATATAAGGCTATAACCTGTCTGACATTATTATTCTCCGTACGACGCTTAATCAATTACAACCTGTTTTACCAATATGGAAAAAACATTGAAACGTCAAATTGTTGATGCAGCAGAAGCAGTAAAGATAAAAGTACGAAAAATGAGAGATACTGAGATTAACAATAAACAAGCACTGGAATCTGTTTTCAAACCTGTAACAGAACCTCTCAACATAATTGCTAATGCTAGTAAGCAAAGTCCTCTCCTGCGTGTTAGTGATGATTTTGCTGATGTTCCGTTTGTTAACGAAAAATTGCAGAAACAAAGAACTGATAGCGCAGGAAGTAATGATAATAATGACGGTGAAGACAAATATGAATCCGATATCAACAGTGACTCTTCTTATGAATCAGTAGTTGAAAGTAACCAAGATTATGATACGTCATCCTGGTCAGTGTCTTCAGAAGCATTGGTAGATATTCCATTTGGAGTTAGAGCAGACCGCGGGAAACTGCTTTTAGGTTCTGCTTGCATAACGCTCAACGATCAATACATCAGCGTGGCTGGACGTAAATACCGAAATACACCTGGATTAAAACAGTTGTTGCTTAAGAAAGATGTAGACTTAAGCTTGGTTACAGATAGTGATATGCAAAATTATAAGTTGATGCTACTTGATACAAATGCACATCGTCGAGACTTTGAGCCCAGTAAGCCAATAAAAAGTAATAAAGGACAAAAATATTTACAAGTTATTAAACCTCTTTTTAAACTGAAGAATACAGTTCAGGGAAAGGGTCTACCGTTACTAAAAAAGTGGAGAAAAGACGTAGATTTAGTGTACTGGGATAATCCTAATGAACTAGTGGAAAGGTTGAAATTATTAATTGCATCTAGAGATGCTGGCAACACAGGATTAGATAATGAAATTATATCTATCATTGAAGAATTGCGTGAATGTAAGATTATAAATAAATAAATGTTTGAAAATATGTTTATTTTGTCATCAGCCTCTCGATAAAATACACCTTAAACATGAACGTAGATAAATTCGGACACTACATTCACAAAAGAATGCGTTTATCAGAGTTATTTGATTTTAATGAAAATGCATTGTTAAAATCAGAAAACGGAGATTTTGATTTAAAAACATCAAGACTGACAGGAATTACATCTCCAATAGAAGCAAACGATGCTGTTAACAAGGATTATGTAGATCGAATGAATGCTAACACGTTAAAAGAATTAAATAATCTGGCTGTGAATAAAGATTATGTAGATCGGTTGAATGCTAATATGTTTAAAGAATTTAATAATCTGATTGCTACATTGCGTACTCAAATCATAAAAGATGCAAAGGGTACAGTTCAAGCTACTTTAAAAGCAAGGTTACCTGAGGTTTCAACTCATTTGCAAGATAAGTTTTATACTAAAGCAGAGGTAGATAAATTACTTCAGAAAACTCCATAATGGTAAAACAGCAAATTGTAAATGAAATACACAAAGCAACACGAAGAAATTTCCCTCGTCGTTCTGTTATTCTGAAAGGAATCCATGACTTATGGCAAGCAGACTTGATGGACATGCAAAACCTGAGGAAATATAACAAAGGTTATAATTTCATCCTTGTGGTGATTGACTGTTTCTCAAAGTATGCCTGGGCTGAACCGTTAAAATCGAAAAATAAATTTGATGTTACTCGTGCATTCGAACATATACTGCTTAGTAGTTGTAATGATCCTGTTAATTTACAGACTGATATGGGAACCGAATTTTATAACATCACTTTTCAAACGCTTATGAAAAAGCACAACATTAACCATTACTCATCGTTTTCTACTAAAAAAGCATCAATTGTAGAGAGACTGATAAGAACTTTAAAAAATAAATTATATAAATATTTTAGTCTCAATGGAAACTATAAGTGGCTAGGTCTACCATTGGAAGACACATTGAAGAGATATAACAACACCAAACATCGTACTATTCAATTTAAACCGGTTGATGTGAATAAATGTAATGAACAAGTTATCAAAGAAAATATGGAAAAAATAAACAAACATGATTTGGTTCAGTGGAAGCCTAAATTCAAAGTTGGTGATTGTGTTCGTATAAGTAAATACAAACATAATTTTGAGAAAGGTTACACTCCTAATTGGTCAACTGAATTATTTATTATAAAAAAGATAAATAAAACCTTACCAGTGACATATCACATAGAAGATCAACGAAACCAAAACATATTAGGAGCTTTTTACGAACAAGAACTGCAAAGATCTAATTATCCTGATGTGTATTTGATAGAAAAGGTTTTGAAAAAGAAAGGAAATAAATTGTATGTTAAATGGTTAGGTCTAAGCAGTGCAGAAAACAGTTGGATTGAAAAAGCTGCATTAATGAACTAACTATTATAAAACCATTTTCATTCGAAATCATATCATTCTAATTTGAGTAATGCAAGGGGGTGGACTAGTTAACAACATAATTAATAATCTACCATTCGAAGTGCATTTGCCAGGATACAATTATTGTGGACCGGGAACCAAACCAAACTTCATAAACGCTTAGCGCGAGGTGATCGAGGTGTAAATAAGCTAGACGAAGCTTGCTTGCAACACGACATTGCATATACAAACCATACAGACGTATCAAATCGTCACAAAGCTGATTTACAACTACTTGATATGGCTAAACAAAGACTTAAATCAAAAGATGCGGGGAAAGGTGAAAAATTAAGCTCCTGGTTGGTAAGCAAAGTTATGAAAGCGAAACTAAAGTCTGGATCAGGCATTAAAACATTTAAAAGCTTAGTTTCGAAAATAAAATAAAAAATTAAGAAACTCAAACACAAAGATAATAAGACTTTAATAAAAGCAGCTTACTTAACCGCAAAAAAGTTATTTCCAAACATTCACCATCGAATTCGAGTACCCCGAGTAATACCCATACCAAAGACTGGAGGAGTTCTACCTTTAATTCCAATTTTCGCTGGTTTATCGGCTTTAGGAACTTTAGCTGGTGGTGCAGCTGGCATTGCAAAAACCGTTAATGATTACAAAGCAAGCAAACAAAATTTGCAAGAAACAGAGCGACATAATAAAGCTATGGAGGCTTTAGTGTTGGGTAAGGGTTTATACATTAGACCGTATAAAAGTGGTAAAGGATTGTTTATAACATCTTCAAAAAACTGAAAAATATGCTACCCAATCGCCCTCTAACTGATGTAGACATCCGAAAGTATTCAAGACACATTCCATATTTTCGGGGGGTCTACATGAAGGATCGACTACCTTCAAAGCCGAAAGACATTGAATGTGGTATCGTTAACTTAGACGATACTAAGAACGAAGGAACGCATTGGGTAGCTTATGCTAAAGTATACAATCACTGTGAATACTTTGATAGCTATGGAAATTTAAAACCTCCAATGGAATTGATGCAATATTTCAAAAATTGTGATGTGTTATATAACTACACAGGATATCAAAAATTAAACGCAGTCAATTGTGGTCATTTATGTTTAAATTATTTGTTGACTTTTTGGAATAAAAATGTATTATAAAATAAATGCTTTTCTTTTATATCAATCATTTGCAAGATGTCACTCACTTTGTCGATAACTGGAGACTCGTCAGTGTTAACTACATACTATCCTAATACTTTACAACTAGACGGAGAGTATGAGTGTGCTTTATTGCACTTTTCAACATTTAATTCTATTCCAAACATTGACAAAAGTAATAATAAGTTCTATTATGGCATTAATGAAGTTATTGAAGTACCGGAAGGTACTTATGAATTACAAGATATTAGCGATTATTTAAAATCTGAAATAAAAGATGCAGCGATCAAACTACGGTGCAATAATAATACTTTAAAAACTACAATATTCTGTACAAAAGACATTAATTTTATCAAAGGAGACTCTTTTAGAAGACTATTAGGGTTTAACAAACAAATTTTAACAGCAAATAAATGGCATGTGTCACAGTCTCCAGTCAACATTCTACCTACGACCGTAGTCAGGATTGAATGTGATATTGTAAGCGGTTCATTTGTGAACGGTGAACCAAGTCATATTATTCACGAATTTGCACTTAATGTGCCGCCAGGATACAGGATCATAGAAATCCCGAAGAACGCAATATACTTTCCAATCAATCAAAACAACATAAGCTGCATACATATCAGACTGTTAGATATAAACAAACGATTAATCAATTTACGTGGTGAAGAAGTGCAGGTATATCTGCATCTTAGAAGAAAAAGATGATTGACTACAATAAAAATGTGTTTCACCAAGTAAAGAATATCAGTTCTGCCCGAGCTACCTATCGAAGAAGACCTTTCTCTAAGAAGATAATAAAATTAACTAAAGGCAATAAAGCGTTCCTTAGAGCGATCGGATTGTTAAAATGAATATCTTAGACGTTTTATCCGCTCCAACTTACGATAATACTATAGAAGGAATCGAATTTCATTCCTACAAGCCGTACGTAACGAGTTTCAACAGGAACGATGAAATCCGCATTCCCATCAACCAACAGGATTTGTACATACTTCCTTCAGCTAGCACACTCTATTTAGAAGGCACTGTTATCGTAAACAAAAAAGATACGAAAGACAAAGCTACTAGTATCAATTTCACAAACAATGGTCTACTGTACTTGTTTCAAGATATTAGGTATGAGTTAAATGGAGTGGAGATTGATAAAATAAAAAATGCAGGTATAACTACAACCATGAAATCATTAATATCAATGAATGAAAGTGAATCAAAAATGTCTAATGCTTGGGGCTGGAATATCGATGGTATAAAAAATATTAATGGTGGAAAATTTTCTGTTTCTATTCCATTACGTAACATCCTCGGGTTTGCTGAAGATTATAAAAAAGTTGTGATAAATAGCAGACATGAACTGATATTGTTACGAAGTAATACTAATTTGAACGCTGTAAAACTTAACACCGGCGAAATAGTGGACGACGTTCAGATCAACAAAATTATATGGCGCGTTCCGCATGTTAAAGTATCAGACAAAGAAAAAATAACTTTGTTAAAACTATTAGAAAAAGATAGATCACTTCAAATGGTATACAGAAATTGGGATCTGTACGAATATCCAGCTTTACCTAAAACTACAAAACATACCTGGTCAATCAAAACTTCATCTCAAATAGAAAAACCAAGGTACATTATTATCGGGTTACAAACAAATAGGAAAAGCAATGCAAGTTCGGACATGTCTCAATTCGATCACTGTCATGTTCGAGACGTTAGAGTGTATCTCAATTCAACTTATTTTCCGTATGAAAACCTAAATACGAGTTTTGCTAATAACAAAATCGCTTTATTATACGAGCAATACACCAGATTTCAACAGTCGTATTACGGACGTCGACCGGAACCCATATTAAGCGAAAAACAGTTTAGAGATTTAGCACCGCTGTTTGTCATTGATTGCTCTAGACAAGCGGATAATCTAAAGACAGGGCCAGTTGTGGACGTGAGAGTAGAAATTGAAAGTGATTCGGAGATACCAGATCAAACTTCAGCATATTGTCTCATTCTGAACGATTGCATTGTTGAATACAAACCATTAAGTAACATTGTTAAGAAGATATCATGAAGTCGGACACCCTTATAGTGGAACTCCAAGGATTTAAAGATTCTTTAAATCATTTTATTGTTAAAGAATTGGCCATTGCGAGTCATGATCATACACAGACGTTCTTGGTGAAACCACCATATTCATTCCATTACCTAACACTAGAAGAAAAAAAGCAGGTGAGATGGTTAGAAAGAAACCGAGGAATTTACTGGAGTGAAGGCTACATAGACTACAAAGAGTTTAAACGTGTTATTTTACCATATTTAGAAAATAAAAAAATTATGACAAAGGGTTTGGAAAAGATTACGTGGATTAAAGAGTTATGTGCAAACTGTGAAGTGATTGACATAGGTGAGAAGGGATGTCCTAATTTTGCGACATTAAAAAAAAAGTTCTGTAAAAATAAAACTGATTTTAATTGTGTGAACCATAAATTGAATTGTGCATTGAATAATGCTGTGTGTATTAGAAAATGGTATTTTGATAATAATATGTCTGTATTTAATTTATTTATTTAATAATTATTGTGTTGAACAGTTAATTAAAAATGTCTATGTACTCAAGAGTGTTTTATTTAATATAATCAGACCCATATAACAAACTTTAAATTAGCTGCAGCAAAATGATAATCCTAATAAATTTTATTTCAAATATAGGTACATACGGTATTCTAAACGAATTATTCTAATAAAACATTCTGAAAGCAAATAACCTATATGTATATCATTACACTAGAGCTAATTTAAAGTTCGAGTATTTATAAGTAATACAAAATAAAACATAATTTAAACTACAAAATATTTTTATTTACTTTTTACATTATTTACAATTATTACAAATTAATTATAACTACCTACACAATAATAATAATAATAGCTGTTCTAACATAGTTTATTTAATGTTACCTTACATACTTAACTTAAAAAACTTGTGATGACTGAACAGTAGCCCAACTAGATTAATCAAAGAAATCTACATTAAGTACATATTTTTTCATTTTATATTTATTTACTTTTTACATTATTTACAATTATTACAAACTAATTATAACTACCTACCCAATAATAATAATAATAGCTGTTCCCACATAGTTTATTTAATGTTACCTACATACTTAAAAAACTTGTGATGATTGAACAGTAGCCCAACTAGATTAATCAAAGAAATCTACATTACATATTTTTTCTTTTTATATGTATTTAACTTTATTATATTTTTTTAGACTAGGTATGTACAGGATAAAATACAAAAGTTAATTAAAATAAAACTTACATATTTGTTATTTTAAAAATGTATACATTCAAAACTTACACACCATAAAAACCACAAATGTTTAAACACTAAACAATAAGAAAGCAAATAAATGTTATATATACCTAATAATAATATAGTCTGATAACTATAATATTACTTACATAATTTATTATTGCTTATTACTATAAAACTTAAACAATATAGTAGATACTTACAAAATAATGACACCAGTTAATAGTTCATCAGTAATAACAACTGTCCCCACAAAGTTTTTTTGATATTTTATTAATTAACGATTGCGTCTCCTCCATAACATGGTCCACCGATTCAGTCACTATATACTGCGCACTTAAAATTACCACATCATCATTGTCACTTGCAGATTCTAGTTGTTCACTGATGTCCAACACTTGTACCTGGATCAGTCGTAATCCTTTTTTCTTCTCATTGTTTATGACGAATGATTGACAGGTAGGCAGAGCTGACTTCTGTTTTACACACTCCCGTCTTGTTCTAGGCTTCTTGTTGACAGGACCGCAGTCTTGTCTTGCTCTAGGCTCCTTGTGAACAGGTCTTTGTTGTTCTGGGATATGCCAGCTTAAACTCGGGGTCGGAAAACCTTGCGCGTATTGCGAGAAGTCGATAATATCTGGTGAATCACACATTATCAATGATCTGAAACAACCGAAATAATAATTAAATATAATTACATAAAAACATGATGAATTAACGTTATAAATATATGGGTAGTTCTACAATACTTACAATTCGTTTCGTTCTTATTCGACGTGATATGACCGCTCCGGCTAACTGTCTAATAATGAATGTTCTACACAATAATACGACTGTGGAACGTGGTTAATGTGTAATGAGACTCCATAAAGCCTTAAAGCGCTGTGATTCAATTTCAAGTTTCAACACGTTCGAGCTCGTGCACGAGCACCTGATCGGTGTCATATTCTACACCGCGCGTGTGAACTTCGAGCCATGAGTGCTATGTCATCAAAAATGAACATTGCATGTTTTATCCAGTTGGAACCTGTATCCTCGTGCACAACATGGTGTAAGCCCTGTATGCTTTGTCATCAATCAGGAATGGAAATGAAACAGAGATAAAATCATAAAATATTATTTATTTAAGTATATATTTAGTAGGTACATACAGATAAAAACTACAATTACAAGGGACACCAAGAATACACACATTTTAGAATTACATAGATATAATACCAGCTATAATATTATAGCTGGGTTCAAAAGTAACTTCAGACGATACTATTTGAATTAAATTACAGGACAATATTATATTTCATATTTAAAGATTAACAAACTTTTTAAATTAGTAAGTAAGATAGTAGCTACGTTATAAAATTATCTGACTTTCCATTTAGGATGTTTTACAATCAATAAAATACTTGATAGAAATGTCACTATTGTAAGTTCCTAATTACATTTTTAAGTATGGTAATACATTACATAAATATATTTGCATTACCCCAAGCTAAAGTAGATACTTTATCAAATGATAGCAACCGTTTATCATCATTGCTTGAAAGTGCTATTTTATTTACGTTCTGAGTGAATATTTCATGTTTTATTGACCTAAACATTACATTTTTTTTACGAATGACATTGCAATTGTACAAAACATTTTTATAATCAATCATATTTAAATGTTTCGTTACACATTTTTTTATACCTTTGGCTTTTTTAATTGTTTTTTTTAAGGTTTTAATACAATAAAGTTTTGAGCGCAGTCCTACGAATTCTTTAATAACTTTACCACCCATTTCGTCCTTAAACAGTCCTGGGATCTTCTTATTATTAATGGGCAAGTGAAATTCATTGTTTATGTCATAATTAGAGTTATCAAAATATTTTAAAAAATTGAGCTTGAAATCTTTATAAACGTTATTACTCTGGACATCATAAATTAAGCTATCTGTGTCAGTATAGCACAATTCAATTCGCTTACCATAAAAAGGTTTCATGACAGAGTAGTGAAAATCGTACATATGGGTCTTAGATAATTCTAACACTGTGAACCCTATATATATTGGTTTATTAAGTATAACACGCGAAGGCTTCATTTGTATTGCTACTAGATCATCAGAAAACACAGAAGCGCTATGAAAATATGGACTGGCTATCAATTTCTCAGCACAAATAGTCTTTTTCGTTTTATTGTTTGAATCGCACCATTTGTTAACTAATTTTACATCTACTCTTTGTTCAACATTTTCCAGAGTCTTCCCAAAAATACTATTATTTAATAATTTAAAAAAATCTTGCTCAAACGTTGATTCTGCTTTTTGTCGTAGTTGAGTGTTAAGATCGATGTACTGTTTTAAAAAACAGCTTTGCTTAAAAACAATTGCACGATGAATCCTTCGTAACACCAATCCATGTTGTAAACATTTTTTTAAATGAACGTAATGAATAACGTAGTGGTATTTGTCATACAAATTCGGTATTAATTTTTTATTCTTACCACCCGGTGCAACAATTTTTTCTGGACAAAATGGAAAGTCGTTATGTTCATCGTGCAATGTTTTAGGATACAATAAATCAACTTCAAGAATATAGCCGTTTTCCGCGGTATCGCTTATATCTGTTAAGCTCAATTGCAAATCATCTATTTCCTGTCTACTCATGAATCTAAAATCCGAATAAGGCAAATATTGACACATGCTATAACCATATAAATTGTTGCAATCTAAATAAATAATAAATGAATTCGGCAGAGACGAGTCGTAAGAATCCAAGTATTTATGATTGGCTTTGACATGTCTTTTGGAACACATACAAACACCTCCACGAATGCCTTCTTGTATCATTCTAAAAATTTGAACATCACTTATCAATTCTAATTTAATTCTAGTTTTCAAAAGCATTGCATCGAATGAAAGACTTGGTGCTGTAAGATAAAACGCGGGATCGAGATTATAGTATTGTTTACAAGTTTTTCGAAAACTTTCAAACACGTCTGTTAGCAAAAGAACGTCGGTTTTAAGATATAAATCTGTGTACATACCCATATTTTGAATATTAAATACTGACCAAATGGTCTGAGCGTGTTTATAGTCTTCATCACTAATTGATTCATTAGTCAAGGAGTTATGAAAATGATTTTTAGATGGTAAACATATATCTTCGTAATGTTTCCATTGAGACATGTAATCGTATGGGTACACTCCTTTACGGGTAAGTAGATCAAATTGTGTTTTTTCAGGAAAATAAGATTTTAATTGCTTGAAGTCTTGTTTTTTCATTGTTCTTGCTAACTTTTCTAAGCTAGTTCCTAAAAACTTGAAT
Organism: Aporophyla lueneburgensis; assembly: GCA_932294355.1. Taxonomy (NCBI): domain Eukaryota; kingdom Metazoa; phylum Arthropoda; class Insecta; order Lepidoptera; family Noctuidae; genus Aporophyla; species Aporophyla lueneburgensis. Next base: position 29,508,490 of record OW028753.1, read on the forward strand.
GAATCTACAAATCGTACCTGTATGCTTTCATTATCGGAAATCGGAATATACTTCGTGAAAGAAATATAGTTTTCTTTTGTTTTAGGTATGACTTTAATAGATCCCGGAGCGTTACCTAATGCTTTTATGAAAAGATGGCAATCATAACCCGATAAGTTATGAAAAAATACAGGTAGAAACTTAGGCATTTTATATTGCAGGTTACAATAACTGTGAGCTGCGCCACGATATTTACCAGTCAAATGACAATGATCGCGTACCCTATCACCTAGCAAGAAATTCTCACAAATATGACATGTATCAGAGTTTTCAAAGTCGAGAGCATTCTCATTCGTGTAAATCATGGGAACGGTATTATTTAAAATTCTATAAACTTTTTTGGTATCTTTATAGATAGACTTCACAAATTTTGAAACACAATCCGAACCACGATACGAGACATAACGATTATAGGTTTCATCTAGAGTGCACGTAATATGATAAGCGAAAGCGATGGGCACATGTCGCTGTCTCGTAACGGTGCTCGCCTGAGTTGGGTCAGGGTCGCAGGAGTCGTACCGCTCTAGCATTGTTTCAAAATCGGCGTATATAACAAATGGTACAAATTGCTTTCTACCATAATTTTCAAACTGAATGAAAGAGCCTTTTGGTGGTAGTTCAGTAGCAACTCCTCCACAACTGTGTGAAGTAAGATTATCACAACTATCAAAGAACATTAAACAAACATCACAAAAGTATAATTTACTGTGGTGCTTTGTTATTTGATTTTTAACAAGACGCGGTAAATCCGTAATGAGACAATAATGTGATAAATCATCTTTTTCTAAGTAAAGTAAATGAATCACTTTTTCCTTCAAAAATTTTGGTTTATAAAGCGGTCCAGTCACGGTATTATTTTTTAAGCCATAAATATATATACAAATATCGGGATTATTTAATTCGAATCGAGCAATATCTGAGAAACTCAATGGAAATTGAATGTCTTTTATGTTTAACACACTTTGAAAATTGGGGTAAGACGATACTCTTTCAGGATGAGTTTTTGCTGGATATAAAGCAGCAACAACTGACCATAAAAAGCAATAATTATCTTTATTGCGAATATTAATACATGCTTTTTTTGATTTAACTACGGTCGGCAACTCGATAAAACTTGAGCCGCGTAAAGGTTGATATTTGTTAACATTAACTTCCAAATGCGAACTGTTTAAAAATGTCCAGCCACTGTCACGATCTTGAAATTCTTCTAATTTTTTTTTCAACGTGTTTCTAACCTGAGATGTCAATAAATCATATTCATAATTCTGATGTACCACATAATTCTTTGTAGCAAATGATTTCATCTCCTGACTATCATTTTTAACCATCAAAAACAAAGCAAAATATTCAAAATTAATTTTTAGACATATATGATCTTTCAGAGATTTGTTGATTAATGTTTTGATTTTTTCTTGATTATTACTCAAAAACGAATCTAAAGAATAATTTTCACTAGTGTCAATAATTCTATAAGAAGCTATACGATTTCGGAATGCAGAATTAATTAATTCAACACCTTCGCAAACGTATGAAATATTTTTATTTTTATGATTGGTACTGCGTAGATGACCTGTCCAGTGACTGCGCTCAACAGATGTGTTACAAACAGTGCAGAAAGGCATTCTAACGTAATTAATTACCGGCTAAGTTAAAAATAAAGATTTATTTAGGATGTCCCAAATATTAATTTTAAATTAATTACCTAAGTGCATTTAAAATGTATCTTAGCACTATAATATACAGCCTCTGAGTCTTTGATCAACTCCTAAGCCTTGAACAAGAATTTAAGACATTCTACCTACTAAGTTTAAAAATAAACATTAATTTTAGGTGTCCCAATTTAAATTTTAAGTGATTACCTAACTAGATTTAAAATTTATCTTATCACTATAATATACAGGCTCTGAGTCATTGAACAACTCATGAGCCTTATGCATGAATTTTTGTAGTGAGTTCCACTGTGAACTACCTTTCTCCAGTTGAAGTTTCAAAGCAACTTCTGCCTTCTTCCAACGCTCCTCAGGAGCAATGGAGATGATATTTTCTTTATGGAATACCTTCAGTTCCACAAAAAAGGCACCGCTTAGATCTGCTGTCCGTCGTACCTTCCCGTTGGCTACGCGGGACAGCAAGGATGATCCTAACTTCGACTTCGGAGGAAGGCCACCAAAGTCTTCCAAACCGAAAAGGTCGGTGCTCCCCGCGGTGCGGTAAAATTTTTATTTTAATAATCTAGAAGAAACACTTTTCTAGATACAAACTATGTTGCATGATAAAATAAGTAAGTATATATTTACTTAAAATTATTGTTACAAATAAAAGTTCTCTATTGAGATCTATGTTATAATATAATAAGTGAGACTAATGAAAAGGGATAAGTCAGATAAAGAGTATTGATAAACTACCTTGATCCTGATTCTACGACCGACGAAGCTTTGCGCTTTGTAGTTTTTTTCGTTGGCAGGGTCCTTCTCGACACGACCTTTGTATCAGTTGCCGGGCTCTTTATGTAGTCAGACATACGGGAAACGTCGGAGTCAGACCTAATGTACAACAAAAAAAGTCATGTTTAATATAACAAAACAAAAACCTACAAGGTCTTTTTTGAAATACAATAAATAAGAAATCTATCAATTTATGACAGATCGATAACAGTTACATCAGCCGGCAGGCAGAAGCCAGGTACGTAGCTGAGTAGCAGTCACGATGGATAAATAGGGCATGATAATTACAACAGCCGGCAGGCAAAACCAGGTCCGTAGCTGAGCATTATAACTTCAAATTAAAAAATTAATAAGTACTCACTTACATGTTAGAAAGTCGATATTAAAGTACCACTAGTACTACTTGTCACTTTGAAGATTCCGGAGCGAATGTAATTTATTGATTGAAATTAATTCGTTTATATACACAAAAAATACAATTTCAGCACAAAAATAGATAATTTCAATTTTAAACTCTAAGTACAAGTCTTACAGTTGTATAAAAAAAAATGACGTTTACGTCATATTTAACCGTATTGATTGCATATCAATTTTGCTAAATTGTAATTTGTTAATTGACACAGAATAAAAAATTACAGTAGTTTAACTTCATAGAAAACGGTCGAGATGACGCGCTTCGAAATTTCAGTGTGCACAATACGCAACAGCCTCGGAGGGTGGTAGTTACGCACATACGCGGAGGGTGCAACATTTAGTTACTTGAAATTTGACACGAAATTATCAATTGTATTATTCAGTGTTGTGTGTTTGAATTCATCAATATTGAAACCAGAAATATCATTTTTTACATTATCAACTCAGTCGGCATTTCGACGTATTCCACATTAGGCATTCGCTTAAATGGCACCTGAATGAATTTCTTTCAATGTCACTGCCGAGACATACTTCTGCTTCTTTTATTTTTACTGTGTCATAAGTATTGAGAATTGAAAAATAAAGCCGACAAAGTGAACCCGATCCCAAGTAATTTTAAGTTGCAGTTAAACTCGGAAGTTGTTATCATCATATAAAAACTAGTGCAGAGTAAGTTAGTTTACTCACTATTAACATTTTCATTCGTATTATTAAATAATCACTTACACTTGGAATGAAAGAAACCAAGAAACTGTAGGTATCGTGTAGGAATCGGAAGTACGTGACTGAGTTATAGTTTTATAGTTATCCAATTTATCAATAATAACATTAACTCTAGGATTTCAATGCTTCTCCAATGTATTTATTCATTTATTCTTTACTCTTATTATCCCTAATAACCTCAGTGTTCTCTTTTTTCAAGGTCTCTTAATTAATTTTAAATCACACTCGATAACAAGTGGTAGATGGTTCGACCAATAATTCGTGTCGTACTTGATACAAAATATATCATTCATATAAATAAAAATATATAATCTTAGTACGTAGAAGAATGAAACACGTTAAAACTAGAAGCGATTACAAACTTTATAAATTTACGAAAATAATATGTAGGAAGTTCTATAAAAGACTAATTTAGTGTTTACAACATGATGGTCATATTACTTAACAATATAAATGCATGGAATGCAATTTATGTGAACGTGGGAAGCGTGCATTCCATTGTCATTGAAATTTGCCGATTCGAACTAATAAAGCTGACTTATACATAAAGCTGATTATATACATAAAACTGACAACCACCGGGTACGGTTACCGTCTACGGAACAGACTACAACAGCGGATCCACATACAGTTTGTACACCAGATTGAATAATGTGAGATACCGACGGTTATGAATCAATAGTGTTACGTAAAAACTGATATAAGCACTAATGATTGTTAACCGTCGATGCGTTTCTGATCCGGCTGCCGTTGTCAAGTGTATCAGCGCCTTAGCTTTATGCATACTGGACAAGGATCGACTATCCGTGGGACCGCGCTTGCCACTTGATTTTTACGTGTTGATGTAACAGGATGTATCGTCTGTTATGTGTTAAACTAAATTTAGATGTCCTCGAGCCAATCTGGTCACAGAATAAATGTGTACAAACCTAAGGGTGCGCGCTATTTTACTTTTGTGGAGAGACATGAGACAATCTGTCCTAAATTTAGTTTAATGTATGCGGTATCTAAAGTTCAGATGTCCTCGAGCCAATCTGGTCACGAAAACGGGTATGTGTGTTACTAAACGACAATGCACCATCCCCAAGTATGTGGAGAGACATGATACAATCTGTCCTGAATTTTAGATAACTGGTTCGTTCAGATATAGACCTGATTATGTTAACGTGTAAAGTTTTAAAGCAGATGGGTGTATTGATATAAAAGTATGTATCGTCTGTAATGTGTTAAACTAAATTTAGATGTCCTCGACCCAATCTGGTCACAGAATAAATGTGTGTGAACCTAAGGGTGCGCGCTATTTTACTTTTGTGGAGAGACATGAGACAATCGGTCCTTAATTTAGTTTAATGTATGCGGTATCCTAAAGTTCAGATGTTCTCGAGTCAATCTGGTCACGATACCGGGTATGTGTGTCACTAAACCACAATGCACCATCCCCAAGTATGTGGAGAGACATGAGACAATCTGTCCTGAATTTTAGATAACTGGTTCGTTCAGATATAGACCTGATTATGTTAACGTGTAAAGTTTTAAAGCAGGTGGGTAGGTGTTTTTAAGCTGGTGAGTATATTGAAATGAACCGACATTTGAATTTGAGGTAAGACATCTTTATCAGAAATATTATTGAACATTCTACTCCACCTTCAGTTCCATCGACTCACGAGGTCAGCCATCGATATCAGAAATATTAATATTATTGGGCATTCTATCCACCGAGAGTGACGAGGCGAATGGAGTGAGCCGAAGGAACGAAGGTGGAGTAGGATGCCCAATAATATCCTACTGACGTATTACGTATTACCGCTGTATAACTTAATTCAAGCATAAATATAAACAGCGCTTTGCAACATAGTCACAGTTGTAAATATGCGACCTTTTTTATCTCAGGCAACTGGTACTATACAACCTATAAACAAAAAGCGAAGGGTTCAGTGCTCATATAGCCTTATTTATTTATTTAACCATCTATGTACACACATATACAGACAAGAAGAAAAGAACAGAAAAAAATGTACAAAGGTGATGCTTATTTCTAAAGAAATCTCTTCCAGCACACCTGCAATAGGAGAGAAGATACAGAGATGTAGACAGCGTGTGTAAGAGTATGAGAAAATAAAATATATATAATCAAAAACTATTAACTTAATAAAATTTATCAAATAATATAAGAATATAATTACATAAATACAAACTTCCTTGCCTTCCTTGCCTTCTGAGATGGTGGTCTCTTGATCACGACATCAGGCCGTCATCAGCCTGACACAACCCCCACGCACCCCACACACGACTTGTATGCTCTTTGCAAACTTCCTTCTATGAGACGAACATTTCTGATAAGCACATTACGCAAGCATACTGATATTGAATATGATCCTAATCTCAATACTCAGAAACGGAGAGCTAACAGAATATGTCAGACAGAAAGAGTTAGTGATTGCAAGAAGACAGTGGTGCCGATTCTGTTGTACAAAATTCTCTAAACTAAAGTAAAAATCACTAAAATTTGGTTTATTCCTGTCAAATGACGATTTCCTATTCTGAAATAGACTAAAGTGACACAACTTAACTATATTGTAGTTTGACAGCACTAAGATTGCACTGAGTTATTAGTTTAGTGAAAATGTCAATTTTGCCATTCTGTGTTTGCCGGTTTTCACCAAAAATTTTGATTATAATAATTTGTTTTAACTAAATCTGACTATTTTTAATCACGATTAAAAAGATGTGGAATAAAACTAGTGGTCATGAACAAAAATTCACACCAACGCCTCGCCTTCACGTGCAAAAATAGTACAGTATTATTATTATTTTTTTTTTTTGCTTCAACAGTATGTTTTTGTTTCTTTATTAACTTTGACTTTATTCTCTTTTGTACTTAACGATATGTACTTATACTTACTCAATATAACTCCGCACTAATTTGTATAAATTGGAAAGCGTATTGATAGAGAGAGCCCTTTTTTTTTTTTTTCAGGATGGGAAATCATCAAATGACTTCTCCCGCTCTGGGCGGAGCGGGAGGGCGTGTCAGACTTTTACTGACTAAAACCCACCCGTGTTCCATCAGTTGCCCATGTGCCAGGGTCACGGTATCTCTTTCGAACAATCACGCGACCCCGGCAGGCATCGGTCCTAGTAGACCCCTACACTGCTGCTGACATCTCTTTGAGGCGCGCGTGGAACACTGCGCGCCGTCGACCCGAGCTTGGTCCTTACTGGGCGGCGAGCTACCCATTGCTCGCCACCCGCAAGCTCGCGCCTACGGTGGCCGGGAGTCCGCAATCGACTCCCGACGCCCGACGCGTCTCCTCCTGCGGCGGCTAGGGACGTGAGGGCGCAGAGACTGCCACTCCCTCACGCGCCCCGCCTCCTCCTTCGCGAGCATTACTGCTTCGCAGAAGGAGGTGACGGCTTCCCATTCCCTCTCGCTCCGTACCATGGCTCGCACCAGGGCCGGACGCGAGAGGTCGCCGCCGCCGATCGCCTCCACGAGGACACGGCGGTGCTCCGCCCAGGCTGGGCACACCTCCACCGTATGCTCCACCGTGTCCTCCAGACGATCCTCGCAATGGAAACACCCGAACGTATCCTCCCGCTTTATCCTGAACAGGAACCCACCGAAGCACCCATGCCCGGTGAGAACCTGCGTCAGGCGGAAGGTGAGGACGCCGTGGCGCCTCTCTATCCACTCCTCAAAGAGGGGACTTACCGCCGCAATTGTGGCGTGCCCAGCACTGGGTTGCGACAATCGTACCCGCCATGTTGCCATGAGATCACACCGGAGCTCTGTCCGCCGTGCCGCGATTTGTTGCGGCTGCGGAGTTTCACCCCGGCGTTTCGCCTCCTCGCGCCACTCCCACATGTGCGCGAGGACCTTTGCCTCCAGATCCCATGGCGGCACTCCGGCAAGGAGGCTCGCCGCCTCGCACGAGATCGTGCGGTATCCTCGGATGGCCATGACCCTCTGAGCCGCACTCAACCGGCGCGCTGGGCGCAGCCTCAATGAGGGCGCCCACACCGGTGCCCCGTAGAGGGCCATGGACCGCACGATCCTCCGGCGTGTAGAGCCTCCGGCAGGAGGCGTTTGGACCCCCCAGATTGGGCAGGAGCCGCTTTAATGCAGCCCCAGCCCGCTCCAGTCTGGGAGCCAAACGTCGGAAATGCTCAACGAGATTCCACCGGCTGTCGAGGACAAGTCCCAGGTACTTCATCGTCGACTCGACACCGATGTGAACCCCTCCTACCGTGAGTTGGGAACCCGCAGGTGGCGCGTTCCGAGGACCATGAAAACCCATGGCCTCGGACTTGTGCAATGCCACCTCGAGTCCCAATTGCCGGATCCTATCGACGATTGTCGCAACCCCGCGTGTCATAATTTCGGCCGCCGCCTCGTACGACCTCCCCTGCGCAAGGACCAGCGTGTCGTCAGCGTAGCAAACTACGCTGACGCTGCTAGGGAGGTCGGCGCGCAGCACCCAGTCGTAACCGATGTCCCACAGATGCGGCCCCAGGACCGATCCCTGTGGGACACCGCACGACATCTCTCGCCGGTTCCATTCCCCTTCGTGACCGGGGTAGATGACGGCCCTATCCGTCAGATAGGCCTCGACCACGCGACAGAGGTAGGTCGGCATCCGGTGATACCGGAGTGCCTCCCTAATGCAACTCCAGGGCAGGGTGTTGAAGGCATTGGCGATGTCTAGAGACACCGCCAAGACGACCCCACCCCGGGCCACTGCATCCCCCGGCGTGAGGACTCGCACGCGCATGATGGCGTCCACCGTAGAGCGCCCCTTGCGGAAGCCGTACTGGCCGTCCGACAAGTCCGGCCCCTCCCGCACCAGCCACCCGACGAGGCGGTCTGCAATCACTCTTTCAAAGAGCTTGCCCACCTCGTCGAGTAGCACGATGGGCCGGTAAGCGGACGGAGAGTCCGCTGGGCGCCCAGGCTTCTTAATGAGGACCAGTTTCCCCGTCTTCCAACGAAGTGGGAACTGGCCCCTCTCCAAGCATGCGCTAAGGAGCCCCCTGAGTCGAGGCCCGAGAGCCTCTGAGGCCAGGACCCATGCTTTGCCAGGCAAGCCGTCGGGTCCTGGGGCGGTATTCTTGGCATTAAGCCTTCGTACCGCCACCCTCATCTCTACCTCGGTCACTTCTGAAGCACCGTCGTCGTCGTCAGTGGTGTGGTCCGAGAGCCCTGGCATCCATAACAAAGTTTAATCTTAGCTTGGGTGCCAGTGGAGATACTTAGTGATTTATGCAATTTGAAAACAGTTGTATTATATTATAGTTTTATCCTATCGCCTGTATGTTAATTGTGAAATTGGAAATAAAGTAATTTATTTATTTTATTATTTATTTACACATATAAATCTCAACACGTGGGTAATATTTTTTTTTATATTTTTCAAACAAAAATTGAAAAATTCCATATAAAACGTCCAGGCTGCCCCATTGCGCGCGCCTTCGTCTCTCAAAAAATTCATTGCGTAGCGCACACAAGTACCACGTTGCCAAACCAAGAGAAAAAAAAAATACCACGTTGAGTCGCGATTGTCAAATTCGATTTTAGTCGTGTCAAAATAATTTTTAAATTTAGAGATTATTTCTTCCAAAGTAAGGAATTTTAGAGATAGTTTAGTTAGTTTAGTTCGGTGTACAATAAAATCGGCACCAATATAACTTTTTGAGTCCTTGTTACCTATAACAAAATTAATGAGAAATTAAATATCTATCCACTTTCGTTACGAGAGTGTAACCTGAAAATTGAAAAATGGCTGCAAAATCTGACTAATTTGAAACAGAGAAACTCATACAAACTTAAATTATTATATCATGTTCTCCGCTTACACATACAAGCACTCACTCACACTCTTTTTGTGTTGGGTAGCCTATTTATTGAGGAAGGCTATAGTTTATATAACATTACATTACGATCAAAAGGAGCGGAGCAGCAATGAAAAATTGACGAAAACTGGCAGGCAATTTGATGGGACGGGATGGGTCAGGGGAGAAAAAATTTGACACGGACGAAGTCGCTAGCAAAAGCTAGTTCTCAATAACTGCTTAGTTGTAATTTTATTATTTAAATGTGTATGTCTAGTTTCTATAGGTTTAATCAAAATATTTATTATGCAACTCAGTTGTCTTTCGCTCCTGGGATGGGCGCTAATATCTGCGACTAATTTACTAAACCAATACAGTATTAACGAACACAACATTTTATTGTTTTTGTTCCAATAAATACTTATACTATACTTAACCACAACTATAACAGCATTACGAGTCTACAAAAAATCATTATACATAGTATCAAGGTACTTAGACTAAGTGATAGTTGATATTTTGTGTTTGTTGCCACATCGCATTTGCTTTCTTGATCTGTGACCACAGTACCTACTATGTGAGACCAAACGGCGCGTCGTTTTAATAAGATAATTTACCTGCGAAACCTACTGAAAGCAAAATGCAATGTAAGAATCATTTATAAAGGCTTATTCAGACCGGCGCGACGCGACAGCGCGACGCGATTCTTGTAGAACAATTTCCATGAAGTTCACATAAAAATTGTTCTACGAGTGTCGCGTCGCGCTGCCGCGTCGCGCCGGTTTGTAGGAGGCTTAAAGCGAAGAAATGACATATTCTTTACAAGGACAAGGAACGATTTAGCCTTGGTACCTATCCAATGATTCCGTGTGGTGCTGGACTTAAAGAATAACACCATATAATTTCTTCCCGTGGGTGACGTAAAAAGCAACAAAGGGGCTGACGAGAGATTGGGTGGCAGCGTTCTCTATGCATTTTACCATCATACTGCGATCGCCAACCCGCCTGACAAGCGTGGCGATTATGGCAAACCTTCCAATTTGGGGGAGGCCTAAGTCCAGCAGTGGACGTCTCACGGCTGAAATGATGATGATGATGATGATCTATCCAATAGCTGGCGTTGACCGACCAACCGACAGAAGCCTGCAAAAGATTGCGGCTAAGTTATGGCTGAGACTCACACAAACCATGGAAGCATTCCACGAAAGGAGGGAGACACTCAGCAGTGGTAGAAGGCTCACAATGATGATGATGATCCAAAAACTATTCAGATATAGTCTTAAATACCTGAATATGTTGAAAACCAAAGCAAACAGGTAACAACTTACACATTCTTTACACGTGAGTAAGTAAACTAAAAAATTACTTATATAGCTAATGGCAATAGCGTCTGTGATATATTTTTGACTACTAAAAAGAGATTTCCTTTCCACTTCGCCAATCTAATTATGTATTTAATTTCCATTTTTTCGTTAAAAACGCTTAAATACGAGTATACTTTGACAACCATATCTTATACCTTTAAACGAGCAATTCTTGTATATATATATATAATCTGAATCTCGGAAACGGCTCCAACGATTTTCATGAAATTTATTACACAGGGGTTTTCGGTGGCGATAAATCGATCTAGCTAGGATTCATTTTTATAAAATGTCGTTTTATTCGTGTTTTCAATGACCAACTTTATCGATAATAAACTTGAACATAAACTTATTATTTTAAACACAATTTACCAGAAAATGCCGTGCAAAGCTCGGTCAACCAGATATTCTGGAATTAAATTGAGTACATTATAAAAACATTTACTTTAATTGCGATTTCGTGATTCGGGTTAGATTTTGTTAAAAAATCGACCATTTTGGTTACATTTTTTTCGTACAATACGATTAATAGAAGTGACAATTCATGGGGCCCAACGAAACTTTCTCCTTTATGTAATATAGCAATTTAACTGAAACTGTTGACAAGACCGCCGGTGTACGAGTCGTGATAACTATCGGCTGTAAAACCATTACGTTACGTTGTTTACCCGCGACTGCTCCAAGTGTTCAACTACCCACGTTTTATGAGCCAAATCGACGGGAACTCATCAAACTTTCAGTTGATTTGCCTGTGAAAATGTAGAGCTCGTTCAGTGCTGTTATGTAACGTGATGAGTGGTCTTCGTGTTATTTTGATAGTGTGCGAATTTTGGAACACTGCTTTGGTTATGTATACATTCTAGATATTTTTTTTCTTTTATTAAACGTTAGTTGTAGGTTTTTTTTTTGTGGGCAGGTAATCACAAAATGACGTCTCCCACTCTGGGCGGAGCGGGAGGGCGTGTCAGACTTTTACTGACTTAAACCCACCCGTGTTCTTTCAGTTGCCTATATGCCAGGGCCACGGTTACTCTGCCGAACAAAACTCACAACCTTGGTTGTAGGTACAAGAATCGTATCCATACAACTAACGTAACTGAAACAACATACGCTGGACAATAAAATACTTAAGGTCTTTGACAGCAATATTTACCACGTTTCAATTCCAGTAGTACGAACTACTAAGATATACGCAATAATAACTTACTTTTGTACATACATTCAAAGCGGAGACGAAAAAAAAATGAATGTGGCAATTCGTACAATTCGGGGCAGAGTTAAATATTCAATTTTGCAAGAGAAATCTCAGTTCTGAGCAAATAAGCAAAAACACCCGACCTCTAAAAAGAATCAAGGCACAAACGGAGACATCCCTTAAAGCATTCACGAAACAAAATTACCCACTTAAACTAATAAATCACAAACCTAAACAGCCTTACAGAAAACACAAAAATAAGCGACCCAAAAAGTGTATAAAGCGGTTAAATAAACAGAACAATAAGAAAAATGGCCGTCTCGAGGAACTGCGAAAAAATGAGTCCGTAAGAAAGTAAAGTAAAAAGACATTGTAGCCCGCGGTCAGTGGTAACAGCTTATTGTACCTACCCTCATTATGCCGGTTATTTGTTTAATTAACGGACGCCACACCGGCGACCGACAAAAGGTTTTTCTTAATTTTTTTCAGGCGTCTCGTCGCCTTTTGGGAGTTCAGTTATCTTTTTGGCTGTTTTTCTTTCTTTCTGAAAGAGAGTACTTCTTATTCATGTTTTGCGAAATGTTATTGACTGCCAGTGTGTAAAAGTGGCCTTCTATATCAAAACTTCTTTAATATAATGTAATAAACTTGATTAAAAAATTACAGAACTTTAAAATATCTACAGTGTTGCTTACATGTAAATTATATTCCTAAAACTTACATTCCTGAACTAGATAACCCTGCTAAATTAGTCTTTAACCAAAAAATTGACAAAGAATTATAAAATGTTGAGTTGCTTAACTCTTATTTTCTTAATGATTTTACAGCTTTCACATGAAACAAATCCTAGACGTTACTACAGCACCATATTTGCAGCACATTTAATTTAAATCATGAAGAACTTTCGATAAATGAGATTTAATTTCAATTAGCTCATATTTGACTTTCGTTATGAGATCTATTTTGACCCACATCGCCGCTCAACAAGCACAAACAGTACTATAAATGTATAATGTACAACTAGTTGATATTCGCAATAATGTTTATTGAGACAGACGGCCTCGTTAGCGTCAGCAGCAGACTGACGCGGGATTGATAGCCGGACATTTGTAACAGTTAATGATACTGCGATGTTCTGCATTCGTAATAAAAATATATTAATTTGTTTGTTTACTTCCGACAGTAATTTGATCAATAAGTTGGTTGTTGGTTGGTTGGTTGGTTGATCTATTACAGTATCGTCATCAGCCTACAGCAGTCCACTGCTGCACATAAGCATCTCCAATTGCACGTCATTCATGACGATTCGGCAACTCTCATCCAGCTGCTACCAGCTACCTAGCCTGAGGGCGTCCTACCTTACGTTTGCCGCTTCGCGGAATCAAGATCGCATCTACCCCAACGGTCGTCGGTTCTACGGCTAATATGGTCAGACCTTTGCCATTTCAGTTCGCTATTTCGACAAGTTCCGTTCGCTGCCCCATCACCTCATTCCGGATTCTATTCGTCAGAGATACTCCAAGCATAGCTCGTACCATAGCTCGCTGAGCTACTTTGAATTTATGGACCATGAGTGTCCACGTTTCGGTTCCGTAGGTTATCTATCACATCGCCCCTGAACTCCTAATACGAATTTATGAAATTATAATACAAAGGAGTGAAAATCATCTAGCAGTCTGCCAATGTACAGTAGTGTTAGCATTATTTCTTGTTGGCCATCGTTATTTACCGGACTTTGAGTGTCAGACTATATTTTGAAACAATGAGAAACGTTAAAATCTAGACATCATTTATATTTCCAGAGTATTTCCATCGTTAATTTTGAAGTATACCTTTGTAAAGATACCGTAATTTGTATAGTGTTTTGCTGTAACTACGTCTCCGCGCACTTTACCACCCCAAAGCTGCCTTTAACCTTACTACAGCTGTAAAAATTTAAGAAGTAAGCGAACATTGAACGACGTACACAACAAAACACGTGCGGTACCCACAAATTTCTTAATTAAAACACTTTTTTTCACTAAAGGCTAGTTTAGATCGGCGGCGAGGCAAGCGCGAGGCGAGGCGCTGCGGAATTCCGAAAGAAGCCTTTAATTAATGTCGTTGTGAGATCCTTAATTGCGATCCGACGTCGCTTTGATACGCAACCGCCTCACGGCTCACGCCTCCGACCTACTCCAAGAGCTAGATTAAAGGATAATAACTTTCACGATACTGATATTAATTATTATAATTGTTTTAGGTGGATGAAGCTTTCTATTTTGGTTGTAGTACCATTTAAAAAAATATAAATGACTAGCTTTTGCCAGCGGCTTCGCCCGCGTGGAGGTCGGAAATTATCCCGCGGGAACATACTACCGGGATAAAAAGTAGCCTATGTCCTTTCTCAGGCTCTAAACTATCTGTGTACCAAATTTCATTTAAATCGGTTCAGTAGTTTTAGCAGGAAAGCGAGACAGACAGACAGACAGACAGACGGACAGACCGACAGACAGACAGAGTTACTTTTGCATTTATAATATTAGTGTGGATATATTTAGATACTACTATAGTTTACTAGTAGATTGCTAGAATTTTAGGCAGTTTTTAAGTTGTTTCCTGGACCACATCTAGAAAATCTCATGCGAATTAAATAAACACAATTAATTCATTAATGGACCTAAACTAGTTAGTTGACCTACCTAACGATATTTGTCTTCCCTTTGCTAACATTTAATAACAGATTCAGTTTGTACGTTGTGATTTTGGTGAAGATGTTAAATATTTGTCTAATTCCACCTAATTAAAAGACCAAGCCACATTCTAGCTCTAAATAACCTCCAGCTCCTAGCCTCCTTCGCGATGTATAAACTTTACCCTTGAAAAAGCTGTAAAGGGTTTTTTTTGTGGCAAGTTTCACTTCACACCTCGTCGAGGCACGGAGGCAGGCGTTGTGAGGCGAGGCGCAAATAAGCCCATGTGTAATTAGGCTTACAAGAAAATTAACGCGACGCGTATGACGACGCTCTCTTCGTGAACTTAAGCGCTGCTTTTAATGTGTGTGAATTTTTAATTTTTAAAAGGTATATTATTTTATTTGGAATGTTAGGGGAAGTTGCAGCGAGGGTGAAGGCGTTGACTGCGACGGTTGTTTAGAATTTCAATTTAAATAAGAAATTTGGTATCAAGCAATTTAAGAAGGCTACCTACGTGCATACCAGCGAGAAAATATTATCCCTTTAAACTTAGTTTTTGAAAAATACATAAGGTTTTAGGTGAGCAATAGTTAGGTGAGTATGTAGGTACGAGTATATAGAGGGCATTTTGTATTGAAGTTGGTTCATTCTTGTTTGTACTTTCTAAGTTCCTTCCTTTTTGCAGAAGACCACACATTAATGAGCCTTTTCAGTCTACGAACGCTGACCGTAGACATTCTTGTCCATCCAGACATATGTAACTACACACGTTCCGCATCTCATAAAACTGCACTAAAAACAAAAGACAAGCGGGGCCGAGGGCGAGCCGAGTGCCGCCGACGTCGCCGCGTCGTCGTCCGGAATACAAATGTACACCACTTGTTCCATCGCACTCCATGAATATTAAATTTATAATCTCTGGTCGCATCCCTGATTTATTAAAACCAACCATTCTGCACACAATCGCCCGTGCTGGCACTTTACTATCCATTGCTCATTTTGTTAGCAAAGTGTACAACAAACTAATCCATGACCCATTAATGTACGATACACTAATATTGGACATTGTATTTTCAGTTTAATATGAATATAAATTTTACAGAATTCGCCGTGGGAACACTGATTTATTAAAGCGCCAGTGACTGAATCGCAACGGATAATTAAAAGGAAACAGATTTGTTTGGTGAAGCCACCGCAAGTGATCAGTCATGGCGCGGAGCTAGCTAAGTGGCTATTAACCGGGGACTGTTTGTGTTGGGACTCCGTTGTAGACTTTAAAGTTTAGATCACCTTAAGTGAGTCTAGGAAGTTGAATACCTGTTAGAAGTTTTATCCACGATCTAATACTTGTTTTGGTATACACGTCAGGTACGCCGAAGCTTCAGAGCTTACTAATAGAACTTACAGAACAAACATACAGACTTATATAATATCGCAATAAATTGAAGAAAACATTTAGTGGTTTTTAAAGATTTAAACTGAAGTGTGTGAGTAGGTCTCGCGTTGAACATTTGATATCTATTTCCACTTTATACCTTCACGCTTTCCTGAGAAAAGGGGTCTTGACAGACAGACGGATATTGAAGAGAGGCTATAAAGGGTTCAGTTTTTACACGCTTTATATTAGCTTCACTTGTATTGTTTGTTTGTAACCGACTCCTTACAGCCAGTGACAATGCAATAATTTCATAAAGTGGCATTATCCTTGCCAGGGTTACCAAGACAGCAAAAAAACTGTCTTAGAAAACTACGCTGACATACGTCGCAAACTACGCTGACATACGTCGCAAACTACGCTGACATACGTCTCAAAATTCGAAACACCCTAAAAAATAGAAAATAAATAATAGTTAAAAAAACTAAAAAACACGCTTCCATAGAAAACCAAACTAAAAAGTAGAAAATAATGGAAAATGAACTCCGGAACCTAAACACATTTTAATATTCTTCGAAACATGGGTGACCTACATATATTTCTGTACAAATATTTCAATTGCTAGAAATGGCCTTACAACCGTGTAAAATGCAAAAGATGCGACCTCAACAGGAATGCAGTTCACGTCAATGTAATGCTTATAAAGCTCATAGAAACCACCGTTATGTCATGAGCCTATCAAGTGACCACAGAGCCGTGTCGGAGGACCCTCGCGTGCCATTACGGTGTCAGGTTACAAACCGACCGACCGACGACCGACCGCTGTCGACCACTGTACCGCAACGCTGAGATGCCGCGACTAATATCTACTGTTGAGTCGAGTACTTTCCGCGGTATTTAAGATTACACATAAATTATATTATTGCTGAGGAGCCCCTTCATCTGTTTCTTAGGTTGTCTTAGCAAGGCCACGGTGATTTTGATGAAAAGAAGAAATCATTCATAACGCACTGTGCCTGTCTTACAAGTGTCTTGAAAGAACTGGAAAAATATAATCAATACATAACCTTGTGTAAACATCTTGAAGCTGATACTAAAAGTAGCTTCTCTAAAAGAATAATCCCATCAAAAACATAAATGTGAAATGAGAGCCAAGTTCAATATTGTGATATATGCCTTGTTTGTTGACTTCAACAACAAAAGAAGTGAGATCTAAATGGGTGCCAAGATCAATGGTCAGTCCTGAAATTTATTTATAACTACATAAAATATAATTTCTTCTTATAACTTAGGATAATATATTGTAGCCTAAGGTCTGACTTGGCTAGTTCTCATTTACGAATTATTATTTTCGAAGGCTAGTTTCTACCAGCAAGTCAAATTTTCGGAATAATAAAATAAGAACCGACAAGTAACAGGTTTAGAACTTGCGAAGGCTATATATAATTCGTATATGAAAACTAGCCAAGTCAAACCTTAGGCTACAATATATTATCCAAAGTCTATCTATCTGCTTGCCAAATTTGAACTTTCTAGGTCATCTGGAACTGGGTTAGAGGTTTGATCTATAGGTCAGTCAGTGATAAAAATGACGATTTTTGGACGTTAATATCTAAATAACCGTTTGAGATGTGTTTATGAAATTTAGAGCACATATGCATCTTGCAAGTCTCAATATATTAGCCAAATTTGACACGTTTATATGAAACAGTTTTTGAGTTATGAGGGGGTCAAAAGTGGCTCCAAATGGTTCGTGTAATATTACACACGGTGCTGCTCGCCAGTTCTGTTACTTGAACTTGGCTGGACACGCTACCGCGTGTCTATGTAATCTTTATTATATAAGAGTGGTTACAATTATGGGAAGTCCCTGATACTTGTGCTAGGTGATTAACCTGTGTTACTGTGTTACAATAGCCAGTGCCATCTCCCGGGAGGAGAAACTATTGGAAACCTTATGCAATAAGTAAAAGATAAAAAAAGACTTAAAATACTACATAAGCTTTCTGCACCACTTTTTCATCAGTCGCAGTTTTCCTTTTTTAAGCAACATTATTTTAGCTCTAATTTATGTTCAAAACCTAGTAATCGCATTCTGTTATCATCATTAGACTAATTTTGAAATGTGGATTAATTTGTATTTTTACCGTCATTAATGTTTTATTTATCGTAGGTTCAAACCTAGATAGATGCTTTACTTTGAGTTTATTATTTCATTACCAATGCTCTCTAAATGGTAAAGAAAAACATCGTGAGGAAACCAAGATATCCTATAACCAAAAATGCGAAGCCATGTGAGAGAGGGAGTGTCAGGGGGGGGCCTGTGTCCCAGCAGTTGGAACATTATAAGCTTATTATGCTATGCGTCTATTACATTAATATTATTATTCCACACAATGCAAAACATAGAAAGAGCAATACATCGTTGCTCGCTATGTAATTTATATCGCGGTTTGTCGCTCAGTCTATCACGATAGCCGCGCCATTACCGCGCATTCATTCCCTCATAACGCGTCGTTTAACCGCACACACAATAACGTAATTAGATATATTGTTTAATTCAATTATCTGCTTTAGGTGGATTAGTACTAAATAGTATAATTTTTTGGAACTTAGGAGTACATTACTTGGTTACTACGAATGAAA
Organism: Aporophyla lueneburgensis; assembly: GCA_932294355.1. Lineage (NCBI taxonomy): Eukaryota > Metazoa > Arthropoda > Insecta > Lepidoptera > Noctuidae > Aporophyla > Aporophyla lueneburgensis. Next base: position 29,527,194 of record OW028753.1, read on the forward strand.
CGAATGTTCCTTTTTACTATTTTAGGTCGTAGAGCGCGACTGAGAAGGTAATTTCAGGTAAGAATTTGCCCTCATTAGGTACGTTTATGTAACATAGTAAAGAGAAAATAAAAGAACTTTTGGTTACTTAAAATGTTCGAAAAAAACCATCCATATTTTGTACTAAACTTAAACTATGTACCCGACGACTCTGGTTACTTATCTCTTTTGATAATCGAACATGATTTTTCTAGTTTGCACATTTTCTTTTAGCTTTTGTTGCGTCATGGTCTGTGAGAAAAGTAGTGGTAGTTAGAAAAGAAAAAAAAGATAAAAAAATCGCGTTTCGCATCGTGGTGGTGAGCGATAGTACGAAAATCGTGTTAATAACTGAACACAGTATGTTGAGTTATTGACGCGATTTCGCGTCTTTCAACCAAATCCGAGTGTAAAACAGTCAGTATACTGTCTCCTACACCCTGGGGATATACAGACATTGTGTGTATACTCGTGTGACTGACGGTGTATTTGTTTCTTCCACTCTCATGATTTTTCTCCACCATGGAAATTCTACCTAATCTGACAGTCATTCAGCAGAAATGAAATTTCAATCCAGTCGACACTTCCTTTTATCATCAGCCAAAACATTAAAATAAATATTTACATACAATTCGATTACAACTAAATCGATTTCAATTAGTCAGCTATCGAATAGAGATCGGTTTATCCGCTCCCGTTCAACCGGATCATCCGTTTAACTAGGTTATTTACATGGTAATTTACAAAGAGAAACTGTTACAAACCTATGATTTGGTAACGCAAATATATTAACCGGTTATCGGTTGGTTAACCGCCGGTAACGAGCCGTTCGGGTTGCGTTTATGAGTATTCATTCGATTATGATGGAGTAATCTCGTTGAGTGGTATCCTGCGGATATAAGGGACTTCCCGTCCGTGACAAACATTGTTGATCGAGCATTTTGTTAACACATCAGTAAGATCACCGGATTCTTGCTGAGGACACAATTTCCTATTGAACGTATACATGCTCTTTCTCATTTTCTTTAGTTATAATAAATTGATGCGTATATTTAGTAGTCACAATGCTTAGGAATAGATTGTATTAGTGATGAAAATTTAGGTACTCTTACTTATTATCTTACGACTCTATACTCAACTGCGTGATCAAAGACTATTAAAGAAAAGAGAAAGAAAGAAAAATATTTTATTTGAAACACGCACAAAAATCACATACAGTTTATAAGAACATTAAAACTTTTAAGTGAAAAATACAAAAAATTTGAATACTTATATTAAAAAAATAAGAGTATCTATACAAGGCCAAAAAGGCTCCTATCTCAACATAATGCTGCGATATTTGTAAAATACCCTACCGCAGCGCTTATATTCAGATAGGGCAAAGTCAAAGCAATCAAATCAGTGATGGAAAATCAGGCAGTTGGTGACATTCATCATCACCATATCAGCCGAAAGACGTCCACTGCTGGACACTGGTCCCCAAAGGAACGCCACTTTGACCGGTTAATTATTTGGGGGATTTGCCATAATCGCCACGCTTACCTGGCGATATTTGGCAATTGCATTATGGTAGTAATATCCATAGACAACGCTACTGCTGGTGATAAATCTGATATTTAACTAAAATGCCACCAGTCGCATCAGAATGTTTTAAAAGTGATCATGTTTTGAACTTATTCGTTGCAGCCGGGTTTTTTAAATATTTCGAGTACAATTCAGTTTCAAAGCCTAAAAGTAACCATCAGCTATGTCACCATTTAAACTCTAAAGTTACAACAACTTCGTCCAGCGACAACTTCAGTAAAACGTAAACATGCCAAGTTGACACAGTATCGACTCCGTGGAGTGCATTGTTAACACTAACACTCTTGCTCGTGTACCCAGCATCGGTTTACACTAGTTTACAGTAACACTTGAGGTAACGTCTATCGACGAGTGGGACTTTAGACTGGGGTTTGTTTAGAGAGGACGATGTTTAGAGAGTGTCGGATTACGTAGCAGTAGGGAAACATACCTAGAAAGGTGTTGGTCAATAGAACTTCAATTTTACCAATACTTTCTAATCTAATATATAAAATTCTCGTATCACAGTTTTCGTTGCCATACTCCTCCGAAACGGCTTGACCGATTTTGATGAAATTTTTTGTGCTTGTCCGGTATCTATGAGAATTGGCCAACATCTATTTTTCATCCCCCTAAATGTTAGGGGTAGTCCACCCCTAATTATTATTTTTTTCTAGACAAAATTTTTAATTTCAATTTTTTTTTATGATACAACATACAAAAATACATACAATCCTCAATTTTCACCCTTCTACGATCAACCCTTATTTTTTAATAGCCATTTTAGTAATTTAATCATTTTTCCTCTTCGGTCGAAAAATGATCAATCGTCATTTAATTAGTTATCCCCGCCTAGGAAATTATTTATATGGCAAAACAACGTTTGCCGGGTCAGCTAGTAATATATATATTTGACGATAATTTTGACGGGTCGTTGAGCTCCCTTCAATATACATATATGCCAAGTCAGCTCAAAGTTGCAAAGGCTCTTTCTTCAAAGACCCTTCCAGACATGGCCCTGCATTGTTAGAGACACATAAAATTTTAATAATATAATGTTTAAACTTTAAAAGAGACTATGACCTCTGAGTTCGTTTCGGCATTTCTTCTCAGGAAATGCCGGCGACATCTAGTTTTTAAAATATTGATGTGTAAAAATGTCTTATAAGGTATGCTTACATAAATAAACGTTTAATTTTATTCCAACACCTCATGTTGATTATGTAGATGTAGATGATCAGCTCGGAAGTTCTTAGAGAAGAACAACCTTGTTTCCAAACCTCTGCTTGGTATCTTATTAGAATACTCATGGCTACTGCTACACTGATTGATTACAAGCTGCGGAAAACCCGATTGCTATATTTATTAAGGTCGGTTTCGTTATTTATTGGTTTCGGTACGACGGCAATGCAATAAATGGTCAGCATATCAGGCCTATTCTGAGCGCCAATTACACAAAAGGGACTTCTTCGAGGGTTGCAGTAGGAAGGGTAAACGTTTGTTGTATCGCTGAACAACCGACAGATCGAGGGATTGTCTAACATTGTAAAAAGCATGACCTAAAACGGTTTGTTCGCTCTATCTAAAAAAACTTTAATAAAAAGTAACAACCGAATTCTTAAAAAAACACTACAACGTGAGTGGCACTCACGTTGTACTGAACTTGGCTCTCATTTCACATTTATGTTTTTGATGGGATTTACTCTGTTACCGATTTTATAAATGATGAATTGAAACAGTTGCTTCACTATTTATCTCATTTATTATGTAAATAATTTTAGACTTAGCTGAATCATGATCTCATTTTACCTAATTTCCTATATTTACCTAATACCTAGTTTCTAAATTATCTGTAAGTAAAGCACTATATTTTTGAATGCCAACAGGCAGAATGTACTAGGAATATATCCAATGTAACACCATTATTGTAACACCTGCATTCTATACAAATAAAGAAATGATTTGATTTGATTTGATTTTTGATTAGGATGTGTATTTAAGGTTTTTTTGCCACCGACTTCCGAAATTAAAGTATTTTTTCACTTTGTATTTTTTTTAAGGAAGTGGGTTGTTATTTTTTTTAAGTTTTTATTTCTACCTTTTTAGTTATGGTATGTACCCCGGACTAATCTAATCGTGTTATTCGTCAATTTGTCGCGCACATACTTAATGCAAATTTAAGACTTATATGGTTTTTTATTTATTTATTTATTAAACAAGGCACACCAACGACATATTTACAAACATAATAACATTAGGTGATGACGGATCTTTAGTACTGTGTAAATACATCACTTAAAGACGTGCACAACATTCTTATTAAAAAGGTAAAAAACTGTCCAATTAAATTTTTAAGCTATGAAAATATGATAAATTGAAATTAAATTAAAAATTACAGATTAAGGATTAAAAAAACATTATTGATTTTATCGCATTACACTAAGACAATACAATCGTAAAATTAAATTAAATATACACACAAGTTAAAACAGAATATTGAATAAAATAACATAATGAAAAGTGTTTATATGATAAAAATAAAATACAATGTCGTTTCTAACTCTAATTAAGCAAAATGCAATTGATGTATTAAAAAGGTTTTCACATGGATCCCATTGTCAGAATAGAACCAAATAAAATGGGACCATAACGAAAGTACCGCCCTCAAATAAAAAAAGAGTCATCAAAATCGGTTCACCCAGTCAAAAGTTCTGAGGTAACAAATTTTTTTTTTAAACAGTCGAATTTAGGACGTCCTCCTTTTTTGAAGTCGATTAAAAATGGTAGGTGTGCGTAAACAAATATATATTTTAAGAGCTCATAGTTTATATGGTATTAGATTTTTTTTTCGCAAATTCTCGGTAACGAGTAAACATCAGTACTTTATAGTAGAGATTAAACCGAGCTTTTGTTTACCGCGCCATTTTGTTTTTATTTATGAGCAGCTCGCGTGCCACTAAATGTGCTGAACTACAAAACCAACGCTAAATGTATTGCAGTTTTGTACGATCTACTAAGTTTGAGGAAGTAACTAAATATAAAGGTTTGAGTCAACTTGTGCGGGCCAGAGATACTCTTACACACTGTCATTATAGAACAACTGGAAAGCAAGAAGGTTTAAAAAGCACGCATAGAGACATTTTTAGGTTTAATAAAGACCATATTACTTACTTAATTAAATGTTATTCTTTCTTTCTGTACGTGTAAGTGCGAAGGTGCCGGAGAACAGTAAGATGACCAGCTCAGAATATGGAAATTTATTCTCTAAAATACAGAGAGAACTTATCCAAAAACTGACTAAATTAGGAGAGAGATATGCTTACCTAAAACAATCGCCAACAAATGACATAAGCCAGTCAAAACTACAGGTAATATGAACACTAAAACGATATATTTCACAATACTTTCATAAAAACCCCTTGTGTATTCTGCATGTACCAGTACACAGTAGTACAAGTCCTAAGGTATCACGTACGTCGTGAGCCTGCAGTCTGCACTGCTCCTAATGCGAGCACGTGCTGTTTTATATCGTCTCTTCTAGTGTTTTACTGTAACACAAGTGTGCACATTACACGATACTGAATAATATTTCAGTGCTGACTAGATAAGACTCTGTTCTGGAATTACAAATTTCTTTCTAGTTGAACATTACCTACTGTATTTAATTCAGAAGTTATCAATATTTCTAGTATTTATTTTCACTTAGTCTTATTATCGTCGTATTTATCTTTAAGACTTTCCAGGAAGTTTTTGTCAAATATAAGCAAGGTAATATAAAAAAATATGTTTTGTTCTTCTGTTAACTTTGGTATAAGTATACCTTATGCAGTGATATTCCATACCTACATACACTACTGCGATACATGGTAACCCTAACTAATCCGAGCTCATTAAGCAGAACACAAAAACGCGCCAATTTCCCAGTAACGGTAAGGCAACACCAGTAAAACTGTCAACTTACTTGCCATCTGTCTGTCACTCAACACCGAGCCGAGGTGTGAACCGATAATGTGACGTCACTCGAGGGTTGCTCCCAGTTGCCCCATAAAGGGTACTCTGTGAGAGTGACACAAAAACAATAGAACAAAATATTTCGTCACCTGCGTATTTTTATGTATTTTTTGTCTTCCCCGTTTTCTGAAAATGTCATGTTTGTATTAAACGCTATATTTATAGGGAACGGTTATTAAAAACACATTCTTTATTACTTTTTTTAATTCATTTAAAAAGTAATAAAGTATGTTGCAATCAATGTAGCTGTCGGTTGGAATAAAGCTGTGCTAGACAGTTTATTGAACAGATATTTCATCATCATTCCACCGCTGGACATAGGCCTCCCCCAATTTTGGGGGGCTTGCCATAATCGCCACGCCTGGCAGGCGAGTTGGCGATCACGCTATGGAGGTAAAATACATAGAGGACGCTGCTGCCAATTCTCTACTAAGTCCCTTAGTCTTATGTCACTCACGGGTGGTGACAAATGGTGCTATTCATTATCCAGATGAACAGATGTTTGACGAAAAACAAAAATGTATTATTCAAAAATAAATTATGGAGAACAATATTTTAAACGAACTGCGAGATATAGATATTGAAAACTATGATGTTGATGTTCAATGCGTATCAAGCACACACAACACGGTACGAAATTTGATGAGGTCAAATAGGATTGGGAGTAAAAGAACATTTATATATGTAAAACAAAGGGAATGATATTGTATGAACTGGTAACGACCCACACCAGGCTCAGGACACGAGCGAGGTGTGAAGCATATAATGTGACACATTATACTCGTCACACCTCCCCCTGTACCGAACAGGATCGGGTGTCACGCTGACGAGACACTTTACGAAAATACGCATATTGTAAAGAGGGACTGTTTGCTTTTATTTTTTTGGTAGAATAAAAAGCTTTCTGTCTAAATTACAGGCTTATTTTTATAGGAACTTGTGTGAATTTTCATTTTAAATACGAATAGTATCTACTTGCTTTCAGAGTTCATCTGAAACAACAATGTGAACGACAACTTCAGAGAAAACCAGCATTTTTAAAAGTCTGAAATTATTTGGCCCCATTGTAAATATTTAATCCAGGATAGCATAATTATGTAAACTGTCACACCCTTTATGTCTGTGAAGCTTTTATTTGAGCAGTAAGCATTGTTAATTTTTTTTATTTTTTTCTGTTTTGCTTGAGTATGCTTTTCATTGTGATTGTAGGTATATTGGGTTGGCTAGCTGACATATGGCAAATTATCTACTTTAATGTTCTGTGTCTCATAATGTTAATTTCTTTGTATACCTACTATTGTATAACATCAAGTTTATGTAACTGGACAGAAAACTGTGCTGCTGAAGAGTTTATTGCGCAACTTATTATTCCCAGCTAAAGCACTAGGAAGTGGTGCAGGTTGGGCTGTTTTGGGGGACTGTGTGTTATTTTGATGTTCTAAAAGTGTTGATTTTCAGCCTAAATAATTTGATTAAATGACTTTTGATTTTGTGCATAAAATAATACGCTCATTCCTTCTCTGTATATATAGAGGCCTTTGCTTTTCTGTGAGACTGTTTTAGGCTAAATTGTAATAGGCCTGTTATAAACTACAGTTAATTGCATATGACAAGGTTTTTTTTCTATAAAACAAGCGAAGCCCATCGTATCGCTATGTGAAATAGAATGCAAATTGTTACGATATTGAATTTCGATGTCAGCATACAGTAAGTAATTGGAAATATGATGTTGATATAGGGAAAACGATTTTGGGTAGAATGATGAGCGCTTTTCTTTCATATTCGTCACGTATATCGTATACATACGAGTTACAAGGACTGAATATAATCCCCGGGGCAGATAAATCTTATTTATTTGAATGAGATGTGATGGCATTATTTTATGGGAAAAATAAATGGATTTATTTTACGTGCCAACTGCCTCGTTGTTCTGGTGCCGCAAGCGTTTCTGTTGCGATTGAGGTCCTGATTTCGATTCCAAGTTGAGCCAAGTTGTTATTTAGAAATTCTAGATCGAAATACCCAATGGTATTTCGATCTAGAATTTCTAAGTAGCTGCCCAGAGTATTGATTTGTGCCCGGTTGATGGCAATAGGCTCGCCCCCTATCACATGTATATGTAGGTATATACTTAAACATTACTGGCGAAATGTAGGTCTTCTAACTCTATTATGGGTATACACCTCTGCCTCACCCTTCAGGGAATCAACTCGATGTTTTTGTTATTTTTCGTGCCTCAAAATAAGCGGCGCTTAAAATAATTTTAAAAACCGGTTTCATTAGTAAGCATGTTGATCGCATTGAAATGAAACTGTAGTAAATCAGGCCCATAATATTATGTATTAACAATGTAGCTTTCCAATTTTTAAGGTTATTAAGTTAATTTTACAAACAATCAAACATTACCTCTTTATATGATATGTAGAGCATGTTTAAATGGTACGCACAGCACAAAAAGTTTATTTACAATACAGGCATAACTCATACATGGTGCGAGTGAGTAAGGACTTTAATATTCTTTGTAAAGAGTTCTCATTTGATCCATTTACCACCAAAACCTCTTCTGCACGCGCTCGGCTGAACACCGATTTTTTTAAAACTGTATAGGGCTTATTGTACCTTATTTACATAATTTTTTCTTTGGTGCTTGTTAGTGATCATATAATCTCTATAACTTTTTCTGTTTTTACCCGTGAGAACCTGTAATTGGTTTTATGTTCCTTACACAATTGTTATCCATATGTTACAGCTGTTGGTTCTCCTATGAATAAATAAATAAATAAATTGATTGATAAATACACCGCTATACAGCATTCCATATAATGGTTAACTTGATGGTCTTTTATTACTTCAGGTTTGGATGACTATTTTGCTCAACAATTAATATTAGAAAACTGAAGTGTTTATCGACTGTTATGGACCCGCTTACCTGTCTGTCATTTCGGTTTTGCAAAAAAAAAAACAAGGAGTGACTCAAATACAACAAATAGAATGCAAATGTAAAGATGACACACAACGCCGACAAGACTTAGTCACTTAGGGTGCTGCCCATCCCCTTTCAAGAACATCTACATAAAATAACACGCTTGTGGGCAAGAAACGCATCGAAGAAGCCGCGGCGTTTAATATAAAATTATAATAAGTAAAAGGGTAGCGCGCTAGCATTAGCGTACGCGTCGCTAGTGATGTGTAGTGGAATTATTTGTCCAGGGATTTTGTTATGTTCCCGGAAATTAAGGCAAAAAAAAAGAAAAATAGTTGTTCGATTTGCAATAAATAGGTACTAAATAAACGGTTTTCAGTTTCAAATAGGAATAGCGATAACTGAACCAATTAAGTCATTATAAATTACTTTTAGTAAGTAGTAACACGCCATTACAAAGTTCACACATGGTACACAATAAACCAGATTCTACGGTGCTGTTACACAGATGCAGAAAACATTTCCCACCTGATTTTCCGAAGTCCTTGCTTCGTTTACGGTTAGTTGTAATTCCAGCTGCACATATAAACCTCCGGGATTCCGCATCCCGTTCACAGTAGACAGCACTAGTGAGCCCACAGCGAGGGAGAGGCGGATCGATCCCCGCGGGAATCCCTACACAGGTGGCGAGGTGTCCAAGTGTTGCAACCGTTCGCACCTCCTCGCCGCAGCGGGGAAATAGGTAATGTTGTACTAGGGATATTTATTATTAATTTACGACATTTAAATTCCTACCTTATACATTAAATAAAGAATAGCAAGTATACTGATAGCTGCTCCAAAGGAATTAATTATCCGCCCAGAAAATTGACGACTTTTTTTAAAATAGTTTTTAAAAAGACCCCGGTTTGTAATAATTGATTACAATTTAGACTCTAAGACACAATTTTAATGTAACTTAAATTTTTAACGTGATAATTATGTTAATACTTAGAATACTGATGATTGTATATTATACAAGTTCGTTCCACGTTCTTAGAGTCAGATATAATAAAATTAACACTTTCTTCACGTGTGTCATAGTCATTGTCACTACGATTTCTACATTTTTTACTCAAAGGTTTAGTGTGTTTAAGTCTTCGCACTATATGTATTTGATCTAGCTGATGATCGATGCAATTGTGAAACTTCGAGCTGAAGAAAGTTGAAAACTTACCACAAACCACATTCAAAACTCAATTTGAATAGTGTGAGGTGAGGTGCCTTATTGCAGACGAACGATATCTATAATTTAAACTACAAACACTAACAATTTACATTTCATTGCCTCTAAATGATTACTTAGTTATATACAGGATAATTTTATAACCAGTGCGCAAATTTTTTTTGGTGGTTCAGTATCAGTAATAGAACACATTTCAACCATATTTTCAATACTTTTTTTTAATTTTTATCCGACCTAAAATCAGTAAACTGTGGACACCCTACATATTTCGTACCTAATATGATATCGACAATAGGAATAGGTCAGTAACCGCGCGACGGCGTAGGTACTTCGAAATTCTTAGAATTTTGACCGATCGAACATTTGGTAGGTACTAATAGGTCAGTAACCGCGCACCGGCGCGCGGCGTAGGTACTTCGATATTCTCAGAATTTTGACCGATTGAACAGGTGGTCGGTCGTTCACCATCGCTGCCGCGCCGGCGTCGCGTGCAAGTTACCATAAAAACCAGTTTCAAAATAGACATCTATCGTTAACGATAACTTAATTTTTTCTACTAAGATATATCAAAATAAAAATTGCATGATTATTATAACTCGTTTAAGTTTCATTTGTTAAAATTTGCGCACTGGATAAAAAATTACCTTGTATAATACTTCAGTAATTTACTTAGACTAGGGACACAATATTCTAAGTAAATTGAGTACCTATATGACATTAAGTTTGTTGCTCCAAACTTGATTTATCCCTGATTCAAAATTCAAATATGGGTAAGTCGATTTTAATATGTAAGTAAGACAACTGGACATCCCTAATATGTCCATCCAATAGAACATTCCCGTAGCAATCTATTCATGAATAATTTGAACGGATGAAAGCCATTAATAATTATGTAAGCGTAAAAGCGCTTGATGTTTTTATGGGCCCTTATCCTTTGTATAAAGTCACCCGTCTCTAAATCGGAAAATGATTGTAAATCAGGGCTAAACGGTCGCGGCGCCGAACAATGAAACAATAAAAGGGTTAGTGCCACCCCTAGACATCGCGACGCTAACTGTACAGTAGAAGCTATAGATATTCGTTCTACTTTCATTTAATTTAGCATTATATCGAGTGACCTCGCAATACAAAAATGAAAGAGTTGAAGTTGTAACTTGTGTTTTCGGGTACCTATTTTAACTTACGTAGTATATTTTAAGTCTTGCTGTAGGCTAACTATATCTTTGTATAGCAAGGTGTATTTTATTTGTGCTACTAGCTTTAGTCAGCTGCTCCACCCGCGTGGAGATCGGAAATTATCCAACGGGAATGTATTAGAATACAATAGATTGAGAATAGAATAGACATTTTTTTTTGCAATATATTGTTAGGTAATATAAAACAGGTGTAATTTATGATACATTAAAGTTCAACCACATATCACTATTTCGAATACGTTCAAAGATACATCATTCCAGATAAAATCACCCAATTGTATCCCCAGATAAGGAATCAGTCTCTCAGTGACGCTTCATCCATTATAATAACCTAGTCTATTCTTAAACAGCCCAGTACTACCATAACTAAATAAACGTAAATCTTATGTGTTAATCCAGGTTATAATCGATGTCATCCAAATTCGTTAGGCAGTTTGTTGCGTGATTATAGAATAGAATAGAACATTTTTATTTCAGACCGGAATCCATAGGGTTAGTAACAAACAAACATCTAAACTCTTCACATTGATAATATTAGTACGTTTTTTAAACCATAAATAAATAGATACATTACTTCAGAGAACCCCAGTATTCCTTGGTAGTATATCTTTGGCAGACCCACACAAAAGGACAAAATGCGTTGTACCTTTTTTAGCGGAAACCTCGCAAACTTCAGAACTAGAATATTTTATTTTCAAAACCAAATTCAAGGCTTCGAGTTTCCAATAGTTACAGTGAGGCAGTTTTACATAATCCCGTCACACGACGTGCGATGTCCCGCGAGACTGCGCTAGCTCCAGCCACCAGCCACCGAACATACCAGCATAGTACCTATATACCGCGGCACCGCTCAACATTTTCATCATATTTTTCTTAGATTTATCGTTCCCTCGTTACTAAAATATGAAACCTGTCAAGTTTTGCCAAAAATATCTTCATTAAAGGTGATGATTTATTAATATTCTTCAGTTGCTTGTGTCAAACGTGTGAGTATATTTAATCTTTCAGTAGAAGCAATAAAGTAACTTATTATATCCCCTAAGGGTTAGGCAGGGGTATATCTATAGTCGAAATATATCTACATACTATAAACCATCTTCTCTTATTGCAATAAAAGGTTGCTGCTGACTCTATTGTAAAATTAAGACAGTAGGTAGATAGGTTTTAATTTTGGCTTGGCTTACTAAATTGAGGCAGCTTTAAAGTTTACAAGACTTGGGAAGATACCTGGCAAACTGGCAAGTAGACCTTGTTACAGATTACACTGGGTCGTAATACTCCTAATGGTAAACTGAGACATGATATTATTCACCTGTTATCTCTATTTTATACATACAGGCTAATACCGTATAGATTTACAGCTGACGCCACGATATTCCCGCTCAGCCTGGAACACAGCCCGCCACAGTTATCAGCGATGGAACAATACCCGGGTTATTGCTATACTGCTCAAAATGTCGAACAGCCATAACTTCGCTACTTACAAGTTTATACGGCCTGCTAACCGAGTGTGTGCGTGTTCGTTTCACTTCCATAATGGTTCGTTTGACTGAGTTTAAGGATTGAGAAGATATTGTATGTAATGCTAATGTCTCTGAGAAAAGAGACAAGATAGAATATTTAGAAATTCTTCGAAACTTCTCTATGTTTTGCAAAAAAATCTGTATTATTGAAATCAAATCAAAATATTTTTATTTCACATAAACCTACTTGGGCACTAATAAAAAGTCACAAGCTAGGTGCACGGTTCCAAATTGTTGATTCCTATGGAGAAGAGCCGGCAAGAAAGTTCACAGTTACTCTTTTAAAAATAATTTGTGGATAGTAATTAAGACAACTGCTTTGAAACTATACAATACTACCTACTGCAAGCGCCTTCTTCTAAAATGACACTTACTACGTTAGTAGAACGTTAGAAGTACGTTAGTAAGAATATGTGTAAATAAAATAAACATATTTTCATCGAAGATCAATTTTTCCACTCGGCGGTACCGGCAGTCGCGAAAACCTTCCTTGTTTATTATAGTACTTCACACATACATAAACTTTTCTCAACACGCCTTTTCCCCATGGGGGTAGGCAGAAATTACGGAACCACCAAAGGCCACCTGCTACAATCCTCACATACTCCTTTTGCGTATTTAGGTTCATAAATTTGGTCATACTCACGCCGGTTGCGAGTACTACGCACCTGACCTTTCTCAAGCACATCACCAATGGTCACTTTATGTCCTCCTAGGGCGTCCCCTCCCGGCGATTCCACTCACATCTGCCTTGTAAATACCTTTTGTACGCCGTCCTTCATTCATCCTCTCAAAATGACCAAACTGTCTAAGCATAGTACAATATCTTCATTTTAAACATATATCATCATCTACCATTCTAATGATAAATGCTATAAAAGGAATTAAATAAATAAACAAAAATGCTAAATAATAAATACAAGCAAATATTTGTTTGACGTTTGTTATGGCAAGCATCCAGGCAATCGTAGCATTCGTAGCAATCAGCCGTAGCCGCGTAGCAGCGTCGTAGCGCCGCGCACATGGTGGCCGCCGTCGTCATGGTAACCGGGGTCAACGACCCACGCAACCACTGCACAACCTGCAGTCTTTCGCAGCTCTTACACTAATTCACCTTTTCTTAAGTTTGTACTTAGAAATATTTTTTGCGTTGACAATAATAGTATTAACAAACCTAAATGTATTCAAAATTAAACATAACACTTACCTTGTTTATTTTTTTAATGACGATGAAATCACTAAACACTGAATTTACTGAGCTTTTTGATTAAACTATGTTATTTATTTTAAAAACTTATCTAAAACTATGTTCTATTTATCCTATAAAATCTTAATTTTCCTTCGTATACAAATCTCAGGCCACCGACGAAACACAACCTCTTTGTTTACCTACAACTCTACGTTACATAACTACGACACTGGCTATACACAGTTTGCGAAGTCGAACGTCACATTTCGAATAAAAAATCAAATTTTAAAACACTGAAAATGGAACAAAAACGTTCGCGTGCCGGTACATGTCAACGAATGCGGCCGGTCGGCGTATTTCGAACGCACAAAGCGGCAAAATTATTTTGCACTTGTCAAACCCAAACACAGAACCACGTCCGAACGAAAACAACAGCCGCGACGGTAAACTTAACTTGGCCGCAGTATACTTTCGGATTCCATTTTCAAAATTTGCCGCGGAAAACTGGCTTTTCCACTGTAGAGGTAAATGCCAATTTCCTTTTCACAACAGAAATCTGATCCAATTTCGACTTTAGTACCTTGCGTTTGAGTCGGAATTGAATTTACATTTCGTTTGTAGACAATGCGCCACGCAATGACGTTTGCAGCGAAAGAGAAGGTAATGGATCTTTCTATAAGTATAAAAGAGAAACCAGATTCCGAGGTAACATTGGGGTGCATGTGAGTCCAAAAGGAACGTCAAGCTTACCATAAAGAATCGATCTTGAAGATGTTCGCTATTACTCGTATTTTATTGAGAATTTTCAGTGCCAATTAATGATCGCGGTTTTACCTATGTTTATCGCCTTTATTATTTTCTACATTCGCTATTGGGAAGTAGATGTGGTTCATGGTTCTTAATCGATCCTACAAGGTAAGAAATTGACCATTGTTTGACGACCTTCACAGATTCATTATTTGTTATATTATATCCTTCATTGTTTAGTCTGCTTCGCATTGTTTACCTTTTAAGCTACTTTAATTCTGCACAACTTCTTCAACTCGCAGAATTACAGGAAAAAAATACAAAAAGCAGTGCTCACTTATAAATTCATGGCCACGTAATTAAACTGAAACTTACACTTGCAATCTAAGAACATCCAAACAGTCCCGCGTACTTTTAGTTAGCAATCGCAAGGATTTCTTTTGAGAGGGTCGAGGGTATGAGCGGGGGCTGCGCGGTCGCGCGGGGGGACCGCCAGCATCGGCAAAGGGAATCCGTGATGAGCGCGCATCGGATCGGGCACGCTCGCACTCGCGAACTTACAACTATCTCGTTTTTATGAACTCCTGGTACTTCTGAAGGAGTTCGTTCGTAGATTACGTCTTGGATTAGCCGTGGAACTTGCCAGTAGGCTTCTTATTTTTATAAGATCCTGGTACCAGAAGATGGTGTATGCAAATTACGTTTTGGATGGGACCAGGTTTTTATAGGGATTCTTATTTTGAGGGGTGTATTACTAAAGCACTGTCTCTTATCAAAAAGAAAAGAAAGGTTGTTATTTGTATGTTTGTAATGGATTACTTTTGAAATATTTAACTGATTTTAAAAATTCTTTCATCTATAGAAACCTTTTCAGCGAGCAATTATCATGTATTTTTAGTATGCTGGGGTGTCTACTAACTAATATATGAATGCGAAAATAAGTTTGTTTGTTACGCTAAAACGGCTGAACAGATCTGGATTAAATTTGGCACACAGATAGTTGATAATAATAACCTGGATTAAAACATACCGGTAGTACGTTTTCATGGGATAATTTCAGACGTCCACGAGGGCGAAACCGCAGGATAAACCTAGTAATTAAATAATAATAAGTATTATTTTGTTCGCTGTACATTCAGCCACTAAAAGATGTATAACATCGACAAGGATTCATTTCTCATCATCTATTAACTAAATACATATAAATAAAACCGAAGTTTCTATTTTTAATGTGAAAGTAACAGCATTTTAATAAATGCATGCACTTTTAACAGAAAAAACTTTTTAATTTTATTTTGTCCGTTCGCCTGTTTGTTCCGACTTATCTCGGAAAAGATTTTGACGGGACTTTCACTGACAGATAGCCAATATTGTAAAGAGCAACATACGCTACTTTTTGTCCGGGTAGCACAGTCCGGTGGGATTATAGTATATTGCTTAAATGGAGGGTCCAAACATGAAACCCTTTTTTGTAAACTGAAACATAAATTAAAACATTTTAAATTTTAATATCCAATATCCACGCGGGCGAAGCCGCGGGCAACAGCTAGTACTGTATAAATGTGTAGCTACAATAATTGCCCAATGTGTAATACAAGTTATATGTTTTGCAATACAAATATGTTTGAGTTATAATCAATATTAGGCTACGTTCACACCAAACGTGTAGTCTACTGCTGTAGAATCGTATGAAAAACACTTAGTCTAGTCGACAAGTTGAAAATGGTACAAAATAGAGATACTGTTCTTAAAATTATGTGTGATAGCTCATTGGATCCGGAATGACGTCTAGAAAAATGCGCCAAAAGCGTGTATTAGCACATAAAAAACCGGCCAAGTGCGAGTCGGACTCGCGCACCGAGGGTTCCGTACAAAGCTTCGGTTTATGCATGAGGTTTATGTTAATGAAATTAAATGTCTTTTTTGTTAATATTTGATTTGATTGAATGAAAGGTAAATTGTGGTTTACGATTTATGACGTATTAAAAAAAACTACTTACTGGATCTCGTTCAAACCAATTTTCGGTGGAAGTTTACATGGTTATGTACATCATATATTTTTTTTAGTTTTATCATTCTCTTATTTTAGAAGTTACGGGGGGGGGGGGGGGGAGACACATTTTACCACTTTGGAAGTGTCACTCGCGAAAACTATTCAGTTTAGAAAAAAATGATATTAGAAACCTCAATACCATTTTTGAAGACCTATTCACACATATGGGTTTGGTGAATTTTTTTTTTTGAGTTTCAGTTCTAAGTATGGGGAACCCCAAAATTTATTGTTTTTTTTTCTATTTTAGTGTAAAAATCTTAATGCGGTTTACAGAATACATCTACTTACCAAGTTTCAACAGCATAGCTCTTATAGTTTCGGAGAAAAGTGGCTATGACATACGGACGGACAGACAGACATGACGAATCTATAAGGGTTCCGTTTTTTTCCATTTGGCAACGGAACCCTAAAAATTGCAAAAGTTATAAACAATTAAAGATGAAAAAAAAATGGCATTTCGTTTTTAGGGTTCCGTTGCCAAATGGCAAAAAACGGAACCCTTATAGATTCGTCATGTCTGTCTGTCTGTCTGTCTGTCTGTCCGTGTATGTCACAGCCATTTTTTTCCGAAACTATAAGAGCTATGTTGTTGAAACTTGGTAAGTAGATGTATTCTGTAAACCGCATTAAGATTTTCACACAAAAATGGAAAAAAACAATAAATTTTGGGGTTCCCCATACATAGAACTGAAACTCAAAAAAATTTTTTTCATCGTACCCATACGTGTGGGGTATCTATGGATAGGTCTTTAAAAATGATATTGAGGTTTCTAATATCATTTTTTTCTAAGCTGTATAGTTTGCGCGAGAGACACTCCCAAAGTGGTAAAATGTGTGTGCCCCCCCCCCCCCCCCTGTAACTTCTAAAATAAGAGAATGATAAAACTAAAAAAAATATATGATGTACATTGCTATATAAACTTCCAACGAAAATTGGTTTGAACAAGATCTAGTGAGTAGTTTTTTTTTTATACGTCATAAATCGTAAACCGCAATTTACCTTTCATTCAATCAACTCAAGTATAAAAATTAAAAAAATAGGATTTAATTTCATAAACACAAGCCTTATGCATAAACCGTGAATACCTACAGGTTTGTACGGAACCCTCGGTGCGCGAGTCCGACTCGCACTTGGCCGGTTTTTTTGATAAACTGTTAATATTTAAGAAATTTATAAAAAAGATTCTGAAAGAGAAAAGATTCTGAGAGAGAAATTTCCAATAAAAAACTTTAACTCTCGGAACTCTATCTCCATTATTTATAATTTTAATTTAACGCTGAAAATAGGTCTGCGCGCGACATTTTTAGGTTGAACGCGCGGCGTCAAAAGCGAGTACGACACATTAATTAATTTATTTAAGGTATTGAATATTTTTTTTTTAAATTTGAAAAAATTGTGGTGTGTTCTGAACACTATAAATAATTTATTCCCGTTGGAAATTTTACTTAAAGTTAATTTTTCAACAAGTTAAACAGTTGTTAACTAATAATTTTCTTTCGAATTTCCGTCTTAATTGTAAGTGAAAAAAAAATGTTTAAATAATTGTCGTAAATAAATTTCGCTTCGTAGAGCCTTTCTTACATACACACTTAACAAGATCGTGCCATAAAAGTTAAATTTCCTCTTCTTTCAGAATCTTTTTTTGAAATTTCATAAATATTAATAGTTTATGAAATATTGGCAAAAAACCAAATGCCATTTTTTTTTTTCATCTTTAATTGTTTATAACTTTTGTATTTTTTTATGTGCTAATACACGCTTTTGGCACATTTTTCTAGACGTTATTCCAGGGCCTCAAGTCTGCTATTTTTTATTAATTCGTCATTCCAACACAATCCCATTGTCATTTTGCTAAAAGTTCGTAATCTGCTAAATCATAATGGTGGATCATTGGTCGGTCAATGGTCTCGTAATAGAATCGTGGTACAATGACATTGTCGTATTGCCATTATTATAAAACCCGTTAGTAGAAATGATTTTCTATAAACTACAACTAAATTTGAACATTTAATTATGCCAGATTTCATTTATATATATATATATATATATATATATATAATATATATTTACATATTATTTATTAGTGTTTTAAACAATCTGAAGTAGTAAGAAGTTCGTAAATAGCAAAAACATTGCATTTACATGTGTAACGCGGATAAATGTGAAAATAGACAACTCAATAATATTTTATCTGTTTAGCTGTCAAAGTGAAATGTGACATTACTGCTTACTGACGTTAATCTGTTTTTATTTCTAGCGGCCGGTGTTTTGTTTGTTAATTATTCATTCAGTTTTCTCTTTCTCACCTTAATTTCTGCCGATACGCTTTCGTTTCGACGCGGTCTGGCCATAAGGGGAATGAGTTCTTCAATTAACCCCATTACTGAGTGCTTTCAAAGGCGAAAAGTTTTTATAAATTCCGCTTCGGAAATATCACTAAAGGGGTTTGTATTTATTCTCGTCAAGCGACGGGCTCGACGACGTCTTTTGCATTCCGCCCATCTTCTTTCTCTAGCATCCACTGCGTTGGCTAGCTCGAGAATATTTGCTCGTAGTGAATACATTTCTCGTTCAATATTCCACAAACACGATAGCTAGCAAATACTTTTTGACAACCGAGCTATTACAAGCAATGTCTGCACAATGACGGTCATCTGACAGGCCTGTTGGTGTAGTGGTTAGTGACCCTGACTGCTATGCCAGAGGTCGTGGGTTCGATTCTCACCCAGGACAAATGTTTGTGTGATTAGCACGATCATTTGTTCTGTGTCTGGGTGTAATTTATCTATAATATGTATGTATTTAGAAATATATAAGTATGTTTATCAGTTGTCTAGTACCCATAACACAAGCTCTGCTTAGCTTGGGACTAGATGGCGTTGTGTGATAGTTGTGGAATATTATTATTATTTTTATATGTTAATATATCTCGGGATTCTGGGATCCCGGTCCTTTGGAAGGCGTACGAGGGGCCGAAGCCAACTCGCAGAGGCCTCTAGACAATTTAGATGGAGTGAGGTACCAACCGACGATTATCCCTGTATACACTGTGCAGGTGCACCCAAGGACAACCTCCGGCTGGTGTTGGACTATTGCAGGATATGGAAACAAAGATGTTGGACTATGTATTTGGATCGCTAAATGGACTGGTTACCAAGAACTATGGAAGGTCTATGGCCCCTGCCGCATCAATGTTTGTATTTACACGGATTAAATGGCAGGGGGTGACTTGCACACTCAATAATGGGCCCCCGGAAACCGTCGCTAGCACATAGTGACGCAACAACAAGGGGGCAACACTTCCTGAGGTGCTTGAGAAGTGGAGAGGTATTCCACGGCTTTCAGAACAATCCCAGAGCCCGGAAGATGGTCAAGTCCCTACGAGCACTTACTGGAATACTGTCTTCCTTTCCCCGAGCACGTTTGCTCTTGCGAATCTCCACTCAAGCCAGCCAATAAAGGCAAGAATGAGGTAGGAGCTCTGAACCTCGTCAGTGTTCACTCCAGCTGGCCAATAAAGGCAAGCCAGAGATGAGGAACATGAATTCTTCCAGGAGATCGGGTCCGTGGGGTCGCTACTGCCCAACAGCACGCCACATGCTGCCCTGCGGGTTTATTATTCTTATTCTTTTACATTTCTCAGTACCCTAGGGTTCTGGACCTTTGGAAGGCGTACGAGGAGCCGAAGCCAACTCGCAGAGGCCCCTTAGAAAATTTTAAGTGATGAGGGAGCACCAACCGACGATTATCCTCGTATGCACTATGCAAGTGCACCCAAGGACAATCCCCGGTTGGAGCAGAACTATTACAGAATATGGAAACAAAGCAAATTAGGCTATGGGTTTGGATGGCTATAGTGGATTGGTAACCGCAACTATGGAAGGACTATGGCCCCTGCCTGATCAATGTTTTGTATACACGGATAAAATGGCAGGGGGTGACTTGCACACTCAATAATGGGCCCCCGGAAAACGTCGCTGGCACATAGTGACGCAGCGACAAGGGGGCAACACTTCCTGAGGTGCTTGAGAAGTGGAGAGGTATTCCACGGCTTTCAGAACAATCCCAGAGCCCGGAAGATGGTCAAGTCCCTACGAGCACTTACTGGAATACTTCCTTTCCCCGAGCACGTTTGCTCTTGCGAATCTCCACTCAAGCCAGCCAATAAAGGCAAGAATGAGGTGGGAGCTCTGAACCTCGTCAGTGTTCACTCCAGCCGGCCAATAAAGGCAAGCCAGAGACGAGGAACAAGAATTCTCCCGGGAGATAGGGTCCGTGGGGTCGCTACTGCCCAACAGCACGCCAAATGCTGCCCTGCGGGTTTATTATTATTATTATTAATGGTAGGTCACTGATCAAAGGAACTGTCAAAATTTGAGCAGATTACCACATAAGTCAGTCATTCATTTGTCATTATGTACGAGATTACCATTCTAAGCCATTTCCTTCAATGGAGTGTCAGTGGTTGACCACTGGAAAGTCATAATGACGCCATTATATTAGTAGATTACTAAACTTGTCAAAATCAACAATTATGAAATCAATGATAGACCATTCTGACACTATTGTAATAGCAGACTTGAGGCCCAGATCCAATGAGCTATCGCACATAATTTTAAGAGCAAGAATCTCTATTTTGTACCATTTTCAACTTGTCGACTAGACTGACTGGACAGTTGACCATTTATTAGTTCCACTGTATTTTGACATATATAAGTATTGACCATGTATTAGATTCACCGTATTTGACATGCATTAGTATTGACCATGTGATAGTTTCACTGTACTTTTACATTTATAATAACTTACCATCTATAATTCCAACTTTTTTATGCTAATATCTACCTACATATTTATTGTATGCCTATAAGGCAGGACATATTGATACTTTAATATATGGTTAAGACCTGTAACTTACATATGCCCACAATAAAGATACTTTGACTTTTGACTTTTTTTGAGTACGTGACTGAGTTCAAAATGTTGGCCCCGACTATACGCTTCTTGTCACATAGTCTTACTCAGACCTTTCTTCTCACTTTTTTGAAAGCAGAGTGGTGATGAATTTATTTACACAAAGTAAAGTGCCTTCTAGGGTTCGAACCCACGACCATACAACTCGTAAGCCGCGTCCGTTACCACTGGGCCACCGCTGCTCACGTACTGTACTCGTTATACTGTAAAAGTTATTTTTGTTATCTATATATTAATACGTGAAGCAAAACTTTGGATCCCTTTTTACGAAAATTGGGCGGACGGAGGAATATGAAATTTCGCACACTTATAGTTTATACAGAGAAGAAATGACGAATGCTAATATTTTTTTTAAATTATGCGTAAAAATACATTATTTTCAATAAATAACACGTTACACCCACTACTATTCATTACCGTGTATTTAATACACACATGCACAGATATTCTTTTGTTTATGATCCAAATCTGTGGTCCAATCGAGAATATCTGTCTTAAATATTTTGTGTCTATAGTCTGACTGAATGTCAAGTATAACGATAGGTATTAAATTTATTTTATAGATATATATATAACCTATTTAATTTTTAAATTCTATGATCATATCGAGAATATTTGTCTTTAATATTATTTGTCTATAGTGTTACTGAATGTCAATGTATTTCTATTCAAATGAAGTACGGTCGAATTTCGACCAATGGGCGATCACTAGTATTCTTAATTGCGTACTAAGCAATAAAAAATACATACATACATAAAATCACGCCTTTTTCCTATGGAGGTAAGCAGAAACTACAGAAAGCCACCTACTACGATCTTTACATACTCCATATAATAACAAATAATTAATATTAAGTGATCCATCTTCATCATTTCAGCCAAAATATGTCCACTGCTGGACATATGCCTCCCCCAAGCACCGCCACTTCGACCGGTGCTGTACTTAACTGTTCGCATCCAGCGGATTCCTCCGGCCTTCCTCAGGTCATCGGTCCAACTTATAGCCAGTCTTCCAACGCTACTTCTTCCAGTACGCGGTCGCCACTCCAGAACCTTCCGGCCCCATCAGCCATCTGTTCCACGAGCAAGGTGAGGGCAAGGTGAGGGGACCCATTGCCACTTAATACACATCGGAAGCGTATCTCAATAAGTAATAGATTATTCTCCCAGATCAGCACAAAGAAAGATGTCTTATTATACTCTCGTCTCATTTCCAGACCGATAAAGAATTACTAAGCATAATGACAGGCTTCCATTACAAAATATATTAGTAACGACGAGAAGTTCCATTAAGAAACCAATATCCTCCGTTTAATATACGACATTATTAGAATATCCTAACAAGGACCAATATATTTCCTTGTATAACCTTCATAAATTCCATACCAATACATAACACATTGTCACAATACAATGCCATGTTGTCTTAATAAATTGGCCCAAAATAGCTCATGAAGTCACGACAAGTTCTTGGCACTTATTCAATGTTCATGGATGACTGGCAATGCTGAGAAGCTTCTTATACCTCTTCAGAACGAGCAATGGAAGCAATTTATACGCAGTAACTTTGGAAGAAGCATTCGACAATATTGATTGTACAAATACGAATAAATGACGTCAGTGCACACGAGCACGACATACGAATACACATTTCCGAGTCAATGAACAAGTCGCCGATTTGAGATCACACGGAGACGGCACAAAGGAGGCTGATGTTTTAAACCTCTTTTGATATTCACAGGACCCTTGTGATAGAGAATATAATGTTTTACGATAGATGGTTACGGTTGATTAACTTGGAACGGATATGTCCAATAGACGTAAAAAGGTTTTTTTGAAGGAAATGTTAAGCAGTTTTCCTTACAACAAATGTAATATTTTGCTTGAGAAATCGAAAATGGTACTTCGTTTAAATTGTTTGTTGTACAGTACAGTCATTACTCATCCTGCAAAGACTAATTGGTATTTCTTCAAAATATATTACATCTTCTGAGGTTGCAACACGAGCGCACGTCATAAGACCTGTTGTACGTAGACAGGTTTTCATCAAAATCCCTCAACAACAGTAACTAAGACTGAACGACGAAATGGTAGGTGTACCGCAAAACTCTACTACATCATTTAAGCTTGCCGCAAAAATCGCATGTTTTTGTAACCGCGTAGATTACGTTTCATGACGTTTTACACCATTTTAAAAGGATTCGTCAATCGGGCCACGTTTCAAAGCCGAGCACTTTCCATCGTAAGTCGGTCTGTTACGAGAGCTAATTTTGAGCGAATGTGACGTCACGTGACGTCATATCTCGCTGTCAAAGCTCGGGGCTAATTATCGCCGTATGGAGCACTCTGCGTGAATATGAAGTGGCGAAGAATAGAGTCTTTTATCCTCGGTACCAGGGAATCATGTTTGTCTAGGAGGCTAATAGACAAGGATGAGGTTTCTGCTGGGTGCTTCAGAATAGTGATGTGTGAGTTTTTGTAGTGTTGTGGGTTGTAATGAATTAATCTTGTGTTTATTACTAGAATACATAAGCTGAATAAAACTATTTGTAATCAGGGCGAAGATCTTGTTTCACGTGCGTGACGTACAGACAACGTACTTGAACGTATGTGTTAGCGTTGTAGATTTTCTTACAAAAATAACGAACTTAACTTGGAGATTTTGCTCGAATGAACAAACCAATTAACTGGACAATTTAACACAGGACTCGCCGCTAACTAACAAAATACTGTTAAAACAAAACAGAGTATCTCATTCCGTAGATCTCAAGTTTTTCCTGAAGACTACAGGCAATAGTTATAAGTGGCCAGTCGAAGCGGCGCGATCAAAGGCAGTGCGGCGCGGATCAAAGGCGCGGTAATGGCTTTTTAGTGGGGTGCACCAGAGGGGGGCGACTTCAAGTAGTTAGGGCGAATTGGTGGACGAGACGACACGGAGCAAAGGGTACTTAGGTTTTTGTAAAAGTTAAGAGATGGTGTCTTGCAGATAACCGTAAGTGTCGCTAATTTTTGATGTTCCCAAAGAGATAAAAATTAGAAATGTTACGGGCAACGTGATTAACTGGGCATTATTAATAAATACCGGCCATTATTAATAATGCCCAAGAGCGTCGGGCAAAGTGATTAATTTCTCACATTGACCGGCCATTATTAATAATACCCGACGGCCCGTGGTCCATGTAATAAGTCAGTATTTGAGATGGCTTGAATTTATAACTTGGACCGCGCAGTATGAATAATTCCCTTCTTGTAGCCAGGCAATGTGAGAAATTGGACCGCAGCTGCTGGATGCAATCGGGACTTTAAAGCACCCCGACTCGGATAGGTTAGGTTAGTTCGTGGTTATTTTTTTATAAACCACCCAGAAGTAGGCCCACGCCCACTCTCGACCATGCTGCCATTTATTAAGGCGCTTAAATATCATGTGTAATGATTATTATGGCGCTTAAATATCATGTGTAATGATTATTATGGCGTTTAAATATTATGTCTAATAATTATTATGGCAATTAAAAATATGGTATGGTATCTAAGTTTCGGGCAATTAAAAGTATGTCATATGTCTTTTAGGTTGCCCTAAAAGACATGAAATTCAGTAATATGATGATTATGGTACATGATCTTCGGGTAAACAATAGACAACCAAGAAATTCATATAATACTGTAGTTCACCTATTGTATTACTTTGCTCAAGATAGGGTGGGCATTATTCATAATGGCCGGGAAAAGTGATTAATTATGTTGTTTTAATCACATTGCCCAATTGAGTCGGGCATTATGAATACAGACCGGCCATTATTAATAGTGCCCGGACTTATCAATTTGCCCGTAACAGAAACACTTAGAAATATCGGTAGCAAGTTTTTGAATGAAGTATGATAAAGGTTGCTGGCAAAAAACTGAAATACAAAACCGTTAGTAAGTTATTTTTCACTTTGCAGTGTTTCTTTGGAATTCGATTGTGTATTTTTTTTGGAAAAGTTTTATATTTTGTACTTTTTAGTTTCGGTACTACATAGTCTACACATATTCGTAGACAACTCATTGCTACAGGTATATTTCCCAATGAAATCAATGGGGCATGTCCCCACTTCAACGCCTAAGCGTACTTTTGTTTGTGTTTTTATTTTGATTAGACTAGTTAGTCATTTAATTTAGTACCTAGTGTAAATACTTAGTTGTGTAATTATTGTGGAGTCGGTTATGTAAGCAACGGTGAATAAACACAACCTGATGAAATAATATGAACGTACCATTGAAGTAGGTAACAATTTCCAAGGGAAAGTAATCGCGGAAAAATTGTACACGATACATGAAAAAAAAACCGAAGAATGCGTAACCTTTTTATAGTATTTTTTTTAATTCCCTAGAGAGCATGAGATGTAAAATTATTAAGTATACTAAAAATGTCACAAAAATTAACTCTTAAAAATAGTAGATCTATGTTAGTGAATAACATCAGTTGAAAGGTTGGATCTAAAAGGTTTCCATTAATAAACTGCATTAAATAAATGAACGAGTAAGTTATAAAACTTTAGCTTATTGTAACTTACCGCGCGTGTCGTGCTTGTACGTAGTCGGTTGTCGTGCGCGTCGTTTAATGAGTGTCAGCGGTGTCTCGCTCGGTGTCTGACACAGCGGACGCGTCAGCTTTGTTATTTATCGATCGTTAACATGTCAATAAGTGGTATTATTCATAAATCGTTCTCCATAACTTTCCATGGGTTTTCCCATAAGGGATGATTTACTCCTAGATAGTAGATAGGTAAGACCTCTTTGCGTTTTTCAGCATCATTCTCCAGATAAAACGGATCAACACATGAAAAAATTCAACCGAAACAAGCGAATCGTCAATTTTAAATAATATAATAACCTCCTTATTAATTTCGTGCATTTCGTAAAAAAAATGAATACTTAGTCAACTTAGTGGTGAACATACCAACACTGTCTGTATTGAAAATAGAGACAAACTTTTGGAGGACAAGAGAAAGGGAAATTGAGAACGAAAGATCTCAGATATAACTACATACCCACGTAGCGTAAATTCAAAGCTCTAAAATTGCCTAATCATAAAAATATTACCTTCTAGCTGCTGCGCCCCACAGGATCACCAGCGTAAGTCTGGATCCCGTAGGAATATCGGGATAAAAGTAAGCTATTTCCTAATTCAGATCAAGGTCTACACATGTGCCACAACCAGTGATGGATTAACCCTTAATGAAATTAAGCAATTGCCTAGGGCATCACGTCTGGGAAGCACCAGAAGAAGCACAAAAAAAAATCCGTCCTTACGTCTCACTCTCACGTCACCAAAAACCACACCAAAAAAGTTTCTAGGACTAATTTGACAATTCGCGTGTTTTAAGTTGACATAGAGTCCAACCTAGAGTCATAACCCCGCTCCCGTTAAATAAACTACAAGAATTGGAGTTCGTACTCATGTTGGTCATGTGGGACGAAATTTTGCAAACCTTCCGAAAAGTCAGCAAGGTCAACAAGACCCAGAAGTTACTCTAGAGACTTCAATCAATCAATCAATAATTTATTTTGTAAAACATAGGTATGGTTACAGATAGTAAATTGTCTACATTATGTGCACTATGTTTTGCCAATTAATGGCGTACAAAATTAACATGGAAACAAGCATTACAATTAGGGTGGCATGTCAGTAGATTACATTTAAAAATAAATAAAAATAAAAAATATAAACAGGTCATTACAATTATACAAATATAGATAAACACATTTACACATAATCAATAAATACAATCATAAGTGTTTAATTAGTAAGTCAGAACCGTCATGCCTCTGTTTGTCAGTAGTAAACTCAGTGATGGAGTAGTAACATCTATCTATTAGGAATTTAAACAAAGACCGCTTAAAGGATCCCAGACACTCTTTATTTCTTATAGCTATTGGTATACTGTTATATATTTTTGGGGCCATACCAAGCACACTTTTGGCGAAAAATGCGGTTTTATGAGAGGTAACACGAATGGTATTCTGATAACGGTGCGAGCGCAGTTTTTCAAATGAAAACAGATTACAGCGAACAAACACTTCCATTTCATATATGTACATTGACGGCAGAGTGAGCAAGTTTAGTTCCTTAAATAATGGTTTACAACTATCGATCGATTGTAATTTGGTAAACGATCGCAAGCATTTCTTTTGAGCTTTAAAGGCAATGTCTCTGTCAGTGGAGTTGCCCCAGAAAATGATCCCGTATCTTATGCCAGAAGCCACATAAGCATTATAAGCAATTTGTACCGTAATGCGGTTAACCGATTTTGATAATTTGTACAGAGCATACGCAAACTGACTAAGCTTCTTTGACAAAGCGTCAATGTGATGTTTCCAAGTCAAATTACTATCGATGTAAATGCCCAGAAATGTTGTGATGTCACTTTCAGAGATTGCTACGTTACCATATTTTATATTAAGTTTCGGTTTGTTTGTTCTTTGATTGAATGTCATTATCGTAGTTTTGTCAAGATTTATTTTTAGATTATTATTAACTAACCAATTTATAATATTTCTAAGATCATCATTTATGTCATTTTCAAGAATATTAATGTCATTATTTGAGAATAAAATAGTGCTGTCATCAGCAAATAAGACCATCTGGTGCTTACTGGCCTTAGGCATATCATTTATGTAATTGTTAAATAATAGAGGGCCTAGAATGCTACCTTGGGGAACACCATAAATATTTTTTCTAGGACGTGACATGTATGTTCTTTCGACTTTCGAGCTTGCACATAGCCTATCAAGCGCTGTGATTTGAGTGCGATTAGAGAGATAAGATTGAAATAGGTTTAATGCAGTTCATCTAATACCATAACGTTCTAATTTGTTGAGCAGTATACCATGATCTACATGGTCAAACGCCTTTGACATATCTATAAACAAGGCCGCCACTGGAGTTCTTACATCAACACTAGAAACAATTGTCTTGATAACATCATAAATCGCTATATTAATGGATTTACTTTTTCGGAAGCCAAATTGTTCTCTGACTACGAGATCATGCTTTTCAAAAAAGGACGAAAGGCTATTGTATATAACCTTTTCTATTACTTTGGAAAAAAATGGAATTAGTGCTATCGGTCTATAATTACCCATGATACTTTTATCACCCTTTTTATGAATAGGTTTAATAACAGTAATTTTTAATTTGTCCAGGAAATGGCGCTAATCTTTACAAATCACTCGTGGATATTTTAGAAAAATTGCGGTGCGACTTTGATTCTTTAGAAGCCCGCGCAATAGAAAAGCTACCAGCAGGCGTAGCATGACCAATTCTATCTCTATTCAACCAAGAACAGACAAAGTTCTTTCTATTCAATTCGACATCTCGTCGGCCCGAGCACGGGGCGACCCGTAGACTCGGGTTTCTATGAAGACAAAGACGGTTATTCTTTCCATAGCAAGAGAGTGGTAACTAATGTAATTAAGGTGGATCCGCTAAGGACTTTTTCGTTGAATAGTCATACAGTGGGATTAAACGATCTTAGAGTATTGTATTGATGATTATAATTAATATAATCCTGTAAAACAAAATGTACCCCCAACTGAAACTGCAACTTAAAAGTAGAGAAAAATTAGTCGCCATGCTCGACATCGTAGAATTTTGTCGACTGAAGAATATAAATATTTCCTCTCTTCAGTTTTAACATCGCCGTGCCATTTTGTCTATTCTTCCGTCGACAAAACTCGTTGTTATTTATGGTGGTCATGCTACGCGTGCTGATGTGGAATACAAAGACACCCGTCAAAGACAAAGAAAGAAAATGCCCAATGATGGTTCAGCTACTGAAGTAAGTTTCAGCCCAAAAGAGCAATTCAAAATAACGTGTTATTATAGCATCATTGATAAATTAAATACAGAAATGCGAAAAAGAAGAGAGATATACAAAGAAACAGCAGACAAATTCTCATTCTTAAATAAAATAGCCGATGCCGATAAAATTATGTGTATCTCGATCAAACTGCAGAATACAGTCAGTACAGTACAAATCTAGTAAAAACATACGTTCCAGACCCAGTGATTCGGCTCGCACAACTTTACATCAAACTCACGCACAATTGTATAAAATAATACATGATGATAAAATTGAATCAGCTTTCCCTAATGTGGAAACAGCCCTGCGTATATTTTTATCGCTTTTTATTAAAAATTGCTCAGCGGATCGTTCTTTGACAAAATTAAAAATTATAAAAAATGAAGAAGTACAAAGATGATACAAGGAAGGCTCGATAATTTATCGATATTATACATAGAGTCCGATATGTTAAAAACGTTAGACGTTAATCTTGCGTGAATTCAATGCCCGCAAGGCGCATTTCAATTAATAAATAAATTATACTTTGGTTTTTATTGTTTTCGCACCTACTCCACTTCTAAGGTACGTTACATCTCATCATCTTATTTTACAAAAAACTATTGTTTTTAGGCGGTAAAGGTTTAAAGACCAATTCTAGTTGACATACGGATAGGGGGCCTGTCTATCACAGGCGTGGATTGCTTAGGGCATCAAGTAGTCTTAATCCGTCACTGGCCACAACCAAATTCGTTCAGCTGTTTTAACGTGAAAGCGTAACGAAGAAACATACAACAGAACAGGTATTATCTGTTTATAATAATTAACTTTAGATGAAACATGTTCCCTTAAACAGATTACCTCTCAAAACCTAAGAAGCAGCCTGGCAACATCCACAGCATCATACACTACACAAAGATCTAGCCTACTGAGTATAAGGCAGTGAGTACATTCATGAATAAACAGCGCAGTGGTCACAGACGGTGTGTTTACGTCTAGAGATTAGCGTGGCGCGTCTTACTGCATGCGTCCTCAGCCTTATTCTGACACGTACACTTATAATGCGACTTGATACTGGAATATTTTTAAAAGCCAAGACCAAAATACACAAATAAATATATTTATCATCATCATCATCATTTCATCCGAAAACATCCACTGCTGTAAATAGCCTTCTCCCAATTTTGGACAGTTTGCCATAATCGCCACGCTTGGCAGGCGGGTTGGCGATCACGGTACGGTGGTAAAAAGCAAAGAGAACGCTGCTGCCCATTTTCAAGTAAGCCCCTTAATCGCCTCTTGCGACACCCACGGGAAGAAATGGGGTGGTGTCATTCTTTACTTCCAGGACCACACGGTACTATATTAATGACCTAAAAGAGAATATTTCGCCGATACAGCTAACTACATTGTCCCACGATATCATATTCATTACATAACGCATAACATTCAAACAATTACTGTATTAGACAGGTTAACTAACAGAGACATCCTAGAAATGCGCGCCTATTTCGATCTAGTTTATAGGTCAATGCGAGCTGCCAGCAATGTGGTTGAATAATATATGCTATTGTGTTTGTAACTTATCACCTCCGATATTTGTATCATGAGAACAGACTCAATGTTGAAGCTAATAGGAGTAAGACTTCTGTAGGGTAGGTACCTACTTCTATAAGTTAAATGACATGGCAAAGCTTTTTTATGCTTGAATGAGATAGATCTTTTGTGATAAGTCATAGTGTCAGTAGGTACTATTAAAAAGCGCAGAAAATAATTAAATCACTAGCACTCAATTTTAGAACGTTGCATGTCTTGTATACTTTCAAAGTCCTTATCGAGTCTATCCATCCGATATCTCACATCTAAACCATTTCCCCAAAGCACTATTTAAACCCTTGTATCCTCCACCGTCCTGAGAGTTCAGAATAGGGCCGCAGAGCCGCGGGCGCGACCCACTTCCTTTCACCACATTTGCGCTATCTCTGTTTGACATCGCAATCGTCTCGAGAAGCCGCCCGCGAATGAACGCCGCTAAAACTTCGCAGATCTTATCTTAGAAGATCATGTATGGGTTTAACATGAGGGAATATTCAGAAGACGGGTTTGAAGTTGTTTCTTTGGACATCGAGGTCGACCTGTGTCACAGATTAGGTATCTACTATTAGCTTTATGTTCTTCGTACCCTCTCGAGATAAATCAAATCTTTTTTGTTTAAGTTATCTTTGAACGCTAATAACTCTCGAACTACTGCGGCGCGTTTTTACGGTTTCGTAGGCAGACCCAAAAGTTTTGACAGGCGGAAGTCGATTATTGAAATAGATCATATGGCTAAGATTCAGCAAAAACAATCACAGGAAAACAACACCTGAAATTGAACCAGGATAAAGCAAACAAAAGAAAAAAAACATTTTTTGTACACTCAAGAAAAAGAAGAATTAAGTTTCGATTAAAGGAAAACCAATTCACAAGCTCCTTGTTCGTCTAGTTGCCTAGACACCTGCATTCAGTGTAAGCAGCTCAGCTCAAGAGAGGTTGCAGTTGGTGCTCAAAGCGCGAATATATTACCGGCACAGCGTAAGAATATATTACAGGCTCGTAGGCAATGGAGCCCGGAAGACAAGACGAGGTAATCTGCTCCGAGACGACGCAAGAACGAATGAATGAATGAACGGATTACAGAATACTTTACTCGATTGATATAGCTTAAGTAGGTATAGGTTTGCTTTAGAGCTGAGCTATAGAATCATTCATCCTCTGTCCAGTGCTGGTAACATCATTCTAATGTCGTCATAATGCCTTGCTTGACACAACAAACTTGCTAAATTATCAGCGCTTCTTCTCGATGGTTCTAAATGGCTTTAATAATAATAATGCCCGTTTTGTCCCACCACAGGGCATCCCTTTCCATTTTCCACTCAACTTGATCCTGAGCCAATAAGGACCAATCTCTCTTATGTGCGTCGAGTTCGTCCCGCCATCTACGAGTAGGTACGCCTGATGGCTGTTACACGTTCGTTTATATTTTCGTCATTCGAACTCCCTATAAAACTATAGGCAAGGCCCTTTTATGTCATAACCTCCATTTACGTCCGAAAAACACGTATTTTCCAAAGGTAAAACCACATTTCAGCGGTACAGTCGCCCACAAAAACACTCGCTCGCCGCGTCGCCAAACACCGGTCGGCCATATCAGCCGCGAGTGGAGTGGAGTGCCAATTAGTTCCCTCAGACGAGCGCACCGATAACCTCTGACCTTCGATTATGACACGACCAAATAAAAACTCCTTTGATAGTAAAACCGTGCAACTGAACGAGCATGTGAGTGGGGAGTGAAAGTTTTTGTACGAACGCTTATACATCCGTGATTGCTGAGGGAGCTTGTACAAATACTGGAAACGGATTTGTGGAATAGAAAATCCGTGATCGTACCTTGGGAATGTGTTTTTAATGGTTCGGTACTAGGTTGAAGAGAATTCAGCTCTGAAATCTGTGTTGCGGTGGCGTCGCCAACAGGGACATAACGACCTAATAGAATACTAAATGTTTGTGGCTTGTGTAGAGAGCAAACCATAAAAGCCACTAACTATTCATGCTGTGATTGAAAATATGTACTTTCGTCTCTAAATTAGTCAAAATCAGCTTTGCCCTCCAAATGATTTCTGAAACCAGCAAGAAACACAGCACCCAACCTACCCCAAACATACACAAATATGTATATACAGTAGTCGCTGTAAACAATAGATATAGAGCCCATTATTCGTTTCCACATATTAAACGCAGATACCAATATTTAGTTTGACTCCCTCGCCCTCCCGAATATCCGATAACTCGCCTACAAGACAATCATACACAATTACTGACGAAAACTAACGCAAAATTATTATTTACCTTACATAAATTCTAATATCACCCTTATCTCTAAAGCAACAAAGTATGTTTTAAGAGTTTTGACATGAGGTACAGTAAGTCACCCCCGATATTGACAGAAGACACAATTTCCGGCGCTAGGAGCAAACACGGTATTCCACACAATTTGTTCCTAATTGCAGACGTGCTCGACTGTACTCCGCGAAATAGTGTGACGAAGTCTTATGAAGCTTATTCACTTTGCTGCCTCAGCTTCAAATGAAGAAGCTCCAGGTGTGGGGTAGATGGGTTGCTAAAGCATTATTT
The DNA here is from genome assembly GCA_932294355.1 of Aporophyla lueneburgensis. Lineage (NCBI taxonomy): Eukaryota > Metazoa > Arthropoda > Insecta > Lepidoptera > Noctuidae > Aporophyla > Aporophyla lueneburgensis. Next base: position 29,560,613 of record OW028753.1, read on the forward strand.
ACATATTAAACTAAATAGGGCAGATAATAAGGAGATCAATAAGAAGATAGGTAGAAAATATTCAACGAAGATGAATAGATCATAATAATATTGTTCGATGTGGTATAATCGTTACTTAGGAATTGACGGCCATTTGTAAGAGTCACTATCACTACTACTACCTTACTACTAGTACTACTTTTTTGCTGTAAATAAAGTACATTGGTATAGGTAATGTAATATAAAAATGCATAGTATAAAAATAAAGTATGATTTATTTGGCTTTATTATTATATTTAAAAACATATTTTTTATTGCTTTTTGCTGTTTGTATCAAATAAAGTTCGTTTAACGAAAAAGTACTGACGACTAAACTTTTCAAAATCCCAAAGAAATCAAATCTTGCAAAATAAAATATTTTTGTGTACTTTATTGTTCTCATAAAGTATAGAGTACAATTATATGAAATAACGTACAACACTTTATTATAAAGTACGGGTGGCAACCCTAATCTATCTTACATACATTGAAGTGGACCTAAGGTTGAACTTTTAATCCTATTCACTAACTTGACAGTTCAATGCAAAATAATGATACCATTCTAAAACTAATAGTGTCGGGGTAGTGAACGATTTCGCATAAAGAATGAATGATAAAAATGTTTTAAATTAAATAAAACTTTAAAAAATCATTTTTAGGTGTGGATTATAAGAATAATTAATAATTTTTAATAACAGTTATTTCCTTTTTTTATTTTCTTCTGATAGAAACAAAACTAAATATAAAATCATGTCATTTTGCTTATTTTTTACTATAGTCATTTTATTTCCTCTGACAGCCATAGACTACATTTATATTGATATAGTACACATCTTGTTTTAAGACAAGTTATTAAAAAATTACAAAGTTTGCATGTAACTACATTATTTCAAGTTCATTCAATTTCATTCATTCTTGCACCACCTCACTATCTTTTTTTTTGTCAAAACCTGGTATCCCTCCAATTGTTAAGTTAGTGAATAGGATTAAAAGTCCAACCTTAGTATCGCCATCTATTGGTGCGTTGAGTAAACATACCTACCCTAATATAGCAGAAATACATCGAGTTTTTTTTTGCGGATAAAAACGTGTATATTCTTGTCATTTAACTGCGATAAATATTTGAAAATAATAATCCAAAAAAAAACAGTACAATATTTTTTTTTTCATTATTTAAGAAAACAAAAAGCGAGCGTACTGCCAGGAATTATTGAACCTGGGTCACCCTACTCGGGATATATGGAAGGAAAATGTCACGAGCTAAGCTGCGAGCCTTGCGCCACCACAGACGCCGCGATAAATGAGATGAAACAACGGAACACATTCGATACAGCTACGTCACAGCACCGACCGCTCGTTTGATTAGCACACTTTGACCTTCAGCTGGCCTAGCGTAGTACTGAGTTTAAATAGAGTTAGGGGCCAGTTTACACTGGTTTATTAACACTGATGTGCGGCCAGATAATACCTACTTTATTTATCAATCAGTATGCCTAGATATCTTATTGTTACTTCACGGGTCTTCTCCAGTAGTTGAACTATAAAAGAAACGACATAATAAAAATAATTACTTACCTACCTAAATAGTAAATACAAATAATAATTACATTTGACAAACAGGGTAAAACTGGAAAAAGCAAGAATTATTAGAGAACCATTGCTAAGCCCCATTAACACGATGCAAGTTGCTTGCTTGTGGCCCCTGTGGGCGTGACATACCTACTTCGAAATGACTAGCATTGTTTTAAAACAACTGCAGATAATTAAATCCACGGTGGGACGGGTTCACATCGGCGTCGAGTCGACGATGAAGTAGGTACCTGGGACTTGTCCTCGACAGCCGGTGGAATTTCGTTGAGCAATTCCGACGTTTGGCTCCCAGACTGGAGCGGGCTGGGGCTGCATTAAAGCGGCTCCTGCCCAAACTGGGGGGTCCAAACGCCTCCTGCCGCAGGCTCTACACGGGGGTCGTGCGGTCCATGGCCCTCTACGGGGCACCGGTGTGGGCGCCCTCACTGAGGCTGCGCCCAGCGCGCCGGTTGAGTGCAGCCCAGAGGGTCATGGCCATCCGGTTAATCCAAGGATACCGCACGACCTCGTGCAAGGCGGCGAGCCTCCTTGCCAGAGTGCCGCCATGGGATCTGGAGGCAAAGGTCCTCGCGCACATGTGGGAGTGGCGCGAGGAGGCGAAACGCCGGGGCGAAACTCCGCTGCCGCGACAAATCGCGGCACGGCGGACAGAGCTCCGGTGTGATCTCATGGGGACATGGCGGGTACGATTGTCGCAACCCAGTGCTGGGCACGCCACAATTGCGGCGGTAAGTCCCCTCTTTGAGGAGTGGATAGAGAGGTGCCACGGCGTCCTCACCTTCCACCTGACGCAGGTTCTCACCGGGCATGGGTGCTTCGGTGGGTTCCTGTTCAGGATAAAGCGGGTGGATACGCCCGGGTGTTTCCATTGTGAGGATCGTCTAGAGGACACGGTGGAGCATACGGTGGAAGTTTGCCCTGCCTGGGCGGAGCACCGTCGTGTCCTCGTGAAGGCGATCGGCGGCGGTGACCTCTCGCATCCGGCCCTGGTTCGAGCCATGGTACGGAGCGAGAGGGAATGGAAAGCCGTCACCTCCTTCTGCGAAGCAGTAATGCTCGCGAAGGAGGAGGCGGGGCGCGTGAGGGAGTGGCAGTCTCTGCGCCCTCACGTCCCTAGCCGCCGCAGGAGGAGACGCCCCGGGCGTCGGGAGTCGATTGCGGACGGGTCGACGACGCGTAGTGTTCTAGGCGTACCTCAAAGAGATGTCAGCAGCGCTGAAGGGGTCTGCTAGGACCGATGCCTGCTGGGATCGCGTGATTGTTCGAAAGAGATACCGTGACCTTGGCACATGGGCAACTAATGGAACACGGGTGGGTTTTAGTCAGTAAAAGTCTGACACGCCCTCCCGCTCCACCCAGAGTGGGAGAAGTCATCAGATGATTTCCCATCAAAAAAAAAAGACAATTATATCGCATCGTGTAAATCAAACCAGGCCTCATCATATAAAATGTTTTTATTTGAAATTCAAACACCGTTCTTCGTATTTTTTTACTTTCGTTACTTTGTTATACACATGGAATCCTTACTACAATTTCAACCGACTTGCTTCGTAGCAAAATGATCACTGACTCTACACAGCCTTTTACAATTATATAAAACGACTTTTTCCCCAACCGGAAATAACGAGAATATCATAACCGTCATTTCTAAGTGTTGCCAAAGCGAAAATAATACATTCAGTAGCTATAATGAAAAAAATAATATAATAAGTTTTTTACACTATCAATAAGTTGTTCTTTGGCACTGTTGCCATAGTGAATATTAGAATTCGGTATTCAAATAAAACAACAGAATCCAAACTTTCGTAATAAGTTTCAGTAGAATTCACAACTTATTTGAATGAATGAGGCAAATGTATCTATAAAAACCGGCCAAGTGCGAGTCGGACTCGCGCACCGAGGATTCCGTACAAACCTGTAGGTATTCACGGTTTATGTTTATGAAATCACCATCACCATCATCTTTATTTGCCACTTTCTACTTAATCTAGATCAATGCCGTGAAACTCTGTAATTGGTTTAAGAGGTAATTGTAATCATCTCACTATCAATGTGCAGTGGATGCTATTATAGTAACTTTGACGCAACTGCATTGGGCTGTTCATTGATAGTGAGCTGAACTCTCATCATAATTGCATGTAATTTTAAAATAAGCTGTTGAGTTTCATAATAAATAAATAAATAATACAACGGTTTATTTTTATATTTGAGTTGATTGAATGAAAGGTAAATTGCGGTTTATGATTTATGACGTATTAAAAAAAAAACTACTTACTAGATCTCGTTCAAACCAATTTTCGGGGAATTTTACAAGGTAATGTACATCATATATTTTTTTCAGTTTTATCATTCTCTTATTTTAGAAGTTACGGGGGGGGGGGACACATTTTACCACAAGTGTCTCTCGCGCAAACTATTCAGTTTAGAAAAAACCGGCCAAGTGCGAGTCGGACTCGCGCACCGAGGGTTCCGTACAAACCTGTAGGTATCCTCGGTTTATGCGTAAGGTTTATGTCTATGAAATTAAATGTTTTTTTTTTTATATTTGAGTTGATTGAATGGAAGGTAAATTGCGATTTACGATTTATGACGTATTAAAAAAAAACTACATACTGGATTTCGTTCAAACCAATTTTCGTTGGCAGTTTACATGGTTATGTACATCATATATTTTTTTTAGTTTTATCATTCTCTTACTTTAGAAGTTACGGGGGGGGGGACACACATTTTACCACTTTGGAAGTGTCTCTCGCGCAAACTATTCAGTTTAGAAAGAAATGATGTTAGAAACCTCAATACCATTTTTGAAGACCTATTCATAGATACCCTACACGTATGGGTTTGATGAAAAAAAAATTTTTGAGTTTCAGTTCTATGTATGGGGAACCCCAAAATTTATTGTTTTTTTTCTATTGTTGTGTAAAAATCTTAATGCGGTATACAGAATACATCTACTTACCAAGTTTCAACAACATATCTCTTATAGTTTCGGAGAAAAGTGGCTGTGACATACACGGACAGACAGACAGACAGACAGACAGACAGACCGACAGACAGACAGACAGACATGACGAATCTATAAGGGTTCCGTTTTTTGCCATTTGGCAACGGAACCCTAAAAAATGATATAAGAAACCTCAATATCATTTTTGAAGACCTATCCAATACCCCACACCTATCATCATCATCATCATTTCAGCCGTACGACGTCTACTGCTGGACCTAGGCCTCCCCCGATTTGGGGGATGGGTAACCCACACGTATGGGTTCGATGAAAAAAAAAATTGAGTTTCAGTTGTAAGTATGGGGATCACCAAATTTTTTTGTTTTTTTTTTCTGTAAAAATCAATTTTGTGTAAAAATCTTAATGCGGTTCACAGAATACATCTACTTACCAAGTTTCTACAGCCTAGAGCTTTTATAGTTTCGAAAAAAAATGGCTGTGACATACGGACGGACAGACAGACAGACAGACATGACGAATCTATAAGGGTTCCGTTTTTTGCCATTTGGCAACGGAACCCTAAAAAGGGTGAAAAGTACCACCACTAGTGTGCGCAGTTGAACCTACCTTAAATCATCACCATCATTCTACGCAGCCTTTTTTTCCAGTCTAACTGGATGCAGCTGAAAGCGAGACATTTTCATAAACATAAAAAAAAAAAACAATTTATCGAGAAGGTGCACTAGAAAGAGTACAATGTGTTTTATAAATACACGGTAAATTGAGATCAAAGGTAAAGATGTGATAAAGCAAAAAGTGTGCGTCGGCCGGGAATCGAACCCGGATCAACTGCTTGGAAGGCAACTATGCTGACCATTACACCACCGACGCCACAGCTTGAGGTTCAGAATAACGAAACAAATAAGCTAGCAAATAATGTACCAATGAATTGAATTACTATTTCATTTTGCTTATTTTATGCTCTTTACCTCATTATGATAATTTGAAAATTGTCTTTTCTCGCTCCGTTGATTACAAGATATGTAATAATTTTATGTAACTAAGTCACTGCTAATTCATTTGGTGTAAGTATTTTATTTTTTACGATTACGAAATGTCCGGATGTGTAATGTGTGTGAGTCACATATGACAGATGTGCGTGACTAGCATCGCATCGCCTTTAACAATAATAAGTCTCAAATCTATAAATATTTCCCGAGCGGCACGCCACACCGCGATAAGGACACGATAAAATTCATTCACTTCTGATAAGTTCGGAATTAAAACATATACCTAGATTTAACTATGTTACCGAAGTATCAAAGAGTTCTTGTACTCAAGACAATAATGACTCTTTTCTTTTAGTCTCCTAACATACCTCTAAAGTGGCTCAAAATAGAATTGTTATCATTAAGAATAACAACCGACAATTAGCTAGTCACATCTCGTCACGTAGACACTCCGTAGAGCCGCACTAATTAATTGGGGTTATCAAAGATTCTAGTCTAGCACAAGCGCTCACAGTACCAACCAATCGCTTTTTCCTTTTGTGACGTCCTTGTGGGTGTACTAAAATAGACGATTATACTTTACCGTGCCTAGACTATGTATCCATCGTAGCGTAAGTGCCGCGACACACTTATCGCGAACGTACTACAGACGTCAAACGTCGGCGCATCACTATCAAAGCTAATTAAAGTTGCAATGACACTACAACGCATCTTAACTTAACCCGTCGGCGGCCGTAGTGAGACAATGCGACCGCGAGGGGCAGGGGCGGGGCCGGGGGTGCCGTCGAGTGCGCCGCTGTAATCAGGGCTAATAGAAGCGCGTATGCTTTGATCTGCACCTCAAAGAGACGAGGGCCAAACTCGCGAGACGAGCCGCGGCGATGATAACAATTTAGAGGCGGCGCGCTGACGCGGAACTGATTTTGGCAAACGTTTACTGTGGCTGCAGTGAGCGTATGTAGTATGCGTAGTATGTGACGCGACCACCTTGATTGCGTAGGTCGAGAGACACCACAGATCACAAAATCGCTTCTGTTGATCCAAAAATTAAGCTTCTACCAATAGAATAAGGATTTTGTACGTTGAACATAGATGGGAAGATTCTCAGCTACGCAACTTTTTGAAAAAATCCTATAGTAGCCTATTCTGCGACCTTCGGGTACATTCAGTTTGGGTTCTGTAATGTATCACCGTATTGCCCATTTCCCAATTTAAATGTGGTCGGAGCATCATATCCTTTTCTTCCATATTTCTGCTAACCGTCACCTCAGTAATTAATTTGTAACCCTTTTTGTTTTGATTGAAGACACCACTCTTCATGAATTTGTTTCAAAACTTTAATACTGTTTTTGGGAACAAACAGCAGTTCTGTGGGCTCCTAGCCATGTCGCGTCACAAGGTAAGGTACAGAAACGGTGAAGAGTTTAAGCGTTGCGAGTGCAATATTGTTTTCTTTCCGCTTTGCCGGCGCGCGCCTGGCTGGCGTGTAATTGATTCTTTTGTGGTATAATTGCGGGCAGATCGCATCGGGCCGAGTGCGTGGCTCCACTCGCCCCACTCGCCCACTCGCCCCGACCATTCATATTCAACGGTTAGGTGACGTTTAGAACTCAACTTTAATTGGTTTTCTTATTTGTGTACAATGAGGCCCCTCGTCATGCTCGTTGTCTTCGGCGCGTTGAGTTTGATTGTTCGGCCGGTGGGCCCTCGTGCTAATTGTGGAATTTGTTTAACTCTCATTTGGATTTTTGCTTTGTTGTGCTACCAAAGCTATGAAAGAGGGAACGTCGTGTATGAATCTCTAAAGTCTGATCCAGCACAAAAAAAAAACAGAAATGGGTAACACTTTTGCACAAGCATTGAAATACCAAATCAACTGAGCTCATATTCCGCTCGTACAATTTCGCTCACCCTAAATACATGACCACTCCCATGTTAAATACGAGCCACAAATCACCACAAATATGATATAATAAATAATAATACCAATTCAATATCAACGGTGAGTTTACGATATTGAATCATGAACGATCACTTTAATCCGAAGATATTAAACGACAAACAGTGTGTTGACTTAACTCTTCGCTATCTCGGTTTACACGTGTTAACAAACACGGGATGTGCTGGTCAGAATGACCATAATCCACTTATTGACGATATTATCTCCAACAAATATGAATGTTTCGGCAGTGGCCCTCGACAGTGATTGATACTAGCGCATATATTTGAACAGGGCCCGTCGTAGACGATAGCGATGTTTGATTTTTATTTTTATTAAATTCGACTATTTTTAGTTAGGGTCGGATTTCCGTTACTGGTTTGATTATTTTGTGATAGACTTAAAATACAGTTCTAGTTATTTGTGTGGTTCTATGTAACATTGGCCTTGCCAGTGTTGAACTAAGACAATCTGAAAATGAGAGACTCCGTCGGCGATTCGTAGAAATTGTTCGAGCGAATTTCGCACCAGACCAGAATAAAACCAAATGTAGCCTGGCTTCTGAAGTCTATCTAACCAAGAGACATAAAAAGTATGTGCTGGAGAAATAATTGTACTATATTTACCTGTTAACTCATCCGCTGCACAGCCCAAGCCTCATTCAAATACCAAAGATCGAGCTACGATTGAGAAACACCAATCACTCGACATTGTGTTCAACTGTTTACTTAAACTCCGCTTAAAGGAACACAGTGTTACCCCAAACATTAACCTTGACACCCATAAATAAAGAGCAAATATAATGAAATCAATAGAAACATAAACGCGTCAGCAACACAGTTGGAACGCAGTTCCCGCGCCACTCCGGCGCAATGAAAACAAACTGATGGAATTATTATCGACATACAGGCCCTCTTATTTTACAATTATTTAGTAAATCCCACTAATGTATGGTGACGTTCACAGAAACCAGACTGCTTAGCGCAATATATTTGTCGACGAGGTAGTTATGAGGCCATGAAATATCGGTACATCTGTTAAAATAAACGCCCCGGTAAAATTATGATAGTCCGTAGTAGTGTATGGAGCGTGCCTGCTTATTGCGCAATTCTAGGTTAATGTGCTCTCATTTTTTACACATAAATCCTGTCTCGGACTCACTAAAATATTTCGTGTAGATAAATGATTAATACATCTCCTAATCTCTTCATGATAAATGAATCCAAAGCAAGGATGCATTTATCATAACGCATTCGTACAAAAAACGTTTTCATATAATTCCAATGGCCAAACATGGTGAAAATCCACAATCGTCCATCATTAAAATGTATCCCTCAAACGCAAATTTTGTGCATAGTTAAGTAAATTCGATAGAATTTAAAACCCATTCCGACATAGAGTTCAAATACGATTTTTTGTTATATTATGCTGTTTGTTCGTTGCTAAATGTGATGTAAACTAACAAATCCATGGAATTGGAGTCACCATATGCATGACAGTTGAATAATGCAGTCGCCCGGATGACGCCGGATGACGGTCGCCCGGCTGCCGATCCGGCGCGGTCCGGCTACTGAACACACATTCCTAACAACAGCGCAATGGAAGCTCTGATGCGTTCAATAGTAATGCTAAACTAAATATTATGTTTGCGCAAAATTGTGGGGGCATTTCCGTTGTTTGAAAAAGTGTCTGTTTTTGCTAGCATGGAGTTGGAATACGAATCTACTGGGTGGAAATAAACCTATGTGTCATTTTGTGCCTGCAAAGTCAGCCTCAGGAAGTGTTAAAAAGAAGGTCTAATCATCACTTCGTCTCTACAAAACTATAAAGTTTTGTTAGTTTAGTGTGAACACTTCTCTGCAGCTAAATGTAGGTATGCAAAAGGTAGGGTAGCACTAGGAAGTGGTGAAGGGTGGACGTTTTAGGGGACTGTCTAATGTAACGTTGACATTCAAAAAGTGCTAAGACTCAGCCTAGTTTGAATAAACGACTTTAGATTTTAATTATCTTACTTAGTTTTGTGTGGAATTTGTAGATTGTGGAAGATAGATTTCGTAATTTTGTTGTTCATTTCCTTTCTCAGTTCTTCATTTTCCCGTCTATTCTGAGTCCTGCTGCTCCGCTCTCTCTATAGATAGAAATATAGTTTAAATCAAGTAGATACCATTTAATTGAACAACACAATTAAAATAAAGTTCGCATCTCCATTATTCAAAACACAACTAATTCAAACCGCGCCATGAACCGTTGAGCCGAAGTTTGACGGACATGGCCGACAAGTGGCAATGCCTGGCGACGCGCGGGTCGCGCCACCGCGGGTGACGGGTTGCAATTTCCGAACTGTCACGTCTATGATCTGCGAGTTAACGTCCTCGTGCTAAATATCGTACAGTTGCGTTTTGGCACCGAATAATTGTGAATTTGTGAAGCATTGCCGCGTGAGGCATTATCGAGCGGTTTTGAATGTTTGGTGACAGCTGCAAACTGCATGGATGGTGGTACCCATCTATAACTAGTGTAGTCGATTGAATGCAGACTGTTTAGAGAGGTTTAAGTATTCTGCTTGTTATTTTAAGATCAACCGTTACTATGTACCTATTTATCATTATTGATTATGTTAACTAGGTAGAGTTACTTAACCCTTCAATTCCCATTTTCAACTTAATAACATTTTTGCTTTTCTTTTTCAACCGACGAACAAAACGGAGGAGGTTATCAATTCGACGCGTATTTTTTTTTAATGTATGACCACGCATAACTTTTTACATAGTCGTCCGATTATGATAATTCTTTTTTTATTGGAAAGAGTATATACTCCCAAGATGGTCCCATATAAATTTGAAAAACAAAATCGAACCCTAAGGGTCGGAAAACAAGGGATGATTGATTGGTCACTCACTGATTGTAATGTATAGTATAACCACGCATAACTTTATATAGAGTAGTCCGATTTTGATAATTCTTTTTTTATTAGATAGGGTATACCTTTCCAAGTATTATAAAATAAAAACTTTATAACAAAAAATTTAACCGCCGAAAAACTGAAAAGCAAAAAAATAATAAACCTTTCTCATTTTTTGTTAAAAAGTTTTTTAACTAAAATAGCTTAGATACATTTGTTTAGGATATAAAAAAATTAAAATAAAAAATATCCCCTCCCTTAATTTCTTTATGGGGGTGTCACCTACAGGTGACACTGGGAATTAAGTAAAGCAGTGTAACAAGTAAGACTAAAGGACACACGATCTTTCTAATTCTTTCGATAGAAATAAAACTTTAGTTTTATTTATTTATGTGAAAAAACATACACTTATTTATTATGAAAGCTGTACCAATACTTTCGTTGTAATGTGCTGACATTACTATACCATTTTTTATATTATTTTTTTCTTCGGCGCAGATACGTCGATATCTTCTCCTTTTTCCAGGTCGTGTATACGATTTTCTCCAGAGACGAAAGCCTATTTTATAGTTTTACTTGAGATCGAAGCATGCGACTAGGCAGATGAAGAATATTAGCTTCGTTTTCATCCCCACTGCCTTCGTCAGTCACGACGCCATCATCAGGAGGAAATAAAATAATATCGCCCGGCCAGCAACTCCTGAGCAATCTCATCTAGCGTAAACCTATAATTCGTAAACAAGCTCTAAAAACACCATCAGTGGTGATAGCAATAAAACCAAAAGTGAACCACATTCTTCGAATGAATTCAGAACCATAGAGTAGTATTGCCCAGTGTCACCCACAGGTGACACGGCATATTTCTAGCATTGTAGCGATAACACTATAAGTTATTATTATCGCAAAATACGTTTGTATTATAGCTCATTTATTCATTTATTATATAAAATAAGAAAAAAAAATACACTTACTGTCTGGGCATTTTTATTTTACTTTATATCGCAAGAAATGACACAAACTCAGAATGCTACAATTATGCGCGAAACAATTGAATGAATTTGACAAATGACGTCTGATGGGTACAACCAGAAAAAAACAATGAAAAGTGCTAGTTGCACTTTTCATTGCCTTGGCTACAATAGTCGCAGAATTAAAAAATAAAATATCTGTGTGATAGAAAAAAAATATTAAACTTCTGTCACCTACAGGTGACACTGGGAATTGGATAGTTAAGATTGTTCAACATGAAACGACCGTTTATTAATAAAACCTAATCCTCACAAAGTTCAATAAATTTTAATCGAAACGGATTTCGTTTTTAGGGTTCTGTCTCAAAATGATAAAAAGGAAGCCTTATAGTGAGACTCAGTTTGTCTGTCTGTCTGTCTGTCCGTCTGTCTGTCACAGCTAGATATCTCAAGAACGACTAATGCTATCAAGTTGTAATTTGGAATAGTTTTATATGACGATTGTCCAACTATTTTGGCAATAGGAATGAAAAAAAATATGTATATTTTATTTGCAGCAGGGATTGAACGGGGTCTTGAAAAAGTGGGGCTACTAGGGCATGTGGGGTCTTATGAAAGAGCGCTATTTGCAAATTCTCAAACATTGCTTTTTTGGGCTCATATTTTCCGACGCTCCTATCTCCGAAGTTTGCATAGACAAAATTCTGAAATTATTCTATATGTAAAGATTACAGGAAAAATAAAACGATGTCTCTAAATAGCACTTTTTCAGATATCATCAAAAAAAATTACATTAGTTCCATTCTCGGACAAGAGATGGCGCTCGCGCTGGCCTGAAACTGCAATGCTATATATGATACAATACTACAAAAAAAAACAACCGACTTCCTTAAAAAACTTACTAAAAATTTTTTTAAGGAAGTTGGTTGTTTTTTTTTTAACAGACTTCAAAAAAAAACACTACAAAGTCAAAAATAACTTTAATTTCGCAAGTCGGTGTCTTAGGCTCTGTATTTTAAGGTTTTTGCCACCGACTTCCGAAATTAAAGTTATTTTTGACTTTGTAGTGTTTTTTTTTAAGGAAGTCGGTTGTTTTTTTTTTGTAAAAAGTTTTTATTTTCTGACTTTTTAGTTGTGGTAGATAATCCGCACTAATCTAATCGCGTTATTCGTTCATTTGTCGCGCAAATACGTAATGAAAATTTAAGACTTATATGGTTTTCACATGGACCCCATTGTCCAAATAGAACCAAATTAAAATGGGACCATTCGGGAAGCACCAGCTTTCAAATAAAAAAAGAATCATCCAAATCGGTTCACCCAGTCATAAGTTATGAGGTAACAAACATAAAAAAATAAATAAAAAAAAAAATTAAAAAAAAAATACAGTCGAATTGATAACCTCCTCCTTTTTTTGAAGTCGGTTAAAAAGGAGGAGGTTCATTCATCTGTATTTTTTTGTATTTTTTTTTTTTTATGTTTGTTACCTCATAACTTTTTACTGGGTGAACCGATTTTTGATGATTCTTTTCTTATTTGAAAGCTGGTGGTTCCCGAATGGTCCCATTTTAATTTGGTTCCATTCGGTCAGTGGGATCCATGTGAAAACCATATAAGTCTTAAATTTGCATTAAGTATTTGCGGCGACAAATGAAAAAAAAAACAACTGACTTCCTTAAAAAAAAAACACTACAAAGACAAAAATAACTTTAATTTTGAAAGTCGGTGTCTTAGGATCTGTATTTAAGGTTTTTTTGCCACCGACTTTCGAAATTAAAGTTATTTTTGTCTTTGTAGTGTTGTTTTATTAAGGAAGTCGGTTTTTTTTTTTTTTGTAATAAGTTTTTATTTTTAACCTTTTAGTTATGGTAGATACCCGCACTAATCTAATCGCGTTATTCGTTCATTTGTCACGCAAAAACTTAATGCAAATTTAAGACTTATGTTTTTTACATGGACCCCATTGTCCGAATGGAACCAAATTAAAATGGGACCATTCGGGAAGCACCAGCTTTCAAATAAAAAGAATCATCAAAATCGGTTCACCCAGTTCAAAGTTATGATATGAGGTAACAAACATAAAAAAAAAAAATAATAAAAACATACAGTCGAATTGTTAAACTCCTCCTTTTTTTGAAGTCGGTTAAAAATACGGTACGGAACCCTCGATGAATCCGGCTAGCTCTCGACCGGTTTTTTTTTATTAATCACTTAGGTACTACAAAATAACAAGTAGTAAGTGATGATCTAAATAATAACGCTCAGCATCTAGTAGCAAAACATGCATAATAGGAACGTAATATGAACTCGACAAACATTGGCACAGAAATCAACAAAATAGAACGCCCCCGGGTGGGCTCGAACCACCAACCTTTCGGTTAACAGCCGAACGCGCTAGCCAATTGCGCCACGGAGGCTCTTAGTTTGCCGATCGAAATAGTCCTGCGGTACATGAACACGTAAACAATGAATGACAAAGATAGAAATATTAATAGAAGCGTCTACCTGAGTTTAATGAAAACCTGTTTTGTACCTGTGAGGCCGATTTCAACCCGAAACACAATAAACACAGTGTTTTATCCTCAATACGAAGCTCTGCAGACACAAAGCATAGTTGGAAAACCATTTCTTACCGAAGTTCAAGTTGAAGCAGTTATGTGATTGAGGTTATGTTGACAAGCTAAGCTTTGAGTTGATTTGTTAATCTAATGTTTTCTATAAATAAGTGAATGAAGTGACAAACAGTGATGTTAGTTTTCTTGTGGTAACCGTGTCAGTGATTTTCACAGTTTACTCACAGTTTTTGTGTGCTAGTGCTATTTTCCTTGTTATTATTGTGTTCTGTTACTAAAATCACTTTGTGAATTGGTATCTAAACTCAGTAGAAGGTGTAAATTTTATTTTTATCTTTCTATTTTTGCTGATAACCGGCAATAGATTAGAGAAAAACGTCACAAAAGCTCGTCAAAATTTATCCAATCAAAAAGAAGCAGCCAGTGCCAATGGCGAATAGGGTGACGGGCACTTGTTGCACTGCGTCGGTTGAGCGGGCCGGCTTGCCTGGCCTGCTGCGTGATCTGCAGCGACTGTCGGAAGACCAAGACTCCGCAGACATCGTCTTCATCCTCGGTACTAATGAAGAAAAAGTCTACGCTCACAAAATAATTTTGATAGCAAGGTAAGAAGAAATTGCAAAAAGATTTTCCCGTACCGGGAATCGAACCCGAGCCTCCTGGGTGAAAGCCAGGTATCCTAGCCACTAGACCATACGGGATATGAGAGTGATGTCAAAATATAAGTTAATAAACCGAAAGTTAATGTTATCCATACAATAACTATTAATAATAAAATGTTGGTTCAATTTAATAGACATTTACCTTGACTTCGATCAGTAACTTCTACCCGATCCATTACCTACTACTGCTTTGTTTAAATACCTATGTCTTATCAAATCCTCTTCGCAATGCAGTATTTTTGGGAGAAGTGTAACAAAATTTCTGATACAAAAGTTAAAAGAAATCCAATTCTCATACTTTTCTGAACTCTGTCCATCCCGTAGGCTAAAGAATAAAAACGAATTACAATTTTAAGGAACAAACCTTTAATTTACGAAATCGTCGAAGTTTGTTCAAAATTGTTAGTAATTTTATATATCTTTATGCGCGGAGCAAATTGCGGACCTTTCACCGCTGCACCATTCACAGTTTCAAATGCAAATGAATTTTGAACCTCGAGATGTGAAGACGTAATTTGCTTGATGAGGCACGCAGAGCTCCATAATGCGCTCAAAGGAAATAAAGACTACAGAAGTACAGAAATTAATATTCATCACAAACTGTTTTACATTTTCCATGTAGTCAGGAAACACGACACACAGCGCCATCTCCTGGGAGCTCTGTAAAACTAATTTCAAATCTAGCAACTAGATGGCGCTAGATTCAAATTCATTTGCATCGCATAAAATTCTTTTCAGAGAGTACGCGTAATCCAAACTAAAATCTGAATAGGAAACTAATAAAAAAGATCACCACCGTCCATTCCGAATGAATTATGTATAGTGTCGAAAGTTATGCAGACCAAAGATGGGGGATATCGAAAAGAAATCTGTCGACGGCAAGCAATTTGCATGTAAATAGGTAGGGTCCTGTTCTCGACATGTGGTCCAGTTGAAGGGGGCCGGAAAAACGGCAAGTTTGCGAGCAGCTCCATCAAGTTATGCGTAAAGTTGGCAAGACTCGCCGAATGTGTTTGTTAAGAGCAAATTGGAAAAATAACTCACTATTTGTGGGAGCTTCGAGAACTTTTCTATTTGAATTGATATACGACTCTAGTTTCGCTCTTTTTATTATTATTTGCTGTTATAAGGTTGGAAAAGAACATCGTGTTTTGTTACGGTAACTATCTATTTTGTTATTGATTTTTTTTTTTTTTTTTACATAAGAGCGGTGACAAACTGTTATGTGCGTGGTACGCACAGTGCAACGACGTCTTCGCTGTCTGAACTCGCTCTATGGCAGTCATCAGCTCCTCTAAATTCGTGAACTAGCTTATCTTTTCACAATGACATTAACTATTCAACAACCTACACCACTAGCAACTTGAACACCGCCACAGTGGTCACAAACATTTTTATCCAACACTACGCCGACTTCCTAATTACCGTTTAAACAGTTTGCTTCAACACCTAGAACACAAACACTTCATAGTAAGTTCATAAAGTGTATCAATTAAGCGTTCAGTTGCGAGCTACACAAACAGCGGTGATTATAAACCGCGCCCGCGCCAGCTGCTCCCATGATTGATTCAAAAAGTTGCCAACTCCCGGCCGCGCCCGCGTCGCAGCCAGCGTGATCAATCATCGCTAAGCTTGTTTCTTATTAATTTTATTAATGCTACACTGTGCCCGGATGTGGAGCTGATATTGTAGCGAATACTTGACATTTTGCTAAATTAGAAGTGGTATGAGGTAGGATCGGTAGGCTTAAACACAACTTTGTCGATTCGTGATCTACCTATACACTTACTTATATTGTCCTAAAGCTATAGCGCAAAACTCATTATCCTAACGGCAAATGATTTTTGCAAATGGCGGCAAATGTCAATTCAACTTTGACATTTGTGAGGTAAACAGATAAGTACAAAGACGTATAGAACGCGGAATAATTGATTCGGTCGCCTAATCTCTCGTTTTGGAAATTCGACACTGGTCGGCAAGATTGTCTGACCTAAACGTTCCAGACTTCATGTAGTGGGATTTTTTGAATTCACGAGTCTATGTCAAGAAGCATCATACTCTTGAATCCATCAAAGAGAAGATCCGCAAAAATGAGAAAACATATCGCTGGAAGTTCTGGCACCACTGACGGAAAATGCCATAAATCGGGCCCCATTGATCATCAGTTCTGGCGGCGATCTTTCTCAACTTAATAAATATCTTCGGACAACCAACACACCGTTATCTGATCCCAAACTAGGCAGAGCCTGTACTATGGCAACCAGACAACTGATAAATATACTTATACTAGCTTCTGTCTGCGACTTCGTCCGCGTCAAATTTTTGTTCCCGTAACCCTTCCCGTCGCATCGAATTGCCTGCCAGTTTTCGTCCATTTTTCGTTGCTGCTCCACTCCTTTTGATCGTAGCGTGATGTTATATAACCTTTAGGCTTCCTCAATAAATAGGCTACCCAACCCAAAAATATTTTTTCAATTCGGACCAGTAGTTTCGGAGCCTATTCAATACAAACAAACAATCAAATATTTCCTCTTTATAGTCGAACGGGATAAAAAAGTATCTTATGTCCGTCTCCTGGTTCTAAGCCACCTCCCCACCAATTTTCAGCCAAATCGGATCAGCCGTTCTTGAATTATAAATAGTGTAACTAACACAACTTTCTTATAATACATACTAACTTCTGCCCGCGACTTCGTCCGCGTCAAATATTTGCTCCCCTGACCCTTCCCGTCGCATCGCAGCCTGCCAGTTTTCATCCATTTTTTTGTTGCTGCTCCGCTCCTTTTGAACGTAGCGTGATATTATATAGCCTTCTTCAATAAATAGGCTACCCGACTCAAAAATAATTTTTCAATTCGAACCAGTAGTTTCTGAGATTAACGCGTTCCACCCCCCATTTTAGGGAAGTGGGGGGTTAGAAAGAGACAAAAAGTAGCCTATGTCACTTTCCATCCCTTCAACTATCTCCACTTAAAAACTCACTTCAATTCGTCGCTCCGTTTTGCCGTGAAAGACGGACAAACAGACACACACACTTTCCCATTTATAATATTAGTACGGATATAGTCATAGACTTCTGTCCGCGACTTCGTCCGCGTCAAATTTTTGCTCCCGTAACCCTTCCCGTCGCATCGAATTGCCTGCCAGTTTTGTCCATTTTTCGTTGCTGCTCCACTCCTTTTGATCGTAGCGTGATGTTATATAACCTTTAGCCTTCCTCAATAAATAGGCTACCCAACCCAAAAATATTTTTTCAATTCGGACCAGTAGTTTCGGAGCCTATACAATACAAACAAACAATCAAATCTTTCCTCTTTATAGTCGCACGGGATAAAAAAAAGGATCCTATGTCCGTCTCCTGGTTCTAAGCTACCTCGGACCTCTCCACCAATTTTCAGCCAAATCGGTTCAGCCGTTCTTGAGTTATAAATAGTGTAACTAACACAACTTTCTTTTAAATATATAGATATTTTTAAATACATACATATTATATAGAGAAATAACACCCAGACACAGAACAAATGATTGTGCTCATCACAAAACGATTTGTCCTGGGTGGGAATCGAACCCACGACCTCAGTCTTAGCAGTCAGGGTCACTAACCACTAGACTAACAGGCTTCAAATCAAATCAATCAAATTCAAATTTATAAATATAAAAGAAAGTTGTGTTAGTTATACTATTTATAACTCAAGAACGGCTGAACCGATTCGGCTGAAAATTGGTGGGGAGGTAGCTCAGAACCAGGAGACGGACATAGGATACTTTTTTTACCCCGTTCAACTATAAAGAGGAAAGATTTGATTGTTTGTTTGTGTTGAATAGGCTCCGAAACTACTGGTCCGAATTGAAAAGATCTTTTTGGGTTGGGTAGCCTATTTATTGAGGAAGGCTAAAGATTATATAACGTCACGCTACAATCAAAAGGAGCGGAGCAGGACAATTCGATGCGACGGGAAGGGTTACGGGGGTAAAAACTTGACGCGGATGAAGTCGCGGACAGAAGCTACTGGCTGAAAATTGGTGGGGAGCTAGCTTAGAACCAGGAAACGGACATAGGATACTTTTTAATATATAAAGCTGAAGAGTTTGGTTGTTTGTTTGTTTGATTGATTGAACGCGCTAATCTCAGGAACTACTGGTCCGAATTGAAAAAATATTTTTGTGTTGGGTAGCCTATTTATCGAGAAAGGCTATAGGCTATATAACATCACGCTACAGCTAAGAGGAGCGGAGCAGTAATGAAAAATGTTGCAAAAACGGGGAAAATCGCACGGGCAGGCGAATCGACGCGACGGGAAGGGGAATAAGAAATTTAACGCGGACGAAGTCGCGGGCAGAAGCTAGTATCAAATAAACAAGATGAGGAATGATGTGAAAAGAGAACGGTGTGGTTTAAAAGAAGATGTAGTGACAAAAACTGAAAAAGTATGCTTAGATGGTTTGGTCATGTTGAGAGGATGAACGAAGGACGACTCACTAAAGGTATTTACAAGGCAGATGTGAGTGGAAACTCCGGGAGGGGACGCCCTAGGAGGACATATACCTAATAAGGTCACCAATAGGTCACATCACCAATAGGTGATGTTTTTCAGAAAGGTCAGGTGCGTAGTACTCGCAACCGGCGTGTGTATGACCAATTGTATGAACCTTAAAGAGGCAAAAAAAGTGTGTAGAGATCGTAGCAGGTGGCGTTCCGTGGTTTCTGCCTACCCCCATGGGAAAAAGGCGTGATTGTATGTATGTATAAACAAGATTCAAAAGAATTTAAATAATTAGGCACAGTCAATGAATATCGGGTGACAACTTTTGCAATACCTTGTACAAACCAATAGGTTTTGGGGTTCCAGTTACCACACGGGTCAATAAAACGAGAATTCATCTATTAAGTAGTAACTTTCTAATGAAAGCTGAATTCAGTAGACACTTAGAGGAACCTGAAAGTATGAAATTCAGTACCACTCCAACAAGAAAGCAGTGACCTTTAATGAAAATTATGTCCTCTGAAATGTCTCGTATTGCAGCTGCTAATAACAACACTTACTCGCATTATTCAGAAACTTCAAGTTCCTCAACTCGGTCCACGGCGAGCGCGCGGCGCCCTCCTAATTTTGTTTATAGTCATGGCAGTTTTTGTTTACCCCCTTTTTCCTTTTTAATCAAGCTCCGATGCTTCTTTGTTGTTAATTTTAACAAAAATCCTTAAAACTTGGACTCTTTGTGGTGAAATATTTGATACTTGTTGCTTGATAGTTCTTGTTTTCGGGAGTTTGTGGTCCTGTAAAATACGAATTTCGTCGGGCGTTAATTTTGAAACGTTATTCAAAGGTCTTAAATTTTTATGGAAATCAACTTCTCATAAATTAGGCAAAGTTGGGTGTTGATAAATTAAGCAAGAAAATGAAAACTTCAAAGTAATTATTTCAGTTACAAGCACAATCAAAAGCAAAACCGTACTAGTACCTACTACCTAGACTTTGTCTGAGGAACCTGCCCCAAGCCACTGCTAATTCTGTTGATGTGGTACCCGAAATGCGCAACACACATTAAATCCCAATAGGACTGTTTTGAAAGATAATGAAAGAAAGAAAAATATTTTATTTGAGACACGCACAGGACATAAAAAAAACCGCCGAAAAAACTGAAAAGCATAAAATAATAAACCTTAAAATTATGAGTCGGCGCTTTGAGCGATCTTTGTTCATTGATTTTTCAGCGCCGACTCAAAATTTTAAGGTTTATTATTTTATGCTTTTCAGTTTTTTCGGCGGTTTAATTTTTTGTTAAAAAGTTTTTATTTTATGATTTTTTGTGACTTTAATGTACCAATAATACTTGGCAAGGTATACCCTATCCAACAAAAAAAGAATTATCAAAATCGGTCTACTCTGTATAAAGTTATGCGTGTTTATACATTACAATCAGTGAGTTAACAATCAATCATTCCCTGTTTTCCAACCCTTAGGGTTCGATTTTGTTTTTCAAATTTATATGGGACCACCTTGGGAGTATATTCTTTCCAATAAAAGAAGAATTGTCACAATCGGACCACTATGTAAAAAGTTATGCGTGGTCATACATAAAAAAAAAAATATACGCGTCGAATTTAGAACCTCCTCCGTTTTTTTTCGTCGGTTGAAAAAATAATAAAAAGAACATAGAAACTTTTAGGATAACAAAAACGTAAAAGATATAAAATTAAAAGAATAAGACCTGTGCGAGGCCAAAAAGGCTCCTATCTCAGCATAATGCTACGATATAAAAGCGCACATAAAATCAGAAAAAAATTAAACAACAATTATTTTGGTGACAACTACAAATAACTTTCAACTCCGATTTTGATATTGCACGACTTGACATACCTAACATATTGTCTCGACATACCTAATATGTTTCACACTGAAATCTGTTTACTTACTCAATTCGCTGTAATTGGCATTTTAATGGCATTTTAATTGGCAATTTAATGTAATTGGCATTCGCAAATAACGCGTTCTAAGTTGTTTAATATATGTGGAAGCTTGTAATTAGCAATTGTCATTACCTATTTAAATATTCATGTTTGTTATTAGTCTGTTAGCTTTCTTTAAAAATAAAATAAATAAATATTTGTAAAAAAAAAAACAGCGCTTGTATTCAGATAGGGCCCACTGTGATGCCACGGACACACATATTTCTTATCCATTGCGTCATATTATGTTCGAAAAACTTGTCTGCTCAACAACGTAAATAACGCAATGAATGTTGTAGAACTGTCAAAATGAAAGCCATTGCTACTGTTAGTGTGTTACGCAATTACCACGCAAGTTCCGGTAGGAGTTGATTTCAATTATTACAATCAACTAATTGAAATGAACAATACGATGAAGAAGAAGATTAATCATTTGAAATAAATTTTTCTTTAATCAGATTTTTTTTTGCCGAAAAGGCGGGCCGATTTTCATTTCATCTAGGTACTTAATTCTTAAGCCCAAAATTGATTTTCCTATAAGTTGTACGTTCCAAAGCCCAGAAGGAGAATATTCCTTAATTCATTATTTCAGAGTCAGCCTGTCTCGCATAAATCTCACTGAAAGCCAAATTAATTCTTCATTAGTGCTCACAATTCGACTTTAAGTGAACAGAGTACAACAAGCCAAGCATTCCTTTTAAAAGCTCTTTAAATCGAGCAATTTGTCTTAGTTCATCAAGCAACACTTATTCACACTTCACATCGACGCCATGTGCAGGATGGGTCCAGTACTTTGTCTCTGTCACACGTCTACGTATCGGATTGACGTGAGAGGGACAGTCGATATAGAAATCCTGACGAATTTTGGTTATTGGTGTTACTGGTTCGAACGCCTGTACAGGGATAGTGTTAGGGTCACCAACATTTTGATAGAATTTACGGATTCTTCCAAAGAAACAAAAAAATATAGGTTACGATTGGTAAAAAAATAATTAAGGACTTCTCGACCACGAAGCCTGCAACAGTTTTCCCCCTACAAATATGGAGATCTTTTTGTAGAACTATGTGGACGTCATGGTTTTATTTTTAAATTCTTGTTAGAATTTTGCCTTTAATGTCTTATTATGGAAACTAGATTTTTCTGTCCTAAACTGTGTATGCTACCCAAGAGCAGAACCATTAGTAAAGGCAGATGAAGAGCAGAGCTATTTTTAGTATCTATTTAAATTACCTTTCATACTAAAAGGTATGAAGCAAAATGATTTCATCCATATTAATTCTAGTACGAAGGTAGGTTAGGTCCGATTGGTAGTTTTATCGAATAGGTATTTGAATGTCCCACCAGCAGCGTTTACCTTGCCACCCCTTACAAGGATAATTTGGGACTTAATTACACCGGTACCGGGTGTACGGGAGGGTGAGGCGGCAGAGTACGGGCGGTGGAGGGGGGGGTGGGTTGATTCGGGTTGATTGATGATTCAATGAAGACGGCGCTTCGCCCGCGCTGAATTTATCGCGTAAGCACCCGCTTGTTCACGATTATGTACAACTTACAGCTTGCCGTAATGTATGTGTTGCGATACGCCAGCGTTCAGCAATGTTCATGAAGGATACACAGAAATTAGGTAGGCGTACCTACCTACGGGAAATTATTAGTAGCAGGAGGTTTCGGTCGCTCGATGAAAAAATATCGTTCATAAAACTGACATTCGCATTCTTGCACCTACTTACATGTATATTTGATACAACATGGTCTTCACTTACCAACCTATTGTTCTTGATCAAATTGGAGAAAACCTATTTACACAATAGACTTGAAAACACAACAACACACAACCTGTACAAACATATTACGTAAGTGCCTACATCAATTTCAAACATTCCAATGTAGCAAGTTTTCCAACTTGTCAAAGTAGTTCTAAAATTCTCTCGCACGCGATTCGCGAACAATATAGAAAACCTGCCACCTGTGTGTACCAATTATAAAATTTCAACAACAACAATGTACGTACGTGTGTTGAAATTCTATGAAACACGCGCCCAAGTTAAACCGCTGAAACACTAGACATATTTGTTGGAATAAATGAGAAAAGTTGGCCGGTGGAGCGCGGGAAAAAACAATGCGTGTTTTTGAAACAAGCGCCATCTATCGGCGAGGTAAACAAACCGACACGAATCGTAATTACAACTTACGCTTCCACGCGAACCGCTCGTTTGTGGTAACCAGCCATTATCGGGATATTTGTAAAGAAAATTGTATAGGTACTTGTCTAGAGTACTTTGAAAGGAGGTTTCCCTATAAAGTGCTTTAGAAAAACTGCATCGAATAATAAATATAATGAAACTAGCTTCTGCCCGCGACTTCGTCCGCGTCAAATATTTGCTCCCCTGACCCTTCCCGTCGCATCGCAGCCTGCCAGTTTTCGTCCATTTTTTTTTTGTTGCTGCTGCGCTCCTTTTGGTCGTAGCGTGATATTATATAGCTCAAAAAGATTTTTTCAATTCGAACCAGTAGTTCTTGAGATTAGCGCGTTCTTCCCCCCATTTGAGGGAAGTGGGGGGTTAGAAAGAGACAAAAAGTAGCCTATGTCACTCTCCATCCCTTCAACTATCTCCACTTAAAAAATCCGTCAATTCGTCGCTCCGTTTTGCCGTGAAAGATCAATGAAATATGAAATTTATGGAGACTTACATATATGCACGTCCTTACAACAATGTACAGTAATATGTCAATGGTGAGCATGTACAACCAAGTGTGGATAGAGTTACGGATATACTCTATGTCCGTAACTCTATCCACACTTTCCCTCCAGCCGTAGTCACCTCAGCAGCAAACAAAACGCGAGATTCAAATCAGTTCAACAATACTAAAGGGAACAATACGCAGCGTAGCGGCAAAACGCATAATACGACACCAATTATTTAACACGTTACGAATACTTTGTACCTGGGAGAAATGTTTCATGAACGGGTTAAAAGAAATAACTTGTGGGTTTTTTCAAATAAAAAGTTACAGATTTCAGGAGCAAGCACAGGCAATTCTTGCTCTACTCTTGAAATCTGTAACTTTGTATCTGTCTTTTAGGTGTCTTCTGTAAACATTTTACAAAAACCAACCTTTCTGGTCAGTCTGCTAACAATTGCAATTCATTCCGAATTAGTTAGTGATAATTGCTTCATCCGATACTGATTCATGAATGCTGACTGGGCTGTGATCTGCGTGACCCATGTCCATTTTGACAACAATTTATGAGATCAGCTTTAAGCAGACGAACAAACGTCATAAATGGTGATTTATATAATTTCTTGGCTTTTACCCATGGCGGTGTAAACTACAAAAACCCCATAATAGATATCCGATACTTAGTTTTTATAAGCCCTTCTTTTAACTATGTGCTTACAGCACAAACTTGAAGTGTGTTAAATTTTTATTACAAATCCTGAGACTTGTTTTCGACGCTGACACGCACGCTCTCGAGTGACTTGACTATTGACCTACCAAGTTGTAATTCTTTACGCTCGTTCACAAGAAGACATTTATTTAACTATAAAAGTTTTCTTCATAAAACAGTCAACGGGTTATAGGTGTGACAATGTAAGCGCCAAGCCTCAGTCTGCGGCAGGTCGCACGTCGTAATGGCGCCAATGGACGTCGCTCGTACAGGCAGAAGGATGTCGCGATCTTGAGGACATTGTAAAACCGTGATTTATGTCCAATTGATCTAAGATCGCGCCACATCGCTCCAGCACTAAAGTCGCTAGACCAGGCAAGTTAACCAAAGAGATCCCCGATAATTCGAAACAGTATACATTGTTCCTTCTACTTAGAAGCTAAGTAACTAGATGGAAGGCCAAACTGTGGAACTGATTTCTGAATGATGAATTCCACCCCAGTAATCTTGAATAAAACGTGATATGACTTAACAAAGAAGAACTGCCTTTCAAAACGCGCAATGTAATTTAACTTATAATTTCCAACACACCAAACAGTTTGTTACATTCAATAACAAAAACCAACTTATACACAATACCAACAGCGGCACGTGTTGCGATGACAGCTGAGCGGAGCAATTGTGAGCGCAACCGCAAATTGGAGGCGAGCGGTTGCAGCAAGCGACGAGCGACCGTCTGCCGGTGACGTCGCGCGACGTCCTACACCGCTCATTACCGCTTTATTATTTGTTGAAAAATGTCGCGATAATCTGCCGCCGCCCTTAAGTGAGAATCTTGTTGCGACGTAAGCTTTTGTGTGAAAACTGTTTACAAAGGCCCCGCCACTGCGGAATACGCCACGCAGCTATACTTTTTTCTGAGAGTTTCAAAAGACTGAAAGGACATTGATTGTTTAGAGGCATTTCAACTTGCGATCCAGATTGTATAACGGTGTAAGCATGTTTTGAAAAGACACTTTGAAATCAAACAAAATATTTACGGATAAAACATTCAGCTACTTTTAAAATTTAATGCAAAAGGAACGTATCACTTACTTTTTATTGCAAAAACTTTAAACGAAACATTTTTTACTGAAAAATATTTCAAATCATTTATTTACCTTCGCAAAATCAGCCATTCAACTCATACATTCACTCGCTTTTCATTTATCTGTAGAAAAAATACATTCAGCGATCGTGCAGTGTAATTTACAAGATTGAATTACACCAATCAGGATTAACGAGTCGATTTATACTCGCCGGCGATACGTTCGAAAATAACATGAAAAAACACAAATATGGCGTTCATTAGCTTTGAGCTCTGTAATTTGAACGTAACGGTCGCGTGCTGTGAATCGCGCCAAAATTAGAATGTTGCTAGAATCGCGTGCAGATTACAGTCTTTAGAATGCAGTTGGCAGCACTGAACACTGTACCAACTGAATTAACTAACGAGATAAGGCTGAATGTTGGGTAATTTTCGTTTTTACTATTTTCCTGTTTGCTTAAAATACTGAGGTTTCTAAAATTTATTTATTTACTTTAACTCTACATGCTGCTTCGTGACTCCTGTAGGTAGGTTCTAGAGGTTGACTTACGGTCAACGTCAGGTATCTACCGAAGTAGTTTGAACGCCAGATATGAAAAAACATGATTCTACAAAAACCCTACAAAATTAATCACGTTAAACTTGAACTAATTTGAATCTACTTCCCTGAAATAAGCCGCGTTAAAATAAACAGTGTAAGAAGTTGAGTGTGATTAATGTCCTCCGCATCAGCAGCGGCTTCACTCGGCTTCAGCAGCAGAAAGCCGACGGCTGCGGCGAGCCTACTATTAATCGTGATCAGTAGTAACACTAGCCTGATGGGGCACGAGGGAGAGTCCCGTTTCACTACGTGAGGTGATAGAGAACTGGAGGATTCACTCAAATGCGATGACACTTGACGCGTTAGAGTATGATCTTAAGCGTGGCGTAAGGTCTCAGATATTGCTAGACTAACCATTTCGCCACGGCGAGTTTGAACTTCTTATCTGTGTTAGATAAAGGAGTACGTCAAACTCTTACCGACAAGATCACCATTCATGGTATTCAAGATAGAGCCATAATTATGTTTGGGGACATAACCGCATCTGGTACCAATCATTCTAATTCTAAAGCAAATCGGCTTGTCCGTCATCTATCAAAACGTCTGGTCACCACACTATCTATGACGCAAATTGCGCGTCAACGTTGTCGCGATGTCGCGTCGCGTTGTTGCGAGCGGTGGTGACGTCATCAATCATGGCCGCCGCGATACAGATTGTGTTTAGAAAGCTTGTTTTTTAGCGCAACAAATTGCAAAGTTAATTTTATTAAGTGCGAACAATCCCCTTGTCGGTCGAGTAATTTACTTAAGTGTGATGTGGGTTATTAAATACGGGAATTAATTTTATAAGGTTGTTTGTATTTTCGGTTACCAACTAAGATTTAGATGAAAGATTATGACAAAGCTGTGTAGGTTACGTCAACATTAAAGTGTGTAATTACTTAATAATTTTGCTTGAACATATACTATTATGTATTCTGTGGAACAGGTGAAGTTTTTGTCAGATTTCATGCAAAATCAAAATCAAAAGTCATTTATTCAAACTACAGCCACAGAGAGTCAGCACTTTTTGAACGTCAAAGTTACAAAAGACAGTCCCCCCAAAACGCCCGCCCTTCGACAAACAACACTTCCTAGTTCCTAGTGCTTTAGCTGGGAAGAAGAAGTGGCGGAACAAACTCCCCAACAGCACAGCTGTCTGTTAAGTTAGAAAAACTTGATTCTATACAATTGTAAGGAGGTAACATTAAGAGACACAAAACATTAAATTAAATGATTTGCCATATATGTCAGCTAGCCAACCCAATATTCCAAGAAATAAAATACAATCTATACTCAAGCAAAAGCAAAAAATATTTTTATAAAGTAAATAAAAGTACAAAAATAAAAGCCTCCTGGCTTAAAGGGCGTGACAGCTTACATATGCAATGCTGAATCACGTTCACATAGCTGTTACGACCCGAGTTACAAGTCGAGGCCACAAAATGATAAACTAGGACCATCGGCGTAAAAACTAATAAACAGGTAGGTAATTAACAACAATACCAACATCAAGGTCAGCAAGACGACCAGTCAACACAAGCAGCACCCGTTCACGAGCATAACGCAAAGATCAGCCATTACCCCCCTCGCCTTATTTGAGGGAAGGGGGTAACCCGACCCCTGACGCTACCGCAAACATTGACATCTAAGATAGCATGACGAACTTGCTGCCGGTTGCTCAGGCAAGAATTGAATGACAACTTGTCGAGCTAATCATTTTATGCAATACTAATCATTGTAATATGTCAAAGCATAGAACATGTCAAAACCAATAAATACACAAAAAAAAATGACTAACACAGTAAAAAAAAAATATATAATAACAATTATATTACAGCTATATAACCTATCACTAGGTACGCTAGTACTGGAGAAAGAACACAAACATTGTCTTGAGTTAATCACAGCGACCAACTAGTTATGTCATTTAAATAGTCGTTGATGGAATAGTATGCCTTTAGACAAAGGTTGGATTTTACTTGAGCTTTAAACGCATTAAAAGGTAATTCTAGTAAAGAAGGTGGTAGCTTGTTGTAAAATGTTATACCAAGCCCAACAAATGAGTTATGTACCTTATGAAGCCGGTGAAAGGGAACACGTAGTTTGTTCTTATTTCTAGTGTTAACAGTGTGAAAATCACTGTTTTTAGCATGTAAGTGTAAATTTTGCCTAATATATAAGATGTTGGCGAAGATGAATTGTGATGCTACCGTAAGAATACCAATATCTTTAAAAAAGTCCCTTAGAGAAACTCTGGCACCTAGCTGGTAAATTGCTCGAACAGCTCGTTTCTGAAGGACAAAAATATTTTTAATATCAGCGGCTTTGCCCCACAGTAGAATACCGTAAGACATAACGCTGTGAAAATAACTAAAATAGACTAACCGAGCTGTATCAACGTCAGTATACTGTTTTACTTTTCTGACGGCGTAGGCGACTGAACTGAGCCTCCCCGCTAGACTTGAAATATGTGGGCCCCACTGTAGTTTGCCATCTACTGTTATGCCCAGGAAAACTGTCGAGTCTACAGTTTTAAGAATCTCTTTATCTAAGACGATTTCGGGACCTAGATTTCTAACATTCGGTAAGGCGAACTTTACCCATTTCGTTTTCTTGGCATTGAGAACTAAGTTATTTGCCGTAAACCAATCCGTAACCATTGAGAGTGCACTGTTTACGTCTTCAAAATCTTGTCTGTTCCTATCTACTTTAAAAATAAGAGAAGTGCAAACAGTACAACGTCACAAATACCGTTTAAAAAGAATGGTAAGTCATTGATATACACTAAGAACAAGAATGGGCCGAGTATAGAGCCTTGAGGCACACCTAACTGAAACGGTATCCCGGTAGATTTTACATCATTAATATCTACACATTGGAACCTATTATGTGAATAAGAATTTATTAAGTTTAAAGCTTCGTTATGGACACCGTAATGACGTAGTTTACGCAAAAGCGTGTCATGGTGCACGCAATCAAAGACTTTGGAGAGATCACAGAATACTCCGATAGCATTTTGCGAGCTCTCCCATGCGTTAAAAATGTGTTTCAAGAGAGTAACACCCGCATCTGTAATTGAACGGCCTTTTGCAGCTCAACTATTGATATTTCAATGACTTCTATAATTATATAGGCACATCCAGGACAAGTTGAGAGTGAAACTATCTAACAGAATGGCTACCAGTGCTATCAGGTGTTTTACACGATTATTGCGTTGGTAGCTACTAGCTTGTGAGTAGGTACGTAAGTCCTCTCTTTCAGAGCGCGTACCTATCTATTCTTTCCGATTCACTTGTCCCATAAACAAGCTGTCTTCGACACGGAACATGACGTAAAACCACATTATATTTTGCGTAAGTTTAATCTGTGTTCAAACGCACGCGCGGTGTTTGTCGCGAGTCGGCGCGGATTGGCTCGTGAGAGGCAACTCTATTAAAAGTTTGCCGTCGCTATAAAGCCCCGTCACACGATGTGACTGACACCACACTGTTAACAGTTCAGATTCAAGCTAATAATGGAGTTGTAATTGTGTGGTTAAAAGTGTTTTGCTGTTACAGTTACTTACTAACGTATCCCATAAATAAGTTTTGAATTACCAATATTGGTTTTGTATTAAACAAAACTAATTTGCAACAAAAGTAAGTAAATGTTATAAGTTACTAGCTTTTGCCCGCGGCTTCGCCCGTGTGGATGTCGGAAATTATCGCAAGAGGACGTACTATCGCGGTTAATGTATTAAGAATGCATTAATCCAGGTTACATAGGTAATTACCCGCAACTTTGTCCGCGTGGTATTTTTAACTAAAAAAAGTTTTTTGTACGTTTTTTTTTTCGTTTGATTCCATTTTTTTTTTCCAAAATAAAAGTAGCCTAAGTTACTCCTTTTACATCAGCTATCTGAAAGTGAAAGTCCCGTCAAAATCGACCCAGCCATTTCAGAGATTAGCCGGAACAAACAGACAGACAAAAATTGTGAAAAATGTTGTTTTGGTATATGAACCGTGTATACATCCATATACACTTAGAAAAAGCGGTTATTTTAATATTACAAACAGACACTCCAATTTTATTTATTTGTCTAGATAAGAATTATTTTGTTGCAAGTATTATTTTACATTCAGACCCCAATCTACATGGTCTTCACATGATGTGACCAAGATAATGTCTGTACTTTAAAAGAGGCTGTGATCTCGTGAGTTTGTTTCGGCCTTTCTTCTCAGAGTAGTCAGTTAGA
Organism: Aporophyla lueneburgensis; assembly: GCA_932294355.1. Lineage (NCBI taxonomy): Eukaryota > Metazoa > Arthropoda > Insecta > Lepidoptera > Noctuidae > Aporophyla > Aporophyla lueneburgensis. The sequence goes on from OW028753.1 coordinate 29,590,966, forward strand.
AAACGCCGACCTGATCTAGTTCTGAAAATCTGATTGACGTGTAAAATTCTTTGTACAAACCTACTTACAGAAATAAAATCATTTATCAATACTTACACTTAAGTGATAAATAGTAAAATAAGTACTAATATGTTTGATTGGAACAGTTTAGAGGAGGGTCTCACGTTCTGACGCGTCAATTACCGGCGGCCAGTCATGTTCGCGGCGCGACGGCTCACGCGAATTGTAGTTAATCGAGTTAATCACAGCACAGCCGCCGTAGAGGCATAGAGCAATAGAGTCTTAGCCATAGAGGCATACATACAGGCATAGCCATGGAGGCACGGACGCAACTCAGTTAGCGATGTAGGCCACTCTGCTACGTGAAATGTGAGGCGGATTGATAGTGAAGAGACAAAGAACATCGAATATAAATGTTTTAGGTCTATTCATAGGTGAAGGTATATATCCGACTACACAAGCAAGGGATAAATGATACGACAATAGTAAACGTTGATGATGTGGTTTCTTAGCAGACGGTTTAGGTTAAGAAGATATCTTCTGCCGTATAATACAGTTGGTCAGACATATGAATCTGCCGAGCCTTTTCAGAATCATGTTAGGTTCGGCTTCTAGTCTAACAGAATGCAGCAGAATACCAGTATTTTATATGAAGCGACTGCATATCTGACCTCCACAACCTAGCTGCTGGTTAATATGATACGGTTTAGTAAGTTAAGACTGGTTGTCAAACTTTCAGGCTTTTGATGACCCGTTACGCCTGCCAAAGAACCACGATTAGCAGTCGCGACAACGGCTTACCGTGCTTTCCGAGGCACGGAGGGCCGGGTGTTGGTATACATCTAAGATGGTCATCCAGCCATGGCAAACCGCGGCAACCGTAGCTTAACCTGGTCCTTCGATCCGTACAGCTGGTATTACTTAGCCACCGCTGACTAGACATACTTAAAGATTATTAAAATTACTTACGTCAAGAATAAACTTTTTTTGACATGTTGTATTCATATTCTATTGCATGCAAATCTGTCACACGCAGACTGCATTTTTTTTTTATTCCAAAGAAACAAACGTAATTGTTATTACCTAGCTGTGCTGTTGTGCTGTCTTAAGTTATTATTAATTGCGTGGTCTAAGTACGTAGGTACTTAGACCACGCAATTAATAATAGCTTTATCTGGAAAATCCTTAGTAATAGAATAAAAATTTAAATCTACCGACGGTTTCTCAGCAAGAAAATCCGGGAACCTAATCCTTTTAAACCTGGCTCCTTAGTCCACGTGTTAAATGGAAATCAGCAAAAAGTGGTGTAAGTGAGAGCTGTTCGCTCCATTAGTCACCATCTGTTGGAGACGGTGCGGGGCCTACCGCGCAGCAGCACAGAATACTAGGGGGGAGAAACGACACTCTTTTGAGAACGACAGGTTTACCAATAGTTCGTTTTTTAAACTAGGTACCAACTACTATTCTGAAATTTCAAATCGTTTGTTTTCGCTTTTGAGTTTGACATTACAGCTGTCAAACTAGTATATAGATTTAAAAAAACGAACTACACCTACATACTTGGGCCGAACAGTGGGAAAGTCGACAATACTTATATCTGGATTTCTGGAAGCATTCATGACCGTGTGAAGAATGTTAAAATAGCTATTGTGAAAATCAACCGAGTGTGCTTCACACGATTTTAATAGAATTAAAATTCAAGTTAAGTTCTAACAGCATAATGTTAAAAAAATATTTACCCTGAGTTTGCGACTCTTGTAGAGCAATTTCCATAAAGTTTTAATAAAAATTGTTCTACGAGAGTCGCGTCGCGTCTGCTTAAAGAAACCTTTATGCGTGTTTTCTTATTACGCAAGATAACCTGGCCTTGCCTTTAAGCGGGGGACTCTAGCTAATTATGTAGATATGGGTAGGCTAGGTACAGTCCCTAATAAATGAAGGGACTGTACCTAACGGCACGTCTGCCTGCAACTCTTTGATCTACACTTGGTCCGCCGACCAAGATTAATGATATCCGGCGAGATTGTGGACCATCACACCGCCATGTACTCCCGCTGAATTAATTATCAAGACCCGCTCAAACTGTGATTAATTGCAAACAAATCGCAGACCACCGCACTGTGCTACTGAAATGTGATGAGAACTTGCGGCCACTTGCGGCAGTGGGCAAGATTAGGGTGGGAATTTGTCACTATAGAATCTTCAATTACTTTACATAGCTCATAGTTGTAGTAAGTTTATTAGGATAGTGTGTGACAACGATTATAGAAACAATAGTAGAAAGTCGAGACGTATCGTGACACCCGGTTGGAACTAAGTCCCATTCACTGTATATTATGATTAAATAACAGACATAATATAAGTAAGTAAATGAGAAAAAAAAGAAACATACATACTAAAGCAACAGGGTCGTGACGATAAACATGTTACACTTGTTTCGGTCTAGCTGTCAGTCACCAAGTGTTCAGAGTATGACGTGCGAGGATCCTCGTTACAAAAGCTATCTCCTTACTAGATTTTTATTTTGGGTAGTGTGGGGATTGGCAAGCTCGGCTGGTATAAATAATGTTGTTACATATTATCTTGTCAGCATGATTCAGCAAACATCTAGACCTGAAAAACGGCAAGTTCATAAAAATTACGAATAATCTATAAAATGATTCCGCATGATTATAACTTTAAGTACCTAGATTGTATATAAAAAGACCTATAACCAATTTTTTACTAACCATTTATCATGCATTGGTAGTGGGAATCTACAGGATGCAGTAGCGCAGGATCATATTTTTTTTTCTGTAGAAGAACATACAAACAAATGAAATGTGACAAATTAGTAATCCCAATAAATTGCCAAGGTCGATTCGTAGATGGGTGACCGTGCAATACATATCGAGACGACTTAACGAGAACGTTATACCGTTTCTCCCGGCTGTCATATCTAGATTTACGGGTAGTCAGCTCTATAGCCTAACAACCAGTCTTAACAAGCGGAATAGTTAGAAAAAGGCTATGAATTAATCAAAACAAATCACAATAACAAACTAACAGTCATCAATACCTACAAAACAGAAGAATTACAGTGCCAGATGTATTATTGTGGCTTCCCAAGTTCCACCGAGGAGCCAGTGAGGTACCGCATATAAATCAGGCAATGAACGCTACAACGGGTTTACAATTAATTAAGATCGGCTGCACAACTTAGTGGCAGTAGTCAGGAGGATGCTGGACTCGGTACACCCTGCAGCTTCTGCGGCACTAATAAGATTACAGGAATCATTTGTTACACCTAGCATCATTGGTAAGTTTAGTTCATCAGAATATACTTAGGCAGTATTGATTCACCTATGTGGCAGATACGGAATATGGATCGTAGCATGAAAATCTAATGAAGTAGTACCTATAGAAAGTTTCCAAGGAAAACTTTTGAAACGCACAATTTAGATAACATGATTCAGTATTTCACTATCATAGCGTTACACTGTTTGTGTAATTATTGATAGTTGATTTTCAGCATGGATTTATAGTTTGCACAATTCTACTAGCTAACTAATCATTTTTTTTCTGGTTAGGATATCATCAAATGACTTGGGGAGGGCGTGTCAAACTTATACTGACTAAAACCCACCCGTTCGTGTTCCTTCAGTTGCCTATGGCATGTGCAACGGCCACGGTAACTTAACAAGGGCGGATCCAGGGGGTGGGTCATGGGGGTCATGACCCCCCCCCCCTGGGCTGGGTCCACCGTGGACCACTATTTAAAATTGTTAAACATAGGTAATGGTTTCAAATAAGGATATATTTTTTGGCACAATATAGATTTTATGTAAATACCTTCAATATTTAATCAATCCATCCACACTATATCCACACTAATATTATAAATGCAAAAGTAACTCTGTCTGTCTGTCTCGCTTTCCTGCTAAAACTACTGAACCGCTAGCTTTAAGCTAAGCGTCAACAGGTCAATAACGTACGCATCGGACGCATCGCATTTAACGGATCGTAGTATTATTTAAGTCACACAAGTGCGTCCACTGATCCGCATTGTACGGATCGCACATCGGCAATGCCGACACCAATGCTCCGAGAGGCAACTTTTGCGATGCGTGCCGATGACGTCATACGGACTGCCGATTAGTGGACGCGCCCCACGCGCCTTTCTTCTGATCCTATAGCCTTCCTGTACGTTGTATTCTGTCTTAATAAATGTGGTTTCAGGATACCAACCAGAAAATTGAATTTGCTTGAGACATACGAAAATATTGGAAAAACTTGATGTCATCATTTAACAGATCAGGAAATAGTGCGTGGCATACTCCATGTTCCGATCTCTTCTTGAATATGTCGTGTATTCAGATATTATGTTTTCTTTTTTTCTTCTTGCATTTTCTTCCTCTTCTGCTAACAAACAAGCAATAACGACAAATTATTCTGCTTCGCTTTCCTCCATTCTCACAAACACACGTACGATCACTAAGAAAATCCGAATGAAACTGGCATCGGCAATCCGATTGCTGGTACTTGCGTAGGCAATCCGATCGCTGCCGATACAGTGGACGCAGTATGAAAAAATATTGAAAAAATAATAATGCGGTTGATGCGATGCGTCCGATGCGTCCGATCCGGCCTGTGGACGCTTAGCTTTAGACGAAAATGATTACTTCTGACTGACGTCTTCGGTATGTGTACCATAGACAAGAAACTTGTACTTTACCATAGATTAGTAGAGAAAGGGTTTCCAAAGTAATGAAATTTTAGTTGCCGTTTCTACCCGTTTTGGCAGACTATACATACATTAATAAAATACCTACTTTTTACTTTTATGTATGACTAGCTTTTGACCGCGGCTTCGCCCGCGTGTATGTCGGAAATTAACGCAAGAGGACGTACTACCGCGTAAAAATGTATTAATCCAGGGCAATAAATGGCACACAGAGTATATATTACCTTTATATAATATAAGTAATATATACTCTGTGTGCCATTTTCGATCCAGATCCATTCAACCATTTTTGCGTGATTGAGAAACAAACACCCTATCTTCTAAATATATAAAAGGCAAACCGGACTGACTCATCTATCAACGCACAGCCGAAACTACTGAACGGATTTCGCTGAAATTTGGCATACAGATAGGTGTAATGACGTAGGCGTCCGCTAAGAAAGCATTTTTGAAAATTCGCCCCCTAGGTATGTGGGTGAAAATGGGGTTAATTTTTTTATGGAAGTCTGTCATTTTAAGAGCTAGAAGCCTGAAACTTTGTTTTTAGATTAACAATTAGAAATAAACAATTACGTATGCTTGGGTTTTTGAAAATTCAACCCTTAAGGGGGTGAAAAAGGGCTTGAAAGTTTGTATGGGGAAAGAGATTAGTTAAACTATTTTATTCGAAACTTCACAGGAGTACTCCTATCAATAAACAAATATTTCAGGCTCTTTCAGAATTCAACCCCTAAAAGGTGGTAAAGGGGTGAAAAATTCTGAAAATCAATATGGGTATCGTTTTTATGGTTTATCGGGTTGCTAATTACGAAAACAACAACTATTTCACAAAAATTGCACAAAAACATAAAACAAAATAAATAAAGTGGATATGCGCAAGGGAAAACTTTATTTGTACCAAGAATTCCCTTGATCCCGAATGATCTTCCCTTTGTATGCAAACGAATACAGTTTCCCCTTAAAGTCTGCTTTGCAATGACCATAAACAAATCACAAGAGCAAACATTAATATTTGAGGGTATAGACTTGAGAGAAAACTATTTTTCACACGGGCAATTCTATGTGGCTTGCTCCCGCGTAAGCTCGCCCAGTAGTCTGATAATTTTGGCACACAGTAATAGATTAGCAAAAAATGTGGTGTATAAAGAAGTTTACTAGGTTTTGGCCGCGACTTTGTCTGTGCAATTCTACTTCCTTTCTTAACGCTCGCCTACGCTACGTTAAGCTACGATATAACCGAACTCCACGCGGTCGAAGTCGCGGGCAAAAGCTAGTCATACATATTTTCACATTTATAATAAATTAGTAGTAAGTAGGACTATCTATACATACATACTTACTACATACAAATAAATAAAATTGGAGTGTCTGTTTGTAATAATAACATAACCACTTTTTACTAAGTGTATATTATGAATTATACACGGTAGATGCATATACCAAAAAAACATTTTTAAATTTTTTGTATATCTGTCTGTCTGTTCTGAGACTGATTTTGACGTGACTCACTGGCAGATAGCTGATGTAACAAGGAGTAACTTAGGCTACTTTTATTTTAGAAAAATTCTTTAATTTTAGAAAAATACCTGCGTTAATTTCCGACATCCAAGCGGGCGAAGCCGCGGGAAAAGCTAGTAATTCATATAGCTGTTACCCGCGACTTCGTCCGCGTGGTATTTAACAAAAAAGTTTTTCATTCGTTTTATTTTTTTTGTGAGATCCTATTTTTTTTTTCTAAAGTAAAAGTGCCCTTATTTACTCCTTGTTACATCAGCTATTTGCCAGTGAGTCCCTTCAAAATCGGTCCAGCCATTTCAGAGATTAGCCGGAACAAACAGACAGACAGATATACAAAAATTTTAAAAATGTTTTTTTGGTATATGTATGTACCGTGTATACATTCATATGCACTTAGTAAAAAGCGGTTATTTTAATATTAAAAACAGACACTCCAATTTTATTTATTTGTCTAGATTATAAAAATTAAATTATAACTTCTTGTGACTTGACCACGACTATGTGACCGAACCCCCTGGCGCAAAAGCTGGATCCGCCCTCGGGTAACTAGCTAACTAACCAAGCATATATTTATTTTATAGTTAACCCTACCACGACACAGCGTAACAACGATATTGCTACACATTGAAGCCACCCAAAATCATGTCCAATCTTAGAATATCTGGTTGTCCCGTGAGATGTTAGTGAACGTCGTTAACTGGGACAAAACATGCTGAAATATTCAAAACAACGACCTCACATTGTGGTGCTCCTACACTAATGGCTGCCACTCCTGAGACCTGGGTAATGGTGCAGTACTGGATTATCTATTATTTATAGGAACAGGTGCCTACTTGATGAGTGATTGATAGGGAGTTTTAGAAATAGAGGGCTTTGAAGTACGGTCTAAAACGCCGACCATTTCTCGACGATTGAGCAGATCGAGAAAATACACTAAGTACAAGGTCAAATTATATTAGCTGACAATACTTTATCCATTGTCATTCAACGTGGCAATGTTGCCAGTCGTCTGGGCACGTTTCCGGGCGGCACGTTCGCTTTTGTTTTTGTTTTTGTATTTATTTGTGTATTCAGTAATTTATTATCTATATATATACTATATAATATTATAAAGCTGAAGAGTTTGTTTGTTTGTTTGTTTGTTTGTTTGTTTGATTGAACGCTCTAATCTCAGGAACTACTGGTCCGAATTGAAAAATTCTTTTTGTGTTGGGTAGCATATTTATTGAGGGAGGCTATAGGCTATATAACATCACGCTACAACTAAGAGGAGCGGAGCAGTAATGAAAAATGTTGCAAAAACGGGGAAAATTTATTCCTTTTGAGAGTTTCCGTTGCGTGCGCTGCGTAAACGGTTAAAGTAACGCAAAAATCATGTATGACGGAATTGTTCCTTTTAAAAAGTTCTAAAAAAAAGTCCGCGAGAGCATATGTCTATCTTTTAAGGTTGACTCACTATAACTCAAAAGGAGCGAGCAGCAACGAAAAATGGACGAAAACTAGCAGGCAAATCGATGCGACGGGAAGGGTCAGGGAACCAAAAATTTGACGCGGACGAAGTCGCGGGCAGAAGCTAGTAGCAAATAAAACTTTAACCTCGTATTCGGTATCGATATCGCAAACGAATGGAACAAAAAGAAAACTAAAAGTTTTTCATCGTTCGATTATTCGATCAGCTGTTTTGGTATTTTTTCGTGGAATATACAAGACTTAGATATTTTTTTACGAATTTCCAAAACTGTATATCAGTCATTTGGTTGCGTTATTGTAAGTACTATGTCATCAAAAGTTTTGACCAAAGTTAGAACAGCGAATTTTTGACAAAATTACCATCATTAGGTACCAACAAAACTTTCTCTGTCACTCAACGTAGCAGTACCAAATTACCTTACTTTCAACAACTAAACTGACAAGATAAACATCTCTCAAGCGATCCAATTAACGTAATATTACGCATTAATAAGGTGAGAAATCACCGCCACTGTGCAGAGTCAGTGCAAAATTGAATTTAGTCAATAGAAAATCCAATCAGCAGAGTTCCAGGCGCGGCGCGCGGCGGGCTTGTGTCATCAACGCGAAATAACGAACGTGTCGCGATACTACTGATACATGACATTAATCAGCTCGTAATACGTCACCTATTGGGATATTTAGATTAGAAATATAGTTTCCAACTAACAGTGCATTCTTAATTTAAATACTTACTTAGGTATGTAGGTACCTACTTTTTTTTTCAAACAAGGAAAAGAGGAAACGTCAGTTTCTTGTTTTTTATTGTTGTTATTAATTACTCTTAAGTAGAAGTTAATAAATTATGAAGGAATATTGTTCAATTCCGTTATTAAAAAAATCCTTTACGACCAATAATGTTATACCGCAGGAAAATAACTTGTCTTGTATCGTTATTTAATTTTATTAAACGTGCCAGAAGTGCACTCCCGTATCCATGCCGCCAGGGGGCGCTGCTCGGCTCTGCAACTTTCGCATAACTTACAAGTTAGAGCACAACTTGACAACTTTAAGTTTTTCCTAAGGAGCCATCCGAGCTATTACTGCGCTTATAATTTCTTCAGTGGAGATTATCGATTTTTAATTACCGATTGCACGATGCTCCTCGCCTTTGTGAAATATTAAACTAGATGTTGGCTAAGTTTTTAATAAAACATGCAAGCTTTTTAGAGTAGGTAGAAACTGTTTTATATTTTCATAATAGTATAGGTACATACTCAAAAATACTCTGAAATAGCGATGTTTTTATATCGTTAATTGACATCAAACTTGAATTGGTTAAAAATATTGAAACTTAAAAAACATTCAATTGAAATACCTAATCTTTCTCTTTGTTTAGATGCAAGAGTTTCCAAAACACAAAACGTGGCGAAGTTTGTCGGATCCCAGGGTGTTCCGTAACGCCATCTATTGGCGCACAGCCAACACCGATTCGAATGCCGCACGTCCAAGTTGAAACTTTCCGGCTTTTTATTCAGTATGTTTACACGGGCAAGGTACGATATAATCATTTACCAATGTGAACATTGCTTTAGAGGATATTTTGTTTTGTTGAATGACAATAGCGCCTCAAGTGTCGAATTAAAAAGCTTCGTTTGCGAGTAGTTTCAAATAAATTTACTAGGTGGCGTCATCTTTAGCATTTTATAACTTTTTGTTTAATAACACGGTTTATCCTAATTAGACAATCTTAATCCACAGCTACTGCTTCAAGACTCTGGAGTTTTCGAAATGATGACTTTGGCTGCAGATTTAGGAGTAGAAGATCTTAGATCAGCTTGTGAAGATCATGTCACATCTACATTGAGCGTGGAAAGCGCTTGCACATTGTTGGCAGCAGCTATGGAAATTCAAGATCGCCCAGGTGCGTAATGGATTAATAACGTACAATAATGTAACTTTAAATTTTAACACATTCTTCAGATGCGATGGTGGTGTAATGGTCAGCATAGTTGCCTTCCAAGCAGTTGATCCGGGTTCGATTCCCGGCCATCGCACACTTTTTGTCACTTTAGTAAATTTTGGATAATTTTGTGTTATCACCAGAAAGGTATTTCGAAACATTTTTGTCAAAAGTAAATAAGTCAAAAATAATAGCTTAAAAACTAACTTTTACACAAAACGCTTTTAAAGAGTACAAATTAATCTTATAAGTTTAAAAGAAGAATAGAGAAATGAAAAAAAAACGTCGTCTAATTTTAGATCTTTTTACTCTTGCGTTAATGCTCTAAATGTGTTTACGAATTATTTATTTTCTACGAAGTCTTCAGCTGTGTCGATGACTATTATTTAACCGTTAATTCAACGCCGTGCAGATACTTCCCGTTGAATGAAAAAAAATCTACATGAACAATAGACCGTATAATTTGAGTTCTAGGTGCTATAGTTTAACCCTGAAATAGCCAACTACCCCTTTTAGTGGTAGCCTCCGTACTACCGAGGATGAAAATTTCAATTAGATTGCTCCCCTACGTAGTACCGAGGATGGATCGTGGTCACACTGTTTTGCAATTATCTATGAAACTACGTATACTATCCTATGTCTTTCGTTCTTATGTTAAAATGAACAGGGAAGACAAAGCTTTCTATATGTCATTCACTGCTAATAACATTATGGCACTTTTGAGGCGCTGTGTTGGACGCAAAACACACACACTAATTCACACTATAAAAGTTGGCACACTCGCGGGCCGACGCTCTCAACGAAACAATAAAAAAAAACTGTGATTGACTGGTGAATATGGGTTTTATAAGCATGAATACGTAACTGAAGTGTATGATCTTTCTATTTAATTATTAGTTATATGAAGTTTATTACCTTTACGCATATATTTTGCGAAAATAAGTTGTCGAAGTGAAAAAATGGCCGGCGTATAAATTCTTTGTGACGGCTTTTCGTATAGGTACCGTGAAACCTGCTTACTTTGCCACTTTTTCATGTGTCAAAAAGTTTTATTCGCTTTAAAAAAATATAATTATATGAAAACATAACGAGTAACCTATTCCTAGATGTAGTAAATTTCATGGATTTTTATATAATTACCAAATATCTATTTTATTTTGGTAAATTAAAAAAATTCAGGCTGAAAAACAAATATGGCAAAGTCAGCTGTCACTTCTGGTAAATTTGCCATTTGAAATAAAAATGATTTTTTGGAATTTATGAGGTTAAAAAGTAATGTATTTTACACTCTTCCTATATCCCATAAAATAAAAGTGAAAACTTTATATTATTTAGCAAAAATAGTTTAACTCTCTAAGAAGGTGGCAAATTCACCAAACTTTCCAAAATTTTTCATACTAAAAAGAAGTTAGGTTTAGGGTTGTCTAATTAAAATGTTTCCATAGTAGATATCAATACACAATTTAATAAAAGTAAAAAAAGTACTTTAATACATGCACTGTGGATTTTATTGTATACTAGCTTTTGCCAGCGGCTTCGGGGAGGTCGGAAATTATCCCGCGGGAACATACTACCGGGATAAAAAGTAGCATATGTCCTTTCTCAGGCTCTAAACTATCTGTGTACCAAATTTCATTTAAATCGGTTCAGTAGTTTTAGCAGGAAAGCGAGACAGACAGACAGACAGAGTTACTTTTACATTTATAATATTAATAAGTATGGAATAGTATGGAATTAGTATGGATTTCTGGGTAACCTACTTATACTATAACTAGTTACTTATAACGAAAATTGTATTAAAATATTCATAAGAAAAGTTGTGGCAGCCCTAACCTCCAACAAAACATGGCATAGTCACCATCACGGGCGTTGTGATAGGGGTTGTTGAATTTACCAACACCAATTGTGAACTATAAGTAGCTTTTAGCACGGTAAATCAGCTTTTATTAAGTTAAAGACCATTATGCTAACACAATATCAAAAAATTACTTATGTAGACAATGCTTTTCTCGTTTATTTTTATAAAAGTTCCGGACCACAAAGTTTTACGCCATCAACACTCAAAAAAAGTAACCGCCGAAAATGACATCTCATAAACAAGCTGGGTTGCCACAACTTATTCACTGTTGCCATTTAACTAATAAATTTTAGCATAAAGTCATTCACACGTGACAAAAAACTACTATTAAAATGTAATTAGACTTTTTCCCTCATTAGTTGGCTATGGCAAACTCGGCAACCGTTGGCAAAGTTAGCAGGTTTCACGGTACATATTTTGTCGTAAATGGCTGAAATACTATTAAAACGTTAGGATAATTTCAATAACTATTCATAAATATACGATGTTGTGCAAGAAATTTAATTATAGCAACGAAATATTGTAATTTTAAAATTTCATTCCTATATTTTTATTTAACACGGCCGCCATTCCAAAGTCGATGACGTCATCGCCCGATTTCCTTTCTTTTAGCTTTAATTGTTAGAAACGATTAAAGCTATGGTATAATGTGTAATTGAGAGGTAATTTAATTAAGTTATTGGAACAGTTTTCACATTTGCAATCAATTGTGCACTTCATAAGTTAAACCCGTTTTTTGTGAAGCACTGTTCTTTTCTTGTTGTAAACTACTGTTTTTTACTATCTTTTTAACAGGAAATATTTACGACTTCTGTTCATTTTGAACACTTGTAAATATTTCTTAGGGTAGCGTCACTCTTGAAGTAACTAAATGAACACACATTTATCAAACTGTGACATATTTATGACCACAAAAAACAAAGGTGAATGAATGTTGACGTTGTATAAACATTCTAAACGGCCACTTGAGACGCGATAAGATTATCGTCTTTTGTTTATGCTTTGACTGCTTAGTGTACTGTGTTTATTATGTAATCGTTGTTATGGTGTAATAGTGATTAAAATTAAATGATTTTCATATTAAAATATGTCTTTCACAAAAATTTCTGGGACTTATAATGATAAAAATGGGACGAAAATAATAAAACTTGTTTTTAATTTGAATGATACTCGTTTTATTCTGAATCAAATTACATAAGTGTCATTCACCGAATAGTAAAACTTGTAAACATTACGAAACAGTCACAATCTTGTATGGGGTTCATAGTAAAATATCGAGAAATTGGGGCTTAACCACAAGTGGTCCGAAAAGAGGCGGGATCTCGTCAAGGCTGTAGGCAAGAAGGAGCAAATTCGCATGTTTGACGTTGACAGACAACGTCAAATGAATGGCTACGTTGCCAAAAACCAGCACCGCGTGTTAACACGCTCGCTGGTTTGCTAGTTTTTCGCAACGTAGTTCAACGGGAAGTATACTGCACGGCGTCGAATTAAGGGTTAAATAGGATTGAAGTTCTAATATTTTGGTACATATTTTGAAGAAGTCGTTTGGTTGTTTTATTTTTATTATAACTGTCTGTAATTTTCATTTACATATAGCTTGGCAAAAAAGAGTCTGGAAAAAATGAGGGCGCCTGCTTAGCAGGTATGGCCACCCTGTATACTAGGACTAAAAGTGATAAGATACTTATTGTTTTAATCCACAAACACGAGATCCCGGAAATTCTCATCAGTCAAGATTTCAAGACTTGATAGGCACACAGACTTTTACTTTCATTGTATTTAGTAGATTGCAGATTATTTCGCTGGAATAACCTTTTATCTAAGAGTGCCATCATAACAACATAATGAAAACTTATTCAGTTTAAAAATTAATTAAATTACACTCGGGGATTGCCGATTGAACCCGATACACGAGACATAATGTTCAGCAATCGAATTGGCGGCCACCATCTAGGGTATTCACAACCATTTGATTATTGGTATGCCTGTATCAAATTTGACATGAATGACACTTGAACGAATCCTGTTAATGTGTTAAATAAGTTTATAGTCGACAAGAAGGCGACTTACAGCTGCTTACTGTCGGAAACTAATCGGAAGTCAGAGAGTACCTATAACATGTCGCTTTTGAAAGGTACGGGCAATATCGAATAAACTTGAAAAGTTGACTAATGAAGGCGTCAGGTATGTCTATGTGGGGTACATAACATTATCACTATTCACATGACAATGAAAATGAAATAACACGCTAAAATTTAGATTTTATTTAAAAAGAAAAACGTGACATAACATCATTCGTGTATTCCTTTTCGGTGTTTTGATAGATTTTTCCATTAACACTGACGTGTCAGTTTTACATTTCTTATTTATGAAATATAAGTGTAAAATCTTTCTTAGACGGTTACGGCTCCCATTACAACCCGTCTCCTCAAACTATAGGTAATATATTACGTGGAATAGGTACCTGAAAAATAATAGATATAAATTATACTTTTTTTTTATTGTGATATGCGATAACAGCATTGACAAAAAAAATACTTGCCTGTTTCTTTATAGTGTTGAACTTTTTGTCTAATTGCACACAGATCAAAATCGTCTAATTCTTTCTTCCGCCAACTGTTTTCGTGTTTCTCCAGGTGTAGAAAAAATCCTTAATGTTTTTCACCTTCATTAACAATTTCTCTAATTGTACTGTGAGATTTACCTTGAAAAAAATATAAACACAATCGTATTAATTCCTTGTAGGTACATTTTTCAATTTCAAGTATCAAACATCAAGAGTCAACGTACACGCGATTTGTCAAACTAGAAAATATAACCTAAATAATCTATTAGTAAATAAAACAATAAAATGGCTTGAAACTTAATGGTACCGATAAAACTTAGTATTAGAAAGGAAAAACAATGACTAGCATTGACTAAAAGATACATTTCTTGGATAAATACCTGTCGTGTTGGCAGTTCTTTCGAAAACATTGCCAATCGGAGACAAAATTTGTTCCGCTTCAGATTCCGCCAAATTTCTTAAGAAAACTTGGTATATCACAGCCCACACCACTACTCCTTATTGTTTTATTCATTTTTTATATGTACAAAAGCATTAATAATTGATAGTTAATTAGAAATAAGTAAAATACAACTGGGAACTTAACACAATGACAGATTAGCTACTTGTTGATGGTAAACAAAGCAGTGTTGCCACCAAAAAATATATTTTAGTTCCAATGGTTACCACGACAGACTCTTTTTTGCCAACCTATATAATGTTTTAGTACATATTATTAATCGCCTAAAATACCATTCTTTTTTTAAATCTTTCGATGCGCTTTAACTTTTGATACGGTGTCACTAGTATGTTGACTCATTTAATTAAGAATGAAATATTTAACTACTAGTGTTTAAATTTTTCAAGACACTTATACAGCTTGGCAAAAAAGAGTCTGGAAAAAATGAGGGCGCCTGCTTAGCAGGTATGGCCACCCTGTATACTAGGACTAAAAGTGTTAAGATACTTTTTGTTTTAATCCATAAACACGAGATCCCGGAAATGAAGAATGTTACTAGGTATGCCAAATCGCTTGAAATATTGTCTCAGTAAAGCCTATATGTATACAAATACATTAGTTTTTGTTGTAGTCAAAAATACCAAGTAGTTTTGATTTTATAGGCATTCAAAGTTTCGAAAAGTATCGAATCCCGCTAACAGTCACGAGACCGCTTGTGACGTCATATCACAACGCGCCGCGCGGGCCGTGGCCCGCTTAGTATCAAGTCGCCAGCGGTTACAGTACTTACAGTAGATGTAAATAGCTTGCGCAGTATTTTGTTGTGTTTTCGTCCGCGTTTTACGTTAATAGTCTAATAATAGTAAATATTATTCGATTAATAAAATGGATAAAGGATTCGAAAAAGGGCAATCGGATAATCTACCTAAAATAGTTGGATTAATGGTTGCGCATTATTTATCAACAAATAGTGATTTCGTATTATTTACGGATTAATCGCGTACTTACTAATTGATTTTACATTTATCCTGCCAATGTAAAATCAATAAACACGCAATTAATCCGGTTACAAATTGTTTCATTATCGGATGAAAAAGAATAATTATTACTTATGTACCTACATAAAATATGATCACTATACTTACGTCAAAATGGTCTTCACAACAATAAACTGTACTTTTATCTCCAAATGGATCTAACCTCTTCATAGCTTTTATCCATTTTTTTCGCATTTTAACGTCCTTTGGAACTATAAAAATATTAATTAAAATAAACTAAAAAACAGGCGTCCATAGAAAACCAAACTAAAACGTAGAAAATAATGGAAAAATGCGTGGGGTGCTTTTAAAGGTATTTTTTATTGATATCAGGCACCCCACGCTTTTTTCCATTAAATTCTATTTTTTAGTTTGGTTTTCTACGGAAGCGTGTTTTTTAGCTTTCTTAAACTATTATTTATTTTCTATTTTTTAGGGTTCTAATTTTGAGACGTATGTTAGCGTAGTTTGTGACGTATGTCAGCGTAGTTTTCGAAGACAGTTTTTTTGCTGTCCTGGTAACCCTGGCAAGGATAATGGCACAAATTGATGAAATTACTAGCTTCTACCCGCGACTTCATCCGCGTTAAATTTCGTGTTCCCCCGACCCTTACCGTCGCGTCGAATCGCCTACCCGTACGATTTTCCATGTTTTTGCAACATTTTTCATTACTGCTCCGCTCCTTTTAGTTGTAGCGTGATGTTATATAGCCTTCCTCGATAAATAGGCTACCCAACACAAAAGAATAATAATTCGGACCAGTAGTTCCCGAGATTAGCGCGTTCAATCAAACATACAAACAAACTCTTCAGCTTTATAATATTATTATATTATATTATTATATTATATGTATAGTATAGATAGTATAGATTGCATTGTCATCGGTCTTTGACAGGTGTGCAAAGTTTGAATGAAATCTGGTCGTTTAAAGTGCGTCAAAATCGCGCTATAAGGAGTCGGTTGCAAACAAACATACATACAAGTGAAGCTAATATAAAGCGTGTAAAAACAACTTTTCCGGCGAATTGGGAGTTGTGTTTTTACATTTAGGCACAACATATGATTTCCTAGTATTTGGATTGGATATTTTTATAAGTATTTAGGCATAATTTCGACGGCACGGGCGCGCAACTGCGATCGGACTGAGTGAGCCAGACTGAGCGTGTTGTGCTATGACGTCACACCGTCACCGGCAGCCCGCGTTGTGCGGTTACAACTTGTTTTACTTCTAAATCGGAAACTAATTGACGTATCGAAGTAATTCTTTCACTAGTATTTTTTATTTTTGACAGAGAATATGGAGTGCTAATAATCAAAATAAGTTAACATTTTTCATTCAACATTAACATTTTGAAATCTTGATTGATGAAATCAAGATTTCAAGACTTGATAGGCACACAGTCTTTTACTTTCATTGTATTTAGTAGATTGCGCATTATTTCGCTGGAATAACCTTTTATCTAAGAGTGCCATCATAATAACATAATGCAAACTTGTTCAGTTTAAAAATTAATTAAATTACACTCAGGGATTGCTGATTGAACCCGATACAACCGAACAAGACAATGTTCAGCAATCGCATTTGCGGCCACCATCTAAGGTATTCACAACCATTCGATGGTTGGTATGCCTGTATCAAATTTGACATGAATGATACTGAAAGAATCCTGTTAATGCTGACAGTTTATCGACAAGAAGGCGACTTACAGCTGCTTATTGTCGGAAACTAATCGGAAGTCAGAGAGTACCTATAACATGTCGCATTCGAAAGGTACAGGCAATATCGAATAAACTTGAACAGTTGACTAATGAAAGCGTCAGGTATGTCTATGTGGGGTACATAACATTATCACTATTCACATGACAATGAAAATGAAATAACACGCTAAAATTTAGATTTTATTTAAAAAGAAAAACGTGACATAACATCATTCTTGTATTCCTTTTCGGTGCTATGATCTCTCTCTCTGATTTCCATTAACACTGATGTGTCAGTTTTACATTTCTTATTTATGAAATCTAAATAGTGTAAAAATCTTTCTTACACGTTTACGGCTCCCATTACAACCCGTCTCCTCAAACTATAGGTGATATATTACGTAGAATAGGCACCTGAAAAATAATAAATATAAATTATACTTTTTTTACTGTGGTATGCGATAATGGCATCAACAAAAAAAAAAAAATACTTGCCTGTTTCGTTAGTGTTGAACTTTTTGTCTAATTTCACACAGATCAAAATCATCTAATTCTTTCTTCCGCCAACTGTTTTGGTGTTCATCCAGGTGTAGAAAAAAATCCTTAATTTTTTTCACCTTCTTTAACAATTTCTCTAATTGTACTGTGAGATTTACCTAAAAAACATAAAGACAATCATATTAATTCCATGTAGGTACATTTTTCAATTTCAAGTATCAAACATCAAGAGTTAACGTACACGCGATTTGTCAAACAAGAAAACATAACCTCAATAATCTATTAGTAAATAAAACAATAAAATGGCTTGAAACTTATAATAGCAATAAAACGTAGTATTAGTAAGGAAAATCAATGACTGGCATTGAATAAAAGATAAATTTCTTGGATAAATACCTGTCGTGTCAGCAGATCTTTCGTAAACATTGTCAATCGGAGACAAAATTTGTTCCGCTTCAGATTCCGCCAAATTTCTTACGAAAACCTAGTATACCACAGCTCACACCACTACTCCTTATTGTTTTATTCATTTTTTATATGTTCAAAAGCATTAATAATTGATAGTTATTTAGAAATAAGTAAAATACAACTAGGAACATAACACAATGACAGATTAGCTACTTGTTGATGATAAACAAAGCAGTGTTGCCAAAAAAAAAATATTTTAGTTCCAATGGTTACCACGACAGACTCTTTTTTGCCAACCTATACACGTCAACATTTTAAAATTAGATGGAGCCGGCATTTCCTAGCCGACTAATCCCTAAGATGAGCTATCGAAACAAAATCAATGGTCTCAAACATTATTGTATTAGGATTACATGCGAGTCCAACATGCCATGTCTAGAAAAAAACAACGGGCGGTATCAGAAAAAAATAAATAGGGCGTTGTGTTATTATCAATAGAATTCTTTCATTTCTTTTTGACAGATAGTGTAATGGGGAACCATTAAAATATTAGTCAAAAGTAATATAAATATAATTTATGAAGCGGGTTACATTGTCATGAAGATCATTTTGACATTTAAATTATTATTTAAAAAACAACAGCATGCACGGTAACACAATGTTTTTATGAAATCAGATCAGTAACAAAATCGACTAACTGGTAAGTCACAACTGGCCACCCCATTACACAGCGTCATATTCAACCATAGACAAAAATATTTGACAAATTGACAAACCCAAGCCGCGAAGCCGGGCTTGATACCGTTTGTTTTAGCAGTAAATTATTCTTAGTTTGTGCGTAAGATAATTTAAAATGGCATACAAAGGTCCACCGAAAGTCCAGAAGGTGATGGTCCAGCCCATCAACCTCATCTTCAGGTATTTACAAAACAGAAGTAGAGTTCAAATTTGGTTGTACGAGAACGTGAATCTAAGAATTGAGGGACACATCGTGGGATTCGACGAGTATATGAACATAGTTCTGGATGAAGCTGAAGAAGTCCACATGAAGACGAAGAACAGGAAGCAAATCGGAAGAATAATGATGAAAGGCGACAATATAACGTTAATTCAGAACGTGAATCCTAATGCGTCGGTGTGATAGGTTATGCAGTGTAGTTTTAAGTTCATTCCTCCAGGCATAAGAAGAAACTCATGTTTTTATTTTTGCGAAGCGTTACAACGCTTGTAAGTGCAACACACCAGTGTCTACCTAATTAAAGTTAAGATTAATTGCCAAACGACTTTTATTTGCTTACTCTTTCTCTTACAACATTTCATTGGATAGATACCAAAAAGTTTGAAAGTGTTTGAAAAGATACTTAAATACAGACGGGAACTAATTATATTCAATATCTTGATGGGAGGGGCTTGTGACAAAGTAACAGCAGCCGCACAGGTAGATCAATCACGTTAAGCTATGCTTGCTGTGTTTGGTCTGTGGATGGATCACCAATTTACATACCTCCGTGCCTTGGTCAGCACGTTAAGCTGTTGGTAGTGGATCTTTGACAGTTGTTATGGGTTATCTGAAGCCTGACAAACAACCAGTCTTACAAAAGGGTATTGTATTACACATAATGAGTTATGTAGGTTGGATAGGAAGTCGCTCCAATTAAATTACCAATGTTCAGCTGCATTTGGTTGTACTGAAAACTGACTCCATGTTGGGATTGGACTTGGAAAAGTCTAGGCAGATAATGATGTTGATATTGGTTATTAATAATTGAGTGGGTAGTTGTGCAAAATCAGTGGCAGTGTGGAATATTCGTTCTGATATAATATGAGGGGTCAGTGTGAGTGGAGTTGGAAGCAAACACAAACTAACTCAAACATAATTGCATATCATGTCTGAATGTACAAGTGAATGTAATCCACACTAATATTATAAATGCAAAAGTAACTCTGTCTGTCTGTCTGCCGGTCGGTCTGTCTGTCTGTCTCGCTCGCTTTCCTGCTAAAACTACTCAACCGATTTAAATTAAATTTGGTACACAGATAGTTTAGAGCCTGAGAAAGGACATAGGCTACTTTTTATCCCGGTAGTATGTTCTCGCGGGATAATTACCGACCTCCACGCGGGCGAAGCCTCTGGCAAAAGCTAGTATTCTATAAAGTTAATTGTATATGGGGCTCAGAAATTAGCAGTACTATATTCAGTTCTTTTACATGGGCTTATTATATCATTCTTATGAATCCTTCTGTAGGGCTGGTTTGACCGGCTTTGTTGTACCATTGTTTGTTGTCCTTGCTATGTTACATAGGGTTAACACATGTTCAGAACTGAATAAACTATACATGATGGAGTTTTTTATAAATATTAATCTGCTTAACCATATTTTTTTCCTTTTCGTTACACTCCTCAACATTACGGCAATATCTATACAAATAAAACTGAAGTGTGTTTGGAATGTCAAAATTGCAACTTTTTACTAAATACTTATGAAAGAAACTACCTTTTTGAGATAATAAGATTTAGATGGGACTCATTGGCAGATAGATGATGTTGTAAGGAGTAACATAGGCAACATTTTGTCCCAGTAGCACATTCCCATGGAATAGTATACCACATCCACACAGACCAAGTTACAGGCCGCAGCAAGTTTAATAGAATTTTGTATGGATCACAAACAAAAGATTAATTTCCTTACGCAATCCTGAAAAACCAATTCTCAGGGTTTCTCTTAAATCACACTGATGAGTGTTGATGATTCTGTTGATAGCAGTGTAATTTCACAACTGATGGTGCCCACCTGTAGCAGCATAAATCTGTTGGGCAAATGAGATCACCTCTTAAACTGATTTATGGTTACACACCATATAGGTAAGGTGAACCATATAACAAATTTCTGTAGTGGATGGTGGTCCAAAACGTCGTAACGTCTATTTCGCACTTTGCCTATCCATCATTACATATTGTATTTCTTGTTTGGGCGGCGCAGCAAAAACCACTCTCAAGCCGCTAGAAGTAGCACACAGGGCCATATTAAAAGTGGCTACTTTTCGTCCTATTCTATTTCCAACAGACCAACTATACAGTGACTGCAAAGTGCTAAATGTTCGGCAACATTTTATACTACAAACAGTTATTCTACAACACCGCAACACTCCATACCGAATACCTACTAGAAAATAAAAAACGTAGTAAACGCCGAAAAGATAGGATATGCACCCTGCCGCGGGTACGCTCAACTTTTGTCACGAGATTCATATACGATAGATAGATAAACGACGAATGTCAAATCTACGGTCTACCGTATTACAAATGCAAAAAGATTGTACAATCGTACCTCCAAAATAAATCATATACCGAAACTGAACAAATCTTAAAATAGGTGGTGAGTATGGACAAGCACAAACACACACACACACACCACACACCCACGATATCACACATACCACACACAATCACACACAGCCACACACACTCACATATTTATCCTAAATTATTTTAATTTAATAAAACTTTTCTAAAACTTAAACTTTTAAACTTAACTCATATCTCTGAAATTGTACAGTAACATCAAAAGCACTAAGTATATAACTTTACGACATTGTACCTTAGGGGACCGGACTGCTTCTCCTTAACACAGGTTTTCATAACCTAGCTAGGAGAGCAGTGCTCACCCACACGTCTGTATAAATAGTACTTATTTTGTATTACTGTATTTCTAACGTGTACCATAATCCATTGTTTTGAGTAAATAAATAAATAAATAAAAAAAGTACCACCATCATTTTTACAAATTTTAAAAGGAATAGTGCCACGAAGTCCATTTGAAGTTTTTCATTAAAAACACAATAGCCTGTATTCTTAAAGGGTTACTCAGAGGCATTCTAACATCCAGCAGCAGAACATGCAGCAGCAAGTGACGTAACTAAATATATGTTTATCTCTTTCTAACAACAGGAATCGGTATGACTCTTTCCTGTTCTTCGCGCACTGATTGTATGTAGGTAATCAATCAGTCATTGGGTTTATAAATTTCAAGAAAATAAATAATAACTAGGTACACTAACTCACAACTTATCTTAATATTAAGGTGTGAGATATTGTAGCTATGTTCACGTTTCAAAAATGCGTCTTGAGTTAATCATGAGTAATTTTCTGCTGGATTCGGGTCAAAAATTATGATCAGATCAAATAGGTAGTAAGTATGTCATATAAACTAGTAAGCAAAAAATATTTGGTACCTACTGCTGGGAAAAAAAGACTACCTATAGTAATAGTACACAACTGGAACCACAGTTCAACAATAAAAACGAGCTCAGCATTGTAATTGTAATGCTAATTAGAATTTTGACTAACAAACTCAGTTTATTAAAATTGTAGTGTTTGTTTTTTTGTTTGAAATTAAACTGATCGTCGTTCAGCAGGCGGGAAAAGTGCGTCGTCGTTCATGGAGCGCTGCATCGCGTTCATCGGCGACAACGCGGCTGACTGCGTCAAGACCAACGCTTTTCTCAACCTGCCCAAGGAAGCGCTGATCAAACTCATCTCTTCTGACTTTGTTAGTGTATATTTTTTGTTTCCGCTAATAACTACGATAACGATTAGTAGTGGCGATGGTGAGTCGCTACTTTAGTACAATCATTACATAGTTTCCCTACTCCGTAACAGATGGCGCTGGAGGTTTACTTTTTGTTGGTTTTGAGCATGGACGTATTATTAATACGTATTATTAATACGTGTTATTAATACGTCCATGGTTTTGAGTTTATTATAAAAAGCAAATAACCAGAGACAACGAACGAAGCGAGCTTGTGATAACATAGAAAACTGAAATACCTAAGCTGAATAAGTAAAAAAAATGATTGTTTTTTTTTTAAATACAAGTATACAAACAACAAAATAAAACTCCACATGATTTGGGTCTTATCAACAACTATTGATTCTTGCAAATACGAAGGACATTATTTTAATGAAGGGCATTTGGGATACTTAAATAAATATTTTAAAATTAGTTGTGGTAGGTATGTTTCGCTTTTCACTATATTCTCAAACATTCAACCAGTGTTTTTTTTTTTCTAAATATTTTCTTGCTTGCTGTGTCTTTCAGCTATGCTTGGAAGAGGAGGAAGTTTGGCGCTGTGCACTGGCGTGGGCGAAGCAACGAGCTGGCGTGACGCAACCCACGGCGCATTGGACTGAGGAGGAGCGAGCGCGAGTGTGTCATCACCTGTCACCTCTCATGCAGCATGTGCGACTGCTGCTCATTGGTACGTTAACGGTGTAATATTAGTCGGCATGTTATTTTGATGACAAATTAGGTCGCGTCCTCACCGAAAGCGACCGCAGTGCGATCAACCAAGTCGCGTTATACGCAAATAAACAATCGAGTATACCTATTTGCGACATTCACTTTCGGTTAGGACGCAGGGTTATGCGACAGAGCCGACAGTGGAGTGGTCTATTAAATATGTTATTCTGTATGAATCGTCTATCATTCCCAAGTAGCACAAAAGTGTTGTATAACAGCATTTTAACAGTGCACAGTGAATGCATTAGCTGCTGAATAATAGCGTAGACAGCGCATCCTCAGAGGATATAACTCTAATTTGGGCACAAATTATTCAGCACATAGCTGTATAAGAAATCCAATTGACAAATAATTGCATTATAACAAAATTATAGTAGCATTTATGTGTGTAACAGTCACCTTAAGAGCTGAATATTGCCTGATTAATGAGGCACGTGTTACTTATTATACAGCAAGGAAGACGAATGTGTACATTGTGTATACTTTTATACAGTTGAAATTACACACTGAGCGAAATTGTGGAATGCAATAACTTAAATTATTTATTTTTCTTTGATATGAACTGTCAAATTGTAAAACATGAAGTGTATCGTTGTGTGCATCTTGCACACACGCTCAGGTGCCATTTGTGAGAATATACATACATAAAATTTAAGGTAAATAAAACATCGATTTCCTCCTATTATATTTGAAATCTTATTGGGAAGGTAACTTTACTGTCAAATACCATACATATTTAGTTCAAAATGTTCACGCGCCCTCGGAATACCACTAAATACTAAAAGAAAAGCAACAAAATTAGAATGAAAATAAGATTAATATGTTCGTTTTTGTACAAAGAACCCAAAAAAAAAACTGTTTTCGTGTAAATATTTTGTAATCCAAATTTACAATTGATATCCTCTAAAAGAAACAAAAATTAAAAGATAAAATTTTAAAAATTTTAAAATAAAAACTTTTGTACAAAAAATAAACAACCGACTTCCTTAAAAACACTACAAAGTAAAAAATAACTTTAATTTCGGAAGTCGGTGGCAAAAACCTTAAATACAAATCCTAAGACACCGACTGCCGAAATTAAAGTTATTTTTTACTTTGTAGTGTTTTTAAGGAAGTCGGTTGTTTTTATTTTGTAAAAAAGTTTTTTATTTATTTGTTTATTTATAAATATAACATACGGAACCCGTCGCGTCCAATATTCCATTCGCGCATGCCAACACTTGGATACATGCTGTTATTCGAGTGTATGGTAAACAGCTGACTAATAGGGGAAAAGTGAATCTGTATGCAGCATCAAGCATTAAATTTTTGTTAAATAACTTCACAAAGTAACTGATTATGTTATAGTGGGTGATATGTTCTCTCTTAAAATGCAACGGTTGTATAGTACACGTGTGGGCTATTATTCAGAAAACTTACAGCTAATAGGGTACTGAACTACTAAGCGCTCAATAACAGTGACTTTGTGGCGTGTTTGTGGTGCTTAATAGAATTACTGTACAGAAAAAAGCGTTATAGTTAGCCACGTTTTTTTCGAAACAGCTGTTGCAGCCCAGGTGAATACTAATAAGTCTTTATAGATTACCGCTGTGGGCCTTAAGTGACAATTTATAATGCAGTTCTGTGCTACTTGGATTGCCTACGTGTAAATAGATTTAAAAAAATCGCTAAATACAAGAAATATGGATTTTTATAGATGATTTCAATCGTATTTACGTCTGTGTCGTAGTTTGTATCTGTGGGTATCGAAGGTAGTATAGTCTGTGTAACGCTGATCCTCGTCATATTGCAGACAGCGCGGTGTTCGCGGAGGAGGTGGAGCCGACGGGCGCGGTGCCCATGGAGCTGTCGCTGGAGCGCTACCGCCGCGCCGCGCTGCACGCCGCGCCGCCGCCCGCGCCTCGCCCTGATAGCGACAAGAGGACGCAGCCACGGTAACAACACAACACTCTTTTTGTAATAACAGCATATATTTATACATAAGCTAGCACAGAACACTTTGAGTACTACAGCGCTGTATAACTTACTCAATCCTGAAAGACCAGCTTGTGTGAACTGCCAGGGTTTTTCTTAATCACAGTCATGAATATTGATGATTCTGTTGATACCAGTGTCACTTCACAACCAGTGGTGTCAGCTTGTAGCAGCATAAGCCGGATTTGCGGTGCGAGTAGGTCTAAGTGCTGGTAAATGAAAGGCACTGCTGATCAAAAGGCGAAGGGCGAATTCGGAGCTTTGAGCGGAGATCTTTTGTAACTTTTGACTTTATAAGCTTGATACTTGTTCCAAGAACTAGAATCAAGTTTCTTAGTAACAGCATAATATCATCATAATAAAACCTCAAATTTTTGTTTCAGTTTGGCAGTAAACATGTTCACGGGATCGTTAATATTGCAGCAAGATAAGAGCGCCTTCCAAGCTGTTATCAACAACTGGTAATTCAATGATAGGATACAAAACAATGCTTTATTTCATTTGTTTATTTTATTTAAAACCTAGTTGTATAACGCGACGCACGACTCGAATTTACTCCTGTCCACATACCTACGTTACAGAATCAGAACAATTTTGAAGTTATTTGCTAATCTATTACTTCATATGTTCCAAAAATTTGTCTGCTCAACACCGTAAATACCGCAATGAATATTATTGAACTGTCAAAATGAAAGCCATTCCTACTGCTAGTGTGTATGTTGCAATTACCCCGCTGTACACGTCAGCTGTAACACACACATCATCATCAGCTGCCTAAATAATGTTCCCACTGCTGGGAGATAGGCCCCCTCTCGGTGGACCATAATCCACCAGTGCGGGTTGATAGATGTCACATGTCTTCGAATTTTTGGTTCTAAGATATTCCGGTTTCCTTACAATGTTTTCCTTCACCGTTTTGAGAGCAGTGGTGATGAAATAATTTACACCAAGTAGAGCACCTGCTTGGGTTCGAACTCACGACCTATTACTCGTAAGCCGCGGTCGTTACACACACAATACATGGTTACAAAGTGAAAGGTGCGTTGTGCAGAAAAACATAATGATTTTGAGTTAAGGCTAGTATTAATTTCAATCCTCATAAAATTTCCAAACTGGGGGCCGTATATAAAAATCGTTATTATTTCCAAACTGTTAAAAACATGAGAAAACTACATTACAACTTTTGAGTATAAAGGTAAGAATTTTCTGAACAATAATATATTTCAGTAGCCTGCCACAGAATGTGGACAGTAGTGTGTACGAGAACTATGTGCAGTAAATGTTTCTCAAAGCCTTTAATTCCATTTTTTTTAATAATTTCATGTAAGTATGTTTCCTCTCGTAGGTGTGGTACTCCGAAACAGTCATGGCGCCTGATATTCCGCGCGTCCACTCACGGGTACTCTGCTCAAGCGTTCCACTCACACTGTGATGGTGTGGCTCCAGTATTATTACTAGTACAGGTAACAATTTTAGACTGTTTGAACGTTCTAAAAACTGTTTAAGAAGCTAAAATCCTTTATTTAGCTTTTCTAGACATGGGTCCTCTTCTTTCGCCTAAGTGTAAATGGCGAGGTCCGAATACGTGTTTACGAGAAATCGTATACGGAACTTCTACGAACATACTACTTCCATATTATTAAAGCTTTTAACATTTCAAACCTAGACACCTACTTTACTAAAAGTAAACATAAGGTATGTATAAATCCAGCTGGGGTCGCGTGATTGTTCGAAAGAGATACCGTGACCCTGGCACATGGGCAACTGATGGACGCCCTCCTGCTCCGCCCAGAGCGGGAGAAGTCATTTGATGATTTCCCATCCTGAAAAAAAAAAAAAAAATGGTATAAATCGTAGCAGGTGGCGTCCTACAGTTTCTGCCTAGCTATGGGAAAAAGGCGTAAAATTATGTATGTATAACTAAGTGTTATGTTGTGTGAAGTAGGTTTAACGGTTTTATTGTTCTTCGGTGTTCCAGTTATCGCGCGGCGAGGTTGTAGGAGGCTACTGTGAGGCGGCGTGGACTGCCGGCGGTGCAGGCGGCTACATCCCTGCTGAGCGAGCCTTCCTGTTCACTCTCAGCGATCCACCGGCGAGGTATACGTTGCTTAAGAAGGCTTTCGCGCTGTGTTATCATCCAGAGTAAGTACATTCACCAAGTGTATGACACGGGCTAGTGTTTAAATTAGTTGTGCTATTCAATTTTCAATATATTTTATTTATGTTATAAAACTAATTGTAAGAGACACTTGTTTTCATTGTACTAAAGCCAACTATCTCTATCTTGTTAACAGCTGTGGTCCCATATTCGGCGCGGGCGCAGATCTTCTGATAGCGAGCAACTGCAACAGCAACAGTGAGAGCTACAGCAATCTTCACTCGTACGGCGACCAGATGGCGCCGGCGTCGCTCGCTACGGAGTACAACTTCACTGTCAGAGATTACGAAGTGTTTACGTACAAACACAACTAAATGCTACAGCAAATCAGTGGGGATTCTATAACCTAACAGTGTACAAAAAATCATTATTAAATACGAAACTGTTGCAGCTACTAGCCGCTAGATGGCGTGTGCAACATTTATATCATTTTTCGCAAGTCGACTACTACATTATGTTGATAAATACTTTATAATTTATGTACTACCTATTTGATTAAAATATATACAAAACTACGAATGTCAATTATTAGTGTAATATATAATTGCATGTGTATTACCGTTCATTCTTCTACAAGTGTTTGAAGATTATGGGTAGGTGTTTAAATTTTTGTGTCAGGTACACTTTAAAATAGTAATGAAGTCAAAAGTGTTCATTAAATATTTTAGGAAAACCAGTAACGGTGCTGAAAATGTATTTTTATCTGTTTGACTGGATGTATTCCGGATTGGCACAAAAATTGCTTAACGGATTTGTATGAAAACACAAAACAAATTATTTATTCCGGAATTTATACTTACGTTCCCGTGAGATATTTTCAAACATACACGTGGATGATATCGTGGGCAAAAGCTAGTGTGCCAATTAGATAAGTGACAAAATACTTCAATTTAAATCTTTAAAATACATGTAAAATAATAATGGCGCCATCTAACAATCACATTTCAAATCACTATTTAATCTTAAGTTTAGTTCTCAGAATCCATACTAGATGGCGTAAGTTATTTAATGTTATTGCAGGCGGGTTTTCCCGATATTTTTATATATTTTCACATCACCTCTTAAATTAATTTTGTTTTTTGTAGGCGGGGAATATAAAAACCAGTTTTAATACATAAATGAGTATGACTTGCACTTAGTTAAATTTAAAGTTTTGATTTCCATTTATACAAGCAAAATCTGCCAAACTTCTTACAACTCGAGACTCAGCACATATTAAGTTGAGATGTAGTGTAGTGGGTCCCCCTGTCTGTCTACCAAATGAGAAAATTATATCGAATCCAGTCTTAAAGAATCAACTGGCTGTCAACTTACAAAATGTATCCAGTTCTCGACCTTCCACAATAAATTAAAACATCCATTCTAGGTAGTTACCTACCCAAATATCTAATATTTTTTTTTTGTAAGAATTTAGTACCTACCTAGTTTTGAATGTCTTATCATCGAAAATTGAAACGTTCAGACAACATTTTGTACTTTGTCAATTTTTAGTCAATTCAGACAGATGGCGTTAGCGTTTGCGCATAAACCTAAAAGAATGAAGAGGATTTATATTCATTAAAACTTAACTTATGTACTGTATTATATTAACTTATCATTATAATCTTATCAATTAGGTACCCAAAGCCAGAATCAAAGTAAAAGTTACCTGTTCGTTGTTTGACCCGTCTAGCGCAATAGGTAGGACCTATTGTTATCCACCCCTTTGTCTAGTCCTGTTTTCTATTACACACAAGTATGCATGTTCTTAACAAGACATCGAAAGCAAACAGAAAGTTACGAAGTAACCAGCCTATAAACCACAAATGAAAATGAGCCTTCCATTGATCATTAAACAATAAGAAGAGAGAGTATCCTACCACTCCTCAAACACTGATTGATGTTCGTAGTAACATTGTAGATGATATTAAATGAATGATAAAAAGTTGGAAGCATTGTAAAACGCTTGTCATTTTAATCAACCTTCTAACTAGGGTCAAGTAACCATTCGACAGGTCGCTAGCGCAAAACCACAGAATCATTTGAGTTAGGGAACTTCGGTCAAGAACCGCATGATGAGTGTCTTTTAGTGTAGTGTCACTTGTAATAAACAGCAGACTGTCTGATAAATGAAAGTAGCTGGAGTGTAACAAAGCCGGAAGTACCTAGCCCTTTTTTTGGGTGGGAAATCATTAATTGACGTCTCCCGCTCTGGGTGGAGCGGAAGGGCGTGTCACTTTTACTGATTAAAACCCACCCGTATTCCTTGCCGTGCCTATGTCAGGGCCATGGTAACTCTTTCGAATAATTCCACGACCCTGGCAGGCATCGGTCCCAGCGGATCCCTTCAATGTGTGTGACATCTCTTTAAGGCGCGCGTGGAACAAAAGGCGCCGTCGACCCGAGCCTAGTTTTTACCGGGCGGCGAGTTACCCATTGTTCTCCGCCCGCACCTACGGTGGCCGGGAGTCCGCAATTGTGTCCCGACGCCCGGGGCATCTACTCCTGCGGCGGCTAGGGGCGTGAGCGCGCAGAGACTGCTTCTCCCTCACGCGGCCCGGCGCCTCCTCCGCTAGCATTACTGCTTCGCAGAAGAAGGTGACGGCTTCCCATGCCCCCTTGCTCCATACCATGGCTTGCACCAGGGCTGGATGCGAGAGGTCGCCGCCGCCGAGCGCCTCCACGAGGACACGTCAGTGCTCCGCCCAGGCAGGGCATACCTCCACCGTATGCTCCACCGTGTCCTACAGGCAATCCACACAGTGGTAACACCTGGAGAAGTATCTATCCTGTATTCTAGATGTTGTGGTGCAACTTGGTTGGGGATAAAATACGTATTATTTATTAGACCCTCTCAATATTACTGGGTACGGTTGAAACATTTTAGCGTTTATTGTCCATTGCATCGGGATTAGTTAAGCGAGAGATGAGGGAACTATATTAAATAAAAGTCCATATATCTGTCTACTAATGGGCAATGTTATTTGAGATCACTGTATTGTATTTTATGTGTAATATCAAATTTAAAAAAAAAAGAAATTTGTTTCAACCGTCCTAATGCCAGGGTCGGTTGAAACACTGCCTGGGGTCAATTGAAACACATGTAAGTAATACAAAATATACTAAATGATCATATTTTATTCTTCGTCTTATAATATTTTACGACTCGTTATGGTACAGTTGAACATCACACATATTTATTTATTCAAAATCTAAAGTCATTTATTCAAACTAGGCTGAGAGTCAGCACTTTTTTAATGGTTAAAATATTAATATTAAAATCTTTCACGATACTTATAATCTAAAATTATTTTTATTAAAGTTAGTCGCCCTAGAAAGACTTGTGGCCGGTGCTGCACGTACTGACAGATCAGGATTTCTTTTCATAAACATTCGAAACCATACTTCGCCAGCCATTTCGTTGTCATCCGAGGTAGTGATAAGTCGTACTTGACGGTTAGTTCTTATGCCAATTTCATAACATCCTTTTAAGTTAGGCCAAAATATATGTGTGCACATCTAATTTAATATTTAGATAGCTCACACTCTTGTTCGTGGTTAAAAACTCGATTGTGAGTCCTATATCCCATTTCTTGATTTTCATCGCTACCAGTCGCATCTCGTTTACGTTCATACCTCAACAGGGAACACTGGTTCTTCAGTCCATTCTTTTCTGCCGCTGTTCTTAACGAAGAACCGGCTTTAACATCTTCATAGGCTTGTTTCTATGTTGATAAGTTGGTCTGACCTTTTGTAGTCTTCCTTTGGCATACCATTGGCATCTAAGAAACAAGAAAATTAAATAAATAAACTGTTTCAACCGTTCCCAAAAAATATGTTTCAACTGTCCCCAACCCCCCTTCTAGGTATAAAACAGTTCCTAGTAAGAATGATATTAAATTTGAATATAAACTAATCATACAACCATATTTTACAAACTTCAATTAAAGCGATACAAAACTCTCAAACCTCTAACTATAATAAAACCATTATAATTACAATAGATTAAGAACAAAAAATACTTACTTTTCCATCAAAAAACACAATGGGGCCTCCTGTACACAAGTACAGTGCGCGAAGAGCGACGCAACACCATAATTCGTATTTCGACTTGTCACCCGCTTCTTTCTCCCCTTGTAACCCCTCACCTTATCACGCATGGTGTCGAGATATTCGCTTTGTTTCAACCGTCCACCGTTTCAACCGTACCCAGTCTCCCCCACTGAAAAAAAAAAACTAATTCGTAGCTTGGCAGTTTGTCTAATTAGGAAGCAGTTATGCTAACGGATTTTTAGCATTTGTGCCTCATGAAGTCATGACATATGCAATCAATTTGGTGCAACAAGCATAATATGTAGGTAGTTCTTACAATTCTTTGAAAGGAGGCCGACCAACCCTTGGCCCTTTCTTCAAACATACGTCTTTTGGATTTATTGAAAACTTATTTACTTGCTTTCAAATAATCAAGTCTCGGTGCATACCTAATCAGTCTATAATGTTCCCACTTCTGGGACACAGGCCTCCTCTCTTCGAGAGGGAGTGGGCCATAATCAACAACGCGGGCCCAGTGCGGGTTGGTAGAAGTTACATGTCTTCGAATTTTAGTCCTAGAACATGCCGGTTTCCTCGAGTAGCTTCGAGTAGCCTCAAGTTTCGCTGAACTTGGATAAATTATAATCAAACGTAGGCAGGTTTAAGTTACATATACCTACAGACCTACTGACCCGAAACTCTGTCTAAGGATCGTAGACCAGCAGTTTCCATCTGCTATGCGCTAAACACCAACACGGCGTTTATAAAATTATAACTGGACATTATGGAAACACTTGACAATCGAAACATTCGCCAGCAATTATAAGTAACAGCCAGTTACCGATTGTGTCCGGGTTCACACTCCACATCCGGAATAGTTCACGTGCCGCGCCGTGTCCGGTCGGAAGGTCGGACGGACCCACATAGGGTGGTAACCAATGGACCCACATAAGTGGAAGGAGGACGGCTTTTGTCCGGCACTTAAAGTACGGTACCTAGCTCTTTTTTGCGGGCTCCTTGTTAAACGTCATGACCATCGCGTGGTGATGGTCGATGAACGGTACTCAGCTGACCCACTGTTGTCATGTGTCCTCGTGTCCAGTCATGTTGGTTGAAGAATCGTGGGATTGATTTTAACTATAATTTTAATGATTGAGTTTATCGTTTATCAATAGGTATATGTATATTAAAATCACTTTTAGAGGTTTTTAAAAAGCGGCTGATAAATTTACTTTTTGATGATATATTTATCCGCTGGATGCAAGACGCACAGAACAGGTCGTAGTGGCGGTGCTTGGCGGAAGCCTATGTCCAACAGTGGACGTCTTTTGGCTGAAATGATGGTGATGATGATGATATAATTTAAACTTACCAATAAATAGACATCAATCTTCAAACTCATTTCGGGTTTTGTTAAAAGGAAGGAAAGTGAGCCTCCAGTCACCAACCACTTAAATTCTAAGTTATTTCATAAACAGCGGCAAAAGGCTAAATAGCTACCTACTTCAAGAACCCCAGCTCTCAGATTATTCTAAGATAGCTTTTACCTCCACGAACTTCCTTCGATGTTTCCAGTGAAAAAGTGAAAGCCAAGGCTATTGGAAAGTTCCTTCGGAAAAACCCAAAGCTTTTGCTTAAAGCTCGAGAAGGTCTGCTTTCTGAGTACGTAGTAAGTAATTATATACTGTGTGCTTTATAATATTTTAATACGTTTAACAGAAAACTTACTGTACGGCTAAACGAAAACTCGAAAAGTAGGCATCTATCCCTTTTCCACGTGTTTGCCATTAAAAATCCAGGCCAAACGGTTCCTTTCGAGCCGAAGACGTACTTAGTCAAGTCATGTTCCAGCTATAAAAACTATAAATAATCTTCGCGGAGTTTAACGCCAGTTTAACTTAAACCTAAACCGATAATTAGAACGGTAATCCTTAAACTTACCTATGTACACAAAAAATATGGTTTTAAACCGCAAAATGTAGGTTGGTATATCAATTATCTTCAGTTTTTGCTGACACGGAACTGTTTTTTTACGAACAGTACCTAGATACCTAGTATGGTATGTGTGTAAGTACTTACTTGTTGGTATTACCTTGACATGTACTAAGCAAGTTACATTCTTCAATGCCAGGTGGGGTGGCGAACGTAGATTTTAAGGTACTAGTATAAAAGCTGAGATTTATGAGGAGAATTCTAACTGTGCATATTTTTTTGAAAACAATATAATGCGATTATGGCAAACCGATTATTGGACAAGGCCTTTGTCCAGCCGTGGACGTCTTACGGATGAGATGATGATGACGAATTAATATTAATATCTGGTTGACCGAGCTTTGCTCGGTATTTTTTGGTAAATTGTGTTTTAAAATAATAAACTTATGTTCAAGTTGATTATCGATAAAGTTGGTCATTGAAAACACGAACAAAACGACATTTTATAAAAATGAATCCTAGCTAGATCGATTTATCGCCCCCGAAACCCCCCGTATACTAAATTTCATGAAAATCGTTGGAGCCGTTTCCGAGATTCAGATTATATATATATATACAAGAATTGCTCGTTTAAAGGTATAAGATATTCCGTCGCGACGGGCTGTGACGAAGATGGCGAGACAAGTTTGACTCCTACCGAAAGTACTGGCCTGCACTAGCAAAAAAATAAAATGGGACAATACATGATATAATATTATTTCAAATCGTTTTACGACAGAGCGTCAATTCTTCCGTGTTTCCGTTCAAATACAGACACAGTCGTAGAGACTTACCTACCCTCTGTACCGAAAGTCTTACCACCAAGACGATATCGTTACCCCTTAGTGACTGGGTTGCGGAAGTTAGCAGTCTTTCCAGATGGAAGCCGACCCTGATGTGGGTGGGTAGAGACTGATGTCACCTCGCTCATCTCTCATTGTGTTCCATAGCTCGCGGTTATCATCACTTATCACCCAATCAGCCGTTGCTTGTCGAGTTAATTTATGATCAAAAACATAATGTGTTCGTAAGTTCGTACATGTTACCGGTAGGTACTATGTAAAGTTGGTAAAATTATAAATTTCAACAGATTTTTGCAGATATTTGCCTTCAGTCGTGATGTAGCTCGCGCTGAAGTCGGCCCATGACCGCTATAGCCTTCATAGTAGTAGGTAAAAAGACCAGTAAAAATATAAATAATAAATATAGAGATTGATTACAACAATAGGTACATTTCTTTCATCAAGAATAAGATAAACCATTTCAATAGGACGATATCCTCGAAATCCTAAGACACCGTCGACACTGAGACAGGCACCGCTTGTTACCATGGCTTCACTACATGATTCAGAAACCTCCACGCGTTGATATCTTTCGTCAGTTATTAAAAAAGTACCTACATAGCTCTACATAGCTCTACCATACATTTTGACTGCGTGAGGTTTTCTACGGAAAAGGTGATTTTTGGATAACTTACGAAATATTTGTATGCTAGGGGGTCTAGAAACATGAGCTGCATTCATGGTTTCAGCTTGTGCGCCGCTGTTCTTGTCGCGGCCGCCCAACTCTGTCTCTTCTTCAACGCTTCGCTAACATACAGACAAAGTGAGTCTTTACTGATTTTGAACTTGAGCTGTAACATAATAAAATAAATACATAAACAACTGAAGGCTCCACATCGTAACCCCAAGGATCTTCCGGGACGTCAGTGATGTTTGACTCACGTGTCGACCAACCAATCTTTAAATAGGGCAGATAAACATGTTTAGATCCGGGTAGCGACCCTTAGCACCGCTGGGTGACACTTTAGCACCGGTAACATGAACGAGTGGGTAATACTGAAGGGATTTTTCGGTAATAAAAGATGAATATGGTTGATGCCAGTCAACCAGTTCGTGCTAATTATTACTATACGTTAACTTCGCTCGGTTAATACGAGCTTTGTTTGTACGAAAACTATTTACTGTGAGGTTTTTAACTTTTTTCTACCAATTAAATGGTTTTCCTCTAGGTAAACACTGGCAATTCAGCCAGTTTCAAAATTGGTTTTTGAACGTTGACTTTCCTAGTAAAGTCACTGGAACTTTAGTACCTAATATAAGATCATACTTTTTCGACTAACATTTGTATTGTCTTTTAATTGCCTACCCAAATTTCCTTTCTATAGTATTGTCCGTCGAATCGTTGAGCTTTTTAAGTTTTGAGTTGAATTGCACAACTAGTGACAAATGCGTGCACTGACTGCACAGGTCCACACAAATTGGTGTAGTTATTTCCGCAAAACACAATTATTGACACTAAACTGCCTTTTCAACCGACGAAAAAAAACGGAGGAGGTTATCAATTCGACGCGTATTTTTTTTTTTTTTGTATGACCACGCATAAGTTTTTACGTAGTGGTCCGATTGTGACAATTCTTCTTCTATTGGAAAGGGTATACTTCCAAGGTGGTCCCATATAAATTTGGAAAACAAAATCGAACCCTAAGGGTCGGAAAACAGGGGATGATTGATTGTTCACTCACTGATTGTAATGTATAAACACGCATAACTTTATACAGACTAGTCCGATTTTGATAATTCTTTTTGTGTTGGATAGGGTATACTTTGCCAAGTATTATTAGTACATTAAAGCCACAAAAAAATATAAAATAAAAACTTTTTAACAAAAAATTAAACCGCCGAAAAACTGAAAAGCATAAAATAATACTTAAACTTTAAAATTTTGAGTCGGCGCTGAAAAATCAATGAACAAGGATCACTCAAAGCGCCGACTCATAATTTTAAAGTTTAAGTATTATTTTATGCTTTTCAGTTTTTCGGCGGTTTAATTTTTTGTTAAAAAGTTTTTTTTATCGATATGTCTGGGCTTTCAAAGAGTTTGTTTGGGCCTTTCTTTTCAGAGTAGGTAGTCGGATTGGAAACGCCGACCTCATCTAGTTTTAAAAATATGATGAGCAGAGCACTATGAAAGTGTTTTTACAAACCTTAAAGAAATAAAGTCATAAAGCATTTATCGTTGTACACAAAGACACTCCTCCCAGCTTATCAGCTGATTGTATCCGGACAATTGTTGTTGCTAACGCAAAGATGGCGGTCGTTATATAATATTATTTAATAGTTTTTATGAACGAAAACGTTGGCGATGCGGACAGATGGTCCATTGACGTCAGACTCCCCCAGATCCGGGATCTGATGCGAAGAGTCTGGGATTAAAGCAGCCGACTGGTGCCTGAGGATCGATAAATAATTAAACATCTATCAAGCGTCAATCTTAAGTCTTAGCATGTGTGAGGGATGGGCAGATCCTTCTCAAGTTCCTGTTTCTTGTTTGTTCTTGAAAATATGTAGGAGGTACCTAAGTAGGAAATTGGAAAAGGTAGTTTGAACAATGCAATTTTTAAACTTTAAGTTACTTTCAGACCTGGAGAAAAGCAGACCACGAACGATCGCTGTTAAACCAAGAATATTGCGTTTCCAAATCGGGAAGCGTACAAAGGTTGTGGAAAAAAATATCGATAGCTAAGTTAGTAGGTACTTAGTCCGTTGGTCGCCTTCTGTTAGGAGTCCGGAGTCCGGATCCCATTTCTGAATAGTAACATATAGGCTAAGCAAATGATGAGACATGGACTTGGTTGCGACCTGCCTGTATTAAGACCCTCGTCAGCTCGCAGACGCGGCGTCATCTCCTGACCTGAACAAATTGATTAAAGTTGCACCTCTACACTGTTCAGCAACGATAGCTAATTTAACGCCCTCAGAATCGGTCGAAGATCGATTCAGTGGATCCGTGACCGATTATACTTAACGTGCCGGTATTCCCCAAAACTGTTGTACTGAGATAATAAGATGGAGTAGACAACGGGACCATGGAATTAGTAGGTGTGTGGCTAGAACGATACAGAATCATCTGTCAAATTACTTGTTTTAGAGAATGCGGTAATTGATAAAATAATTATCTGAAAAAACATTCAAATCACATGTACCTAATATAGCGGTTCTGCGGTCAGAATTAATTGAAAGCTGTTTATGGCGGAGTATTGGCATAGTTCAAGTTAACCGCACAATGACCGCATCACTTGACGGTCGGCTGTATCTGGTTTGTGATAATTGGCGTCCTGATTATTGTTTTGGCATAGATTTGAAGCCAAAACACGTGTAAGGTGTCTTCTCTTTCGCTGCTTTTACTTGCCTACCTACATTACATCGACTTATGTTTTGTGGTAAAATATGTTTCGTTAGCTGACTACTACTGAGCATGAAGTCCTGGGTTCGATTCCCGGTTTTTGGCAAGGTGTTCATGTTTATCTATCTGGTATTTCTCAGTAGAAGTCGGCGTCTGGATTTGTGTCCGGTTGATGGCAACAGACACGCCTTCTGTTACATGGGACTTAAACATAACTGGCGAAATCCCCTGGCGAATGTCCTGTAGGCACACTTAGGCTCAACCCTTCGGTAAACTACGAAACAAGCTTCACTGTGGGAAACAAACATACGTAATGCTGCGCAGATTTAAGAGAGACATGGTGTCAATCGTAACCTGTTTACTATTACTATATTAAGTTTAAAAATAGGTTTTTTTTTTTTTAAACCTATAGACTTTGAACCTAGAGGTTTTTATTTGGGTTTGTTTTTCTTACAATTATTAATTAAACTTTTTATAACCGGCTGGTCAGACATGTGCTATGAATTTGGAACCTAAAAGATTCATTTGAAAATGTTTGTCAATGTAAACCTATTTTCTATTGTGCCTAAACCTATCTGTTTTATGAAGTATGAAATTGCCGGATTATAGTAGAATAGCATTGACATTAAACCTTCATGGTGTAAGATATTCAAGTGAAACTTTTTTTTTAATTTTATCATTTTTCGTTTAAAAAATGTGCAACCAAAATCAACTAAAATCCGAAAATCGAACACGATTTTGGAATTACAATTGTTTTTTTTTTATTCAGCTTAAACAGAAAAGATGCATTCTTCACAGTTCTGACGCGTAACTTACGCGACTCGCAATATTAATGCTGCACCGTGCGTTTTTAGTTTAAACGCTTTCGTAACGAAAACTTCGACTTGAAGAACGAACCACGTGGAAGACCGCCAACACACGTGAATAACGCTGAATTGAAGGAGATGGTGGAAGCCGACCCGAGACAAACCAGGGATGTTAGGGAGCTCCGTAACCGTAACCGAAACTATCGGATATCCGATATAAAAAATTATCCGTAACCGTAACCGAATCCGAAATAAAAGTTTCGGATAATATCGGATTTGTTATTACATTTTTATTTTAGGTAGATTAGATAACACTCAATATATATTTATAATCATTTTTATTTTAAATAGCTGCAACAATTACCTACTCACAGACTGATTGTAATTCCTACCAAATGGTGACATATAAATAAAAACCATTTTATTAGCTATTTGTATTTTACTTTGTAATTCCTTAAAAATTTAATATCCGTAACCGAAATTATCCGAAACTAACGGATAATCCGAAATAATTTCATATCCGTATCCGTATACGGTAAAATAATCATTCCTACATCCGTAACCAATCCGTATCCGAAATTTCATATCCATAACATCCCTAAGACAAACTACCCAGGAATTAGCAGCATGGTTTAACGTTATCTTAGCTATAATATTGACTCAGTTGCATTTAATCATTAAGATAAAAAGTATTATAAATGGGTGCCTCATGATTTGACTGATCGATGAATCGATACAGAAATTAAGGAATATTGGATCGAATTGTGACGAATAGTGGATTCTTTACGATAACCGTAAGCGAAAAATGAAAGGTTAACCCCAGGTGTAAAGCAAAGCTTACCAATAATAAAATCGGGAATGGTAACTGTTTGCTGATCTCTTCATGGTGTTTACTGTGCCGAACTTCGAACAATGATGGCGAAACTGGCAGTGAAAGAGCCCCAACTCATGAAACGATCTTCACCATTATTGCTCCTTGATAACGCAAGACATCACACTGCACGGGACTCCGTTGTAACTCTACAGGAGCTGCAGTTAGAAACCATACGTCATCATCCGTACTCACCAGACCTTACTCCAACGGACTACCATTATTTTCACGATTTGTTTTTTTTTACGTGGTATAAAAACTTCTTCCCAGGAGGCAGTACAAAATGCTTTCACACAGTTTGTTGAATATAGATAGATCCCCAGAGTTCTATCGCAAAGGCATAAATGAACTTCCGTTTGGATAGCAGCAATGTATAGATAACGAGGGTAAATATTTTGAATAAATAAATTTATTACTTCTTGGAAAGAAACGAGTTATAATTTTGCAGTATAAATTGGCAATTTCATACTTTAACCCCTAATAACAACTTAAACGTAATTATCGCACAGTTAGTTAACTGCTCTCGGCGCCAACATACAAAAATAAAACAAAGTTAAATCTTAATCGCCCGTATCAAGTTATAACCGTGTGAAACTGGCGTCTAATCGAAGTAATCGATGCGACAGTAAGCTCCATTGTTTCTCGGGGTCAACGTGCGCCCGCGCCGCTAAGTTTGCAAACCGCGCCACTCCCGCGCCCCGCCCCCGACTTAGCGCGAGATTGGATCATTAAGTTTTTGTGAGGATGCAATTTTGTGGCGGTAAACGCTGTAGCCTGAATTTTGCAGTTACACGTGCCGCCTCGCTTGAATCGGGGACAGCGATGTTTACAGTTTAAGTTAAGTAATTAAAGTAATTAAAAAAATCCACCAGCACAGTAAATATACTTTTTAACCCTAAAAATTATATTTTATTTACTGGTAGATTTATCAGTAAAATTCCAAAATGGCTTCTGGACTAAAATGTCAAGTGCATAGAGTCACTATGTTCAGACCTGGCTGTAGCTGGAAGATATGAAGTCTATGGTGTTCTTGTTGGTTCTCATTTTCATGCAATCGGATTATAAATTTTATTCGTCAGAGTATAGGTTGGAGTGTGGTGTGAGACAGGCAGGCCCGACCTCACCACGACTCTTCAACCGGTACGTGAATGGGCTGGTAGGTGAGCTCAGCGGGGCCGGTGTTGGCTGTTCAGTGGATAGTGTTTGTATGAACAACATTCGTTAAGCCGATGACATGGTTCTGCTAAGCGCATCTGTCAGAGCCCTTAACATCCTCATAGGCATCTGTGAGAGGTACGCGGGTGTCGTGGCCTCAGGTATAACTGTAAGAAGAGCGAACTACTTATTTTTAAGGCGGGTACTAAGTGTCCGAAAACTGTTCCTCCGGTCAGAATTGAAGGAGTGCCTATAAGCAGGGTCACGAAATTCAAGTGCCTGGGGCACTGGGTCACCGAGGACCTCTCAGATGATTTGGATATGGAGCGGGAACGTAGGGCATTGTCAGTGAGATGCAATATGCTGGCGCGCAGGTTTGCACAGTGCTCACAAGAGGTCAAAAATGCTCTTTTTAAGGCGTACTGTCAGACTTTCTATACCTGCAGCCTGTGGGTCCGGTATACGCGTGAATCTTTCAATGCCCTGCGGGTCCTTTACAATAATGGTTTCAGGATGCTGTTGGGGTTGCCTCGCTTTTGCAGTGCATCAGGTATGTTTGCTAAGGCCAACACGGATTGTTTTAGGGCGATAGTGCGCAAAAGAGTGGCGTCCCTGATACGCTGCACCAACGGCCCTCTGAATACCCTACTGGGAAGGGTGGATTGCCCGATTGTGAGGCACTGGAATGCCATTCACGGCTCCGGGGGTGCCCGGTATAATGTTAAGTAGCATTTAATATAATAATTAATAATGTAACTAACATAGTTTTTAAGTATGATTTACTAACAATTATATGGAATGTATATTAATGTTCTGATTTAAATGATTAATAATAATAAAATTCAACAATGTGAAAAATAATTTTAATCAGTCCCGTAGCTCTAATGGTGCTTTTTACGTGAAAAGCTCATAATAATGTAGTTCAAAAAGTCTGAGAGTCTGGAGCGAAATGCGTGTATGCTCAATGTGCTGTTCATAATTCGGAGTTTGAGGAATCTTTAAATTCAGTACCAATTGAAAACATTAATCCAACTAGATGGGCGTTACTACCATTATTATTTCAAAAGTTCGGTTCGTTAAAGTTCAAAAAGCGCCAATAAAAAAGCTGATGAGAGAAACGAAACTGTTTTACTGAAGAAGACTGTCGAGAACTACATCTTTATTTTGTAAATTTTTTCAGTGGAACGACCATCGATGCGACCTCGAAAGCCCTTCAATCTTAAGCCATCGATGCTTTAAATAACTTTTAAACTCTATTAGGTAGACCTTCAAAGTATCAAAATGAAGTTAAAAACGTCTATAAACCCTAAACTTCCTAAAAACTCAGACATCTTTCTCCCACTTAGCGAGGTTCTCCCCCTAGCTAAGTAGAAAAACAGGTCTAGGAAATGAATGCATGTGAACTTTTCTCTAGTCTAGTTATTTTTTTTGTGTATTTTATACAAAATGATTAAAGTGAATGAATTGTGTACTTATTCATAAAGTGCATACATATTTAGCCAAAAATCCCCCAATTATTTATTTATTTATTAAAACTTTATGCACAAGTAAAAAATACTGTACAAAGGCGGACTTACTGCCTGAGGCATTTTTTACCAGTCAGCCTTAGGGTGATGCAGAGATAAAACATGGCAGGTGCAACAAATGGGATATGGATATGGAATGGAATATTTAGTTATTTTATTCAAATTCATTTGTTTGCCAGAATGTAGGTTTACGGTGTATGGTCTTAAACTATAATGGTCCCTTTACACTCTACCATTTAATATGGTGTGCAAATAAAAAAGAGGGAGGCTTATACAACATTAATTTTTGTTTATGCGAAACCCGAAACACGGGTCTAGTATTTTTATGTAAAGAATCTATGAAAAAAAATTCAAAACTGTATCATTAATAATCACAAAGTTATAAGCTTGATAAGTTTCCTGGTTGTCCACGCAAAAACATATGCAGATCACCACAAACAGCTAGTGTACGTACCATCTCCGTGTAATGGACGTTTAAATACGAGAAAGACATGAAAATTTTAAAATCGAAACAAAACACTAAGGCCCGCGACTTGGAAGCGTAATTAAATATTTTTGGTACAAAATATAACATGGTGTAAAAATTATTGGAATCGATTCAGTTACTGATTCTGAACAAACTATATTCAGGTTTCGCATATACTAAAAATAATCTTGTATAGGCCTCCCTCTTTTTCCGCTATACTTTTACTATACACAGTATTTCGTGTCATCCTGCGCAAAGCTATCCTATCCTACTAATATTATAAATGCGAAAGTTTGTATGTATGAATGTGTGGATGTTTGTTACTCTTTCACGCAAAAACTACCGAACAGATTTGGATGAAATTTTGAAAACAGTTAGTTTATAACCTAGATTAACACATAGGCTACTTTTTAACTCGGTAATACGTTCCCACGGGATATTTTACGACCTCTACGCGGGCGAAGCGCTGGCAAAAACTAGTTATTAATAAACAAAAGTCAGCAAAAACAGATGACAGCTCATGCATAATGATTTTACGTAATAAATTAATTAATTGATGTCAAGTTATACAGTCAGTTCAAGAGCTAAAGTTTAATGTAATGTCAGATTAAGCATATATAACTAATTGTAAATAATAATTGTAATATTGTATATTGAAGATTTATTTTAAAAGTTGTATAATTTTCTGCAATAAACTTTTTATGTTATTTTTTATATTATACTTACAATAAGTGCCACTTACGTAATGTGCTGCGCGTATACGATTTAGTTGACCAAAAAAATATGTTCTTTAGAGTCCTCAAAAAACGACTTCTTTCACGCCGAAGACAAAATTCGGCCTGATTTGTATTTTCCCTGAAAACGAGAATTACAATTGTGATAAAAATGTTAATTTTTTCTCTGGTAAATATAAAAGAAATAATCTGGTAACCACACACACACAATCATATTTTAGATCATTACTTATAATCAAATGCTGTACCTACCTATGCAAGAAAAATCGGATTTTACCAGTTATTGTATTTTTACTTGTCAACTTTCGTTTTTTTTTCTGTTTAAATTAATTGCAAGTATAATTTTAATTTATTGCCAAAAACAGGAAACGAGTCAAACTCTAGTATTTTTGATGTTCATGTCAATAAATGATGAATATTAACGGAACGTTTGCTCAACCGTTATTTGTAATTTACATAATCTATTATGATAATAAAACTTATTTTTATCATACAGCAACAAAACTGGTACTTACACAATGTCCACTGCTGTAACAATGAACGAAAATCTAACTTTTAATAACTTACCTAACTGTGTAAACGTACCTGCTTACCTACCTGTTACGAGTTTCAAGTCACTGTCGATATTACACCACAGCGTCTAATCGCGCATTGTTTACAAACATATGCTGGCGTCATTGTCTCGTCAATTGAAGGGTCAATAAGTTGGGAAATCCGCGAGGGTTTTCCACCGCCGACGCGTGCGCGGGTTTCCCTGCGAGGCAGCCGCGCCGCCCGCGCAGCCACGCGCCACCTTCCTGCGGCATTTCCACTGCACCGTTAGCACGCGCCACTGATAACGGAATATAAGATTTGTTGCATGTGCCAGCTATGCTATTGATAAACATACATCTTTATTGGCCATCGTGTCTTCCTTTCAGGCACAAGTTACAGTGGCCGACAGAAAACGTTCAATGAACTTTGTACCCATGTCGGTCTCAGGAACGAAAATGTCCAAAAAGTTTCATGGACGGCTTAGATCTTCGGTACGAATGCGGCGCCTCTCTAATGACAATGGCGCACCATCCATCTTGCGCCGTATGCCTTGACACCCGTGGGGACCTGAAGCTATACCTACAGTCGTAGACTCAAAAAATCAACAAATCATTGTGTTAAGCATGATTACCTAGCCATTACGACTGCGGAGCTTCACTAGCTAATTTTATTTGATCCTATTTATATTTTGAAATAGTTTTGCTCCTGACACGAAGATACTAAGGTACTTCAACATTTCTTTTTGTAAAACAAAAAACTGTTTTTATTTCATTTTCATTGAACTAGTAAAACATTTTCCTTGCACGATTTTACGTGCAATTTTTTGCTAAAATTGCATTTATCTGTTTACCTGGGCACCACAACTCATATATAACTTAATTTCAGTCACAATTTCGATGCATGATTTAATACTATAATACAATAACAATGCTTCTTTCTGCTTTTCTTGAAGTCTTTTG
Organism: Aporophyla lueneburgensis; assembly: GCA_932294355.1. NCBI lineage: Eukaryota > Metazoa > Arthropoda > Insecta > Lepidoptera > Noctuidae > Aporophyla > Aporophyla lueneburgensis. The sequence goes on from OW028753.1 coordinate 29,635,777, forward strand.
AAAATAAATTATTTCATATTTCGCTGTTAGCAACTTTTGGATATCTGAACGAAGGGAGATGAGATAACTAAATACATCAAGACTACCTACTGGGCACACACAAAATGTGACTCACGTGCACTTCACCTTTAAGTAAATATGTTTGACGTCACCAAACATTTCCCTTGCGTCTTGCACTGATACATCTTACTTTCCCCACATCCACACATCGGAGGTAATTCCACAACGAATGAAATATTCCAAACAATAACACGCCAATTGGTGAATAATTACAACATACTCCGGTAAGCTAGAGTAAGTGATATATGTTTCCGCATACTGGCAGATGTAGGTAGGTACAGTAAGAATGTGGGCGTAATGGGGACGGCCGGGCGTCATTGAGGCTGTGATCTACGTCGTGGGCCTCGCTCGCGAGGCACTTCTTGATCTAACAAGGAAAGCGGAAAAGTGTGCGGGGAATATCAAATAAAAGTTAATTGCAAGTCATGGCGGTTTATACGAAATGCCTTCTCTTACTCATACCTACGTGAATGTGTTGTAATGAGAGTGTAACGGGAATTAGGGTTTGATGTAAGTATCCACCAGTTGCGACTAAGATACGAAGACCCTCTTGCACCGAAAATTACTAAATTCATTTTGAGATAACTTTATTTCAAACATCATTCTGTCTCTGACACTTTCAAACAATTGGCAAAAACAGAACAATGTTTTGATTCGTTGAGCGCTAAACGCATTAGTGGTTTGTGGTGCAAACGAGCCTTCGTAGGTAAAGCTAGGTACTTGTGACTTTTCAATATCCACCGATTAAAACTTTCAGTTATTATAATGCCAGTTTCTTTATTCATTGATTGATTTGATGCCATAATATCGATAATCGCATCGCTACTAGCTGTGTGTGGGAACCTTTCTTCGACCGGTATCCGCGACCCGCGCAATGTGCAATCCATTTACCTGCATAATTGACTCACAGCGCGCACCGGTGCAACCAGTCGTCACCCGCGCTCACGTCACAGGCCTTTCAACTGCACCTTGAACGCGATGGAAACGGTTCACCACCTGTCCCACAGTTGTGACGAACTTACCCACTCCGCATGGTATTACACATACAATTTTAAATGTAATTTGGACTACAATACAACCACAGAATCTAAATACGGCACACCTCTATCTAGGTAGTTCCAACAATTCATTTATGACGTATTCATTTTAGGTGTAACGATATTATCCAACCGTGTCTATGTACGTCATTGATGGAAATGGACTTCCCTATTTAGTGATGTCACGGTCGATTTTCGAGGCGCACACTGTCGTACTTACGATTGAATGAAATTCATGAATCATGCTCAGTTGTGGCTCTGTAAGCTATCGAGTCGAGAGATTAGCCTAACTTCTTAAAAAGACGGTCACGCACGTCCGCACGGGCAGGAGCGGTACATCCGCTCCTGCCTGCAGGTGTACCGAAATAAAAGTTTGAAATGATGATGACGGTAATTGTAGGAGTAGGAGAGACGATGGACTAAATAAATTAATGTTATAAAATATAACCTAATGGAAATATTAATAAGATGACTACTGCAAAAGATGTGAAGAAATGTGCTGTGCTAATAATACTTATTTAATCATTACAATTCACTACAGAGTCCAATTGTAGATCTAAACGATTCAACGGCTCATCCACACACAAAAACTTTTACCAAAATAGATCTAGCGGATCAGGACATAGAAGAATTAAGTATATGTACAAAAATAATACAGATAAACTTTTAAGTTTTAACAAAGCTTCTAACATAATTATGTAGTATGAAAATAATAGAAAACGAGAGGGATTACCGCGCACGCGCACAAACTTGCAGGTAGGTAATTATCTATAGGTTACAAATATTTTGAAACATGATGTAAGTAAGTAATGCGCCATTTTTCCGTCCGGTATTACCCTCACATGCGCGGGTCACGACGCGGCGGGTTAGGTATTAACCGTCAGGACTTTACCAGATACCGACATACCCGGCGTTTTGGCCTCCAGACCGGACTTTCTGGAGTTTTCAATTTAGGGTGTTTTTTTTTTTTTTAAATCTTGTAATATTACTTTTCATGAAAAATGTTTCATGAAAAGTAATATTAACAGATTTAAAATAAATTGTACATTTTTTTTGTAGGTATATGGCCAGACACGGTACGAGGCCCCCTGTGCCGCGCGCCCTTCACAAGGACAAGGCCGTGTGACGTCGCGCGTGTGTCGCGTGCCTGCGCCGGCGCATACTTGCTCACCTTGTCTACCTTACGTAATATAACTGTTCTTTATGTGGACAACTAGCCATCAACAAGTATCTGTGTCCTATTATTTTAATTACTTACTACATTTATCTCATACACTATTTATAATCACGGCCCTTTAAGGAAAATGTTCTACTACAATAATTGTCTACGCATTATCTTCCTGATATTAACTACTAACATGCTGGCGGTAAAGTTGTAGGTCAAAATTATTAGGATTTTCCAAATTGAAACTTTGAGTTAACTTTTTGAACCGGTTAAGAATCTCAGGTTACCCACTTTGAAATTCTGATTCCGAAAATTAACTGGTTTATAGTGAAAAATCTGGTTATTTACCTAGTGGTAAAGAAAAAATAAATGTGTGTCGTTTTGCAGATTTGAGTCTGCAAACATTTTTCAATGTGGACATTGTCCATGAAAGCACACGATAGTAAATATAACAAAAAAGCATTTATAAGCTTACTCTAAATGTTTGGACAACATAACATCCCACTGCTAATACATTGGTAGGTTTACAAAGAAAAGTACTTACAGTTTCCACCAATAGAAGTGTTTGAATTCCCATTGGCGGACTATTCTAATATTGATCATCACTTTTTTTAGCTATCAGTGATTGGTAAATCAATTATGTAGATCAATTAGGCATTTGTACCTATATAACTACTATGTAGTCGCGTTCAGAGGAACACATCGACTAAGTTAGTAAAATTCTAGCAAAAAATTGCAAACGCATTCCGCTATTGGTAATTTCCTTTGACATGTCCAAAGCATTTGACTGCGTAAATCATTAGCTCCTAATCAACAAAAGTGAAAAACTGAGTTTTCTGGACTTAGATTGGCTAAACAGTAATTTAACAAAACGATCTAATTGTGTTGACATAAATGTTAACCTGTAAGCGATTTTAAAAAAAACCTTTTTAACAATATATTAAACCGCCAAAAAAACTGAAAAGCAAAAAAGCGCTTTGAGTGATATTTGTTCATTGATTGTTTGGCGTCGAGTCAAAATGACTGAAAGGTTTATTATTTTTTGCGTTTCAGTTTTTTCGGCGGTTTAATTTTTTATTAAAAAGTTTTTATTTTATAATCTTTTGTGGCTTTAATCTGCTAATTACTACATGCTTGCAAAATCGGACTATTCTGTAAGGTTATGCATTACAGTCAATGAGTGAATAATCAATCATCCCCTGTTTTCCTACCCATAGGGTTGGAATTTTCTTTTCAAATTTACATGGGACCACCTTTGGGATATCCCCTATACAATAAAAAAATATCAAAATCGGTCCACTCTGAAAAGTTATGCGTGGTCATACATAAAAAAAATACAAAAAAAATTATACGCGTCGAATTGAGAACCTCCTCCGTTTTTTCTTCGATATAAACTATAAATCAACATATGATTAATTGTTCAGGTATGCCCCAAGAGAGTATATTATAGGTACATCGCTATTTTTACTTTACATAAACGACCTGCACCGTAATTGCGTAACATACTATTAATCAAAATCGAATCATTTCGGAGCTTATTTGTCATCCATTCTTTCATATGTTCGAAAGAATTGTTTCCTTGGCAACGTAAACAACGCCATGAATGTTGCGGAACTGTTAAAATGAAAGCGATTCCTACTGATAGTGTATAACGCAACTACCCCTCTCCCCTCTACTTCCTGTAATATAACATCAGTGTATACTTTTAACTGAAGATGTTTCAGGAATAGTGACCCGCGATGACCAATATGTATGTATATCCAATACATACCCAAAAATAAATCATACACTAAAAAATATGCTATGGGCGGCCTTATTGGAGAAAAAACGCTGCGATAGGATTCACGATGATATGCTAGTAATTTAGTCATAAAGTGGCTTAGCAATAGCGAAGGTGGTAGCGAGCCCGCAGCGCTTGCGGTATCTGAATCCAACACATGAGCGATTTTTTTTATCCATCCTTCTTTTTAATTTCTTTTAATAGTTTTTCGTCCGCATTCTTCTAAGGCATTTGGATTATTTTTCATTTTCTTTCTTAGCTTCCGCATTGTAACTTTTTTTTGCTCTCGTATTTTTGCAACATCTAGCATTTATCAATACGATACTCATTCATTCATTCAATACTATACAAATTTTTAACTGATTTTTACGTGAGTACCAATGTTGTAAAGGGATAAGGGTTATTTTTAACGAAGAGTGGCATTATAATAAATAATGTTTTCTAATTAATTTTAATCCATCTAATTATATAATTAAGAATTGGCTATTTAAAATCTTGAAACTAATATATTTGTATAGCAGCTAATGGTGAAATTGTTTCCAGATTATTCGTAGTATAATTATGAGCATCCTATGTACTAACATGTTTCTAGAAAATAAATTACTTTGACTTTAACGATCTTCAGAAAATGGTAGCGATTGTGAACACGTTACGAAGTTTTTTAGGGTTAAGTTTTTAAGATTATATCTTGCATTATATGTGTAAGTATATTATAGTTTAAACTTCGCAATTACATATTTTCTCTTCTTGTTCTCACACGCTATTGTCTACATTTCTTTTTCATTACTCCTTTCGCAGATCTGCTGGAAGAAATTAGCAGTACCTTTGTACTCATACTTGTATAATCATGTCGTACCACTCTGCATTTTACTGTGTGTACCTACATAAATAACAAAAATAAAAAATAATGACGGTTATGTAAAATAAATAGTATCTGACTATAGATATGAATCGTTTTCCACCATTCAATGGTCTCAGCTCCTCAGCAACACAAAGTTCACAGCAGGTTAAGGAGTGCGCGTACTTTCCGATCATTTTCCGGTTGATCAGCGTCGTTGTCTAAACCGTTGTTCTATCACGGTAATTGATTCGGAGACAATCGCTGATGTTCTGGGGAATCCTCCGCCTTGTCCACGACTAACTAGCGTCCCATGGGCCGCTTTGTTCGCGGTTTCCACGGTTTAACCAACATTTACTAACGACCATAGTGTTCGGCTAATTTCCGTGACACCTTTTGCTTTTTGCCGCAGTCAATAGTGCTGTATATTTGTAATTAATTCGTAGAAGTTAGAGTATACTTTCGGGCCTGCCTGCCTACTTAGTTACGCATTTTTGTAAGCGAACGGTAATAATCAGTTTGCTAGACTCGGTCTGTAGGCAAAAAGGCCAACGTTCGCTTTTATCGTGTTTTTGAGTAGGTTAAAAAGCTTCGTAACACTTTTAATTTTAATTTACGATCTACTGTGTTGTGTGTTTTTATTGAGTTTAACACACATTCAACACTTTTAATCGTCATATACATATAATTTCGAAAGACAAATGACAGTAAAAACTTTTTACTAATATAAAGAAAAAAATTCAAAAAAAAATAAGTCGGTATCTTTGGATCTATAATATAGTTTTTGACACTGACTTCTGAGAGTAAAGTTATTTTTAAATTTATTTGGAGTCGGCGCAACAAGATTTTTTCTTCTACACTTCTCTATTAGTCGATATCTCGGTAAACACCCCTTTTCTATCCATATCATAATTGTATAAAATTAAATAAAGATATGATACATTTATGTTAAATATAGATCTAAAACAGATTTGGTTTTTTAAAAATGCTTGCGAAAAGCTTCTTTCATGTCACGCTCACTTAAATAAATACGTAGTGACGAGCGTCTGCATTTGGCACGAAGAACTTTCCCAACCTTTGTCTGAGGGGTGTCTAGTGTTGTTGGTCGTTCAAATAAACATTTGGTAATTGTCTCCGAATGTCGTGGTAATGATGGACCATTTAGCGGTCTATTTGCACATTTTAGAGTACTTAATTTTAGATATACCACTCATTGTAAAACATGTAAACATGTAGTAATGGACACGTCACGACTCTTACCCCTGTGTACGAGAGCTCTTGTACGTATTATTGGCAAGTAAGCAAGTTTCGTCATTTATTAGTAGGTGTTTCTTAAATACTATTATTGTGTCCGAACCATTCGAACACTTCGATTATGTCACAGCTTTGTTACATCTTCTTATGTTTGGGATGTTTAGACTCTTTACATGCTTCATCGTATTTTTCTATTAGCGCTGAAATGATGATACTTGTATAATAATTGATAATACATATGTTATATGCTGGAGAGGCACTTTGCATCTCGACATCGACATTAGTGCTAGTGGTCACGGGTTTAGTGAGTGCCATCTGGGTAAAATGCTAGTTTGTGCTAGCATTTTACCCAGATGGCATGACATAGTACGGGTTCACTGTTGCAGATAAATAAATGATAATTGATTTTATTTCTGTAAATAGGTTTGTACAAACACTTTTACATGTCAATTATTTTTTTTGAAACTAGATGAGTTCGGCGTTTCCTAACTGACTACTCTGAGAAGAAAGGCCGAAACAAACTCAGAGGTCACAGTCTCTTTTAAAGTCCAGACATAATCTTGTTCACATCATGTGAAGAACATGTAGATTGGTGACTGAAATGGTCTTTTGAAGAAAGAACCACACAGATTGAGTGGACCTGTCCAGTCAGTGCAAGCATTTGTCACTAATCATTTAGCTCAACTCGGAACATAAGGAGCCCAACGCTTTGACGAACAGTACCAAAGAAAGGACATTTGGGTAAGCCACATAAATTACTCAAACTGCCAGATCATGATTACTGAGAACGAAAGTAAACAAAATTAAAAAAAGACCCACATGGTCTTCACATTCACAATAATTAAAACAATACGATACTTTACAAAGTAAATATTCATGTCATTGTATATATAAAAAAATATCAATGTCAATGTGTATATAAAAAAAAAGAACCGGATATAATTTTGTTGGTCAGATAATTTGATGACCATGAAGATCGGTGACTGAAATGGTCTTTTGAAGAAAGAACCACACAGATTGAGTGGACCTGTCCAGTCAGTGCAAGCATTTGTCACGAATCATTTAGCTCAACTCGGAACATAAGGAGCCCAACGCTTTGACGAACAGTACCAAAGAAAGGACATTTGGGTAGGCCACATAAATTACTCAAACTGCCAGATCATGATTACTGAGAACGAAAGTAAACAAAATTTAAAAAGACCCACATGGTCTTCACATTCACAATAATTAAAACAATACGATACTTTACAAAGTAAATATTCATGTCATTGTATATATAAAAAAATATCAATGTCAATGTGTATATAAAAAAAAAGAAACGGATATAATTTTGTTGGTCAGATCATTTGATGACCATGTAGATCGATGTCTGAAATGGTCTTTTGAAAAAATCAAGCAGAAAATTTGATTAAAAGTTTTACAACATTTAAAGTCACTGAACTTTGCAAATCAAACGTTATTCAAACAAGTATGTCCAGGCAGCGCGGTCGCGACACCAATCTTATTTTGCCACATAAAAACAATACTGCTTCAAAATAATAGACAATTCAACTCTATTTTACAAAACGTCAAAAAATTCTCGCTTCGCTAACATGCCCCGCGCATGCGCGCAATCTGTCAAGATGGTGCTTCGACCCTGCTCAAGGATTAAAACTTAATACAAAATAGTAAAATTAAAAAGTTAATACAATTTTAGACAACATCAAAATTTACGAAAACTAATTATTTTAAAGTAGGATTTAACAAAAAAAAGTAAGCATCTAGTGTTGTAAAACCAACAATCAACTCGGTACCGAATACATCCTCCGACATATATTTATTGTCAATTTATTTTATAAATTGTTGCAAAGAAACACTTTTACACGTCATCATTAAGTTATTTTGTAAATTTGGTTCAAGCGTCATCCGGAAATGTCGATGTTTCCCAACTCTGGGAAAAAAGATCGAAACAATTTCAGAGGTCACATTTATCTTTCATAGTCCGGACGTAATCTTGGTCGGAACATATGAGGACCGTGCACGTTAGTGTCCGAGTAGGTTATTGAGAAGAGAACCACAGAACAGATGTCAGGGCACCTGTCCAGTTATTGACAAAATTTGTTATTATCGTGATAACTAAACGCAGAGCTAAGGAGCGACTCGACGAACAATATACCGGGATATCGGTGGGCTACAAACAATATTCAAACGCCAGATGATTAATCTTAAAAATAACATGAAAAACTTACTCACGTAGTCCTCACATTCACAATATAAGTCTTGTTATAGTTAAATAAAAAAAAACATAATGTAACAGACAAAATGAAAGTAGGTAGGTAGCTACACTATAAAAATATTTTTTTTATTTTTGATCTTAAAACAATAGAAGCCCAATATATCAGAGGCCAATTTTATTGCTCACACAGAAACAAATAACAATATTGTTCAAATAAAATAACCGAAAATTGCTATGCGTCTGCGCTTGTGAGCTTTTAAATTAAAAGACAAAAGCGAATCCGCCTGAGATTTATTCAAAGAGATAATAAGTACCTATCTAACATTTTCCTCAAATTGCTATACGTTGATTCCTGGTAGCCCATCAGCCTGAACCTGCGTCTGCAGAGCTGTGGGGTATGCGGACCGTTTCGGGGAAGTTTTTCAGGGAAATATTTAATAGCTGTCTGTCGGACGACTTTTAGTGTCGCCGCCCTATTGTTGCTGAATTTCGGAAAGACTTGTGTGGACCTTCCATTTCCATGATTAAGTTATTATTTGATAAAAAAACTTACTTCTCAAAAGTCACGCATTTGTCTACGATCCACACAATCCCTTGAGTACAGTTACTTACAATGCTTCTGACTTCATTCATAATTGTACATTGACTAAACTTTACCTTCGCCGGGGCACAGATTTCTCGCGTGCTATCTGATGATTGCACTGATTCTACATCTTGCAAAAAATCGACGGGCGCCGAAAATGCTGCGCATAGGATCAACGACACGATTAAGAATAATCTTCCTCCAACTTCGCAATTGAAAGCCTTCCTTGTTATTTTAATATGTTACGCCTCTGCCAGGGTCGCGAGATTGTTCGAAAGAGATACCGTGAACCTGGCACATGGGCAACTGAAGGAACATGGGTGGGTTTTAGTTACTAAAAGTCTGACACGCCCTCCCGCTCCGCCCAGAGAGGGTCATTTGAAGATTTCCCATCCAAAAAAAAAAAAACATTTTACGGCTTCAGTGAAACTTTCGCTCGAGACTTCTCAGCCAATCTGTCAATTGAAAAGAAGAAACCCGTTACCGAAAATCGTAAGCGCATCCCCATTATCCCGTCATCGTCTGAAACCCCTGTCCTCCCCGCACGATGCGTCTGACCAGCCTTTCCCAGAACGCATATCTAACGTACGCAGCAATTTTAATTCGTTCCAATTTTTTGGGATTCATTTCCGATACGGAGAAATGGTCTGATTTTAATGATTTTCCCCAAATCAAAGCCTTTCTGGTGAACTTTGAACATCTGAAAGGCTGATTTATTAATCAGTTTCACAGGAACTCGTTGCAAAAGGCTGTGATTGATGGCTGAGAAATGAGAAGATATTAAACTGAGATTCGAATGACGTTGTGTCTGAACACGCAGGTCCTGAACATTTTTATAGTATTAGTCATGGGTTGTAAGTTGGGTACAGCGGCCCAAAGTCCTTTTTTGGTAATTTTCAGCTTCTACGTTCTTGAAATTATACCTGTTAATTGAAACGACATTTGAGGTTTTCTAAACTGTTTGTATGATATTGATAATAACGAAATATTAGCGCCAGCTCTATCACGCATGTCAAGTAAATAATTTATTTTTCATCCCACCATCTCGGAAAGAGGATAAAGTAAATTGAATTTAGAACATCGTGTGCACTAAGTTTGTGATAGTGCACACGATGTTCTAAATTCAATTTACTTTATCCTCTAGAGAATAAAAACGGCTTTTCCACTCAGATATTGAAGATTAAAAATACTCTTTCCTCGCTGAGGTGGAATGAAAAGTTACGTGTTGCACTCGAGTGCAAAGATTTTTCACCTCGTGCTCTTTTGATTCCCTCGCTAACGCTCAGGATTCTAATTTTGAATCACTCGCTGCGCTCGTGATTCAATTTTAGAATCCTTCGCTTGCTCGGTCATCAAAATTGAGCACGCGGTTAAAAAGCAACTTTGCACTCTTGTATAACAAATAACTATTGTCTATACATTATGCATATTTATTTGTCGTACTTATTTTTTGCTTTCGGAGGACCTTGCCTTCCCACCAAAATAATATTTTCGGCCGTGAAAACTTTTTTCGGAAAACAAATAAGACGACAATATCGTATGAACACCTCACAGATGTTAATTGTTCCAGGTTCAGGAGTATACAACATAATTATGTAGGTATCTAAGTGTTATGAATTAGTATCGTGAGAAATTCCTCTCTGCTATGACTAAATGTGGACGTGACTTGAAGTTGTCAGGAAACCCACACACTCATTCAATTAGGCAACGCTTGACCTTTCTCTGTAGAGACTCATAAGCCCTCGTACGCACGGGCGATTTTTTACAAGACTATTTATATGTACACTTTCGATTTGTATTTCCATCAAGCTGAGCATTAAGAGTTGAACTGATTGCATTCCAGCAACGTCTTCAAAAAGCCTACTATTTGATTTTCAACTAGACCCTAAGCAGTGCATAGAAAATCCAGTGTACGATAAAAATCGTCACTAAAAAACTGGCTCGTGCGTACAAAGGCTAACTTTAGAATAACAGTATTTCTTTCATCAAGTGGGTAGGTACACACACATCGGAGGTTCAGGCCACCCGCGTAATGAATCAGTTGGATATCCCAGGTGACTCGTAATGTGTGTAACATGTCAAATATTCGTAGCGGTGTTCAAAAGGAAGTTAGGTTATGTCCCGGTTTTGTTTAATATTCAAGCATGAGCAATATTTGAACTGGCGATTCGACAGACATATTGTACAACATAATATATAACAGTTCATTGACTGCCTCACCGACAACCCACAAAATTAAGATAGTAGAATTTTTTGACCTCGAACTTTAGGCCAAATAAATTAAAAAACCCTTTTTTATTCGGTTTGTTTTTTTAGTTGTTGAATTGCTTAACCACAGGCAAAAACTAAATGTCATATGAGCATATTACAGCACCTACGTGTTGTGGCTTTCCTTAGTCTTTACCCAAGTACATTACATACGTACCTAGGTATGAATGCACTAACGGTAAACGTAATAAAAATATACAACGTCATGATGACTGACAATTTCACAACATTGGTTTGTTCAAAGTTCTAGGAAAAACATTAAAATTATCCATAGGGGCATACAGTCATGTAGTGTTATACCGAGTGCCTACTTGATCACTTTCTCATGTTATGATTCGTTATGACATACATTAATATAAGCTACACAACCTTTCTTTTTTGCATCATTAATGTACTGTATAATATTTTTGCAGGGTGAGAGGGACATGGACACACAATATGTTAGGAAATTCAGTGCTTGATTCTGGATCCTACGCGTTGAAATGATTCGTCGGTTATTTAAAAATAACCCACCACTTTGAATATGTACGTAAATACATGAAATCACGCCTTTTACCCATGGGGGTAGGCAGAAACTACGGAAGCCACCTGCTACAATCCTTACTTACTTTTAATTACTGCAGGTTCAAAAAAACGGTGCAGTTTAAAAGGAGATGTAGTTACAAAAATATAAACGAGTATGCTTAGATGGTACGGTCATGTTGAGAGGATGAATGAAGGACGGCTTACATAAGATATTTAAAGGGCAGATGTGAGTGTATATGTCGGGAGGGGACGCCCTAGGAGGACATATAGGGACCTTATTGGTGATGTTCTTCAGAAAGGTCAGGTGCTTAGAACTCGCAACCGGCGTACTTGTATGAATAGATGTATGAACATAAACGAGGCAAAAGCAGTATGAACCTTGTATAAGTATTTTTTTCTTAAGGAGCCTTCTAGAGATCCTTAAATCTTTCAATTTTCTCTTCTTCAACCATTGATTGGTCCGACTCCTATCTGAACGGGCGCCCACAGCGGGTTCGTCTCGAAAAGTTGTCTTCTGACTAGTGCTTTCTTACAGCTTGGGTGTGCGTCAGAATAGCGTCCGCTCTCCTCTTCTTCTGATTAATTGTGTCACCAGAGTTATCTTTTCCCACTTCAATCTCTATTCCGACAATCCGCAGCTCCACACTAACTTCTTGACGCAAGATGCGGGTAACACCTTGTCAGCGATGACTTGAGACCCGGATTTGATAAGCGAGTGGTTGCGGTGTTTTGGACAGTAGATCAACCCTAAGCGTATATGCGGAAAAGGCTCGATGATGCGTCGCTGTCTCCGTTCTGTCTGAATCTTTAAATTTAAATAATTTTGAATATTTTTTTAATACTCTAGGAAAGGAGTACCAAATCTGTATTTTTTTAAACCATAACATTCATATATTCGACTGATGTGAGACTGAGTCGACCTTTCCCCTCTAGTAAAAAAATAAACCAGCTAAGAGTGGAGATGCGGAGCAGTGAAGGGTTCCGTAGTCGGAATGAATATAGACCGTCGCACCGTCATAGCGACTAATCTCAAGAGCAACATACCTGATAGACAGACCTGTTGGTCTAGTGGTTAGTGACCCTGACTGCTATGCCGGAGGTCGTGGGTTCGATTCCCACCCAGGACAAATGTTTGTGTGATGAGCACGATCATTTGTTCTGTGTCTGGGTGTAATTTATCTATAATATGTATGTATTTAGAAATATATAAGTATGTTTATCAGTTGTCTAGTACCCATAACACAAGCTCTGCTTAGCTTGGGACTGGATGGCGTTGTGTGATAGTTGTGGAATATTATATTATATTACTAGCTTTTGCCAGCGGCTTCGCCCGCGTGGATGTCGGAAATTATCCCGCGGGAACATACTACCGGGATAAAAAGTAGCCTATGTCCTTTCTCACGCTCTAAACTATCTGTGTACCAAATTTCATTTAAATCTGTTCAGTAGTTTTAGCAGGAAAGCGAGACAGACAGACAGACAGACAGAGTTACTTTTGCATTTATAATATTAGTGTAGATGTAGATTATAACAGAGACTAGTCGTCGGCGCGGGAGATATTACGGTGCACAAGTGTGTGCGCAGACACAGGGGCGCTCACTCTTCCCTCACCCTCATACTCCGATGGGACGGCAATCAGACCCGACCGCAGAGACATCAGGTGCAGTACCAACGTACCAACGTGCTTCCGACGCGCGACGCACGGGATGAAAATATTATGTTTACGAATATTGTATTTATTTACAACAAAAATTGTTAGTATTTCATACCGTTATAACTTCGAATACCTCAAAAACTAAACGAAATAATACATCCTTCAAATCACTCTCAGAATATGCCACCGTTAAGTTTTTTATGTTTCTTAATAATGTTAAATTATCTCACCTACGCTACGCGTCGATGGGTTTTCTTTTAGTTTCGTATTTCCTCATCAGCCAACACACAGTTCGCATTCATAAAACCGTTGTTCGATAGACAATCGATCACTTAGATTGTCTGAATTTCCAGCTTTTTGTGAGTTATGAGTCTATCCTATATTTGGGAACTCTATTTGGGAGTCTTTCATAAAGATCTCGCCAGCTTTTTGCCAAACAAGAGTGAATCATATCCCGTGACGTCACGCTACGTTGCGCCGGGGTTACGGCAGGTCGGTACCTACGGCTGCGTCTCAATACGTGGAGAGAAGTGAGTTCAATGTTGGTTTCTGCTGGATATTCCTGATTGACTATAGAACAAGCAAATCGGAGGTGTTACTATATTATTTGATCTGAAATTGCTTATAAAGGCAATTATAAGTTTTCCATTAAAAAAAAAAAATATTTATTTACCATAAGGACAATTAACAAAATGCACATCTGAGCTACAGTAACACACAAAATTCAGGCACTTTATGAGGCTAGCGATTTGACTTTCAAAGCTTAAATAGATACTTTATCAACGAAGCGGCGAAAACAGGGGTGTTATAAGTTTAACGTGTGTATCTGTATACTTATTTGTGTGTCTGTCTGTAGCATCGTAACTCCCAAACGGCTGAACCCATTTTTTGGTTTTGTCTGAAAGGTCACTTAAGCTACGATTCAAGCAAATCTGTTCAGCCCTTTAAAGGTCATCAGGTAATTTCTTGTTGATGAAGGGATGTGAGCATCTTCCACAGGCCTGTTCGAGTCAAATTTTCTTTTACTTCGGTGATCTTAGAAGAACTAAGTAACCTTGAACTGATGCTGCACTATCACTTGGCATTTGGAGGGTACTCAACTACCTCGCCAACAAACAGCAGAAGTATCGTGTTTTCGCTCATTGGAAAGTTCTCAATAAAAAGGTTTTAGATAAATGGTGATTGTGTCTGAAGATAGGGTAGCAAAGAAGAATGAAGATGAATTAGTAACTAGCTTCAATATGGGAAACATACGTAAAGCTGCACAGATTTAAGCAACGCATATGTCGATCATAGAGTGGCTAAATTAACTTTAAAAAGCAAGATATAAAAATACACAAGTAATTAGTATTATCTCGGACGAAATCATTAAAAAAAAAACTAAGTTCTGCTGTTAAGAACATTTTTTTTTTTAAATTTAATCCCAAGATGACAAAATCATGATGATACATCGAGTATAGAAATCATGTATTTAAAACTATAAGAAAACGGAAATTGTCTTTAATCGAAACATAATACATCACAATGTGGGCACCCTATCTTTAAGTTATTATAAAAGCAATACGATCTCGGGTCGGAATACCCCGCTCCCGCGTGACTCACGGGACCAGTCATTCACTCCCGTCTACCTAAATAAATGTACCTAGTATACGTCACACGTGGTAAGCGGATCCCTAATTGAACAGTCACTGAACGCTTCGGCGAAGACATAAGCAATTAGTTTCGCAGTCACTGACTGACTCGTGTCTATCTGTGTGATGTCACAAGCTATCCCGTGTGTCACGCGTTGAGATAGGGAGAACAGATGGATCCTTTGATTCAGAACGGTCTCCTTTACTAATAACACGTTGCATCATCATCATGACATTGTACGTATCTTGCAACGTGTGGATATGCGCATTCAGGACTTCCCAGACACTAAGATATTTCAGATTAAATGAAACATATGCGCATGTGAGATTCGGTTAACATTCAGTGTTAATCAATCTTTGACCTACACATTCCCGGCTCTTTATTGCGTTATACTTTGACAGTTGTGCCAAATTGACAGGAATAACGCTAAGCCAATTTACGTCTATAGATCTCGGTCCAAGTATGGTAGTAACATTGAACTTGACCAAGTTTGCATCACCCAATTTGGAGTCTGCCTTCAAGGACAAGTTCAAGCGTCCGACCGTGGCCTTAAGACGGGGTCTGTGACCCCAGACTCGTGCATTAGAAACGTAACTCTCATAGGTCTTTAGGTGGATTAATGGGTACCATTTATGTCATCATAATTTTCTTGCTCTTATCCCAATTTATTCAGGGTCCATGCAAAATGTATTTTCTCCCATACTTCCTTATGTAATAATCGTCATTTATCAAGCAGTAGGTACACACGGCTATATCATGCTATACCTTCCCAGGTTTATCTGACCTCGCATTGTATAGGTATTTCGCCAGCAAAGCCAGCGTAAGCCAGTTTATACTGGAAATGAAAAGCTTGATTTTTCTCCGTGCGTACATTAATGTGTAGTGAGAGCAGCATCACGGAGAGTACCGAGTGTGTCCCTGACACTCTATTGACCAGATGACTATTCAAATGGTCCGACGAATTGGTGACTTGATATATTGATAAACCACGTAGTAGAGTTACTGGACGCTTTTATTAGTTACTAGCTTTTGCCAGCGGCTTCGCCCGCGTGGAGGTCGGAAATTATCCCGCGGGAACATACTACCGGGATAAAAAGTAGCCTATGTCCGTTCTCAGGCTCTAAACTATCTGTGTACCAAATTTCATTTAAATCGGTTCTGTAGTTTTAGCAGGAAAGCGAGACAGACACACAGAGTTACTTTTTATAATATTAGTGTGGATGTGGATAGCTACGTTGAATAGTTACGTGGTGTGTCTCGTTTCAAAGATGACCCGTTTGACAAAAGGACATGAAGCCATAGAAACTTCAGAAATAAGTAAATTATCTTATATTTGCAAGTATTTTTAGTTTCACATTGGCATTTTGATTCCTAGTGCTGTTTTTTCAGTAGTTGAATTACTTTTATTGAATCATAAATATGATAGTTTGACATATTAGTCTCTATACATACAAAAGCTGTGGAACTCTTATGCAAGAAAATCTGCCTATGCCCTGCACACATTGTCGTCTATAGTAGGTGTGGAGGCATTACTTACAGCTTACTATGGTTTAGCAGAATCCCATCTACGCTATGGTGTCATTTTTTGGGGCAACTCAACAGAAAAAGACATGGTGTTCAAGGCTCAAAAGAGATGTGTTCGTTCAATATTTAAAATTAAACCTACTGATAGTTGCGTGCCTTACTTTAAAAAACATAAAATGCTTACTTTGCCATGTCTGTATATTTTAGAGGTATCTGTATTTGTTAAAATAAATCCACACCGATTTAAACGACTAGATGAAGTAGTCCCACGTAACAGGCGCGATAACAGTAGGATATGCTCTCAGACTGCGACAACAGCCCTCATGCGCAAAAGTGTTTTCTGTATGGCTCCTAGGATATTTAATAAATTGCCTAAAAGTTGGAGAGAACTGCCCTTGTCACTTTTTAAAAATAAACTGAGAATTTTTTTAGTTAATAAAGTGTATTACAATGTTTTAGATTTTTTGAATGCAAAGGACTTTTCTATTCCGACATGTAATTTATATGGTTAAGAATAACAATTTAATAATGCGAATTTTAAATCAATTGACTTTTGGACATACTGGACATAATTTAATTTATTTTTGAGTATAATGTACTTATGTACTTCACTATAATATCTTAACAT
The DNA here is from genome assembly GCA_932294355.1 of Aporophyla lueneburgensis. Lineage (NCBI taxonomy): Eukaryota > Metazoa > Arthropoda > Insecta > Lepidoptera > Noctuidae > Aporophyla > Aporophyla lueneburgensis. The sequence goes on from OW028753.1 coordinate 29,652,940, forward strand.
TAATTATTATTTATTTCTTGTGTACTTTGTAATGAAATTTAAAATAACTAAGTAAATGTAAATGAAATGTAATTTTTATACCTACAAAATTTGTACGCCGTTATTGGCAAAACATGGACGCTCACAACATATTAATTTTATACCTTGCATGCCTGACTAGTCAGTTTATGTAAACGCATGTTTGACAAATAAATTTTCTTTCTTTCTTTCTAACTACATGTTTTATTTCGCGTATTCATTCTTCAAATCAAAGTTATGCAACTATTGACAAATCGACGGACTCCAGTCTAATCGACTGCAGTCCGTCGATTCGTTTGCATCTTTATCTGTGCTCTATCGACCAGGACCAGCCGCAACTAATGTTCACCTCAACACATCGATGGACTATCGATGAACGTGATCTAGCTGCTGCAGTGTGTACGCCGGAGCGGTCCACCGACCGCAATACAATTGCAACTCTAGGTGCTGAGCCAAACCACAGTTATTTATATAAAGTTTACTTCCCGACCAACCCCTTGATAGTTCAAAAATGCTTTTAATCGGTTTAGTTGAAATAAATGGTTTGAATTTGAGTTTCAATTTTGCAACCGTCTTTGATGAAATATGTAGAATCTCATTGCCAAAACTACTTAAAGAACATCTATTAAACATTAAAACTTATCAGGAGACTTTTTACCTTTTACTTTTATCATAAGCCCAACAATGTGTTTAAAAACTATGCAACGCTGCGTGCCGAGCGGCGCGTGCGCAGCACCGTCATCTTAAGCTGGTGATACATGGCGGTAAGAATACTTTTACTAAATCATGGACGTGCACTGTCTATGGAACACGTACTCATTTTGGAAGTTAAGGAGGCGTTACTCTTCTGATAAAACTTAATAAATAAGTATTGAACTTTTTTACATTTTCTTCTATCGAAGTAAATTGCGGTTATTGAATAATCTCAACCTAAAAAAAATATTTTATTTTATTTTATTTTCTTCATGGAGCGATATTGTCATTACCTACGTAGTAGATAGCTTACATCAATCGCTTTTCCAACTTACTATTTGATCGAATTATTGTTTCTAGTTGTACTTATACGTTTAAATACAGTTGATCATCATTCATTAACCTGAGGGACAATTCTAGTAATTTTAAGATCAGACTGTGGTCTGATCTCAGCCTCGATCGGTCAACAATACCTCGAGTTTTCATACATTTTTGACCAGTTTTTGACATTTGATTGTACGACTACATTTGGACGTTTTAAATAACTAGAATTGGCCTTCCGATGTTTTATAAAGCGATTCGTAAATTTGGCTGATCCGAAACAGTGTTTTAACTCTTCTTACTGGTTGTCTACTGGTTGTCTATCCTACCATAAGTAATACATAGCTACTATATATACTTTCGTCGCACTAAACAGGCACATCCCTAATCGACCACCTTCTATAAAAGGCATGGCCGTTGAAACAGAGCTGGCATTTTAAAATCGAATTCTTTCGTTTTTATCCAATAAGCGATAATTAAGGGCTTTGAACCCGCATCAGACGGTCTGCTAGTAAAAAAGGTAGAATGGCTCGTCTCCTTAAGGGAGCTGCGTGCGCCGCGTCACGTAGGGCTCGGAGGGCCCGCGTGGAGGTCCCACACTGGGCCACGACGAAGGTGAATTCAGATGAGATTATTGTAAAGTGCCACATAACTCTGTATTAGAGGGTAAGAGCAGTCGAAGGCGCGTGGCGTAGAAAATGTCGTTATACCTCCATTCGTGGTTTGTATGTTATCTGTTGACTTTGAAAGTTCTTAAGTGCGTTTTTATTATCTACATACGTTATTCTTCTTTCTTTTAAGGATTTTGTGCCATAATCATAACCCTTGCCGATTGGTAAGACTATAGATAGGAGCAGAATGTTGTCGGTAGAGCGAAGGATGCTGCTGACTCTTTTCACGTAGGATTGTTTTGCACAAGTGATATTATAATGAACAGTTTACTGTTCTATCTATCTATCTATAATGAACAGTAAACTGTTCATTATAGATCAATTCATATTAAAGATAATTAAAAAGTATATTGGCCTTTTTAGGTAGGTATTGATTTACTTAAAATTAATGACTTGGCATCGCTTGATAGCTTGAGTCATCAACGTATTTACATCACCTGCAATTATGTGAAATGGCACAATAATTGGCATAACGGCCATTGGCACCTGGTAATGGCCGATTATGACAAATTAGTTAAAATGATATTATGATATCATGGACCTACATTATATAATTTTAATTTATTTCTAAATCTTAACTTGTTTAGTTTGTTTCCAACTTCATTCGAGCTCCAACTCGATTTGTTTTGTTAGTGTTCTGTTGGTTATATTTTTTTTAAAATTGATCATTATATTATTTTCATTCGGTATCCATCTATTTTTCAACGCGATTTTCTTTGAGAGTAATCAGTCTTAAAATATTTGATCGGACTAAACTGGAAACCTAGAAAAAAAAAAAAAACATAGCATAAGTATAGGACTTATTTTGAAATTTCTTTAAAGTGAACTCAAAAATTGCCATTTACACTTTACTTTTTAACTTAGTAATATCTTTTGCAAAAACTTTCGATGAAACGTTTAGAGTCAAGATATAGCTAACTTTTGGTGTCTAAAAGATTTCAAAGATATAATAAAAACTATTTGTTGCTCGTTGAAATCTAAAATTTGGAGATATCGTAATCTCACATATGGCATTTTTTTATGGTTTTATTAGACAATTGATCTCAGATCATCAAATCGCCCTCATAAACAAGTTTCATTGGTAAAGTACACGGTAATGAGTGGCTGTTGCACCCCCTATCTCAACTTTTCATTTTCAGTTTTTAGTTTAATAATTCTTAGATATTTGATTATTTAAAATACAAAAAGCTTAGGATCAAGACGCTCTCTCTAGTGTCTACATATTTTTTATTATAATATCAATTAATCCATCATAAAGAGTTCGACTCTCATTTCCTACCAAATGTGCGGAAAGAGATTTATTTGAGATATTGGTGACTCTTCTAGTAGTCAAACCTCCGTTGGTTCATTGGTATTGCAGCAGCATCCGGTTAGACTGGAAGCCGACCCTGACATAGTCGGGAAATGGCTCATGATGATGGAGCCGTCCAAATAGATCGAATGAAGGTGAAGATTCTTTACTCTGACCGGTACCAAACCTCCATTCAACGGAGTTTTTTGATCCATACATGAAACTAGATCGATTGGCATCAATAAAAGTGTTAGTGAAAATTAGGCATTTTCTTGCTGCCGACACCATTTTTCATAATCTAAAATGCAGATCAAAATTTCTCAAAAAGTAAAAGACAATCTCCTTAGGACCTTTTCCTATACATACAAAGGTCATGGTATCCTTAGTAGGCACTAACGGTACCTAAACCCTTGTAGTTTATAAATACGTCTTGAAAATATATTTTTTGTATCTCATGTGTTGAGTGCTAGATAATCATTTAGATGGTAAAATCTGTAAATCAAATCAAATAAATTTATTTTCGGATTAAAAGATCCATAGGTGTTAGTAACAATAAACTTAGCCTAATATTAGTAATTACAATTTATTAAATTAATTTAAGCATGCGCCGGACTGAGCGCCCTTTGCATGGACACTCATCCACTGCTTCAACAGTGGAGAATCCCACCTGTTCGCCAACGTGTCCAGGATGCCGTTTGCGGTGGCCCGCACGCGTCTCAGCAGCGAAGCGCTTCGCTTACGAATGATTGCATAGAAGAAATCAGTGTGCGCCTCAGCAAACATACTCGACGCGCTGCAAAAACGAGGCAGCCCAAACAATACCCTAAACGCGTTGTTATATTGTACACGCAGAGTTGCGTACACACCCTGCGTGTAGTTGGCCCATAGACTACACGTGTAGAAGGACTGACAATACGCTTTAAAAAGCGTCAGTTTAACTTGCTTACTACAACGTGCAAATCTACGGGCCATTATGTTGCAACGCACACACAATGCCCTCCGCTCCCTCTCAATGTCAACGTCATCATCCAGTTTGTCTGTGACCCAGTGACCCAAGTATTTAAACTGCTGAACCAGCTTCAGTGGTATCCCGCCTAGTGTTAGTGAGGTAAGATAATTTGTTCTGTCCCGTTTATTATCTGTGCGCCTAACGGAATGCGCGTGTAACGAAGTGACATCTAACTTGTCAATTTGACGTTGACACACTTCCTTCTCTTGAATTTGATGCTTAACAAGAAAAGCATGTCGCCGCTTGAATCTCGCGATCTTTTGTAATCATTTACCCCGGTCGTTTTATGGACAATCTGTCATGACCCATTGTTTGGATTGTTAATAACCCCTAATTTGACGTAATAACACGGGTTTTGGACATATTTTCGATAAATAGTTTGAAGGTTAAGCAAAGTGTGACGCTGTTGGGAACGAGTGATTTGAAGACCGCATGCTGTGATTGTCTCCAAGCCTTGTTGCAGCGGATTCTAACCTGAAGAATACTCGTAACGTCACGACACGATACATATACACTCACTTACATACAGAACTCCAGGTAACCCCAGAAGCAGTGCCCTTCAACCACCAGGTAAGTGCTTTTGTTGTATTGTAGGTGAGTTGTTTGATTTGATTGTCTGCTCCGCGTACGGCGGACAGTACGCTTCCACTTCTTGTCTCTAGAGCCCCACGATTATCACACTTCCACTGCGCACTTGAAATCGTATTGTGAGGTCTAGCCTGGCAGCGTACATAATTGTAACACTTCTTACCGGCTTTAAATATCATCAGCTCGCTCTTAGATGCATTGTACTTGAGTCCGTGGGCCGCAGCATACTGTTCACACATATTTAACAGTTTTCTTAGCGCACCGATCGACGGGCTCAGCAGCACCATATCGTCAGCATAATTTATGTTGTTTACGCATACACCGTCCACGTGACAACCGATATTACTGCTGCTGAGCTCACCGATCAGTCGGTTCATGTACAGGTTGAAGATCCTAGGGGAGCTCAACCTCCCCTGCCTCACCCCGCACTCCAACCTGTACACGACCGACTGTGCCCCTCCCCACTTCACACTTTCTTTTGGTTGTCGTACCAATACTTAAACACTGATGTGATCTCAGGAGGCAAGTCCGTTTCCGTATGTAAATTTTGCGACAGTAAATTATAAGGCACGAGATCGAATGCCTTCGATAAATCCAAGAAACAGGCGTAGATGGGTGTTATTCTCTTTGTGTAGTACTGGACAGTCTGCTTGAGGCATAGAATTGCAGATTCAGTTGACAAACCCGGCCTGAAGCCAAACTGAGCGTCATGCAAATTCACATGTCTACTGAGGTGTTGGTCAAGCAGCCCGTCCAGTACCTTTGCTAGAATAGTGGCTAGCGATATAGGCCTATAATTGGACACATCAGACGCATCACCCGTTTTATTTTTAATTATTGGTACAACAACCGTATACATCAGTTCATCCGGTAAGTAAGAATGACTTACACAAAGGCTAAATAACATAGCAAGAACCCTAATTGGCAAGTGTATTCCCGCGTATTTCAGGTGTTCGATGCTGAGACTGTCGTGTCCAGGAGATTTTCCTCTCGACATTCTGCTTATTACAGACGCTACTTCCTTAGCCGTGAACTGAATTTTAACGTCTCCGTGACACTCTCTGGCATCGAACACCTGTGACGTCTGTGTGAGTGGGGGTTGTACCCTGAAATGACGCTGAAAAGCATTGGCAATGTGTACGGGCTCATGTGCATCCCCTACACTTACAGGCAGGCTCGGTTTAGGGTTCAATTTATTCGTGTTTTTCCAGAATTTGCTGTAAACCTTTTGGGTCGTCTTTTTACAATTTGTGGTAAATTATAAAAGAATACGAAAACAATCCAACATTGCACAACCCTCATAGCAATTAGCATGATAATTTTTAGTCTACAGGCCTACCAGACTTATAGGGAATACTAGCTGATCGTACATACGTTGTCCTGTTTCCTAAAACTCAATAGCAGCGCCACCTACCGGGTCCAATAGTGAATCTAAACCATCCAGGATGCCACCCAAACGCATACAAAAAAAATCATTCAAATTGGTCCAGCCGTTTAGGAGAAGTTCAGTGACATACACACGTACAGTAGAATTATATATAAAGATATATGCACAATTTGAACAGAATCTATCCAGTAGTAGTATGAACAAAACTGTCGAAACTAACTCCACCGAGTAGTATTGAGATAAAATTTCTGACAAATTCCAATATCTACTAAGACAAGTGTTTACAAACAGCGATGTCTCTGATAGGCCAAGGTAGGGGACCTATACAACCTGTTCCTAGCACACGCTGCCACACACATCATATTTTCTTATTGTATAGCTTTTGCCCCTCGTCGCCGTCCCGCGGAATGCGTAGCCTTCCGGTGCGTCACACTAGCGGGCTCCCACGACCTGCACTCCCTTCAGGCTACCTTCTCCTGCGGCATCCATTGACACATTCCTCTCTGTTACCTAATACATCTTACATACATACTCCGCAGTAGTGCCGTAACAATCGAGACATGCATTCATGGAATTTCCGCCGGACATGCAGCCAGCGACTAAAGGCAAACTTCGAACATGATTGTGATACTGTTGCAGACTCCGAAAGCAACTCTTGAACTGAAATAGGGTTCCATTGCTGACTCTTGAAGCGTTACCACGAACAAAGTTAAAGAGACAGAGTAATGTAGACAGATTTTATGTAGTTTAGTGTTGTGCTTTGTAACTACGAGCATGTGTGGTAGAGGAGCGACCCAAATCTGTGGACAACTTCATGTAAATGTAACCGCAGCGAGTGGGCGCGACTTGATAACCTCACGACAGTAATGCGAACAAACTCAGGTGATTCTGTGGAAACAGTTGATAGCGTCGTATGTGGCATACTAATAAGAAGTAAAGAGAAATTGCTTAAACAGTATATCAGTCGTAAAAATCTGAGATTTCATGAAATACCACAAGTATTTTATGAAATCTCTGATTTTTATGGAACCCACCTACGCGACTGTCCGTGAGGATGAATCAACATCATCAGCAGCGTTATCCTTCCGTCCAGCCCGAGTGACTCTTGTACACTGTGATATCGAATGCGAGTGAGCGACATTAAAACCGCCGCGCGCCGCTCGGTAGCATGCTCTGTTTATTACCCGACTGCGCGACTAATGTATCTTTGTATGTGGGATGTTTTATACCGTCCAAACATCCTAACTACTCGATGGATTTAAATGAATGGTGTCCATCGACTTTAAGAGGACCGTTTTTATTAAATCAGAATGACGGCTGTGGTGTACGAAATGGAGATAGAGACAAAACAAATGCGGTACCTTATCTTGTGTATCACTGAATAGGTCTTATGGAATCAGTATTCTGTTTCTTTGAATATTTTTTATACATCCATAAGGTCCATTTAAGAATTACACAACCTGAAAGTTAACATCATCCTATCATTCAAAAATAAATTTTCTTTTGGTTGAAATCACCGTTGTTGACTACTTACTTCATAAGTGTCTGTATGTTTTTATTCGCGTTACCGATGTAGTGGTCTAATGTAACGTATTATTGAACAGGAGGGGACAAGTAAACACTTGCAAGACATCAGTAGAAACTGATGTCATTTTTCCATTCGTGTTACAGGAAACAACCAAACAAGTCCATCTTCTAGTGCATTTTATCTAGATACTCCTGAATAGTAGTCAGTCCTGGTTTGATCGGTTTTACTCTTCTTGGCCAAAATCTTGCCGTTCTTCATCCAGATGTATTTATACGACAGTTCTTCAGCTTTAATTCGAGTTGCTGCAGAAGAGATGTTTGTTCACACGATTACGAACATTATTACGCCGAAGGCTGATAGGCCGTCTACGTCTGGCGGCTGTCTATCGCGTTATCACGGAATCAGTTCCACGATAATACATTAAGCATGACTATACGGTGTGACGCAATTGGTTATGTTATAAATAACAAGAGTTAATATATACAACATTGTAAATAGATATGTTAATGAAATAGGTCGGGGACAAGAAATGTAAATGGCACTTTGTGAACAGAACCAAAGTCAATTATGTAAGGAACTTAGCGAAAAAAGTAGATAAAGTGAGCGTGGAGTGAACTGTCAGTAGTGTGAATCCCTGGCATAATGTGCGATGACAGCTCAACTCATTTTATGCTGACTTCGAACTCTATACAAATATTATAGATAGATTCGACTGGTTCGTAGGAAGCCACTCGTCAAAAAATAAACAACCGATTTACCGAAAAACACTACAAAATGAAAAATTACTTTAATTGTGGAAGACGTTTTTGGATCTGTAATTCAGTTTTATGCCACTGACTTCCGAAATTAAAGTTCTGTTTCACTTTCTAGCTTTTTTTAGAGTCGGTTGTACTTTTTGGGAAAAAAGTTTTTTTTCTTAACCGACTTCAAAAAAGGAGGAGGTTCTCAATTCGACTGTATTTTTTTTCACTTTTCTTTATGGTACCTATCCCGCACTAATTCGTATACCACAACTGTCCAGGTCAATAGCAGTGACAGGAAGTATTAGAATATTATCGGGATAAACAAAGTGCATTAAATACGTGTTATCGAAGCTAACGCTAAAATTTCCAGAGCTTTGTATGGGATCACCCATAAAGCATAACCTATCCATTAAAAAAAGATTTTTGAAACCCGTCCACAGTTTGCGGACAAATCGGTGAATTTACGCAAAACAAATGTATTTATACGATGGAACACAGAACCTTTTCTGAAGTCGGTTAAAATACGCTCTTACTCGTAGTGCCGTATTTCGTGTGTTATCCAGCAATGCTCGACGATAGGGTATTCTAGACAACTGTTTGAATGACAAAGACGGTGACGTCGTCATTCAAGCTTTTGTCGGCGAATAAAGTAAGAGCCATTGTCATGACAAATTAGATCAACTTGAACTTGATAACAGAAATTATGTAGATATATGTAAATTGTTGTATCGGCATGATATGTGAAGGAACAATGGCTGTGTGACTCGGCGGCGGCTTTGCCTAGATCACGTCGGAGATTTCGCGCAAATACTGATGCGTCAAGCGCGGTGGGCGGCGATCCCTCACCGCTAGGGTCAGCACGCACTTTTGAAGATGGAATGCAGTGACTCGCTGTTTTTTTAGTGACGACTGTTTATGACGTCTTAAGGTTAAAGATCAGAGTGTTGTATGTAGGCTGGATCAATATTACCTTATTTAGACGTGTATGTGTTTGCCATGCATCATAGGTAGGTACTGTACCTCAGAGTCAAGTGGAAACACGGATTTACATTATTTTATTTTTATTTTATTATTTTATATTGTAAACATTTTTTTTGCGGTTTTTATAGTTAATATTCATCATCGTTTCTCGAAACAAAATAATGATATTGCAATAAACGATTATAGAACATTATATCATAGACCAACTTGCAAAATGCGGTAACCCTAAAGTCACGCATTGATGAAATGTGAGCTGGGTTACGCTTCGGGAATGGGAAATAGATCAGGTGCGTGGTGGGACTGGCGGGAGATCCGCGTTGAGGCTGACTCACCCCTCACCGGCAGACAGACGGGTGACTCCGAGTGAAAGCTTGGGAACTGGCCACAGATAGGCGAGCACATACTGGAGCGACCGGACACTTCCGAAGTTCGTGAGATTATTGAGTCATTGAGTCATTGATTGTTGGGTTCTCTCATAGTGATGCCATATCCAACGCGTATTACGTCTTGTTATGCAATATAAAACCTTTTTTTGCGAACTATCCAGGCAGATGATGTCCGGTCCAAACTTTAATTAATTCAAAAATCCTAAAGGAAGAAAAACGAATGTCATCGTAATTTAAAAAATTGAGAATAACTGAATTCTCAATTTTTTTAATTTTATAAAGTTAAGCTTTTACAATTTTTCTTTCCATAATAACATAATTCAGACTATTACGAATTATAAAAACAAAACATTTTCAATGATTCAGCCGTTATCTAGTGATACGTTTGCCACTAAAAAGCACTTTATTTTTATTTAAATACAAAGATAGATTTCGAAAACATCGCGACAGGCTGAGATGAAGATGGTGGGACGAGCTTGAATCCTACTGAAAGGACTGGCCAATACTAGCAAAAGACAGAATTCTGTGAAGAAAGGAGAGGGAGGCGTTTGCCCTGCAGTGGGACAATACAGGCTAGTTAGATTAGATAAGATAGATTCCCTATTACTGGAGTGGGCGTTGTCAAATGCGAGTATACCATATCACCATATATCATGAGAACTTTAAACTAACAGAAAAATGCTAATATATTTATGTCCGTTATACTTTTACTTTTCTTTACGTGCCACTTAAACATAACTAGCGAAAAGTGGGTGTGGTAGGTGCACCTCTGCCCAACTCTTGGGAATCTCCAAAACGTAATGTTATGTGTGTTATTTCACTTTTCATGTTTGCCTTTTATGGTCAACAGTAATTCAATTATTATTCACTCAAAATTGCTAGAATCTCTGTATGACGACAACGAAACGTAAATAGGCGTCAGCTTCAGGAACACCCGAAGGATTTCCACCGCGATGACCGAGCACTAGGCACCGACATTCCTATCAGTACGGAACTACTTAGTAGGATGTCGCTGAACACTCATCTCTGTTAGGTCAGGGGCACAGCTCCGTGCGGCAAAATCCAATGTATAAAAATACGATGTGTAAGGTTAAACCCTGTTTTTTATAAATTATGTACATGCTGGGGCACAGAACACCCCTAAGTAAATGAAAGCCGAATAGGTATATGTAGTATCAGTTTCGGGTCGATTTTGTTTTTCAACGAATACTGCCAAATCGAAAGTGCCGACCCCGACAGTGTGTAACACCCTTTACAATAAGATATCGGTGACGTCATAAAATGTGATAGAATATGACGGAACACGGATGCTAATGTACCAAGTCATGGTGAATCAATAACGTCTCTATTACACCGTGAGAATATAGATTCTTTCAACAGTTTTTCACTCAAAAGCTTTATAAGTAATTTTTCACCGATCATCGTATTTAGTGAAGAATCGTGTCGCCCTTGCAGTTTTATTACATTAACTATTTAAAATATAGTTGCGATGACCATAAGCCGTAGGCACAATCCGCGAGCTTTTGTACGTATGTTCTATTCCTTTCTTCTTGTCTGTATATGTGTGTAATTAAACTATTAATTGTTCTAACAGAATTAAAAGAATCTATTTACTACTCAACAAACTATCAAATTCAGCGGTTTCTTCTCACCTACCCTACCAGATCAACTAACCTATCATATCATACATACACACAGGAGAATCATTAAGATATGATCATCAATCTTTGTATATTAGTATACCTATAGTTGGTGTAAATGGTCGGTATAACAGTCGGGAGTCCGCAATGGACTCCCGACGCCCGGGGCGTCTCCTTCTGTGGCGGGTAGGGGTGTGACGGCGCATAGAGTGCCTCTCCCTCACGTGCTCCACCTCCTCCTTTGTGAGCATTACTGCTACGCAGAAGGAGGTGACGGTTTCCCATGCCCTCTTGCTCCGCACCATGGTCTGGACCAGGGCCAGGGCCACCTATTGCCTCCACGAGGACTCAGCGGTGCTCCGCCCAGGCAGGGCACACCTCCACCGTATGCTCCACCGTGTCCACCAGGCGATACACGCAGTAATAACACCCGGGCGTTTCCTTCCGCCTTATCTTGAACAGGAACCTCCCGAAGCATCCATGCCCGGTGAGGACCTGCGTAAGGCGGAAGGTGATGATGCCGTGTCGCCTCTCTAACCACTGCTGCAATAGTGGCGTGGCAGTCTCCTGCGTCTGTCTCCGCGTTCACAGTCTACTTCTATTCGTCTCCTTTAGAATACTGATAGAGATAGATCATTCCTTTCTAGAATACAATATTATCGTGCAATCGGTTTAGATAAGGAATACCTTTTTTTTTTTTTTCAGGATGGGATATCATCAAATGACTTCTCCCGCTCTGGGCGGAGCGGGAGGGCGTGTCAGACTTTTACTGACTAAAACCCACCCGTGTTCCATCAGTTGCCCATGTGCCAGGGTCACGGTATCTCTTTCGAATAATCACGCGACCCCGGCAGGTAAGGTATACCTTAGGTAGGTTAGGTACTTGTTAATTGTATACTTGACCTATTTCCAAAGGTTGGAAATCAAGCATAACTCAGATGCTTCTACGAAATTGTATTCACCATTATGAAGAATTTTGATTTTTGGGACAAATACAGAAATCGCAGAATAAAAAATAAACAAACATGAAACAGATGCACTAGGTATTGTAGGAACGCACAGGTCCATTTGGTACCGGAGACTAATAATGAAACATTCTTTTTGTGATAGTTGATAATTATTTTTATATGTCGTGCTACAAAACATATTAATTTTATCACTTCCTTCTTCGGCTTGTCAGTCCGATCTCTCATAAATTGTTTTTTCTTTATCCCATTCTTAATGCGTTTGACAGTTCGAATGTATAAAAGTTATTATATCACACACAGGACAGTGATAGCGGACAGGGTTCGAAATAATCATTTTTTGAAAACTTAACCTACCACCTAAGTTCTTATTGCGGAAAACAATAAATACATTATTAAGCATTGAGTAAGATTCGTTTACCAACGCCAACGTATATCTTACTTCGATACCTATCTTTTACTTTATTATTTATCACTTTCATTAGGTCCTAATTCGAGTGTTAATGCTTTAGTATTTAGTAGAATACTATTGAGGCTCGCTTTCTTACATTCAAAGTCAAAGTCAAAAACGTTTATTGCGAACTAAGTGTACAATGTTGGTGTTATCCTATGTTAGTACTTATGACTTAGCAGCCTTTTACAAGCATTGCAATTATTATTATTCGCCTGCCCTTATCATCGTAAATTAGCATGCATAACTCATTATTTTTACATAATTATTTTCTTTTACATTAGTACAATTAAACTGAGAAAACATAAATAGTCAAAATTAATTCATATCACGTTGAGCAAACATTTAACTAAGGAGCGACATATTTATTATACATTTTAAACAGCGTCAAACAGCGTTAGTTCTTCACTTCCTGAAAATGTAATGTCTGCTGAAAACTGCCATGTGTAATGCGTAAAATAAATAAAATATATTTACGCGTCGACTTGAGAACCTCCTCCGTCTTTTTCGTCGGTTAAAACAAAATTTAGCAATAAATTAAATGCTTTTTTGTTTGTCCCGATTTTAAACCCTAAATCCTGATTTGTTAACCATCTGCCCCGATTTTAATCCAATCGGACCTGGCAACACTAGTTATGACGGTCAATTTGTGAAGATATAATTTTGCGGGTCATTGGCTAACAAACCGAATTAATAGCTCTTGTCTGTAACACGCAACTCATTCTGCACAGTCATGCTGCAGTAAAACCCACGCTTACATAATAAGTACACAATAACGGCACTTGTATGTCGATTATAAATCATATCTACTATTGGAACTCTCTTTCTGACTGGAAAACTGACTGTGAGCTCTGGTATACCCTTATTAATGAACGCACAGTAAAGGTTCCACCAAGGGTCAGATATTCCATTTTACAATAGTTTTTAATTTACGTAATTTGTAAATTGGTAACTTTACATAATTATTTTCAGCCTTTTATCTGTTTCCATGTTAATTAAAGTAATTGGCGTTGGTACTATTTTAACTAACTATAAATAAATAAAAAGGTATATTAAACTTAAACCTCGCAGTACCTTTAAACTTTACTACATACGAAATGTTCCAATTTCACTGATTTACTTGACTTTACAGACGCACTATATTATTCTATATAATACAATATAATAATACAATTTAGCTCATTCATTAGATAACAAATGTAGTGTGGATGAAAACACAGTATTTTTTCTGTAAAAGTACGTCTATAAAATCAAAAAAATTTGCAAAATCGGCAAAATTTCGTATACGTCCGCATAGTAATAATTTCTATAGCGCAATACGTGACATATTTGCTGCATTTTATTCTTTGATAAATATTGACATAAATCGTTTGAAAATCTTATTCAATTCGTTTATTCAAATATTAAGAAAGATTTATTAATACAATAAAATAAGTAAATTCCATAGTCTATGTGGACCATGCCTCGGTTAACAAGAGCAAAGTTTAATAAAAATATTATGATAGACAGATCAGTAAACAGAGATGAGCGGCGTGTGAATTACGAGCACATGAAGTGTTTGTTGTCTCAAGTATTGTGTGTGTCCAACAGTTTGCGTCGTTAGCGCGCCGCCGCCGTGTGCTCCAGCCTCCAGCTTCCAGTCGTACTCACTTGTCGTGACTGTTACCAAAACAGCGCGAACTGTTGCTACTTGCTATACTTACTCTCTAGAGTAAGAAGATAAAGTCCTTCCAAGATAAAGTCTTGGTCAATGTGTATAGGTACCTATTTCTCCTGTATTGTAGATCGGTCAATACTTTTAACACGTTAAACTGTAGGCAATTCGAATATTGATAGAGGCTTAAAAAAATGGGCACGCCACAAATGCGGCGGTAAGTCCCCTCTTTGAGGAGTGGATAGAGAGGCGTCACGGCGTCCTCACCTTCCGCCTGACGCAGGTTCTCACCGGGCATGGGTGCTTCGGTGGGTTCCTGTTCAGGATAAAGCGGGAGGATACGTCCGGGTGTTTCCATTGCGAGGATCGTCTGGAGGACACGGTGGAGCATACGGTGGAGGTGTGCTCTGCCTGGGCGGAGCACCGCCGTGTCCTCGTGGAGGCGATCGGCGGCGGCGACCTCTCGCGTCCGGCCCTGGTGCGAGCCATGGTACGGAGCGAGAGGGAATGGGAAGCCGTCACCTCCTTCTGCGAAACAGTAATGCTCGCGAAGGAGGAGGCGGGGCGCGTGAGGGAGTGGCGGTCTCTGCGCCCTCACGTCCCTAGCCGCCGCAGGAGGAGACGCCCCGGAGTCGATAGCGGACTCCCGGCCACCGTAGGCGCGAGCTTGCGGGTGGCGAGCAATGGGTAGCTCGCCGCCCGGTAAGGACCAAGCTCGGGTCGACGGCGCGTAGTGTTCCACGCGCGCCTCAAAGAGATGTCAGCAAAACTGAAGGGATCTGCTAGGACCGATGCCTGCCGGGGTCGCGTGATTGTTCGAAAGAGATACCGTGACCCTGGCACATGGGCAACTGAAGGAACACGGGTGGGTTTTAGTCAGTAAAAGTCTGACATGCCCTCCCGCTCCACCCAGAGCGGGAGAAGTCATTTGATGATTTCACATCCAAAAAAAAAAAAGGCTTAAAAATAAACATTTTGCACTTTATTGCAATTAATATTGTAAACTAAAATAAGTAGGAACATTCCGGCTGAGTCACCGCAGGGCCGGTTTTAGCAAGTCACTGTGAATATGTGAACCGACCTTGTGTAACTGACTTTTAATTTGTTGCCTTTACGCACTTTTTAACTTAATATTGTTAGTGTAAAAATCAGATTAGGTAATTATAGTATATTTTTTTTAAATAAAGTATATTAGAGCTGTAAATCAAAAATATTTTAAAATTGGGGAGGTTATAGGCCGCAGTTATAGGTAACTGTGGGTGGCAGGAGACTGAATGAAACATTCACCTTTACCACAACAGATGCCAGACGAGATAACTTCATCATATGACTGCTGCTGTAACAGGTAAAGAGGATAGATTGAGCAGTGGTGTCCCAGTGGTATCGACCCCGACTTACGAGTTGTAGGACGTGAGTTCAAACCCAGGCAGGCGCTTTACTTTTGATAAATAATTTCATCACCACTGCTCTCAAAACGGTAAAGAAAAACATCGTGAAGAAACCGGTATGTCCTAGTATCAAAAACTCAAAGACATGTGACATCTACCAACCCGCACCCGCGTGGCAGATTACGGCCCACTCCCAATGGGCATATGTTATTCCCAAACACATAAACAATTCGTATCTGTTAAATAGAGACAAACACTGCCACTGACCGTTAGTTATGTACGTATATGAACCGGACACTTAGGACGATAATAAACGAATTCAAAACAAAACTGTTTATAAAGCGTTTGCTTATTATGGTGTCAAACAAAAACAGTAAACTTAGCGAACAGGCCTCTTCAACACGTCAGTGACGAAACCCCTCGACGTCGTCAATCAGCACGATGTCCAGTCGTCACGACTGGTCTCCTCGCGGACGTCATCGTCACGGTGTCTGTCCGTCACTCATGACGGAGCTGTAATGACAGTTTTTGCCCCAACGCGTTCGAAACGCGTTTATTTCGCACGCAGTTCTATAAATAGATTTTAAAATATCTGTGACGGCTTTCAACGTAATGGTAATTATGTGTGATGCCGTGGTGGATTACAGATACGTCATAACATATACGTATTGTGGTCTGTTATTTTGTTATGGCGTGTTGCTGCGGATAAACTGGCAGGTCATGACATACGTGTGGACAGGTCCTGTTCGATGGGAAACCGGTTCCACAACGCGTATAAGCTTTTTGTACCAGTTTTTGATTGGCGATTGTTTGCTATTTTTATAAAAACCCAATAATCCTGTATGGAGGTCGTACATCGGCGGATTTTGTTTCCATCAGTTACTATTTTACGAGACAGCGCTTCAACTTATCGATGTAGGTATGTCTCCGTTTAAAGCCTTACGGATATTTTCCTCCCTAGGCAATTTGATAGGCTATGTCAGACCTACTGAACAATCTTAGAGCTGGATACACGTTCCTAACTCCGTACTTACGTAAACAAAATAGAATTCATTTCAATTCGTATAACCTAATGTAACCTAGCTATAGCCTATAGGATTACGGATTGTCAAGAAATGTATCATCATTTCAGCTCGAAGATGTCCACTGATAAACATAGGCCTCCCCCAAGAACTGCCACTTTGGCCGATTTCATTTTTAGGTGGATTTGTCATAATCGCCACGTTAGGCAGGCAGGTATGCTATCGCAGTTTGGTGATAAAATGCTTAAAGAGCGAAGAAATGGATCAGTAAGTTGGAATCTCAATTTAGAATTAACATTGGAGTAAACTGCTGAAGGTAACTTGTCTAAGGTAACTTTTTTTGGAAAGTCATCTCTGGTAGTCTCTGGTGACATTGGTATTGAATTACGTTTTCTACAAATATCATTTCACGACTCGCAATTTACCAAGCGAATGTCGAATTAAGTGCAATAGCCGTATGGACTCTACCCGACGCGGTTCATGTTATGTCAATAGTCATCGTGAACAGACAGTCATAGACAATCATAGACCTTCAGAAAAACTCGGCCTTGTGACCGGCCATGACACTACGTTACCTCATACGGCGTCAGGTGAATCATGGCACAATCATAATAGAGTCTAAACCGCACTCACTATTGATAAAAAATGATTCTGAAGTTCACTGCCAGCTTACAAGTTATTTCGTAATAATTTCGTCCTAAAAAGCTGTCATTCTGTTATTAATAGACATCGAGGTAAACGTAAGGTGGACAGGTCCTGCCGGGGTCGCGTGATTGTTCGAAAGAGATACCGTGACCCTGGCACATGGGCAACTGATGGAACACGAGTGGGTTTTAGTCAGTAAAAGTCTGACACGCCCTCCCGCTCCGCCCAGAGCGGGAGAAGTCATTATGATTTCCCATCCTGAAAAAAAAAAAAAAAAAAAAAGGTGGACAGGTATGCACTTGTTTTGCGTTTACTACTTATTCATAACTAAATCACAGTTTTAAACATTTCCACTACCCTCTATTAAGTCTTTCTAAACAAGCAACTCATCCATTGCTTGGTATTTAGTAAATTTATAGGTATTATGTAAATGTGTAACGCAATAGAATGTTCCGATTTGGAAAGTCGGTCAATAGCATGGACATTGGCTTACCATCGTAGTGTCGATGTCGGTCCAAAGTACAACATTTGTGTGTACATCATTATGTATCGCGGTCGGGCCGATGGTCAGTATTAGTCAGTCGAGACAAAGTCCACAATTCTTGTAATAGAAACGATGAAAGTTTAATTATCTGGTAGATATCATTAGAATAACACAAGGTAAGCAACTACTTTTTTGATTTTATTCTTTATCCAAGCTGTTCGCATAAAATTGCAAAAGCTCTGGCTATTTTTTTACCGCAGCTTTTAAGGCATATACCTAACTTCCGATTTACATTTTTATTCGTAAAGCTAATTGTTTCCGGGATGTGTAGGAAATGTAACGTGTTGCTGCGGAATCTGTATACACAAATGTGTAGATTATAGACAGATACAGAAAGCCTCTTCAAAAAATATAATATGTTATTTGTAGATTAGAGAGGTAGAGCAGGGCATTTGCCGTCCGGTGCAACATGTTGGCCCGTAGATTTGCTCGGTGTACAGACGAAATAATAATTACTATTTTCAAAGCTTACTGCCAGAGTCTGTATACGAGTAATCTATGGGTCAATTACACCAAAAGATCGCTAGATATCCTGTACGTCCAGTATTAATGGTTTTAGGATGTTGTTGACACTTCCTCGCTATTGTAGCGCGTTGGAAATGTTTTCGGAAGCTCGTACAGACGGATTTCACGCGATTGGATGCAAGAGAACAGCTTTACTACTGAGCAGAGTGAGGGGAATTCCGAGTAGCTACCTCCTCCTGAGAACTGCAGCGGAGAGCTTCGGCAATTGTCAAACAGTTAGTGCAGAGGGTGGTTGGTACTAACACTGACAATGAGTTGTTTTAACATTAGTTACTAACACTATATAGATACTTTGTTTCGAAATAAAACTCAATTTTACATTATTTGTTTTTAAAAGTTGCTTATCGTGTCTGTTACGTGTGACCGCGTTGTTCTAGTAAACTTTGCTAACGCTAACAGTGTTTGATTCGGTTTACACAATTATTTAGAGAATCCGGAAGGTTCATCTATGTACAAAATTTACAAATTTAACTAATAAGGCACAGATATCCATGATGTGATATGTTCCCACAACAGTAGATTGTACCCGTGCAAAGCGTGGCCAGGTAGCTAGTCTCATATCACGTAATCCGAATTCAGTACAAGTATCGCGTGGTACCGCGCTATCGGGACACTTAGTACACACGGCTACATATCAAGCTATGCATTTCCAGTTTTAGCTGAGCTCGCATTGTAGATATTTTTGCACAATTAGAAGTCCACTTATACTGGAAATGTATAGCTTGATTTGTCGCCGTGCGTACAACATTATTAGTACCTGCACTTTATTTGTAGCACAATCACAGCTGTATTAGGTACCATTATAATTGGTACCTTAAAAAAGGATAATTATTTCTGCAGTTGCCTGGAAAACGATACATCAGTATTTATATTTTATGATCTCCAATTTATACTTTAACGTAAATTACTCAAACATAGCTTACAACTCGATACTTACACATGTAACTCTCTATTTAGAACTAAATATGGTATGTTCAACATTCGTTCATAAATATAAAGTGTGTCATAAATCTACCTCTAGGAATTACATTTTAATTCACTTTAATTTTATTTTCTAGCGTAGGTACTGGCTTGAAAATAAAACAAAAGTTGCACAAAATAAAATAAAACAGAAATAGTAGTGAGAGCTCACGTATTTTAGTTGCTTATCAGAAAGTCGATGTACCTGCGGCAGGAGACCGACGAAACTTTAGCAGCACATTCAATAAAAAGCGTGGATACAACTATATTTCACCTATGTTTATTATGTATTCGTATGTACCGTATCGTACTAAAGACTGTTTTGCAACATGAGGTGTTCATCAAGTATTCATATAAGCAATTTGACACAGTAAACATAAAGTTCCATTGATATTCTTGCTCGAATTCATTTCTTCATCAATAAATGTAACACAGCAGAGTAATACCAACTTTATTCAAGCAAATCAGTTTATACAACGTTCGGTCCTTCTTTAGCTTCATATGTATGTGGTCCGCTGGACACAGGTGCTTCGATGAGTAATACACATAGTTCAGCATCGACTCACGCGCATAATGTGACGTTTACGACCCAGAGCGATGAGCCAGCTACACTGCAAACCAAAATATTTATAGTTTACTACGAATATTTTACATAGCTTTACGTATTATGCGATCAAAATTATAATATGACCGATCTAGAACGGATTAAGTTGTGTTGCGAAGGTCACACTATTGTTTGTGTCATCAGAAAATATTTATTTTTGTGACTGTCTTAACATAAGGTGTTCCGTCCCGTTGACTTGTTTACTCTATGCGCCTAACGGAACGCGCCCGAACGGAGTGACATCTGACTTGTCAGTTTTGACTTTGACGCTTGGTTTTTTGTTCTTTGGAAAAAACGTGGGTCCTTTGGGCGTGCCGAGCCCTTTTGTTAAATTAATCCCTTAGAACCGGTCGTTTTGTGGACAATTTGTCATGACCCAATTGCTTTGATTGTAAATAACCCCAGTTTGACGTAATAATACGGGTTGAGTTTGGATATATCTTTGTTGAAAACTTTGAGGTTAATGTGATAGTGATTGGAACCGCATGTTGGAGAAAATCTCTGGCCTATTGCAGCGGCTGATATCCTGGAGAATACTCATAACGTCACAACACAATACAATACACACTCACTTACATACATAAATCCAGGTAGGCCCCAGAAGCAGTGTTCTTCAACCATGAGGTGAGTCTTTTGATTATATTATTGTTCTGATCCGCGCACGGCGGACAAGTTCGCTATGCCACTCTTGACCCAGGGCCCATCATCGCGCTTCCACATAACTATTAAATTCTATGGTGAGGCCTGGCCTGGCAGTGAACATAAGGTGTTGGGCTAACGTAGGTCGCGTGACCGCCACGCCTTAACCGCGTATACCACGTGTTCCGTAGCGGCGTAGACGGCGTGGGCTCCGTTGCCACGTATAGCGCATGACACAGCCGCGACGACCACGCTGCTGCATAGCTGCTTTAACCCGATGCCGTAAACGCATATCTTAACATCCTAGCCACGTATATCCGTTTATCTGGGCCGTACCCGCGTATCCCAGTGTCGTAGTCGCTTATTCCTATCTATCCATCTCATGTTTTATGCACATGAATGTGTAAACCTAGACCAATATTTATTTCTATAGTTTCCATTATTATGTCATAATTTATTTTCAATCGGATATTGAAACCGCAACCCTGTGCAGAGAAGCCAAACCTTTTTTTTGTGGGTGGGAAATCATCAAATGAAGTCTCCAGCTCTGAGCAGAGCGGAAGGGCGTGTCAGACTTATACTGACTAAACCCCCCCCCCCCGTGTTCTTTCAGTTGACCTCATTCAACAATTCAACATAGCACCTGAACTTACTAAAACTTAAGAACAAGTTCAACATGGACAGGTTGCCACTAAGAGATACCGCAAACAAATGAAAATACTAATATTTGTACATACTTTGCTCGAGGATTAAATATAATACTATATTTGGACATCACATTAGCAATAAATGTATGTACTGAACGTACGCAACGGTAAATATAAATATCGCTCGAATGTCAAAAATGTTTAAACAGTATTCTAGAATTCCTAAAATCTCAACATTTTCACGATCAAAAAGATTATGGCAAAGTGATTCAAGTTTAAACCTTGTTTATGTTGAAAACGTTTAAAAAAATATTGCTGTATGTAAAATAAACAAATGATTCATCAGGAAACATTCAGCGCTCGGCTCTCTGACCGCTGAACAAACTCACGGTTCTGTGGCCACTGACCACGCTCACGCACGACGACCCTACAGGTGTCACACGCCTATGTTAGACTGCGGTAAGCCGCACTGTGGGCGCCGCTATTAATCAGTAACCGAATGATTGACCCTACATGTATATAACAAGTTTTTACTTGTTACATTTTCAGTGCGCGTTTGTACACTCTCGAGTTGTGACAGCCGATCGAAGGAAGCAAAAACAGTACGTCGTCACTTCGAAAACCACGCCATTTCTGATGTAATTAATGAAGGTAAGTGATTTGCACAAGGTGTAATTAATGTCTCATGGTAGTGAAGGCTGTAGCACCACATCAGCCCACTCCCCCACCCGTCGGCTGACCAGTGAGGGCCGGTCACGTGATCGCCCTGCCGAGGTTCGCTGCACAAGCGTCCGACTGATGCAAAAAACGTAATAATTACATTACTCATACAACACATGATACGTTGATTTGGAAATTAGGGGCTGTCCATTAATCACGTGAGGCTCGAAAGGGGGGAGGGGTCCATAAAAATTACAAAATATCACAAAGGGGAGGGGGGTGTAGTGATATATCACGTGTATTTTTTTCTTTTTTTAATTAGATGATACTTATACCAGTATTTAAAAAAATACAAAATAAAATAAGATTCTTTGTAGGTACTAAAAATACACGTGATATAGGGGGAGGGGGGGTAGTCTTAAACCTCACCATGTCCCCCCATGACGCCCTTCCCCTTATCCAAGGGAAAAGGGGGTTCAAAAATGCTAAAAAAAACATCACGTGATTAATGGACGGCCCCTTACTTAAAAACGTATAAAACTCCTCAAAATCCCTCCACAAACTTCACTCCAAAGCTCTCCTAAATATTTGTCGCGAATTGTGTTTCTAAAGCTTTTAATCATGTTTCGCCAATTTTGTTTTTTTTTTAGGGTTAATAACGTTTTCAACGCCGTAAGCATTGCTAGTGAGAACCGAATGATCACGTTTTGTCGCAAAGTCACGATCGGTGTCACAATATTAGTCGTCACGTCACACTCACATCTTACTCATTATTGTTCTCTCTTCGGCTAAGCAGTGACCATGACCGTTTATTAGTGCAGTTAAGATAATGGCCTACAACTACATGATATCATCCGTAACACGTCGCAGTTGAATAAATTAGCGTTCTAATTGAGTTGGTTGTCCGTCATCGGTGAAATGTTTGCTGACAGCAACTGACGTGCTCAGGAGAACTTATTTATGGTTAAATTGTATGAAATCACTGCAGTTACGACAATCCGATACAGTAGTAATTGTGATGATTACTAGTCTATAGCTGACTAGCACCCGCTCCTTGTGCCCATGATGTCTTGCTAAAAATTGTTCACTTCTTTCCCAACCGTATCATTCCTTTAAGGTGTCTTTCAGACTATGTGTCTATAGAGAAAGAGAGCATAGCGTCGTTTTGTCTATTAAGAACACTGCCCTGGCTATCCTATTGATCACTGTTGGCGATAAGATTGTTTTTGGATCTTCTTCACTTACATTTTGCTTCTTTTCCAGACTTTGTTTACAACACAGAGTTGTCTATCCATTACCTCTATTATCGCTATATTATCTATTATCTCTGGCACAAGGATACAATCACCCCTTTGTCCGATAATATACCGTTAGCAACTTCTTACTAAAGTTCGGTAAGGAAATACTCACTTCGTTGTTCTTTTTAATTATTATTGTTTCTTGAAATGTTGAAAGTAAACCGAACCGAACAATCACTTCCCATTGGGTACGGTGAATCAGTGTCCAGCCCAGTGTATACTTAATACAATACAAAAACTCAGCTCCCATTAAAGAATAGCAAAGTAAAGTAATCTCTACAACCATTTGGACTTTGTCCCTGAAGTTAATATTACAGCACGAGCTACACAAAGTCAACGTTTTGCTTTATTTGTGTTTCGCAATGTTGGATAAAGTTGCCAAATGTTTAATCATAAATACTGAGATTATATCATATCTAAGGATATGATATGATCTCAGTATCCTGTATTTCAATCAAATAATATCCGCACATGAAGTAATTGTGTGATGAGGAAAAAAAGCATCCAAGGGTGTTTTAACATGCCAAGTGATACGACACACCCACAAAATTTCATAACGGTGTCTCATCACCAACATCTTCTTCGTTGATCGTGCTAAAGTGTGACGGTGCGTGGCGCATGCGCAGCGGTGTCGGCGCGGCGCGGTGGGCGCCACGCTGTCTGCGCTCGCGTCGCTCACCACGTGCGCGCGCACCATTAGGCCGCCCACACACGCGCGACAGGCGACATCAGCGGCGAGCGGGAACTGCAGTCGACTCCTCGCGGTACGTCACTCGCAACATGGCTAGGTAATACCATCTCCCATCATCCGTTGACAACGCACCTTACTTCGATGGTTTGAGCATTGTAATGTGTCGATCTAATTGCAGAGTCATACGTACACGTTTGTGTGTTCTGTAGGGAATCTAATAGGGAATTGTGACTATTGCCTCTGTTTATGTAACATTGAACTTCTTCCTTAATGCAATTCATTCATACAACCGTTGAGGAAAAGATTAGTGTATTTAAATAAAACAATATGCTGTAATATTATACATTACCTGTACGGAAAATACAAAGTTTGCGTCAGTCGATCGATAATCATATCATAACTAATAATCATATTGTGCAACGTTTTATTGCTCAATATTAATCAATATTAAGTACTTTTCAAAAATGGCTCGATGCCATCTACTATCTACGGGCACCTTTCTTTTAATAAAGGTAACTATTTCGGGATTATCCCAAAAGTAGATCTCATATTATCTACTTAGAATGATAATTTCTCTCCGTGTGACCTTTCTGTGTCTGGCAAACTGTCCTTCGAGCTTCGTAATTATTTCGCTGCCCATTATAGTGACACATAAGATAAACCTGACGCAGTTGTCATTGTCACAATACCAACGAAAACGCGGACAATTACAGTGAACAATACAACTTGTTAAAACCCAGTCCTGGACGGTAGTTTTTTTTGTTTGTTCGTGAATTAAATCAGGACCTGTTCCGGCCTGCACCTTGCGTGGAATAGTAAACATACCATGACGTACATATCAATGATGTGTCTAACACAATGCAGAAGGCACTAGGCACCATAGGCACGCGTGGCGGGTGTCAGTCAGCACGGTGGAATACCCACTTATTCACAGTTCGAAGAAATCAAATGATCAAACTTATGGTGACTTAGAGCATCGTAATATTTTAGATAGTACTGTGAGCTCAACCTACCGCCTTCTCTGCGCTCTCCGCCTACTATCATTTCTCTTTCTTTGACCGACTCAAGACAAAAAGCTTTTGTATTTCTTACTTGTTCTGTATGCTTGACGTGTTCTTGTTTGTATTGCACTTCTGAAATCATGAAAACAAACTCACATGTTTCGTAGATGATGCTGTATAACACAGCTGGCTCTTTGGTTAATCATAGTTGTTTCTACTCTGTGACTTGTTCTCATTGAACAGCTCTACTACGTATTAACTCCCCCCAGTACTATATCTTTTCTTTTATCGGTCATTGACACTGTGACCGACCTGTGCAAAATCCAGTTTTTAATTCATTCATGATTCGCGAAACTCGCCATCAAGTTATGTAAATGAGTTATCAAGTAATAGTCCTTTGGCGTACATGATTATTCAAATATCATTCATAACGCAGACTAGATTCTTGGAATGGACGTTATGAGGTCGAAATAATCTGGAAATATAAAACAAGAAAATCATTAAGTATCGCGTATTGATGACTCAAAATGCTAGTCACAAACATTAGAAACGGTTCTTTGTCAGCGAAATTAGTTTTGTATTTATATCTTCTACTTCCATAGATATTCATATCGTTCATCATAATGACTCTGGTATATAATTAGGTTTTCAAAGAAATACTTTAAGTAATATAACAAATACAAATGAAAATATTGGAAAGAGAGCGCAAACTAATTTTGGTTTATTTATATACTTGCGAATATTTTAATAGATGCAAAATTAATCACACAATTTTATTTGACCCTATGTAAATCTCTGTATCCTCTGTCTGTATGTGTAATCTTCCTATGTCGTATGATTCCTTATATTCTGGCAGCGCGCCTAGTACTTAATTTATGAAATGAAAATGTAAAGGGGTGGGATCCTGGTGTCCTGAAACACAGGTCACGAGCCTAGCTTAGGCACCAGTCTCCCACAATAGAATTGTGTATCATTGTCGAATCTGACCAATGTAAATTAAGTTATGTAGTGGTGAGAAAATAAAGTTGATTGATTGATTGAATCTCTGATTGACTACTGCTAAGCTGCTGTATCATGTTCTTCAGGTGCTGCACCAAATACTAGATTATTCACTAAAGGGATAAAGCAGTTTCTTAATATCGTGGGCGCTATTCTGAATGCAGCGGAAGATTCTAGTGCTTCATTCAGTGGGATTCAAGCTCGCAAAAGACGAATAAACCTTTATCCCCGAAGATAATTCTCTGCTTTTCGTACCTACTGAGAGATAATAAAAACCAATTTGTGTAGATTAGTGGTCCCTCAGCGTTCAAAATTGTTTTTTATTTTTATTTTAGCTTTCTGCACTCGTTCTCCATAATGAACTTTAACCGTGCCAAATTTCATACTTCTCCGTCCGCGTAATTTTTGTAAAAAAGGGGTACAAAGTTTTTGCTTCACATATGGATTTTCGAATTATTAGTTTATGAAACTTTTAAATACATTTCTGAGGAATTATAATAATATAATTTTTCATGCAAATAATTTATGTATCTTTTAAATATCTTGAATTCTTTATACCCCCGAAGCATCTTAACGGCTACGATTCCAAACAAACACACTAAAAGGATTCAATAAAAATAAAAATTAACATGCTGTGGATTTAAACTTATTACAGTATTTTAACTGTAAAATCACGTTAATCACCAAAATCCGAAAAATATCGTATAGGCCTCTTAAAAACATTTTTCTATAGTATATGGTTCAAACTCTATCGCTTGTATCAACCTTATCTGTGGCGGTAATGTTGGCATGTCATTACATCATCTGATCCGTAGATGTGCCTCGGCTCGTACGACACCCAAATCCAATTTTTTTTAAATCCCTCATAAAACATTGAATTAGGCAGATATTTTTAAATAAAAAATAAACTTAAAGGACATCGCTCAAGTTAGCCCCAGGACCAACAAACATCTGACGTACATAATAATTATAAATGTATTCATTCGTTCGTACTTTTCTTTCGTTCGACCATTGTAACACGCTTTTTTCTTGCCAAGGTGGGACGCTCTGTTCTAACTTGCGACGTTTTTATTGGTATTATGTTAACCTTAACAGTAGACTAACTACGTAGTAGTAGTCAATGGTTCATTCGTTTTTTCGTTTTTTTTTTACTTTTATTTTATTTTATTTAATACTAACATGAGGTTAAGTTGTAACTAGTATTATATTGATTGATATCTTCGAAATATTTTGAATGTTGAATTTAATAGTGTAAAAAGAATTAAATAACAAAACTGATTTTTATATCCTAATCCATCCATCCTAAATAATTAATGAAAAAAAAAACAATAACTATAATAAGTGAGGTACGTTGTAATATTTCAAATAGTATCGATCGGTATCGATTATTCACAACAACAAACGATACGGATCTAACGTATGGACATCCCTAATCGTTGTCATGTCAATATTGTCAATTAATTCAACTGTCAAGTTATTCCACTAAGTAAAAAATAAGGATATTTTACACCAAACAAGATAAGTAGGTACCTGAATCTTTAAGCTTAACCAGCCACATGGGTACAGGTAATAGAAATAGCATTATTGACAGGCATCTTGTAGCATGTATTATGATTGTTTCTTACTAAACATAACCTCAAAATCATTGTTTTATTTTGAAATAAATGCTTTCTGCAAGTTATCCGTCATGAAAAATTATCTCCATGGGCATGTACTTGTAATTTAGAACACGTTAAGTAAATTTTATTCGCTGTTGGTTTTGGGGCGAATGATCTATGGACGCAGAACAATGTCCTTTCCAAACCGAGAAATTTATTGGCAAGGTTTTGATATGAGCAATGCATTTGGTCTCGTGAACCATAAAATTCTAGTCAATTCTTGCAAAACTGTACGGAATTCAAGGACTGCACAATATGAATAAGTAACTGAGAGACCTTAGCAATAGACAACATCAGTCAGGTAATTTCTCGACTTATGTGTAACTTTAGGTCCACTTTATTAACAAACAAGTTTGGAGTTTCTTCAGGAAGTGTTCTAGGCCCAATTCTTTTCCGCTGTTACTTACTTGATGTTCTTTGATTGACAACATATTTTAGTAGATGGATTCTATTTGGAAATATATTTCGGTTATTGTACCGGACAATTGAAAATGCCAATTACAAACATTTGTTATAAACACAATACCCAGAATATTTTTGGTCTGTTGTGGATTGCGTTTTCTCTTAAATACTTTTCTTGTCGGATTATCCTCGACAAACTTTCGCCTTAATTTAGCGTCAACGGAAATTACCGTTAAGTGCTCGTTCATTTATTCTGCGTATGGAAGGAAAATAAACAGATAGATAATATTTTGTAACTTTACTATTTCCATAACATAGTAAATTATTAGGTGTTACGAAACTGCGATTCACGTTATGAAGAAGCGGTCTCTTTTCCTCAGCGGTTTTCCTTTGCTATTTATTAAATAATTGCAGTAATCTGACTGGTCCGTATGATTCCGGACGTAAAGAATAGCACCATCCCATTTCCACCGATGGGTGTCGTAAAAGGCGACTAAGGAACTTACTGGATAATTGGCAGCAGCGTTCCCTATGAATTTTACCATCATACTGCAATCGTCAACCCGCCTGCCATGCGTGGCGATTATGGTAGCAGTGTAAGCTACATATGTGCAGCAGTAGACGTCCTTCACCTGAAATGATGATGAGTATTCTGACAATGAATTCGTTGAAGAGACCGATTTACGTTCTTTGATTTATTTTAAAATAAAATAACCTTTATTTCTTAGGACTTTGGAATAGGTAAATGTTGATGAAATAACACTTTTAATTTGTGCAGTGATTAAATACATAAATAATGCAGTAGAAAAAATAGATAACACCTAATAAAAACAAAAAAAAACACCACCACACCACTTAATATTCGAAAAATCTACTATTAAAGTTTTTTAGAAATCAAATCTTGAGAAAATAATTAGTTGCATAAATTATTCTAAATTATCTTTCTAACTGGTATTTACTTTGGTAAAAAAAAGCGGTAAGCAATTGGTACACTACGTTTTCGGTATTCTAGAAAACGAATTTAACTATTTCAGTTTAAGTAGTAAATCGGGAAAGACTCGGAATGACCATAATGCCTTGGAAATTGGGTAGGCCTTTGGTGTGGGAAGATACCTGTGTCGACACCCTAGCGCCATCCCATCTTCTTAGCACGGCAGGCTGTGCTGGGGCGGCTGCTGCAGGTACAGAAAACCTCAAACGGCGCAAATATAACAACCTTATTGGAGATATGTTTGAGCCATTTGGGGTTGAAACACTAGGGCTGTGGGATCCAAATGCTCATCGAGTAAGTATAGGTCAATGAATCAGCATTGCCATCCAACGTGGCAACGCTGCCAGCCTTTTGGGCACTTTTCCCACCGACAACGATGCGGACGAATTCTTTAATGCTCAGTGAGCTCTTCCCTTTTTTACCTTTATTTAGTTGTACATTGGTGCCGATTCTGTTGTACACGAACTAAACTAACTAAACTATCTCTAAAATTCCTTACTTTTGGCTATGAGAATTGTAACGCTATTCTGCAAGGAAAAATCTCTAAATTTAAAAATTATTTTGACACGACTAAAATCGAATTTGACAATCGCGACTCAGCGTGGTATTTTTTTTTTCTTTTGGTTTCGCAACGTTGTACTTGTGTGTGCATTGCGTAGAATGAATTTTTTGAGAGACGAAGGCGCGTGCTGGGGGGGCAGCCTCAACGTGTTTTATATGGAATTGATCACTTTTGTTTGAAAAATATAAAAAAAATATTACCCACGTGTTGAGATTTAAATGTATGTATGGGTATACTAAGGGGGCCGAAAATTTCATTATTTTTGCGATAGAACACGCCATTTTCAAGATATAAGCAAAAAGAAAATAAAAAATACAGAACTGTTTTTGCACGTGAAGGCGAGGCGTTGTTGAGAATTTTAGTTCATGACCACTAGTTTTATTCCACACCTTTTTAATCGCGATTAAAAATAGTCAGATTTAGTTAAAATAAATTATTATAGTCAAAAATTTTTGGTGAAAACCGGCAAACTCAGAATAGCACAATTGACATTTTCACTAAACTAATAACTCAGTGCAATCTTAGTGCTGTCAAACTAAAATATAGTTAAGTTGTGTCACTTTAGTCTATTTCAGAATAGGAAATCGACGTTTGACAGGATTAAACCAAATTTTAGTGATTTTTAGTTTAGTTTAGAGAATTTTGTGACAACAGAATCGGCACCATTATATATTTATTTTAGTGTTATTAGTAAATTCAGTAGGTACCTTTTATACAAGAAGATAAAACTGATTTAATTTTTATTTAAAGACACATCTTATTATTTATTTTACCATTCATTGGAAATGCTTAGCACTGAAACATCAATTCACTAGTTATCCAAACAGGACACTTAAAACAGCAGTTATCTAAAGTTACCCCTGTGATAGATTATTGGTTGAATTCATTTGCAGATGATGCATTGTGCTAAGCTACTTTAGCTAGATTTTGATGAAAAGTTCAATGATGTCATGCAATGACAGCAATTAAAAACCCTCACATACATTGGGAAACTCTTGTTGAGCATCATGTGAAGTTCTTCTCATTAGTCGGAAAACGGATGATGCATAATGTGTTATCTCATTAGATAAGGCACTCCGGTAGTTGCCTGCCTACGTTAGTCTGTAGTTACGCAAGATATGATCTAAACAGCTTATCAAGAATCAATGTAGTCACCTGTTCTAAAAATCCTTCGCGTTGCGCATGCTCATTGTTATGTAGATCGCGTAAGGGGGGGCTTCCTGATTACAAACCGCATGATGTCAATGGACAGTACTACATGAAGGTCAAAAGGCTGTCTTCAAACAACATGTGGTAACGAACTCTCGCGCACAAGATTACCACTCAAATGCAAAATGACGTTAAAGAAAATTCAAGCCTGACGACTGCTATAGATGAGAACGGTTCTATTTTGCTTATACGGTAGCTATTATAACTATTACTTTTGTTTTCGAATGGTTCTTCTGTGGCATGTCATTTCGTGATGGGCGATGCGTACGTGCGCTGGTTGGCGCAGGCACATTGCCCAAATTTATGTGACCACGCTCGAGCAACAACCTACACGAAATGGACAGCTAACAATTAATAGTCCATACATGAGTGGTGTCGTTTGTCACCGTATAGAAAACAAAAAACTAGTTGTAAAGCTCGAATTAAAGGGGGACTATATTTCTTGTCACCAAAATTTATATTTGTCATCAAGTTGTATCACCTAATAAATACATAGATCTATCGCCACGAAATATTTTCGTTCTCAGATAAATGAAGAGTGTTCCCAGGTATGAATTATCAAATTTTGTTAATATAATGTGTAAAATATGAGATGGATTAGCAATAAAATTGTAGTGCATTACATGAATATAAACTTCGTTCTTATAATAATAGTTTTATTACTTAAATAATAGCTTTGCGCTCAGAATGGTAGATCTGTCACCAAATAAATCAATTAATCGATCCTTGACTGCGACTCCTTTTTATTTGTTATTTTGTCACCAATATAGTAGTTACATTTTATTTCGTTCAGTTATTAAAATAATGTATTCGTTATCAATTTAATACATCAGTTTATAATATTAATGAAAATATGTTCAAAGGGGGCGGAGACAAATTGGCTCGCTTATTGATTGGATGCATGGAAAATGCAACTGCCCTGCGTTTTACAAAAATTATATGTGCAAGCATATTATCGGATTAGTCATACGCTTAAAGATGGCCAACCCCCCACCAGAAGTAAAAAATGTGCTTATCGGCCAGAAAATAAAAAGGGGGCGCCCTTCAAAAGCCAAACCAGCGCTGATTATTCAGTGATTATTATTTTTAACAATAAATATTGATTATTTTGACTTTAATTAAGTGTTTTATTTACGGTACCTGTGGAAATTAAGACCCTTGGGGGAGGCACATGGCCAGTTAAGTAGTAGACTCTTTTGGTTGAAAGGATGATGACGACAACCCTAAATTTTTGGAACTTCATGACATTTTGTAGTGACATAATATATGATTTATTGGTGATCTCTTTAAATTAGTTTGCTTAAATACTATTAGGACAAACCTATTCTAATACATACAAAAACATTTATTTGGTACTTGACCCCATATCTCCATGATTTTAGGTAATTTATTGTGGAATTGATTTTATATTGTTTGGTGACTACATTTTGGTGACAAATCTACTATTTTGCGGGCAAACCCTATTATTTAAGAAACACAAAACTAATTAAATTGGCGACAGCTTAAATCATACCCGAATTAAAGTGACCTTCCTGATGAGTACTAAGTACCTACTACAATAGTTTATTTGACGAGGTTAAGTTTCAATATTTTGAACATTCATCAATAATCTGCTGTTGATGATGTACGATGATTGTTGAGTTTTGTTCTGAAGAAGTGCTCCATAGTTTTTTATAAGAATTAATTAATTTAACCAAGAGGTTCACAGGAAAGAATCACCGTCACAAACATCTATAATGTAATAAGATCTATTTTGTAGCTATAATCACACGATCACTTATGTGTAATATTATGTAGCAAAAGACAGAACTGAGCGTGGGAAGAGTTTTTTTGATTTTCCTTTTGACATTGATCCAGGGAGGCCCCGAGTGGCGCACTCGACACACCCATGGCCAACCAACGCAAGCCAGGCGCGTCCGCGGAGCCAACAGTGACGTCAAACAAAACGAGCACACGTCACTGAAAGCACCACTGACGGACTCAATACCAGTTTTATTTATTTATGTAAAGACGAGAATATATTACCTCTATCTCGCGAGAAGCGCGATTTAAATAGATGTTTATTTATATTGACACACGTTACATGCTAATGTGGAAACATGTACGATAATAAAATAATAGGTCTCTGCTTGAAACTGGTTTACCGTTCGCGTCTTGTTTATTCTTGGGTAATCTGTTACGAAAACACAAGAATGTTAATAATTCGTTGTCAGGTAACATATGACTCTATTTAGGTTGTGGCGTTTTATTTAATCTTTAGGAATCCCATTACTACTAATTATCGGAATCACATCATAAACATTCTATGAATAGAATAAAAGCCGGTCAGAAGAAGGAGTTATAACAAGTCGTTGCTGGCTATGAAACGCACGCTGAACGATCTAAGTGAAAAAAGAGACAATTGAGATACGACCTTCGTAACGAGTAATTAAAATATTAATGCATGTGAAACAAAACTAAACGAAGATAATAAAATAATAATCCATAATCCAATAAAACAATGTGATAATAAATAAGAAAAGACTCACAAAATGACTTGAGATAACTGGAATGTTAACAGTCACATAACTTGTGGAACATTGCGGATTGCTTGCTCATTTAGCCAAACGGAATCCAACGGGAATGTTAATGAAGGAAACTACAAATAGTACCAATATGTATGTACATATGTACGTATCATCTCTAAACGAGGACTTTTCAAGGTTACGAAGCAGTCGTTAATTACATCCTGTGCGTCAAAGAACCAAGATGTCACGATTAAAGAAAAACCACAAATTATAGATACATCTACGCAAGACAACGTAAGCTTTGCAATAACCGACCTGAGGCGCCCGCGTCATCTGAACATTATCCTGTTGCGATCATACAGTCAAAACAGTTGACCCAATTGGGCGCCATTGTCGCACTTCCACACATTTACACATCCATTCAAGAACATAGTAACACAACAATGAGCAGTCATTTAAACGCAGAGAGTACTGATTGGCACTTGACCGAGAACACTGACATATAAATACCTACAGTTACAATGACCTCTTGTCACGTGGGACGATCCGGAACGTAATACGAGAATGTTAGAACGCGTGTCTAGTGAAAGTGGATGATGAATGTCAATAAAAAATAATAATAATAATAATAATATTCCACAACTATCACACAACGCCATCTAGTCCCAAGCTAAGCAGAGCTTGTGTTATGGGTACTAGACAGCTGATAAACATACTTATATATTTCTAAATACATACATATTATAGATAAATTACACCCAGACACAGAACAAATGATCGTGCTCATCACACAAACATTTGTCCTGGGTGGGAATCGAACCCACGACCTCCGGCATAGCAGTCAGGGTCACTAACCACTAGACCAACAGGCAAGAGGGCAATCAACAGAGGGAAGAATTTCATACAGCAATGCAATTCCTGCTTCTGTTTTTTTTTTTTTTTTTTTTTTCAGGATGGGAAATCATCAAATGACTTCTCCCGCTCTGGGCGGAGCGGGAGGGCGTGTCAGACTTTTACTGACTAAAACCCACCCGTGTTCCATCAGTTGCCCATGTGCCAGGGTCACGGTATCTCTTTCGAACAATCACGCGACCCCAGCAGGCATCGGTCCTAGTAGACCCCTACACTGCTGCTGACATCTCTTTGAGGCGCGCGTGGAACACTGCGCGCCGTCGACCCGAGCTTGGTCCTTACCGGGCGGCGAGCTACCCATTGCTCGCCACCCGCAAGCTCGCGCCTACGGTGGCCGGGAGTCCGCTATTGACTCCCGACGCCCGGGGCGTCTCCTCCTGCGGCGGCTGGGGACGTGAGGGCGCAGAGACTGCCACTCCCTCACGCGCCCCGCCTCCTCCTTCGCGAGCATTACTGCTTCGCAGAAGGAGGTGACGGCTTCCCATTCCCTCTCGCTCCGTACCATGGCTCGCACCAGGGCCGGACGCGAGAGGTCGCCGCCGCCGATCGCCTCCACGAGGACACGGCGGTGCTCCGCCCAGGCAGGGCACACCTCCACCGTATGCTCCACCGTGTCCTCCAGACGATCCTCGCAATGGAAACACCCGGACGTATCCTCCCGCTTTATCCTGAACAGGAACCCACCGAAGCACCCATGCCCGGTGAGAACCTGCGTCAGGCGGAAGGTGAGGACGCCGTGACGCCTCTCTATCCACTCCTCAAAGAGGGGACTTACCGCCGCAATTGTGGCGTGCCCAGTTCCTGCTTCTGTTGAAGTGAATTGAGGAATCCGTAACAAGATAATGTTTGTGAATACAGTAATATAGAAACCTTTTTGAACCTTGCAAGGTATCTCAGACACTGTACCGATATTTGATTGGTATTCTCCAAAGGGCTTCTGCCTGTTGGACTCGTTTCGCCACATCATGTGCCTTCTAATCTAAATATTGGGTCAAGGGTTGAACCAGCTGTTACAGAGACAAACTTACTTTAAGGACACTTTATTGGTACCTTAGTCCACTGTTTTACTGTAACTTTTAGATAGAGTGTTAATAAAAATGACGCAAAACCCCCTACACAGGTAATGAGACAAATTATAACTTACACATTTATGATTACTCTCCTGTTCATTCGGCAAATAGATATTTTAGTATAATGTTTTATAATACCTGTTTTGATACTAGGATATATTTTCATATATCTTGTGGTGTATACGTTACACGTGTAGGTAGCGCAAGCATTCATTCGTAGTCAGTACGAAACTTTCATGATGAAGTTTTAAAAGCTATGGAGGAACCTAAGCGAACCTCAGTCTGCATTAATGCATCAAATTAACAAAACATCCACGTAGCTCACGCACCAGTCCGCACCGCCACTGGTGACCAATACCAAAATCAAGAGCAAGCTGTGACTACGTGACACCGTACGATTACTCATTATTACTCACGATGTCCAAAAAACACCCAAAACTCAGCACTCTCATATTTAGCCAATTCATTAACCGTTTCAAGAATTGTTTCACAA
Organism: Aporophyla lueneburgensis; assembly: GCA_932294355.1. Lineage (NCBI taxonomy): Eukaryota > Metazoa > Arthropoda > Insecta > Lepidoptera > Noctuidae > Aporophyla > Aporophyla lueneburgensis. The sequence goes on from OW028753.1 coordinate 29,688,693, forward strand.
CATTCCCGGAGGTTGCTCTCGCATCCCTAATCTCCACAAAAACTTAATGATCGGTGCAGCACAGCTTTCGCTGCCCATTGACGTGGACACACCGCACTGTATCTACAAGCTTTTTTTGGTGCACCTTTGTTTCTTGGAAGCATTCTTAAGCTGTTAGTCAATGTGCCGGCAGCGAGTCCCCGTTCAAGTCCACACATGTCGTCCCAGTCCTACGGTCGATGGCCCTCGGTTGCTGCTACCTCAATTAAGGCACATTATAAACGCATTCGAAACTGCACTAAAGCAGATTTTCCATTCAAAACAGTGTGTTATCTCTAAATAACACTGATTAGTTTTATTTATAAGACGTTAGATCGACGACTTGTGAGCCAATGATAATGTTGCGAAACATTAACATTTACAAGGCTGCTATGAAGCGAATATGAATTCGCGCTCGTGCTGGTTTTTTGGAGAGAGCATTACGTCAGTGTGCCACAAGACATGACAGATCTCATAGATCAGCCATGAGTGCTAGACTGTGACGCTCGAACTCTCTAAGCCGGTTGTTCTACTGTCAATATATTCGGAGATTGTGCAAAGTGTGGAGTTCCCAAAGAGCAAGTGAAGCTATGTCGTGCGTCAAGACATTGCATGTTGCCAAAGTGCACCGAGTGGCGACAGCAGACCACCACCAAACGGTTATCGAGATATTTTGTGAGTCACACGCTACTGAGAAGCGAGTTTGAATGGAAAGAAAGCGGAATGGTTTTATGATGTGTACTTAACACCTCGTCCGTTTGTCCATTCATTTACTCCGACTGTTGTAAAACCCGCTTATACAGTCGCATTAATGTTCACGAACAATACATAATTACTTACTGTTTTACTCATTGTTGAGTAAATCCTTACCGCAAATTGTTGATTTTTTGTCTAATTTTGCAAAATGTTGCGACATCGCATGGATGGCACAACATTGTATTGCTTATCTGATAGACCTAGACAATCTAAATCTATTTTATATAGCAATATTTATCGTTAGGTATTTAATGTCCATTAATATCGGTATGATATCATGTTCAAATATGCAATATTGTAGTCATATCTATGGCGCAACGTGTTACTGTTATTCGGTGTATCTTGCAATGTCTGATAATTGGTTTTGCATAAATGTCACCGTCTGGTGACTAATAAACATCTTGGCACTTACGTTCAACTGATCATTCCAGCTTTATGTAAAAATATTTAAAATTCCAGACCCTTCCCGAAAATTGCTTTTTTTTTTCAAAACTTAATTTGTCTCTCGGGCGGATGCTGCACCTCAGTATTTATTATCTTCACGACGCGGATCTACCGCAACTTCTCAGTAGTAGCGTCGCTGGCGATACAAGCGAGGGTCTGTCGCACTAAGCGCCGGCGCTAGCGGCACTTTTACGACACACCTTTTTTTGCCTTCTACGTTCATTGATTCCAATAACTGACAGATCTACGTCAAACGGATCGTAGAAAAGATTTATTGGTATCCTTTTAAAGTCTTTCAAACATTTGTGCCATTCATGAATGAATTCTTAGAGCTCTGTTGTTAGTTTTTTCATTCAAAGATACCGACAGTGTATTGTCACTTGGTTGTGTAAGTATGACTAACGCTAACAGGGTGAAATGTTCAGGTTGTAACGTGATAACAGCGTTGCCTTATTTATTGGCTAATCCATTAGTATGCTGACTCTCTATCAAGTCGGAGACCATCATTTATTAGCAGCTATGTTGGCCGAAGCTTCCACTACTGCATCCTTTGCATCCAACGCTGGAGCTCTCTGCTTAGTTCTACCAAACAGATTTAACTTTAGGTAAGTTTTGCAACCATTTTGGTATTATTTTTTTACCTCACCTTCCGGCGTGAAATGTTGCTTTATTCCTATAAGTAAGGAACTGACTTTAATACAGTATTTAATTAATGTTTGTTTTTCAAACATAGTTCAGTGTGGTTTCACGATAGATAAACTCTACCTAGTAGCTATGTTAGATGCCAAAAGTCAATATTGACAAATGTTTTGACTGAGAACTATCCTTACTAGTCTGAGCTGTAATCTTGAACAACATTATGATATTTAATTAACACAGCAAACTAATTATGAGAAATCGCCGATATTTGCCGACGCCACGCCAATATTTGCGCAGGAGTAATCGCGGTCTATGCAACATCACTGTGTAACACGCCCGAGCTAATTTGTGAACAAAGAAGTTCATATAATAGTTATGTCCGACCAAGATTCATATTTATATCCTATTTTATATTATTTCTCTGATTTATTCAACTGAGGGGTACCATAACTCAATTTTCTATAAACATATCTACTTACTAAGTTAGACGTCACGCATCACTACTTCATTATCATCATCATCGTCTTTGGCAGCCTTGTTCCTCCCGTTGTTTGCAGCAGTAAAAAGTATATCTCTTTGATTTGTCGAGACTTGAGAAGGCTCGTCATTGACGACTCCCAATTCACCGGAGGTCTGTGACCGCCGCGCGTGCCGCCGCCGTGACCCCCAGCGCCTGCGCACACCTCCCTACCATTGCTAATCTAGTCAGTACTACTGCTGTAAAAGCGACGAATGAATGAACGAGCCGAGCTGTGTCGACATGTACTTGGAGACTGTTGTCTTTGGTAGCTCGTCTTATTACCAGTGGCTTTGGACCGTCTAGTATAGAACTAGAAATAGTCTTTGGCAGGAACAGGTTTACAGTTCTCTTTTTCGTACGATGCATAGTCTCAATGTTTTGTCGTTCAATAGGTATTGGACCCACACTCATTTTACCACACCTGCACCTTATGCACCTCTATTGTTTTTTGTTACAACTGTTACTCTCAGAATTTTGGATCATAATATTTGGACACGCATCGCACCGCATCAACTGCACGTTTTTTCAAAGTTAGCACTTTTGATAGATATCGTTGAACAAACAATGTGACTGGCAAACAGTTGTTAGCTCGTGTTGATGGATTAAAATTACCGTTTAGTAATAAATTATAAACTTTTGTGTGATGGCTATTAGTATCTAGGTACAACTGAATTAATATTGATGTTATTCATTACCTACTAGTACAACCAATTGCCTTCCAAACTCCGAGTTGTTGATTGCAGCGGACCACCTGTTGGTAATCAAATGCAACCGATGTATCGCTTCATTTGATTGAGCACATTATCAGCAGATAACAAGAATAACAATATGTTAATCACTGGGGAGCTCACGTGAATCATGCACCTGATAGATGGCAATGACTTTTTATGTTTATCTGCCTGATAGAGACACTACTTATGTATGACTGTACACAAATATTATTTCATAATGTCTATGTAGATTACACGAGTGTATGATTATTATTATCACGAAATAATCAGCTACATCCGCCAAACGGATAATTATAAGAAATTACTAATAACTGATACGTTATGAAACGCCGACAATGTCCCGGACATGGCGCTGGCTTACAAGAAATCGCACTCCTAGGTACTTACTGACGAGAGAATTACAACTGTCTTCCACGGAACCTAATGACGTACATTTAGATAAATAAGAACTGAATCGGGGTTATTTATATATTTCAGTTCGCTGAATGCATCACACGTGTGAGAAGGATGCGGACTTACCACAGGAACAGTTTGTTTACCAACCAAATACTTGTTTATAGAACATAGTCGCGGGCGCATGTGGCGGGCCTGTGTGCGCCCGCGCACGTCACGTCCACGTCACGCCGACGCGCGCTGCGTCACGCACGCATCACATAGCCGGGCCCCGCAGCGCCCCGCAGGGCCCGCCCGGACCATCGCCTGTGACCGCGCCGCCAGCTCGTACACTTGCGTCAATTTGAGCGCCACTGAAAAGTAGTTCAAACGCTATGATGGTGTCCTGCCGAGTTGAACGTAAGTAGGCACGTCACGTGCGTGTGCCCGGCGCGGCCGGCTGCGGATGTTGTGGTAACGCGGGCCCTCGGGCACAGCGCCCGGCTACACGTGAGAACGTCTCCACTGTTTGTACTAGTACGCTGATTTGCGTAGGTGCGATGTTTAGGTTCCATGACCATAACGCTTCGGTTAGGTACGTTTTGAATTGATAATTTGAAAAATAATGTTATCTACAGGTTTTTGCCACTAAAATCATCCAACAGCACGTAAGTTTCATTACAGATATTACATAGGTATTCTAGAAATTCATGAAATAGTTACGTTCTCGCCATTTTCCGAAACTACAAAACAAACTTGGTTTCTTAGCAACCTGAAATAATAAATATTTTAAATATCGTCCGGATCTCGGAGGACACAACATTAATAATTTAAGACATTTGTTTTGTTGGGTTTTTCCATTGCTACGATGTTCTAGCAAGCACTATTGCTGAGCAGAAGGTCCTTGGTGCGATTTCCGGATCGTGCTAAGTGTTACTGAGTTCTTCTATCTGAAATTTGTTAGTAGCACCCTGTAGTCTGAATTTATGCCCGGTGAACTTAAACATAGCTGGCGAAATGCGGGTGTTCTACAGGTACACCTCTGTATTACACTGCCGGAAATATAGACGTGATGATGTGATGTGATATGTTGTTTTCGCTTTGAGCAAACCCGTGGACAATTTTGATGTCATAAATGATTATAAGGATAAGTGGTGGGGATTGTAGTCTGACAAATTCAGATTTTTCATTTTCCAATTTTTTAGGAATTTCCGTGCGTCGAGATTACACATCTATTTCTTGAAAGGAGCAGTGATGCCTGCACGTAGAGCACGAAGATCACGGAGACAGTATGAAGGTCAGCGGCACCGTTACCCGCGAGCTCGCGGAGGCGGCGCCGGAGGTTGCGCAAGGCGCGCGCGTCACACTTCACACTACGGTTACGGTACTATCTGTTACGCCGCCGCACGCGCAATGTTTCATAACATTATCCCAATTTCATTGCTTTCATTTTGATCAGATCCGTTTGACTAGGATTGGGGAAAAGTGGAGCTACAGCAATTTTGTGTCGTCTAGTTTTTTCCGAGGCCGATATTAGATTCCAAACTTCTGAAACTTATTATTTTTAGAAAAGAAGGGAAAAGCGCAAAATCGAGGGGAAAAGTGCAAATCAAGTAGTTTTTCGCTATTGTACTAGAGTTGCATGAACATTGCAACACAGTTATTAGCATAACGTAGGTAACAACTATTGATAGTACAATGCCTACATAAAACGTGCATCGTACTTACGACGCCCGTGTCTTCCGAACAACGTTTTGTATGAGAGCTGCCCACACTGCTATATGCTATATTTGCTTTACTAAGTACAAAGGGGGCCAATTCAGTTATTTTACACTACTGGTCACTGGGTACCCATTGCTACCCCTCTCCTGGGTGGGACACGGACACTGTGGGTCATTGACACTATCAATATATTAAAATAACATTAATTAGGTTCGTATCCGTAGTAGGTACATCCACTTAAACATAAATGTATCTTAAATACATACTTTGCCGTTCGCATAGTTAAATAATTTTTTTCTGAAGTTAGTTTTTGTAATATTTAAGCAATTTTATCCCAATTTGAATTTAAGTAATAAATTACGAGAGGGATAAAAAAGCGGTAATCATTTCCGATGGAAAAATAGTAAAGTTTCAGTTTTCGCGGTATTAATTTCTTATTTTTGAAGTTCAAATAAAATTAAGTATCGAAACTACGCAGACATCACGTCTACTGAAATGAGAAAGCTATTTCTAAACATGATTAAATTAAAAAAATAAATAAATGATATTAAATGTTATGCTTATAACGGTAATCTTGAATGATGATGATTTTGATAAATTATAACTATCTGTGGAACTTGAAGCTTACTAATAACAGCCGCTCAGGTTGATCCATCAGGTTAAGGGGCAGATACATGATTTTCGTGACTTTTAAATCTGTTACTACGCTTTCAAATACTGCACGTTAGTTACCCAAAAAATATATGTAAAACTAGACCGCATACACATTAATTCTATCAGTGAATATTTTAGTATTTTAGTTAAATACTATTTGAAATAAATTCAGGAAGTAAGGTCTACTGAAAATTTAAAAACAATATTTCTTTCAAACTACTTAAGATATTTTCATTATTTTTTTTTTATACAAACAGATTATATAATTATCAGTATTTTCTATCTGTGATTTTTTTTAAATTTCTTACTATTTTCATTTTTCCCTATAATTCTGAACGAATCGGCGCGGCATGTGCCTCGGAAAGCACGTTAACCCGTTGGTTGGTTGTCATTCGTGGATCTCTGATAGTCGTTACGGGTCGTCAGAAGCCCGAAACTCTCTCAACTGGCCTTTTTACGAAGGGGTATTGAATTACCCAGTAACTGGGTTGTGGAGGTCAGATAGGAAGTCAATCTATGTAAAATGCTGGTATTCAGCTGCATCCAGTTAGACCGGAAGCTGACCCAAACATACTTGCAATAATGCTAAGCAGGTGATGATATTGTGATTTTCCGTACATTGATTTTTACCTACATATAAACACAAACTAAATTAACGTATTAAATTAACTAATCGGTTCAGGTCGCCGCGCACGGATGCGTCAGGTCAAGGCCGCGGTGAAAGAGGACGCGTGCCAGTGAAAGTGCCGCGAGTGACGCACGCGCGGCGCGGATGCAGGCCGCACTGCCCCTCACGACCTGCGCAGTACCCGACACACCGCTACAACACACTAGTTCTACTTTATCCGCAATCAATATTACATGATCTTACGATGGTATTTCCACTTTGGAAAAATAGCTAATCTGTCGTTCTATAAGATACAGTTAGAGGTTAAGTTTTTGATGAGTTTGCTAAAGGTTATCTGTGGAAATAGCGATCCGAAAACAAAACATATTTCACTGATAGCTCCACTATAACTCCATGACACGGGGTGCATCTACGACACCAAAATGCACTATTCAAGTAATTTTGATGGTGATTTTGAACAGAGGGCCAATTCTTGTAATTTTAAAAACGATCATATCAGATCAATAAAGTCTGATCTCAGTCTCAATCCATCCAAAATACGTCAAATTTCCATACATTATTAACATTTGGTTGTCGCCGGGAAGAGATTTCGAATAGATTTTGGCCGGTTTGTAACCGACGAAAAAAAAACGGAGGAGGTTATCAATTCGACGCGTATATATTTTTATTTTTTATTTTATGTATGACGACGCATAACTTTTTACAAAGAAGTCCGATTGTGATAATTCTTTTATTTGAAAGGGTATACTCCGAAGGGTAGGGGATGGGACCACCCATATAAATTTGGAAAATAAAATAGAACCCTAAGGGTTGGAAAACACTGCCAGGACTGCCGCGTGATTGTTCGAAAGAGATACCGTGACCCTGGCACATGGGCAACTGAAGGAACACGGGTGGGTTTTAGTCAGTAAAAGTCTGACATCCCGCTCCGCCCAGAGCGGAAGAAGCCATTTGATGATATCCCATCCAAAAAAAAAAAAGGGTTGGAAAACAGGGGATGATTGATTGTTCACTCACTGATTTTTTATGTATAACCACGCATAACTTTATGCAGAGTAGTCCGATTTTGATAATTCTTTTTTTATTGGATAGGGTATACCTTGCCAAGTATTATAAGTACATTAAAGTCACAAAAAATTATAAAATAAAAACTTTTTCACAAAAAATTAAACCGTCGAAATAACTGAAAAGCAAAAAATAATAAACCTTAAAATTTTGAGTCGGCGCTGAAATCAATGAACAAAGATTCGCCGACTCATGATTTTAAGGTTTATTATTTTTTGGTTTTCAGTTTTTTCGGCGGTTTAATTTTTTGTGAAAAAGTTTTTTAATTACGAGAATTGGCCTACCACCACCGTGGGGCGTCGGTAGTCATCATTGCTTCATCTATAATTTATATATTATATGAATCTCAGAACCCATGCTGATGAAGTTTGCGTAATTGAAATACTTTCCAAAATTATTTTAACATTTAAATGAGGAACTATAAAATGATGAAAATTGTTCGTAGCTATAATTGTAGTAACCCACTCATGTTTGTCTGCACGTGTAGAGGCTTAAACGGTGATGTATAGAACAAGACTTCCTTTGTAACGATGACAACCGCCGAGAGGCGAGGTTAAGAACGAAGGGACACTACTCAGTGACGTATTCAATTAATTTTAGCCATAACGATTACAGGAGAACGTTATTTCAAGAAATTCAATTATTATAATTTAACTTTAAAAAATATTAATAAAAAAAGACGTGTGGGGTCGGAGGGGCCTCCGTCGGGAACACAGTTTCTAACGCTTTTTCTTCAACGCCGAATGTAACGCTGTGAGCTGTGACTTAAACTTTATTTTGAGTTCACTATCAGTTTCAGCGCCCCCAAAAACCATAAAAAGAACAACGAACTATTTATACATTTTCGCAGCCACTATCTTGGTGGTCACCACTCATAGATTTTTCGTTTAACCTTATTAGAGTAGGTATAAGGCAAAAGCTGACACGGCTCGGTGCGCGCGCATCAGTACTCCTTAATAGCTGCTTGAGTTCAAATATCACGACCTTAAAAAAAAAAAAAAACTATAAAACACGTTATAGAAACTGAAATAACAATAATCTACTTTGGATTTCCCCGAAACGACAGTAAGATTTAAAAAAAGCGTACAAGTGTATATAATTATTTATAGTATCAGTAATAAATAAAAAAAAAACATTATACGTAGATACGTATAAAGATTTTTTTTTGTTTTTTTCATCCTTATCTAGCTGAGAAATAACCGTTAAGTAACGTCATAACCACGGCTTGTGCTTACTTTCCTCCATGACTAACTTCTTCAGGTAATCTACAAGAACGTCAGTTAAGACGAAATGACGTAATGAAAATCACCAGAAGGATATCTTTGGCATAATACATTTTTTATAAGCAATTAATAGAGGCGACGACCGAAACAGTGAGTAAGCTGAGATGAATGTACCTACTATTTCCTTATGTAAAAAAAAAATATTTTTAACCGATCAAAAGAAGGACGAGATTCTCAATTCGGTTGTATTTTTTTTAATGTTTTTTACCTCTGAATTTCGTCACATAAAAACCGATTCGAAAAATTCCTCATGTGTTTGAAAGAGTATACTTTATAAAGAGTGGTTCAATATAAATTGGTTAAAGTTTTGATTGATATTTTTTGAGTGTGCTTAATTGACGCAAACTAGAGTACTATACCGACGTACTTTTTCCACTGACTATATTTTGATGACATTATAAAACTTCCTGTCACTGATATTTACTTAGCAAGTAAAGGTATAGGAAATTGTGTAGGGTAGGTACCACAAATAAAAAGTTTATAAAAAAAAACGACCGTCTTTCAAAATAAACACTACTAATTCAAAAATAACTTAAATTCGGAAGTTGGTGGTAAACAAACTAAAATACAAAATCAAAGTAACCTTATTTTGCAGTCATCTTTAATCATCATCATTTCAGCCGTAGTACGTCCACTGCTGGACATGACCTCCCCCAATTTGAGGGGCTTTGCCATAATCGCCTCGCTTGGCAGGCGGGTTGGCGATCGCAGTATGGTGGTAAAATGCATAGAGAACGCTGCTGCCCATTCTCTAGTAAGTCCCGTAGTCGCCTCTTACGACACCCACGGGAAGAAATGGGGTGATGCTATTCTTTACGTCCGGCACCACACGGTACATCGGTCATCTTTAATGGTGAAAGAATATGAATGGGTAAAAAAACAAGAGTAACCTACACCTACCTAACCGGTAGGTGTAGGTTACTCTTGTTTTTTTGTAATAAATACAATTAAATTACTAGATCGCGGTGTGCAGGCGCCGCGTCGCAAGCTATAATGAATTGAGATTGACCATTTTCAACATTTTGCGATAGCTTAAACACATTATACACACAGACAAAGTAACCAAATTGTATTCAACTTCTGCGTTAGTGTGAGATAGCTTTCATTCATTCTGTATACTGTCGGAACTGCTGGCATTGTCCGTGTGGTGCCGAACGTAAAAATTGGCACCATCCCATTTCTTCCTGTGGGTGTCGTGAACGGTAATTATGGGACTTACTAGAAAATGGACAGCAGCGTTCTCTTACCACTAGTGATGGGCAGTGGATAAATACTCGGAGGATAAATACTCGAGTTTTTATCCGAAACGGATAAATACTCGTTTTTACTCATTTTTATCGGATAAATACTCAAAATGGTGCATAAATATCTTTTTTGCGCATCGGATGATTATTTTAAAATGTTATGACTTTTATTGTTATTTAGGCTTTTCAGAATACTACGTTATTACATTATTTAGTTCTAATGTTAATTGCTAGGCAGTAATTGTGTCAGAAGCCCAAACGTCTCTAATAGAGCATGCTCTTTAGATACAAATTTAAAATCTTTCTTTGTTGAGAGTGTAGATAATAGCCACATAATTGATTATCTCTGCGAAGGGCTTCTAAAAGTCAAGAAAAATGCGGCGAAGACAAGTTTGTTGTTGTTGTTTGCCAACGCTATAAACATGCAAAGGGCTTTTCAATTAGTTAAAGGTGTTGAGCCTTTAAACTGCGCAGCACACACTAGTAATTTGCTGGCTCATGGTGCACTGAAATGCGGTAGTTTCAAAAATTTATAAACTATGCAGATATGATAAAATCTTTAATAAAAACAATTGGTTGTCTGTAAAGTCGGTATACGGACGATAATTTTACGTGATAATGTCTAAGTCTCTTTTACTCGGACGTATTGGCCGATGAAGTGGAAGAGAGATAGATTTCACAAGTCGAACGCTAAGGCCGATCGTGCCTCTCTCTCGCTTACACGCTCGGTTCAGGCGGAACGTGACAATGAGTCATGCTTTTCCGTGCGTGCAGCCAACGTTCATCGATTTATAAGAGAGTCAAAAAATCACAAGAACTAAACCTAAAAACTACGATCGAAGCTACAACAAATCGTAAAACAAAAGGTAACGGGAGATAAGTTAAACCTGCCATGCTACACAAGATAGGGCAGCTATCTACGATCACTCGATCACACACACACACACACAAGTATCAAAAATAGAAAAGCCGCTCTCTCAGCGTACGCAAAAGAAAAATATATCGCGAAAGTCAAATGCTACAAGCAGCTTTGCTTGATGATAATTTTTGGGATTAGGTATATCAATGCATATCTGTTGTTGAACCCATAACAGAACCTGTCTTTCAACAAGAGTCCAACAAATGCAATGCCCTTCTAGTGTTTATAATATTTAAGGATATGAAATCAACACAAAATGGGTTATATTTACAGACAAATACTGATAATGAGTCATTGGATTTGAGAAAATCTAAAAGCAGGTTTCAGTAAATTTTACCACTGTGTAGATCGCCTGGAAGATACGGTGGAGCATAGTGTGGAGGTTTGCCCTGCTTGGGCGGAGCAACGCCGTATCCTTGTAGAGGCGATTGGTGGCGGCGATTTCTCGCGTCCGGCCCTGGTGCAGGCCATGGTATGGAGCGAGAGGACATAAGAAGCTGTCACCTCCTTCTGCGAAGAAGTAAGGCTTGCGAAGGAGGAGGTGGAGCTCGTTAGGGAGAGGCAGTCTGTGCGCCCTCATATCCCTAGCCACCGTAGGAGGAGACGCCCCGGGCGTCGGGAGTTCATTGTGGACTCTCGGCCACCGTGGGCACGGGCTTGCGGGCGGCGAGCCACCCATTGCTCGCCACGGTAAGGAACAGGCCCATGTCGACGGCGCATTGTGTTCCACGCGCGTCTCAAAGAGATGTCATTACATATTGAAGGGATCCGCGAGGACCGATGCCTGCCAGGGTTGCGGATCTGTTTAAAAGAGGTACCCTGGCACAGGCAACTAAAGGAACACAGTTGGGTTTTAGTGAGTAAAAGTCTGACATGCCTTTCATATTGACGATAGCAGTGGTGTCCCGGTGGTATCAGCCCCGACTTACAACTTGTAGGTCGTGAGTTCGCACTCAGGCAGGTGCTTTACTTGTGGTTAATAATTACATCACCACTGGTCTCAAAACTGCACATTGCTCGCTGAATCCATATCCTACAATGTCGACAACGTCGCGAGCCAAGTCAAGATATTTGATTTGTTAATCTTTCTCGACTTTCACGAGGTAGTTTTTTTTATTATTACAATGATTTAAGTGTTACTTAAATAGTTTCTGCCTACCCCCATGGGAGAAAGGCATGAGTTCATGTATGTATGTGAAAAACCAATTAACAAATGTATAATTTTATCTAACTTTGACAGTGATTGACTAACTGTATTCATAATTGAATGGAATTATTGTCAATATCGGCGTTTTGTAATTGTTAAAATGATTAATAAGGTACGATACCAATCTGCATTGTCTATTTTTCATTAATTTTAATCCTTTTGTTAGGAAAATGACAAAACTTACGTTACGAAAACATAAAATAGTATTTATCCGCTGTTTTGGATAAATACTCAGTAAAAACGGATATTTATCGAGTATTTATCCATTTTGAGTATTTATCCGGATAAAATCCCAACACTACTTACCACCATAGTGCGATCATCAACCCACATGCCAAGCGTGGCGAACATGGCAAATTCACCTTTCGGGGGATCCTATATCCAGCAGTGGACGTCTTTCAGCTGAAATGATGATGATGATGATGATGTTGATGATGTTGATGTTGATGAGCACATCGTAGCAGCAGACGCCCGCCCACGTTCATTGTAGCAGTGGCAATGACATACATATATTCCACGTAGGGCATCTCTCAAACTGCAGCCGACTTACATAATGTCTGTTTGGCACAAAAAATGCATAGATTCATCTGGGTTTTGGTTGGTCCGATTATTTTCAAGTAAGACAAGCGTATTAATCAGTGAAAGGTAAGTAACGTGCCGCATGTAGCGCGGTTATCATCACCAATTGTTGGGAGTAAGACGTTTCACTCGGTTAATGGATAGTTACCCAAACACACGTGACCTCTGCGGTTGATGCGGTTAGCACACAACTGCAAGAGCGTTAACTACACAGCTTTCATTAACGACAAAGATAACACATCTGTAGTATAACACATCTGTCGATTACAGAAAGCTCCATTTGGTGACTGCTACACATCCTGCAAATTAGTTGTCTCTGGTGACCACAATCGGAGTGAAGACTTGAACCAAATGTTTTAGTTCCTGATCTAGTAAGACACACATACAATATTCTGTCGATTAAGGCATTAACGGTTCGCTCACAGCACAGTTTCCTACTTTATTTCGTTAACAACTTAACCACAACCGCACTTCACACTTTGTCAATATTTAAAAGTAATTATTGTAAGTACCTATGCCATTCATTAGTACAGTGCTACTTCTGCCAAAACTTAAACATTAGTAGATATCATCACAACAGATATCAATGTAGCCTCCGACCTAGACCGCCCTAAAGATTTACGATATCTGTGTCACTTCGTTTTGTGGTTTTAGCTTATTTTCGGTTAGATAACAAATTATAAAAACATTTTTGAAAATCCAGTGCTGAACAGACTGTCCATAAAGGTAAAACCAAAAGCAGTTACAGTAAAAACAGTTGTAGTGAGCGGTTACCACTTGTTCACACAGGCGCTCTATTTGTTTGGTCGCCAGGCTTCGATACCTATAAGTAGTTTTTGAGTACCTATGGAGATTCCGTCGTCCGATACTGAGTCACGAGTGCCTTCCTCCGCCGCCGTCTCTGGCCGGCTCCACTCGTGCCAGGCTGCGCGATCGCCGACCACGGGCGACTGTCGTCTGCGTAAGCACTTCTGGCCGTGACGTCATACTACACCTTTAAACATAAGTATTCCAAACCGCAGTAACAACACTTTCCATCTAATGTCGAAAGCTGTGCGTAACTACTTACAAAAACCATAACTTTTTGCCCAAATACAACTTATGTTTAAATTACTAATCAGCTTCATAACTGTAGGTAAACCCCGTATATAAGTGGCTCCTCGCGGGCACGCGCCGCTAGTGCCTGAGCTGTAAAAACTACGTATTTCCCGATAATATACATACATGCGCACACGCCCACAGCGCTAGCCAGCAAGCGCGACCGCCGTGCAGTCGTCCCTATTGACCGTACCGTCGGACATTCACAGGTCATGTTGCGCCCTTCTGAGGTCAATGTTACCACCAAATCATTATAATGTTATCATATCTTAAATTGTTCAAGTAATTTTCAACATTGTTTGAGCCTAATTTAATATTCATTTATGTTAATTCATTACCAAAACGCATTGAGCCGACTAGACAAACGTATTTGATTGCATTGACTCTCGTTACATATTGCAGAGCTCGGGGATTCACATCGCTTTATCTGTATAAGTGTGTTAATATTACTTTATTTGTTAAACAAACACAAGCAGTGACATTCCAAACTCAACTGAGCCTACAAGCCGATACAATAATAATATTAAATAAGTGCGTTTAAGTAGTAATACCATAACAATATGATGATATTATATCAATATAATATTTAACGATGAGAACAATTGAAATAAATGCTGACGTAGAGCAGCCACAAGTCACCGACGATAAAACTAGATCATAAAATCATGAAAATGTATGCTATGTGATGATGGCGCATGCGCGGGACTGCCCCGTGCGCCGCCGCACCGCAGCGTGTGAATGTAACGTGAACGAAACCGCGTGGCAAGGTCGTTCCGTCGAGTTCACTGTGACAATATTTATTATGCTATAAAACAGTGCAAATTAATAAAAAATACTTTTGATGAAAGTGTAAAAAGCTGTGTTCCTCTTAGGAAATAAGTTCGTAGTTCTATTTTTGACGTTATGTAAAATAAATAATGAAATCATTAAAAATTATTAAGTATGTATTCAGAGTAATACATAGACACAAGTGGAGCCAGTGCTAAATAATAAAATCAAATACTAAAATCAAACAATGGTGAGTTCCAAAGTTAAAGGCTATATAAACCCAGCCTGTAGGAGGCGTGTCTCAAATGAAAACAACATTGACATATTGATACTTCCTTGTTATTTATATTCTTGAAGTAGCTATGTTTGTGAAGAACAATACAAATCGTTTTGAACGTTTGGCCGATGTATACCCAAGAAACAGACGTGACAATTCAAAATTAAATAATGTACCGTGTCAAACCACTATGACGCGCAGAAGTATTTATTGCATGGCCCCAGCTGTTTATAATAAATTGCCAAGTGCTTGGAAAGACTTGAAAACGGTACAATTCAAAAGTACACTTCGTAAATTGTTAATAGATAAAACATACTACAGTGTAACTGAGTTTTTAACGGACAATTTTTATCAAACAACCACGAATTTTTAATCAATTAATTATTGTTTTGCTAATGGAATAATAACCATAATTATATTATCGTATTGTCTATGTCCTGGAATTTTTAATGTTTGTTTGTCTATTTATCTTCGGACCATGATTTTGTATTTCTTGTGTAATACTGTTACTGACAATTTTAATTTTAATTTAACATGGGTATAATGTAATATGTTGTATGTGTATGTTGTGGCGCAGCATGGGAGAGGCCTATGTCCAGCAGTGGACTGCTATAGGCTGAGTTGATTGATTGATTGATAATGTAATAATTAAGTTGATATTTTTAATTTAAATTTGAATTTTAGTAATTTTATTTAATGAGAATGACATAACTAATTTAATGTTCCAATTATTATTATATTATTATTATTAGCCGTTGCTGTCCCACTGCTGGGCGAAGGCGACAATGTTACAATAAGAATTTAAATTTTAACAATTGCAAATGCCATTCTATTCGGAAAATGTTTGCATGCCGAATGGTGAAATATGGCAGAACTCTGATGAAAACCTACTAATACCTACTTATGTATAACCCATATTTGCAAATAATTGCTATTCTATTCTATTCTATGAACGCAACCATCAGACACTGTACGGGCAGATGGTTGCGTTCATTTAGTTACAGTATGCTTGATGAGGAAATAATGTCGATCTTTATGTTATTAGATGGATACACCATGTTATTATGATACAGTGATCAACATCATCTGCAAATTGAACATTCAAAAAATCCATATTATTCCTGAACCTGTGATTGAATTAAATCTGTGGTACGGAATGTGCTGTTAGTGTGTGTGAGTGGGTGTTTGGGTACACCCATGTGTGTACATATATGTATCTATACTAATATTATGAAGCTGGATTTGTTTGTTTGGTTGAACGCGGTAATCTCAGGAACTACTGGCCCGAATGATATCAGGCACCCTACGCTGTTTTTATTATTTTTTTGTGTTAGGTAGCCTATACATCACGCTATGATTAAAAGAAGCGGAGCAGCAACGAAATGGAAGAAAACTGGCAAGAAATTCAATGCGATGGGAAGAGTCAGAGGAGCAAAATTGACGCGGACGAAGTCGCGTGCAGAAGCTAGCTTCTGCACGCGACTTCGTCCGCGTCAATTTTGGTACTGATATATAGCTGTTATATACATGTATATGTGCATGTTTATGTTGGTGTTACTTTTATTATTAACATCTCAAGCGACGGCAAGTAACAAATATTCTGTTTTAACATAGTCCTGTTGTTCCTTCTGTATTTTTCGTAGACATGAATGCTTAGAACTTATGTTGATGTCTTGCGATCGAAGTTCTGCGTTGTTGTTTTTTTATTATTTTGAATGACTTGGTCTTGGCTTTTGGAGGTCAACCTATGTGGTCGTCGGCTGCTTAACCGGACTTGCCTGTGGCTAACTTAATAAATTAAGGCCTCCAGCCAGGGATTAAAAAATTTATAACTTGAGTGACTACTCGCTATAGGCACCCCCTGAGGGGTAAGGACCTCGGCTTAGGGCGTCGCTGGTAGAAGGCAGCAAGGGACGGACTGGATCGGAATGAGGTTTTATGTTGTACACCAGGGGGACATATATTCACGTCCTTGGATCAGGTGGACGCAATCAGCCATATATTTTGAGAACAAATCGAAGAACATACACACAACAACTCAACCCATCGTCTATATAGACACCCAAGTATTTAACACTATCAGTTCTAGCAATAGTAGGATACGAGCATGATACTTGCAGGTGCTGATACAAGTGAGCTGTTGTGGCGAAATTATTTGTAGGTCTGTTATGACGTCGGATTGCAGAGGGTAGGTATAGGTTTTATTTAGATTTAATGTCAGAGAGCCCTGATTTCCCAGTTCATTATTGAGATCAGTCAAGCTTCCGCCTTAGTTTTGAAATCTTCTCACGTAGCTCCGTAAACTAATATCGCTGTGTCATCAGCATATGCACAGATCTTACAATTTAGGTTTGACATTCTATAAAGGTCATTTATGTAAATTTAAAAGAATTTGGAACTTAATATGCTTGTCCTTTGGCACACAATATGACACAATTTCTTTGTCAATAAAATGAAGATAAATGTCGTAAATCGTCTTAAATGAAATATACACTATGCGATTCAAGTAAAACAATATATCCTCCCAAGTTGTAAGACAAGACAGTGGTGCCGATTCCTTTATTCACAAACTAAACTAAATTTAAGTTCAGTGCATCTTTTTCTTTCTATTTCAATAAGGAAAGGACAGAAGATAAATTTTAGTTTATTCCTGTCAAATTAATCAGCGCTTGACGTAAATTGACGTAATTTTAGTAGGCCAGTTTTTAATCGCATCTAAACTTGTATGGAGTAGTGACAGGCGCTGATTAATTTGACAGGACTAAACTAAAATTTTTCTTTTGTCCTCTTCTTAATGAAATACAAACAAAAAGATGCACTGAACTTAAATTTAGTTTAGTTTGTGAACAAGGGAATCGGTACCATTAGTGCCGATTCCTTTATTCACAAACTAAACTAAATTTAAGTTCAGTGCATCTTTTTCTTTCTATTTCATTAAGGAAAGGACAGAAGATAAATTTTAGTTTATTCCTGTCAAATTAATCAGCGCTTGACGTAAATTGACGTAATTTTAGTAGGCAAGTTTTAAATCACGTCTAAACTTGTATGGAGTAGTGACAGGCGCTGATTAATTTGACAGGACTAAACTAAAATTTTTCTTTTGTCCTCTTCTTAATGAAATACAAAGAAAAAGATGCACTGAACTTAAATTTAGTTTAGTTTGTGAACAAGGGAATCGGTACCAGTGTCACAACGTTGTTACTCGTAACTGGTTCGTAGCACTCGTGGCGCTCGTAGCACGCGTAGCTCGCGTAGCATCCCTCGGAATACGCAGCCCGACGCGCGACGGCCTAGAGCTGAGTTACTACGCCGCGCCGCTACGTCACAATTTTAGCAGACATAATACCTATTATTAGTCGAGTAACGTATTCTTATTTAGTTTCTATAACGGAAGCCGGTATATATTTAATCACTGGATAACTATTTGCCAAAAAAGGTAAGTATGCCGTCTTATTCTTTAGAAATTCCCACAAGACGATGAATCAGTTAATCTACAAAAAAATCACAGAATATAAGTATTGCAACACATTTCTACCATGTCGATGTTTGGCGCGTGTACTGCAGTGAGTCAGAGCGCCGCCGCCGCACGCCGCCGTACGTTGTGTAATACGATTGGCGCGCGTGTACTCACCTGCTCGTGTCATCAGTGGCACGCAACGATACCGCTGCGGGCACGTTCCTCTCGTGCTTCTAAATATCTAATGTAAGTCTGAGGTCCGAACTAGTTTGCTGACGTATCGTAATCATTACAAGTATGACGTATGACTGGCTTCGAACTACATCACAAGCACGTCGCGGGAATTGTATGCTACAACTATTGTTTTTCCTCAGCATGAAGAATGTCAAACCGAACATATTCAAGTATTCAATATCCCCACTAGGCGACAAATGTCCCGTAATACGAGTCTCTACAGACGACAAGTCTACTCGTCAAACTGACACCGAAGTTTAATTGTTTTGATGTTACCATACACAGAACAGATAAAAGAGTCACCATACATGTTTGGAAACGACTAAAGACTAACTAAAGATCTGTTCATAAGATTGCGCATCATCTATGAATAAATAGGTATTCCATCAACTGAAGTTCAACTATCAAGAAGGCAAACATTACGTTAGGTACGTACGGCCACTTATAACGTACACATCACAGGAGAATCCATGAATGATAAAGTACGTGCAAGAAAGAAATTCTACGAATGTTTCGGGACTCATGTGCACTACGTAGGTAGTGGGTTTTTACTTTAAAGCAGCTCGCAAAAAGTGAAAAAGTTTGTTGTTGGTAATAGCATTGGCACGCGAGGAGTCTGAATCACAAGATAACGGTACCGCTCGCTGTCAAGGCTGCGCGCGCGCCGGAACCACGTGCACGCCTGCCACGCGTGCCACGCGCCTCGACCTACACCACCATATGCATTTGATTTTGTTTTATTTTAATTTTGTCTTGTCTCCATTCATTATTTCTTTATTTAATTTTTCTGACAAGTACTTAGTGGGAAATGTGTAATCAAATCAAATCAGTCGTCTATTGAATATTGTAGATCTTAAAATTAGCCTCTACAACGATCGTTTTACCTAATTGATTTCAATAAAACTCATTGACTACCTAACCAACTAACTGTCTTAGTGAGTGAGAAAGCTACGAGTATCACCATCCCATCGTCGCCGTCGAACTGAGTGTGGCAGCCAGTGAGGTAATGAGGGCACATCTATCGATACCCATGACTAGTGACAAATTAGGTTACTAAATAAATAAACATACATATTGAGTGAGAGAACCAAACTCTTTTAAGACAATATTTTACCTAGGCGGGTAGGTACTTGACATAATGAAGTAAAATATTGTTTAAAAAACGTTTCTGTTTATTCCACCCATACTATATTATACAAATTTTATGATACTGTACCAAATGGTCATTTTAGTTTTCAAACGCCGAAAAAAAGAACGGAGGAGGTTCTCAAGTCGACGCGTATATTTTTGTAGTCCAAAGATCAATCTTTTTTTTTATTGTTACCCCGTTATACTCCGAGAGTGGTCCCATATAAATTTGGAAATAAAAATCCAAGCCTAAGAGTAGGAATACAAGGGATGATTGATTGTTCACTCACTGATTGTAATAATAACACCACGAATAACTTTTTACAGAGTAGTCCGATTCTGATCACTCTTATTTTATTGGTAGGGTATGCCTCGTCAAGTTCATCTCATATATATTTGAAAAAAATCCTACCCTAACCCTAGTAATTAGTAGATTATAGCCACAAAAAATTATAAAATAAACCTTTTTTATTTAAGAAATCGGTAGTTTGTTATTAGATTATTGATTACCTTGAAGAACAGTCAGTTGGTCTTATATAGATGTTCTAAGTATGTTAAAAATATCTTTATGTTTTGTTGTATGTAAGATAAGACATTTTCGTCTCATAATGAACAGAGTTAATCCTGCATCTAAGTGTCAAGAGGATGAGCTACTTCACTAACATAAAACTCGATACTTAAACCTTTTTAACCATCCGTCGTTCTCTAAGTTCGCGGAAAGTGCCAGTTCTTGTTATTAATGGAGTATATTCTCATCAACGCCCGAGTCGATCAGGTGCCTTGTAGGCAAGAGCTCATTTCCGACCTGTCGCGGACCGGTCCCGTCAGGAAAGTGAACGAAAACAACAGATGACAATGGTTACCAAGACCGTACGCTAGTTATGATTGTATAACTGTTTAGTAAAATGTTGTGTTTGGTTAAGTGCATAGTTTGAATCCTTCCTTAATTAATCGAAAGTCATTTATTCAAATAAGGCTGAGAATCAGCACTGTTCAACGTGTAATTTAAATAAGTCTGCCACACAAAACCTTTACCACTTCCTAGTGCTTTAGCTGGGAAGAAGAAGCAGCGTATCAAACCCCCCAGCAATCAGCTCTTTTTATCGTGATGATGCGTGAGCTCTTTTTATATGATGGTATTCGATTCACACGCTACATGCGACAGGGTGGGGTGTGTTGGGAACAACTGACTGGCAATGTTTGACTGCTACATTTTATTCGTTCGAAGGTTATACACAAAATACTTCAGGATGCAATAAAACATAAAAATTATCCAAATTAATGCTATTTATTTTCAAAAAAAATTTTACAAACTAAAGGTACATATTTAGGTATAACAAAATATTTAGGCATATAACATATTGTATTTAGGTTTATAAATAAACAATACAACAAGCCCTTATTAACACCAATGAGAAAATACACTAAGTACGTGTTTCGTTTTCTTGCTACATTTATTAAGAATAACATATTCACTTACAGCTATTAGGTACCAAAATACATACAACTATAACTATACAAAATATTTACATAAACTTACATTTTTTATATTACTAAAACTTTTCCGATGAACAGAAATATCTGTTCATCGGAAAAGTTTTACTATCGCTGAAATTCCTTGCGAGTATGGGAATTTCAGTTAATGCGCCTGGTCATCACCCCGTGGGGGACAGAACAACGGGGAATACTGAATTGAATTCTAGAAGGAAAATCATTCGCAGCATATTTGTTAATATACGTTATGTCACATTCCTTTCATATAAATTATATTAACAACAGACTTACTTTAATAACAAGGAAAACGTGTTTTATGAATGAAATAATATTATTATATATTCTTATAAATATCGGTAACGAATATTTCAAGTAACTACACTACGTCAGCGTCTTTGCCCCAAAAAAACGACCTATCTTTATTAAGATCATTATGAAATTCCATTAACATAACCATCGTTTTAAAAACTATTTTATTATTATCATAACACATGATTATAACAATATTTTTATAACATACCAACGCAATTATTTTAGAATAACACATTTATTTACTAACATAGCTTGTATTACTCGATTGTTATCACACTAACGAACGGATATACAATAAGTATCTACCAAATAGACAGCAAGTATCTTGATGAAGTTTTTTATAATATTACAATAATAAGTACCTAATCAGTTGATTACATGTTGGTGCACATAAATCTTGTCAATGAATCGAAGGTCTTCGATTTATAAAGTAACACGACACCGAGTTGAGTGTAGTATGAGGTCAGCCCAAAGTATCTCTGAGTCGGCGCTCAAGCTCTCGCTGTCACCGCCCTGTGTGCTCGTCACCTCCTCGGGGGTCGTGCAGGGAGAGGCAGCATTCCCTCTTCTGGAAAACGTTATTAATAAAGCATTAGTGAATGAATAAATGGATTGTTACAGTAATTTATCCTCACGCGCGGAGAACATAGGAGCAGAGATTAAAATAATAACATAATAGGTTTTAATAGTAGCCGCGACCCGCGAGTATATCCCTCAGAAGCGACATACTAAATTGTAAGATGATTCAATAAATAATTGTTATTATGAAAAATCTCGGTGCTTCTCGCAGCAATTACTTGATAACTACTACCTGTTGATTATCTATCTTAGTAGTAAAGTAATGATAATTGGCGGCACGGGCTCGACGGTAACCACTTGGCGATAAAACCACGGGGCTTCACCTGTTACTACGGTAAGGCTCTAACGAGAGAGTGTTACCTAGCATTGCTGTTATTCTATTTATAATAATTCTAATTATAAAGGTGAAGTGAAATTAAAAGATTAACTTTATTATGTAAGGAAGTTGCTGATTAAATTAATCTTTTAATGTAATCGCGGTATTTGGCTCTCGAATGAATGCTCATTATTTCTATGCGGAGACACTACTGCTCTGCGGATAGAAAATTAGGTAAAAATCGATATTGTTATTTAAGAAGCGGCATATTGCCAGCATTATTAATTCAGCAACAGACGACATAACAGGCGAAATGTGGGTGTACTTGTACACCTCTGCCCAACCCTTCGGGGAAATAAAGCGTCATTTTATGTATTATTCAGCATATTTAACGTGTGTATCATTCTGCTTACGATGTCAATTTAAAAAATTCACGGTACATACTCCGTATTTTTTCAGAAAAATATATAAATAATTTGAATATGATATGGCTGCGAGCATCACCGTCACATCATATGGATTGGTGCTGGTCACACTGTGACATCGACTCACGAGTACGAGAGCTGTTAATGTAATGAATATATGTAAATACAGTGAAACAATCGTACTCCAGACCACAACACAACGTGACCGAGATACAGACACAATAGATAAGTACTTCCCATTCATATTTACTATTTGTTGGCTTACTGTCGATTCCCACAGGTCAGAGATACGTCACAATAAAGCTGAACGTACACTGGTCCGGACAGGAACAATTTCTGTTTGAGTATAGTTTTAATATTTTTGTTGGTATAGTAACGCGTGCTAGCTGACCTGTGCTATCTTTGTAATGTTAATTATTACTATTGTTTGGAATCAAGATCCTCTGCCTCTAACTGAACAGACGCTATGCTACTGAGTTGTTTGTTGCGCCACTTCTTCTTCCCAGGCTAAAGCATTAAGAAGAGGTGAAGGGCGGGCGTTTTGTCATTATATTTTTTTTACAATAGACTTAATGGAACTATGTCTCAGGTTCATAACAAAATCTACAGATATTTATTAAGCACAATATGTGCTACAAGAATTTCGTTACGTATTGATCAATAAAAAATGCCTGCCAGTATTCCCGAGGACATTTATTTATTACTTAAAGTACAGAAGTGGACTTATTGCGAGAGGCATTTCCTACTAGCACGTTCTGGCGTAATATTACAATAACGTGAATAAGGTAAACCAATTACAATTATACTAATTAATTGACTTCGATTACAACAGGAAAGTTTGAAATAAGACTTCCCATTAATATGTATTATGTTATGGTTTTCGTTGTGTTATTGGAGCCGGTACAGTGAGAGTGCTTGCAGAATTCGTCACACGCGCGTCATTCTTTGTTTACTTTGTGATGTGACTTTTACCGCCTGTAATGTATTTACCGCCAAATTTCAAGCACGTGCCGTGGGCCTGCCGCGTGGC
This sequence comes from Aporophyla lueneburgensis, assembly GCA_932294355.1. NCBI lineage: Eukaryota > Metazoa > Arthropoda > Insecta > Lepidoptera > Noctuidae > Aporophyla > Aporophyla lueneburgensis. Next base: position 29,712,592 of record OW028753.1, read on the forward strand.
GTCATGGGCACGCTCCACACTCATCTCATAACCACAGCCGTACGTCAACCCGACGTAGTGAGAAGTACAGATCAGTTTGTTAGTGGGGCAAAACATACTGCTGACATGAGCATTAGTCAAAGATCCCTCATAATTTACGTAGTGTAGGTACTGCGTGCCTTCTGGAACACTCACTTATATGACACAACACAATATATGTTTACCTAACCTAAACTAACTTGTAGCTAAAAAGAAAACTTTACATTAATTAATTTTATTATTTAAATTATTCGTTTCTTTTTTACTATTTTATAAATAACTGTGGTTATTTAAAATGTAGATGTCGTAATAACAGTATCGAGTATTAGAGTAGGTATATTCTTTTCTTTAAAGTACGGTTTAAAATAATTTCATGACGGTGAAATTCTAATGTTCGCGTAAGTCCCACGCTGGGCGCCATTATGTTGACTTGATGGCGCCCGGCGTGGTACATTTTGACTTGGCATTTTTACTTGAATGCACACTTACTTTGGCACCACATTCTAAAAGAACCACCTCGAAAATCATTTTTTTCCAGAAAACTTAAATAGGCAAGAAGGCTGCCAGGCTGAAATGGGATTGGACGGATCACAACGAATCTGAATTTCATCAATTTTAATTTTGCATGTCTCTGTGTTATAGAATGTTACTATTTTTGTTTTTTCTACCAATGTTACCAATTTCTTAATGTTACGTCACTAAATAAGTTAGCTTATTTCTCAGAATTATTGTTTCATGCATGTGGTGTTTACCTTTAAGTAAATGATGCACTGGTAATTTTTTATTGTCTCAATGTATTCTTAATTGTATCGGTGTAATCAATTGTTGGTGAACCTAATAAAATAAAATAAAAAAATAAAAATCACATCAGCCGCATGCAGTATGACTGCTAGGCAATAGTCTCCACACAATGGATGCCTGAAGATGTACGGTGCCGCAGCGGTTGATCCAGAAAGCGGTGGTGAGATGATTTAGACGCGTGCCGCGAGGGGTGGTTCGAGGTGGCGCGTAAAAAGAGTTCCTGGAAAGGCATGGAGGAGGCCTTTACCCAGTAATAGGAGAGTATAGGCTAAACAAAAAACAAACCACAGGCATTGTCAGTTATTGCTCATTAATGAGTTTTATAATTTAGATATTTTCGCGATAGTCTTATAATCAATACCTGTCATGATATCAGAAAAATAAATAACAATAAGAATCAGAATCAGTATTTTTTTTGCTATGAATGTAGGCATAGGTATAATGTATGATGTTGTATTTAAATTAATTATATTCGAAAACGGCTACAGTCTACCTTACAGCGCAGCGTGCAAATTATAACATAAACAAAAACAACAATAATTTCATTCTGGCTATACTGTCTTTCCCGTCACCCCTGTGCTTCCCGTAGCAGCGTAGCCGGTGGTGTAGCGGTGCCGCGTAGGCGTGCTACGAGACGCTACGCGTTATGAATTTACTTTTAATACTAGTATTGTATGTTGAATTGCATGCGGTTCGGTGCACGTGTCTCGATAGACATAGATCGAGCCAATTATGTTGTTGGTTATATAAGTTCAATGAAAATGAACGTGAAATGATTTAATTTGCATGAGTAGCGCGCGTGGTGCTGTCTCGCTCTCACACTCGACTTCGCGACGCGTGCGCCGGTCGCGGCGAGGTGACCGGTCGGTTTTCATTCGTCCTATATTAATGATGATAAGCTGCTACGAGGAATTTCATCGTTACTTGGCAAACATTTTTTTTTTTTTTTGTTTGTTTGTTTTGTTGTTTTGGCTTCAAATGTCAAGGTTAGCTGACTGTTATCAATCGGAAATGATTTAATCAAGATTGTGTTACGCGTAATTTCGATATTTTTTGCCTTTCATTTTCGATTGCTGCAATATTTGGCAAAAAGAAAATTCTACTACTACATACATATATGAAACGATACTATATGAAAAGGTCGCATATGATTCTAATTCATACTCATGACAACTAATGTTACCCATACTTTAACAAATCATGCCTTATTATTTTATTGTCTGTCATTATGGCAAAAATTACTTTATTCAAAATGGTTTGTAAAAAACAGAGCTTCTGACCTAATAATTTGCAAAAAGCTCATTACACAAATACAATGTATAATAGGATGTAATACTTAAGTAATTAGTTATAATAACTTTAAAACTTCCAGAACCTTCCTAGCCTTTCTAGTTAAGTATAATGTGTGTATAATACAAGCTAGTCAATTAACTAATGAAGCTGTTATATTTAACGCCGTTACAGTTGATTTGTTAATGAGGATAGGTACCGTAGACAGGTTACAACCTACTTGGTGATTGCGGAGGATCCTCTGCGAGGTTATCATAAGTTGATAGTAAAATATTAGAAAATCATAGAGAGTCAGCTTAGAGAGCTGACAGGCGATGTCATGATGTATATTGTAGACTGAAACATAGAAATAATTAATGTTTAAATTCCAAATTGTCTTTTATTCAATAAAACGACGAGGAGTCCTTTACAGTAGGTACGGTAGGACACTTTCCCAAGAAGAGTAAAGTTGAAATAGCGACTTCAAACAAGTTCCCGAAACCGATTTACAGAGGAGTTAGGAACTGAGTTAGGTCAGTGACGTAAATCACATTATTGAAACAACAAAGTATCGTATGTGTCAGGTGATGAGTGCACGCCTGCACGTGTCTACAAGTACCTGTGGATAGCGAGTGTTACGTGGGATTATTAATAAGCACGTGCAGCAGTCTGCGTTTGTAATTATTTTATTACCACTAACCGTATAGCGTTAAGTCAATAGATTAGTTGAAAGACTTAAAATGAATAAGTCGTCTACTTCCGGAAGGACGAAGGTATGACCTTCAGAAGCAGCTAGCCGCCTGGGAGCCGTTACATTGCGACGATTCATCTGAGACAGACGAGGTACAAACAACGGTACTACACAGTGTGGGCGTGTATGCTGACTATGACTGATCAACTGTAGGTCCGGACGCTGACGGGGGGTGAGGCGTGACGCAGCCGCCATTATTTACAAGACGTGTCCATAGCTGACACCCACTGAAATACATGCCAGTGTCCACATGTGTTGGGAAATAAGACAAATCATGTGCGTTCATGCGTGTTTCACGACGACGTGACGTCAGCTACGCGGCCAATTGTCGCCTTGTTGCTAATGAACGTATCATAGATATGTTAAGCTTCTCACGGGTACATTGGTGCAGCAGCTGTAGGAAGGTACTTCAATGAATATGAAAAAAGTGGGGTTTCATGTAACGAGATACTATTTGACCTTCACCATAAAAAATATTTCTCACTAACTTTTCGAAATTATTAAGGTACTTCAATGAATATGAAAAAAGTGGGGTTTCATGTAACGAGATACTATTTGACCTTCACCATAAAAAATATTTCTCACTTACTTTTCGAAATTATTAATAAAGTTGAAAGAGAGAGAGGTACAGACTGTGTCTTTTTATAACCATAAATAAATTAAAAAAAAAACTCTTGGGTCAAAAAATTACGTGGTGACTTTCATCATCATCTGATGATGAATGACCTCCCGTGATTTGTATACCTTCCTGTACATAGGTAGGTATTCACATTATATATGAGTATGACTCCGCCTCTGGACGCTATCACGTTGGTTAGCTCTCTTATGGATTAATATATAACAAACTATTGGTTAACAGCCGACCAATCAGGGAATAACATAATTACTTGAAATCGGCGACCAATCACAGGCATTGGTACTCCGAACAAGCGCACGCGCGGGTGCTACACGCGGCCGGTCAGTAGGCACAGCGACTGCACAACGACACTACGACCACAACACTCAGGCGCACCATATAGGTAGATACATGATAATGCATGCTGCGCCGGTTGATTGGACAGCAAAGTAAAAACTTTTAACTTTATAAATAAACACCCAAAACATTGACACCCTTTCAGGGGGTAAAAGTTTTCAAGAATAGCTTTAAAACAAATTTACCTTTTCTGAGATACTCAAAAAAATCTAGTAGATATACAGAAATTCCCCAAAATTAAACGAACCAAAGTTCGTTTAATAAAACCTTCTTTTAAGTTGGTTTTGTCTTGAAACACAACCCTATCAAAAATAATAACAATTGTACTTTCATCCCCTGAAAGAATGTGAATAAGCCAGCCGGCTGTAACGGTCTTGTTCGTCACACCAACCCATGTCCAAATAAAAACAACACCCCGAAGTATTCCTGCCTCCCTATCGCCAGGACTGAAAGTCTCACATCACTCCACACGCAATGCAGTTCAAGAAAAGAGTTCGTAGAATATTACACTTCACAGCACAGTTCAAAAAACTTAACTGACAAAACAAAACAAATGCGTGTCGATCAAAGTTTATCGCGTCGAAGCGACCGGCGACCGGCGGAAACTAGTTCACGTGTTGGTAACATATCGCGAGCGCGCCGCGCGCCGCGCGTCACGCACCCGCGACGGCGGTTGGAACGCGACTGAGAGCGGCGGCGCGCGGCCAGCGGCGCGGAGCACGCAGACCCTATCGCAGAGAAGGGTAGGGAACGAGATCCTCTGGATATAAGCCGACGTCTTATACCACACCTACTATTCGCAACTCGGCTTTTTCGAGAGCGCACGTTACCACTCGCTACCAAACCATCTTACAACTCAAACATGTCTCACGATAAATATCTGTTGATACTTGCGTACGTCCTGGTGGCAGCGGCCACATATGTGCTCGCCAGGCCACAGAAGGAGTTCGTCCTGTCTGACGTCGCCAACAAGACCATGTGCCCCATAGAAGTGTACATAGACGACAACCCGAGCCGGATACCGCGGCGCATCAAGTACCTGAAGTGCGCCGCGCGCCCCAACAAGCTGTGCAGTGAACACCACATCTCGCACGGCTGCTGCCGGCAGCACCACCACGCCTTCGTGACGGAGTGCGTCGAGATCTACGACTGGGTGCAGGTCACCTTCAAGGGGCAGGATGTGCCGCAGGCCATCAAGGTGCCGGTGGGCTGCACCTGCCTCATCGAGGAGACCACGGTGGCCACGGAAGTGTCGTGAGTGCCGCCCGACGGCTGACCCGCGCCGCGAGCGGTTGTTCAAGTTCCTATGCATTCCACTCCATTCCAATAATTTATTTCGTGAGTGTACACGGACCAGTAACACTCGCAGTTAATTTATTATTATTTCATGGTTGTGAACCGGCCCGCCGGAACCGCTAGTGCTACTAGTTTAGATTATAAGTATTTAATGTTGACAAGTCTGTGACTATCCTCTATTGTTAAGTAGTTGTTTTAATTGTGAAATTTACGACTGATGCGCAGGCGCAGCTATTTAAAATTAAGTGTCTGAGCTGGTCTCGACAAATGTTAAATAAAAAGTGTTTTTTACTAAAATGTGGTTTACTTCCATCTCCCTGCTCCACCAGCACACGCAACACAAAAAGAACTCGCTCCACACACAAGGTAAATTGTTCAGTATTACAAGTGCATAGCATACATAATAGTTTTAAACTTACATTATACAAATATTTCCAGAGCAGTTTCATAATAAAATAATTTACCTTACATTATTCTGAAGTAAAAACTTATCTAAACTGATTAGGATCTTATATCAGCACATAATATTCCACAGTACCTCGGTGCACACCCCTCATTAAAATACCAAAATTATCAAGTCACTTTTAACATAGATATTTTATAAAGGTATTTTATCAGTAGATAATAACGCCAATCACAGGCAATAATTGTAATATATATGAGGCGTAGTAATGATTCGAATATAAGGAGGGATTGAAAAAAAATAATTTGTTTATTAAATTAATTATATAAAACACCTCCGGATGTTCAAGATAATGCGAATTACATTACAAAAGTCTTATTGCGAATATTATATAATTACTTTATGATAAATGTATTAACATAAATAATTTTAAGCAGGTATTACCTAATCAGTTTTATCTATTTCCAAACTGAATTTGAATGCCTCCCTATAATTCTGTAATAGGTAAAGATATAATAGCTACCTAGTAACCGTTTCTAAACTTAATTCCGACAGTCTATAAAAATGTCATGCAACCGAAACGCTTAAATGATTTTATACTTAAACATAACATAGGCTAGATGTTTTTTTAATACCTAAGTAAAAATGGAGAGGAGAGTCGTGGCCAAGATGCACAGGTACGGCACCGATTTACGTACCGTAGATCGTGGGTTTGAACCCGATCAGGCACATTTCTTTGTGAAATTTATTTTATCACCACTGCCTTTAAAACAGAAAACATTGTGAGGGAACCGGCATGTCCTAGAACCAAAAAATCGAAGACATGTGACATCTACCAATCCCTGGCCTGTTTCCCAGCCGTGGGAATATTAAATGCTATAATTAGGTAAACTTGTTGAAATATTAAAACTCAGTAATAAAATTAAATTTGATAAATAAAATAATCCAAGAGCATACATAACTCATTAGTCCTCATTAGTTATTCTTTTAGTCTCGCGTTTAACCACCAGTCAAATATGCCAAAATTTTAATATAATCAGTATCTTTGGACTTTAAAGCAAATACCGTTAAATATATAGTCATACTTGGTGGGAAACAAAATAGTATAAAATATATTGAGTACACGACACAAGGGTGCTGGCGCCGATGAGTAAGTCAGCGGTGACTCACACTATTCTCCAAACGACCACGATTTGTGGCATTTACTACTGTGCCTCAAATAATATATTTTTATAAAACCTAAACAACTAAAGGCTGTTTTTGTTCAGGTACTTCTCTCTCTTTCTCGTGTTAGCACTTATCAGAAAGAAAAAAAGGAGGCTATATTTCAGTATGAATGCCAAATCCTTTATTTATGATTCATCATCATCATTTCAGCAGAAAGATGTCCACTAGTGAACATAAGCCTCCCCGAATTTGGATTGGTTTGCCATAATCGCCGAGCTTGTCAGGCAGGTTGGCGACCGCAGTATGGTGGTAAAATGCATAGAGAACGCTGCTGCCCATTCTCTAGTAAGTCACTTAGTCGCCTCTTACGACTCCCACGGGATGAAATGGGGTGGTGCTATTTTTTACATCCGGTACCACACGAAACAATTTATCTATACTAATATTATAAAGCCGAAGATTTTGTTTGTTTGTTTGGTTGAATGCGGTAATCTCAGGAACTACTGATCCGAGTTGAAAAAATATTTTGTGTTGAGTAGCCTATTTATTGAGGAGAGTTATAGCCTATATAACATGTCGCTACAATCAAAAGGAGCGGACCACCAATTTGATTGTAGCGTCATGTTAGGGGAGCAAAAATTTGACGCGGACGAAGTCGCGAGCTAGTATATAATATTTATGACTAACTTACTTATTTTTGTCAACTGTAGGATCCCAAAAGTTCCCAGTTGCTTTACTTTGCTGAATGGGACCATTGTATTCACTTTAAACCGTAGCTGTTTATGAAACTGTTGACGGCTGGTTCGTCACTCGGCTGAATTTAGTTATCTGTTTAAAAAGAAAGAGTTAGCACACTTAGGTACTGCATTAGTCATTGAATCCTTTCACATTAAAGTGCGACGCAGGTGGACGTATCGCGCCCTTTTTATTTTTATTTAATATGATTAGTTTTTAGGAACAATAAGCTCTTCAAGTTATCTGCGAGCCATCTCGCAAGTCAACTAAAACGCTCATTGAGCCAAAAAATGGCCAACATCGCGTTAGCAGTTTTTCGTTTCATTCATGAACTTCATGGGAATCCATGAAGTTCATGAATGAAACGAAAAACTGGTTAAGTGCGAGTCGGAATCGTGTTTCCTACGCGAGTCCGACGGTGGTTTTTATATTTATTTCATAGGTTACCACAAAAACTATTAGATTGTAATTTGATGAAATAAATTAGGAAATGAAATGTAACGAGTTTCCTACATTTTCTGACTTCCGAACTCCGTGCAGACGCAGCAGGCGACATCCAATTAAGTTAAATAAGTATAGAACATTGGGGTAAACTCGGGAGGCTAATGCAAATCTATATATTAATACGTGAAGCGAAAACTTTGGATCCCTTTTTACGAAAATTGGGCAGACGGAGGAGTATGAAATTTCGCACACTTATAGTTCATACAGAGAAGAAGTGACGAATGCTAATATTTTTTTTTAATTATGCGTAAAAATACATTATTTTAAATAAATAACACGTTACACACACTACTATTAATTACTGTGTATTTAATACACACATGCATAGATAATCTTTTGTTTATTTGGAATTCTATGGTCAAATCGAGGCTGTATTTGTTTTTGGTATTATTTGTCTATAGCCTTACTGAATGTCAAATATAATTATGGATAGTAAATTAATTTACGACAATTTGTAGGTATACATAATATATTAAAATAATATACTATATATTAATACGTGAAGGGAAAACTATGCACCCCTTTTTACGAAAGTTTATTGTTGAAATCTGTGGTCCAATCGAGAATATCTGTCTTTAATATTTTGTGTCTATAGTCTTACTGAATGTCAAGTATAACCATAGGTTTAAAATCTATGATCATATCGAGAATATTTGTCTTTAATATTATTTGTCTATAGTGTTACTGAATGTCAAATATAACCATTTTTTTTATTTAGTTGTTTCGGATATGCATATAGACTTATTATTATGGTCGAATGTCGACCACTTGGCAACCACTAGCATTTAATAAAATCATAAGTTTATTAACCAGTCAATTACCGTAATTACAGACACAATTAAAAACCATTGTGTCGATACCAAATGTGGTATCTCAGGGACTTAGAGGTTAAATTACATATGACTTACCCCCCCCCCCTTTTTACTTGACCTATTTTTTCTTAACCAGTCAATTACCGTAATTACAGACACAATTAAAAAACCATTGTGTCGATACCAAATGTGGTATCTCAGGGACTTAGAGATTAATTCTAAATAACAAAAAATAATCAATATATAAAACTAATAAGTTATGATAAGATACGGAATTCGGGGTTGAAAACCCCGATACACGAACCCCGTATCTTATCTTAAACTTTACGGTTATTCGTGTCTCTCTAATAATCGGGTATACCCAAGTCTTATACAATAATGAAGCTCATCGAAATCTTCGGGACCCCAACCCGTACACTTCACGGGCGCAATTACCTTTAGGTCATTGCACCCCTTTGCGTTATGCTCGTGAACGGATGCTGCTTGTGGTGACTGGTCGTCTTGCTGACCATGGTTTTTGTTATTGTTATTTGTATTAACTGTTATTTTATTCTACTCCGGAGGTGCTAGTTTAACTATTGTAACTTAAACTTAGCTATAAGCATCAATGTATGTATATGGATCATTTTGCATCGTTGAACATGTAAGCGGGCACGCCCTTTATGCCTGGAGGCTTTATTTAGTTTTTAAGTTCTGTTTACGTTTTTGTTTTATTATGTCAGCTTGACTTTACTTTCAATTTTTTTGTTGGTATATTGGCGTGTGCTAGCTGATATAATAATGCATGTTTTGTTTTATAATATTAATTACTTACACAATATTGTATAGAATCAAGTTCTTCTAACTTAACAGACAGCTGTGCTGCTAGGGAGTTTGTTCCGCCACTTCTTCTTCCCACCTAAAGCACTAGGAAGTGTCGAAGGGAGGGCGTTTTGGGGGGACTGTCTTTTGTAACTTTGACGTTCAAAAGTGCTGACTCTCAGCCTAGTTTGAATAAATGACTTTTGATTTTGATTTTGATTTTTTGATCATGCATGGCTCCACCTACGTTTCAAATAAAATAATAATTAATGTAGGTCTGAAACTAAGTTCAGTTATGAAGCAAATGAGAACGAGTTCTCTTACAAATAGTGATGCTGAAATAAATTTTGGACTTGAAACGAAGAACAAGAAAAGTAGTGTCATTAAAAACAGAAACAATAAAAAATAAATTATGTCTGATAAGTACCAATAACATAAACAGGATTTTAGCGATTGCTGAAACGACAATCAAATGCAATTTTGAATTATGATATTACATATCCCATGCAGGTAACAAACAACTATCCACTTCCACAAAACAAGACTATTGTATCTAACTTATAGGGGAAGAAGACTGTAGTGACGAAGAATTACTTTGACCAGATTATTTTTATTCATGAAACACTGCGAAATATAACATACACCAATGTTATCTCTCACTCTTTCACCAACGCATACCTTCTGCCCTTTTGGTCACACACTGCCAAACACACACACACATAACTCATAAACACACAGACACACACACCCCTACACACTTATACATAATATACACTCACATACTCCTTTTGTTTATGAATTTAAATAATTTTATTGTTATTTACATCTCTTTTTCAAAACAATATTGTATAGTATTAGGAACTATCCTAGTTGGTCCGGAGGAAGGTGATGGCATTCGTGATACAGGGCCATCCTAATACGAATGCCGAAGCACTCCTTTGACACTTAAGTGCAAATTACAGAAGACCAAAATATCTGTTTGTAAGGAGATTTACTGTACCTCTTATTTTAGTAATATAGATTTTTACATTTCTTATTTATATTTAATCATTTGTTAACCTACCTATATATTTATATATATAAAAATGAATCCCAATTTCCCTTGGTCACGCCATCACGCGTGAACAGCTGGACCGATTTCACTTTTTTTGTTGTTGTTGTGTTTGTTATTATCAGAAGGTTCTTATGAAAGAAAAAAATTTAAAAAGTTGTGTTGCAAAAACGGGGAAATCGCATGGGTAGGTGATTCGACGCGACGGGAAGGGTCGGGGAAACAAGAAATTTAACGCGGACGAAGTCGCGGGCAGAAGCTAGTATAGATATATATATATAAAGATCGCGTAGTCATGCATAACTGGAGGGCTGAAAATTTCAACAACCTTTTTACTTGGTCATAATAACACACGGGCATGCATATATTTAAGATTCCAATAAAACTACTAATAACTAATACTATTATACTAATGATTATTCACTGTATAATACATTAATGACAAAGGCATTCGTTCCATCTTCAGAGACCTAAAGGACTATATTCAGGAGTTGCAAGAGTACAACAACCACGAATTACAGACCAAAGTAGAAGAAGAAAGTTTTTTTTCTTAACTAATGAGAAATTAATAATACTGCATCAGAATATTGCAGGATTGATCAACAAATCAGATATGTTTACAATTTGTTTAGAACTTATTATAGATAGGGAATTAAAAGTTGAAATATTGTGCATAACGGAACATTTTATGTCAGATGGCGATGAAACCCATCTACTGATTCCGAACTACAGTTTAGCTTCATGTTTTAGCAGAACTAACAGTAAAAGAGGGGGTTCATTTATTTTCGTCAGACATGGGCATTTTTGGAAAGAAGTGCCTGAGGTTACGAAATTATCAATAGCTCATACATTTGAATGTTGTGGAATAGAACTGACAAAGTATAACATCATAATTGTGTGTATACAACGTTATTTTTAGTATATGCGAAACCTGAATATAGTTTTTTCAGAATCAGTAACTGAATCGATTCCAATAATTTTTACACCATGTTATATTTTGTCCCAAAAATATTTAATTACGCTTAAAAGTTAGTATCCGCAATCATCTGTTTGTACACGGGTCACGAGTTCACGACAGGTCATAGCGCGGGCTAGGCGGCGTGTGCGCACTGAGTCACTGACTGCGGGATGGCGACGGCGCTCCCCTCAGTCGCCCGAATGCCATCGATCGATGCATACATATCGCGAGCGCGCGACCGCCCCGTGAGCCCTGGCTAAAGTGTTTTGTTTAGATTTTAAAATTATCATGTCTCTCTCGTACTCAAACGTCCGTACACTCGCTGTTTGTGGTGGTGTGACAGTGCGTCAGTGCTTATGAGAAAGACGGGCCCTTTTTTAACAGTTGCTTCAGTTTGTTTGAGTGAATAGTGATTACGCCAATTATTGTAGATAGTGATGATTAACATTTTTAAACACGCAAAGATAGTCAAGGGTACAAATTTATTATTTGTTTACAGCCTGCTGTGGTTCAGTAATGCGATGTTTAACAATTTTCATACATTTTGAACTTTAAGTTGTTGACATAAGGTGCAACAAATGGCATTGATTACATTTTACCACTTACTACTGCATTTACGAATAAATTACATAATAATATCTACCTACACTTGACCATTACGACAGTCTAAAGCCTGCAAGCGTGATGGAGAATGTTTATCACCAACTAATACATAAACAATCACTGTCGCAAATTATTATCAATGAGTGAGAGAGAGCCGCGCGCGCGGCTGGCGTGGTGCCCTGCGGTAGGCTGCACATGTTTTTGCGAGGACAATCAGGTACCGTAACAAGCTTATAACTTTGTGATTATTAATGATACAGTTTTGAAATTTTTTTCATAGATTCTTTACATAAAAATACTAGACCCGTGTTTCGGGTTTCGCATAAACAAAAACTAATGTTGTATATCCTGTTCCAAAAGCTAAAAATTTAAGTGATTTTTTTTTAAGATAAGAACAATTGTTAATAACTATAAGTAAAAAAAAATATAACAATATTATATTGGCTGGTGACTTCAATATTGACATAATGAAAAAAAAATTATGACTTGATTTTACTTATTTGTTATTAAATTACAATCTGAAATTAGCCATCAATGAACCTACTCGATTAAAAAGCCAAACTTGCATCGACAATTTCGCTCATAATTTTCAAAACCGATGTGGGACTGAAGTGACAGAATTTGCATTATCTGACCACACCGTAAAAGTACACACACTAGTAACTAGTGGAAAAAACACAGAGAGATTACGCAAAAGAAAATATATTGAAGTTCAGATCTTGTTTAGAGAGTCAGAAAATTGCTGATGTTTATAATACAGATGATCCTAACATCGCATATAATTCATTTATGGAGGAATTTACATTATTTTATAATCTTTGCATCCCATATTAAATTAATACTATTAACATAGGCAGAAAGGCTCAATGGATCTCACGTGGTCTTAAAATTTGTAGTAAGAAAAAGAGGCATCTCTTATGGAAATATAGACTTAAGCCATCTGAAACCAACAAATTACTCTTCATTAAATACAGTGAATTATTTTAAAAATTACACGATTTACCCAAAGTGCTCAAAATAATTATAAAATTAAAATGTCTGACAATAAAGCTAAATCGACATGGCAAATAATAAATAATAAAAAATTAAATGAACCTCGGGATTATTTACGTAAAATTAATGTTGATAATAATATAATTACAAATCCAGAATCAATAGCGAATAAATTCAATAATTATTTCATTGACAGAGTTGTCCCTATACTAGTGTCGGGAAAAAACGTCACATCAGGCATTTTGAACAGACAAAAATCAATGTTCATGGCCCCAAGTTTACCGTGCGATATATTAAACATTATAAAACAACTTAAAAATACTAACAGCGTGGGTTATGACGGTGTCTCTACCAAAATAATTAAATCTGTCGGTGATATAATATGCAGCCATTTAAGTCACATCGTGAATCTTTGTATCAGTGTGGGTTTCTTTCCTGATGGTATGAAAACATCAATAGTAAAACCACTATTTAAGAAAGGAAACAGAGACCTAATAGAAAATTATAGACCAATAGCGCTGATACCAATCATGTCGATGATCTTTGAAAAATACATTTACAAACAATTATACAACATGTCCCAAAATTCAACGATAAGCCGGCACTAGAGGATGGACCTACTAATGACTACTCGAGAAAAAAAAAGAAAAAAAAATACCTCTACTTTTTTTTAAATTACTTAAAAAAATGGAAATTCTTCGAAAATGTATACCCCTTATGACACTTTTAACTACCTGTTCGCTGCCAGACTAGACCTCACAATACGATTTCAAATGCGCAGTGGAAGTGTGATAATCGTGGGGCTCTAGAGACAAGAAGTGGCTAGCGAAACTAGTCCGCCGTACGCGGAGCAGACAATACAAGTACAATTCAAGTGAAGACGCAATATAATTAACAAATGACTCACCTACAATACAACAAAAGAACTTACCTGGTGGTTGAAGGACACTGCTTCTGGGGTTACCTGGAGTTATGTATGTAAGTGAGTGTATATGTATCGTGTTGTGACGTTACGAGTATTCTTCAGGTTAGAATCCGCTGCAATTGGGCTGGAGGCAATCACAGCATGCGGTCTTCAAATCACTCGTTCCCAATAGCGTCACTTTCACTTGACCTTCAAACTATTTCAACAATATATATCCAAAACCCGTGTTATTACGTCATATTGGGGTTATTAACAATCAAAGCAATTGGATCACGACTAATTGTCACAAACGGATCGATTTAAAAGGATTAATTTCAACAAACGCGTCGCGAGGTCCCAATACGGCGACGGACCTTTTTAGTGGCAAATCAAGAGAGGTGTCAAGTGTCAAAAACAAACTGTCCAGTCAGATGTCATTCCGTTCGGGCGGCGCGTTCCGAAGGCGCATAGAATAACAAAGTGTTCGGTCCGAAACACTACCATGACCACAATTTTTCAAATATTTCAGTTTTTTTGTTTGTATCGGCAACCTAAGTAGTACTACTATTCACCATAATCTTTGAAAATTACAGAATTTTCGTAGTTTTATACAAAAAAACAACCAAAAAAAATTATTTCCCTAAAATTTTGAAAGATTTTAACGTTCAGTACACTTTAACTCATCGTAGTGTAAAAAAAAAATGGACACTACTATGGCAAGTTTTTTTAAAAATTAGCGCAACTAACCTAGATTTTAAAATGGTATAATACTTTAGGGAAACTAGCCACAAAAAAAAAAAAATAATGACACTTTTTCTAATCAAGAACCAATTTCATAAGTTGTTGTTAATCGTAATCACTTCTACTATGTGCCCAAAATAGATTTCTTTCGCAAATTCTTAGAATTTGGAAGGGATATGTGCGTGACTCTTTTTGCAGACGATAGCACAGTCACACTTGACATTAATAATGCTTTAGCTTCTATAATTTCTTGGCTAGACAATAATAATCTAAAAATTAATGTAAATAAAACACAAATCTTGCATTTTAGTCAAAGAATACCAGTAATTAATGACATTAACTTAAACTATAAAAATATCACACCATATGCAGAGTTGACACTCTGCAAAATTCCTTGGACTAACCATTGACAAAAAACTTGATTGGAAAGACAACATTGATGAAATTTGTAAAAAAAAATTAGGTGTTTATCCTACGCAATGCATAAACTCGCCCCAATCGTAAATACGGATACATTGCTTGCTGCCTATCACTGACTCGTTGCATCGATCCTTAGATACGGTATTATTTTCTGGGGAAACTCTACACAGATGTTATATTTAGAATGCAAAAACGATGCATAAGAGCTATGTGTGGCTTTGGGATTACGGACGCTTGCAAACCATATTTTAAATTCTCTCACTTTCTTCCTTGAATATATTAGAAACGGTATTATTTGTTAAAAATAATCCGCAACTGTTTCCAAAGTTTTCAGATAGTACTGAAAGAAGTCAACGTGATGATGGAAGACTTCGTATATATAATGCTAAAACGGCTCTCATTTGTAAGAGTGTATTTTGTATGGCTCCAAGATTATACAACAAGGTACCAAAGGCATACAAAGATTTAAATATAGTTTTAGTAAAAATATGAAGAAACTTTTAATGAATAAGTGCTATTATAGTGTTGCAGACTCTCTAAATGATGTATTTTAGACCTATTTTACTATTTTTTGTTTTTGATTAATTTAACGTGAGTTTATTTTATTTTTATCTAGACACGCGGCAGCGTGTCAAGCCAAGTTCAAGTAACAGAACTGGCGGGCAGCACCGTGTGTAATATTACACGAACCATTTGGAGCCACTTTTGACCCCCTCATAACTCAAAAACTTTTTCACATAAACATATCAAATTTGGCTCATATAGTGAAACTTGCAAGATACATATGTGATCCAAATTTCATAAACATATCTCAAACGGTTATTTAGATATTAACGTCCAAAAATCGTCATTGTTATCACTGACTGACCTATAGATCAAAACTCTAACCCAGTTCCAGATGACCTAGAAAGTTCAAATTTGGCAAGCAGATAGGTAATAAGGTGAATACAAAGGAATAAATCACAAACTGGTAATTTTTTATCATTTTACTATAATTTTTCACTTAATTGATTCTATTAGGAACACTTATAACAAAAACCATTTGGTATTCATTTTGTTATAAATTTGTTATAAATAAGTACCTACTAATAATTCATGTACAAAAAGTAATGATATCCCATCATAAACATAAATGTGAAATGAGAGCCAAGTTCAATATTATGACATATACCTTGGACTTCAATGACAAAAGAAGTGAGATCTAAATGGGTGCCAAGTTCAATGGTCAGTCCTGACTTGGCTAGTTTTCATATACGAATTATATTATAGCCTTCGCAAGTTTTTAACCTGTTACTTGTCGGTTCTTATTTTATTATTCCGAAAATTTGGCTTGCTGGTAGAAACTAGCCATTGCATAACACATAAAACACACACACATAAAGCACATAATATGTGCTTAAAGTGTTAAATAAATAAATAATAAATAAATAAATACTTTCTAATAATATTATTACTGTATTTATACGCCTTTCTAGGCAAAACATGTTGAAACTTTTTTCTATGTACTTAGTCACACCAACTGATTTTAAACCGACACGTGTTTCTGACAAATAAATGCATATTACCTGTACTAGGTAGGACTATCCAATATTATTGATTGTGTAGTGGAGTGATTTCTGGGGCATTTCCATCAAACTATTAAGTAATATAATAGACATCGTAGCCCCCTATTTAGCTGTTACTTTTAATAAATGTGTTGATGTCGGAACTTTTCCTGACCTCATGAAGAGTAGCAAAGTCATACCATTATTTAAATCAGGTAATAAAAAGACGTTTCTAATTTTAGGCCTATTTCTATCTTACCTGCATTTAGCAAAATATTTGAAAAGTTAATACTCAAGCAGTTGCTAAGACATTTTAATTTAAATAGCCTCCTTCATAGTGAGCAATATGGCTTTACGAAAGGCCATTCAACTACAGATGCGGGTGTTACTCTCTTGAAACACATTTTTAATGCATGGGAGAGCTCGCAAAATGCTATCGGAGTATTCTGTGATCTCTCCAAAGCCTTTGATTGCGTGCACCATGACACGCTTTTGCGTAAACTACGTCATTACGGTGTCCATAACGAAGCTTTAAACGTAATAAATTCTTATTTACATAATAGGTTCCAATGTGTAGATATTAATGGTGTAAAATCTACCGGGCTACCGGTTCAGTTAGGTGTGCCTCAAGGCTCTATACTCGGCCCATTCTTGTTCTTAGTCTATATCAATGACTTACCATTCTTTTTAAAGGGTATTTGTGACGTTGTACTGTTTGTAGATGATTCTTCTCTTATTTTTAAAGTAGATAGGAACAGACAAGATTTTGAAGACGTAAACAGTGCACTCTCAATGGTTACGGATTGGTTTACGGCAAATAACTTAGTTCTCAATGCCAAGAAAACGAAATGTGTGAAGTTTGCCTTACCGAATGTTAGAAATCGAGGTCCCGAAATCGTCTTAGATAAAGAAGTTCTTAAAACTGTAGACTCGACAGTTTTCCTGGGCATAACAGTAGATGGCAAACTACAGTTACACCACCACATATGTCAAGTCTAGTGGGGAGGCTCAGTTCAGCCGCCTACGCCGTCAGAAAAGTAAGACAGTATACTGACGTTGATACAGCTCGGTTAGTCTATTTTAGTTATTTTCACAGCGTTATGTCTTACGGTATTCTACTGTGGGGCAAAGCCGCTGATATTCAAAATATTTTTGTCCTTCAGAAACGAGCTGTTCGAGCAATTTACCAGCTAGGTGCCAGAGTTTCTTTAAGGGACTTTTTTAAAGATATTGGTATTTCATCTTCGCCAACATCTTATATTATATTAGGCAAAATTTACACTTACATGCTAAAAATAGTGATTTTCACATTGTTAACACTAGAAATAAGGACAAACTATGTGTTATGTACCTTAACCAATGAGTTATGTACCTTATTTCACCGGCTTCATAAGGTACATAACTCATTTGTTGGGCTTGGTATAACATTTTACAACAAGCTACCACCTTCTTTACTAGAATTACCTTTTAATGAGTTTAAAGCTCAAGTAAAATCCAACCTTTGTCTAAAGTCATACTATTCCATCAACGACTATTTAAATGACAAAACTAGTTGGTCGCTGTGATTAACTCAAGACAATGTTTGTGTTCTTTCTCCAGTACTAGCGTACCTAGTGATGGGTTATATAGCTGTAATATAATTGTTATTATATTATTTTTTTGTACTGTGTTAGTCATTTTTTTGTGTATTTATTGGTTTTGACATGTTCTATGCTTTGACATATTGTAATGATTAGTATTGCATAAAATGATTAGCTAGCGACCTCGACAAGTTGTCATTCAATTCTTGCTTGAGCAACCGGCAGCAAGTTCGTCATGCTCCCTTAGATGTCAATGCTTGCGGTAGCGTCAGGGGTCGGGTTACCCCTTCCCTCAAATAAGGCGAGGGGGGTAATGGCTGATCTTTGCGTTATGCTCGTGAACGGGTGCTGCTTGTGGTGACTGGTCGTCTTGCTGACCTTGATGTTGGTATTTTTGTTAATTACCTACCTGTTTATTAGTTTTTACGCCGATGGTCCTAGTTTGTCATTTTGTGGCCTCGACTTGTAACTCGGGTCGTAACAGCTATGTGAACGTGATTCAGCATTGCATATGTAAGCTGTCACGCCCTTTATGCCAGGAGGCTTTTATTTGGTACTTTTATTTACTTTATAAAAATATTTTTTGCTTTTGCTTGAGTATAGATTTCAGTTTATTTCTTGGAATATTGGGTTGGCTAACTGACAGAAGGCAAATCATTTAATTTAATATTTTGTGTCTCGTAGTGTTACCTCCTTACAATTGTATAGAATCAAGTTCTTCTAACTTAACAGACAGCTGTGCTGCTGGGGAGTTTGTTCCGCCACTTCTTCTTCCCAGCTAAAGCACTAGGAAGTGTCGAAGGGCGGGCGTTTTGGGGGGACTGTCTTTTGTAACTTTGACGTTCAAAAAGTGCTGACTTTCAGCCTAGTTTGACTTTTGATTTTGATTTTTGATTTTGATTATTACTCCGTACAGTTTAACCTAAAACGAAGTTTAGAGACAAAAACTAAAATGAGCTAAAATCATGGCGCATTCAACACTTTACTTTTGTTTGTAGGTAGTGCTTAGTCTTTGCTAGAAAACAAATTTCACTTAGTTTGATATGCAAGTACCTACATATTATGAACGACACAATTGCTTGACCCCAGGAATATACCTAACATAAAGGTCAATAGACCATAACAAGTTTTCCGTCCTTTTTTAGGGTTCCGTTACCAAATGGCAAAAAACGGAACCCTTATAGATTATAGATATCATGTCTGTCTGTCTGTCTGTCCGTCCGTATGTCACAGCCACTTTTCTCCGAAACTATAAGAGCTATGCTGTTGAAACTTGGTAAGTAGATGTATTCTGTGAACCGCATTAAGATTTTCACACAAAAATAAATGATAAATGACTTTATTTTTGCAAGTAGGTTTGTACAAACACTTTTACAGGTCAATCATATTTTTTTTAAACTAGATGAGGTCGGCATTTCCTATCTAATAATAATAGAAAAAAAATCAATAAATTTTGGGGTTCCTCATACTTAGAACTGAAACTGAAAATATTTTTTTTCATCAAACTTATACGTGTGGGGTATCTATGGATAGCTCTTCAAAAATGATATTAAGGTTTCTATTATCATTTTTTTCTAAACTGAATAGTTTGCGCGAGAGACACTTCCAAAGTGGTAAAACGTGTGTCGTCGTCCCCCCCCCCCCCCCCGTAACTTCTAAAATAAGAGAATGATAAAACTAAAAAAAATATATGATGTACATTACCATGTAAACTTCCACCGAAAATTGGTTTGAACGAGATCTAGTAAGTAGTTTTTTTTTTAATACGTCATAAATCGTAAACCGCAATTTACCTTTCATTCAATCACTCAAATATAAAAGGAAACCATTTAATTTCATAAACATAAACCTTATGCATAAACCGTGAATACGATTTGTACGGAACCCTCGGTGCGCGAGTCCGACTCGCACTGGGCCGGTTTTTTCTTCTAGGGTGCACGATAACATCACCAGTCAATGACAGATGTCTACCATTACACGTCAACTGCCATGTCGGACTATGTGTCCGACACTTTTTGTTCCATTCAGGCCTTCTCGGACTATATGACCAACAACACACACAAAATATAAACATGTCGTTGCTGCCTAGAGGCCATGTTTTTGGAATAAATAATGTATTTATGAAATAAATTACCTATTTAAAGTGAAATAACACTACTAAGTACATTTTTTTACTTTTTCTGATTTTAACCATGGCAGTTAACGTGTGTTAAGTAGCGTGCGACGGATGAATTCATATTGGCAACAGTATTTTAGCAGGAGATTCTCGAGAGGTTTTGCTGTCGTATTTAATCTAATAAATAAACGTATAATTCATAAAGAGTAAATAATCAAGATTATTTACTCGTAGAATAGTAAATAATCAAGAATTAGGACATATGTTCATGTATGGAACAACTTTCGGTAGTCTCAGAGGAAATTATTGGTAGTTACGTCCTAATCGCTTATTCGTTAGGTCCCATTATCTCGGAAAATACAAAAAGTCTGGCGAAGTATCCTCTGGTATATTTTTCCGATATTTTTTTTCAAAGATTACTCAATTAGGGACGCGTTGCTAAGCGCTCCGCGCCCCCCGGCGGCGCTCACAGTTGTTCTACCATTTCAATAGTAGGTAAAACCTACCTAAGAGAAATGACATCATTTACATGAACTCATTATGGAACTAGCTCGCTGCATAATAATTTTAACAGTATTACCTTTACGTCGGCTTATAGATTAGCATATATTTTTATTGCAAAAGAACATTTGAAAAATCTTATTATCTATTAGTTATCTAGTTGTTGTTATTCAAACTAATTTGAGAATTATCCGTTTTCGAACGTCGAAATTAAATAAGATAGTCCCCCAAAACGCCCACCGTTTTGGGGGACTATCTAGTCCTGGTGTTATCTGTCTGTTCAATTAGAAAAAGTGGATTCTCTGTGAGTTTGCAAAATAATGTTCATTACACAACGCAACATTTTAAAATAAAATGCCTTATGCCAGCTAGCACACGCCAGTATACAAATTAAATATATTGAGATTTCTAAAATAAAAGTTCATCGATCATCATCATCATTCAGCTGAACAACGTCCACCGCTGGACATAGGCCTCTCCCAGTTTGGGGGGTTCGCCATAATCGCCACGCTTGGCAGACAGGTTGGCGATCGCAGTATGGTGGTAAAATGTATAGAGAACGCTGCTGCCACAGTGTGTACTACTACCCCTCTAGGTATGCCTTGGCTTTCGGGGAATACAGACGTAATGTTACGTCATAGATACATTCATAACCTCTGACTCAGCTAGGCAGCTATTGAAGTTCAGCTACGATATATTAAATAATGTTTTGCGGCGACGAAAGAAGAAAAACACCTCATTATGGATAGGAAAGGACCACTAATAGGTAACGAATGACGAATGTGCTCAGTAGGTATCCTCGACTGTGTCCGAATTTATCGAATTAATTACGTAAATGGGTTTTTAGCGGATTTTTTTAGCCTGTACCTACAGCCATTGTTAAAACGCGATAAAGGAAATAGGATAAAATAAATACTACCTAGCACACAATGATTATACTCAATAGATAGGTAATATGCTGTAACATCCATAAATTGTATCTAAACTATCTATATAACCAAAAATATAAAGCTGTTCGTTGGCAAGTGCATTACTTGAGAACTGTTGGCCAATTTTGGCTATTATTGATTTCAAAAGGTTCGTTATAGTCTGAATTGGTTTAAATGAAAAAAAAGCTGCAAAAGTTTTTCGAAAAATTTTAAATTCGAAAAGTTTAACGTCCTATTCTGTTCACAAAACTCACATTTTATAGGTATGTTTTTAAACGCGTTTCTTCGCGATGTTTTCCTTCACCGTTTTGAGAGCAGTCGTGATGGAATAATTTACAGCAAGTAAACCTGCCTGGGTTCGAACCCACGGCCTACAACTCGTAACTCGGGGTCGATACCACTGGGCCACCACTGCTCTAAGCGGAAGCGGTAGCGTAGAGCACTGTTTAAAATGAAGCTCTAGTGGAAAAGACATTAAACTAAGAATATTTTATAATTTACTAGCTTCTGCCCGCGAATTCGTCCGCGTCAAATTTTCGCTCCGCTGACCCTTCCCGTCCGATCGAATTGCCTGCCAGTTTTCGTCCAGCTTTATCTATACTAATATTATAAGAGTTTGTTTGTTTGGTTGAACGCGGTAATCTCAGGAAGTACTGGTCCGAATTGAAAGAATATTTTTGTGTTGGGTAGCCTATTTATTGAGGAAGGCTATATAACATCACGCTACGGTTGAAAGGAGCGGAGCAGCAATGAAAAATGGACGAAATCTGACAGGCGATTCAATGTGACGGGAAGGGTCAGGGGAGCAAAAATTTGACGCGGACGAAGTCGTGGGCAGAAGCTAGTAATATTATATAGTATAGATAGGTTATCTTGTGTTGGTTTAATTGAAGTTCATTTTTTGGTTTTGGAAGACCTACGACAAAACGAACCTTAGCTTGGTTTTTTTATATACTTATATAAGGCAAAACCGACTATCTGCGATTTTTTGAGTTTTTTACTTTAATATACCATTAGGTAAAGAATCAAATGGCGAATCGAATGGTATATTAAAGTGAAAAAATCAAAAAATCGCAGATAGTCGGTCCTGCCTTTAACCCGGCGATTATAATCTATTTCATTGTGCTGTGTGTTGTGCTAATGAAATTCTTTGAAATCAAAACCTGAATGTTGGTCCAGTGCTTGGCCATCAGGACCGTGGAGCTGTTCCGGGCGGACGCCATCCTCGACAGAAGACTCCTCAGATGCGTTTCAACGCGAACAACGACTGTCAAGTGCAGCGCACATTGTGCGCAGGCGCCACAAATGAAGCGGGTCATGCTGCCTCGTTAGGGTGGATTAAAGTATTAAAAAATTAAGGTTTTTCTGTTAGTTAGGTAAGCTACTTGTTTTCCAAAAATAAATTGGTTAACTAATTAGTAACGGTAAATGTGGGTTTTTCAGGGTATTCATTATTATGATTATATATAATTTATTTGCAGTGCAAGTCTGTGTATCCTGTATTTAGGTACCTACGCCCGTAACACGCTCTGTGTGAGCGCGTGGCAGTGACACAGGCGCACGAGTCATATATAAGAGCGCACGAGCCGGTCTTCCATACAATTTCACGAGTTATCTCAGCAAGCGCGCACACCTCTCCAAACCGCTCTTATTTTCCGCATTGAACATGTCGAGTGCAAAGTTTCTCGTGATAGCGATCTTCGCGTGTGCAGCGTGTGTAGTGGTCGCCAAACCGAACGGCATGGCGTTTGATATAGCCCGAGAATATACCGTCTGTAGGACGAAAGTAGAGTACGACGAGAACGTAGACAGAATCCCGAAGATTATAAAAATGCTCAGGTGTGAAGATGACCCGTACGAGATGTGTCCAGCGAGCAACGGAAAGAGCATGCCGTGCTGTGGCGCGCTGCCGCTCGCCGGCGCCGCCAAGTTTTCGTGCACCGAGGTGCAGGACATCGTGATGGTGAAGAATGCTATCACCATGAAGGAGGAAGTCATCAAAGTGGCCATCGGTTGCGCCTGCATTAAGCAGAACCCCAACAAGGCCAAAGAGTGACCCCGCGCCCGGCAGTGCACTAGTTTAATTTTATTTACTTCTGATGTTCCTCATGTAGCAGTAATGTATTTATTATAACTCTAGCGTCTAGTAATGTATTGTTTGTTGTAAAGTGTGATCACAGATCTCAGTGTTCAGCTTAGGGTATAGTACCCCGCTGCTCAGGGCCTATATCGTGTTGTGACTTAGTGTAGTGAGGTAAGGTTATTTATTGTTGACATATTTTATAAGAAGCCGAAGTGCCGTGTGTTCATGGATTATATCAATTTATGAACGTATTTTAAATGATTAACGTTATGTTTTTTATGTAAAAATAGTACTTACCTATTTATAATTTGCAAACATTCAGAACGCGCGGTGTACGGTGCTGTTAACTAATTTGTAATAAATTATGAAGTTAAAGAACTTTTTATTCTTTCAATTCGTTTTACCTTATTCTTATTGATATTGTTGCCTTGTTAGTGTAGTGGTCGCAAGCGCTAGGTACTGTTGACTATGATGTTGAGCCAGTGGCGTAGCTTGTCCTAAAGGGGCCTTGTATTTGTTCGGGGATCCCCTTTTTACCCGATTGCGGCCAAGCCCAAGACGATAATGTTTATTATTTTTTAATGAAGAAAATGGCGTCCAGACAGGGAATTGGATAAATTTTCTGTGATTTGACAAGCGCTTATTAAGAACTAGCTGATGCCCGCGGCTTCACCCGCGTACTTATCTATTGGAAAGTTATCCCACGGGATAATGCTCCCGGAACAAAAAGTAGCCTATGTTACTTCTAATAATATCAACTACATACATGCCAGTGAAAGTCCAGTCAAAATCGGTACCTACAGCCGTTTCAGAGATTAGCCGGAACAAACAGACAGACAGACAACAATAAAAAAAAACATTGATGTAAGTAAGTACCGTATATACTTTCATAAGCATTTAGTGAAAAGCTGTTAATTTGAAATTGCAGACACTTCAATTTTTAGGGTTCCGTTGCCAAATGGCAAAAAATGGAACCCTTATAGATTCATCATGTCTGTCGTCTGTCTGTCCGTGTATGTCACAGCCATTTTTTCCGAAACTATAAGAGCTTTGCTGATAAAACTTGGTAAGTAGATGTATTCTGTAAACCGCATTAAGATTTTCACACAAAAAGAGAATAAAAACAATAAATTTTGGGGTTCCCCATACATAGAAGTGAAACTCAAAAAAAAAAATTCATCATACCTATACGTGTGGGGTATCTATGGATAGGTCTTCAAAAATGATATTGAGGTTTCTAATATCATTTTTTTCTAAACTGTATAGTTTGCGCGAGAGACACTCCTAAAGTGGTAAAATGTGTCCCCCCCCCCCCCCCCTGTAACTATCTAAAATAAGAGAATGATAAAACTTAAAAAAATATATGATGTACATTGCCATATAAACTTCCAAAGAAAATTGGTTTGAACAAGATCTAGTAAGTAGTTCTTTTTTAATACGTCATAAATCGTAAACCGCAATTTACCTTTCATTCAATCAACTCAAATATAAAAAAATAAAAAATAACATTTAATTTCATAAACACAAAACTTTTTTGACGTTCAAAAAGTGCTGACTCTCAGCCTTGTTTGAATAAATGACTTTTGATTTTGATTTTGACAAGCCTTATGCATAAACCATGAATACCTACAGGTTTGTACGGAACCCTCGGTGCGCGAGTCCGACTCGCACTTGTCCGGTTTTTTTTATTTGTATAGATAAAGAGTGTCCTGCTTTGCAATAAAGATTGGCCCTGTACCTGGGGGGCCCCGTATCTGTGTTGAGCCCTAGTTTCGAATTTCCGGGTCGTGCAACGGGTTTGGTATTAGGTTTTTCCAACGGGATACTCTCAGTAGCAGCCCGATATATGGGTTTGTGCCTTAGGAATTCGGTGTCTTAGGATCAGTATTTAAGTTTTTTTTTGCCACCGACTTCCGAAGTTAAAGTTATTTTTTACTTTTTAGGTTTTTTTTAAGGAAGTCGGTTGTTTTTTTTTTTTGTAATACGTTTTTATTTTTAACCTTTTAGTTACGGTAGATACCCCGCACTAATCTAAGCGCGTTATTCGTTCATTTTTCGCGTAAATACTTAATGCAAATAAGACTTATATGGTTTTCACATGGATCCCATTGTCCGAATGGAACCAAATTAAAATGGGACCATTCGGGAAGCACCAGCTTTCAAATAAAATCGATCGTGTTTGAATTCTTTTCTGAAAATTATATCATTTGGATCCCACTTTCTGATTTACCTTTACGGTACGATTCACTTGCCTGTGGACACCATAATCATGGAGCAACAATAGGAGTTCATACATTAACACTGGTTGCTCTAGCAAAAAAGTCTTCGGGTCTTTTTCTACAGGATTGCAGAGGCAACCGTCCAGAAGAGGGGCGGCTATCAATTTCATGTTATGTAATCAATACTTAACAGCCTGTAAGGCTAAGTAAATCTGTACGTGTTAGCATAACTGCTACGCGAGGCATTGGTTACATGTAGCTACGTAATCATTACTAAGAAATTGCTGCTACACACTTGTTGCTACGAAATTTATGTTACGCATTTGTCGCTATTAAATTGTTTCTATGCGCTTGTCTACTGTCTATTTTTCTTGTGAACTGTGTGGCTAAGCTCTAAGAGTTGACTGTAAAAAGTAATGAAAACCAAATGGCCTATATCAGTAATACCCGGGAAGCTACAATGTTCTATTACGCATACACATTTACTGTACGTAATACGGGAAGAATAATCAAATATTAAAACATCAACACTACTTATTCTACACTTGGCTTCAAGCCATGTTTTGCGTGGTTGTAGATACAGTGTGCTGGGGCCTTAGGCTTTGGGGGCGCGCTTCGGGGCGGAGTCTGCGCGTGAGCACGCGGCTTTAGCTCCACCCAACTCCGCCTACCAAGAATTCCGCGTAAGTACTTATATACCTTTTACTATATTTTTTTGTCTTACGTAGGTAGACGAACAATATTACGAACGAGCGCTGCAAGACAATTATCAAGGCTATTAGGCTTTTGAATGAACTGTTTCTTAAATAAAATGATTCCCCCTGTTCCCAAGAGCGTCATTCACATTCACATTTCCTCAAACATCGCTAAGGTTGTCGCTTGGACTTGCTAATGACGTCGTTTCGCTACCAGCGCTTAACATTGCGTCATTATTATTCGTCGTAATGTCAATGTTTTCCTGCTGGCCGCGCACACGCCGGGTGTCTCAACACACAGGCCCTACACTCTCTCGTAGTGTGTCCGTGTCGTCGCCCAGCGGAGCATGGCGCGGCAGTCGGCACATAGTAGTCTATGCGCGGCACTTTAGCGAGCGGAGCAAATATCTAATAAAAATAAATACAATTCACTTTTTTATTTGCAGACACTGTCTTCACTCCTTAGAGTTTGGTAATTTGTTATAGATCTTCGGAGCTAGTACTAGATTCAACTGTTTGTAACCGGTGATCGGTTACAAACAGTTGACTGGGTTGATTATTTTTTCTAAATTTATGTTGTGTTTACTTTCGGGGTATAATCTTTCCAATAAAAAAATCAACCCGAGCTCTTGTCACCGCCGGCGTACCAGCGGTATTAGAACCAAATGGCTTGGTAGGTACGTGACGATGGGAAGAGACCAGACGGCATGACGTTGTTGCCTTGGAAGGTGGGTAGGCCTCTGGTGTGGGACGCAACCTGTGTCGACACCCTTGCGCCATCTCATGTTCCTAGCACGGCGGGCTGTGCTGGCGCCGCTACTGCGGCTGCTGAGACCACGGAATAAAGAAAACTAGAGGAACTGCCCCTTAGACATCGCGCGCGTGTCAACATTAAGCGCAGATGCGCAACATTTAGCTTATTCGCCGTCAGATACTTGTCGCGATTGGTTCTCTCACAAATACGCGAAATATTACAAATTATGCCTTGTTGTGCGGGTTTGAGTTGTAAAAACGAAAGCAAAAAAAAAAAGTATCTCGTGGAGGTGTATCGTATCATCGGCAAGTACTGAACTTCGTTAATTTTTAATATAATTGATTTTAATTACAATACCACATGTTATGACTTCAATGCAAACTATAAACAGCCTTATATTCATTGTAACAAAGTCTAAATGCACTTGATCGTCATCTGGAAAATCGTAACCTAAATTCTAGTAACTTCGACGCTACTCGATTAGGGATGGGACACATCCGTAAAGTAGGCCGGTATCGATAATTTTGTCTGATTTTAGTAAGGAATCAATAGCTCACATAGCTGGTTATATAATAAGTCAGTTGATTAAAAAAATAAGTGTGATATTTGCGTTAGTGCTTTAGTAACAGAAAAACAAATCAATAATTACATAGATTTATTATAGGTAAGACTAGAGGGGGTTATTATGCCCATCAGAATCTGTGAAGATATGTCAGAAATATTTTTAAAAGACGGTCACATATTTAATAAAGATTATATCATGGCTAAATAATGCACCAGTTTATTGGGTCATCAATATTCCAAAACATTAGCTATCATCAATTAGGGGATTTTCCTACGTCTAATCATATTACAGTCTTAATGAAAGCTATCACGGCAAAGTATATTAATATTCGACTATCAAATCGGCAATTAAAAAAAAAAAAATATTTCAAGGTCTTCTGAGTACTAAAAATATTTTCTAATATTTTTAGTACTCAGAAGACTAAAAATATTTTCTAATATTTTTAGTACTATCTGTTATCGTTTCATTTATCGTTAGCTTCTGTCAGCGGCTTCGCCCGTGTACTTGATTTTATGAAAATAATATTATCCCCCTACATACAAACATATCAATACCTCTTTAATATTGATATTTTGTCGATAATCAACCTTCTCCGTTTTTAAGCATTTGTATGATGTTAAAAAATTATTACATTGCTCACCCGAATAAATTACGTAACATCAATAATAAAATATCGATATATGTCTACATCTCTGAGTACCAAAAGAGATGTGCATGTGAATATGACATCTATTTCAAAGGAGTTAGCGTTCTGAATAGAATGAATCGGTTACAGCGCCATCTAGCGTTGAGTTGCTGAACTCGTTGTAAATTTGTCTCTTTAAAGTTTTTAGACGAAAAACGTCTTTATTGTTTGTGTCATGGCAAATAATAACAACTTTCACTCGTTGCAATAAGACATAATTTTTGAAAGCAATAAGAAGATGATTTGTAAAAGTTGCATTTGTAATTTGTAGCCAATCATATTACTGTTTTTTATGTGGGTAATGAACAATTTGATATGCAAATGTGTGAGTTTGGCGACACTGGTTCCCGTGCTTAGCCAGTGTAGGGGCACTTCTCCTATATTCTTTGTTCTGTGGCTGAGACCCTCAAGCGGCGCAAATACTTGTAACCTTATAGGTAACTACAGCTTTGAGCCGTTTGGGGTTGAAACGCTCGGGTCATGGGGCCCGAGTACGTGCCTCCTTTTTAAGGAAATTTCACATCGGCTGATCGACACTTCACGTGACCAGAGGGCTGGGCCATTGTTTGGCCAAAGAATTAGCATTGCCATTCAACGTGGCAATGCTGCCAGTCTTCTGGGCACGTTTCCAGATGACAGTGATGCGGACGAGTACTTCGACGCCTAAGTGCCCTTTGTTTTTGTATTTATTTGTGTATAGTTAATTATTTATTTTAGTAAAGCTAGATTACGGACTTCTTAGTATGTTACTGGTTTATTGTATCGGTGAATTGCACTTTGAGCTCTGTTTAGCTGATTAATTAAGTATTTATAACTTACAATTTAGGAGGATGAGTTTGTGGAAGAGAACACTTTATTCTTTTGAACGTTATATAAAGCGTATCATCTTCATTTGATAATAAAAAAATAATTATCAAAATCGGATTGCTCTGTAAAAAGTTATACGTGGTCATACCTACATTAAAAAAAATATACGCGTCGAGTTGAGAACCTCCTCCGTTTTTTTTCGTCGGTTAAAAATAAAAACTGTTTGCAGCTGTCTGTTATCTGCAATTTCATAAAGCTCTTTTGCACCTTTTTGGCACTAAATACTATATTGCACCCGTGTATAGAATTATATTTGGGGCAATCACAAATATAATTCTATACCTATCTCAATGTTGAAGCTACTAGACCATGGTGTGCCGTTAAGAATGCTGCTCGATTGGCATATGAATGTTGGTTTAACTTACTACATACTTTGTGAATATGTGAGTTCCATTTTAAAGTGTTTTCTATGTTTATTCCAACAAATTTAGTAACATTTATTTAATTAATAATTTTGTCCTTGTGTTTACGAATATTTAAGTCGAGATTGTAATTTACTCTTTATTATTGACTAGCTTCTGCCCGTGACTTTGCCCGCGTCAAAGTTTTGCTTCCCTGAACCTTCCCGTCGCATCGAATTGTCTGCCAATTTTCGTCCACTTTTCGTTGCTGCTCCTTTCCTTTTAATCGTAGCGTGATGTTATATACCATATAGCCTTCCTCAATAAATACCCAACCCAACAATAATTTTTCAATTCGGACCAGTAGTTTCGGAGCAACAATCCAATCTTTCCTCTTTATAGTCGCACGGGATAAAAAAAAGGATCCTATGTCCGTCTCCTGGTTCTAAGCTACCTCGGACCTCTCCACCAATTTTCAGCCAAATCGGTTCAGCCGTTCTTGAGTTATAAATAGTGTAACTAACACAACTTTCTTTTATATATATAGATTATAACAGCCGCATGGATTGATCGTTCAGGTTAAGCGACGCTTGTCGCGGTTGGTCCGTGGATGGGTGACCATCTTTACATACCAAGACCCTTCCGTGCCTCGGAGAGCACGTTAAGCCGTTGGTCCCGCCTGTCTTTCGTAGATCTTAGGCAGTTGCTTGGTCGTCAGAAGCCCGAAAGTCTGACAACCAGTCTTACCAAGCGGTATCGTATTATTACCCAGTAACTGGGTTGTGGAGGTCAAATAGACAGTCGCTCCATATAAAATACTGGCACTCAGCTGCATCCGGTAAGACTGGAAGCCGACCCCGACATAGTTGAAAAAAGGCTAGGCAGATGATGATTATTGATTTGACTCTTTGTTGAAATTTCGTTAATACTCCACTGTTTTACCAAATTATTATTTTAAAATTTTATTAATCTCAGCCTGTGATGCGCTTATCTCGTAACTATTGAAAAGTGAAGTGCTGTCATCTGCCAACTTTACCATAGGATACGATGATGCTGTCGGAAATTCGTTAATAATTACAAATAGGGGCGGCCCGAGTACTCCATAATTTAACGTTCTCTAACTATATTTTTTTCTATCTATTATCTCAATTAATTCATCTTGGCAGCATGATCATTTTTTATTATGACGACACCACCGTAAGTCATGGGGATATCGCGGAAAAAAATGATTCTTGTACACACTTTTTGCTACAGTAATTTGTAAAAAAAAAATTACAGGAACACTATTTAACTACAAAAAAAAAAACTATTGATAGTGAACAGCCGTGAGCTGCACAGAAAAAAAACGGTCTTATCTTCCCGCACCCTCCCCCTTGCTCTGCTAACTCCCTGGGCGCACGCACCTCAGTCGTGGCTAGTACCTAGTAGGGGTCACAAAACCGCTGGTATATTAGGAAACCGGTTTTTCGATTTTCATTGCATCCCAGAACCGGTTTTCCGTTTTTTTCGGTTATTTCGATTATTTCCATGTTTTTTTACTTAAACCTATTTTTATGGTTCTTAAGTATTTTTGTCGTCGACAGTCGTTAATAAGCTTTATTGCTAAATCAGATAAATTGAAAAACTCTTTTTGAGTGAATAAACTAAAAAAAAACAACAATTATTGTACCTGAGAATCAAGAAAACATCTGGCTTAAAGCAACGATAAATTAAATTCGATTCTTGTTTTTGTAATTCGACCGTAAAATTGAAAGAATGACTAAAGTATTATCATTCAGAGAGATTCGGAGCCTGATTTACTTTATTATTCAGACGTATTTTTACAGTCTGTTTGACGTCGATTAATCAAAATCAAATTATAAAAAGAAAAACGTAGCTCATTAATTTCATCAGAATTGAAATGATCATATTTTGATCAAAATTGAAATGATAAACGAAAGTAGAAATACAGTATTTTAAATAAATCACCAAAATCGAAAAAAAAAATCGTGTCACGGCCCATTTAAGTGGTTATATAGGTAACCGGCTGGCGAGAAGATTCTTTTAGCCTCAACACTCGGAGGGAGGAACTTTAAATAAATTATTGTACACCTGCAAAAGCCTCCATTTTCTTAAAGGGCTTGCTCTATTTGAATGATGGCAATTAAATAATTCTCAAATCCCGTATCAATAGCGGTGGACGTCCTTTTTTTTCGGGTAGGAAATCATCACTTGACGTCTCCCGCTCTGGGTGGAGCGGAAGGGCGTGTCAGACTTTAACTGACAAAAACCCACCCAAGTTTCTTCAGTTGCCTATGCCAGGGCCACCGCTCTTCCGAACAAATCCGCGACTCTAGCAGGCATCGGTCCTAGCCGACCCCTTCATTAATGCTGACATCTCTTTGAGGCGCACGTGAAATACAACGCGCCGTAGACTGGGCCTGGTCTTTACCGGGCGGCGAGCTACCCATTGCTCGCCACCCGCAAGCCCGCGCCTACGGTAGCCGGAAGTCCGCAATGGACTCGCGACGCCCGGGGCGTTTCCTGCGGCGGCTAGGAGCATGAGGGCGCATATTTGCCATTCCCTCACGTGCTCCGCCTCCTCCTTCGCGAGCATTACTGCCTCGCAGGAGGTAACGGCTGCCCTCACGCTTCGTACAAGGCCTGCACCAGGGCCGAACGCGAGAGAACGCCGCCGCCGATCGCCTCCACGAGGACACGGTGGTGCTTCACCCAGGCAGGGCACACTTTCATCGTATGCTCCACCGTGCCCTCCAGGCGATCCACACAGTGGTAACACCCGGGCGTTTCCTGCTACCCTATCCTGAATGGAACCTCGTGAAGCACCCGTGTCCGGTGTGGACCTGCGTACGGCGGAATCTAAGGACGCCGTGGAGCCTCTCCAGCCACTCCTCAAAGAGGTGAAGCGGTGACTTCGTCCGTTGTTAGGTTGAGCCTCAGTCACAAACTTTTCAATTGATTGATACTATACCTAGGCAAAGACAGCACCAATTGTGTGATGAATATAATAATTGTAATTGATGAGACAGTATGTGTACATTGTGAACATGTCATATCGTTGGATAAGTAATTATTTTAAAAGAAAACCGAAATAATCGAAACCTTTCTAAAAATCACGGAGAAACCGTTGAAACCGGTTTTGTCATTCGGTGTCCTACTTGGAAGCGTAATTAAATATTTTTGGTACAAAATATAACATGGTGTAAAAATTATTGGAATCGATTCAGTTACTGATTCTGAACAAACTATATTCAGGTTTCGCATATACTAAAAATAATCTTGTATAGCTTCTTTACCACCTACAGGTGTACCTCTTAAAATATTTCGTGTATGAATAGATACACCTTATATACATATAGTAGTCTAAGGCTAGTACTTTCTGCTGTTTGTTTATCTGTGCAATATCGGCTTGTTTGCGACTATTACTGACCCCTGCTTGTTTATTTGGACCCTTTGCTCACTTTTCGATTACCCTGGCACGTTTATTGGACCCTTTGATTGCTTTTTGATTACCCTGGCACGTTTATTGGACGCTTTGACTGCTTTTTTATTACCCTGGCAAGTTTATTGGACCCTTTGACTGCTTTTTTATTACCCTGGCACGTTTATTGGACCCTTTGACTGTTTTTTGATTACCCTGGCACGTTAATTGGACTGTGATTTTTACAACTATGGAGACTGGACGCCGATGTGTAATGTGCCCAAGATCAGTTTTAAGACAGAGGCGACACATATTACAGGATGCTTTGCTTCAAAGTAGTCCTGAGTTAGTTGCCTACATATCCCAAAATGGATTGACACTAATAAGTTATTATAAAACAATCATTAGTATATCGATAACTATTAAATACTCGTACATAGTAAGCAGACTTAAAATATATAAGCGGGGCATATTTACAATGTTTTTTGTTACATTTTTGAAGTAGGGGAAAGGGGGGTAACCCCGGCTGATGGGTAGCCTCGGCCAGAGCAAATAATCGTACTTCACGCGACGTGACTCTTGAGTTCGTTTGATCTCTGGGTGCGTTTAGAAGTCATTCTACAAATGCCAAAAGTTGAAGTCAATTGACCGTTGGGTTCGGGAGTAATTGAGTGCATTTTGTTTTTGGTGAACTGGGATCGCGTGACATCAATTATTCCCGAAACCATATTTATTGGGTCACGGTACGTAATTTTTTATTTTATGATGTTTACATATTGCAATACTATGCTATTGTGTATATTTCAGTTTCTATGACTGTGTAATAATCTGTTGTTTAAACAGAATGTTTTTTTTTTGACAGAAGTCACGTCGGGTAACCCCGGCCATCAGTTTTGGGGGTATCCCCGGCCAAGCCTAAGATAGATCTAGTAAATCAACAGTCCAGTTTCCTAGTCCTGCTGCACCAGAAAATCAACTAATACCGTCAAATAGTGCTCTATCTGTGTCGTCACCTGCCTTTCGACTACATGAAGCAATACCAACCATGTATATTAGGGCACGCCACAACTGCGGCGGTAAGTCCCCTCTTTGAGGAGTGGATAGAGAGGCGCCACGGCGTCCTCACCTTCCGCCTGACGCAGGTTCTCACCGGGCATGGGTGCTTCGGTGGGTTCCTGTTCAGGATAAAGCGGGAGGAAACGACCGGGTGTTTCCATTGTGAGGATCGTCTAGAGGACACGGTGGAGGTGTGCCCTGCCTGGGTGGGGCACCGCCGTGTCCTCATGGAGGCGATCGGCGGCGGTGACCTCTCGCGTCCGGCCCTGGTGCGAGCCATGGTACGGAGCGAGAGGGAATGGGAAGCCGTCACCTCCTTCTGCGAAGCAGTAATGCTCGCGAAAGAGGAGGCGGGGCGCGTGAGGGAGTGGCAGTCTCTGCGCCCTCATGTCCCTAGCCGCCGCAGGAAGAGACGCCCTGGGCGTCGGGACTCGATTGCGGACTCCCGGCCACCGTAGGCGCGAGCTTGCGGGCGGCGAGCAACGGGTAGCTCGCCGCCCGGTAAGGACCAAGCTCGGGTCGACGGCGCGTAGTGTTCCACGCGCGCCTCAAAGAGATATCAGCAGCAGTGAAGGAGTCTACTAGGACCGATGCCTGCCGGAGTCGCGTGATTGTTCGAAAGAGATACCGTGACCCTGGCACATGGGCAACTGATGGAACACGGGTGGGTTTTAGTCAGTAAAAGTCTGACACGCCCTCCCGCTCCGCCCAGAGCGGGAGAAGCCATTTGACGATTTCCCATCCAAAAAAAAAAACCATGTATATTGACCCAATAGATAACGTCCCAGCTGTGTCTAGAAACCTTACAAGAGGCAGGGCCAAGTGCAAGTGTTGATATCGGGAACATTAAGGATGTGCTTAAGGTTTCATCACCTCTACCGGATGCGTCAAAGAAAATACTGACATCTAGGAAAAGAAGATCACAAAAAAGCGAAAATTTGACATCTTCGCCTTAAAAAAGGAATTAATGGAGAAAGCTAAAGATACTAAAGTTAAGGTAAATATAAAAAGAAACATGAAAATGCAGGTAAAAGCGAAGAAGGTTCCATCTAAGCTATATTCGCAACATCAGGAGGGGGAATGCGTTATTTGTGAGGAAACTTTCGATGAGGATTGGATCCAATGCAACATACATATGTTAAGACGGCTCACGAAGCATGCGCAGATATAAATCCACCCGATTTGTACTACAACTGTGATGTATGTATGTGTAGCTAAAAAACTGTTTAGCCCCTAATACGTAGTAGGTGGCCGGAGCTACCCGCGACTTTAAAAAGATATCAAAATTTGATTATTTTTTGAAGTGGCTTTAATTAGAATTTGATAGTATTTTTGTTCAAGTTTTCAATATTTATCGTAAATTAATATGTAAGTTCTTCATGTAAGTTACTTCTTGCAACTTACTGCATGTAAGTTAATAATAAATGCTTACTCGAATTGGTTGGGCACCTTAAGTGACCCAAATTGACTTGTTAATACTTATTTTTGTTATGCCTAAGTATTAGATCATTTCTTTAGCAATAATTAATTCGTTTCAAATGGTTTCGATATGTTTGTATCTGTGGCGAATTGATTCGCGCGCTTTCGGATCGCGCTCTGGGATTCGCTGAACCTGGCGACACTAGCGCCATAGTTTGGCCACCGCTGCCCGAGCGCCGACTAACGAGAACCCAGTCAGTCTTCTTTGTTCGAAAGTCTCCGCCGGTGCTTTTTCCTGTAATTTTGAGGAAAAGTTGGTTTTTCACCGTGATGGACAGCTAAAGTTTGAAGAGACTCGTTATAAATACCCAACAGTGATCTGACAATCTGTTTCGTGAAAGTGCTTCACGGTGTGAGCTGCTGACAGTTGCTGGTGAAGCGTCCCTGAGCTGGTCTGCAGGTTAGTGGGCCAATAGTTTTCAGTGCTGACGTCGAAACCATTTATCATTCTTCAGCTCACAGGGTGGGTTTCATAAGCAATCAATTTCGGAAGCAATATAATTACTATCAAACCACAATTTTTCATAATTGAGCTCCCGCATGTGGTCGGCTATTTACACGCCGCCACACCACGAATATTATTGAAGAAATCGGTACTAAAGCTATAGGTCTGTAGCAGGACTTAAATCTTCTTTGTTGGCTTTCTCGAAAAATAATTGTTCAATGAAAATTGTTATAATGCTCTGGGAGTAAGGCATACGCACATATTTAAAAAATGACCTAGGAGAAATGATTGTGGATACCAGTTTAACAATGTGGTTATATCGTCATACCCAGTGTTAGACGTATTCATTATCGACATAATAATTTGGTGAAGTTCTAGTGCTAGTATAGGCGTCATAAACATAGAAGTAATTCTACTGATTATTTCATTTTAATGAATGTCTTAACGGCTTCACTTGATCTACAAAGTAGAGTTTTATTCGAATCTGTTTCTATTTTTCTGCAGTCTATTCAACGTTCACACATACAGTATTTAGATAGTGCTATACAAGTTACGGTTACGGCGCGGCGCTAACGACTAGTCGCTGAACCGTATGCGCGGGGGCACATTACATTTTGCAGCGTTGTCATTATTGCTGCCTGTAGTCCCTACAGTTACGTTTTTCTTGTCATTCAACTTGATGATTAACGTTTCGTCTGGCAAATTATGTTTATTACTTTCCATGTTGCTTTACATAGTTTCTAAGCTGAAAGTATGAAATGGTTATTATGAGCTCTCTATGTGACATTGATAACTATCTCGTTTAGTTGAGAAACAGTAATTTAATATGAATGTTCGTCTAACTGGACATCGTAAAAATTGTCCGTATGGTCGTTTACCGCCAGCTCTAAGACCTCTCCTTTTGATCCTCGTAAATACATTGTGAATTATGTTATCTATGCAAGCCTCGCTGCGTAATCCTTTACAACTTTTATTTCGAATTCCAGATTGTACCTCGTTATAAGATATTTGATTTGCTCTAAGCGTGTGGTATTTTAACCGACTTCAAATAACGGAGGAGGTTCTCAATTCGACTCTATTTTTTTTAAGTTTATTACCTCACAACTTTCGACTGGGTGAACCGATTATGATGATTATTTAATTGAAAGCTGGTGCTTCCTTTGTGGTTCCATTTCAAATTGGTCCAGTTCCGACAATGACATCTATGAGAAAACCATATAAGTCTTAAATTTCACCTGTTCAAGAGTGGTACTTTTTAGTTATGGTATCTACCCCGCACTAATTCCTTAGTGCGGGGTAGATACCATAACTAAAAAGTAAAAAATCAAACAATGTGAAAAATAACTTTAATTTCGAAAGTCGGTGTCATAGGATCAGTATTTAAGTTTTTGGCCACCGACTTCTAAAATTAAAGTAATTTTTCACATTCTAGTTTTTTAAGGAAGGCGGTTGTTTTTTTTTTTTTTTTTGTAAAAAGTTTTTGTTTAAATATTAAAATCAAAAGTCATTTATTCAAACTAGGCTGAGAGTCAGCACTTTTTGAACGTCAAAGTTACAAAAGACAGTCTCCCCAAAACGCCCGCCCTTCGACACTTCCTAGTGCTTTAGCTGGAAAGAAGAAGTGGCGGAACAAACTCCCCAGCAGCACAGCTGTCTGTTAAGTTAGAAGAACTTGATTCTATACAATTGTAAGGAGGTAACATTAAGAGACACAAAACATTAAATTAAATGATTTGCCATATGTCAGCTAGCCAACCCAATATTCCAAGAAATAAAATGAAATCTATACTCAAGCAAAAGCAAAAAATATTTTTATAAAGTAAATAAAAGTACCAAAATAAAAGCCTCCTGCATAAAGGGCGTGACAGCTTACATATGCAATGCTGAATCACGTTCACATAGCTGTTACGACCCGAGTTACAAGTCGAGGCCACAAAATGATAAACTAGGACCATCGGCGTAAAAACTAATAAACAGGTAGGTAATTAACAACAATACCAACATCAAGGTCAGCAAGACGACCAGTCACCGCAAGCAGCACCCGTTCACGAGCATAACGCAAAGATCAGCCATTACCCCCCTCGCCTTATTTGAGGGAAGGGGGTAACCCGACCCCTGACGCTACCGCAAGCATTGATATCTAAGGGAGCATGACGAACTTGCTGCCGGTTGCTCAGGCAAGAATTGAATGACAACTTGTCGAGGTCGCTAGCTAATCTTTTTTATGCAATACTAATAATTATAATATGTCAAAGCATAGAACATGTCAAACCCAATAAATACACAAAAAAATGACTAACACAGTAAAAAAATATATATATATATAATAACAATTATATTACAGCTATATAACCTATCACTAGGTACGCTAGTACTGGAGAAAGAACACAAACATTGTCTTGAGTTAATCACAGCGACCAACTAGTTTTGTCATTTAAATAGTCGTTGCTGGAATAGTATGCCTTTAGACAAAGGTTGGATTTTACTTGAGCTTTAAACGCATTAAAAGGTAATTCTAGTAAAGAAGGTGGTAGCTTGTTGTAAAATGTTATACCAAGCCCAACAAATGAGTTATGCACCTTATGAAGCCGGTGAAAGGGAACACGTAGTTTGTCCTTATTTCTAGTGTTAACAGTGTGAAAATCACTGTTTTAGCATGTAAGTGTAAATTTTGCCTAATATATAAGATGTTGGCGCAGATGAATTGTGATGCTACCGTAAGAATACCAATATCTTTAAAAAAGTCCCTTATAGAAACTCTGGCACCTAGCTGGTAAATTGCTCGAACAGCTCGTTTCTGAAGGACAAAAATATTTTGAATATCAGCGGCTTTGCCCCACAGTAGAATACCGTAAGACATAACGCTGTGAAAATAACTAAAATAGACTAACCGAGCTGTATCAACGTCAGTATACTGCCTTACTTTTCTGACGGCGTAGGCGGCTGAACTGAGCCTCCCCGCTAGACTTGAAATATGTGGGCCCCACTGTAGTTTGCCATCTACTGTTATGCCCAGGAAAACTGTCGAGTATATAGTTTTAAGAACCTCTTTATCTAAGACGATTTCGGGACCTAGATTTCTAACATTCGGTAAGGCGAACTTTACACATTTCGTTTTCTTGGCATTGAGAACTAAGTTATTTGCCGTAAACCAATCCGTAACCATTGAGAGTGCACTGTTTACGTCTTCAAAATCGGGTACACTACATAAATACGAAAAACTTTATTCCGACAGTCAACAATACGAATTTCAAAATACCGATTTCCATAATTCCGAATGATTCAAAATTCCGAATATAACAACTCCGACTAATCATTACTCCTATTCCTAAAGTTTATAATATTATGTTTAGTATGAGGAGGTAGAATTAAAAAACATGCAAGCAAGCATGCAGCATGCAAGCAGGCATGCAGCGTGCAAGCAGACATGCAGCATGAAAGCAAACATGCAACATGCAAGCAGGCATGCAACATGCAAGCAGGCATGCAGCAACCAAGTAGGCATGCAGCAACCAAGTAGGCATGCAGCAACCAACTAGGCATGCAGCAACCAAGTAGGCATGCAGCAACCAAGCAGGCATGCAGCAACCAAGCAGGCATGCAGCAACCAAGCAAGGATGCAGGAGCATTGTTTCTGTGACGGCTCCGGCGCTGCGGGGTTTGGGCGGCCCCACGCGTGCTTATCGTCGCAGATGGTCTTAACGCTCACCACCGCAGCTTCGGCTTGCTGGCCGGCTGAGCCGGCCAGCGTCAGCCGCGGCGGCGGGCCTTCAAACCACCTGCTCCTCAGCTCGCGGGCCGCTCCACTCCTCCGCGCCTACGCGGGTTTAAATTACACTCCAGGGGTAGGGCAGACAAGACTACGTGAAGTCGGTTTTGCAGCGATTCGTTTCTGTCACAAAATTTTGTAGTAGTACAACATGTTGACTTTTAGTTTATTCGGAGTATTGAAAATCGGAATGTCGTTTTTCGGACCGAGAACCCTTCGAGCATTTGATTCTTCGAACGTATGAAAATCGGAAAACTAACAAATCGCATTTACGACTTTCGGTAAAATAAATTTCGTGATTTTTAATAATAGACATTATAATTCTTAGGTATTATGAAATTCGGACTTTTGAAAATCGGAACATCGAAATTCGGAATAAAATATTTCGGAGTATTTGGGTGTTCCCTTCAAAATCTTGTCTCTCTTGTCTTGTGTATCAAAGTTGAAATCACCGCATAGAATTAGTTTTTTTGTTAGTGTACTGCAAAAAGACTTTAAAAGAATATTCAGGTTATTGAAAAATATCTCAAGTTTACTTTTTATATCCCTACTAAGAGGACTCATAAAGACACACATCACAATGATTGTCTTTGTTATGTTCGCAATGTTATTTTGATTTAAACCATGATTTTATTCCACAAATAAAAAATTACGTAGGTTAAATACCGACGTTTAATTTTTTAATCAATCTATTTAATCTCACTCAGCCCGCTTGCGCGACATCGCGAGCGGCGAGCCTGCAATAACTGCCACACACCGACGACGTCACGC
This sequence comes from Aporophyla lueneburgensis, assembly GCA_932294355.1. Lineage (NCBI taxonomy): Eukaryota > Metazoa > Arthropoda > Insecta > Lepidoptera > Noctuidae > Aporophyla > Aporophyla lueneburgensis. The sequence continues at coordinate 29,753,612 of OW028753.1, forward strand.
ACGCGCTGGTTTTCATTCAACGTATATCTTCTTACGTCAATTTTTATGCAAAAGGAAGGAAACTGTTCAAATTGTATTTTGTATTATCACAGTAATATATATCTTGTCATAAGTTGCGTCATGGGTATAAAGTTGAAGACGAAACCTAAATTAAATAATTAGACAGGAAAATGAATAGCAACAAAAAAAACCATAAAATTATCAATAAAGTTTATTTACAAAGAATGTGTATTAACAATTAACATAAAAAGCTCTAAAAATGTTTGTTTTCAGCGACTTACGATTATCAGGCGCACTTGCGAGGAATGCAGACTTAACAAGTGATCAAAGGGGCGCCGAGAATTACCATTCGGGAAATAAACAATGTTATATTACACAATAACATGCATACTAATTGTACTTGTATAGGTGCAGTATAACTAAGTAACCTACGAACTAAGGACATACACATCGCCAACAAGAGAATCACAACGCATTAAAATACGAAACGAACGTATTCCATGAGAGGAGACTGCTGCTGCATGAGAGAAGGGAATCAGAATGTTGACTCAACAGACTGACGGAGTCTCGTCTGAGTGACTATGGGAAATTATCACCTTGACAGTAGTACATCTTAATGACCATCAATTTAGACCAGCTTGACGAGAACTGACTTCTCTCGAGAACATTGGACCCCAAAAAGGAGCTTGGCGTCATTTGGCAAACATTCATTTATCATACGTTCAAAACCTATAATTTTGTAAGTCAGAATCATCTTTAGGCATAAAGGGGTTCGAATTTTTTTGTATGGAAGCTGGCATATCGACCCGCCGCCATTTTTTTTTAAATCGCGGCGCAATATGAAAGTGATATGTATGGGGGTAAAGAACACTTATACGAACAAAATGTCAAGTAACACGGTACCCCGTTTGGATACAATCTGACGCCTATAGACACGTAATAAGTCTATGTTTAATGATTGTCGTTGAATCATATATCTTTACTTTTAAATATCTCGGTAATGTGACACTTTAGTGTTTTTAGTTTTTGTTTGGTAAGTGTATTGTACCCATACATACCGTTTTCATCGTGTGCCACGATTTAAAAAGAAAATCAAAATGGCGGCGGATCGATATGTCAGATCGGTTCTAAGCCCTTTCATAACCATAATAATTAAAAAGTAGAACCATCATTTCGCAGAAAGTTCACAGTCAGACTTGTCTTTTGGCATACATTTCATATCGATAGTCATTAAACTGGAGAGGCAAATGCAGCCGTCCACAACATGCTCGTGTGGTAGAGCGCCGCACTCGCACACACGAGCGGCACGTCGTCGACGGCGGCCGTTACCTCTGGCGTACACGCGTGTCGCTCGTGTGTCTGCACATGGACTTCTTAAATACTATGAATACCAAAGTCAGAGAGCGTCTCATCAATAAATACGACGAAGTTATTAAAATAATAAAATTTTCTCCATAGACTATCCACTTCCTTATAATATGATAGTCAGTATTCGTATTTGGGCTTGAATACATCGTCGTCCTGCGCGCCAGTCTACCTCTAAGCTCGATGCCATGTCAACGACCACGTACATACTTTATTTGCGTTTTAATAAGGTTTCACCTTGTGTGAGTGTGTAGCACGAGACTTCCATCTCCACAAGTGGCATGGCACGGCCCCGTGCCGCACGGCGTACCGCGGCGCGTGGCTCACAAGTCCGGCGACGTGGTGGCGGCGTCCAGTTCCGACGACGTGCCGCCACTCTCGCTGCTCCTGCGCATTTACACATCATTCATTTTATTACTATTGGCTCCCGCAAACAGTTGATTTTATAAACAACTAAACTTATATGAGGGGGTCGCTTACGCAGCGAAGAGCAGAACGCGCTGCTGAATAGCAGCGCGGTCAGTTCTGCAGACGCGCGTCTGCAGCCACTGTTTGGCCGCGCATTTGCAACACGCGACTGAAGCGATACAATCGCATAATATCGGATCAGAGTAACTTCTGCTACTAACGCGCAACCGTTTAAGCGACTTCAGATATAGGAAGAGTGTAGGTTGCCCCGGTTGTGACAGTACAGACAGGTATTCACAAGTAATAACTACAACATAGGTACAACTGTATCGATCAGAATTCATACATACAGTCAGACAGAAAGCCGCGAGAATCGTGATAGCAGCAATGTGACAAGAATCGTTGCTACGTGGGCGAAGGTATACGACCAGTGACAGACAACATGGCGACTGTATCGCATTCTTTTTACGATTCGTCGTTGCGAATTGTGAGCGAAAGTAGAACCTCAGCGCCTACTAATTTGCGACAGTTGCGTCGTGAGACGCGCAAGGGTATGATTGCTATGTGAATCATCAGCATTGCTACATATCAGTTATGGTGAGTGCATAAAAGAAGTAGCTAAATGCCTAGCGTTGATTTCCTAGTAAATAAACTTAGGATATTTTCTGGTAGAGTTCATTTTTGTGTCGGACATCGCTGAGCACTATGTATTATGCTCCAATACTCTGAGTATTGGAGTAGATATTATACAGCTCCTCATATCTATTAGGGGAAATCAATCTGATGTTTATATAACCAGAAGAAATTGTTTAGTAAATGTTTACCAACAGCTTCTGGAGTAGTGCATTGTCAAAATAGTGGCCAAGATTAGGCCAAATAAATCAAGGCCATCCAAAAGCGCGTTGGGTTGAAGATATCGTGAAGGTAGCGGGAAACGCATGGATGAGAGACGCACGGAACCGAGATGTCTGGCGGAAAAAGAGGGAGGCCTATATCCAGGGTGATTCCGAGCTGAGATGATGATAACTGTGAACACTTTCTATATTTAGGGTAGCCCAAAATAACGTTGACACAAAGTTTTACGAACTATTTTGTAGCTGCCACTGCAAGTCAATACACGCTGGCACCGCGGGCTCTTCACTGGTGATCGCGTGGAGCCGCGCAATATTTATATGTGAGACACTTCGCGCGTCCGCACTGTGTCGAGTGCGTCGTCGCTTTTATAAATGCATTCAAACTAAGGTTATAAATGATAAAATACACTTTATTACCGGTTTTCTTTTAAGGTGTGTATGTGTTGCCGAACGTAAAGAATTACACCATGCTATTTCTGACCGTGGGTGTCGTAAAACGCAACTAAGGGACTTTCTAGAGGGCATGGGAAGCCGTCACCTCCTGCGAAGGAGGAGGCGGGGCGCGTGAGGGGATGGCAGTCACTGCGCCCTCACGTCCCTAGCCGCCGTAGGAGGAGACGCCCCGGGCGTCGGGAGTCGATAGCGGACTCCCGGCCACCGTAAGCGCGAGCTTGCGGGCGGCGAGCAATGGGTAGCTCGCCGCCCGGTAAGGAGCTCAAGCTCGAGTCGACGGCGCGTAGTGTTCCACGCGAGCCTCAAAGAAATGTCAGCAACACTGAAGGGGTCTGATAGGACCGATGCCTGCCAGGGTCGCGAGATTGTTCGAAAGAGATACCGTGACCCTGGCACATGGGCAACTGAAGGAACACGGGTGGGTTTTAGTCAGTAAAAGTCTGACACGCCCTCCCGCTCCGCCCAGAGCGGGAGAAGTCATTTGATGATTGCCAAACCCAAGAAAAAGGGACTTCCTAGAAAATGGGCAGCAGCGTTCTCTAAGTATTTTACCACCATTTGCGATTATGGCAAATCCTCCCTTTTCGGGTAAACCTATTTACAGCAGTGGACGTGACTAGGCTGAAATGATGAGATGAAATATGAATGAGAAAATGCTTAATGTTTTAAAGAAACGTTTATTTTACTAGAACACGTCCATTACAGAACAAAGGAATTATCTTACATCAATCAAATCGAACACATCAATTTCATGTTCTAATATTTTGTATCAGACCAGTATTAACTACGTCTGTCACAGTCACACCTTATTACATTGAAACTTAATTCTATTTTATAACATGATGACACTTTATTTTATACAAAAATCCCAATTTGTCTTCAAAACAACCTTCTTTAAAAAAAAAAACTGTAAGAGAGAGAATATCCTGTGAGAATGTGCTCTGTGTGGCCACTGTGTGATTCAAATATATCTATCATACAGGTAAACAACACGTAACAATAGCGGACATAGTTACCTGGTACGCGCGCGATGCACGAGCGCCCGCACTAGCCTGCGATGCACGCGCGCCGCCCTGCACACAACACACACTGTACACATCTGACACTACTAATTGCTAACAGAAGAATAAACTGGCTAAGCGATATTATTATATGCTTAAAATATTCAGTATCCCCTTATTTTGCTATTGATATTTATAAAAAGTAGTGTTCGGCATTATGGTGACCGAACTCACCTTTCTTGTATTGATATGGTAAAAGCTTAAGACTCGAATAATAAGGGAAATAGTTAAATTGAATGATAGTTACAAAATAGGAGGCGCGGCGTGCACGTTACCTGGGCGTAGTGTCCTCGGTGTCGGTGCTCACTGGGGCTGTGGGGGCGGGCGCGGCGCCGGGGCTGGGGGCGCGCGAGGCGGCGGCGCGGCGCGCACGTTACCTGGGCGTAGTGTCCTCGGTGTCGGTGCTCACTGGGGCTGTGGGGGCGGGCGCGGCGCCGGGGCTGGGGGCGCGCGAGGCGGCGGCGCGGCGCGCACGTTACCTGGGCGTAGTGTCCTCGGTGTCGGTGCTCACTGGGGCTGTGGGGGCGGGCGCGGCGCCGGGGCTGGGGGCGCGCGAGGCGGCGGCGCGGCGCGCACGTTACCTGGGCGTAGTGTCCTCGGTGTCGGTGCTCACTGGGGCTGTGGGGGCGGGCGCGGCGCCGGGGCTGGGGGCGCGCGAGGCGGCGGCGCGGCGCGCACGTTTCCGCGCCACCACCGCTGTGGACCGCCGCCGTCCACGCTTGCGACTACAACACATTAATAAAAAATATGTATCTATACTATATATTACTATATCTATACTAATATTATAAAGCTAAAGAGTATGTTTGTTTGGTTGAACGCGGTAATCTCAGGAACTACTGTTCCGAATTGAAACATTATTTTTGTGTTGGGTAGCCTATTTATTGAGGAAGACTACAGGCACACACGCACACGCTACGATCAAAAGAAGCGGAGCAACAACAAAAATTGACGAAAACTGGCAGGCAATTCGATGCGACGGGAAGGGTCACGGGAGCAAAAATTTGACGCGGACGAAGTCGCAGGCAGAAGCTAGTTTATCATAAACAAACTCCGACACAGGTTATGCACGGTGATAGATATACTTAAATTTATGTCTGTTTGTAAAGAAAGCAGTGATGGCCCAGTGTTAACGGCCCCGACTTACAAGATGTAGGTCTGTTTCTAAACCAGGCAGGCGCTTAACTTTGTGTAAAAAAATCATCACCAGTGCTCTCAAAACGGTGAAGAAAACCATCGTGAGGAAATCCGGCATGCCTTAATACCAAAAATTCAAAGACGTGTGATATGACATATAGCAACCTGCACTGGGCCCGCGTGGTGTATTATGGCCCACTCCCTCTCGAAGAGAGGAGGCCTGTGTCCAAACAGTGGGAGCGTTATAGGCTGATTATGCGTTATTACAATATACTTGTTTCGTAAAAATTCCACGAAAATAACAAAAAAAAAACTAATTGATTAGCGCACACCCGGCCTTCGCGGTTCGCTTACAGCTTACATATACCTTCAAATGATGGATATATATTTCTTTGTTTCTTGCTTCTCTCATTTTCGATATCGAAACCCAACACTTGGGTAAAGTTTTGCCAACAAATTTGATTTGCCTCAATATAGTAATTAACCTTATCTCTTAAACTAGAAGGCCTGTAGGCAGTAGTTGTAGGTACATCTACCGCGATGCAACGTTACTGACCTGTCGCCACGTACCTGAAGATGAGGAACACCCGTTCTCAGAAAGACATGAAATATTATCAGTGCAATGTTCAATAACATTTCTAATATTAAGGTATTTATTTATTATTCCACTAAAACTTCTTAACACTAAAATAAGAACATAAATACTTTACTATATGAATAATTTTAACTACGTTTTCTTCATTAAATATAACTTTTTGTTGCGTACCGTTTATTATCTGTGCGCCTAATGGAATGCGCGTGTAACGAAGTGACATCTGACTTGTCAAGTTTGATTTTGACGTTTGACACTTTCTCTTGATTTGGTGCTTGAAAAGGGATGGCGGGTCCTCGTGGCGTCTCGACCCCTTTTGTTAAATTAATCCCTTAGAACGGGTCGTTTTGTGGACAATCTGTCATGACCCATAGTTTGGATTGTTAATAACCCCTAATTTGGCGTAATAACACGGGTTTTGGACATATTTTCGATAAATAGTTTGAAGGTTAAGCAAAGTGTGACGCTGTTGGGACGAGTGATTTGAAGACCGCATGCTGTGATTGTCTCCAAGCCTTGTTGAAGCGGATTCTAACCTGAAGAATACTCGTAACGTCACAACACAATACACATACACTCACTTACATACATATCTCCAGGTTGGCACCAGAGCAGTGTCCTTCAACCAACAGGTAAGTGCTTTTGTTGTATTTGTAATTGTTCACTTGTATTGTCTGCTCCGCGTACGGCGGACAGTACGCTAGCCACTCTTGTCTCCAGAGCCCCCCATCAAAAACTTCCACTGCGTAATTGAATTGAGGTTTGGTCTGGCAGCGTACACTTTTCAAATTAAAAACTATTGAATTACTTTTACACTTATACTTTCATGAATAACAATCATTTATGACCGACCTGAACATGTCAGAAGCTACGCAATATCTTCTCGTCCCACATACCGCAGTGTCTCAAGACGAGTGTGCGTTACGATTGCTCCGCCAGATTACCCAAATAGATTTTTTTTTAGCCAAAACTTTTGTCGAAATTTGTCAAAATCGAATGGCACAAACCAAAAATTTGTCAAAGTAGAAATAAAGAAGATAAAAGGGTTTTAAGTTGGCCGCGCGAACGTAACGTGGAGGATTTCGCGGCCATGGAGATCTCAGCAACTACTTGGGCTAGAGATCTAATTCTTTTTGTCAATTGAAGACTGAATTCAAAAATTGTCGAAAAAAGAATTACATGCTCTAGATTAATATTTTACGAAATATTCACCTTGGAAGTTATGGCCGCGCAATCGTGCACTTGTCGTTTCTTTGTTGTTGATTATTTCTTTAATCTTAAGATTTTATGCCGTAAAACTGTTGCAAGAAGGAAGGTCTTAATTTGTCAAAACTAACTAAAGCAATAAATAATACTAAAGTTTAATTAAACAGAAGATATCAGTCCAAACCAAAAAAGTCGTGGCCGCGCAATCGTAACGCTACTTTGAACGCTGATATCTCATTACCTATAACTGCTAGGAGTTCCGTATGAACATCCATTTATACGGCATATTACTCTCATTAGAATGACATATCGTTTTACCCTCAGAACAGTTTCCGACGAGAGTAATCTCAAAAAATATTTCATCTCGTACAATGTTCGAGTAGGGTAACCATAATTTCGATTTGATTTCGACTATTGTTCCAAGGATTGGAGGAATATATTCAATGGCACCTAACAATTCATTTTTTTTTATTATAATATTTTGAGGTATGCCATGTAACAACATCATTTGTGTGCCATTTAAATCAAATGTTACTATTTTTGATAAGGTATAAGTAAATGCAACTAATTCATTGCAGTTTCTGCAACGTTTATTCTCCCATTCATAAATAATAATAGCATCTTCCAGGTTGCTAATTGTGGAAATGTTTATCATATCCAAATTTAACGGTAGAAATACGATAACCGATATAGTTGCGACTGTAACGCTGAATTTTTTATGAACACATTGTAAATGACATTATTTTTAGCGCTGGTTCCATTGGTAATTGTTTCGGACCGTTGGATTAGTTACTCTATGCGCTTTCGGAACGCGCCATCGAACGGAATGACATCTGACTTGTCAGTTTGATTTTGACACTTGACTTCTCTTGGATTTTGGCTCGAACAAGGAAAGCATGTCGCCGGTTGTATCTCGCGATCTTTTGTAAAGTAATCCCTTACCCCGGTCGTTTTGGTGACAATAGGTCATATCTTGGTGAAGTAATACGGGCTGAATTTGGATATTTCTTGTCATTGAAGAACTTTGGAGGTTAAGTGATTTGAAGACCGCATGCTGTGATTGCCTCCAGCCTTGTTGCAGCGGATTCTAACCTGAAGAATACTCGTAACGTCACAACACGATACATATACACTCACTTACATACATAACTCCAGGTTGGCACCAGAGCAGTGTCCTTCAACCAACAGGTAAGTTCTTTTGTTGTATTGTAGGTGAGTTGTTCTCTTATATATCGTCTGCTCCGCGTACGGCGGACTAGTTTCGCTCGCCACTCTTGTCTCCTGGACCCCACCATAATATCTTCCACTGCGCTATTGAAATGCTATTGTAGGGGTCTAGTCTGGCAGCGTACATTTTGGTAGCAGAGCGTGGTTCTAACCTACAAAACCACCAAATTGGTAATTTACAGTAGGCTAATTACTTGGCAGTCTCTATAAGGGAAGTAGTAATACGCTGTAAATATTTGATAACTATGATTGCTAGTTTATTTGAAATAATTTGGAATTTGTAGAGTTGAGTAACTCATATTGCCGGGGTCAACCAGGTTTGCATATGCTAACGGAGTTGGTTAGATTGAGCTATGTTATAACCTCTTGTTCTTGTTATTTGACCTCTGTGTTGTATTGAATGTCAGGAAGACATTAAAATATTGAGTTTTGTACCATTGATATGGTTGTTTGTGAAAATTAATATTTGAAATTGGCATTTTTGAGTATTACCATTGTTTTAAATTGGAATAAAGGTTCATTATTGTTGTACCATTAACAAAGTGGTTTGTGAACTTAACATTTGGAATTGGATTTGGAATTGGATTTGAATTTGAATTTTGAATTGAATGTGAAATAGAATTTTTTGAACGTTGATATTGGTTTTGGATTAAAATAAAAGTTTTTTTTTAATTGAAACCAATATATTGTTATTTCTTGAGTTGCTGATTAGTCAGTTTGGTAGTTTGATTGTTTGCTTGTAGTTATTTTGTAATTGATTGTTAGAACTTTGTTATTTGATTATTTAATTGCTTGGTTTGTTTGAATTGTATTGTTTGTGCAATGGCACACAAAGCGGTGAGAGAGGCAATCAGTGGATTGACCACACAGCTACGGTGGTTCACTTCAGCTGCAGCAACCGCTGAGCGCCCGGATCTTGAAGCGGTCACTCTGGCTCGGTTCGAGCAGTTGAACGTGAGACTCGGCAACGTTGATGCTCTGCTTACCCGCTACAACGAGTACATTTGTGATGTGGCTCTGGAAGTGCTGGATCAGGCAGCACGTGACAAGGTCCTTGCTGACTACGACCAGATCTTGGACCTGGGGGATGTCATTGGTCAACGTGCTCGGGAAATATTGGGGAGCCGGACACCTGTCCAGGTCAAACCGGAGACCTCGATTGTTTCAGGTCCCGGACTATTGAGTAGACTGCCTACCTTGGAACTGCCACACTTTAACGGTCGCTTGGACCAGTGGTTAGGTTTCCAAAACCTGTTTGAAAGTTTGGTTGATGCACGCTCGGACCTCAGACCCGCCCAAAAGTTGGCCTATTTGTTGTCTGTTCTAGAAGGTGAGGCCCGAGCCTTGGTACAGCATCTGTCGTTGACTGACTCAGCCTACCCTACCGCTGTGGAGCTACTCACCCGGCGGTACCAAAATAAACGTTGTTTGGCTGACGTTCATATTGAATTGATTTTGGGGTTACCTGTCATTACTGGATTGTCAGCATTGCGTACTGACCTGTTGAACCCGTTGGTGGCTGCGACCAACGCTTTAAAGCAATTGGACTTGCCGGTGGACCATTGGTCTTACCTTTTGGTGCACGTTGTGCTGCAACGGCTTCCTGCCGATTTGAGGGCTCGTTTCGAGCAAAAGTATGGTGGGGATAGTGTCACACATCTCCCCCCATTTGACGACCTCGTCCAATTTTTGGAGGATGAGTGTCGGTTTGTGGACAACTCTGGCGTTGCCACTGAGTCATGCCAGCCGTCTTCCCGGCCACGAGACCAGGGACGGACTAGGGCTCGCGGGCCTGTTGATGGTCGCCCCGCCGCTCGTTTTGCTGGCACCCAGAGTCGTCCTGGTTGTGAGTTTTGTAGGGACACGGGGCATGGCATGGCAACTTGCGCGGCCTTTTTGAAGTTGCACGTGAGTGCCCGCCGCCGAATTGCCAATGCACGCCGCATGTGCTTCTCTTGTTTGGGGGCTCACTTCCATAGGGACTGCCCCAACCCCCGCCCTTGTAGAATTTGTAGGGGGTCCCATTTGGACATTTTGTGTGCTAACGCGAACCACGCTGGCAGACCAGCCTCTGATGAAGGTTCGCGCACGGGGGGTACCATGGAGTTGGTCACCGGGCTTCAGGCTCGCCGGTTCAGAACCGGGGAGAGGCCCGCAATTTTGAGCGCCGCACTCCACCCCCCGCGCAAGTTGATCGGGAGCCGCGCGACCGCCATTTGGTCTCCCCGCGTAAAGGCGATTACGCAATTGTTGCTAGGCACCGCTGGCCAGACCAGCACCGCCTTCCCTCCCCTCCTTTGGCGGAACGTCCCCGGTTGGAGTCACGCCCCCCGCCATTCAGGCCTCCGGTGGGATATGCCAATCCAGCGATGGCGCGTGGCTCGGGACACTGCGCGGACGAGGAGTTTGGCCTCCATCCTCGTCGCGAGGGACTTGAGCTTGGGTGCGGAGCCTGGGTGTGCGGCGATCGGTCGCCGCCCAGGCATTGTTAGGACATTGGCGCCTGCCCCGCTAAGGTACCCCTCAGATCGACACGGTTTTGTTGCCAACGGCATCGGTCAGGTCTGGGGGCCCACGGGGGACTCTGTTGTGGTCCGTGTCATTATGGACATGGGAGCCCAGGGTTGCCTTTTGTCTATTGTTTTGTTGTTTGTTTGTATTGTTTTGGGCAAAATTGTTTTCTTCAGCGCCTTTGGACTGCGGGACTTGGCTGGGACGAGCCAATTCGGGAAACCCTGTTGGAAGATTGGCTCCAATTTGTATCCGCACTCCCTGCAGTCAACGAGGTCGTGTTACCCCGCGCTATCCTCCCCCCTGGGAGCTACACTGCTACCCTTGTTTGTGATGCGTCTTCGCACGGATATGCAGCTGTTGTTTGTCTGCGCACCGTCTGCGCAACAGGCCAGGTGAATTTGTCACTGGTCTTGGCCAAGAGCAAGGTGGTCCCCCTCCGGACGGCACTGACCATCCCTAAGTTGAATTGTCAGGGGCGGCGCGTCTTGTGCGTCTATTGAACCACGTTGCTCACACTTTGGGTGGAACTGTGGACATTCGGTTTTCTTACGCCTGGACGGACAGTCAAATTGTTTTGTGTTGGTTGAAGACGTCCGTCCACTCTTTGGAGGTCTTTGTTGCGTACCGAGTGTCCCAGATTCGGAATTTTGAAACGCCTTTGATTTGGAGGCACGTGCCTGGAGATTTGAACCCAGGTGCCGTGGCCTCACGTGGGTGCATGGCACCCCGCTTGTTTGCTTACCCCCTATGGTGGGGACCAGACTGGCTGACTCATCCCGAGGATGATTGGCCTCGATCGCCAGTCTTGATGTCGGGTCCTTTGCCCGGGCTCAAGGTGCTCGCTGTTGGAACAAAGGACCCTGAGTTTTGTTGAGTCGATAAAGCTCCCTCGACAAATTGTTGAATTGTTGTTTTTGTTGTTGAATTGTTGGTGACTGATCGTCACATTAAGAACTCGCATGCCGGTTGCAATGCCCTGTTGGCCATTCTGCAGCGAGAGTTTTGGATATTGTCGGGAGCCGTTAGTAAGTTGAACCCCTTTTTGGACCATACGGGTCCTTTGTTGTTTGGTTGTTGACGGTTGAGGCACTCTAGCCTTCCTTATGGGGCCCGTCACCCCCTTTTGTTGCCTAAGGAGGGCCATTTGGTTAAATTGTTGTTGTTGTTGTTTGGTTGTTGTTGTTGTTTGGTTGTTTTGTTGTTGTTTTGACCCGCCAGCCTGCCCCCATTGGGTGGGTATTTTTGAGGCCGCGATGAAAGCGGCACAGGGACTCTGGCGCAGATTGTTGGGAGACACCGTTCTCACCTTCAAGGAGTTAGCTACGGTATTTTGCCGTTTTGAAGCTGTATTGAACTCGCGTCCATTGTGCCCGCTGTCTTCGGACCCGAACGACTTGGAGGCCCTGACCCCGGGCCATTTTTTGATTTGACAGCCACTTGTCGCCCTGCCGGAGCACCCTTTTGTCGATGTGAGCCAAAATTGGCTATCGCGGTTTCAGTTGGTGCAGCAGCTCGCTCAGAGTTTTTGGAAGCGTTGGAGCTTGGAGTATTTGCACATCCTCCAGCAGCGCGTCAGGTGGACTGATAAAACGCAACCTTGTCGGGATTGCCAAGTGATTAGCGGACGGGAAGGCCCGTCCGGGGGGGGTAGATGTTTCGGACCGTTGGATTAGTTACTCTATGCGCTTTCGGAACTCGCCATCGAACGGAATGACATCTGACTTGTCAGTTTGATTTTGACACTTGACTTCTCTTGGATTTTGGCTCGAACAAGGAAAGCATGTCGCCGGTTGTATCTCGCGATCTTTTGTAAAGTAATCCCTTACCCCGGTCGTTTTGGTGACAATAGGTCATGACCCAGTGGTTTGTGTTAATAACCACTATCTTGGTGAAGTAATACGGGCTGAATTTGGATATTTCTTGTCATTGAAGAACTTTGGAGGTTAAGTGATTTGAAGACCGCATGCTGTGATTGCCTCCAGCCTTGTTGCAGCGGATTCTAACCTGAAGAATACTCGTAACGTCACAACACGATACATATACACTCACTTACATACATAACTCCAGGTTGGCACCAGAGCAGTGTCCTTCAACCAACAGGTAAGTTCTTTTGTTGTATTGTAGGTGAGTTGTTCTCTTATATATTGTCTGCTCCGCGTACGGCGGACTAGTTTCGCTCGCCACTCTTGTCTCCTGGACCCCACCATAATATCTTCCACTGCGCTATTGAAATGCTATTGTAGGGGTCTAGTCTGGCAGCGTACAGTAATTGTTCCAATAGTACGTGCCTGAATTCTGACCCATCAGAGAGAATACACTTATCAATAAATATATCTAATTTTTGAAACATACAAGTTTTTATTTATTATCAACAGCCTATAATGTTCCCACTGCTGGGACACAGGCCTCCTCTCGGTGGGAGGGAGTGGGCCATAATCCACCACGCGGGCCCAGTGCGGGTTGGTAGATGTCACATGTCTTCGAATCTTTGGTTCTAAGACATGCCGGTTTCCTCACGATGTTTTCCTTCACCGTTTTGAGAGCAGTGGCGATGAAATAATTTACACAAAGTAATGCGCCTGCTTGGGTTTGAACTCACGACCTACTACTCGTAAGTCGCGGTCGTTACCACTGGGCCACCACTGCTCCTAGTAGTTTTTATTTAATAGTAATTAATTTTGCAGAATGTTTAATATAATTGCTCGTCCCCAGTTATAGGTATTCCCAAATCAAATCGAAATTATGGTTACCCTACTCGAACATTGTACGAGATGAAATAATTTTTGAGATTACTCTCGTTGGAAACTGTTCCGAGGGTAAAACGATATGTCATTCTAATGAGAGTAATATGCCGTATAAATGGATGTTCATACGGAACTCCTAGCAGTTTATAGGTAATGAGATATTAGCGTTCAAAGTAGCGTTACGATTGCGCGGCCACGACTTTTTCGTTTTGAACTGATATCTTCTGTTTAATTAAACTTTAGTATTATTTATTGCTTTAGTTAGTTTCGACAAATTAAGACCTTCCTTCTTGTAACAGTTTTACGGCATAAAATCTTAAGATTAAAGAAATAATCAACAACAAAGAAACGACAAGTGCACGATTGCGCGGCCATAACTTCCAAGATGAATATTTCGTAAAATATTAATCTAGAGCATGTAATTCTTTTTTCGACAATTTTTGACAAATTCAGTCTTCAATTGACAAAAAGAATTAGATCTCTAGCCCAAGTAGTTGCTGAGATCTCCATGGCCGCGCAATCCTCCACGTTACGTTCGCGCGGCCAACTTAAAACCCTTATAACTTCTTTATTTCTACTTTGACAAATTTTTGGTTTGTGCCATTCGATTTTGACAAATTTCGACAAAAGTTTTGGCTAAAAAAAAAATCTATTTGGATAATCTGGCGGAGCAATCGTAACGCACACCAAGACGAGTCTTTGACAAGTGTGTGTTGCCAGTGATGACCTATGGAACTGAAACGTGGTCGCTCACAATGGGCCTTACTAGAAGGCTGAAAGTCACCCAAAGGGCGATGGAGAGGGCTATGTTTGGAGTTTTCCTACGCGATCGAATCAGAAATGAGGAGATCCGTAGGAGAACCAAGGTAACCGACATAGCCCAAATAATTGCTAAACTGATGTGGCAGTGGGCAGGGAACATTGCTCGTAGAACATATGGCCGATGGGGCCGAAATAATCTGGAGTAGTGACCGCGTACCGGAAGACGTAGAGTTGGAAGGTCTCCCACAAGGTGGACCGATGACCTTGTGAAGGCCGCAGGAATCCGCTGGATTTGGAAGGTACAAAACCGGTCAAAGTAGCGGAGCCTGGGGGAGGCAGACACATTGCTCCTGTTACTGTCCTGTCACTTAGACAGGTAACAGCCCTAGATTTGGGGCTCACCGGGTGCCGAGCAATATTTTTAGGGAGGTGCATTTCCTCGTAGGTGTCGCAAGCAGTAGCACTGACAATGAAGTCCTGGGTTTAATTCTCAGATCTGGCAGTGTTATTGGGAATTTGTCAGGAGCAGCCTGTAGTCTAGATGTATGCCCCAGTAATGACCATCAACCCCTACTCCTACGGCCCAACCCGACATGGGACTTAAAACATAACTGGTGAAATGTGTGTGTACTATAACACCTGTGTCTAACACTTCCAAAAAAAAATATTCAGGGATGCAGCTTTTACTTACTTATTTATGATGTAGCCAAATTGGTCGAAGAGTAAATTATGTAGGCGTAGGGTGAAAAGATTCTAGCTCGAAATTTGTAATGACCCGCCTCCGATAATGTTATGTTTTGTTTAATATTTTGAAAAAGAAATAGGAGTCACATTATAGACTTACACAGGGAAATCTAAGCCATTATCTCAAGTAGAATGCAAGAGCGAGCGGACTGAGCTTGAAAATTTTGCACGCTTTCGAATAAATTATATTTTCTCCTTATTATTCCAAAAGAATTAGGGATTCGTTGCTTTGTCGACGATTGAAACGTTCCCTTATTTGAGGGGAGGTTTTTCTTAATGGCATCGTATTAACCTTATACAACATAAATTTTTGTTTATGCGAAACCCGAAACACGGGTCTAGTATTTTTATGTAAAGAATCTATGAAATTTTTTTCAAAACTGTATCATTAATAATAACAAAGTTATAAGCTTGATAAGTTACCTGGTTGTCCACGCAAAAACATATGCAGATCACCACAAACAGCTAGTGTACGTACCATCTCCGTGTAATGGACGTTTGAATACGAGAAAGACATGATAATTTTAAAATCGAAACAAAACACTAAGGCCCGCGACTTGGAAGCGTAATTAAATATTTTTGGTACAAAATATAACATGGTGTAAAAATTATTGGAATCGATTCAGTTACTGATTCTGAACAAACTATATTCAGGTTTCGCATATACTAAAAATAATCTTGTATATTCTGCATGATGTACGGTTTATATTCCTACGTATTTTGTAAAAGTCTACGTTTTAAATGTTAACATGTTTTTGTTGGTTGTGATTTGAGAATATACCGATGGATGTAAAAAAAAGAGTAGAGAGCTTCGTAAATATTCAGAACAAAAAGAGGTGTCGCGCGTAGTGATAGGTACTATAACGTAGCCCGCACGCATGCGGCTAGCGCCTACATACGCGAGCCCGCGCCGCGCCGCCGCGTGTTAGTAGCCCCTCGACCGTCGCACGCGCGATCCGTTACTGTGAATCGAGATCGAAGGTGAGGCCAAACTTGCCTAGAAATTGTACGGAACGTTATCCCGAAGTTATTAGCAAACGCTTCGCCATGGGTGCCGCCCGGGCCGCACGTGCCGCGGGTGGCCGGTCCCGGCGGCGCGGCGCGCGAGGACAACTGGACTGCACTTCCCATACGCTGGATGCGGCGACATACTTACGCAACATACTCCATTACCGGGAACGGTAAGTTCCTTTTCGTACCTTCATAAATAGCGCACATTTAAAACTTGGCTACTTAATCAAAATTAATATAAATATATTTTTTAATACTTCATTTTATTTACTTAACTCATAGAATTATATTTTTTAAGTTATTTAACTTGTTTTTCAGTTTTTAGTTTCATATTCAGTAAGTGAAGGTAAGAAAAGTTTTTATGAATAAACCATTGTAATATATTAGAAAAAATCTGAATGAACCAACCATACCACGAAGGCTCAAACAGAAAAAAATCTCAGAATATATTATCATACACTGAATCGAAAAGTGGCCTTGCTTATTAACAAGTGCCGCAAAAATTCCTACCGATTACTGAATGAGTAACATAAATCGCAAAACAAAATTTAAAAAAATATTGTCCTGACGGTCCCGACTTGCACGACAGTGACTAGGGACCGCGTCACTCCCTGCCGCGCTAATGCGTTGGTACCTTACACTATCAGCGAAATCCTAAGACATTGTTAAAACAAATAGTACCACTACGGGTTATGTGTTGTATTATAGTATAATAAAACCTCAACTTATAATAAAAATCATTTATTATAAAAATATAATAATATCTTAATTACTTAATTACAATATAATATGTCGATGATAAAAACCAACAATACCTTTTTGGCGCAATCCACAAAACTGCCCACTGTTTCAATTTAAACAGAATTAAAGTTTAAATACTAACAATTATACTTTGTTGAAAATTACCGAAAAACCTGTCGAGAATATGTTTTCTGTCAAGGAAAACGTTGTGAAGTAGTGAGTGGTGGTGTGGAGTGCGCACAGCACATGTACCTACTTACTGCACCCGAGCTACGTCTACGTTACTCACTACATACACTACCGACAGTCCTCGCACTCACTACATTCGCTCGTCACACACTATAAGGCCCAAGTTCAGCAATTAACATTTTAACAAGATTTCGATTCAATATAATTTATAAAATAATGACACTGTCAAATGGACTTCCGGTACAAATAAGATGTAATTTTGGAAAACAAGCCCAAGAGTGGTTATATACAATAATTAATTGAAATTAATCTTTATGGGGTTAATTTAAAACATAAACATTGCCGTAATGAATAACAACTGTTAAACCATACATTGGGGTTTGAGCGTCTCTAAACTTTCAGCGACTTTATAAATACGGTGGTATGTAAATGATAGTTAAACAATATACGTATATATAATACGTTGCCCACATTAACATTCAAAAGTATACATTTCCAATGGTTAATTGCTATTAATTGGCATGCACCTCCCTTCCAGCATGATAACACACTGAGTTCATAGGACTGACAAAATATATAAATATAGTAATACATCTAATTAATTAATACATAACACAATAGTCTATCATTAAAAACTGAACAAAATAAATATGTCTAGAGGGTCCGCTCGCAACGTTTAAGAAACACAAAGTCAAGAACATGTACGCCACCGGTCGTGTCTCCCAATCAGTTAATTTGTTTATGTTTGACTGCTAGGTCGGAAAATATTTACTGGACTGGATGGAAAGGACATCATCGCACAACCATTCAGTACAATTCAATAACGACATTTCAAGACACCAAAAGTGTCCACGCCAAACCTTACTGCTATTAGGCAGCCGTTTCACAGAGTGAAACTAAATCAAAACTCGATTCAACGTTTTTAGACAGTGCGGTTTACGTTTGCCACGGAAGTACAAAGCGGTTACGTGTGGGAGCGGGCCCTCTGACATAGTTATTGAGCGTTACTACCTAACGTTACGTCTAGCTACGGTACAGTGGCGGGCGCTCACCCGGGCGGCTCCTGGTCTGACTCTGCGTTCTCCTCGCCCTCCTCGTCTTCGTTCTGACCTCCTGGAATAGTCAAATTTGTCGTAAGTTCACTATATGATTGTAATTGGCAAGGAAATAATAATGTACAGTCTGTTCCAGAAGTATCTGGTGAAAGTGTAAATATCTATATGAGCGCGTATACGTACTAGGCCGGCACTCGTAGTGTGAGCGCATATACGTACTAGGTCGGCGCGCGTAGTGTGAGCGCGTATACGTACTGGGGCGGCGCGCGTAGTGCTTGCGCGCGGGCGGCGGGCGCTCGTCGGGCGCGTCGGTGAGCAGCGAGCCGCGGTACGACACAGCGCGTACAGTGAGTAGTGTGAGCGCGTATACGTACTGGGGCGGCGCGCGTAGTGCTTGCGCGCGGGCGGCGGGCGCTCGTCGGGCGCGTCGGTGAGCAGCGAGCCGCGGTACGACACAGCGCGTACAGTGAGTAGTGTGAGCGCGTATACGTACTGGGGCGGCGCGCGTAGTGCTTGCGCGCGGGCGGCGGGCGCTCGTCGGGCGCGTCGGTGAGCAGCGAGCCGCGGTACGACACAGCGCGTACAGTGAGTAGTGTGAGCGCGTATACGTACTGGGGCGGCGCGCGTAGTGCTTGCGCGCGGGCGGCGGGCGCTCGTCGGGCGCGTCGGTGAGCAGCGAGCCGCGGTACGACACAGCGCGTACAGTGAGTAGTGTGAGCGCGTATACGTACTGGGGCGGCGCGCGTAGTGCTTGCGCGCGGGCGGCGGGCGCTCGTCGGGCGCGTCGGTGAGCAGCGAGCCGCGGTACGACACAGCGCGTACAGTGAGTAGTGTGAGCGCGTATACGTACTGGGGCGGCGCGCGTAGTGCTTGCGCGCGGGCGGCGGGCGCTCGTCGGGCGCGTCGGTGAGCAGCGAGCCGCGGTACGACACAGCGCGTACAGTGAGTAGTGTGAGCGCGTATACGTACTGGGGCGGCGCGCGTAGTGCTTGCGCGCGGGCGGCGGGCGCTCGTCGGGCGCGTCGGTGAGCAGCGAGCCGCGGTACGACACAGCGCGTACAGTGAGTAGTGTGAGCGCGTATACGTACTGGGGCGGCGCGCGTAGTGCTTGCGCGCGGGCGGCGGGCGCTCGTCGGGCGCGTCGGTGAGCAGCGAGCCGCGGTACGACACAGCGCGTACAGTGAGTAGTGTGAGCGCGTATACGTACTGGGGCGGCGCGCGTAGTGCTTGCGCGCGGGCGGCGGGCGCTCGTCGGGCGCGTCGGTGAGCAGCGAGCCGCGGTACGACACAGCGCGTACAGTGAGTAGTGTGAGCGCGTATACGTACTGGGGCGGCGCGCGTAGTGCTTGCGCGCGGGCGGCGGGCGCTCGTCGGGCGCGTCGGTGAGCAGCGAGCCGCGGTACGACACAGCGCGTACAGTGAGTAGTGTGAGCGCGTATACGTACTGGGGCGGCGCGCGTAGTGCTTGCGCGCGGGCGGCGGGCGCTCGTCGGGCGCGTCGGTGAGCAGCGAGCCGCGGTACGACACAGCGCGTACAGTGAGTAGTGTGAGCGCGTATACGTACTGGGGCGGCGCGCGTAGTGCTTGCGCGCGGGCGGCGGGCGCTCGTCGGGCGCGTCGGTGAGCAGCGAGCCGCGGTACGACACAGCGCGTACAGTGAGTAGTGTGAGCGCGTATACGTACTGGGGCGGCGCGCGTAGTGCTTGCGCGCGGGCGGCGGGCGCTCGTCGGGCGCGTCGGTGAGCAGCGAGCCGCGGTACGACACAGCGCGTACAGTGAGTAGTGTGAGCGCGTATACGTACTGGGGCGGCGCGCGTAGTGCTTGCGCGCGGGCGGCGGGCGCTCGTCGGGCGCGTCGGTGAGCAGCGAGCCGCGGTACGACACAGCGCGTACAGTGAGTAGTGTGAGCGCGTATACGTACTGGGGCGGCGCGCGTAGTGCTTGCGCGCGGGCGGCGGGCGCTCGTCGGGCGCGTCGGTGAGCAGCGAGCCGCGGTACGACACAGCGCGTACAGTGAGTAGTGTGAGCGCGTATACGTACTGGGGCGGCGCGCGTAGTGCTTGCGCGCGGGCGGCGGGCGCTCGTCGGGCGCGTCGGTGAGCAGCGAGCCGCGGTACGACACAGCGCGTACAGTGAGTAGTGTGAGCGCGTATACGTACTGGGGCGGCGCGCGTAGTGCTTGCGCGCGGGCGGCGGGCGCTCGTCGGGCGCGTCGGTGAGCAGCGAGCCGCGGTACGACACAGCGCGTACAGTGAGTAGTGTGAGCGCGTATACGTACTGGGGCGGCGCGCGTAGTGCTTGCGCGCGGGCGGCGGGCGCTCGTCGGGCGCGTCGGTGAGCAGCGAGCCGCGGTACGACACAGCGCGTACAGTGAGTAGTGTGAGCGCGTATACGTACTGGGGCGGCGCGCGTAGTGCTTGCGCGCGGGCGGCGGGCGCTCGTCGGGCGCGTCGGTGAGCAGCGAGCCGCGGTACGACACAGCGCGTACAGTGAGTAGTGTGAGCGCGTATACGTACTGGGGCGGCGCGCGTAGTGCTTGCGCGCGGGCGGCGGGCGCTCGTCGGGCGCGTCGGTGAGCAGCGAGCCGCGGTACGACACAGCGCGTACAGTGAGTAGTGTGAGCGCGTATACGTACTGGGGCGGCGCGCGTAGTGCTTGCGCGCGGGCGGCGGGCGCTCGTCGGGCGCGTCGGTGAGCAGCGAGCCGCGGTACGACACAGCGCGTACAGTGAGTAGTGTGAGCGCGTATACGTACTGGGGCGGCGCGCGTAGTGCTTGCGCGCGGGCGGCGGGCGCTCGTCGGGCGCGTCGGTGAGCAGCGAGCCGCGGTACGACACAGCGCGTACAGTGAGTAGTGTGAGCGCGTATACGTACTGGGGCGGCGCGCGTAGTGCTTGCGCGCGGGCGGCGGGCGCTCGTCGGGCGCGTCGGTGAGCAGCGAGCCGCGGTACGACACAGCGCGTACAGTGAGTAGTGTGAGCGCGTATACGTACTGGGGCGGCGCGCGTAGTGCTTGCGCGCGGGCGGCGGGCGCTCGTCGGGCGCGTCGGTGAGCAGCGAGCCGCGGTACGACACAGCGCGTACAGTGAGTAGTGTGAGCGCGTATACGTACTGGGGCGGCGCGCGTAGTGCTTGCGCGCGGGCGGCGGGCGCTCGTCGGGCGCGTCGGTGAGCAGCGAGCCGCGGTACGACACAGCGCGTACAGTGAGTAGTGTGAGCGCGTATACGTACTGGGGCGGCGCGCGTAGTGCTTGCGCGCGGGCGGCGGGCGCTCGTCGGGCGCGTCGGTGAGCAGCGAGCCGCGGTACGACAGCAGCGCGGCCCACTCGTCGCCCCACTGCACTCCGTGCGGGATGCGACTGTCCAGGAACTGCGGAATAAAACATAAATTATTTTAGTTCGGTAAGAAGGTTTGTACAAACACTGTTACACATAAAAGCCGTGGGCTACGATTATATCAGCCGCCACATGATCGAGACGGCTCTTGATCAACTCCTCCCTACAATATCCCACATCATAAACTTTTCCCTTTAAACCGGTGTTCTCCCTTCCCTGTGGCGTAAGGATCTTGTTCGGCCTTTGCCTAAGATACCCAATCCCTGTCTTCCTACTCACTTTCGGCCAATTTCCATCCTTCCCTTTCTTTCAAAAGTGCTCGAGGCCAACGTTCACAAACAATTTTCTCACTTTATTCACCACAACTCCCTCATCAGTCCATTTCAATCCAGTGTCAAGCCTGGGCACAGTACCGTTTCAGCTCTCCTTAAAGTGACTGACGATATAAGGCGGGGAATGGAAGATACTAAAGTAACAGTCTTATTGTTGATTGACTTCTCCAATGCGTTTAATACCGTCAGTCACAAAGTTATTTTATCCATCCTTTCCATCTTATGGTCTCTCCAGAGGTACTAGAATAGCTTTCCTCTTATCCTTAGGGTTGTCAGCAGTCTTTCCTACTGGAGACTCTTCGTCGAATCGGTGTGATCTTGCAGCTGGCGTCCCTCAAGGCGGTATATTATCTCCTCTTTTATTCTCTAGTTTTATTAACCTCATTACCACCGAGCTTCGGGCTACGTATCATCTTTATGCTGCCGACTTTTAGCTTTACTGCCGGACAAGTGTTGACGACATCTCGATTGCGAAGAGATCGATTGAGAAGCTAAACCGGGATTTAGATCGCATAAAAAACTGTTCAGATCGATTTGGAGTGGCGGTTAACCCTACCAAATGTCAGGCTATCATAATAGGGAGCCCTTAAAATATGAGAACTGACTGGGGTAACTGTGCCTCCTGCCCGTTTAGCTCTCATGTCAAGAATCTTGGTCTGCATGTCGAGACTTCTCTTGACTGGCGAAAGCAGGTCACGACTGTTAGTCAAAAAGTCACCGGAACGATGCAGTCGCTCTATCGGTTGAAAAACTTACTCTTAGAATACAAAAAAAAGCAATGCTTGTACGGTCCCTGATATTTCCCATAATTGACTATGGCGAAGTGTGTTACGACGACCTGAATCTCTTCATTCAGGTCGTCGTAACACGCGCCATGGCTCCAGGAACAGCACGTGCGGCGGCGGCGCATGTCCCACACACTACATTAGCGCGGCACGTGCCACACACACCTTGAGCACGTGGCGCTTGTCCTGGCGCAGCAGCTTGTTGCTGAACTCCGCCAGCGGCTCCAGGAACAGCACGTGCGGCGGCGGCGCATGTCCCACACACTACATTAGCGCGGCACGTGCCACACACACCTTGAGCACGTGGCGCTTGTCCTGGCGCAGCAGCTTGTTGCTGAACTCCGCCAGCGGCTCCAGGAACAGCACGTGCGGCGGCGGCGCATGTCCCACACACTACATTAGCGCGGCACGTGCCACACACACCTTGAGCACGTGGCGCTTGTCCTGGCGCAGCAGCTTGTTGCTGAACTCCGCCAGCGGCTCCAGGAACAGCACGTGCGGCGGCGGCGCATGTCCCACACACTACATTAGCGCGGCACGTGCCACACACACCTTGAGCACGTGGCGCTTGTCCTGGCGCAGCAGCTTGTTGCTGAACTCCGCCAGCGGCTCCAGGAACAGCACGTGCGGCGGCGGCGCATGTCCCACACACTACATTAGCGCGGCACGTGCCACACACACCTTGAGCACGTGGCGCTTGTCCTGGCGCAGCAGCTTGTTGCTGAACTCCGCCAGCGGCTCCAGGAACAGCACGTGCGGCGGCGGCGCGTGCGGCGACTGCTCCAGCGCCGCGTAGCTGATGCCGGCGCGGTGCAGCGCCGTCAGCGCCTCGCGGTTCTTCACGGCGTCCAGCCCGAACATCACCGAGAAGCGCTTCGCCAGCTCCTGACACAACAAAACACATACAAATAAGGCCTACAGCTACTGGCATAGTTATTTAGTGGTGTAGTACAGTCGACTCTTTTATGTCTTCATCAGTTTTGTAAAATTATTTTCTTAATTTAAGTCAGTACACATGATACCGAACACAGAGCATACTATTACATTGAACACTATACACAGGGTTATTTGTAAAACACCAGTGACCTCTCAGGACTATGTTACTAACGTCATGATCAACAACTTTTGTTCTATGACTTATCTTACCGATCCTGATGATCCCACTACTCTCCTCCAGGAGAGTCAAAAAGAGACCAGTACAGCTAGACCAGCACACAGACACAAACCGTACCGACCTCGCCGCCGAGGTCCGTCGTCGCGACCCCGACTTAACAGTCCCTCCCGACCCTTGCAAGAGCCAGCCCGCGATGCTGCGCCGCTAGCTTTAAATTAGTCCCTAAATAATTTAACCCAGATCCAGCCAGTCCCTTGCTGCCCCTCTATCAGCGATTGCCTAAGCCGAGGTTCGTACCCCCCTCGGGGTAACCCTTAGAGCTTTCGCTTTAGTTTTTAAGTATAATAAGCCCCGGCTGGAGGCCTAAAAAGGTAACTTTTTAGAACTCGCCGGGCCACAATCCGTTTAAGTAGTCACAATCTTTTCAGGATTAACTACGAGATGCCCCACAAAAAAAAAAAAAAAAATTCATCATAATATGTTAGTTCATCAGATTTTCGTACAAAAATCGGCCGCCCGTAAATAGGTCAAGTTCAAGCACCCCCGCCGCCCTTACCCCGCTCCCTCGCTAATGTACTATCGCTTTCTTTTGCTTTGTAGACTACGTAACATTTTTAAATATTTTTATTTTTGTATGAAAATCTGAAGAACTAAAATATGATGAATTTTTAAAAGTCATATTACAGAAGTTGTTGATTATGATGTTAACATAACATAGTCCTGAGAGGTTGCTGGTGTTATAACCCTGTATATAAAATATAATTGAAGTAAGTAGTCATAATCGATTTTTAAAAAATGCACAAAAAGGTTTTAAATTACATCATCTGGATGGTTCGCCACATTTGGAAGAAAAGGAGGTCGTTTGGATGTACGAAAAATAAACCAGGACGAAGAATTGTTACGCTAGCAAGTGCCTTGCCACTTCTTCCCGGGGACGTGATCTAATAGGGCTTGGCATACGCAAAATACGATGCTGAGATGGCATAGCAACATCCAAATTTATAAAATACCTGGAATAATTTTGGTTTAAAATTCATTCCCTGCCATAATTAGTGTGTTTGATGAACACCACAGAACCAAGAACATTTTAGTCATCATAAAATAAATAAACTTATTAATAAAAACAGTAACATTGATGCGATTTCTTAGGGTTGGCGCAAATCCACACACTGGAGATGGTTCCAAAATGAAGACGAAAAGATCAAATAATCACCGATGATTATATTATGAGCATACAGCTTCAAATTGTAAATAAAGACATCTCAGTAGGCTACAAACTAGAAAAATTACACTAATCTGTCTGGGTGACAACTTGGTCACAAGGGGTGACCAAACATATGGTTACGCAACTGCATTTGACTCTAATCTGGATTTACTTTATGATTTTACTATGTTTTCAAAAGTCAATAGAAAGATAAACGACCGTGAAATGCGTAATATATTTCACAACTTACTGCTAACTATATCTGAGAGCTCATCGATAGAATGTGAAGGTATAGTTAACGAAAATGTTACCACCGAGTCTCCAAGTTGTGAGTTTTTTCTTTGATTACATGTATGTGCTACACCAAAACACTGCCGGACTTCTAAACAAATCAGACTTATTACATATTTACATTCAAGAATTGTTTAGTAAACAGAAAGTTGTAGACGTAATACGTATAACCGAGCATTTTATCATGTCAGGCCAAGAAAAATTGTTAGATGTACCTAATTACAAGCTGGCAGCATGCTTTTCTAGGCAAAATAGCAAACGTGGTGGTGCCTGTATCCTTATAAGAATTGGCCATGAGTATAAAGAGCTGACATAATGAAATACTCGATATCAGGAATTATAGAATGTTGTGCTGTTGAATTACCTATACAAAAAATTATATTCATATATGTTTATAGACCTCCCAAACTGTGTAACCTAAGTAAGTTTTATGAAAACTTAGATCTCATTTTAAAAAAAGTGTGTATCAAACCTTTCAAAAAAGTAATTGTATGTGGAGATTTTAATATAGATGTTTTAAACAGGAATAGAATGACTTTAGAATTTGAATGCTTTCTTAGAAGCTAGAACCTCAAACTAGAAGTTAATCAACCGACTCGCTTTATAAGCAGTACTTGTTTAGACAATTTTGCACATAACTTTAAGCAAGGCTGCCAACATGAAGTAATCGATTTTGGTTTATCTGACCACACAGCCCAACTAATGAGGATAAAAGCTAATAAAACCAGGATTATAAAATCGTGGAGAACATTAAGACGAGATAAAACTGAGGAAAATCGTGGAAAAAAGTTTGGAAACAAACGGTAAAAGTGATTTGTGAATCCGCCCACCAACACGCATATTATTTTTGTTATCCATGAAAGGATTAAGTCGTCGTAATTTAATTGATGGATATTTTCCATGTGAAATATTTTTTATGTCTTCGGAAAAACATGAATGTTGAACTAAATGGATAAGTCGATTTAAACAAAATTTAAACTCGGACACAGTTATGTATTTTGGATAGAAAATGTGCAGCTTCTTACATTTATTATAGAATCGGAATAACAGTGCTGTTATTCTAACAAGTTTGCCTAGAGTAGAGAATCTTTTAATATACTCACATACCAGATCAGACGGTGCTGAGGTGGAGGGGTTTGATACTATCGACAACGGTAGATTACGTTTGTCTTCAGAGACTTCTGGTAATTTCTTGGGACTTGGCCAAGAACTAGAATCTCGCGCGACCCACCAGGGCCCCTGGAGCCACATTTCATTTTGTAGAAAACTTGTAGGAAGCATTCCTCGGGAAGGTGCGTCAGCTGGATTGTCAGCAGATGGAACATGTCTCCAACTATTAGCCGGAAGCCGGGATAAGATTTCGCTAGTGCGATTGGAAACGAATGTCTTCCACTCGTGTGGTGGAGAACGAAGCCACGCTAACACGATGGATGAATCGGTCCATGCACACACATGATCACAGTTTATGTGCTTATCATACACACTCCTAACTTTATCAATCAACTGTGATAACAAGACAGCCGCGCTCAACTCAACGCGCGGGATCGTAAGAACCGGTTTTATAGGTGCTACACGCGTTTTTGCGAGAAGAAGAAATGTTTTAACGTTATCACTATTATCGGATATACGGGCGTAAACACACGCGGCATAAGCCCGCTCAGAAGCATCGGAAAACCCGTGAATTTGAATGACATTCACGTTTGCAAAAACGAAACGTGGAATTTGAAAATTTGATAATAATGGTAACTCGTTAAGAAAATTAGACCAAGCATTTAATATATCTACAGGAGGTGACTCATCCCAGTCGACCCCTGACATCCATAATAACTGAATGAGATGTTTCGCGTAAATAGTTACAGGAGATAACCATCCCATAGGGTCATAAATTTTGGCTATTTGTGATAGTATAGACCGTTTTGTAATTTTACCCGTAGTGGCTTGAACGCTGAAAGTGAAAGTATCCGATTTAGGATTCCACTGAAGTCCCAAAACCTTTATTTGTTTGTCATTCTCCATCAGAGCGAAAGAAACGTTATCAGGCCGCTCGCCCTGACAAATTGACGTTTGTAAAGCAGCGAGTAACGCTGGCGAATTGCTCTGCCACTTCCGTAGCTCGAAACCAGCTGACGAATAAATATCTACTAACTCACGCTGTAGAACCAGTGCCTTCTTTACGTCGCCTGCTCCGGTGACGATGTCATCAACGAAAACCTGATTCTGTAGAACTTTAGAACCTAGCGAGAAGTTGGCGGCTTCGTCCTGAGCCAACTGTTGAATAGTACGAAGCGCTAAGTACGGTGATGAGCTGACACCAAAGGTGACGGTTCGCAATCGATAATCAAACAACGGTTCAGTTGGTGATTTACGCCACACAATGCGTTGAAAATCCCAATCGGATTGTTGTAATTTAATGTTTCTGTACATCTGCTTGATGTCGGCAGTGACAGCAATAGCATGGATACGAAAACCTAATAAAACGTCTACTATATCCTGGTGCAATTTTGGACCTGTTAGTAGAATATCATTAAGTGATATTCCATTTGAATTTTACAACCCGCGTCAAAGACGACGGGAGTGCGAGTAGTCTCACTAGATTCTTTGACCACACAGTGGTGCGGAATGTAATAGCTAGTAGCTAACGAAGTAGGTCAGCGGCGAGAATATTTTTTTCTAAAAGAGAAGCCGAAGCGAAGTCGGCCTTAACTTACTGACTCATCAATAAAGAATACTTACTATCATTCTAAAATTAATATAGGAATGTAATGACTTAAATACAATTAAATTGAACAGATGAAAACGAATAAAATATGCAATATTCCTCTATCTCGTTCTCGCTGACGCATTTTTCTATACCTGTCTCTGTCATAACCCGTTGTACAGCGGCTTGCTCTCGTACATATCAAGCGGTGCCACGTGACCTAAAGTGACATCATTACGGGATCGCTGTTGTATGATTTTTTAGTTCCCGATTATGACGTTTTGGCGCCGGGTTAATTTAGAACATTTCTCTTTTGTTGTAATACAAAGGTATTAATAACCTTTTTTGTTGTTTGAATGTTATGGTGAATTAAATACACGTAGTGTAACTATATTTATTGACAATAGTAGCCACTTTTTACATACTATTGTATTTTTAATAGTGATAGAGTTACCAATGCGAATCCCTGAAGGCAAGCCGGTAGGAATCGTGTTATATGGGGCCTTCGCCACTGTGACCGACATGTAAACAATTGAAACAAACGTTTTTGTTTTGAATAAAAGAATACCTGTCACGGGGAGATAAATTGAGGAATTTGGAACATTTTGTCAACGTATGTTGAGCATCACAACATAAACAATTAGATTTTAAATTATTTTGTTTGATAGACTGTAAGTCTGTTTTAAGAGCCATTTTACATTTTTGCGCGAATATCTAAGATTTTAGTCGCCTTATTTACCTCTCATCTCATCATTGTAAATACTCTGGCATTGACTAATATATGTAAAAAATAGATCAATCTTTTGGCTTGTTATTTTTAGCAGCACATTTACAAATACTTATTTGTTTACTTTGTAGTAATTAATCTCCCACAACTAGTTTTCTTAAAAATCAGCGCAGGGTCAATTTCAGACTCCTATTTCTATCATTAATATGTAGAAATTTGAGTTAAAAAAATACACAAAACATCAGACATATAATCCAGTTGTTACATTTAGTACAAGAATATTGATTTTTAATAACATTAATGAGTAAAAAAAATAAGTCTTATGGCAATTTTTACGATTTATTCGCAATTTTATCGCGTTTTTTTTTTGGTTTGAATAAAGCATAATTACGTTAAAAAAATCATGTCAATATAAAGTATGCTCTATAACAAATCGAATTCTCAAGTTTTATTTAAATCCGTTTATTTAATTAGACATAATATAGTTTTTGAAATCACTCTAAATTAGAATAAATTACGATGCACAAGCGTTTAGTACGGCGCAAGCGCCCAACGAGGCAGGACCTATGCCACTTTTTCCCGCGTCTCAGTTTTCGGGTAATCGTATCGTGAACGCAAAAATATACCACGACTACAACATTTTGCTACTCTTCGCATTTTATTTTTTTGTATAAGATGAGAGTTTCGTTTATTATCAAGTAAAGCATTATTTTAATAGATTGTAGAAAAATTTTGACTAAAATAATTTATTTTAACTAAATCTGACTATTTTTAGTCGCGATTAAAAAGGTGTGGAATTAAACTAGTGGTCATGAACATAAGTTCACACCAACGCCTCGCCATCTTATAGTACTCTTTGGCCTCGCCTCACGTGCAAAAACAGTACTGTATTTTTTTTTCTTTCTTTTTTGTTTAAGTATATCTCGAAAATGGCGTGTCCTATCGCAAAAATAATGAAATTTTCGACCCCCTTTATAAAACCCCACGCATATAAATCTCAACACGTGGGTAATATTTTTTTTATAAAATTCAAACAAAAAATGAAAAATCTAAATATATAAAAGCAAACCTGACTGACTCATCCATCAACGCACAGCCGAAACTACTGAACGGATTTCGCTGATATTTGGCATACAGATAGTTGTAACGACGAAGGCATCCGTTAAGCAAGGATTTTTGAAAACTCGCCCCCCCTAAGGGGGTGAAAAAGGGGTTAAAATGTTGTATGGAAGTCCGTCAATTTTAGAGCTACAAGCCTGAAACTTTGTTTAAAGGTTAAGAAATAAACAATTACGTGTCCTAGGGTTTTTGAAAATTCAACGCCTAAGGGGGTGAAAAAGGGTTTGAAAGTTTGTATGGGGAAACAAGATCAGTTGAAACTATTTTATTCGAAACTTCACAGGAGTATTCCTATCAATAAATGAGTAAACACGTGTGTAAGACCCTTTCAGAATTCAACCCCTAAAAGGTAGAAAAGGGGTGACAAATTCTGAAAATCACATGGGTATCGTTTTTATGATTTATTGGGTCGCTGATTATGAAAACAACAACTATTTCACAAAAAATGCACAAAAACATAAAACAAAATAGACAAGAAGATTTATCCAAAAATTTGCACAAAATTACACTTGAACAAAAATAACATAATTTAAAAATTAAAAAAACAATGAAAATAAACAACCAAACCATTAATTTTTTTTCAAATTAATTAAATGGCAAAACCAAAAGAAATACTAAGGTGAGAAATACTAACCTATTTTGTATTGATCCTGAATGATCTTCCCTTTGAATTCAAACGAATACAGTTTCCCCTCAAAGTGCTTTACAATGACCAGCACCCTAATTGCGAAACGCTCAATTTATCAGAATCTGAATGGGATTGAAGATTATTTCTAAACCATTGCGTCATTTGTTCGAATAAATTGTGGCTCAGTAACGTAAATAACGCAATGAATGTTGTTTAACTATGAATATTAAACCAATTCCTACCAATAAAAAGTTCCGCAATTACCCCTCTGATTCACAAGGGCAGACATTAAAATTTGTGGGTATAGACTTGAGAGAAAACTGTTTTTCACACGGGCAATTCTATGTGGCTTGCTCTCGCGTAAGCTCGCCCAGTAGTCTGATAATTTTGGCATACAGTAATAGATTAGCAAAAAATGTGGTGTACAAAGAAGTTTTGTAGTTTACTAGCTTTGGCCGTGACTTCGTCCGTGCAATTCTACTTCCTTTTTTAGCGCTCGCTTACGCTACGTTACGCTACGAAGTCGCTGGCAAAAGCTAGTTCCATACAAAACACGTCCAGGCTGCCCCCTTCGCGCGCCTTCGTCTCTCAACAAGTTCATTGCGTAACGCACACAAGTACCAAGTTGCGAAGCCAAAAGAAAAAATAATACCACGTTGAGTCGCGATCGTCAAAGGAGAATGCTCAAAAGTGGTACCAAAAAGTCTCACGCATCAAGACCAACATTTTGGAGTAATTAGTTTCCTATTTTTTTACGACGTTACACGTCGGGGATTTAGTTTTTAAACAGGGAATTTATTTTTAAGTTTAAAAGTATGGATATTGTTTTACTTCCTATGAATGACGTTCCGTTTCACTTCACGTGATAAATGATTAACATAACCTTGATTTTTGAACTCTGCCGATTCTTCATTAATTAAAAAAAAAAAACTAGAATAGAATATATATTTAAAAGATAATCATTATTTTATCTGGTTTTATTATGGTTAATTACCCGTTCCCAACTGGTAAAAAAGATGTAGAATGCAACAGAATAGATTTATCTGTGCATCTGACATTTTGCGCATGTAGTCTGTAGTCTTTGGTTTGCGCTAGCGAGTAGCGAGTACCGTCTGTGTTTTTGAGATTGAGATTGAATAATTATTGAATTGTTTTGAAAAGTAGAAATTATTTGTATTTTGTGAACTTTTTTGTGAGTAATTCATTGTGCAAATATGTCGAGTCGGTCGACCGATTGACATCGTCAGTCACCCGGCAAAACCGGCGATGTATCAATAGTCCATTTTTGATACCCAGAAACCTACCCACATATCATTAGAACAAGCGTCTACTCCAATGATTAACTTGTTACAGTCTTGGATAACTCCTACACAGGTAAGCAGATCTTATTTTACTCTTTGAATATATAGGTACTTATGAATGTCAGGCACCTATTTCCTGACTAATCTTTTAATGAATGTACCAGCTTACAAAACATTATTTTTATAGAATGAATGAAAACATTTTTGGACTCGCACAGGACATATCCAACAAATAAATAACAAAAAAAAAAACGAACCTGTTTGAGGCCAAAAAACGCTTTAATCTTAATCACTTGTAGGTGTAATTTCTTTGAATATGTTACAGAAGATAGATAACGTCATAAAGGGTAAAAGCACACTTTTTCACTCATGGTTTTAGTTGCAGATATCTTCAGAATGTGTGCTTTGTACAGAGTGTTTGAGACTGCTTCAAGATCGAGCAAACACAATCAGTGAAGGAAGTTTATCTTTGCCTGCTTTTGGTCATAGAAAATTATGTTGTTGTTGTGGCAATTCTATTCTACGTTCAACTAGACCATATCCTGTAAGACAAGATCGACAAGAGAGAAACATTTTAGTTAGAAATATTCCGCTCCATTTGGTAAATATTTTTATTTATGTTGCAACATAAAAATAAATATTATCTATTTTGACACAATTACTGCCTGATCATTATCATGTATTCCTAGTTACATCACATTACAGTAATACTTTTATCAAGTCTAGTACCCATTGTGAAATGTTTTGTATTAGTGTGCGTCCACACTGAAAGCCTAGTGACTGGGCCTAAGGCGGGCGCGGCGAGCGGGGGCGTGCGGTGGCCACAATGACGCGCGAGCTCTTGTAGCGGTTCGACGTACCTATATTGGGAGTTGCAAACTATGGACGAGGATTTGATATTTTTACTAGACAGTCCGATCCTGAACTTGAGAGGTGTTGAACACTAAAGATGGTGTGCACGAAATAAATAAAAACAGAGAAATAAGTGGTGATTTTTTTAATTTATAATTATGAAGAACTGAGATTATAATTATGTTTGCTTTGCCATATAGGTGGTTTAGATTGAATCGCACTTATTAACAATTCAGTATTCACCGCTGTTTTACGAAAAATAATATACAGACGCACATACGCCGAGCGGCAAGACCGAATTGGTTTGTTACCTCCGCCACTCGCGCCTTAGATCGCTTGCTGACTAGGCTCGTAGTGCGGCCAGAACGCGCGCACAGGAACGTTTGAAAATTACGCGCGTTGTCTCGCTCAATCCCGTCGCGCTAGGCTTCCGCCTTAGTCACTACACTATGGACGCAAAGGCGCGTTTCAAATGTTTGAAATTTCGCGCCCGTCGTCGGCACCGCGCTAGGCTCGCAATGTGGACGCACACTTACATGTATAATCATGATATTTTTATAGATATCAAGATTGGAAAGAGTATGTGCTGCTTGCTGGAGGTCAGCCACAAGAGAAGTTCAACGTCGTGATGAGCACAACTCCAATCGCCCAGGTCTGGCAGATTTATTTATTTATTTATTTAATTAAGGTTCACCAACAGTTGTTACAGATATTATACACGTAGGAACATATAAGTAATAGTGTCTTAAATCTAACTGCACAACCAATTACAGGCAAACACCGCATGCAAAATGCTCTTTTTAATTATAACTTAATTTCTAAACACTTAAAGTACTTAAATTCTAGATATTTATATTTAAAAAAAAAACCATTACTAATTACGTCTGACAAACGCCGATATTGAGTCAGCGTGGACGTCAACCAGGTCGCTGCGTTCGTTAATGAGTTTGCACATGCGGGGTATAGGCGAATTAGCACCAGACACTGTACGGCGAAGAGGTGGAACTAAGGGTGTTATAGATTTGCGAGGTGGTCTACGGGGTACTCTGAGATTGAACCTACATACCAATTGTGGGCAGTCAATGGTGTTATTGAGCAGTTTATGTGCGAATCTCAAATCCAAGAGCTCCCTTCGAGCTTCCAGGGTAATCATTTTGTAGCAGCCTAGTTTATCAAGGTAGGAGAGATATTTGAATTGCCTTCCCTTTGAGTACCCTAGGTATCGGATAAACCTTTTTTGGACTCGTTCTATCCGCAGCGAGTGGGTTGCGTAGTGAGGCCTCCATATCACACTGCAGTATTCCAGGATGCTTCTTATAAGGCTATTGTATAGAACTAACTTAGTATGTGGGCGTTGAAATACCTTTCCATTACGAATGACAAATCCCAGCATACGTTGTGATCGACCGATTATGTTCTCGATATGTGGTATAAATGTGAGTTTAGAGTCCAAGATAACTCCCAGATCTCGAACTACATCTACCTCACATAAGTTCACTCCGTTTATTTTGTACACCGAATTCACTATATTTACTTTTCTGGTGAATTTTATGTGGCTACATTTCGAACTATTCAACGAGATTTTATTATGATAACACCATGCAGATGCTGGACCATGTGGAGATCTCAATATTCCTAAGCCATAATTCACGTTTAGATGGCTTACTATGATTGACAACAACATATTTAAAACGGTTAGCTATTGAGACCTACCAACTCAAACAGGCTAGATCTTATTATGGGGAACACATCCGTCGGACTGGTATTTATTCAGCTGAGGTGAATAATTCTATTGATGATGATGTACCTTGGATTTTAGGGCTTAATAATTACCTCTTAAGAGGTAGGATTAATTCGAGACATGTCAACAGTCGTACTTATCACATGTATTTATTGATTAGCAGAGATGATGCTGTGGCCAACACATTAGAAACCATATTACGTTATTGCTGCAGTCGCCTCGTCGGTAAGCGAACAGTGGGCTGCTGTGCTCATGTAATGACGATAGTATAGTATTTGAGCTGGGGACGGTATAATGACATAACTTCGCCAGCAACGGATTTAGATGATTTTTTTCAGGAGTATGATGTATGATTTATATAACAGTTTTTGACTTTGATCCCTATTAAAAGCCCAAATGAACTTGTTTGTTTCATTTTTCTATCACTTACCTATCAGTCTGACTGATCACCCTTATTTATGATAATGTATTATTGGTATTGGTGAGTAGTGGTGGCCCAGTGGTAGCGGCCGCGACTTACGAGTAGTACGTCGTGAGTTCAAACCCAAACAGGCGCTATACTTTGTCTTTAATTATATCATCACCACAGCTCGCAAAACGGTGAACGAAAACATCATGAGTAAACCGGCATGTCTTAGAACCAAAAAATTGAAGCCATGTGACATCTACCAACCCGCACTGGGCCCGCGTGGTGGATTACGGCTCCCTCTCACTAAGAGGAGGCCTGTGTCCCAACAGTGGGAACATTAGAGGGTGCTGTTTTTTTATTAGATTTACGACTGCGCAGCCGTTGTAGCCAACTTCAGGGCGGCCAAGAAGTTTGGCAAGAATTATACCCACGTTACCGGCTCACACTGTTGATAATATAAGGGTCGGTCAAATCACCGAGTTTCACATGTGCCTGGCTGGAGGCTATAGTTTAGTCTCCACCGGGAAGACTGGTTAAGCAGATAGTGACTTGTATCCAGTAGGTAACTGTGAGACTCATCGTATTAAAGAAAAAAACGAGTTTCAGTCACGAGCCCTGTGGCGGGGCTAGACGTTGCTATAACTCGTAATTCTTAGTAACTTATATACGTGGATTACGCTTTTTTTAGAGCAATAATATTCGTCCATGTAAAACATGTCTAAGTAGATATATAAAACAAGTCGTTGGCAGTGTCGAACAAAAAAGACCTAGTTTTTAGGTTATTTTGATTTTACAAAATAACTTTGAAACCCGGGTTTATTTTTCAAAAAGAACTTTTGTAGGAGTTAATATGATCAATGTAGTATATAAAAACAAAGTTTGGTTTTGATGCAACATGGTACGGGATTCCATACATCCATGAGCATTGTCCTTTGATTTTAGTCGTGTCAAAATAATTTTTAAATTTAGAGATTATTTCTTGCAGAATAGCGTAACAATTCTCATAGCTAAAAGTAAGGAATTTTAGAGATAGTTTAGTTCGGTGTACAACAGAATCGGCACCAATATGTAATTGTTTGATTTTTTTTATTTTTATTGTATACTTTACATAGCATATATTTGTAATTTTTTATTAGTCTAGAAATATTTATTAGACTGACTAAATAAAAGTAAGTATTTTCATAAATCTCTAAATACCGCATTATAATTCTAACGGCTCAAGATTGTTTAGACCGGCTCGACACTCGCGTTACACTGTTTGTATTGTGCATGTGTGGATAGCTACGCACACATACATAAGATTGCCGTCTTTTACCTAAACTCGAGCATTCAAATTTTGTGAGAGGGCTCTTAATCGAACTCGATGACGTGACGGTGGCTGCGAGCGCGCGACGCGGGCTTTCGTAACCGCGCGATGACGTCGTCGCCGAAGTCCGAGAAGTACCTACCTTTTCAAGATTATTATTTTTATTTTGTGGGTAAGAGGAGAATTCGTTTGCGGCTAACTCGCGTTCTAAGAAATTTATCAATGTATTTATGTCGGGTATATCCGATGGTTTGGATAGTGATAATTCGAAACGTTTTCGAATACTTGACGGAATTTTACGTAATAAAATCGTCACTAATATGAAACTCCATTGATCTATCGGAAACTGCATCGCCTGCAATGCCTTGATGTTTTCTTGATAAACATTGAGTAAATTTCTTAGACTTTGAGCCATTCTCTCGGTACTAGGTCCAATTTCTAATATTTTTTCGAGATGTTTCGTGGCGATAGCCCGTTTGTTGTTATACCGAGAAACCAAAATATCCCACGCAACACTATAGTTTTCGTCTGTAATTGGTATCGATTTAATAAGGTTATAGGGTTCATTTTTTAATGACAGTAATAGATAACGAAACTTCTCTGTATCCGTGTAAGTATTTTTGCCGTGTACTAATGAACGAAACAAATCGTAAAATGGGGGCCAATCCGTGGTCTCCCCTGAGAAGGTAGGCATTGGAAGAATAGGTAATCTACTTGCACAATTATTATTATCTAGACACGCGGTAGCGTGTCAAGCCAAGTTCAAGTAACAGAACTGGCGAGCAGCACCGTGTGTAATATTACACGAACCATTTGGAGCCACTTTTGACCCCCTCATAACTCAAAAACTATTTCACATAAACGTGTCAAATTTGGCTCATATAGTGAGACTTGCAAGATACATATGTGCTCCAAATTTCATAAACACATCTCAAACGGTTATTTAGATATTAACGTCCAAAAATCGCCATTTTTATCACTGACTGACCTATAGATCAAAACTCTAACCCAGTTCCAGATGACCTAGAAAGTTCAAATTTGGCCTGCAGATAGGTAATTAGGTGAATACAAAGGAATAAATCAGAAACTGGTAAATTTTAATCATTTTATTATAATTTTTCACTTAATTGATTCTATTAGGAACACTTATAACAAAAACCAATTGGTATTAATTTTGTTATAAATTTGCTATAAATAAGTACCTATTAATAATTTATGTACAAAAAATAATGATATCCCATCAAAAACATAAATGTGAAATGAGAGCCAAGTTCAATATGCCTTGGTTGTTGACTTCAACGACAAAAGAAGTGAGATCTAAATGGGTGCCAAGTTCAATGGTCAGTCCTGAAATTTATTTATAATTACATAAAATATAATTTATTCTTATAACTTAGGATAATATATTGTAGCCAAAGGTCTGACTTGGCTAGTTTTTATACACGAATTATATTATAGCCTTCGCATGTTCTAAACCTGTTACTTGTCGGTTCTTATTTTATTATTCCGAAAATTTGGCTTGATGGTAGAAACTACCCATCGAACATAATGATTCGGATATGAGAACTAGCCAAGTCAGACCTTAGGCTACAATATATTATCCTAAGTTATAAGAATAAATGATATTTTATGTAATTATAAATAAATTTCAGGACTGACCATTGAACTTGGCACCCATTTAGATCTCACTTCTTTTGTCGTTGAAGTCAACAACCAAGGCATATTGAACTTGGCTCTCATTTCACATTTATGTTTTTGATGGGATGAGAATTTACTGGAACATGTACCACAGAATTATTCATAGACGTACTGGACGACATTCTTCGTTTACGCTCATTATCCTCTTCTTTAAGTTTGTCTAAGTGAACACTAATTGCGTAATAACAGTCATTAAAATTGTTACGAATCTGTAGTTGTTCCTCCTTGTCGAAAGTATTGGACTTGATCAAGACTTTTTCTATTTTTGCCTGAAGTTTGAAGAACTTTCTTTGTTGCAAAGTTAACTCTTTTGAGCGTGACCTAATCTGTTGTTCGTCTGAATCTATGAACTGTAATGTACGTTGGAGATCATCAAGAATGATCTCGCGTTCGAAAATATCTTGTTGAATTAAGTCCGCCATTTTGGACGCGTACCGACGCAAAATGAACTATGAAGTTATGAAATGAACTAAGAACACTAAGAAAAATAACCCCACAACAAGCACGTAAAAAAAATTAAATTTAAAATTTAAAAAACCCCCGACACAAAAACCTAATTTCCCTTTAAAAAGTAAAAAATAATAAAAATAACTCAATCTTAAAGTACCTAAGAATGTATTAATAATTCAAAAAAAAAAAATACGCCGCGTTGGGGGACCGCCTCAAACCTAACAATTTAATTACCAATAATCTTATTACCTAACTATGCAGTCAACAACGTCTGCACTCGCGGAGCGGTCCCCCAACGCGACGTTTTTTTTTTTTTTTGAATTATTAATACATTCTTAGGTACTTTAAGATTGAGTTATTTTTATTATTTTTTACTTTTTAAAGGGAAATTAGGTTTTTGAGTCGGGGGTTTTTTAAATTTTAAATTTAATTTTTTATTTTGTACTTTTTATAGGTATATACTTAATATAATGTACAATCAAACGAAGCTAAGAACACTCTCGATTAATTCATCAATATTCTCTTTCAGTGCGCTTTCATTTGAGACCCCACTCGAGTATATTTGCTGACATTCGGTTACTCTTCCCCACTTTCCCCCCCACAACTTTTAAACGGCTCAACCGATTTTCATCAAACATGTCTAAGAACACTCGCAGATAAGTCACCTGTAATACATATTTTTTTTTATTGAAATCGCATCATCCGTTCGGGAGCTATGATGCCACAGACAGACAGACAGACAGACAGACAGACAGACACGTCAAACTTATAACACCCCTCTTTTTGCGTCGGGGGTTAAAAATAAAGTCCGGCTCGATGGACCAAACAATTATGTGTAGAAGTTTGTGGGTGTAGATTTGAAAAACTTACCAACGAACTCCCGTCCACTGCCTCGCGCACCTCATGGGCTCGGCGTCGTGTCCAGTCGCCCTAAATCCAGCTAAAACTTCACTGCACATGTATTTCCACAGGTGTTGATTTTTATTTCTCGTATCTTGTGGGGGTTGTAGCACGAAAATCACAGAAGGACCATTTCTTATTAGAAAAAAGTTTTTAGCGCGCGGAGCACGTTGTTTTACGAGTTGAGCCGCATAGTTCAAGTGAAAAAGCACGCGGAAGAGCGGCGCCACTGTCACCCTTCGTACACCAATCGGATTGCTCAGCGAATAGGCGATAAGCAAGCCGACAAGTTAATCAAATCAGACCCTTATTACTACACACAAAGGCTTGAGTACTAGTTGTGGGGTAAAAAACTATTCAAATTCCTAAAACTAAATGCCTAATACCTATCTTATAGAGAACGGTACGTAACAAGTTGCGTACCTATATTTAAGTCTCATAAATTACTTACCTTCCCATGCCTCTATATTTTTGAGATAGCAATATTTGTAAAAACAAACCGATGCCTATTTGCAACTTTAATAGAAACTAGAAAACGAAGTACAGCTATGAGATCTCAATACCAGAACCTATTAAGCACGGGCGCATATAAAACTAGTTTACTTAAAAGAAATGTGATTTGTATGGCTCCTGTAATCTTTAATAAAATACCTGACCAAATTAAAAATTTACCATTGCAAAAATTTAAAAAACGTTTCAGAGAATTACTTATAGACAAATGTTATTATTCTGTGCAGGACTTCTTAAATGAAAATTTTGTGTAATATTTTTATGATTCTCTATTTTGTACGACATTTGCATGCCAGATTAAGGCAGAATGTACACGGATCCTATTATTTAATTTAACAACTTATATGTGTGTACCTACATTCTAAGCAAATAAAGACCTATTCTATTCCTATTCTATTCTAATATTGAGATCAAAATGACTTAAAACGTTTTTAATGGCCTGGCCAATTTAAGAAATATAAATCTATTATTTTTAAATATACCTGTAAGTGAACTCGGTCTGATGTGTAAATAAGATGGTTGAATATCAATCATATTTACATTATGACAAGGGCCTTAAATAAATCGGAGTGCTTTCTATCTTCTAAATAATAAATAGAAACTAACTTTGGGCGTTGGACGTAAAGTTTCTTTTGACTTGCAAATAAATGGAGGTACGGAAGGAATGGTCTCTCGCGCAATGAGCAGTACGGTCATTTATCTTCTCAATTAGTAGTATTTTTCAAAGTTATTTATGAAGGTACGGTAGAAACGGTATGGTAAAGATTCATAAATAAACACTAGCAATGATATTGAATAAATGTTGTTAATTTAAGACTTACTAGATTGTAGAATGTCATTCCATAAGTAAGTTTCGTTTAGTAATTTTACTGAAGTGTGACCATAATTTTCCTTTTTATGGGACATTATCTATGTAATATCTAAGAACAACTTTTATAAATTGTTTCACTTTTCATCCTTAAGCCTCGTCCCCACTAGGAACATTTGTCGAGCGACATGTGTCCCCGGAGACATCGGGCGATGTCGCCCTACATCGCCCCACGTCGCCCGATGTCTTGTCTCCGTCCACATCAGTTCAGTCGAACCTATCATGTCTCCGGAAGAGGTAGTGTTGTACAGTGCGGCTTATATAATGATGAATGCATCAATAACAAAAAAAAAGAAGAGAAGATGGTGGATTAAACAGTACTTGCGAAACAAAACAAGTGTATTTAATGATCTCAGTGTTCTAGACGGCTCATTTCATAATTTTACTCAGATGTCATCAACAGACTTTGAAATACTCTTGTGTAAAATATCCCCATCAATATCTAAACAGAAAACTAAATTCCGTGATCCCGTGGATGCTAAATTTAGACTTGCTGTTACGTTAAGGTACCTAGCAAGTGGTGATTCTTACACGTCCTTATCATACACGTTTATAATTTTTCAAATACTCATAGGAGCGATATAGTTCAATAAGTCGCAGCACTACGTCGTTCGACCACATTGTCGCAGGTTGCACGCACGTCCACACTCTATCACTACTCTTCATCGACTGTGCGACAAGGAACAGTTTCAACAATGTCGCGGCGATGTCGTCCGACGTCGCCCGACATCGCCCGATGTCACCGGGGACACATGTCGCTCGACAAATGTTCCTAGTGGGGACGAGGCTTTATAATATATTTTAATATCCAATTATATAAGGTGTATCTATTCATACACGAAATATTTTAAGAGGTACACCTGTAGGTGATAAAGAAGCTATAGAAGCAAAAATATTTTTTTTATCTAAGCGTTTTTGAATTTTCGTAATTCTTACAATTTTAAAACTGCTCGAGACGTTTTCCATAAAACCTTTACTTCAAATTTTATGAATGGCCCATCTGACGCTGTCAGTGTGCCGACCGGACGGCACGAGCATGGCCGCGGTTTCTCCGGTCGTAAAAAATTAGAAGGAGCCAGTATTTATTATGTGCGTCAAATAATTTATATATATATTTTTTTTTAATACATTCATAAAAAAAAATTTTCCGTTGCTATAGCTTCTTCACCACCTACAGGTGTACCTCTTAAAATATTTCGTGTATGAATAGATACACCTTATATTTATCGAAATAAGTACCGGATACAACTTAAATGTGGGGGAACAATTCCTATAAGTCAGCGGCGAGGCGTGATTTTTTCAAAAAGAGAAGCCGATGCGAAGTCGGCTTTAACTTACTGACTCATCAATAAAGAATACTTACTATCATTCTAAAATTAATATAGGAATGTAATGAATTAAATACAATTAAATTGAACAGATTACGTCCCCTTGTCTCACTCCTCGACGCAGGGCGATGTGTTCAGGTTGCCGGTCCTGAGTTTGGACGGTCATTGAGGCGTTTTCATAAAGACATCTCAGCACTTGGATGTATCGCCAGTCGACTTGGCATCGCTGCAAAGACTCCAAAACAGACCAGGTCTCAATAGAATCAAAAGCCTTCTCATAGTCCACAAACGCAAGACACAGCGGCCGATTATACTCCTCGGACTTCTGTATAATCTGCCGCACTGTGTGGATGTGGTCTATGGTGCTGTATCCTCCTCGAAACCCGGCCTGCTCCGGCGGCTGAAACTCGTCGAGTCTCCGCGCTAGACGATTCGAGACGACTCTTGAAAACAGCTTATATACGTGGCTTAGGAGCGAAATGGGTCTGTAGTTCTTTAAAAGGGTTTTATCCCCCTTTTTAAAGAACAGTACGACCACACTCCTTCGCCACGCCTCTGGAGTTCTCCCAGAGAACAGGACAGAGTTGAAGAGCTCCCGAAGCTCTTTCAGTACAGGACTTCCTCCTGCTTTCAGGAGCTCGGTCGTAATCCCGTCCTCACCAGGGGCTTTTCCATTTTTAAGCTGTTTGAGAGCCGCCTCGATTTCATCTTGGCTGACTTCTGGCAGGTCTTCTGTGAAGTGGCGGGTTAAAGTGGCTCTAGAATCCTCATTTTCGGGATCAGGTCGAGATGCATGCGATGCGTACAAATGGCCGTAGAAGTTTTCGACTTCCGAAAGGATCTCCGGCTTCGAAACGACGATATCCCCACTAGATGTAGTCAACTTCGTCAGGTGGCTCCTCCCAAATGGTTGGACAAACACTTTCGAAGTCTCCCCAAAATTGTTCGCTAACGCACTGGAGGATGTGTTCAAGACGCTAAACTGGAGTGGACGCGGAATAAACATCAACGGCGAATACATCTCACACTTGAGATTTGCAGACGACATCGTCATATTGGCGGAATCGCTACAGGACTTGCAGCAGATGCTGGACGGCCTAGTTGATTCTTCTGTACGCATTGGTCTCCGGATGAACTTGGACAAAACACAGGTTATGTTCAACGATCACGCGACTCCGGGACCGATTGCGGTCAATGGCGGTGCCCTCAAGGTTGTTCGAGAATACGTTTACCTCGGGCAAACTCTGCAGTTTGGTAAGAACAACCTTGAGAAGGAGGCTAACAGGAGAATTCAGCTGGGCTGGGCAGCGTTTGGGAAGCTTCGTCGAGTCTTCTCGTCGCGTATTCCACAGAGCTTAAAGACGAAAGTCTTCAACCAGTGCGTCCTACCTGTTATGACCTACGGAGCCGAAACGTGGACACTCACGGTACGGCTGGTCCACAAATTTAAAGTCGCTCAGCGAGCTATGGAACGAGCTATGCTTGGAGTATCTCTGAGGGACAGAATCCGGAATGAGGTGATCCGGCAGAGAACCAAAGTTGTCGACATAGCTCATAGGATTAGCAAGCTGAAGTGGCAGTGGGCCGGCCATATTAGCCGTCGAACCGATGACCGTTGGGGTAGACGTGTTCTTGAGTGGAGACCGCGAATCGGCAAACGTAAGGTAGGACGCCCTCAGGCTAGGTGGAGCGACGATCTTCGCAGGGTGGCTGGCAGCAACTGGATGAGAGTTGCCGAAAATCGAGCTGAATGGCGCGCAATTGGGGAGGCCTATGTCCAGCAGTGGACTGCTATAGGCTGATGATGATGATGATGAAATTGAACAGATGAAAACGAATAAAATATGCAATATTCCTCTATCTCGTTCTCGCTGACGCATTTTTCTATACCTGTCTCCGTCATAACCCGTTGTACAGCGGCTTGCTCTCGTACATATCAAGCGGTGCCACGTGACCTAAAGTGACATCATTACGGGATCGCTGTTGTATGAATTTTTAGTTCCCGATTATGACGTTTTGGCGCCGGGTTAATTTAGAACATTTCTCTTTTGTTGTAATACAAAGGTATAAATAACCTTTTTTGTTGTTTGAATGTTATGGTGAATTAAATACCCGTAGTGTAACTACATTTATTGACAATAGTAGCCACTATTTACATACTATTGTATTTTTAATAGTGATAGAGTTACCAATGCGAATCCCCGAAGGCAAGCCGGTAGGAATCGTGTTATATGGTGCCTTCGCCACTGGAATGTAATGAATTAAATACAATTAAATTGAACAGCTGTAAACCGAATAAAATAAGCAATATTCCTCTATCTCGTTCTCGCTGACGCATTTTTCTATACCTGTCTCTGTCATAACCCGTTGTACAGCGGCTTGCTCTCGTACATATCAAGCGGTGCCACGTGACCTAAAGTGACATCATTACGGGATCGCTGTTGTATGAATTTTTAGTTCCCGATTATGACGTTTCGGTGCCGGGTTAATTTAGAACATTTCTCTTTTGTTGTAATACAAAGGTATTAATAACCTTTTTTGTTGTTTGAATGTTATGGTGAATTAAATACACGTAGTGTAACTATATTTATTGACAATAGTAGCCACTTTTTACATACTATTGTATTTTTAATAG
The DNA here is from genome assembly GCA_932294355.1 of Aporophyla lueneburgensis. NCBI lineage: Eukaryota > Metazoa > Arthropoda > Insecta > Lepidoptera > Noctuidae > Aporophyla > Aporophyla lueneburgensis. The sequence goes on from OW028753.1 coordinate 29,797,906, forward strand.
TGATAGAGTTACCAATGCGAATCCCCGAAGGCAAGCCGGTAGGAATCGTGTTATATGGTGCTTTCGCCACTGCTATAAGTGAATCTGGCACGGGTACTTATGACATTATAGTTCCGTGATTAGTGTTTGAGCAGTGGCTGGGTACCTTGAGCTCGAGCATGTCGGGCAGCTGGCGGTGCGGCGCGGCGTGCTTGTGCAGCATGTCGGCGAACAGCGCCTGCATGGCCAGCTGCATGCTGAGCGCGCAGCTCAGCTTGTTGATCTCGCGCGCCTTGCTCAGCGTCGCCTTGATGATGTCGCCGTAGTCGTTGTAGCACTGCAACACGCACACGCGATCTCTACCGTACGGTCCGGCTCGCCCGCTGCGATGTGCGGCGCGCAACAAACGACCCGCGTCGCGCGGACCGTCCGTCGCGCGCGGCCTGCGGTGTACGATTTTCTCAGGCACTGGATTTTCAACTCTCGGTGTTGAACCGAGCATTAAAAATCCAACAGAGTTCAGCGCAAGTGAGTCTTAGCGCATCGAAAACACACAGTATTCGATTTTCAACTCTTGGCGGTCAGCAGTGCATTGAAAATCCTGTTCGCGAAAAATTCGTGCGCGATTGTATTACCTTGATGTAGTGCTTGAAGACGTCGGCGGCGCGGCGCACGGGCGCCACGTTGTACACGATGAGCTTGCAGTAGGCGGCCAGGAAGTTGCGCCGCTTGTGTAGCTCCTCGATACGTCTCTCGTCTTGACCGTCTGCAACGTGCCCCGGATATTAACACGCGTGTCCCTCGGCACAGCGCTCACAATTGTATGCAAAACAACAACATAAGTAACGCTTTAGTGTCCTTCAAATATAATATGCTTGAATATGCTCAGACTACACTATGTTTACACAAAAATACTTCTGAACGTTGAATCGCTTTAGACACTAAATCATCACATAATTAACCTCAAGTTGACCAATATATTTCGACAATCCATGTTTATATTTTTTTGTCGTACAAATACGTATCGTAAATTTCAATGTTTCTAGTGACATTTCAAAAGTGGTACAGCTTGAGATATTCGTCTTAACTATGAACCATGCAGGCACTACGGGCTACAAATAGGAAATAAAATAAGCTCGATTACATGATCCGTTCCTCTTCACTATTAGTTGCACAAAGTCCCACAGACCGCGGTTTAGTACAAGCTGCATTTCGCTTAATTTTGTTAATTCATAGCTTTTCTCATAACTTTGTACTTTAATCAATATAAAATTATATGGAATGCAAAATAATAATACACTGCACAAAACATGCTCAAATCACAAAACTCGTCAAGTGTGTTAATAAAACTACACCGCAGTTCGATACCGCGAGCGAATACCGACATCACTGTATAACACGATTGAGACGTTTTCCAACACTATCAGACTTATAGTAATGTTGTTGTTGCGCCTGTATTGCCGTTACTTTCGCAACATGTCACAGTGCAGGTTCCATGAATGGAACGCCTACGTTGACCCGCCTACAAGGTACGTGTATTCGCCGTCGGTGTCGGATTGCGTGTACGAAGCGGGCGCGACAATTTTCCCTTAGTAATGTTAAGTGATACACACAGCGAGTGTACGAAACGCGTGAGACGTCCGCCCGTCGCGTCGAGACAAAAATATGCATTATTGTAGCGCGGCGGCGACTCCCGCACCCGCCGGCGCCAAGCCGGACGCTGTCCGGACGCTCGCCGGACGCTCGCCGGACGCTCGCCGGACGCTCGCCGGCCGCCGCCCGGCGCCGCTCTACAGCGTGCGTGCGGCGCCGGGCGGCGCGCGCCGGCCGGTGCGGGTGGTCGCGCCATTACTAAGGTAAAATACGCCGTCGGTGTCAACTAGTGCGAAACGAGTGCGGAGTAACTGGCTTACCGGCGTCGGATAGTTCGGACAGACGGCCGCCGCGCACGCACACCGCGTGACATGCAACACAATACACCACACCGTTATCGCATCGCCCTCCGCGCAGTCACGTCACAGCGACAGTCGCGCCATACCCGACACTGTGCTACACGGCCGCGGCGCCGTCGCTTCTGTTACGACCGACTCGTCGACGTTACGTTAATAATGCATATTTTTTCTCTCCTTCACGAACAGTACAAGTGAGTAGTGTGATGCAACACGGTCACATTCATTTATGTACCGTGTTACATGAAGAATGCAGATCAAATAATTATCCAATTGCTTTGTGATATGACACATTTTAAAGTCATTTTTGTATATATTCAAGAAAATGCTTACACCTTAGGTAGCAATTCACAAGACTCGTCCTTATACAAACTTTCATTTATTCCTGATTCCCAAAAAGTGCACCACACCGTAAAACTACTGTACACATTAAATACACAAACCCAATTTTGAAAAACACCCCAAAAAGTGCACGAGCCTCACATCAACATCCGCCCCTCCAAGACTCACAGTTGCACGTCTAGCTATAAACTGTGTGACAAATAATTTCATATTTATTTTATTCACGACATCCCTTAATTCGAACTTTCATTCGGATGAATAAACTGCTGCATATAAACAGAATATTTGTAATATAGCCGTTGCTGTTCAGTAAAGTATCCATAAGGGTAATGTGCACACAAGTTATAGTGTTCTAAGACTAATAAAACGCTCCTCTACGACTTGTGACACCCTCTGAGTGGCATTCTATGAGTGTGCGTCCATCCGGCACGGCTGGCTACCTATGGAGATAGTTAGCTAGCCGCGAGGACTGCACTATACAATGTGTGGATAAGTGTGTGAGCTTCCGCACGAGCCGACAGATTTCACTCTGTTTACACCTAATATTCTTTACCGGTATAAACGTGTGGAAATAGCCAAATAATGGCATGATCATTTGAGTGGTCTTAAAATTAACATTAAATAGCGCGATTTACAAGAAATAGCGCCTCCAGGTAGGAGAAGTTGCGAGAATCCATGGCATACTATCCACAATATCAAATAATGCTAACTTCAACAGCATTATTTTAAATTGCAATGTTGTTATTTTCAGTTTCTTATTTCAACCAATGTTTTATGTATGAAGTTCAAATAAATCTTATACCTTTAAAGGTGGCCTTTTCTAAGGTGTGGAATAATATCCCACCACCACTAAGGGTTCTGGGCACTATCCACACGTTCAGAACACGTTTACGGCAGTATCTAATAGATTCACAACGGAAAATGAACATGGTCGCCTTAAACGTATCACTTATATGAAATCAAATGCTTAATACTTTAAACATAATTCCTGTTGTGCCACCCGGTTTCCATCCTTTGCTGGCTCAAATGTCCTCGATTAGATGACGCTGTCGTGCCATCCGCGGCGATAAGGTGCTGTATGTGTGAGTACAACGCGCGCGGTAGAAGTTTTTGCCTTGGTTTTGCCTTAGTTTTTGTTGTATTTTATTCATGGCTAGTCTATTTATTTATTTATAAGTATTAAACAATGTATGTTGAAACTGTTTTGTACTCCTCGTCACTTGTCCCTATAGGTTCATTAGAAAACCAGCGTCAGACAGCATCTGTCTGGCATTAATGCTGAAATGAACCTTTTTGGCGCAGCCGTGAGGCACACACATGTTGGTTTTCTTTTTTAATTATTTTTTCCTGTTATTTTATTTTGTGTTTTACGGACTGTGACAAATAAACGGTATTCTTTCTTTCTTTCTTTCTTTAGAAATTCTTGTATATATATAATCTGAATCTCGGAAACGGCTCCAACGATTTTCATGAAATTTTGTATACAGGGGTTTCGGGGGCGCTAAATCGATCTAGCTAGGATTCATTTTTATAAAATGTTGTTTTATCCGTATTTTCAATGACCAACTTTATCGATAATAATCAACTTGAACATAAACTTATTATTTTAAACACAATTTACCAAAAAATACCGAGCAATGCTCGGTCATCCAGATATTTACAGTTGAAATGACAGGGACAATCGATTTCATAGTAACATTAGATCGCGGGGTACACAAGGTTCAACTTTATGAGTTGCTGAAACTTCACACACATGACAAGTATGGTATCAGTATCAACGAAACTCATCCATCACTCATTCGGCACTTGCTCCTGCTTCACACGGTTACTACTTCTAATGTATTAATACATAAAGTTTCTGGAATAAATTCGGTAAGTGGTATAAAACCTGCATCAATAGTAAATTACTTAAGCGGCCTGCATGACCTTATAATATAGTAGTTTTCTCAAATAATGCGTGGAAATTCAAACTAACTAAAATAATGATTAAATTGTAAAATCGATGATAACAATAATTGTTCATAACAAATGTTTCTTTTCTACTTTAAACATCTCAATTTGCAACCCAGTTCGAAATTTTGTATAAAATATTTTATAAGATAGATTAGTTTTATTCAATTTTCAAGTTACACAATAGATATAAGTTTTTATAGTAATTTATAAGGCCACCGCTAAACACGACTGATGTGGTTTTCATACTATCAGGCCGCTGCTGGCACGTTTGACCACTATAGCTTGTTGATTTATCGACAAGCTATAGTGGTTGCACGCATAGCACGTTTCAGAAACACCCTTTACGTTGTTAATACGAACAATGTGGTCACACAGACATATACTCTTGTATATGTGTGACTTTTTTTGTAATATTTTATTGATTCTTTCTTTGTGTTTAATGATAAGATACAGATGCTCGTCAAGTTTGTGAAGTTTCGCTAGATAGTGGAACGGTAGTGTGTCGCGCGTCGCGCTTACCGTAGTTGTGGTGCACGAACACGAACTCCTGGATGAAGGCGTTGAGCATGTCGCACAGCGCCGCGTCCGGCTCCAGCACCAGCTGGCGCATGTCGGGCTCGCCCGGGTGGTGCAGCGAGCTCAGGTGCTCCGCGAACAGGATCAGCAGGTCGCACAGCGACGTGTACGCCTGCAACGTACACCACCGCCTTATGGACCTATTCTTTTGCGCTTCACCTGCTACACGTTACATATCCACGCGTCTCATATTGCGGCCGCGTGGCAGTAACGTATACAAGTTTTTAAAGCAAAACATGAGTAGTCCGCACACGGTGGGCCGCCATACCTCCTCCTTGAGGTCGGGCGTGATGCCGCGCGCCACGATGTCCTTGCAGTGCGCGGCGTAGGCGTGCAGACGCTCGCGCAGCGCGGCGGCGCCGCCCGCACTGACGCGCGTCTCGACGCCGTGCAGCGACCACAGCAGCGAGTAGAAGCACGCGCGCACCACGTACACCAGCGCCTGCGCACCACAACCTCACTGCTTAGTGGGGGAACACGGAACTAACGAGGAAGAACAAACGAACCAAAACTAAAATAGATAGCTCGACGACTGACGCGGGAGTAAAACTCATCAGTCACATTTTGGAATCTTGGGAAAAGCCCTAGGATACAATTGGCATTTTCTATTACCTCTCAAAAGCGTTCGACTGCGTTAACCACAATACTCTGATCTGTAAATTACCGCACTACGGAATTCGTGGACAAGCTGCTGATCTTGTTCTTTCCTATTTATCAAACAGACAGCAAAAGTGAAAGTTAACGGGGCGCCGTCTTCGGGTCTCTAGTTACGATGAGCGTGCCTCAAGGTTCAAATATTGGCCCTTTCTTATTTCTAGTTTACATTAATGACGTTCCTTACATGATGGCTAACTTCTCGGATATATTTTTATTCACTGATAACACTTCACTTATTTTTTAAATACACAGAAAAGATACGGATGTCTAACATGTTAACGATAGTCTAGCTATTCTTTCAAAATGGTTTGCAGCTAAAATGTACCCCAAGTAAGTCTAAATTTAAAACTTGATGGCAAGAAACTAGATGCTATTTCGGAAACTGTATTCCTAGGAATTACTTTAGATTTTATTAAGTACCTGGTACTTGCTGACAGTCCTACATCGTTCTCCCATACCTATTAACACTGTAATTTGAAACCATTGTAAAAGCCAATTTTTTTTTTAAAGTGACCATGGAGTTTCTTGCCGGCTCTTCTCCATAGGAATCAACAATTTAGAATTGTGCACCTAGCTTCTGACGTTTCACGAAGGTTTACGTGAAATTAAAAAAAAGTTCTCAGCTTTTATCCCAAACTGAACTCAGTCAATTTAGGACCAATTTTGCAGTTTAGATGCTGTCTATTTTTTATAACTTTAATTTTCAGTCCTTAATAAATCGAAAAGCTCTTGAAAAATTTACGTCGAAATTATTATAAAAAGAAGATTTTGATAAAAAAAAAAAATGTCTAAGAACCACCGCTGGAAAGCATACTTTTAAATTACCCAAATTCATTCACCCACCCACAGACAGACACATAGCGGTCAAACTTATAACACCCCAATTTTTGCGTCGGAGATTAAAAACTAGCAGATATGACGGAATTAAAGTCCTTGACCCCCAAACAGGGGTACTGTTTGACAATCTTAATTAAATGACGGTAGAAAATGAAAAATTAGCTCTGACGATATTCGTATTTCTTTTAAATACTCATAATTTAAGGTAAATTTGTATGTATATTTTTATTTTGTATGTTTATATTTAAATTATAGCCTGCATTATCGCTAATATATTATTATTTTTCTTCTACTATTACACACGTTGTCTACATCTCTTTGTATATTCTCTCCTATTGCAGGTTGCTGGAATAGATTTCAATAGAAATAAGCATTACCTTTGTACATATTCTTCTGTTCCTTTCTTTTTGTCTATTTATATGTGTGCATAAATGGTTAAATAAAAAATAAGTAAATGCACCACAAGGAGAATTAGAAATATATATTTTTACGAAATCCGCCTCGGAACTCGCCTATTTCAAATTAAATTATTTGGAAAAAAAAAAGTAAAATGGCGTAGAAGTAGCGACCATGTTTTAGCTACGTCATGATGAGGCATGGCGTGTGTAACGCAGTACTGACCTGCGGCGGCATCTGCGTCTCGTTCTCCTTGACGCACTTGGGCAGGTCCTCGAACAGCGAGTCCCAGATGTTGGTGTCGTTGAGGTTGTGGCACATGTACATGATGGACACCTTGCGCAGCGAGTTGATCACGTTGAACACCTCGTCCGCGTCCGGCGTCTCGCCCTGTGCCACACATCGGCCGCATTACACAGAGCCACATCACATGTCAAAATATACGCAGAAAAGAATAAGTAGTAATGGTAGACAAGACACTCAGCCCCACAGAACAAAAGGGAAAAACTTAGGTCTCCTACGAATGAACTAGTGTTATATTACAAGTAGAGCGTGAGCGGTACTGCTCGCTGCACAGTACTGTACACAAGACTCACCCCCTCGATGAGGCTGCGGTACTCGTCGATGGCCTCCTTGTACCGGTTGACGCACATGTCGGTGATGGTGGCGCGCGCCACGTTGCAGCGCGTGTACACGCCGCACTGCTCGCTGCACAGTACTGTACACAAGACTCACCCCCTCGATGAGGCTGCGGTACTCGTCGATGGCCTCCTTGTACCGGTTGACGCACATGTCGGTGATGGTGGCGCGCGCCACGTTGCAGCGCGTGTACACGCCGCACTGCTCGCTGCACAGTACTGTACACAAGACTCACCCCCTCGATGAGGCTGCGGTACTCGTCGATGGCCTCCTTGTACCGGTTGACGCACATGTCGGTGATGGTGGCGCGCGCCACGTTGCAGCGCGTGTACACGCCGCACTGCTCGCTGCACAGTACTGTACACAAGACTCACCCCCTCGATGAGGCTGCGGTACTCGTCGATGGCCTCCTTGTACCGGTTGACGCACATGTCGGTGATGGTGGCGCGCGCCACGTTGCAGCGCGTGTACACGCCGCACTGCTCGCTGCACAGTACTGTACACAAGACTCACCCCCTCGATGAGGCTGCGGTACTCGTCGATGGCCTCCTTGTACCGGTTGACGCACATGTCGGTGATGGTGGCGCGCGCCACGTTGCAGCGCGTGTACACGCCGCACTGCTCGCTGCACAGTACTGTACACAAGACTCACCCCCTCGATGAGGCTGCGGTACTCGTCGATGGCCTCCTTGTACCGGTTGACGCACATGTCGGTGATGGTGGCGCGCGCCACGTTGCAGCGCGTGTACACGCCGCACTGCTCGCTGCACAGTACTGTACACAAGACTCACCCCCTCGATGAGGCTGCGGTACTCGTCGATGGCCTCCTTGTACCGGTTGACGCACATGTCGGTGATGGTGGCGCGCGCCACGTTGCAGCGCGTGTACACGCCGCACTGCTCGCTGCACAGTACTGTACACAAGACTCACCCCCTCGATGAGGCTGCGGTACTCGTCGATGGCCTCCTTGTACCGGTTGACGCACATGTCGGTGATGGTGGCGCGCGCCACGTTGCAGCGCGTGTACACGCCGCACTGCTCGCTGCACAGTACTGTACACAAGACTCACCCCCTCGATGAGGCTGCGGTACTCGTCGATGGCCTCCTTGTACCGGTTGACGCACATGTCGGTGATGGTGGCGCGCGCCACGTTGCAGCGCGTGTACACGCCGCACTGCTCGCTGCACAGTACTGTACACAAGACTCACCCCCTCGATGAGGCTGCGGTACTCGTCGATGGCCTCCTTGTACCGGTTGACGCACATGTCGGTGATGGTGGCGCGCGCCACGTTGCAGCGCGTGTACACGCCGCACTGCTCGCTGCACAGTACTGTACACAAGACTCACCCCCTCGATGAGGCTGCGGTACTCGTCGATGGCCTCCTTGTACCGGTTGACGCACATGTCGGTGATGGTGGCGCGCGCCACGTTGCAGCGCGTGTACACGCCGCACTGCTCGCTGCACAGTACTGTACACAAGACTCACCCCCTCGATGAGGCTGCGGTACTCGTCGATGGCCTCCTTGTACCGGTTGACGCACATGTCGGTGATGGTGGCGCGCGCCACGTTGCAGCGCGTGTACACGCCGCACTGCTCGCTGCACAGTACTGTACACAAGACTCACCCCCTCGATGAGGCTGCGGTACTCGTCGATGGCCTCCTTGTACCGGTTGACGCACATGTCGGTGATGGTGGCGCGCGCCACGTTGCAGCGCGTGTACACGCCGCACTGCTCGCTGCACAGTACTGTACACAAGACTCACCCCCTCGATGAGGCTGCGGTACTCGTCGATGGCCTCCTTGTACCGGTTGACGCACATGTCGGTGATGGTGGCGCGCGCCACGTTGCAGCGCGTGTACACGCCGCACTGCTCGCTGCACAGTACTGTACACAAGACTCACCCCCTCGATGAGGCTGCGGTACTCGTCGATGGCCTCCTTGTACCGGTTGACGCACATGTCGGTGATGGTGGCGCGCGCCACGTTGCAGCGCGTGTACACGCCGCACTGCTCGCTGCACAGTACTGTACACAAGACTCACCCCCTCGATGAGGCTGCGGTACTCGTCGATGGCCTCCTTGTACCGGTTGACGCACATGTCGGTGATGGTGGCGCGCGCCACGTTGCAGCGCGTGTACACGCCGCACTGCTCGCTGCACAGTACTGTACACAAGACTCACCCCCTCGATGAGGCTGCGGTACTCGTCGATGGCCTCCTTGTACCGGTTGACGCACATGTCGGTGATGGTGGCGCGCGCCACGTTGCAGCGCGTGTACACGCCGCACTGCTCGCTGCACAGTACTGTACACAAGACTCACCCCCTCGATGAGGCTGCGGTACTCGTCGATGGCCTCCTTGTACCGGTTGACGCACATGTCGGTGATGGTGGCGCGCGCCACGTTGCAGCGCGTGTACACGCCGCACTGCTCGCTGCACAGGTACTCCAGCGTGCGGCCGCACGTCTCCAGCACCTCGGCCTCCGTCTGCACGCTCACGATGTCGCGGATCTTGTTCAGCAGCAACGTCAGGTTCTGTGCCACACAGTCTTACATTACAGGTCAGCAAGCATGCGTCTACGACCGCCAAACCGAAATCTTATTATTCCTACTAGCGGTCGGGGGGGCCCTTTACGTAGGAAGTTTCTTCTCACTCACGTATGATTTAGAAAAAAAAAAATCTGCAGTCACCATGCTGGATTTACATTTGTACCAAAGCATTTTCATATTCGTGATTCTCTATTTAAACTGAACCGGTCTTTAAAAAATGGTATCGAAAAGAAGTGGATCACCTACGACAAGAAAATGCGAAGAAGATCATAGCCAACGGGCAGTCAAGTTCCACAAACTATAGTGAAACCCGATTAACTCTCAATAAGGCGATGCTGCTGGTGGCTGGTACCGTGTGGTGCCGGACGTAAAGAATAACACCACCCCATTTCTTCCTGTGGGTGTCGTAAAAGGCGACTAAGGGACTTACTAGAGAATGGGCAGCAGCGTTCTCTATGCATTTTACCACCATACTGCGATCGCCAACCCGCCTGCCAAGCGTGGCGATTATGGCAAAGCCCCCCAAATTGGGGGAGGCCTAAGTCCAGCAGTGGACGTCTTACGGCTGAAATGATGATGATGATGATGAAGGCGATGCTGTGTATACACAGCATCGCCTTATTGAGAGTTAATCGGGTCAACTCATAATTAACAATGTCCTTCCGATCCCTTCATATATGAAGGGATCGGATGGACATTGTTAATTATGAGTTTTATCGTAATACCATCTATTTAGTCCATTGAAATGTTACAATTTGAGGGCCGAATATTGCATTTTTTAGAGGACGCAATTTTATTTTTGGGACATGTGGGGGGGTCAATAGAAGCTTAACCTCAAGTTTGTGGGGTTGCCGCCCTTGTCCCCCGGCCGCCATCTTGGAAAAAGGGGTGCATACACATTTTTTGCGATATCTCAAAAACTATGCGTCTTACAAAAAAATTGTGAAGACATAATTTGTAGCAAATTCTTTTGTCTACAAATATGTTTCAGTAACTTTTTGCCCTAAATTTAAAATTAAAGAAGTTATAAGCAAAAAAGTGAAATGTTTTTATGAAAATTTTCTTTTTTGCTCTATAACTTTTTTTTCATACATTTAAAAAAAAATACCTGAGACCGATCTTGTAGATGGCCTTTTGAGGAAAATTTTCACTGATTTTTTTTCAATTTCATTCATTTAAAACGCTGTTTCAGCGCTCCAAAGTTGACCGGGTTCGTCAGTGCTCATGAGAATCCGGTCAAAACGAAATGTTTCACTTAGTTTTTTGATCTTTTTTAGGGTTCCGTAGCCAAATTGCAAAAACGGAACCCTTATAGATTCGTCATGTCTGTCTGTCTGTCCGTCCGTATGTCACAGCCACTTTTTTCCGAAACTATAAGAGCTATGCTGTTGAAACTTGGTATGTATATTCTGTGAATCGCATTAATATTTTTACACAAAAATAGAAAAAAATCCATAATTTTTTTTTAGTTTTATCTTCCTCTTGTTTAGGAAGTTACGGGGGGGGACACATTTTATCACTTTGGAAGTGTCTCTTGCGCAAACTGTTCAGTTTAGAAAAAAAATGATATTAGAAACCTCAATACCATTTTTGAAGACCTATCCATAAATAACCCACACGTGTGGGATTGATGAAAAATAAAAATTTGAGTTTCAGTTCTGAGTATGAGGAACCCGATTTTTTTTAGATTTTTTTCTATTTTTGTGTAAAAATCTTAATGCGGTTCACAGATAAACAGTGTAAGCAAATTGTAAAAAGTGATGTAGTGTTATTTTGCGATGAAATTGGAAAAGAATTAGGCAACTTGTTGACAGATGAATGTCCAGGTCAGTCAATAATAAATTACTGTATGCCGGGTTGTTCCTTATTTAATATTATGAAGGAAATTATTAAATGTAATTTTACCCAGGAGACCACATTATTAATTTTTATGGGTAATAGGGGAAATGTGAACAAAGGGGAATTGCTCCAATACTTTCAAACATTGAGTAATCTTAGTTTAAGAAAGATTGTATTATTTACATTTCCCTACAGTAACAGCTTGCCACAGGAGGAAAATAGGTTAAGATTTGAAATCAACATGACATTGCACAATTTGACATTTAATAATAATTTGTTTCATTTAGTTGATACTAACAATTATGTTAGTAATCATTGGTACTTGACAAAAGACAGATATAATAGTGTTATGTACTATCTTTCTACCTATTATAAAAGACAGATAGCTGTGTCGCTATCATATTTTTTTTCTATTTCAGCCAAGAATTTGGCTATTAACCCCCTTCCTTTTGAGCAATGCAATGGCATGTTGAACAATTCTGCTAATAATTTGGTATCAATTGATAACATTGATTTTAATTTAAATTAGAAATTAAGACAATAGAGGCAACCTCTTGCACAAATGTATGTATGGCAAATGTATGTGTAAAAGACTTACATAGTATCAACCTGGTGCATCAAAACATTCAAGGATTTTTGAATAAAGATTTAGAAGTAGATTTATTCCTTAATTGTAAAAATATAGATATTCTTTGTATTACAGAACACTGGCTTAAAAGCCACCAGTTCATGTTCAATTTTAATAATCACCAGGTTGGTAGTTCGTTCAACAGAGTAAATGCTATACATGGTGGCTCACTAATTTTAGTAAATAACCAACTTAAATTTAAAGACCGTAAGGATATTGTGAGCCTCTCCATTGAGCGAACAGTAGAAATTGCCTGTATAGAATTGGAGCAGTTTATTGTATTAAGTGTGTACAGACCACCATCAGGATTGTATGACTGCTTTGAAAAGGTCATGGATGAAGTATTACACAAGATTAGTAACTCAAACAAGTCTATTATTGCTTGCGGGGATTTTAATGTTAATTTATTAGAAAACTCAGGTTCTTGTAGTAAAATAATAAGTCTATTTCAGTCCTACAATCTTGTAAACCTATTTATGGATCCCACAAGAATAACCCCTACTAGTGCCACATGCCTTGATAATATTTATACTGATGTTATACCAAGCCACAAAGAAATTATTAATTTACTAGATTCTGATCATTGCGGGCAACAGATTACTTTTCAAAATCAAAATAAAAAACTAAGTAAAAGAGATATCACTGTTAACCCCAAAACTGCAGTTCGCCTAGAAGCCTTTAAAGGCAAACTAGTTCAGAAATTGCCACTTTTATCTATTAATGGTGGTCCCAATCATCTATATGATGAGTTTTTTAAGACATATTGTAATGACTTTAATTCGACTTTTATTCCCCGGACTATCTCAGTTAACAGTAACGTATCTTTCAGTGATTGGGCGACCATTGGTATTCATAAAAGTAGAACACGGCTTTATGAGCTGTACAATGAAAGGGTTTTTGTCAACACTGCTGAATTTAATTTGTATGTTAGAAATTATTCGAAATTATTTAAAAAAGTCTGTTGGATGGCCAAGTCGCGTTATTTGAGTTCTAAGATTAAAAATAGTAGTAATGTTATTAAAACGACTTGGAATATTATTAATAGTGAAACGGGAAGGTCTAGTAAACGAAATAATGACTACAGCCTGTCTATCAACGACAACATAATAAAATCAGACTCACAAGTCGCTGCGGCTTTTGAAAATTTCTTTTCAGATATTCCTGTTTCAACTACAAAATCCCTAAACTCATCACCTTCTGTTGCTGAGTCTTTGCTTATTGAAAATGTTAATGTTTGCGATTCGGAATTTCATTTTGAACATATTACTTGTAAAGATATAATTAAAACCTTCCACACTTTAAATGTAAAAAAGACTGCAGATCTGTGGGGTAATTCTGTAGAAGTCGCCAAGTCTATTATTGACATTGTAGCACCTACTTTAGCTCTTATATTTAATAATTGTATTGAGTGTGGGGAGTTTCCTGATCTTATGAAGAATAGTAAAATAATACCTTTATTTAAATCTGGTAGTACATCAGACCCCACTAACTATAGACCTATTTCAGTACTACCTACGTTCAGTAAAATTTTTGAGAAATTAATTTTAGATCAGTTGCAACGATTTTTTAATAAACATAAATTATTACATACCAAACAGTTCGGTTTTACAAGGGGTCGTTCAACTACCGATGCCGGTGTTGAACTCCTAGGACATATTTATAATGCATGGGAAGATAAATGCGATGCTTTGGGCATCTTTTGTGATTTATCTAAAGCATTCGATTGCGTTCTTCATGAAACTTTAATCAGGAAACTCCGCCACTACGGGATCCGGAACAGAGCTCTGGATCTTCTTACTTCATATTTGAGTAATAGGATTCAGAGTGTCGATGTCAATGGAAAAAGGTCTCCCGGATCTATCGTAACAATGGGAGTCCCACAGGGCTCAATTCTTGGTCCTTTTTTGTTTCTTATTTATATTAATGACTTGCCTTACCTTATAAAAGATAATCATAATATAGTTTTGTTTGCGGATGATACTTCACTTTTGTTTAAACTTAAACGTCAGCAAGTGGATACTGACGATGTTAATAGCGCGATCTCAAAAGTAGTTCACTGGTTCAATGTAAATAATTTGCTTCTTAATGAAAAAAAAACCAAATGCATTAAGTTTACGCTACCTCACGTTAGGCAAGTGAAAACGAATGTGTTGGTGAAGGGCGAAGAATTGAATCCTGAAGATAGCACTGTATTCTTGGGCCTAACTTTGGATACCAAGCTTCAGTGGGGCCCGCATATAGATAAATTGTCGAAAAAGCTAAGCTCCGCTGCATACGCTGTTAGAAAAATTCGGAATTTAACTGACATAGAGACAGCCCGTTTAGTGTATTTTGCCTACTTTCATAGTGTAATGTCGTACGGTATTCTGTTGTGGGGAAATGCCGCCGACATTCAGACTATCTTTGTCTTGCAGAAAAGGGCTGTTCGATCAATTTATAAATTAAGCCCAAGACACTCACTCAGAGAGAAATTTAAAGAAATTAATATAATGACTGTGCCTTCACAGTATATTTTTGAAAATCTTTTATATGCCCATAAGAATATTAAATTGTTTAAAAAATTCAGTGATATCCATAATATAAATACTAGGAATAAACACAAATTTATTGTACCTTCAACAAGGCTCAAGAAAATAGGTGGCTCATTCAGATGTCAATGTATACGCTTTTATAATAAACTTCCAAGCCATGTTCAAGATCTAAGTCTCAATAAATTTAAATCATTCATTAAACGTAAGTTGTGCCAGAAAGCCTTTTACACTGTCAAAGATTATATTGAGGACAAAAAAGCTTGGGATTAAGCTGCTCCAATTTTTGATTTTTATTTTTAAATTATTATTGTACTGAATGATATTTTTTATTTTTATTACTAATTACTTGCCTTTTTTTATTAATTTTTTATTGGGAATATACACTTTGACATTTTGATTATTGCTTATACACTTTGACATTTTGATTATTGCTTATACACTTTGACATTTGATTATTGTTTACACTATGACATGAATATATACTTTCAGAAGTATAATATTATTATTATTATTTAAGTGATTTTGAATGTGAGGACTATGTAGGTGATGTTTGTTTTTTTATATCTCTCTTACTCATTCCATTTTAATGATAATCTGGCAGTTTGAGTACTTAATGCGGCCTACCAAAATGTCCATTCTTTGGTATTGTTCGTCGAATCTTTGTGCTCCTTATGTTCTGAGTTGAGCTGCAAGATTACTGACAAATGCGTGCATTGACTGGACAGGTCCACTCAATCTGTATGGTTCTTTCCTCAAAAGACCATTTCAGACACCCCCATGTACATGGTCCTCAAATGATCAGACCGGGACTATTTCCTGATTTTATATACACATTGACATTGGTGAATTTTACTTATACAATGACATGAATATTTACTTTTAAGTATTATATTGTTTTAATTACCCATTGTAAATGTGAAGACGAAGTGGGTGTTCTTTTTTTTTTTTGGTTTCCTTTTCTTCTAATTTAATTTTTTACATTGTCTGGCAGTTTGAGTAATTTGTGCGACCTTCACAAATGTCCTTTCTTTGGTATTGTTCGTCGAATCATTGACCTCCTTAAGTTCTGAGTGGGGCTGCATGATTACTGACAAATGCGTGCACTGATTGGACAGGTCCACTCAAGCTGTGTGTTCTTTCTTTAAAAGACCACTTCAGACACCAATCCACATGGTCTTCACATGATCTGATCAAGATTATGTCTGGACTTTAAAAGAGACTGTGACCTCTGAGTTTGTTTCGGCGTTTCTTCTCAGAGTAGTCAGATAGGAAATGCCGAACTCATCTAGTTTAAAAAAAAATATGATTGACGTGTAAAAGTGTTTGTACAAACCTACTTGCAAAAATAAAGTCATTTATCATTTATCAGAATACATCTACTGACCAAGTTTCAACAGTATAGCTCTTATAGTTTCGGAAAAAAAGTGGCTGTGACATACGGACGGACGGACAGACAAACATGACGAATCTATAAGGGTTCCGTTTTTTCCATTTGGCTATGGAACCCTAAAAAAGATCATAAAACTAAGTGAAACATTTCGTTTTGACCGGATTCTCATGAGCACTGACGAACCCGGTCTACTTTGGAGCGCTGTAACAGCGTTTTAAATGAATGAAATTAAAAAAAAATATAGTGAAAATTTTCCCTCAAAAGACCACGTACAAGTTTGTTCTGAGGTAATATTTTTGTAAAATGTGTAAAAAAAACAGTTATAGAGCAAAAAAGAAAATTTTCATAAAAAAATTTCACTTTTTTGCTTATAACTTATAAGTTACTGAAACATATTTGTAGGCAAAAGAATTTGCTACAAATTATGTCTTCACAATTTTTTTGTAAGACGCACAGTTTTTGAGATTTCGCAAAAAATGTGTATGCACCCCTTTTTCCAAGATGGCGGCCGGGGGACAGGGGCGGCAACCCCACAAACTTGAGGTTAAGCTTCTATTGACCCCCCCCCCCCCCCCCACATGTCCCAAAAATAAAATTGCGTCCTCTAAAAAATGCAAAGCCCATGTAACATTTCAATGGACTAATTCTGATCCCTAAAGCCACGAGCTGATGAGACTAACCCAATAAATTGAGCAAAACAGTCGGTATTGATCAACAGAAAGGATGTGATCTATCTTCGTGATAACGCCAGACCTCACAAATCTTTACCCACTCAGCAAAAGTTTAAGATTACTTGGTTGGGAAGTGTTAATGCATCCACCATATAGCTCTGACCTTGTACCCTCAGATTTCCACCTGTTTCGGTCTAACCATTTTTTTTTTCGAGATTTGGTCTATATTCCACATGGTAAAATTTTCTAGCCAAGAGGCAGTACAAAATGCTTTCACACAGTTTGTCGAATCTAGATCCCCAGAGTTCTAAATGAACTTTCGATTAGAGGGCAGTATAGATAATGAGGATAAATATTTTGATTAAATAAATAAGGTACATCTTGAAAAAAAAAAACGAATTTTAATTTTGCAGTATATACGGTGTATCTATTCAAACACGAAATAATTTAAGGGGTACACCTGTAGGTGGTAAAGAAGCTATAGAAGCAAAAAGAAAATTTTTATCTAAGCGTTTTTGAATTTTCGTAATTATTATAATTTTAAAACTGCTCGAGACGTTTTGCATAAAACCTTTACTCCAAATTCTATGAATGGCCCGCCTGACACTGCAAGGGCGGCAACCGGACGGCACGAGCATGGCCGCGGTGTCTCGGGCCGTAAAAAATAAGAAGGAGCCAGTATTTCTCATGTGCGTCAAATAATTTATAAATATTAATTTTTGAAAAAAATACATTCAGAATTTTTTTTTTCGTTGCTATAGCTTCTTTACCAGCTACAGGTGTACCTCTTCAAATATTTCGTGTATGAATAGATACACCTTATATATTAGCAATTCATACTTTAACCCCTAATATATAAACAACCTTTTTTGTCTCTCTACATGACAAAGACCTCCCTTTCCTTTATGTTTAATAAATAATTGAATAAATGTATATTATAACAGTAAGAAAAGCCCAGCCACAACTCCTGCATAGTAACAATGAGTTTAATTAATGAACTAATTTTTATTTCCAGGAATTGGTGTCACATCCACTTGTTATGACAACTAAATGTGTGATCACACGACAACATCATCTGATAATGTGATAACCGCGGCGGGATTTTATAGCGCACTGAATTTTCGACTGTCGGTGCTAAACCGACCCTTAAATCTCCAACAGAGTGCATCTCAGCGCGTCGATAATCGAACTGTGCGTTTAACTATACGATTTTCAACTCTCGGCAGTAAGCAGTGCGTTGAAAATCCACACACATAACACTTCGAACGACAAAATTTAATTGTGATAACATTAGAAACATATGAAACATCATAAAGCACGTACCCCCTCCTGGCGCTGCGTGGTGTAGAGCTCGAGGTCGAAGTACTGCGGGATGGAGGCCAGGTTGGTGAGCTTCTCGGGGTCGGCGCCGAACTTGTCCAGCAGCGCCGGCAGCGTGGCGATGAAGTGCGCCGTCAGCTTCGTGCGGTCGTCGCTCACCACCTGCGGGCTCACGGCTCTTACTCACATCCGCAATGCGTCCCTCACCTTCAAGGCCAACTTTGTCTGCTCATTGCACAATAGAACCTGCTTCATCGACTCAATGTATTTGATTTTGCATATATTTTATCTGTATTTTTTTTTGTTTTTGTTTTTGTTTCACATCTTTTCGATATCTATACCCCACACGTAGATAAAGTATTGCCTGTATATTATAAACAGCCAGGCCCTTAAAAGCTTTTAGATTCATGCCACCTTGCAGTATTCAAAGGTGTATGCTAATTTGTTTGATCTTCGTTTTCAAGAAATAAAATATGATTTAGCTTTCATTAGTGTAGCTTCAAAAGCTTATAATAAGTGACTTGATAGAAAGAATTTGAATATAGAGTTGATTTATTCTTTCTTCACTTTAAGTTAATGTGTACGAAAATGTCTGAGCTGTATTGTATTCCACCTTTGTGAGAGACTGGTGCTTGATATAGGTTTCTGGAAACCTATTTTACTATCGAACATAAATGTTGAACCAATCACACGATTGGTTCAACATTTAGACAAACAGTCAGTTATTTACACAAATAAAGTGTGAGCGTGTAGTGCGTACCTTGGCCTGCTCCTTGGACAGCATGTGGTGGTGCTTGCGACTGGCGCCGCGGCCCACAGGCGGCTCGCGTGCTGTGTGAGCGTGTAGTGCGTACCTTGGCCTGCTCCTTGGACAGCATGTGGTGGTGCTTGCGACTGGCGCCGCGGCCCACAGGCGGCTCGCGTGCTGTGTGAGCGTGTAGTGCGTACCTTGGCCTGCTCCTTGGACAGCATGTGGTGGTGCTTGCGACTGGCGCCGCGGCCCACAGGCGGCTCGCGTGCTGTGTGAGCGTGTAGTGCGTACCTTGGCCTGCTCCTTGGACAGCATGTGGTGGTGCTTGCGACTGGCGCCGCGGCCCACAGGCGGCTCGCGTGCTGTGTGAGCGTGTAGTGCGTACCTTGGCCTGCTCCTTGGACAGCATGTGGTGGTGCTTGCGACTGGCGCCGCGGCCCACAGGCGGCTCGCGTGCTGTGTGAGCGTGTAGTGCGTACCTTGGCCTGCTCCTTGGACAGCATGTGGTGGTGCTTGCGACTGGCGCCGCGGCCCACAGGCGGCTCGCGTGCTGTGTGAGCGTGTAGTGCGTACCTTGGCCTGCTCCTTGGACAGCATGTGGTGGTGCTTGCGACTGGCGCCGCGGCCCACAGGCGGCTCGCGTGCTGTGTGAGCGTGTAGTGCGTACCTTGGCCTGCTCCTTGGACAGCATGTGGTGGTGCTTGCGACTGGCGCCGCGGCCCACAGGCGGCTCGCGTGCTGTGTGAGCGTGTAGTGCGTACCTTGGCCTGCTCCTTGGACAGCATGTGGTGGTGCTTGCGACTGGCGCCGCGGCCCACAGGCGGCTCGCGTGCTGTGTGAGCGTGTAGTGCGTACCTTGGCCTGCTCCTTGGACAGCATGTGGTGGTGCTTGCGACTGGCGCCGCGGCCCACAGGCGGCTCGCGTGCTGTGTGAGCGTGTAGTGCGTACCTTGGCCTGCTCCTTGGACAGCATGTGGTGGTGCTTGCGACTGGCGCCGCGGCCCACAGGCGGCTCGCGTGCTGTGTGAGCGTGTAGTGCGTACCTTGGCCTGCTCCTTGGACAGCATGTGGTGGTGCTTGCGACTGGCGCCGCGGCCCACAGGCGGCTCGCGTGCTGTGTGAGCGTGTAGTGCGTACCTTGGCCTGCTCCTTGGACAGCATGTGGTGGTGCTTGCGACTGGCGCCGCGGCCCACAGGCGGCTCGCGTGCTGTGTGAGCGTGTAGTGCGTACCTTGGCCTGCTCCTTGGACAGCATGTGGTGGTGCTTGCGACTGGCGCCGCGGCCCACAGGCGGCTCGCGTGCTGTGTGAGCGTGTAGTGCGTACCTTGGCCTGCTCCTTGGACAGCATGTGGTGGTGCTTGCGACTGGCGCCGCGGCCCACAGGCGGCTCGCGTGCTGTGTGAGCGTGTAGTGCGTACCTTGGCCTGCTCCTTGGACAGCATGTGGTGGTGCTTGCGACTGGCGCCGCGGCCCACAGGCGGCTCGCGTGCTGTGTGAGCGTGTAGTGCGTACCTTGGCCTGCTCCTTGGACAGCATGTGGTGGTGCTTGCGACTGGCGCCGCGGCCCACAGGCGGCTCGCGTGCTGTGTGAGCGTGTAGTGCGTACCTTGGCCTGCTCCTTGGACAGCATGTGGTGGTGCTTGCGACTGGCGCCGCGGCCCACAGGCGGCTCGCGTGCTGTGTGAGCGTGTAGTGCGTACCTTGGCCTGCTCCTTGGACAGCATGTGGTGGTGCTTGCGACTGGCGCCGCGGCCCACAGGCGGCTCGCGTGCTGTGTGAGCGTGTAGTGCGTACCTTGGCCTGCTCCTTGGACAGCATGTGGTGGTGCTTGCGACTGGCGCCGCGGCCCACAGGCGGCTCGCGTGCTGTGTGAGCGTGTAGTGCGTACCTTGGCCTGCTCCTTGGACAGCATGTGGTGGTGCTTGCGACTGGCGCCGCGGCCCACAGGCGGCTCGCGTGCTGTGTGAGCGTGTAGTGCGTACCTTGGCCTGCTCCTTGGACAGCATGTGGTGGTGCTTGCGACTGGCGCCGCGGCCCACAGGCGGCTCGCGTGCTGTGTGAGCGTGTAGTGCGTACCTTGGCCTGCTCCTTGGACAGCATGTGGTGGTGCTTGCGACTGGCGCCGCGGCCCACAGGCGGCTCGCGTGCTGTGTGAGCGTGTAGTGCGTACCTTGGCCTGCTCCTTGGACAGCATGTGGTGGTGCTTGCGACTGGCGCCGCGGCCCACAGGCGGCTCGCGTGCTGTGTGAGCGTGTAGTGCGTACCTTGGCCTGCTCCTTGGACAGCATGTGGTGGTGCTTGCGACTGGCGCCGCGGCCCACAGGCGGCTCGCGTGCTGTGTGAGCGTGTAGTGCGTACCTTGGCCTGCTCCTTGGACAGCATGTGGTGGTGCTTGCGACTGGCGCCGCGGCCCACAGGCGGCTCGCGTGCTGTGTGAGCGTGTAGTGCGTACCTTGGCCTGCTCCTTGGACAGCATGTGGTGGTGCTTGCGACTGGCGCCGCGGCCCACAGGCGGCTCGCGTGCTGTGTGAGCGTGTAGTGCGTACCTTGGCCTGCTCCTTGGACAGCATGTGGTGGTGCTTGCGACTGGCGCCGCGGCCCACAGGCGGCTCGCGTGCTGTGTGAGCGTGTAGTGCGTACCTTGGCCTGCTCCTTGGACAGCATGTGGTGGTGCTTGCGACTGGCGCCGCGGCCCACAGGCGGCTCGCGTGCTGTGTGAGCGTGTAGTGCGTACCTTGGCCTGCTCCTTGGACAGCATGTGGTGGTGCTTGCGACTGGCGCCGCGGCCCACAGGCGGCTCGCGTGCTGTGTGAGCGTGTAGTGCGTACCTTGGCCTGCTCCTTGGACAGCATGTGGTGGTGCTTGCGACTGGCGCCGCGGCCCACAGGCGGCTCGCGTGCTGTGTGAGCGTGTAGTGCGTACCTTGGCCTGCTCCTTGGACAGCATGTGGTGGTGCTTGCGACTGGCGCCGCGGCCCACAGGCGGCTCGCGTGCTGTGTGAGCGTGTAGTGCGTACCTTGGCCTGCTCCTTGGACAGCATGTGGTGGTGCTTGCGACTGGCGCCGCGGCCCACAGGCGGCTCGCCGGTGCTCGCCTGCCGCACGCAGCACACCATCAACTCGATCAGCGACGATTCCTGCACAGGGCACATCGACTCACTTAGTCACTGAGTACAGTTTCATATTAGTTCTATCTCTTTGAACTTGACTAGACCACAATTAACATGCAGGATTTCGCTAAAAACTTTCATATTGCAGCTCGACAGAAACATACGTGGCGTAGATTACTGTTTCGTCCAAGTACACACATTACACATCATAGATATCCAGAGATATGCCTTCATTGCGGAATAGTACGGAGTTCTAGTGTCGCCACTTATCTCCCACCCAAAAAATTACAACATTAACAAATAGTGTACTGACGACACACATTTAAAATTTGAACACGCACACAAAGAAGAAAGCAGCTACACTAAATCAATTTCTAATAGCACACATACATAGAATGGGCGGGGCATTCACTTGTAAATACTTCCTATTTGCGAACATCCAATGCACACGCATGCAATTAGGGAGTCGAAAGCGATGGTCGATTATTTTTATCGATATTTAATTTTAGCACATTCTTGTATTATAATAACTTCGTTTAATTTCCTTTAATTTTTTTTTTACCTTTCCGAAAATATAGTTAACTTTACTAAAATAAAATGGGGATATTTAAAAAAAAATTGTATTATCGGTTAAAAGGGAGTGCTCTCTGTTACTTATCATGCTGTATAAATAAATCATATATTACTTAACCTTAAAAAAAAAACACAAATGCCTACCTACATTCAGGTTTGGTTTAATTCAGTTAGGCTAATGTTATACTCATATTCAAACTTGATCGCGTTAAGACATATTTCTAATGGAATTAAAATAGCGCCATCTAGCAAACTATTTTAAATGCTGACAGGATCGAATTCGGACGATTGTGGTCTTCACGGTGTTTCCACTTCCAGCGGAGAAAAGCGCAATATACAAATGCAAAGCCGCGAAACCACTCTCAGTTTGCGCACTCGCTGTTTACGTCGTTCGTGAGTGTGGAGCGGGTATAATAAAGAGTAGGCTTGGAGTCCTAGCAGTGGGAACTGTTATAATAAAAATAGAGAAATACAAAATAAAAATCAAATAAAATTATTTATTGTCCAGTAAAATGTAAATATGGAGAATCATTAATTTGAATTTGTAGATTTGACTAAATAGCGACGGACCGCGAATTCTCTAATTTAAACTTCGAATCTTGGCTGCTCGGCTTTATGATTGACTAAGATGGGCGTGCGATTTAGTGATCAATAAAATAATATTACGCAAAATATATTTTTATTTTCAACAATATTTAACCATCGCAATCTTCAATACTAATCTTACTCGCTCAATAATATTGCGTAATATTATTAATCGTCTACGTCACGTCGGTGGGCCCTTACGAAACCGCCAAATAGACAGATGAAAAAAAAAGAATATTTTTGCATATCGAAAACAAATTATTGTATTTTTTTTACCAAATATAAGTAGTTCGATGAAATATAATATTTATTTATCATATTACTGATCATATTGTACTTAAAAACTGTTAATTTGTGAAAATCTTTAGGTATAATATTACTTTAGTTTTTACACTTCACGAATAACTATATTGGAATTATAATGTCTTAATTTGGTTTAAACAACATTTAATTAATAAGTAATTTAACTATTTTACTATACAAGTAATACGAGGATATCCATTGAGTTCTGTAAAAAAATATTCAACAGCAATAATACGCATATCGATAAAATCAGCCGCACGCAAACGATTGCACCACTCTACATATAAAACGTTCGTGTCGTTCGAGAAGATTCGGGCTAGTTCGGGTTAGTTCGAGTCGCTCCGGACGTAAGTTAGTAAATCATTTAAAAATTGATTTAAAATATAAAACAGTGACTTAATTGTTTACTAACCGGTGGTAGGGCACGCTATTTTTCTTCAGGTTGATAGTATTTGACCTATTTTTACAAATAATTACTGCACAACTCGGCATTTTGGTTTTTTACGCACCAATAATGCACTGTACGCAATCGCAAAGCGACTGAATGATGCGTACAGCCGGCACTCGAACATAAGACCAATTTTATAATATCGAGGCGGCACGTGCCACGCCCCCAAGGCATATCCCTCGATATCCGTGTTACACATCAACATAGTCTTAGAATATTTTGTAAGTTCTTAAACTCAAAAATACTGGCTTGATTTCTTTAGAAGAAAGTTTATTATGTAGAGCTTTATGGATGATTCCAAATTTGAATTTATAAATTATCATAAAATTATACATTGATCTTATCACGCAATATTAACATGATAATATATAGATAATATGTAACAGACAGCAAAAATATATTAATAATATGTACATGTATATAAAAACAGAGAAAAACGAATGAGAGGGCATCAAAACTCGTCCACATCGTTGTCAATGTGCCCAAAAAACTGGCAGCATTACCCCGATGTATATATGTAGGCCAGCCCTCTGTCAGTGGACCAACCGCTGGGCGATATCTTGAAACACCAAGTGGGCACTCGGATCCCATGGTCCTTGTTTGAATCAGAAACACCATAACCGCTGAAAAATACCGTAACGAGGTGCTAGTCACAATAGTCTACAAATGGGCCATGAATTCACTCTCATGCACGACAACGCCAGTCCGCACACAGCGCTAGTGGTGATTAGATGGCTGCAGGACCACGAGGTATCGGGCTTAGACTGGCCTGCGCAATCACTACACCTAAACCCCATAGAGCACGCGTAGGACATGCTCTAAAGGAGGGCAGGAAGAAATAAAATTTTATTAACTTAGTTGTATGTAAAGTAGTTATTGTCCCTGCTGAGGTCTCCTTTAATTGAAGGAGTACCTACTTACCACTTGATATAACCCATTATTACTGGCCTGTATAGTGTTTCTCTTGTGTTGTAGCGCCTAAATAAATAAAACAAGCATACCTGTCGGTTGTCGAGCGCCTCCTCGTTGGGCCCCGCCTCCTCCAGCAGCAGGTCGGTCATGCACTCCCAGTCCTTCATCATGGGGTTGGACTCGATCAGCGAGTCCACCAGGTACGCGCCGTGCTCGTGCAGCTAAACACACGTTATTACTTGACGCATCACTTTCGAGCCTGGGATATACTCGAACCACGGAGCTAATACAAAGAGGAGTCGGCCTAAACAACTGTGCACTGTGATTTTCAACTAAGCCTTGTCGTCATCAAGTGGGCGTGGCCTTAGTCAAAGTATTGTTGGCGTTCGTCCTGTGCACAACTAAGTAAAAGTTCAAATTTTACAGTATATTTGCGCTAGAAAAAAATAAGAAAGAAGTGTTGTGTTTTATCATGTAAAAACTACTCAGATAGACGTTCTGATGCTATGAATGGTATCACATTTCATTTGTAAGTAATTTTAAACGTAATTTATAAAAATGAGTCTAGAAAAATGTCATACACTAGTCACACAAATTAAGGAATATTAAAAAAAAAAATTGTTGATTTTCAATAAGCTGTAACTCCAAGGAAAATGATCGTAAAGCAAAAAATAAAAAAGCAAATGGTAGCTCCATATGTCTAGTTTTTAGATACGACAATGAATTTTTTTTAGCATTTTTGAGTCTGAGAAATACCAAGGAAACTACCAAAAACAAAACCCATTTTTTCTCGTCTTAAAAAAGGTCTACGGGCTTCAAACATTTTTTTTCCTTTGTTTCACTCAATAGCTCTTTTAGATTAATTTAATGCCCTTTAATTTGCCGTATCCAGAATGCCTGTACGATGATTTGCCGCGGAGTTATCGTCAGTCAAAGCAAAAAAGTACTTTTTAACTTTGACTATCAATAACTCTGGAAATAATGATTGCATAGGAAATCGAAGGAGGGTTTTGGAAATTACACAACATTCTCTGTACCTAGCTAGTAAATACGTAATTAAATAATTGTTTGTGTGAACAATACAGCATTAACAATTTAATTAATAACGTGCTACAAATAGCAATGAATAGTATAAAGGGCTTTTGATGGCATGTGGGTTCCGATTGCTCACGGCGCCCGTGAATGGCTTTTATTGTTTTTTTTTTTTTATTGAAATCTTTGACTGAAAAAAAGAAAAAAATCGCATAATTAAGGATATTTGGATAACTTGGTATAAAAAAAAATGGATGAACGAAGGATCGGTCGTTTAATCGTCGGTAATTTTTCACCCTTAAAGTGTCCCCTAAAATCCCTGAAAATTCAAAGCGATGCGATTTTTTTTTTCATAGTGCCCCAAAGCTTCAAATTCTTTGTTTTTGCAAAAATCACCATTATGAGCAATTTTTCGATTTATAGTAGTTTCTTCGATGAAAAAAAAAATTTTTTTTTTCTCATAAATCTTTATTTTTTCGATCAAAGAGATTTTTTCAAGAAATTAAAAAAAAAACATTTCTTTTTTCGAATTTTTTTTTACAAATTTTCTCGACCGTTGATGCTGAAATGTGTTGTTGGGGAGGAGGTTGTTGACGATAACGGGACTGATTAGCGATCGCGTGGGCGTGCGCAGTAGGATTTCGACGGGCTTCCTGAACGATAGCTTGATTATCACGCTCGGAGTGATTCGTTGTCTACCTTGACCCGGAAAACGATCGTAACTTTGAGTCGCGTTAAATCGGGCATAAGCACGACTGACAACGGACTGGCTCACTCCCATAGAAGCTGGTACTTCCACCTGACTGTAGCCCTCTTGAAGGTGAGTAGCAATGCGAGCCACATCTGTGGCAGTTAAATGTCGACGTGACATATCCAAAGGTTGATTATCAAAGAGCTTACGAAAAATTTACGTAAAGAATTTAGGCTAGAAACAATACAAAAAGTTCGAATTTTGTGTGAAGAAAAGCCGAAATCCGCGGGGGGTATATCGATTGTTTTTTTTTTTAAATGAGATTTGAAACTAAGGCAGTTGCAGCGGTCAGAAGTTTTTTGACAATAATCGTACATTCTGAAAACCTTGAAAAAATATAAAAAAAAATCGAAAAAAATTGATTTGTTTTTTCAAATTCCTTCTCTTTGATCGAAAAAATAATGATTTTTGAAAAAAAAAACAATTTTTTTCGTCGAAAAACGAATAAAAATCGAAAAACTTTTTAACAAAAAATTAAACCGCCGAAAAAACTGAAAAGCACAAAATAATTAACCTTAAAATTATGAGTCGGCGCTTTGAGTGATCTTTGTTCATTGATTTTTCAGCGCCGACTCAAAGTTTTAAGGTTTATTATTTTATGTTTTTCAGTTTTTTCGGCGGTTTAATTTTTTGTTAAAAAGTTTTTATTTCATAATTTTTTGTGACTTCAATATACTAATACTACTTGCCAAGGTATACCCTATCCAACAAAAAAAGAATTATCAAAATCGGACTACTCTGTATAAAGTTATGCGTGGTTAAAAATCCCCTGTTTTCCGACCCTTATTCGGGTTCGATTTTGTTTTCCAAATTTATATGGGACCACCTTGTAAGTATACCCTTTCCAATAACAGAATAGTCACAATAGAACCACTATGTAAAAAGTTATGCGTGGTCATACATAAAAAAAAATAAAAAGATATACGCGTCGAATTGAGAACCTCCGTTTTTTTTTCGTTGGTTGATAAAAAATGAATTATAGGACTACTCTGTATAAAGTTATGTGTAGTTAAACATTACAATCAGTAAGTGAACAATCAAACATCCCCTGTTTTTCGACCCTTAGGGTTCGATTTTGTTTTCCATATTTATATGATTCACCTTCGGATTATACCCTTTCCAATAAAAAAAGAATTATCACAATCGGACTACTATGTGAAAAGTGGTGCGTGGTCATACATAAAAAAAAAACATTAAAAAAAATATACGTGTCGAATTGAGAACCTCCTCGGTTTTTTTTTCGTCGGTTGAAAATTGCTCATAATGGTGATTTTTGCAAAAACAAAGAATTTTGGGCGGGGGCGGCTCCTCGTTGTACGTGTGACATGTGTACACACCTCGGACTCTATGAAGAACTGCACGAGGTCGCGGATGAGCGGCGTGTTGGGCAGGCGCACCTTGCCGCGGCGCGAGCGCGCGGGCGGGGGCGGCTCCTCGTTGTACGTGTGACATGTGTACACACCTCGGACTCTATGAAGAACTGCACGAGGTCGCGGATGAGCGGCGTGTTGGGCAGGCGCACCTTGCCGCGGCGCGAGCGCGCGGGCGGGGGCGGCTCCTCGTTGTACGTGTGACATGTGTACACACCTCGGACTCTATGAAGAACTGCACGAGGTCGCGGATGAGCGGCGTGTTGGGCAGGCGCACCTTGCCGCGGCGCGAGCGCGCGGGCGGGGGCGGCTCCTCGTTGTACGTGTGACATGTGTACACACCTCGGACTCTATGAAGAACTGCACGAGGTCGCGGATGAGCGGCGTGTTGGGCAGGCGCACCTTGCCGCGGCGCGAGCGCGCGGGCGGGGGCGGCTCCTCGTTGCGGAACAGACGCACGTTGAGGAACTCGCCGGCCGCCGCCGCCACGGCGCGCTGCGACGAGTACACCAGCTCGTACACGTTCTCGCAGTCCTTGTCCGTCAGCACGTCCGGGTGCATGCGGCATCTGCGGACACCATCACACCACGCGCTCACCTATACCTCACTTGCTAAACATCCTCATTAACAATCCTACTACATCATATTTCTAAGACAGTATTTAATAAAAAGTTCATAAAAGCGTCAAAAATATCGAGACAAACAGAGTGTTCAAAATGATCTACAACTATGAAAATTAAATATTAACTCAATGACACAAGGAATGTTTTAGAATGAAGACAATACACGACAACTACCATTCTGGCAAGAACTTTATCCAATTGAGATAAAATTTAATTTTCTTGAGATCATTTTGAACAGTCTGCTTGTTCATACCAATATTATTGACGCCGACTGTACCAAAAAGAGACCGGGCGCAAGTGGTGTATGGACCAATAGCGATATGTTTATGATATTTGTATAAGGATACTGTTATGAGTACAACTTGTGAGTGAAGATTTGTCGATATATTTTTTTAATAATTACCAGTCTGCATTATGTTCGTCGAATTAAACAGTTATGCTATAGTCGTTGGTCGAATCAGAATGTTATGACTTTATTTGTAAATGTACGTTCGACGCATCAGCGACAGGATAGAACTTACAATGTGCTCGTTAAATCGGTGAATAATCATTTCGAACCTAACCGAAAGGCATATCTTCAGACAGAGGATGTAACAGCAGGGAGAAATTGTTCGTTCTTACTGTATCAGGCTTGTACAGCGAGGAATGCGCTAGGTTAAATATTCGCCGAAAAGAATGTGGACTACAAGCGCAGGAGCCAGTAGGAGGCCGTGCCAGCGCGGGCAGGTGTCATCACAAAAATTATTCGTGTAATTCGTGTCTTTACTGTCCATAAATCCCCGTCGTGAAGATTGAGTGTGTCGACCAGGGCCTGGCTCTAACACTCACTTTACGTCAGTCAATATTGCAAGAAATTCACAGAATTCATCCGGGTATAGTCAAAATGAAACAGACAGATCCGAACTATGCACGTTAGATAGTTATATTGAGCGTATTTTAGTAAAAGCGCGGCTTGCGTGGGCCAGCGCGGTCCCACAGCGCACGCGCCTAGCAGTGCTGGCTCTGGACCGAGGAACCAACACATTCGATATTATTTAATAGTTATTGATTGTTTCAGAAGATTTTGACCAGACCGGATTTTTTCAAATGGACCGCGATTCCGCGTAATTGTGTGTGCAATTTAAGTGTAACGGCATTAAAAAAATCCAATCGCACCATCTCCAGTAAAGGAGACGCCAAGAACGCAGTCTCACATTCCTTCTAGAGAAGCAGCTCGTTTCTAAACTTTAACTGAAATCTTAGTCAAACTGAAATTGAACTCACTTCAAAATTGCGATGACAAGTTTGACAGCATGCACGGCGACCTCGGTCTCCTTGTCGAGCGTCATGGACACGATGCGGTCCTTAAACTTGGACGTGAACAGCTCTAGCTTGCCCTTCAGCTCCTCACACTCGTACAGTGGCTGCAGCGCTTGCAGGCAGCGGAGTCGGACCTCGCCCACCTGGAAACAATACAAATTTTCAGCGGCCTTTACTATCTGTTACAGGTTTAAGGTTCAAATTTGCTTGTGGGAAGTTCTGGGTAATAGAAATACGTGGTTTCTTTATGCTGATTTATTTGCGACTAATCTGTAAACGATAGTTCTTATTGCTATTAGGGCGACGCACACATGCATTCGTACTTACTTAACTCTTTCACACATACATACGATTCTATCTCAACATACCGCCCAGCAAAGGGTCTATTTGCCCTTTCACAATGTTTCGTATAGATAAAAAATCAAATGGTAATTACAATTACTCGTACACCAAAATATAGATAGGTTAATTTAACAGTTACATTACATTATTAGGTTGCAAACAAAATCAAGGTTCAATGTCTATTGGTAAATAACATAACTTATTAAATGACCTTTGCACTACACTATCACCACTTTTCACAGAGTATACCCGTGTGACACCGTCAGCACCCGGGTGTTTCTCAACACTACGTCCCATCATCCATTTACCCGGAGGTAAATTATCTGACTTTATTAGAACAATGTGTCCTAGGTCAAGCTCTTTGACCTTGTGATGCCATTTCGAACGTTGTTGCATTCGTGACAGGTACTCTTGTTGCCATCTGTGCCAGAAGTTAGTCAATAACCTTTGCTGATGCTGCCATCTTGATAAATGACTCATCGGGACATCTCGGAGGTCTGGTGTCGGCACAGTGATGGGTGTTTCACCGATAAGGAAATGACCAGGGGTTAGTGGTTGCAGGTGATCTCTGCCCGTGTCATCTATTATAGTTAGCGGCCGTGAATTTAGGCAAGCCTCAATTTGACATAACAACGTACTCATCTCTTCGTAGGTCATATGGTTGGTCATGAACCGTTTTAGGTGATGTTTCATCGCTTTCACACCAGCTTCCCAAAGTCCGCCCATGTGAGGGCTATAGGCTGGGATAAAATGCCACTTTGTTCCGTCTACTGCTAACTTTTCAGCGATTGGACCCTCGAATTGTAATTTGGCTTCAGTCCAATCTGCGACCAGTTGTCTGTTTGCACCGACGAAGTTGCGTCCTTGGTCGCTCCGTATCTGAGCGCATCTTCCACGTCTTGCTACAAACCTTCGGAAAGCTGCGATGAAGGCATCTGACGTGAGATCTCCCACCAATTCCAAGTGAATCGCCTTTGTCGACATACAGACAAAGACAGCGATGTATGCCTTGTGTATTTTTGCTCCCCTGCCTCTCGACATCAAGACCTGATATGGGCTTGCAAAGTCAATACCTGCGTTCCAGAAAGGCTTCGCAGGTGTTACTCGAACTCTAGGTAAGTCTCCCATTTGCTGTGACTTTGCCGTAGCATTTAATTTAGCGCAAATTAGACATTTTCATTTTTTTTTTTTTCGCTTTGACTAATGTCCTTGCTTTCAGGATCCAGTATCTAGTTTGTAGAAAGCAGAGCATTACTTGAACTCCACCGTGCAGCGTTTGACGGTGAGCATCGGTGACGAGGAGAGTGGTAAGATTGTTGTCGCGATCAAGAATAATCGGGTGTTTGCCATCTTCATTTAGGTCAGAGTGACGCAGTCTTCCGCCCACCCTGAGGAGGCCATTATCATCAAGGTAAGGTTTTAAATTGTTTAGTTTACTCTTTCTTTTAATTTGTAATTTTGATTTCAGGTGCTGTATTTCTTCTTCAGTCATTCTTCTGTGCTATTCTTAAGCAAGTTTTCAACGCCCCATCTAATTCCTCCGTGTTCACAGGTAAGCCTTTGTTTTCTAATCTTCTTCCCCTTAAGAATCTTTTGCAGTACACTATTACCTTAAGTAGCTCTTGTAATGTATCACAATCTTGAAATTTTGTAGTTATACTTTTCCCATTGTCAACTGTTAGGTTAACTTGTATTGTTTCCTTTCTTTCCAGGTCTGTCATCATCGCGTTTGGTCTGCTGTATTGGATTTTTCCTTCTCTTAGCCAATCTGGGCCCCTCCACCATAGTTCGTCGTCCTTTAGGTCTAGCAAGGAGGTTCCACGTGAAGCAGTATCAGCTGGATTTTCTGGTGATTTGACATGATACCAATTATGATTTCCGATGTTGTCCAGTATTTCAATTACTCTGTTTCTAACGTACGTGTTCCATCTAGCAGGATCACCGAATAGCCAGGAAAGTACAATAGTAGAATCAGTCCATGCGAATATCTGACATATCGGTATGTTCATAGCTTCCTTTATCTGCTTCAAGAGTCCAGCAAGCAGTACAGCTCCACTCAGTTCTAGACGAGGTAAGGATTGGGGTTTAGTCGGTGCTACATTCGTTTTAGCAGCGATGATTGAGGTCTTTACGGTACCCATGGATGTCCGTACTCTTAGATAGGCTACTGCAGCGTAAGCTCTCGTGGACGCATCACAGAAGCCGTGGACACTGGTGTTAGACCTGTTAGTTTCAGTAGTGTGTAGCCATCTGTCTATCTCGATACAGGGTAAGTATAGATGAAAGGAGTCTCGTAAATTATTCCACTCTGTGGCTATGGTTTCCTCTACTTCTTCATCCCATGGTATTCCTTGGAGCCATAATCTTTGAATCAGAAGTTTTGCCGGCAGAATAGATGGAGCCAGCCAGCCTAGTGGATCAAATAATCTTTGTAGTTCGGCCAAAATCGTTCTCTTCGTAGTGGGGTTTGACGTACCAGGTAAGTTTGGGCTGTATTGAAAACGATCATTACCCATGTTCCAGTGTAATCCTAAAGCTCGTATTATACCATCTAAGGTTAGGTTCAATTTTACATGAGAGCTTCTTTCGGATTCTTTGAATTCTTTAAGAAAATCAGCGTCATTGGAACACCATTTCTTTAATTGGAACCCGCCTTTCTTGAGTATGGCGTCTATTTCCTTGGCCACCTTCAATGCGTCTGCTACATTGTCTTTACCCGACATCATGTCATCCATGAAGTAATCGCGTCTTATTATTTCCGCAGCTTCAGGATAGTTTCGTTCTTCATCTTTGGCTACTTGATGCAAAGTCCTTACTGCCAAGTAAGGAGCAGAAGCAGTTCCGAACGTGACTCTGGTAAGACGGTAGTCTTTGACAGGTTCTTGATCATCATTTCTCCACAGTATTCGTTGCAGATTTGCAAGTACATTTTTTGAATATCAGCCACGAAACAAACTTTCTTCATCCGCCATCGCATGATCAGACTTCTCATGTCGTCTTGTAACTGTGGTCCAACCATCAGTTCATCATTGAGTGATACATTGTTGGTTCCCTTTTGAAAACAGTTCTCAATTTGGTTGTCTCTTTTTCTTCTTTAATTACAGCGCGATGAGGTAAATACACAGAAGGATTTGTTATTTCTTGTTCTGGTACTTCTTCCATGTAATTTGATTCATATTTTTTAATGACTGTAATATAGTCGTTTTTGAGTTTTAGGTTATTTTTGAATCTTTGTTCCAATTGATATAATCTCTTTAACGCTATTGCTCTTGTATTTCCTTCTTTAGATAATAGCATGTTTGATTTCTTTGGTAAGGTTACTGTATACCGTCCCTCTTTATTTCTCGTGGTTGTGGTCTCATAGATTTCCTCGCACCTTCGTTCTTCAGCAGTGGGTTGTTTTTGGTCATATGGGTCTTGTTCCCACATTCGTTTCAGCATATCATTCAGATCAAGATTGAGGTGCATGACGATAATCTCTTTTTCTGGTAGGTTGTGTTCCACGTTCCCAAATAGAATCCAACCCAGGGTGGTGTTTTGAGCCCTTCATGATTTGGGCACATACGTCAACACCCAGTAATAAATCTACTCGTCCTGATTTACTGAAGCTTGGATCCGCCAGAGCGAGTCCTTGCAGGTGCGGCCAGGTGTTGGTGGAGATGGTTCGTGACGGTAATTCGGTAGTGAGTCGCGTAGACATGATGTATGTTTTGACCTTGAGGTTGAAACAAGCGTCGTGCCTGGATAGTAGTTCGATTTCTACAGCATGTTTGACGTTTGTTTTGGTTGAGCCGACGCCAGTGATGGTGCCGTTGACAGGCGTTCTCTTCACTCGTAAAATCTGGCCGCTCTTTCGCTCATGAACGTTGCTTGGGAGCCGTGGTCAATCAAAGCACGGAGCACTGTCACTTGTCCCGATTCAGGTTTTCTTACTGGTAGAAGGGCTGTGGCCAGTAATGTGGTGGACAAATTAGCAGCGACATGCGATGAAAGTGTAACGTTGGTTTCGGCTGGTCTCGCAAAATCTTGATTGGTTTCAACCTTGTCTTGTTGGTTCTTCTTGTCTGGTTGGTTTGGTGACGTCACCGGCGTGGATTGATGCGTGAGCGTGTGATGACGTTTGTGACATTTTCGGCAGGACATCTTCAGGCGACATTTATAAGCGGAGTGTCCCGGGGCCAGACAATTGTAGCATAGTTTGTGTTGTTTTACGTACTCACATCTCTCTACTGGATTCAGTTTTATGAACTCTTCACAATGGCATAATGTGTGATCCTTTTCGCACATAGCGCAGCATCTCGATTTTGATGAGGTAGTACTTGACGTGGACACGTGAACAGCGTAATCCTTTCCTCTAGGTGTAGGCTTTTCTTTAGTCGAAGGCGTGATAAGCTCGAGCGTGCGGAACTTTGAATGTAGGAACTTGCTCAATGCATCCCATTTAGGTAACACGTCGTCAGTGTCATCGTACGCAACTTCTTCCCATTCACGATGCGTCTCTGGGTCCAATTTATGAACGACTAAGAATACAATGAGTGAGTGGGTGAGTGGATCCCATGAGCTGGTTGACAGTTTCAGGTTCATCAGTGCGTTCAGACATTCAGTAGTGGTATCCAATATCGATTTGATGTTACTTGCAGTTTGTGACGTTATCTTCTTTTGTGTAAACAATCTTTTCAATATGGAGTTGGCAATAATGCGTTTGTTACCAAAACGTGCCTTAAGCATACTAAACGCGTCGTCGTAGTTAACCTCTGTAACTTGCACGTGCTTCAATAGCGACAGGGCTTCTCCCGTTAGACTACTTTTTAAATAATGCAACTTTTGTACTTTGCTCAATGTTGGATTGTCGTGCACTAATGATATATATAGATCTTGATAAGCGGGCCACTCATCGTAAATACCTGAGAAAGTTGGTAGTTGAATCCTCGGTAATTTGACTTGTACTTCCATAAAACCACTGTTGTTATGGTCAGCTTGCATAGAAACCGGCGACGAGTTGTTGTATGAACTCAATAAATCACTAAGATCGGCTAGTAAACAAGTATATAAGTCTTCCTGTACAAAGTAATCTTCATTAACAAAATATGGAATGTCTTGTCGATTTGCTTTAGGAACGCATTACACTAGTTCTATATGTGCACTTTTATACGTAGACCAATATTCTTCAATGTTCTTAATGCGAGTTTCGATATATCCTTTTGTTAAGCGTTGTTTCGGACATTTCTTGAGATTTGATTGGGTTTTTCCTAACAACATAGCTGTATCTTCTAACACATTTAACAATTGTTCCACTGTATTTGCCATATTTGCTGAAATAAGCCTTCTTTTCGTTATAAAACAGAACGTTTCTATGTATCTTCGTAGTTAAAAATCTTGTTTTGATCACCTTCACTATTCACTAATGAGTTTGTTTTGCACGTATATTTTTTGTGATAAATTCTTTCTTTTGTTCCTCGCTCGTTCCTTCCTTTTGTATTGCGCTCAGTGCTTAAAATGTCGTAAGTCGAACAGATATCCGGCTCGAAGGACCAAAATGTTACAGGTTTAAGGTTCAAATTTGCTTGTGGGAAGTTCTGGGTAATAGAAATACGTGGTTTCTTTATGCTGATTTATTTGCGACTAATCTGTAAACGATAGTTCTTATTGCTATTAGGGCGACGCACACATGCATTCTTACTTACTTAACTCTTTCACACATACATACGATTCTATCTCAACACTATCAGATATATTGATTCCCTAATTTTAATCATATTTGTAGTGATTTCAGATACTAATTAGAAAACTGATAATATGTAATTTGCCTCAAGTGATTGTATGCTTAAAAATTGTGTAAATTTACTATATTGATATTATGTTGAGTCCATAAAATGTTTTTTTTTAAATATTGCTATTAAAAAAAAAACTGGAAAAGGTGTGTTCATTTAACAGTCTATGTGGGGCTTGTATGAGTCTTGTCTTATGATTGAATATGTAGTGCAATAGTATGTTATCAAAACCGAAGTCCAACTACTGTCTGAATATATTAACCATCTAGACCCTTTTTAGGGTTCCGTTGCCAAATGGCAAAAAACGGAACCCTTATAGATTCGTCATGTCTGTCTGTCTGTCTCTGTCTGTCCGTCCGTATGTCACAGCCACTTTTTTCCGAAACTATAAGAGCTATGCTGTTGAAACTTGGTAAGTAGATGTATTCTGTGAACCGCATTAAGATTTTCACACTAAAATATATAAAAAACAGTAAATTTTGGGGTTCCCCATACATAGACCTGAAACTCAATTTTTTTTTTTCATCTTACTCATACGTGTGGGGTATCTATGAATAGGTCTTCAAAAATGGTAATGAGGTTTTTAATATCATTTTTTTCTAAACTGAATAGTTTGCGCGAGAGACACTTCCAAAGTGGTAAAATGTGTGTCCCCCCCCCCCCCCCGTAACTTCTAAAATAAGAGAATGATAAAACTAAAAAAAATATATGACGTACATTACCATGTAAACTACCACCGAAAATTGGTTTGAACGAGATCGAGTGAGTAGTTTTTTTTTTAAAACGTCATTAATCGTAAACCGCAATTTACCTTACATTCAATCAACTGAAATATAAAAATTTAAAATAAAAACATTTATTTTTAAACCGAGAATACCTACAGGTTTATACGGAACCCTCGGTGCGCGAGTCCGACTCGCACTTGGCCGGTTTTTTTATTTGGTTAAATCTATGCTTTATACTAATATTATAAATGCGAAAGTAACTCTGTCTGTTTGGTACGGGGTAAGTTTGAACCTCAAGAAACTACATAGGCTACTTTTATTCAGCGACTTCGTCTTTGTTCGGTTCGGTTCGCGGGCAAAAGGTATTTTATACTATTATATTTATACTATATGTATAGTACTAGCTCCTGCCCGCGGCTAAGCCCGCGTGGATGTCGAAAAATACCCCACAGGAACTTACTACCGGGATTAAAAGTACCCTATGTGTTAATCCAGGTAAAAAAACCGCCCAAGTGCGAGTCGGACTCGCGCACCGAGGGTTCCGTACAAACCTGTAGATATCCTCGGTTTATGTTTATGAAATTAAATGCTTTTTTTTTATTTTTATATTTGAGTTGATTGAATGAAAGGTAAATTGCTGTTTACGATTTATGACGTATTAAAAAAAAACTTCTTACTGGATCTCGTTCAAACCAATTTTCGGTGGAAGTTTACATGGTTATGTACATCATATATTTTTGTTACATTTATCGTTCTCTTATTTTAGAAGTTACGGGGGGGACACACATTTTAGAAAGAAAGAAAAATTACCATATAAACTTCCAACGAAAATTGGTTTGAACAAGGTCTAGTAAGTAGTTTTTTTTAATAATAGGTCTTTACCTATGAAAATGCCGTTTTGTATGAAAAAAATTAAACGATTTTTTTTCATGTATTTTTTATTTGTATTAATCGAAATAATCACCCATGCAATCAATGCATCTTTGCCAACGCAGTGGCAGTTTATTGATGCCCTTCTTAAAAAAATCAGCTGGACGGGAGGCAACAAATTCTTCAAAGGCATTTTATACTGCCTCTCGGGTATTGATTTTTTTTCCGGCAAGAAGTTATCCAAATTCTGGAAAAAGTAGTAGTCTGTAGGCGCAAGGTCTGGTGAGTAGGGCGGATGACGGAGAGCTTCCAACCCCAGTTCTTGCAACTTGGAGACCGTCTGCTGTGCAGTATGAGGTCGCGCGTTGTTGTGCAGGAACAGCGGAGACGAGCGATTGACCAATGCTGGTTGGAGATGTGCCAGCTTCTCCATCATTGAGTTCAATTCTTCACAGTACACATCTGCAGTAATGCTCACCCCGTTTGGTAAGAAGCTGTGATGAATCACACCGGCGCTAGACCACCAAACACTGACCATCACTTTTCTAGGGGTAAGTTTTCGTTTAGGGCATTGTTTAGGTGCTGAGCGCTTGCGGTTATCAAACAGAATCCATTTTTCATCGCAGGTAACAATGCGGTTCAAAAATCCTTCATTTGTGTGTCTATTGAGCAGTGCAAGGCACGTCTCGACGCGTGCTTCGCGCTGGCGATCATTAAGTTCGTGGGGCACCCATTTGTCAAGCTTTTTTACCTTGCCAATTTAACGCAAATGGACCAATATTGTTTTGACGCTAACGTCGAAAGCTGCTGCTAATTCAGCCGTAGATTATGTATCATCAGCTTCCACAATCGCCTTTAATTCGTCATTGTCGACCAAAGTCTTCGGACGACCGCGAGGTTCATTTTTCAGGTCGAAATTTCCAGAACGGAAGCGAGCAAACCAATAACAGGTGGTGCGTTGGTTTGTAGTGTTAGCTCCGTAAACGTCGTTGATGTTGCGTGCCGCTTGTGCCGCGTTGCTGCCACGACGGTACTCATATTCCATAATTACTCGAATTTTTAACGTATCCAGGATGACGAAAAAGATTGAAATGCGATGAAAATGTAACACTAATCAATAAACAAATGACTACTTTTGGAATAAGAATTCCATGTTTTAAAATAAAATTAATTTGAAATTAGAATTCTTAGACAAACAAAAATTATTTTGATTTGAAATGGCCAGTACTGCAGAACGGCAATTTCATAGGTAAAGACCTATATGTCATAAATCGTAAACCGCAATTTACCTTTCATTCAATCAACTCAAATATAAAAATTAAAAAAATGACATTTAATTTCATAAACATAAACCTTATGCATAAACCGTGAATACCTACAGGTTTGCACGGAACCCTCAGTGCGCGAGTCCGACTCGCACTTGGCCGGTTTTTTTTATTATGGAAACTGTTTCATATTGATATATTTGAAAATATTGTTTAAAGTTTAGTATTAAAGATTAGACTTTTGGTCACATTCTCAAATGGCTTGCCTAAGAAGGATAATAATAACGAATTTAGTTTAGTTTTCAAGTGTATTGTTTTATTATTCGTTATTAATTATCTTACATTATTTACATAGTTGAAAAGCTAAATCTTAAAAAAATAAAATGTACCTAGTACAAGTATATAAAATAGAAAAAAATCATAGGGCAACACTCACGGAGTAAAGGATCTCTATGCTGCACAGTGTTTTAGAAACCCTCAAAATCGGACATGACTAAATTAATACCATGAGTCTATGGCGATTCATATTTCAAATGCAAGAGTAAAACTCCCATGTGCGCAATTTGCTTCGTTTTTGAGAAAAAAATGTTAAAGTTGCTAATTTTTCAACTCCCTAAAAACGAAATTATTTTATTTTTTTTAATTGTGAGGGTTTGTAAACTTGTTTTATAGCTGGTTAAAGTCATCATTTTGAGACACATATTTTGTATTTTATTTCATCCCTTTACAAAACTATCAGGCGCTTTAGGAAAGTAATAGTAAAATGTAGAAAAAACGCCTCACCCCCGCTCCTCCGGGTTATGTGTTTTGGCACGGGGTTTTAACAATCGCCTAACGGGGGTGGACCCCTTCCCGTGCCACACAAAACTCTTCTTTGGATACGCCTGATACTTTTTTTAAACCATAATCATTTATGGTTTAAACAATTAAACCATAATCATTTATGGTTTAAACAATGCTCAGAAGATTTGTATAGGCGCTAATAAAAAATAAAAAATAAATAAAATCTGCTATACTTTTTCGGATTTGCTATAGAAAAAAATACTGTGTATAAGGGCTATACCAAAGTATTATTCAATACGGAAAACATCTGCGCCAATCATTAAGGATGGAAGAAAAAAAATTGAGTCTAAATAATGAAAAATAATCAAAATCTCTGGAACTATTAGAGTTAAAGGGATGAAATAAAATACAAAATATGTGTCTCAAAATGATGAATTTAACCAGCTATAAAACAAGTTTACAAACCCTCACAATTAAAAAAAATAAAATAATTTCGTTTTTAGGGAGTTGAAAAATTAGCAACTTTAACATTTTTTTTCTCAAAAACGAAGCAAATTGCGCACATGGGAGTTTTACTCTTGCATTTGAAATATGAATCGCCATAGACTCATGGTATTAATTTAGTCATGTCCGATTTTGAGGGTTTCTAAAACACTGTGCGCTGTGGGAATGCTTTATACAGTGTTTTGTATGAAATAAGATTATTTTAATGTTTTTATCTGGTAAATTCTTCAATAAAATCACGATGTAAGAAATTTGTTTCGCAATGATTTTGACCCATTTATCTTTTTCATTGATAATGTTTATATGCAAGACTGTAATTATAAAAGTCTGGGCATACCTTGTCATGCAATGTCCAGCCAATGTATTTGAGGTAGAGATCATCCAAGAAGTGTGCTGGGAACTTCTCCATCCAAATACCTATCTCGGCCATGGTGATGGCTCTTATGTCAGGTAGCGTATCCCTGTGTCAAACAATGTGATTATAAGTTTGTTTACATGGGGGTGTAGTAATGAATAAAATATAATAGAATATTATTGTTGTTGTATGTGGTTAACAAATAAATTTGATCATTATACAAAAGTGTATACAATATGTAACAAAAACCCTGTCCGATCCAATAAAGGCGTAATCCTCGTTCAACATACGTACTAGAAAAAATGATATATAAATGTATCTAAAAAAAAAACAAAAGGTAATTGATTTTTTATTTTTATACTCCATGCGAAATATAACAGTGAATATGGGAAATTTTCATAAGTTAACAACACTCCACCCGCCGGCAAAATCTTGTTATTTTTACCTATTTTTATTTCAAAGATCCACCGCCCTATAGTACCGCGTTGTAGGCACTCGTTCGACTCTTTGATGTTGCCGACTGGTTGCCTACCGGCGCGCTACTTGTTGGCCAATTGCCAGTCTTTCGTGTAGATAGCTTTTGATCGGACGTCTGTACGTATCACGTGCCGCTATCGTTTCGCGAACAATTTCGTATTCCAATCAGCCTTTCCACTGGATTTTTATCTATGGGGTCATGTTAAACAAATTGTTTATAAAAGAGAGTGCGATTCGGAAATCGAAGTCAGAGATCGAATTGTGGCAGCTTTCGACTCACTTAAATCGGACACAAATGCGCTGCAAAGAGTACGTGCAAATTTAGTGAAAAGGTGTCGAATGTGTATCAGTGTTGGAGGTGGACTTGTGGAGCACGATCGCCGAAGTATGCAACAACAAAAGAACTGAAACCTGCAGTCAGTAAGTACATTGCCCAAAGGACATCATATTAAAAAAAGCCCTTATCAGGGCTACATTTAATTCAATAAATTGTTTCTTGATAAACATGATTAAATCTCCGGCTTACTATGCCTACAAAACAATATCAGCTGATACCTACGCGTAGGCATAAGGTATGACGTAGCGTAATTTTCTTTCGTTATAAGTTTGTTTGGCGGCACGCGACAAAGCAGGTTCATGACAAAGGATCATACAAACCGCGGCTTCTTTGACACAAAACTGTACGTAGTAACACGTGAACTTTGTCGAGCGATCAGTGTTGCCTTTGATTCGTTTTAATTTTTTATTTTTATTTAATTATATTCACAAGGGAAAAATAATAATCTCAAATCCATTAATTGGTTACGTAATAATGTACGCAGTACGATGCCGAATAATACCCTTAAGGATCGGACAGGGTTTTTGTTACATGCTGTATACAACATGCCTTCAGGGGTGGTACAATAATAAGAAAATAAACAGAAAGACTTTCCAACATAGATAGGATGTAAGAACAGAAACCTAAACTGTTAATGAATATGGTTTGAACTCTTCTCCTCACCTATATCTGTGCACAAACACAGACTTGAACATGTAGGAGAGCATGTTCTTG
Source organism: Aporophyla lueneburgensis (assembly GCA_932294355.1). Taxonomy (NCBI): domain Eukaryota; kingdom Metazoa; phylum Arthropoda; class Insecta; order Lepidoptera; family Noctuidae; genus Aporophyla; species Aporophyla lueneburgensis. The sequence continues at coordinate 29,840,061 of OW028753.1, forward strand.
ATCTCCTCCATGTTCTCCTCCAGCTCCTGGCGCTTGGCCACCAGCACCTCGAGGCGCTCGTTGGCTCGCTTGTCGCGCGCCTTCAGCCGCTCCGCCTCGTACTGGCGCAGGCAGTTGTCGCAGTTCACCGACGTCAGCAGCGCCACGTCCACCAGTGCCGTCATCAGCTTCATCACTAAGCAATGATGGCATATCAAACCACCATGGTCTCACAACAAAACCCATTGCCACAATAGTTGCTCCTTAACAATGTTGTATTTGTGGCATTCAAAACACCTAGGTTATTATATTTCTGATATTGCTTGTAAGTTGCTTTCACATTGAGATGCAAGACTTATGTATTTTATACTTAACAAACCATGTTACTGCCTAGTGGTTGCATGCACAACTGTTGAGTAATGGCTTTTCCTATCAATTAGACAAACAGCATTTGTGGCTAGTTAATGTGAACAAAAGATGTGTGTTAGAACACTGTTTGTCATTGTTCTCATAAAGCATATTTGGTACTGTCCCTGGCATACTTTTGACACATCAAGCTTTACAAAGAGACCAGAAGACTATATTCACTTCCACAAAGTTAAACTGTTGGTACGTCAATGTTTCATATTTAACGCTCAGTACAGTAATATGATGAATATTAGTGAACTTACCAGCTAGTGTAGCAGTATGTCTGAAAGCCCTGACCTGAGAGTCAGACAGCCCAGTGAGCAAGGAAATGATGTTGTCCATCAGGTACTGGTCATAGATGATGGAGTACTGGCACATCTTCACCAGTGTCTGGATAAACTCACAGAAGTTGGCACGGAACTTCTTCCAAGTCTGCCCTGTCATGATGAGAGGATATTCTCCACTTTCCTGTAGGCATAAACATTTTGATATGTATTTCTCGAGTGACTGAGATTTCAAATCAATTCAACCAACCTAAACATACCCTTTTTTTGCGTGTGAAATCATCAAATGACTTCTCCCGCTCTGGGCGGAGCGGGAGGGCATGTCAGACTTTTACTGACTAAACCCACCCATGTTCCTTCAGTTGCCCTTGTGCCAGGGTCACGGTATCTCTTTCGAACAATCTCGCGACCCTGGCAGGCATCGGTCCTAGTAGACCCCTTCAGTGCTGCTAACATCTCTTTGAGGCGCGCGTGGAACACTACGCGCCGTCGACCCGAGCCTGGTCCTTACTGGGCGGCGAGCTACCCATTGCTCGCCGCCCGCAAGCTCGCGCCTACGGTGGCCGGAAGTCCGCTATTGACTCCCGACGCCCGGGGCGTCTCCTCCTGCGGCGGCTAGGGACGTGAGGGCGCAGCGACTGCCACTCCCTCACGCGCCCCGCCTCCTCCTTCGCTAGCATTACTGCTTCGCAGAAGGAGGTGACGGCTTCCCATGCCCTCTCGCTCCGTACCATGGCTCGCACCAGGGCCGGACGCGAGGGGTCGCCGCCGCCGATCGCCTCCACGAGCACACGGCAGTGCTTCGCCCAGGTAGGGCACACCTACACCGTATGCTCCACTGTGTCCTCCAAACGATCCTCGCAATGGAAACACCCGGGCGTTTCCTCCCGCTTTATCCTGAACAGGAACCCACCAAAGCACCCATGCCCGGTGAGAACCTGCGTCAGGCGGAAGGTGAGGACGCCGTGGCGCCTCTCTATCCACTCCTCAAAGAGGGGACTTACCGCCGCAATTGTGGCGTGCCCAGCGCTGGGTTGCGACAATCGTACGCGCCATGTCGCTATGAGATCACACAGGAGCTCTGTCCGCCGTGCCGGGATTTGTCGCGGCAGCGGAGTTTCGCCTCCTCGCGCCACTCCCACATGTGCGCGAGGACCTTTGCCTCCAGATCCCATGGCGGCACTCCGGCAAGGAGGCTCGCCGCCTCGCACGAGACCGTGCGGTATCCCCGGATTAGCCAAATGGCCATGACCCTCTGGGCCGCACTCAACCGGCGCGCTGGGCGCAGCCTCAATGAGGGTGCCCACACCAGTGTAACCTAAACATACCCTTGAATATGTTTTTGATAATTCAGTTTTTTTGTTACTGTAAGTCTTACATGCTCTAAACAAATAAGTGCTAGATGCAAATAAAATTGTTTTAGTACAGCTAGTACTATTCAACAACATAACTTATTATAACACCTTTCCACAAAGGGTTAGGCAGAGCTGTATCCCACATTTCTCCAGGTATATTAAAGTCCTGTCCTGTCCTGTCCATATTCAACAACTAATCTTATATCTTTAAACGAGCAATTCTTGTGTTGTCTTCTTGTAATCTGAATCTCGGAAACGGCTCAAACGATTTTCATGAAATTTAGTATACAGGGGGTTTCAGGGGCGATAAATCGATCTAGCTCGGATTCATTTTTAGAAAATATTGTTTTATTCGTGTTTTCAATAATCAACTTTATCGAAAATCAACTAAAACATAAACATATGTTTTTTTATTAGAAGGAAAATAACAAAATGTAATTTGTATTTAAATGTAATGTCTAAAAAACATAATTCACCAAAAAAATTAAAAATATAGAGCAAAGCTCGGACATCCAGGTACTATGTTTAAAGAAATAGGTAGAACAATGTTTTATTACCTCATCAAACTCTTGTGTCATTTTTTTGATGATAAGAGTGTGGTCCATCTGTGCCATGTCGGGTGTGACCTTCCCACGGCACCCAGAGGCGTTGATGAAGAACTGCATCAGTTGCACCAGTGCCGCTTCTCGGTTGGTTTTGTACTCCTCAATCCACATGTCCACTACTTGCTAATTGGTGAAAAATATGGTTACAAATATCACAATCATAGAAGTAGGCCAAGCCAGAAAACTATAGTATAATATTTATTAGCAAAAAATATATTTGAAATAAGTTTGGATACACAAATATTTTAACCTTTTGAGCGCCACGACAAAAAAGCAAACTCGTGCCCTCAGCGCCGAGCTATAAATTTATGCTTTAATACCTACAAAATAGTAGTGAGTTCGAAATTATATCGATAAAGCACTAACCATTTATTTTTTAACATATAATATGTTTTTAATAAAAGGTTACTATACCGGAAATATATAATAAACGAGTTTTATTTCAACCCACTTTGTCTTTTATGACAGAAATGATACGCTATGTGTCACAGTTTCGACGTTAAATCCACAATTCAAAACAACAGTCGATAAAAGTAAGTCAATACCATCACAGCACTATGTTCAGTCACGACGTACTTTCTTGTCATCTCATGATGACACTGGCGTAGCTGGCACGTCTTTTCTTAATTTGCCCGCCTCTGCACTAGAGGTGCGCATTCGATATTTATGAATAATATCGAAATAATAAGAGTTATTTTATTTTAATGGGTTCGTTTTTTATATACAGTAGCATCATTTTTATTTAATACAACTTGCTTCTGCCCGCAACTTCGTCCGCGTCATATTTATTGCTCCCCGACCCATCCCGTAACATCGTATGTATATACTTTTTTATGTGAAAAAGAAAAGTAATGTTTTTACTATTGTACACGCATTTTTTTTAGCAACATTCATTTTTATTTATGTAGATTTAAGTTTCTCTGAAAAAACAACCAGTAATAATGCCTTAATGTACAGCCACGTAGGTACTGATGATATCTCAACTGAAATAAATACCATTTACTGTAGATTTGTAATCATCAGAATACGACAAAAATAGGCGAAAGCAAATTTAAACCATCAAATGAACTTGTGTTTTAGTAAACGAAGTTTTTATACTCAAGATTTGTAAGTGCAAATATAATAGTAAATACGAAGAAAGGGACAATATTATCCTTGGAAACAAATGAAACTTAGTTCAAATAAACCTCAGTCGGATCCGTGTTTATTTTATGACACGCCAGCTGAGCTTATGGCTGTTTGAAATGGTTTACATGAATTTTATTCTCTTTTCAATTACAAAATCTGAACTTCACTTTGTAGTTTTATTTGAAACAAATTACTTTTAACACAATAGTATCGTTCGACACGCCCTTCCGCTCCACCCAGAGCGTGAGAAGTCATTTGATGATTTCCCACCCACAAAAAAAGTCGTTCAGAATAATAAATTAATAAGAACAAACTACTGATACAAGTTAAGGAACAGCTCTATTTACAAATCGACCACATGTGACGTCATAGGATTGTCACGATTAGATGACTCTGGCGCTCCAGGCACAGACAGTATGACAGCGTGGTGGAGATGTGCATCACACTCATTATGATTTATCGATAATCAACTGACACAGACATTTAATGAGCAGATAATTCGTTATTTTAATAATATTTAAATAATTTTCATGATTCCTGAATCATTCAACTTCAATATCAAATGTTTTATTTATTTATTGTAGGAAAATTGAAAGAAATGAAATATAACGTAGGTTAACGTCGAAGTCGATATTCTTGTTTTATTGATTGCTAGCTACATCACTACGTGTCACGATATGATGACTGTGGCGCTGAGGGCACTAACTTTTTCGAATTTTATAATTGGTGTTAGTTTTTGCAATCTTATGTTAATATGGATGAAATATAAAGAAAGAAGCTCCGCAAATATAAATTAGGATGAGTCAAGGGACATAATTAGCAAAGGAAATAAAAAAAACAATGTTGTTTTATGAGTTTTATTTACGTTTAAAAGTCTGTCACGGTATCGTGACCGTGGCGTGCTGGGCACGTTTTGGTTTGTCATCTATACATGACTCTGGCGGTCAAAAGGTTAAGTACAGTCAATACAAATCTGAGAATCATATTCTATACCGAATCATCAGAATGAGAATCTATACTTACGTTTATAGCTGTCTTATTGAATCTAAGTATATTGTAAAGGCTGTTTTCATCATCACCAGGCAGCAGGACTGGCGGCGGTGAATACGCTGGTGGCGGGGCGGTGCCCCTGCCCCTACCGCGACCGCGCCCGCCGCGCCCTCGTCGGCGCAGAGGAGGTGGCGGCGGAGACTCAGCCAGGCGTCCCACGAAGCCACCATCACCCCTCCGGCCGCGACTACGAGTCACCCGCTTCGTGGGTGTAGGAGATGGAGACCTCGGCTCCTCTTCTTCCTGATGCGATTCCTCAGCTTCATCTCTAGGTAGTAGTTCTCTAGGTTCAGTGGCAGTGGAATTAGCTACCGCGCCAACGTTGAACCCTGAATAATTCACGTTGGGAGTCTCAGGTTCATGGACCGACTGTCCACCGTAATCAGTCATGGGAGTCGCTGGGGTCATGGGATTCACGTATTCCGGTGGAGGATCATCCATCCGAATACGTTTCCCGCCACGGCGATGCATTTTGTTAATTAAAAAAATAACGTTTAAACACGAATTTCACACAGTTCACATAACTTAAGCTTTAATTACTTAACTACTTTTTATATAACATAGGCAGCGTTATTGATTTCTCGTCCAACTGAGAGAAAACTGGAAATGTGAAAGAGAAAGACAACAATCGATCAACGCGCGCCGGCAGCCATTATAAAAATAAAATATTTGTTGTCGTCTATTATATACACTGTGTCAGATTTACAGCATGGAATTAGTATGTACTTTAAAGTATTACAACTTACAGTTTTTCTTTATATCCCTGACTGACATAACGTTCACACATAATCTAAAATTATTATAGGTGATTTATAATATTGCTAGCAATTTCATCTGCAACCACACTTACTAACACACTTTCTAATTTTTTTTAATAATTTTAACACGAATAGTAATCCTGGATAGAACTCGCTTATGCATACTTCTAGATAGCACAGTGTTTTATGAAGACGATTTTTCGGACATTGCTTTTTATATAAAAAACTGATAGTTTAAGTTATTTCAATGCAATATTTCGTATCCCCATTTCACTAGTATGTTTAGTTTATAAGATATAATTTTTTGAAAATCGTCTTTTTTTCAACCAGGTTGTAACGTTGTGTGAATATCCACATATTCAATTAATTCATAATCAACGTCAATTCTTAACTTATAAAAACATTATCGTAATATCGTCAATGGAATGCAAGGAATGCCTACACATTCTTTTTGGTGTTGGAACAGTACGTCGTGATGTTCTGCGTGACGTCATAAAAAGAATGTCATTGTGGGTATTAGTAAATAGTCTTTAATCGTGTAGTGGCGAAAAGTCATGCTAGGCGGGTAGTTCTGAATCAGTCACTTCCTATTGGTGTCGTAGTCGGACGAATGTTCTCGACATTAACCGAAGTAAAGCGCGTATGAGTATATATATGCTCGTACAGGTCGCGTTAGCTCACTTTTTATTACTAAAACTTTCTGGTTACACGTTTGCAAAATAGTTTCTCGCTGTATTAGATTCTTGCGACATTACCCGTGTCCAGACGTTTATTTTATTAAGTTTGTAGTGACTTAAGTTGTATTAATCAATTATATTTCACAAGTGAAGTGTTTATCCCCGTGAAGGGTAAGTTTGCCAAACCAAACCGAACAATTATTATAACTGCCAGCTCATGTTCTATTTTCTTTACTGAGTAGGTACCTACAGACATAATTTATTTTGTGTTCACATTTTCTATTGTCTGTTGGTTTCATTCTTTTTAAGCCTCGAGTGTGTCACACGCTCGCAGGACCAATCGATGTTTTTGTGATAATGCTTCTCGCTAATTTAACTACGTGTACGTACCATGTAAACTCCGCTCTGATGAGGACCAATACTCACAAACGCCTTAGCGCCTTACGTCCTAGGCTTTCGCGTACGCTGCGAGGTCATCATCAGAGAGGGGTTGCAGTGGACATTTATTTACCGCTGGACGTTAATTCCAGGGAACAAGATTGGGTTTTAAATTACCCTCATCGACGTTCGCTGAGTTCAGCTGACTCACCCTTACCGAACGTTCGAGACCTGCGCACACGTCACCTGGCGGCACCCACCTGCGCGCCTTACCATCTCGTCTCTGCGGCCTCTTCCACCTCGGGGTCAACTCCTCGGCGTCGCGTCGCTCCAGCTACGCGTTAAGCCAGGGCAGTACTTAGTGCGCCTACTTCCACGGAGCAATAAATTAACAAGTGACGGCCTTGTAATTCCACGACCAGAAATAAATTTTACTGTTGTAAGCGTTGGTGAGATTTTCATTTTAATTTTAAATACTTCCCACACGTTACAAGGTATTTAGAAAAAAAATCATATCTCTGAAATTAAATATGATACGCAATTGTGACCTAAGAAACATCGAAGGCGTTTTTTATGATGCATATTTTAGAGTACAAATAAATCTCGGAACTTCGTTAGATTCAGACTTACACGAGGTTTTCAGTTTTTAGTTTTTATTTTTTTTTCTCGGTAATTCCGTCGTATTTGGAAAAGTTATTTATACTGAAATTAGGCCCTTCATCCTCCCTACATACCACAAAAATAACATATCCTAATTGCGTGGAATCTAGAAACCACAACATTTTTAAGTTCGATCTGTATTCTACGTCGTTAGGGTTGTCACGCGATCATATTATATTAGTTCATATCCGGATCTGAAGTTATGTCTATATTTATACCAAAGTTATCCACACAATCAGAAGAATCGCCAAACTTAACGGGCAGTGGGCAGCGCACATTTACATTTTAATGTCATTTTTGATTTTCAGAACTACCTCCAATAGAACAATTTAGGGGTTTTGAAAGATCGTATGGAGGAATCTTATTTCTTAGGTTAATAAACCTAAAACTTAGCACAAATAAAAATAAAAATAATGATTGTCATTGCCGATTCTGTTGTACACCGAACTAAACTATCTCTAAAATTCCTTACTTTTGGATAGGAGAATTGTAACGCTATTCTGCAAGATAAAATCTCTAAATTTAAAAATTATTTTGACACGACTAAAATCGAATTTGACAATCGCGACTCAACGTGGTAATTTTTTTTCTTTTGGTTTCGCTACGTGGTACTTGTGCGCTACGCAATGAATTTTTCGAGAGACGAAGGCGCGCGCTAGGAGGCAGCCTGGACGTGTTTTATATGAAAATTTTCATTTTTTGTTTGGAAAATATAAAAAAATATTACCCACTTGTTGAGACTTAAATGTGCAGGGGTTCTAAAGGGGCTCGAAATTTTCATTATTTTTGTGATAGGACACGCCATTTTCGAGATATAAGCAAAAGAAAAGGAAAACAAAAAATACAGTACTGTCTTTGCCCGTGAAGGCGAGGCCTTAGTGTGAATTTTAGTTCATGATCACTAGTCTTATTCCACACTTTTTTAATCGCGATTAAAAATAGTCAGATTTAGTTAAAATAAATTATTAAGTCAACATTTTTGGTGAAAACCGGTAAACTCAGAATAGCAAAATTGACATTTTCACTAAACTAATAATTCAGTGCAATCTTGGTGCTATCAAACTAAAATATAGTTAAGTTGTGTCACTTTTAGTCTATTTCAGAATAGAAAATCGTTGTTTGACAGGGATAAACCAAATTTAAGTGATTTTTAGTTTAGTTTAGAGAATTTTGTGACAATAGAATCGGCCCGTTATTCGTTTGTCAAAACTACCGTCAAAATTGAGTTTTAAAGGGTGTTAAAGTTTTTATGAAAATATGCGCGAACGAAGTTGCTGGCCAAATGTAGTTTCAGTATAAATAACTTATCCCAATACTACGGAATTATCGAGAACATAATAAATAAAAAACTAAAAACCTTTTATAAGTCTGGATATAACAAAGTTCCTAGGATTAATAGTCGAAATTTTAATTACCAAAACGTACCATTAAATAAAAATTGAGTCATCAAAATTCAGATTAGAAAGTGACAACCCTAGGCAAAACAGTTAATTTGGAATAACTACTACATTCCACGCAATTAGGATGTGTAATTTTTGTGGTATGTAGGGAAGATGGAGGGCATAATTTTATCATAAATAACTTTTTCAAATACGATGGAATTACCGAGAAAAAAAATATAAACGAAAAACAAAAAACCTCGTATAAGTCCGAATCTAACGAAGTTCCGAGATTTATTTATACTGTAAAATATGCAGCATAAAAAACGCCATCGATGTTTCTAAGATCATAATTGCGTATCATATTTAGTTTCAGAGATATGATATTTTTTCTAAATACCTGGTTGAAAAAAAGACAATTTTCAAAAAATTATATCTCACAAACTAAACATACTAGTGAAATGGAGATACGAAATATTGCATTTAAATAACTTAAACTATCAGTTTTTTATATAAAAAAGCAATGTCCGAAAAATGGTCTTCATAAAACACTGTGGATAGGCCTTAAACTATTATAGTCAAATTTTTATACTTTGTGCTCGGCTCCTAAGGGTCTTAGCGTGACGTTATATAATATATAGTCCATATAGTCCAGGGTCGATAATTTTTAAAACCAAAAAAAAACATAATAAGATGAAACCCATTAGAAAAGAAGGGAAATATGATAAAAATGAAAGGAAAAATAATTTACGGGCGATCTGAGGTTGGGAAGGGGACGGGGGTGAGTTTTTAAGGGTAAAAAACGGTTTTTCTCGATTTCCGGCAAAACTAAAAGTCCTATCGAAAAAAGTCAAATGGAAAACTTGTAGATAATAAAAAGATCTAAAACTTTTGTATTTACTCTTTTTTCACATAACCTCAAAATTTATGTGAAAAATTCAAAAAACCAAGTTTTTGGTTTTTTATTTTTATCTTTTACAAAATTTTTTTTTTTTAACGAAATTTTGTGAAAACTTACCTTTTTATGTCCCAAATACGCTGTAATTTATTTAATTAAAAATATTTATTTTTTCACCTTATTTTGAATTAATATCGAAAAAACACCCTAATTTTCAATCGAAAATTCACCCGTCAAAATATCAGCTTTTTTCAAAAAGTTGGTGTGGTTTCTGTTCGTCTGAGTCTTGAGGGGAAAACGCTAACGACATATCATTTTTATCCACCCTAATGCCATACAGTTCTCGGCGCGTTTTAACCTTTCACCTTAACTTGGGTGGTGTACCGCTAACGACGTATCATTTTTAGCCACCCTAACGCCACACAGTCCTCAACACGATACAAAATCTTGACTTGGGTGGTGGATTCAGGCTGGATTAATCAGATACCTAAATTACAGATTCAATTTCTAAATTTAAATCTTATTATTATACGCCATTTGGTGGCTGCGCCCATCTTAAATATTGAGGTTGTATAGTGCACTGTATTCTTCTTGTCAAGCCCTTTTATTTGATACCCATATTGGTGGGATTGATAAAAAATTGTTATCAGCCATTTGGTAGCGGCGGCCATCTTAGATTTCAATTTTGCATAGTAAATTGTATTCTACTTGTTGAGACCTTTCATTTGATACCCATGTTGATGGGATTGATAAAACCTAAGTTATCCGCCATTTTGTAGAGGCCGCCATCTTGGATTTTAATTTTATATAGTACATTGTATTATACTGGTTGAGCACTTTCATTTGATACCCATATTGATGGGATCGATAAAACCTACGTTATCCGCCATTTTGTAGCGGCCGCCATCTTGTATTTCAATTTTTTATAGTATATTGTACTCTGCTTGTTGAGCCCTTTCATTTGATACCCATATTGATGGGATTGATAAAACCTACGTTATCCGCCATTTTGTAGCGGCTGCCATCTTGGATTTCAATTTTTTATAGTATATTGTATTTTGCTTGTTGAGCCCTTTCATTTGATACCCATATTGATGGGATTAATAAAACATAAATTATCCGCCATTTTGTAGCGGCGGCCATCTTGAATTTATAATGATAATGAATAAACATAATTGTATTGTCACCAAAATCCAACGTGTATACAAAATTTCAGATTAATCGGTTGACAGAAAGAGGGTGAAATTTGAATTACTAAATTTGACCCAAGAATAATAAATAAAACAAACGGGGTGAGCTAAATATAATTTGAAAAAAACCGTTTAAAAAACCGTTTAAAAATACACGTGCACGCTGAGTTTCTTGAAGATAATTGTGACAAGTTTACTTAAAAAACAATAAAACTATCTTAATCTAAATAATTATCTCCTTAATTTTGCACAAACAAATTTAGTTAATCCCATGAAAAAAAATATATTTCAAAATCTATATAAAATATATATCGTAAATATATTTTTAATAAAACAAACTTTTGGCCGATTTTCATATATATTTTATACTTTTTTATAGATTTATAATATATTATTTATACATTTTGACATTGATTTCTTTAATACTTTTTTTTTTTCATGGGAGTTTATTCACGATTAAATAGTGAAGACATTATTAATTCGATTTTGTCTTTTCAGATTATCAGTATGGATGAATCTGTTTGTATCATTTGCAATAAGGCAGATGAATTTTTTTGAATTTTTGCATTTTCTGAGAAGATTTACCATAGTAACATATTTTTTTTTTTACCATCGGAAAGTAGAGATTCCAACGAACAGAAACCACACCAACTTTTTGAAAAAAGCTGATATTTTGACGGGTGAATTTTCGATTGAAAATTAGGGTGTTTTTTCGATATTAATTCAAAATAAGTTGAAAAAATAAATATTTTTAATTAAATAAATTACAGCGTATTTGGGACATAAAAAGGTAAGTTTTCACAAAATTTCGCAAAAAAAAAAAATTTTTGTAAAAGATAAAAATAAAAAACCAAAAACTTGGTTTTTTGAATTTTTCACATAAATTTTGAGGTTATGTGAAAAAAGTGTAAATACAAAAGTTTTAGATCTTTTTATTATCTACAAGTTTTCTATTTGACTTTTTTCGATAGGACTTTTAGTTTTGCCGGAAATCGAGAAAAACCGTTTTTTACCCTTAAAAACTCACCCCCATCCCCTTCCCAACCTCAGATCGCCCGTAAATTATTTTTCCTTTCATTTTTATCATATTTCCCTCCTTTTCTAATGGGTCTCATTCTATTATAATTTTTTTTCACTTTTCATTATTTTTAAAGGCTTCTACCCTGGTCTAATAGCCTTCCTCGATAAATGAGCTATCCAACACTAAACGTACTTAACTCTTCAGCTTTTACTTGGGTGCGCTACGCAATGAACTTTTTGAGAGACAAAGGCGCGCGCAATGGACGTGTTTTATATGGAATTTTTCACTTTTTCTTCGAAAAATAAAAAATAAATATTACCCACGTGTTGAGATTTATATGTGAGGGGGAAATAAGGGGGGTCGGGTAATAGGAATCGCCATTTTCGAGATATAAGCAAAAGAAAAGGAAAACAAAAATACGGCAGGTACTGTTTTTGCACGTGAAGGCGAGGCGTTCATTGGTGTGAATTTTAGTTCATGACCACTAGTTTTATTCCACACCTTTTTAATCGCGATTAAAAATAGTCAGATTTAGTTAAAATAATTTTTTATAGCCAATTTTTTTTTACTTTTAGTTAAGGGCATGGGGCGTCGCTCCTCATGAAAGTACACCACTTCTTTCTATTTTTTGGGGCTTTTGGGATACAAAATAACAATTTGTCCCGTGTAGCAACACTTGTATTTTCGCATCGTGGGTGGCACGATACAATATTTTAAGAAGATAGTGGTGCCGATTCCCTTATTCACAAACTAAACTAAATTTAAGTTCAGTGCATCTTTTTCTTTCGATTTCATTAAGGAAAGGACAGAAGATACATTTTAGTTTAGTCCTGTCAAATTAATCAGCGCTTGACGTAAATTGACGTAATTTTAGTAGGCAAGTTTTTAATCACGTCTAAGTTTGTATGGAGTAGTGACAGGCGCTGATTAATTTGACAGGACTAAACAATTTTTTTTGTCCTCTTCTTAATGAAATACAAAGAAAAAGATGCACTGAACTTAAATTTAGTTTAGTTTGGGAACAAGGGAATAGGTACCATTATTCGTTTAAATGTACTGCGACTACTGCGAGTCACGTAACTAAAGGCAAAAAGAACGTGCGCGGCGCGGCGGCGGTGCCGCGGACGCGAACGTGGTAGATGACGTCATCAACGATTTGTGCGTATTGGCGAGCGTTTTTGAAAATGCAAAATTAAAACCGCTCTAACTTCGTCATTTTTGGTCCAATTTTAATAATTCTTTCACTGAAATAATTGGTTTAGGTATGACTGTATTTTTACATATTTAACTAAAATCGTCGCTGATCCTCATTGGTAGCATGATGTTGTATACCCTCCAGCAGGGATGCCGAACCTCGAAACATCAACGTGCCATTCTCTCCAATAAATACTTTATATGGGCATGATGACACAAGCACTTAGTGACTCCTGGAATAAAACTAAATAATTTCACAACTCAGATTTATTTGTTTGTTACCATGGCTGCGTGTCTAAATTATGTTGTTGTGTGCATCGATATATAGGTTGTGTGGCACCAAAGGCACGCGTGCCATTGGTTCGCCATCCCTGCCCTACAGCTTTCTTCGATAAATGGGCTATGTAATACCAAATTCGAACCAATAGTTCCTGCGATTAGCGCGTTCAACCGAACTAACAAACAAACTCTTAAGCTTTATAATATTAAAATAGATTTGATTGAATTGAAGCAATACAACCAGAATGTCCGACTACTGTCAAAGATCGACTAGGTATCACCTCGTCTCGTGCGTGGTAGCGAAAGGCAAGGTAGCGGGTCAAAATGTGTCCAGCAAAAAAAATTAAATCAGTACAAATGACATCACATCATTTTTTTGTGTATAAGGCAACTCTTGAAAAGTACTGTCTGTCATAGTATAATGTACTCTGTGGTCATATCTATGGTCATGAATAAAATATAAAAAAAAAAAAAACTGTCTGTCATATCTTGAGGTCGGATGATTTTGGATTTTTATCGTTTTTACATTTCATAAGCGTAAAATATAATAAAATGGCTAAGAAAACCTACGACTTGTTGTTCAAACTACTCCTCATTGGTGACTCCGGCGTAGGCAAGACGTGTATACTATTCAGGTTTTCAGACAACCATTTCACAACGACGTTTATATCTACGATCGGTATGAGCCACCTTTGTATTTTTGTATCGAGGAAAGCCTTGCCTTGAAAAAAATGTTTTTGTGTTTAATTCATAATAACTTCGTTCTGAATATTATGTACTTTAGTACATTTATTCTCTAAATTATTTTACTAAAAAATTCGTGACTTTTAGGTATCGACTTCAAAATAAAGACGGTGGAGCTCCGCGGCAAAAAGATAAAGCTCCAGATATGGGATACGGCGGGTCAGGAGAGGTTCCATACCATCACCACGTCGTACTACCGCGGCGCGATGGGCATCATGCTGGTGTACGACATAACCAACGAGAAAACATTTGATGACATCGTCAAATGGTTACGGAATATAGACGAGGTGAGTAGTCTGAGCCTCCGCTGCTACTAGTATTACACATGGGGCAGAAAACCGTCTCTACATCGGTCGGACTTAGTGTGTACACACTCACACCCATATGCCATAACAGTGGTCATGTTATAATATGCCTCAACCTCTTGTTTCTAATAAGTAACTTTCCTCACTACATATGCAGTATGCAGTGGGGGACATTTTATTTATATGCAGCTTATTTCTATCTACTCTTAATACTAAAAATAGATAAATTAAACTTCAATATATGGAACATGCTACTTCTTAGATGTGTTCATCAGCTACATGAACATGGCACCATGACATTGTGTATACTCAATCTATAACTGACACGGATGCTCTTAAGCTACCAAAATTATACAATTATGAATATTTTATCACTACAATTTTAAGCATGACATCATATTTTGTATGCCTAGTTAATAAGTTACTGTAAACATTTATATTTTGTGATATGTTTAATATTAGCATCCACATATGTAGTAAATTATTAATGTACAGTAGAATGCCGATTATCCGAATTAATTGGGACCAGGGTCGATTCAGATAATCCAAAAATTCGGATAATCGGACATAGACTGGTAATAAAGAAAAATGAACTGCCACACATAAAATAAACTTTATTAAGTTTAACAAACACAGTTCTACAATAACGCTCACTTGAACATCTCAATCAGATTAATTTGCAACCCCTTCAGGCCTTAACAAAAATACAAAGTATAAAAATTCACAACAATAATAGAGGTACATACACACTTAGGATCGATTTGGATAATTGGCGATTGATTCGTTCTGATAATCGGCATTCTAATGCAGGTATCACTCATTTAGTACCTGTCTTGAAAATAGTAAGGATTTCAGCTTAATTTTTTATTTCATTCTTTTTCACATGGGCTAGCTAAAATAAAGGTTGGTATATTACAAATAGTGATAAGTGAATATTGCCATTCCAGCATGCAAATGAAGACGTGGAGAAGATGATCCTCGGCAACAAATGTGACATGGAGGAGAAGCGCGTGGTGAGCAAGGAGCGCGGAGAAGCAGTGAGTATGCCTTGTACTTAGTGAAACAGGCTCATCAACCACTGGTGTTGACTACGTAACATGGTTATGAAAATATGTTGCAAACCCTACTATAAAAAAACCAATATTTATTAATCAATATAAATAAATCTCAATACTTATTTTTTAAATAATGAGCTACAAAAACTTTTTAACAAAAAATTAAACCACTGAAAAAACTGAAAAGCAAAAAATAATAAACCAGGTTAAAAATAATAAAATAGGTTTAATTTTCTTTTTTAAGTTTTTATTTTATAATTTTTTGTGGCTTTAATGTACTAATAATACTTGCCAAGGTTTACCTTATCCAATAAAAAAAGAGTTGTCAAAATAGGACTACTCTGTATAAAGTTATGCGTAGTTAAACATTACAATCAGTGAGTGAACAATCAAACATCCCCTGTTTTTCGACCCTTAGCATTCGATTTTGTTTTCCAAATTTATATGGGACCACCTTTGGAGTATACCCTTTCCAATAAAAAAAGAATTATCACAACCGGACTACTACGTAAAAAGTAATGCGTGGTCACACATAAAAAAAAAACAAAAAAAATATACGCGTCGATTTGAGAACCTCCTCCGTTTTTTTCGTCAGTTAACAAGTTATGTGTAACGTTACAAATCCATTAATATACTTACCTAGCCTATTGTTAGTTGTAAATCCATTAATATACTTACCTAGCCTATTGTTAGTTGTAAATCCATTAATATACTTACCTAGCCTATTGTTAGTTGGTATCCCTCTTATACCACAATAAAAGTATGTGACTTCCTGTATCCTCTACATAAATATAAATGAATAAATGTTTTTATAAATTAAATAATAAAAGTTATACAACATTATTTGTAACACATAATTTGCATTACACCATGTTATCAAAACAAAACCTTGTTGCTTTTCTTGATTGTCACTGTACTGTTGTAAGCAGTTTTAACGAGTGTTTGTCAGCTTGTTTATTTTGCGCATCACACGTAATGCGCGTGATTTTGCTAATGTTTCTCTTACAATTAGCATAACTTGTTTGATTGTTGTATGTTTTGGCTCTGATATAAATGAGTGAGCAATGTTTCGTGACCGAGATCTGATGAGCATTCTTTAATTGTGTGTGTGCCGCGTATGTATTATCGCTCCGTGAAACCATCAATTAGCGTGCGTCCAGCTAAATGAGCGGACTGACGCCGCGCGCCGCGCGCCGCCTGCTGCCGGCGTGACTCACGCGCAGATAACCCTCACTGTGTTACAAATGCGTATGTTTGGTAACATCCATTTGGTGATTGTGGCCGTGCACAATTGTGTCTGACAATCAATTAATTAAAATAAAACATAATATTATTCTTTGTCTTTAACAAATTAGTGTTTTTTTTTTATTAAACAGACCTTCTAGTAGCTCCAAACGTTTCGTGTAACATAACACACAACTGCCGCGTCGCCAGTTTCTTTTTCTTTTAACTTGGCTTAACACGGTACCGCTATTTTTACGAAATAACATACGAACGAAACTGTACAACGATCTAGCATTATGACGACACACGTGAAAGTTCATCATTTCATCAGTAGAACACAATGGACGATTATTTTATTGGTGTCGACGCTTTATAAATTGTATGTATGTGTGTGCAGATAGCGCGCGAGCACGGCATTCGGTTCATGGAGACGTCGGCGAAGGCCAACATCAACATCGACCGCGCCTTCTCCGAGCTGGCCGAGGCCATCCTGGACAAGACGTCGGGGCGCGAGGCCGACGCCGACCACGCGCGCATCGCGGTGGAGCGGCGGCCGTCCCGCGCGCCGCCCACGCGCGCGTGCTGCACGTAGGCGCACGCACATCGCGGTGGAGCGGCGGCCGTCCCGCGCGCCGCCCACGCGCGCGTGCTGCACGTAGGCGCACGCACATCGCGGTGGAGCGGCGGCCGTCCCGCGCGCCGCCCACGCGCGCGTGCTGCACGTAGGCGCACGCACATCGCGGTGGAGCGGCGGCCGTCCCGCGCGCCGCCCACGCGCGCGTGCTGCACGTAGGCGCACGCACATCGCGGTGGAGCGGCGGCCGTCCCGCGCGCCGCCCACGCGCGCGTGCTGCACGTAGGCGCACGCACATCGCGGTGGAGCGGCGGCCGTCCCGCGCGCCGCCCACGCGCGCGTGCTGCACGTAGGCGCACGCACATCGCGGTGGAGCGGCGGCCGTCCCGCGCGCCGCCCACGCGCGCGTGCTGCACGTAGGCGCACGCACATCGCGGTGGAGCGGCGGCCGTCCCGCGCGCCGCCCACGCGCGCGTGCTGCACGTAGGCGCACGCACATCGCGGTGGAGCGGCGGCCGTCCCGCGCGCCGCCCACGCGCGCGTGCTGCACGTAGGCGCACGCACATCGCGGTGGAGCGGCGGCCGTCCCGCGCGCCGCCCACGCGCGCGTGTGTCTCGTCCGCCTCGCCCGCTGGCTCCAGCTCACCCGCTCGATACAACTTATACAAACCATATCTACTGTCATTCACCTATTTAACCTAGATAGGCCACCTGGAAGGAGATATCCAAGTTTCTCCAGTTATCCTTTGGCTATTGAAGCAATAGTAAAGACGCTAGAGTTTTCATAATAAGTTAAGTAAAACAATATTATCTAAAGCTGTAGTAGCCATCGGGTAGAGGCGTGTACGAGTAGTGTTGCCGGCGGACTTCGTAGCGGTAACAACGACCCGCTCCGTCATGGAATAGGACGCAGCATGTTGCTTCTCATTGTGTCGTACGATTCACGGCAAGAGTACCTTGCAGTGTGCCAGTGTGGCTCGCGACCCGCGCGCTTGCAAGGTTCTCTTCTACAAAAGGTTGAAATTACAACTGTTCATCATTTAGCTTTTCAAATCTTTGGTCATTGTAATTAGAGCTCCCGGCGCTTTTGTTTCAAACTAGAGCTATTTGAGTTTCAAGTTCCAGTCATACACCCGTGAAATGTCTAGTCGCATAATAAATTTGGGTGCAATTGAAAAAGCAAGTTCCAAACAGATAACCTCGCAAGGAACTTCAATATCTGGTCTCAGATAGATAGATCGCGCACGATTATTTTTATTATTCCTCGCTTCGGAGTGTTTTATACTTAAATGTTTAGAGTGTAAATTGTTTAGTAAAGAAAGTTAAGAGGCCGTACACTCATTTTTTAAAACTGATTCTCGTGACTTTATTGACGTGGTTTTACAGTTAAAATACTCCATTCCCATAAGTTTAATGCACAACATAAAAGAGATGCTTCAGTTATTATCTAATGAATGAGCTCCTTTATTATTTTTGTCGAGAAGTATAATGCGTGATTTAGGTTACTACAAAACATTATTTAATGCTAATTCTTTTTAATTTTTTGCATGCTCTTTTCAGGAAATAGATCTTGAACTGAAGTTTAAGTCTGTTGTTTTAATTTTATAAACGATAGTTTTGTGTAGCCGAAATCAAAACCAATTAATTTCTCATTTTCTCTAGAATTTGACTAAGTTAAATATTGTTTTAACAATTTATTTTAGTATAAAAGTGGTAAAAAGTTGGTCATACATTGTATAGATGACGTTCACAATAATACATTGTAATTTTGACATACCGTGTAGACGTTAAAGCAATTCGTAAATATGTGTTATTCCAAACCTCTTACCGCAAAGTTTACAAAACAGTCGCCGGTTTGAGGTCCATTAATCAAAATCAAACCAAACAAATAAAAAGTAGATCAAATGATGATCAAAAATTGAAATTTCAAATGGATGCATTAAAATTTTAGAAATACAGGTTTTTGACTGTAAAATCACTCAAATCAGAGAAATCCGAAAAAAAAGTTGTATGGCCTCTTAAGCCGCAATCATTCAACCATATCTCATATTATAATGGTTGGATGATTGAGAACTTAATATTTCTCAAAACCACAACGCACACCAACATGAACCTGACTGACTTTATATAAATTATTAATGTACCGGTTGGTTAGAGAGCTTCCTTCGTCCTTGTAATACTTGTGCAATACACGCGTCGCTTCACAGATTATCAAGTTTTAATGTGGGTACTTTATGTAATGGCTGTTCAGTGTAGCTGGGTGTCGCCGAGGTCGCGAGCCATGTCGCGTACGTTCATTGTTATCCTCAACTCCACACTGTGCAGTACATGGTGGGTCGCAGCAACGCTCCACGTGTGGCGGCGCACTCTTGTTTGTATTAACTAGTACCGACGCGTCCTGTGATCGCCGCGATCATAACGAAATTCAATGAACGCATCGTGAATGCATGTTATACGCGTTAATTTGGCCGCACCTTTAGAGAGATCCCATCAGTAAACTGTAATAATACATTATCTCATCGAACTTGAGAGGCGTTCGTTTTTATATCAACATTAGTATGTTTAGTTTAAATGTGTCCAGACGCAGACTGCTTGTTTACTTAATTCATGCTGTAGATGTTACGTTATATCGCAACAATAAGCTTACGCGTGCCGTGGCGGCACATGCCCACTGCACGTCGCGCGCACTGCGGCTGGTCGCGCGATATGTTCACAGATCAATGTCGTGTAGTTACACCGTCGCAGGACGCAGGCTGTGGGCTTCGTCAGACAGTTTTGCTAAACTGTAAGACACTTTGTAGCAAAATTGTACTACGATTATAGTTAATTATTTAAGTAATTATACTCTATAGTTATGTACGTTGATGAAATAAATGAAATACTATTTTATCGTACGGTGTATGTGTTTCGTCGGTTTATACCTGCTTTTATAAATAAACATCAGCATTGTATATTATGTTTATATTAAATTACTTATCGTAAATTGGTCTTAAGTCTTTTATTATTCTCGCAGGTTTTCCTATCCGGCTAATATCTAGTTGTGTCTTGTGCCACCTCTTGTGTTACCTCCTAGCTATACTCCATTTATTATAGCATTAGAAAAAAAGACACTCGTAGAAGCAGGAGTGCAAAACATTTTATAACAAAGTTATATCTTTTTAGATAGATTTAAGACATACTATTACATTACGAACTAAAATTTACGTCAATTTCTTTTACAACAAGCTACCACCTCTTTAATAGAATTAAGCTCAAGTAAAATGCAAATAATTGGTCGCTGTGATTAACTCAAGACAATGTTTATGTTCTTTCTCCAGTATTAGCGTACCTAGTGATAGGTTCATTATAATTGTTTCCTTATTTTATTTTTTTACTTTTTATGTCAATTTTTTTTAAATTTTTTAGTATTGACATGATCTATGCTTTGACGTATTATAATGAGAGTAGTATTGCATAATGTGGTTAGCTAGCGACCTCGACAAGTAATCATTCAATTCTTGCTTGAGCAACCGGCAGCAAGTTCGTCATGCTCCCTTAGATGTCAATGCTTGCGGTAGCGTCGGGGGTCGGGTTACCCCTTTCCCTCAAATATGGCGAGGGGGGTAATGGCTAATTTATATAATGAAATCTTTGCGTTATGCTCGTGAACGGGTGCTGCTTGTGGTAACTGGTCGTCTTGTTGATGTTGTTATTAGTATTACCTACCTGTTTAATTTATTTTACGTCGATGGTCCTAGTTTATCATTTGTGGCCTCGAGTTGTAACTCAGGTCGTAACAGCTATGTGAACATAATTCTGCATTGCATATGTAAGCCGTCACGCCCTTTATGCCTGGAGATTTTTATTTTTGTAGCTATGTTTACATTATACATTTTTTTTTGCTTTTGCTTGATATGGATTTCATTTTATTTGTTGGTATATTGGGTTGGCTAGCTGGCATATAGCAAATCATTTAATTTAATGTTTTGTTCCCTTAATGTTTTACTACTTACCATTGTATAGAATCAAGTTCTTCTAACTGGACAGACAGCTGTGCTACTGAATTTTGACGTTTGAAAAGTGCTGATCCTCACCCTAATTTGAATGAATGACTTTTGATTTTGCAACGCACCTTCTCGAACCTTTCCGCACTCGCAGCGAACTTCACAGCTTGTAAGTAGCTTTACCTACGAAACGACCATCGCTGCTATAACACAGATCAGACCTAGGACGCAATAGAGCGTAAAAAAGGCTCCAAGGTCTTTGGAAGGTATTGGGCAGAGCCAGCTTATGAAACTGAAGACCAATAAGGGCATTATCGTATCCACCAATCCGATCTTCATTGTGGGTATTACATGATCATTTGACTTGACGTTTGTCTTGTTCATGTTCATTCTAAAACCCACTCTTTCGGAAGCTCTACTGAGGTAATTGAGCATTGTACTGAGGTGCTCCATAGTTATGACAATCATCTGCAAACCGAAGGTGAGTGATGTACTAGCCATTTATGTTCAAGTCAGCCCCTTTCTACTCCAGAACCTTGAAGACATCCTCAAGTGCAGCGATGAAAGGTTTTGGACAAAAAAAAACGTCTCCCTGTCTCACACTTTGCTGCAGAAGTATAGGTTTTGAGGTCCGGTCCTGATGTTGGACTGACATAGTGGCGTTTTTGTACAGACATCTCGATGTCAGACATCCGATAGACGATCTGGCACCATTGAAAAGACTGCGGTACGGCCCAGGTCTCAACCGAATCGAAGACTTTTTCATAGTCTACAACCGCTAAACAGAAAAGCACGTTATATTCTTCGGTCTTCTGTATAACATGCCGCAGTGTTTGTATGCGGTCCACGGTGCTAAAGCCTTTTTGGAGCCCGGCTTGTTCGGGAGGCTGGAAGTCGTTAAACCTGCGAGCTAGACGGTCCGTGATGGCTCTTGAAAACAGCTTGTAGACATGGCTCAGAAGTAAGATGGGACTGTCATTCTTAAGTAGTGCATTGTCACTCTTCTCGAAGAAAAGTACCACCACGCCTCTGTTCCATGCCTGTAGCGTTTTGCCCTCGAGTATGACGAAATCAATCAGCTTCTGAAGGGCCTTTAGACCGGGTTTTCCACCGGCCTTTAGGAGTTCGGTCGTAATTCAGTCATCACCCAGCGCCTTGATGTTATTAAGCTGCTTCAGAGCCATCCTAATTTCG
Source organism: Aporophyla lueneburgensis (assembly GCA_932294355.1). NCBI lineage: Eukaryota > Metazoa > Arthropoda > Insecta > Lepidoptera > Noctuidae > Aporophyla > Aporophyla lueneburgensis. Next base: position 29,862,383 of record OW028753.1, read on the forward strand.
TACAAGCTGACGTACGGGATGTCTTCGGTGTAGTATCGGGTCAATCTAGCTTTCGGGTCGTTAGCTAGATTCGTAACGGGGTTTCTGGTGGACGTGTATAACTGTCCATAGAACTTCTCGATCTCTCTTAACAGCTCCGGGTTTTGCGGACACGACTCTGCCATCGTCGGTCTTCAGTTTCGCAAGATGACTCTGCCCAATAGACAGATCTCTTGCAAAGACACGATGCAAAGCGGCGAAGGTCGCTTTTCAAGGACTCAGAGATCTATCTATTGAGCTGCCGGTAATCGAGTGCAGCGTCTGAAGACTGCAGGATCACTTCGCGCCTCTGTTCCATGAGCTGTAATGTTGGATCTGAGAGTTTCTTTTTTCTATTAGTACGGCGGGTCTTGAAGAACTTAGACCCGACCGGATGGACAGTTTCCACAAACCCATCGTTATACGAAGCTCCCTACGCACTCAAAACGATTCTGTAATTCGAGCTGAATTCTGGGGGTTTTGAAGTTGGATCCGTGCTGGACGGAGCGTTGACTTCATCACCCGAGATCTTTCCAGCTTGATATTGATATCCAATGTACTTCTTACCGTGCGGTGATCACTCGCGGTTTTCACCGCGTTGATCTCAGAAACATCATTGAATGTTTGCTTCTTCGTCGACATAATGAAGTTTATCTCATTGTTAGTTGCACCCTCAGGGCTTTGCCAGATCCACTTTCTGTGTTCACACTTTTTTTAAAAGGAGTTCATCTTACAGAGCCCTACTTCTCTATAAAACTGGCCAGTAAATGACTCCGGTGATTCCGACGTTCAACTTCAAATAGCCCACCCGCAGTTCATCGTCGTCTCGTTTACCCAGTTTCGCGTTGAAGGCCCCCATGACAACGGTGAAGTGAGTTTTGGAACCATGCATGGCTCTGAAACTATCCTCATACATGGTCTCCACCTCATCGTCGGGGTGTGACGAGGTCGGGGCGTATATCTGTATGACCTTTAGCGAATACCTTGCGGGTATTCTGAGTATAAGGCACCCCAGCCTGGTCGACACACTCGATTTTTACGACGTTGCTCAAAAGGGACTTATAAATGATAAATGATTTTATTTCTGTAAGTAGGTTTGTACAAACACTTTTACAAGTCAATAATATTTTTTTGAGCTAGATGAGGTCGGCGTTTCCTATCTGACTACTCTTAGAAGAAAGGCCGAAACAAACTCAGAGGTCACAGTCTCTTTTAAAGTCCAGACATAATATTGGTAATATTATGTGAAGACTATGTAGGTAGCTGTCTGAAATGGTCTTTAGAGGAAAGAACCAAACAGATTGAGTGGACCTGTCCAGTCAGTGCACGCATTTGTCACTAATCGTGCGGCTCAACTCAGAACTTGAGAAGCTCAACGATCCGACGAACAATACCAAAGAAAGGACATTTGGGTAGGCCGCAAAAATTACTCAACCTGCCAGATCATAATTACAACATACTTGACAAGTAAAGAAAGATAAAAGAAAAGAAGAAACATACCCACACAGTCTTCACATTCACAATGATTAAACAATATGATACTTTACAAAATAAATATTCATGTCATTGTATAAATAGAATTTATCAATGTCAATGTGTATATGAAAAATCCGGAAAGGATCTCGGTCTAATCACTTGATGACCATGTTAGTCGCTGTCTGAAATGGTCTTTAGAGGAAATAACCACACAGATTTGAGTGGACCTGTCCAGTCAGTGCACGAATTTGTCAATAAGCGTGCAGCTCAACTCGGAACTTAAGGAGCCCAACGATTCGACGAACAATACCAAAGAAAGGACATTTGGGTAGGCCACACAAATTACTCAACCTGCCAGATCATAATTACAACATACTTGACAAGTAAAGAAAGATAAAAGAAAAGAAGAAACATACCCACACAGTCTTCACATTCACAATGATTAAACAATATGATACTTTACAAAATAAATATTCATGTCATTGTATAAATAGAATTTATCAATGTCAATGTGTATATGAAAAATCCGGAAAGGATCTCGGTCTAATCACTTGATGACCATGTTAGTCGCTGTCTGAAATGGTCTTTAGAGGAAATAACCACACAGATTTGAGTGGACCTGTCCAGTCAGTGCACGAATTTGTCAATAAGCGTGCAGCTCAACTCGGAACTTAAGGAGCCCAACGATTCGACGAACAATACCAAAGAAAGGACATTTGGGTAGGCCGCACAAATTACTCAAACTGCCAGACCAAAATCGAAAGTAAAATAATGACCCACATAGCCATCAAATTCACAGTAGTTAAAACAATATGTACATATAGTAAATATACATGTAGCTGTAAAAAAGAAAAAAAAAAGAAAATAAAAAAAATATCAAAATAAAATCAGAATAAAGTAGCAAAATAATATATAAAATCAACATTCAGTGCAGTTATTGGAGCAGCTCAGTCCCAAGCAGTTTTATCCTCAATATAGTCTTTGACAGTATAATAGGCTTTTTGACATAGTTTCCGCTTTTTAACAGATTTGAATTTATTTAAGCTTAGTTCTTGAATGAGGCTGGGAAGTTTATTATAAAAACGTATACATTGGCATCTAAAGGAGCCACCTATTTTCTTGAGCCTGGTTGTAGGAATAACAAATTTGTTTTTGTTTCTAGTATTAACATTACGGAGATTACGGAGACGGTAAACCCAACACTACCCTAGGACGCTCTCCCGGAAATAGATCAAGTTTCCGGAATTTAGGATTATCGAGTCCACCCCCTGTCTTCGGACTTCAGATAACCCTACTATACCCCATCGTAACCGGCTCAATTTTTCCTCAAGCTCGGCGTACTTCCCGTCGGTCCGGAGTGTAGGCGTGTTGTATGTTGCTAGGTCTAGTTATCGGTGATTGTGGTACCTGGATCTCTTCCGGGGATCGTTAGCACCCCTTGCCTCACCGTGGCCTTGACCGCTACCATAGCCAAGGGTACCTAGGTTTTTTGTTTGTGCTTGTCATTATTTGGGGGGGGGGGGGGGGGAGTTTTTGCCATAATCGCCACGCTTGGCGAGCGGGTTGGCGATCGCAGTATGGTATTAATAAAATGCATAGAGAAAGCTGCTGTCCATTCTCTAGTTAGTCCCTTAGCCGCCTCTTAGGACACCCACGGGAATAAATGGGATATTGCTAATCTTTGCATCCTGCACCACACGGTACTACGTGCGGCACCACACGGTACTACGTGCGGCAGCACACGGTACTACGTGCGGCAGCACACGGTACTACGTGCGGCAGCACACGGTACTACGTGCGGCAGCACACGGTACTACGTGCGGCACCACACGGTACTACGTGCGGCAGCACACGGTACTACGTGCGGCAGCACACGGTACTACGTGCGGCAGCACACGGTACTACGTGCGGCACCACACGGTACTACGTGCGGCAGCACACGGTACTACGTGCGGCAGCACACGGTACTACGTGCGGCAGCACACGGTACTACGTGCGGCAGCACACGGTACTACGTGCGGCAGCACACGGTACTACGTGCGGCAGCACACGGTACTACGTGCGGCAGCACACGGTACTACGTGCGGCACCACACGGTACTACGTGCGGCACCACACGGTACTACGTGCGGCAGCACACGGTACTACGTGCGGCAGCACACGGTACTACGTGCGGCACCACACGGTACTACGTGCGGCAGCACACGGTACTACGTGCGGCAGCACACGGTACTACGTGCGGCACCACACGGTACAAACCACCACACGGTTTTCACAGGAATAGTAACTACTTAAATTATTTGCTATATTATAATAGGCTGCCTCGTTGGTCTAGTGGTAGTAAGCGCTACTGCAGAGCATGAGGTCCTGGATTCGATTCCCAGGTCGGGCAAAGTGTTTATTGGGTTTTTCCATCTCTCATCTCAGTAGCAGCCTGGAGTCTGGATTTGTGCCCGGTTGATGGCAATAGGCTCGCCCCCTATTACATGGGACTTAAACATAACAGGCGAAATGTGGGTGTACGTGTACTGTAGGTACACCTCTGCCTAACCCTTCGGGGCAAGGGCGGATCCAGCTTTAGTGCCAGGGGGGGGTCACATAGTCGTGGTCAAGTCACAAGAAGTTATAATTTAATTTTCTTCTTCTTCTTCTTGGCGTATCGATAGCAATCTAAATAGAGTTAGCCCAGAATTTGGCTACGAGCTTAGCATTTTCAGTAGCGTCCATCAACTCCTGTGGCGTGCAAACAACAGGACATGCTGGACAAGATATCAAGTGCCTCATCGTTTGTGGGATAGCACCACATTTACACTCCAAGGCTGAGTCATCTATAAATCTCCACCTGTACAGGTTTTCTTTACTGCGGCCTACCTGAGTCCGGAGTCTATTTAAAGACTTCCATGAAAGCCAAGGCAATTCGTGTCCAGTTGCGAGATGTTCGCCTTGTTGCCACAGGTCTAGTCTTTCCTTAGACTGTTCGCCAGTAAGCGGGAGAACACACTTCAGAAAGCTGTTGTGGCTTTTCAGTCTTTGTGACACGAGGATTTTGTCGTGCATAGGGTGTCGTGTGTCAGAAACCATCTTGGCTCTTTCAGTTGAGCTTGCCACTGCTCTGCGGATTTTTGGTGGTGCTATTCCGGGCAATGGATTTAGAATTTGCACCGGGGTCGGTTTGAGGCACCCGGTAATGTTCCGGCACGTTTCATTCAGAGCTGTATACACTAACTTTGCATGGGCTGAACGACTCCACACAGCGCAGGTGAATTCACCTGCAGAAAAAGATAGCGCCAGCCCAGTAGTCTGCAAAACGTCAGGCGAAGCACCGCACTCTGACAAGTCGCTGTAGGAGATTGTTGCGAGAGTTCTGCTTGATGTTCTTGCAGTTTTTGCTGAATGTTAAAGACCTATCCAGAGTAACGCCAAGATATTTTGGGGAGTTGCTGTGCTCAATGGGCACCCCACCCCAAACTCTGTTAAGTTTGCGACCCGTTTCTCTGTTGCGAAGATGCAATACGCAAGACTGCGTTTTGCTCGGATTTGGTTTCAGAGAGTTTGCGTGGTAGTATGACGTTAAGTCACTAACAGCTTCTGACAAGTGAACCTCGGCGTTTTCAAAGGTGTTGGCCTGAGAGGTGCGGGCAAGATCGTCTGCATAGAGGAAGTGGAACGTATTTGGGCTCGATGGTTGGTCGTTCGTTTAAATATTAAAGAGGAGCGGTGCCAAGACACTACCTGGCGGTAGGCCGTTTTAAAATTTAATTGAAATATAATAAATTTAATTTTTATATTACATAAAAGTGAAAAGTAGGTATTTTGTTAATGTATGTATAGTCTGGCAAAAACGGGTAGAAACGGCAACTAAAAGGGCATTGACCAACTTCTATGGGACTTTGTCCACTTATAAACAGTTCAGCTAATAATATATGATTGATTTAATAGTTATTATCAGTAAGAATGCCAATATAAACCTAGTTTTTATATCAACATTTATATTTAGATAATTTTTAACATTTTATTAAAATTGTTTATGCTTATAAAAAACCTTCCTTTAGATGTGCCAAGTTCATCAGGCTGAACCTTGGTCCATGAAAGTGCCGGGGTCATCAGAGAATCCATTTAGAAACAGCCAAAGTAATCGCAATAAAACTTACAAAACAGCACTCACGATGCAAAAAAAAAAGTGAATGAAGTTATCATTCACTTTGTTTTTTTTTTGCACTCGTCATTTTGACAATTAACACAACGTTTTTAAAACACTGTGTTGCCAAATATTAAAAAAAAAAGATAATTGTATCGATACATATGGAATCGATTATTGTTTTATAAGTTCTTCAGGTATAATGCACTCTTCAATTCATAATTTTTAACTCTTTAATTATTTATATCGTATAATATTGTATTTTTTAATTATATGATTAAATGAAACCTTCGTTAAATACAGTGGAGAGATTACCACTTTAAATCGATTTGAATTTATTGTTTATGCAGTTTTTTGGCAACACTGAAGTCATCATAAAAAATACCAAAAAAAAAAAGATTTTTTACAGTGCTTATTCATACAAAGTTATTAGCATCAGATATTTACTAAAATAGAATTAAAATTATTGATCGAAAAGCTGCTATACAAAAATGTAATTTCATTTTTGTATAGCAGCGTGTTTAAAAATGGCCAAGTTTGGACAATTCCCTTTGTTTGGGAGTTCGTCACTGTTCTTTTCGATGCGTTCGTTCCAGAATAATGCGTTTTTATACAAAATATTAATTTATAATAAAATTGATGAAATATTGGTGCCGATTCTGTTGTACACGAACTAAACTAACTACCTCTAAAATTCCTTACTTTTGGCTATGAGAATTGTAACGCTATTCTGCAAGAAAAAATCTCTAAATTTAAAAATTATTTTGACACGACTAAAATTGAATTTGACAATCGCGAATCAACGTGGTATTTTTTTTCTTTTGGCTTCGCAACGTAGCACTTGTGTGCGCTACGCAATGAATTTTTTGAGAGATGAAGGCGCGCGGAAGGCGGCAGCCTGGACGTGTTTTATATGGAATTTTTCACTTTTTGTTTGAAAAATATAAAAAAAATATTACCCACGTGTTGAGATTTATATGTATAGGGGTTTAATAAAGGGGGTCGAAAATGTCATTATTTTTGCGATAGGAAACGCCATTTTCGAGATTTAAGCAAAAGAAAAGGAAAAAATACAGTCCTGTTTTTGCACGTGAAGGTGAGGTGTTAGTTTGAATTTTAGTTCATGACCACTAGTTTTATTATACACCTTTTTAATCGCGATTAAAAATAGTCAGACTTAGTTAAAATAAATTATTATAGTCAACATTTTTGGTGAAAACCGGCAAACTCAGAATAGCAAAATTGTCATTTTCACTAAACTAATAACTCAGTGCAATCTTAGTGCTGTAAAACTAAAATATAGTTAAGTTGTGTCACTTTAGTCTATTTTAGAATAGGAAGTCGTCGTTTGACAGGAATAAACCAAATTTTAGTGATTTTTAGTTTAGTTTAGAGAATTTTGTAACAACAGAATCGGCACCATTGAAGGTATTTACATAAAATCGTGGTATTGTGACAAAAAATACATCCTTACTTAAAACCATTACCTATGTTTAACAATTTTAAATAATGGTCCACGGTGGACCCAGCCCAGGGGGGGGGTCATGACCCCCATGACCCACCCCCTGGATCCGCCCTTGCTTCGGGGAAACAAGGCGTGATGTTATGTATGTTATTATTATAATAGGGAATTACTTCAACACACATAGCGCTTAAAAAAACCCCTTCAAAAACCCTTTCAACGAGTATCCGGCCGGTCCCTGCATAGCGATGTTAAAGTGAAAAGAAGAAAAGTTTCGTTCTTCAGTCAACAAAAGTCTACGATGTCAGGCATGACGACCACGACGACGCATTCTCTACTTTTGATACTCGGGGGTAGAAACATTTCATAACAAGTGTCAAATAGTCTACATCCGATTAGACCTGCACCCTAATTGCGTACAAATTAATCAGAATCATTTTGAAGCTTAATTTTCAAGATTGATAATCCATTCTTTCATATTTTCGGAAAGTTATCTGCTTAGCAATGTTGACAATGCCATGAATGTTGCGGAGCTGTCACAATGAAAGCGATCCCTACTGATAGTGTGTTACGCAATTACTCTTCTGAGGAGAATCGATTGATGAAAAAACTCGATTGATAATTCAGTATTGTAGTCGTCAAAATTTCTTACCTGAACAATCTCTTTTAACTGACGTGGTCTATCACTATACGTACCTGCATGCTATTTGCAAAATTGTGGTGACTCATTCACATATGCTATTGAATTTGTTTTACAGAACACATGGGGGGAAGGGGGTAACGTCTTTCGTCTGTTTTTGCCGAGAAGGTGAAAGGCACTCGCCATAACCGGGGCTGTCATCTTCCTGAATACGTTTTTACAAAATGATAAAGCTAGTTAGGATAGGGTTTTGTATTTTTGCTACGAGCGAGGATCCGTCTCCTAGTACGGTACTCCTAGCACTTGAAATTTGGAATATTTTAGATGGCGTTTGCCTATATTGCAAATAAGAATGACATAAAAATATGTAAATTCTTTTTTGCTACTTGGTCATGTGTGGTGTCATGAAAGAGCGCTATTTGCACATTCTCAAGCATTTTTGAAAAATATAATAGAATAGAGCTCATTTAATTGTTTTTATTCATTTATACTATGCCAATATTGGCAAAATGAAGCGCACTACCTTATTTTTAAGATCTTTGTATTAAATGTCCTATTTTTTAGACATTTTAACTTTCTACCTCTTAAAGTTCATGAGATACAGCCCCGCTGACAGACAGAAGAGCGGACAGAGTCTTCATAATAGCGTCATGTAAGAGCCCTTTATGTATGAAACCCTAAAAACGATTCTAAAACAAGGAGGTACATTTGTGGTGGTTGGTGTCGGCAACCCTGGCCGGTAAGGGCGCGCTATCTGGGGTCAAGCGAGCGGCCGCGCGCCGCGATAGTGCGCAGTCGCACAGTATCACTGGCCGCTAACATGGCGCTGCTACGTCTTGTCGTGTTTGTGTTTTGTTTCCAACTTGCCCACTTCACTGATCGTAAGTAGCACAAATAATATTATGAGCGCACAGCTCAATGTGGATTCAAAGATGCCGCTAATGTTCTTCGGTCATTTTGTTGATTTGGTGCTGCATTTTCGTGAAACTTAATGATTCATTAGTTCATGAAATTGAATGAGAAACAGATATTATGACATCATATTTTATGTAGACAAATAAATAATGTTGTAATGTTAAAATAACAGTATTTACCCGAGGTACTTCAAAAAAAGGAAGTTCTCAATTCACTTGTATTTTCGATCGATAAACGACCCACATCAAAAAATTTAAAAATAAAAGTATATTCCAAAACAACAAAAAGAGGTGGTAGTACGTTCCCGTGGGATAATTACCAATACCCACGCGGACACAGTTAGTGTTAAAGTAACATAAATATGACTTTCAGTCCCTCACTTTAGGGTTGTATCAGTAGGAAGGAGCAAACAGGTGTGTCAACGGGACTGAGTTACTACAGCAGTATGCAGCCTGACCTCTATCATAGTAACGGTGGTATTGGAGCCCTAGTGCGTGCGACACCGACTAACGCTCGGTCGTTTATTCACGATATGTGAGTGAGTCGGCAGATATGTTAAAGTAGTATGTTCGTAACGTGCAGCGCCATGCGTCATGGAGCTGGAGTGCGCGGAGTGCGTGCCGGACAACATGCCGCTGGTGACGTCACACCGCGCCGCCAACGGCTCGCTGGCCGTGCCGGGCGGCGCCGAGCTCACGCTGGCGTGCGGCGGCGGCAAGTTCCTCGCCTTCCCGCTGCGGGAGTCCCTGAGCGCGCGCTGCGAGGCCGGCCGCTACCGCGTGCGCGCCGACGGCTCGCTGCGCCACCTGCTGGAGCTCGGCTGCCAGGAGAGCATCTTCGAAGACGTGCTGCACCAGGTCGCATACGCAGTAGCATAGCGGTCTGATTCACTCAAATAGAATGCGAAGGACATTCTATTTGACTGAATCAAACTCTTTTTTTCTATGCAGGTCGACAACTGCGACGGCCTGCAAGGGCGCGCGTACCTGATGCGCGAGTCGAGTGCGCAGGCGCCGCGCCACCTGGCGGCGCTGTGCTTCGACGAGGACCGCGGCGTGGCGGCGCGCCTGCGCATGTGCAGCGCGCCGCACAACGCGCTGCGCGTGCCGGGCGCGCACAGTGACCGCGCGGCGCCGCTGAGCCTGCTGGGCAACTTCAACCACATGTTCGACGCCAGCACGCGCCAGGCCGCCGAGCGCCTGTACTCCGACGACGCGCGCCTCACGCGACGCGTGCACGAGCTGCTGAAGCACGAGCGCTACTCCTTCGCGGAGCAGAGCCTCACGTCCGCCAAGCTGCTCAGCAGCCACTACTTCGAGGACCAGAACATGCGCGTGACGGACTTCGTGTCCAACCGCGTGGCCGCGTGGCGCAGCGTGGCGCTGGGCAACCTGCGCCACCTGCAGCGCGACGTGGCCAAGCTCCTGCGCCTGAGCCGGCCGCACGCCGAGCTGGACGTGCACGCCGGCACGCACGGCGTGCTCGCGCTGCGCACGGGCCACTCGCACACCGAGCTGTTCTTGAAAGCCGCTAAAAGGTTCCCGGTGCCGAAGTATATCTGGACGGTGGTGCACGCCAAGCAGGCTAACAAGGCGGTGGCGCTGGTGCTGCTGAACGACCCGTTCGTGTCCGTGAGCGAGATCCGCTCGGCCGTGTTCTGCGACAGCGCGTGCGGCGGCGTGCCGTGGCTGCACGAGCTGCGCCGGCACCGCAACTACGAGTGTCCGCTGTACGGCCTGGTGTTCTGCTGCAGCCTGCACAACTTCACCAGCGTGGTCAGCGAGTTGCCCGCACAGCTCATCGACGTGCCGGCAGGGAACGCGGGCTTGCTCACGGAGCTTTTTGTTTAGATACACTGAGATTCATGAAAACTGAAATATCTCTCAAGACTTGTAACAGTTCATAAAAGTATGATATAATAAAAGCAAATCTTCTAAAATCTGTACTAATATTATAAATGCGAAACTAACTCTGTCTGTCTGTTACGCTTTCACGACTAAACCACTGAACCGATTTTGATGAAATTTGGTACGGAAGGATATTGGCTACTTTTTATTCCGTGACTCCATCTGCTTCCGCGATAATTAACATTTTCGCGGATGAAGTCGCGGGCAAAGCTAGTAAAAAATAAGTCATATAAGAAACATTTTATTTTAAAATTATAATAGAGATTTTATTTGCCAAATCCTTAATCCTTCTCAGCAATCGCAGTCAGATGTCTGTCGATCTCGTTTTCAGCCAACACTCTAAAATATGAAACAATACATACTTAATGTTTTTATCAGTAGTAATAACAATAAAATATATTGCAGTACACATCCATAACGAACACCACATAACTGGCACAATTTGATTATTCATCTCTAGCCTACCGGCGGCGGCGTGTGCGGTCGTTATGTAGTACATGCATACAGCTACAATCTCACCTGAACTGAGGGTTATCCTTGGTGACCAGTCCTACTTCAATTTCTGAAGACTTGAAGTCGACAGAGAGCACCTGCGACAGGCAGGAGATGGCCAGCTGCACCACGTCGTCGGCGCTGAGGTCCGAGCGCTTCTTCAGCTTCTTCTCCAGGTAGGCGTTGGCGTCGGTAGCCTTCGCGCCCGCCGACACTGCCTTGTAGGAGCAGTAGTAGCCGGACGGGTCCGTCTTGTACACGCACGGACCTGTTTCTTCGTCATACGCTACCAGCATCATGCCTGTAATAGAATGGAAAATATCTTTGCATTCTTAGCTCCTGCGATTGTGACTTGGTACACTGCGTGTTGTGACACAAGTTTGGGTGTGTAAGGTCCGGGGCCAGCAGTATTATATTGGCAGAGAAAAAGCACACCCTGTGTGATTTTTGTTTTTTATTGGCCCTAACAAAAAAAAATTCTCTCTTTGCATTACCTGTGATTTATCATGAAAAAAGTTGCTTGCCAGTTGAAGGACCAAGAATTTATTGATGTGACGATTCCCTTGATGGATTTATTGTGACTGAGTATAATTACACAATTCAAAAGTTATGCATGTGCATAAAATGAGTGTGACGTACAAACTACCACAAAAGTCAATATACAGTAAACAAAAGAAGTTGATAAAAAACAATCAACTTCGTTTTGCGACCGAAATTGGTTGTTCTTTTCTTGGAAATAGTTTTATTTTCAAGTTTTTAGTTACGGTACCTACCCCACACCAATTCGTATATCACTACTTGCTATGTGAGCAACAGTGACAGGAAACAGTAGAATCGTCTAGTTAAGGCCGTCTTGTAGTGCGGTGTGTAGGCATGAAAACGCTTCCTCACCCCCCGCATAATAGGTATGTATCGAACGTATAGACGCAGCGAGCGAGCGCCCGGCAGCTAGCCGATGCAAGCGTTTGAACATGCCACAATGCAGCGTAAATGCAGAAGGTAAGGTATATTGGGTTCCTTTAAATTGACGTTAGAGATTTTTTTTTTGTATTCTTCTTTTATTAATTTCTTAAACTTTGTTTGTAGCGCATGGGTGGAGAAAATGGGAATGTCGATTGCAAAAAACAGTTTATCGAACTAGGAATGCCCGATGCCTGTAGCTATGGTGCCAGTCGTAGCCTCTATGTTTGAGTCCAAAGACTTTTTCTCTTCAGTATCAGCAACATTTTCTGAACTGACTGACACAATTTCTTGGCACATGTTGGATTGGAGCTTGAATTTTGCCATGAGACCAAATTTTCTTTCGCCCATTATTTTAAAATAGCCTTTTTTACATTCAAACAACGCGCTGTGCTATACTTTCTCTTGCAATTGACATCAGAAATAATTCGCGTCTATAGTTCGCCTACAAGCAACACTTTTTTCATCTGCGTTGTTATTCTTTACCTCAACAAACAAAGAATCGTCTCCATCGGTCCTAAAACAAACGAGTTTAATATATCAAAAATATTAAAAACTCGAATCGCTGAAAAAAATTGCAGTAAAATAATGATTTTATTTGCTTACATTTAGTGGCTTCTATAATAAATCGATAATTATAAAGTATTATACACAAAATACATAATGTATTTATAATGTATGTACATAATGTATTTATGTATATATTATTTAGGATATAAATAACTGTTTAATTATTTTAGTTTTCTGTTTAGTTGTGTTCACACCATTGACTTGACTTACCCATTTTGTGTCCACGCATTTCACTGTCCATTCCATGGTTGCCTGGAAGAGATCGCATAAAGCGATAAGGCCGCCCATTGTATATTTTGTAATCTTTGTAATGTTTTTTTGTGATGTATTTTTATGGTGTACAATAAAGTATATACAAGATTATTTTTAGTATATGCGAAACCTGAATATAGTTTGTTCAGAATCAGTAACTGAATCGATTCCAATAATTTTTACACCATGTTATATTTTGTACCAAAAATATTTAATTACGCTTCCAAGTCGCGGGCCTTAGTGTTTTGTTTCGATTTTAAAATTATCATGTCTTTCTCGTACTCAAACGTCCATTACACGGAGATGGTACGTACACTAGCTGTTTGTGGTGATCTGCATATTTATTTATTTATTTATTTATTTATTTATGAATATCTCCCTTACAACTATCCTTACAGGTTTACACCTAATGCGATAGTGCGGTCTTATTTACTTACTACGAACAATAAAATAAAAAACATAATATCTACTATACCTACTGTTTCTAAACATAAAATTCACAATATTTAAAATATAACCACCAACAAAATTAGCCTACTTTATCTATAGTATAACATAAAATAAACAAGAGTATTTTTGCGAATTCACTCAACTGGCATGTAAATATATCGATCTTCTCGTGAAGATCGTTAATTACACGAATTGCGCGGGTCAATGGCGTTTTGGCGAGAAGGTTGGTCCTGGCAACAGGCACGGCCAGCAGCGGCGGGCGGCGCCGCCTCCATACATAGCGGTCTGGTACACACATACTCAGGCACTGCAGTAACCCTGGGTTATGTTCTATGCCCCGAAGTAATTTTACCAGATACGCGACAAGCATAAATTCCCGTCGCACTTTCAGTTGGTTATATCCGACCATCCCAAGCACAAAAAGCGTCGGGTACATTAACGGGTAAAACGGATATACCCCATACAGTTTCTTAAATAAGAAGCGCGTGAATTTGTTCTGTACGCGTTCCAGCATAACCATGTACTTAACCTCATGCGGAGCCCATATGACAGCACTATGTTCCAGATGACTCCTGACTAGTGCGTCATACAGGACCCTGACTGTTGCGATGTTGGTGAAGTGCCTAGTCTGTCTCAAAACAAATCCCAGGTTTCTAAACGCCCTTTTACAAATCCCCGTAATATGACTGCGAAACGACAGTTCAGGAGTGACAGTAACCCCCAAATCCCGTACCTCAGAGACTCGTTGCATAGACGCATCGCCCACCACGTATTCGTGCATTAAAGGGGCACGCGCGCGCGTGAAACTCATCACTGAGCACTTCGACACGTTGAAGGAAAGCTTGTTCTCCTGACTCCATTCCACCACTCTATCTATATCCTCCTGCAATCGTTCGCAATCGGATTCACTCTTTACCTCGAGCAGCAACTTAAGGTCATCTGCAAATAATAAACATGAGCCATGTTTGACGACTTCCGGTAAATCGTTTATCATTATAATGAATTCGAGAGGCCCCAAATTGCTGCCCTGGCTCACACCGGACCAAGTGTAATATGGTTCAGATTCACACCCATTGTAATCTACGTACTGCTGTCTATCCCGCAAATAGCTGGCGAAGAAGTGCAGTAGATGCGGTGTGCAGCCGACTTCTGCGAGCTTCATTAATAGGATGTCATTGTCCACGCTGTCGAAAGCTTTTTTAAAATCAAAGTAAGCAGCATCAACCTGCACACCAGCATCTACCGCCGGCACCACTTGCGCCATGAAGTTCAGCAGATTGGTAGCAGTACTGCGCGCCGGCCGGAAGCCATGCTGCGCGTCAGCCAATTGTCCCTGCACTTGCTCCAGTATACAGCGCTGGATAGCAGACTCAAACACCTTAGCTGGCGTCGACAGCACGGCCACCGGTCTATACCCGGTTATGTCTGATCCCGCCTTACCTTTGGGTACAGGAATCACCCGCGTGACCTTCCATCGAGTGGGGAACGTCATCGAATGAAGACACATATTAAAAATATAACGAAGTGGTTCCGCGAGTACCCTACCACAATCCCTAAAAAGAAATGCCGGTATACCGTCTGGGCCCGCTGAACGCTTCGGTTTCAGGCGCTCAAGTGCACGTCTGACGTCGTCCAGACTCAGTGCGTCTAGTTGTACCCGCGCACTGCTCGCTGCTCCCGACGCCGCCGCCGCTTGAGCGTCTAACCGCGGCGGTTGATCGCTGTACACTGATTCGAAAAAAATTGCGAACTGTTTAGTACACTCGTTATCCGATAAATGCTTGCCAT
The DNA here is from genome assembly GCA_932294355.1 of Aporophyla lueneburgensis. Lineage (NCBI taxonomy): Eukaryota > Metazoa > Arthropoda > Insecta > Lepidoptera > Noctuidae > Aporophyla > Aporophyla lueneburgensis. The sequence continues at coordinate 29,877,450 of OW028753.1, forward strand.
CCTTTATAATACTTTTCTTGCCTACTGCACTTTTCTTTGATTGTATGTATTGCCAGAATGACTTAGGATCTTTAGCAAACTGACACTGGATTTTATTTTGATGCAATTTGTGAGCAGTTTCTATAGATTTTTTAATAAGCGCTCTGCATTTAGAATATTCTTCATAATCCCTACTACGTTTAGTTGTTTTAAATCTCTTATGAAGTCTAGCTTTAGTACATAAATTTTTAATTATTTCGCCCGTGTACCATTCCGGATATATGTACCGTGACTTTGAACTAGCTTTTTTCCTGGGAACACAGTCATCCAAAATGCCATTAATAGTATCGTAAAATAAATCTAACATTGCTTTTAAATCGGTCATCTCATACATGCTACTCCAATCAATCGAACCCATCTTTAAATACAACAATTGATAATCTGCTTTGAAAAAGTTCCACTGCGGCCTAAGATTACGAGCACAGGCGGGTGCGTGAGCGGACGAGGCAGCGGGCGCGGCAGCGTCGCGCACAGCGGCGCGCGCGGGCGGCACGCGGACCGTGAGCGGCGGGTGATGCGCGTCGACTGGTACGAGGGGCTCGTCCGCCGCTACTACCGACACCCCACCGTAGAAACCTGAACTTAAAACCAAATCCAGCTGCCTATTTAAACAATTGGGTACATTATTACTTTGAGTGAATTCGCAGAAAGACACGAAACATTCATAATAATTAATAACATTCAAAGGGCACGAATGTAAATTAAAATCTCCTATTACTACAATTTCCTTAAATCTAGTGCACAGTTTTTCTATTATACTAAACAAAATCATGTAGTCGGTCTCTGAACTACCAGGCGGAATATAAATCACCGAACACAAAAACAAAAATCTGTTATTTAAGTGTACTGTCGCACAAACTATTTCAAAAACGCAGCTATCTATCGATACGTCCGTGATATGTACTTGCCGCAGCTCGAATCGGTGTGTGGCCACTAAAAACGCTCCTCCCTGTTTGCGGCCATCCGCTCGATCACAGCGAAGTATGTGATATCCCGGCGGGATAATTTCTGGATCTTGTATAGAATCATGGCAACCAGATTCCGTGATTGCGTATAAGTCAGAATTTAATGAATTTAAATTATTTCTGAATTCGTCCAACTTCGTTCGTAGACCTCTGACGTTTTGGTAGAATAATTCAATGTTATTCATTTGGCATTGTTTTGGTTGATTTCCGAAACCAAATCCACTCACTAAATTCCGCGTTCACGGGCCAGATTTCTGCTTGATTAATATTTTCAAAACATTTTTCAGGCACTCCCACAATAAATGACGAGTAATCTCGCTCGGTTTTGTGTTTAATTTTGTCGATTTTGATTGATACATTTGGGCCACATATATTTTTCACGTGCCCAGTTATGGCTTCTAGAGTAGTTTCTGGATGCAACCGCCAGACATGTAAGTGCTTTTTCCGTTCTGTGGCTTGGATTGCCTTCAACTCCATATTTGTTCCCACTCTCACATCTTTAGGTTGCCGGTTATTTCTTTTATTTCGTACAGTTGTCCACCCCGATTCACTATCCTCTGTTCCTGCCTTCATTGTATCATCAGCAGCTATTGGGTCAACAATAGACATAGTCTTTACGGGTAGCCCAGCGGATTTCGTGGCCCCATCGTTGTGTACATTTTGCGCTGTGGTGTAGGTAGAAGACGTTTTCTTTGGCACGCATACGTTAGAACTGCTCTTTCGACTAACTATTTCCGCTAAAGTAGAAGTAGAAGGAGGAGGAGGAGGATTACTGGATGACTCATTAACTGCATCTTGAGTTGGTCGTTCCTGATTTATCTTAGCCTCGACTTTTTCCTCGAGTACCCTCATCATTTTAACTAAGGTGGTCATTTCGGTTTGTGTTTGAGAAAACTGGTTCAATAAAAGCGATATAGTCTTCGCCTGGCTGTCCATACGAGCTACCATATCTGACCGAAATTCCCTCAATTCCTCTAGTAGTACAGAATCCGCATCTCTAACTATTGGTGTAAAAAGACTCTGACTCCCACGCTGCAGATTCACATTGCTAATTGATGTAGCAGTGTTTAACTTGAAGTCAGGTGTATTCATGACTGGGATGTCGCTATTCCCCCTTTTCGGTTTTGAACAAACACATTCCGGGCATGTCCAGTTATTCTTATATGCCTGTGTATATGCCATAAAAGCTTCTTTATTAATTTCCAGACATGCTAAGTCGTATTTAACCTTGCATTTTCCGTTGGAACATTCCATAAATAAATCTTGTATTATTGAACCACAAGCACCGCAATTATTAGGCATGGTTATTTTGGTTCATAAACAAATTCAAAATCTTGTAGCAACTGCCGCGCACTCCGCGGTCACAGCGGTGTGACAAGGATGAATTATTTATTTTACGCAGCCCGTCTCTTTTCCTCGAGGTGAGGAAGAGCGTACCTCAGCAAACGCGAGCCGCGCGCTGTCACACTCGCTAATACAGTTCACTAAGTCAGTTCACTCCACTTTAGTACTTGTTACACATTATTTTCAAAACACTTCAGAGTCAATATTGCTTACATTAATTTAATACTCAAAAAATTGGTTAAAATAACATAAAACACGTCTGCACTTGAGCGCGCGTGACTCGACTTTTTATATATGTTTTTGCGTGGACAACCAGGTAATTTATCAAGCTTATAACTTTCTGGTTATTAATGATACAGTTTTGAAATTTTTTTCATAGATTCTTTACATAAAAATACTAGACCCGTGTTTCGGGTTTCGCATAAACAAAAATTAATGTTGTATAAATAAATATAAATAAATAACAATGTAAATCTCAAACAGATTCTATTCGATTTTTTACCATTCAATCGATTATTCCAAGAGGAATGTTTAGAGAAATATTTATGATTATTTGGGACTAGCTTCTGCCCGCGACTTCGCCCGCGTCAAATTTTTGCTCCCCTGACCCTTCCCGTCGCATCGATTTGCCTGCTAGTTTTCGTCCATTTTTCGTTGCTGCTCGCTCCTTTTGAGTTATAGTGAGTCAACCTTAAAAGATAGACATATGTATGCTCTCGCGGATTTTTTTAGAACTTTTTAAAAGGAACAATTCCATCATACATGATTTTTGCGTTACTTTAACCGTTTACGCAGCGCACGCAACGGAAACTCTCAAAAGGAATAAATTTTCCCCGTTTTTGCTACATTTTTCATTACTGCTCCGCTCCTCTTAGTTGTAGCGTGATGTTACATAGCCTATAGCCTCCCTCGATAAATAAGCTACCTAACACAAAAAGAATTTTTCAATTCGGACCAGCAGTTCTTGAGATTAGCACGTTCAATCAAACAAACAAACATACAAACAAACAAACTCTTCAGCTTTATAATATTAGTATAGATATATTACCGAGAATAACCCTTGCGAATTGGGGTAGGTCGGCTGGTCTATTATAATAACGATAACTTTATTAGAAAACAACCTACTAAAGAAATGCATTATCACAACACATAGTCACAGAAAGTGTATGGGAAACTTTAATGTCTGGGACTATATTATGCAATATCGTATGTTGAATATTTCCTTGTTCATTTAAAATATATCAAAATACAGATACATTCGTTATTTACTTATAATACATAACATAGTACGAGAGAGTGTATCTATTAAATTATGTTGAACTCACTGTGACTAGTAGTTCGTTCTGAACAGAGACCATGTGACTAGATGGCGCTGGAAGTTGCAAATGTATTTCGTTGATTACTTCGTTAACTTATTACAAATGAAGGCCTTTCTTTTGACTCACTCGAACATTATACTTTCTTATATTCATTTTTTCGATCCCCTCTTAGATCGTTAACCCTGCGACCGATTATGCTCAGATTCAAACTTAAAAATTGTATTTGACTCAACCACTCCTCAAACAAAACGAAGATTAATTGAAACTGTAACTGTTGTAATGTTTTTGTACATGTGTTAATTATGTTTTGTTTTTTGACGTCATACATTTTTAGTAAATATGCAAAGATGGAAAAATCGGAACATGCATTGTGAGGTCTTAGTTCTAGGCGAACCACTAGTAATAAAGTTAAAGTACTTATGTGGGACTTTCGCATATTGCATTCAAATTTATCTAAGGAGTGACAACTACCCATGGCTTTTTTGTTCCCATTGAAGCGCTGCAAAATAAACTTCATGTAATCTGATACATTTTACGTCGTTAAATAATTTTAATGACGTGAAACGACGTTTATTTATATTATATCGTATAGTATAATAATCGATTTTGAAAAATCGCGGTATAATTACCCAGATTTTTTAATATCAATTATTTTACTATACGATATTTAAAGTTATTGAGCAACTATAAAAATAGTTTGAACAAATTCAATCTGTTCAGTAAATCTTTACCTACTGTACTTTTTTATATTGTGGCGCGTCTAAGCAATGATTGTAGGTAAATAATGTTTGAAACTGAACGTTATCAAACGAAATTATTTACCGTAAACAAGTAGATTATCTACTTAATTATTTATTTACAGTAAATTATTAGAAATTACGTAGGTACGAGTCAAGTACGAATTTTCGATATACCTTAGTTTTCAACTTTCTTTCTTCAAAAGGATATACCTTTTATTCTTTTTATTACCCATTTTTGTTACAAACCAACACAAGTTTTTATTAAATTGTTTATCTATACCAAGCGCAAGCGAGGGGGGAAGTCTGTGGAACAAACGGCGTGCGTCGAACCTCGAAGACGTCTCGGCGTGCACTGGCCGGTCGTTACGAGCGCTTGCACTGCTAGATTTCGTGTAAAGTTTCGTAGAAAAAAAATATAAGGAAATTATAAAATGTGTTCTCACCAAACCCTTAAAAACAATAAGCCCTATCTTTTGGTATAAATTTTACATGGTTTGATGATGGAATCTCTTAAAGGCACACGTTTAAAATAGTGATTTAGTGTTATCTTTATGATTTTTTTTTATCGAGTCAATTGTTTTGATTCATGTTTCTATCTTCACACAACCCTGGACAATATGTTCAATTTTCCTAAACTATTTTTGTTTTTACGGAATATTGTCATTTTGCACGATTTACAGAGGTTTGAAAAAGTTAAAAAGTACTGCAACCTCGCCTTAACCCTTTATATGATGCCTCATACAAAGTGGCCAGTAAACTGAAAAGTGAAGAAGTGACTGTCCAGTTTACTGGCCACTTTGTATGAGCCATCCTATAAAGGGTTAAACAAAGTGTATTAAAAACATATTACCGAAGCTAAAGCCACAAATAGCCTAGCAAAGTAAATAAAATTGAGGCATACCCTATCCAATAAATAATTTTCGAAACCCATCCACAATTGCCAGAAATTTCATAAATACAAAAAAAAAACATATAGACAATTGGAGAACCTCCTCCCTTTTGAGGTTCGTTAAAAAATTGTCATATCGTCTTTTGCTTTACGCAGAGTTTAAATCGTTTGCTAGTTAAGGGTCGGTTCACATCTGACGGAAGATGCGTCGCGTATCATCGGTCGCGTAACGCCAGAACAGACAATTATATGAGAAAACATTCAACCTTTCACACTTAACCGAAGATGCGTTAGTGCGTCGAGCGTACAGCGTCTGTTCCGTTTCCGTCAACGCATTGTCGGCCGACGTAAAGAGCGGCAACGTTCCGCCAAGTGTATTTTGACTGATTCAGACTAGGCGTAATATCAGGGGAGATCGTTTGTGTACAGACCGTTCGAAGTTTTTTTGCATTGAAAATGTTTGATATAGAACGATTTATCACGGAAGTACAAGTTACGCCCGACGCATCTTCCGTCAGATATGAAAACACACTATTAAACCGAATAGACGCGACCGATGATACGCTCGGCGCATCTTCCGTCAGATGTGAACCGACCCTTACAGTCAAATAATTGTTTGTAGCATTTTTTATTGTTTGTTTGTTTTTGCGTTGGGGGTAAAAAAAGATAAGTAATCCGGGTTAGTATTTGAAGTTTAGTAATAAAATGATGATGTTTTCGACTAAAATATAATATAATTTAATTAATAGAAAATTTGACTGCCCTGGTAATTTATCTCTTTTGATGACTGTTCTGGGGGTACGGTCACCCCTGCAAACCCAGTAACTGCTCCATTGGTCTCGTGGTCGCAACCGCGACTGCTGCGCGGGGGGTCTGTGGTCGAGGTTGTGCAAGTTGGCGGTGAGATATCTCATGTGTCGCGCGCACGTCACGCTGTTAGTTCTGCGCCTGATACAGCGAGAGCAAGTGCGGACTATGGGAGTGAGGGAAGCAAGTGTGCCTGTGTCTGCTAACACTAGTATATTATCTTCCGCGCCGAAGGCTAGTCTCCGTTGACATTGGTGGTCATGGCCGAAATACAGAATACAGGACTTTGCAACATGCTTCCACATAATGGAATAGCATCAATTGGATTAGTGTTCTGTCCCGATTATTATCTGTGCGCCTAACGGAATGCGCGTGTAACGAAGTGACATCTAACTTGTCAATTTGACGTTGACACTTGACAGGTCTTGTTAATTTGCCGCTAAAATAGGTCCGTCGCGTTTTGGAACCCCGCGACGCTTTTGTTGAAATTAATCCTTTTAAATCGATCCGTTTGTGACAATTAGTCGTGATTCAGTTGTATTAATTGTAATAACCCCTATCTTGACGTAATATTACGGGTTACGTTTGTTAAAACTGAAGTTCTTGTAAAGGGATGGCGGTCCAAATTGCGCGTGCGACCCTGTTGTAAAGTAATCCCTTAATCCCTGAGAACCGGTCGTTTTGTGGACAATCTGTCATGACCCGATGGTTAAGTGTGACGCTGTTGGGAACGAGTGATTTGAAGACCGCATGCTGTGATTGCCTCCAAGCCTTGTTGCAGCGGATTCTAACCTGAAGAATACTCGTAACGTCACAACACGATACATATACACTCACTTACATGCATAACTCCAGGTAGGAACCAGAGCAGTGTCCTTCAACCATGAGGTAAGTTGTTTTGTTGTATGGTAGGTGAGTTGTTCTCTTTGATTTGATTGTCTGCTCCGCGTACGGCGGACAGTACGCTAGCCACTCTTGTCTCCAGAGCACCCCATCAAAAACTTCCACTGCGCAATTGAATTGAGGTTTGGCCTGGTAGCGTACATTTTGGTAGCAGAGCGTGGTTTTAACCTACAAAACCACCAAATTGGTAATTTACAGTAGGCTAATTACTTGGCAGTCTCTATAAGGGAAGTAGTAATACGCTGTAAATATTTGATAACTATGATTGCTAGTTTATTTGAAATAATTTGTTGGAATTAATTGAGTTGAGTAACTCATATTGTCGGGGGTCAACCAGGTTTGCATATGCTTCAGAGTTGGTTAGATTGAGCTATGTTATAACCTCTTGTTGTTGTTATTTGACCTCTGTCTTGTATTGAATGTCAGGAAGACATTAAAATGTTGAGTTTGTACCATTGATATGGTTATTTGTGAATATTAATATTTGAAATTGGCATTTTTGAGTATTACCATTGTTTTGAGTTGGAATAAGGGTTCATTATTGTTGTACCATTGACACAGTGGTTTGTGAACTTAACTTTTGGAATTGGATAGAATTTGAATATTTGAATTGAATATCATATTGACAGTTTTGAACGTTGACATTGGTTTGAATTAAAATAAAACTTTATTTTTGTTCATTAAATTAGAACCAGTATTTTGTTATTTCTTGAGTTGTGGTGTACCAGTTTGGTAGTTTGATTGTTTGCTTGTAGTTATTTTGTAATTGATTGTTTGAACTTTGTTATTTGTTTACTTAATTATTTTTTTTGCTTGGTTTATTTGAATTGTATTGTTAGTGCAATGGCACACAAAGCGGTGAGAGAGGCAATCAGTGGATTGACCACACAGCTGCGGTGGTTCACTTCAGCTGCAGCGACCGCTGAGCGCCCGGATCTTGAAGCGGTCACTCTGGCTCGGTTCGAGCAGTTGAACGTTAGACTCGGCAACGCTGATGCTCTGCTTACCCGCTACAACGAGTACATCTGTGATGTGGCTCTGGAAGTGCTGGATCAGCCAGCACGTGACAAGGTCCTTGCTGACTACGACCAGATCTTGGACCTGGGGGATGTCATTGGTCAACGTGCTCGGGAAATATTGGGGAGCCGGACACCTGTCCAGGTCAAACCGGAGACATCGGTTGTTTCAGGTCCCGGACTATTGAGTAGACTGCCTACCTTGGAACTGCCACACTTTAACGGTCGCTTGGACCAGTGGTTAAGTTTCCAAAACCTGTTTGAAAGTTTGGTTGATGCACGCTCGGACCTCAGACCCGCCCAAAAGTTGGCCTATTTGTTGTCTGTCCTGGAAGGTGAGGCCCGAGCCTTGGTGCAGCATCTGTCTTTGACTGACTCAGCCTACCCTACCGCTGTGGAGCTACTCACCCGGCGGTACCAAAATAAACGTTGTTTGGCTGACGTTCATATTGAATTGATTTTGGGGTTACCGGTCATTACTGGATTGTCAGCATTGCGTACTGACCTGTTGAACCCGTTGGTGGCAGCGACCAACGCTTTAAAGCAATTGGACTTGCCGGTGGACCATTGGTCTTACCTTTTGGTGCACGTTGTGCTGCAACGGCTTCCTGCCGATTTGAGGGCTCGTTTCGAGCAAAAGTATGGTGGGGATAGTGTCACACATCTCCCCCCATTTGATGACCTCGTCCAATTTTTGGAGGATGAGTGTCGGTTTGTGGGCAACTCTGGCGTTGCCACTGAGTCATGCCAGCCGTCTTCCCGGCCACGAGACCAGGGACGGACTAGGGCTCGCGGGCCTGTTGATGGTCGCCCCGCCGCTCGTTTTGCTGGCACCCAGAGTCGTCCTGGTTGTGAGTTTTGTAGGGACACGGGGCATGGCATGGCAACTTGTGTGACCTTTTTGAAGTTGCACGTGAGTGCCCGCCGCCGAATTGCCAATGCACGCCGCCTGTGCTTCTCTTGTTTGGGGGCTCACTTCCATCGGGACTGCCCCAACCCCCGCCCTTGTAGAATTTGTGGGGGGTCCCATTTGGACATATTGTGCGCTAACGCGAACCACGCTGGCAGACCAGCCTCTGATGAAGGTTCGCGTACGGGGGGGTACCATGGAGTTGGTCACCGGGATTCTGCCTCGCCGGTTCAGAACCGGGGAGGGGCCCGCAATTTTGAGCGCCGCACTCCACCCCCCACGCAAGTTGATCGGGAGCGCCGCGACCGCCATTTGGTCTCCCCGCGTAAAGGCGATTACGCAGTTGTTGCTAGGCAGCGCTGGCCAGACCAGCACCGCCTTCCCTCCCCTCCTTTGGCGGAACGTCCCCGGTTGGAGTCACGCCCCCCGCCATTCAGGCATCCGGTGGGATATGCCCTTCCAGCGATGGCGCGTGGCTCGGGACACCGCGCGTACGAGGAATTTGAATTGCATCCTCGTCGGGAAAGACTTGGGCCTGGGTGCGGCGATCGGTCGCCGCCCAGGCATTGTTAGGACATTGGCGCCTGCCCCGCTAAGGTACCCCTCGGATTGACACGGTTTTGTTGCCAACGGCATCGGTCAGGTCTGGGGGCCCACGGGGGACTCTGTTGTGGTCCGTGTCATTTTGGACATGGGAGCCCAGGGTTGCCTTTTGTCTATTGTTTTGTTGTTTTGTTTGTATTGTTTGTATTGTTTTGGGCAAAATTGTTTTCTTGAGCGCCTTTGGACTGCGGGACTTGGCTGGGACGAGCCAATTCGGGAAACCCTGTTGGAAGATAGGCTCCAATTTGTATCCGCACTCCCTGCAGTCAACGAGGTCGTGTTACCCCGCGCTATCCTCCCCCCTGGGAGCTACACTGCTACCCTTGTTTGTGATGCGTCTTCGCACGGTTATGCAGCTGTTGTTTGTCTGCGCACCGTCTGCGCAACAGGCCAGGTGAATTTGTCACTGGTCTTGGCCAAGAGCAAGGTGGCCCCCCTCCGGACGGCACTGACCATCCCTAAGTTGAATTGTCAGGGGCGGCGCGTCTTGTGCGTCTATTGAACCACGTTGCTCACACTTTGGGTGGAACTGTGGACATTCGGGTTTCTTACACCTGGACGGACAGTCAAATTGTTTGTGTTGGTTGAAGACGTCCGTCCACTCTTTGGAGGTCTTTGTTGCGTACCGAGTGTCCCAGATTCAAAATTTTGATACGCCTTTGATTTGGAGGCACTTGCCTGGAGATTTGAACCCAGGCGCCGTGGCCTCACGTGGGTGCATGGCACCCCGCTTGTTTGCTTACCCCCTATGGTGGGGACCAGACTGGCTGACTCATCCCGAGGATGATTCGCCTCGATCGCCAGTCTTGATGTCGGGTCCTTTGCCCGGGCTCAAGGTGCTCGCTGTTGGAACAAAGGACCCTGATTTTTTGTTGAGTCGATAAAGCTCCCTCGACAAATTGTTGAATTGTTGTTTTTTTTGTTGTTGAATTGTTGGTGACTGATCGTCACATTATGAACTCGCATGCCGGTTGCAATGCGCTGTTGGCCATTCTGCAGCGAGAGTTTTGGATATTGTCGGGAGCCGTTATTAAGTTGAACCCCCTTTTGGACGATACGGGTCTTTTGTTGTTTGGTTGTTGACGGTTGAGGCACTTAGCCTTCCTTATGGGGCCCGTCACCCCCTTTTGTTGTCTAAGGAGGGCCATTTGGTTGTTGTTGTTGTTGTTTGGTTGTTATTGTTGTTTGGTTGTTTTTGTTGTTTGTTATTGTTTTGACCCACCAGCCTGCCCCCATTGGGGGGGTATTTTGAGGCCGTGGTGAAAGCGGCACAGGGACTCTGGCGCAGATTGTTGGGAGACGCCGTTCTCACCTTTAAGGAGTTAGCTACGGTATTTTGCCGCATTGAAGCTGTATTGAACTCGCGTCCATTGTGCCCGCTGTCTTCGGACCCGAACGACTTGGAGGCCCTAACCCCGGGCCATTTTTTGATTTGACAGCCACTTGTCGCCCTGCCGGAGCATCCTTTTGTCGATGTGAGCCAAAATTGGCTATCGCGGTTTCAGTTGGTGCAGCAGCTCGCTCAGAGGTTTGCAAGCGTTGGAGCTTGGAGTATTTGCACATCCTCCAGCAGCGCGTCATGTGGACTGATAAAACGCAACCTTGTCGGGATTGCCAAGTGATTAGCGGACGGGAAGGCCTTCCGGGGGGGGTAATGTTCTGTCCCGTTTATTATCTGTGCGCCTAACGGAATGCGCGTGTAACGAAGTGACATCTAACTTGTCAATTTGACGTTGACACTTGACAGATCTTGTTAATTTGCCGCTAAAATAGGTCCGTCGCGTTTTGGAACCCCCGCGACGCTTTTGTTGAAATTAATCCTTTTAAATCGATCCGTTTGTGACAATTAGTCGTGATCCAATTGTATTAATTGTAATAACCCCTATCTTGACGTAATATTACGGGTTACGTTTGTTAAAACTGAAGTTCTTGTAAAGGGATGGCGGTCCAAATTGCGCGTGCGACCCTGTTGTAAAGTAATCCCTTAATCCCTGAGAACCGGTCGTTTTGTGGACAATCTGTCATGACCCGATAGTTAAGTGTGACGCTGTTGGGAACGAGTGATTTGAAGACCGCATGCTGTGATTGCCTCCAAGCCTTGTTGCAGCGGATTCTAACCTGAAGAATACTCGTAACGTCACAACACGATACATATACACTCACTTACATGCATAACTCCAGGTAGGAACCAGAGCAGTGTCCTTCAACCATGAGGTAAGTTGTTTTGTTGTATGGTAGGTGAGTTGTTCTCTTTGATTTGATTGTCTGCTCCGCGTACGGCGGACAGTACGCTAGCCACTCTTGTCTCCAGAGCCCCCCATCAAAAACTTCCACTGCGCAATTGAATTGAGGTTTGGCCTGGCAGCGTACAATTAGCATAATGGTGCTGGTAGTAATGATGATAGGAATAAAGTCTAAAAAGAATTGATACATTTAAGAATTTTTTTTTTTTTTTTCAGGATGGGAAATCATTAAATGACTTCTCCCGCTCTGGGCGGAGCGGGAGGGCGTGTCAGACTTTTACTGACTAAAACCCACCCGTGTTCCATCAGTTGCCCATGTGCCAAGGTCACGGTATCTCTTTCGTACAATCACGCGACCCCGGCAGGCATCGGTCCTTGTAGACCCCTACACTGCTGCTGACATCTCTTTGAGGCGCGCGTGGAACACTGCGCGCCGTCGACCCGAGCTTGGTCCTTACCGGGCGGCGAGCTACCCATTGCTCGCCACCCGCAAGCTCGCGCCTACGGTGGCCGGGAGTCCGCTATCGACTCCCGACGCCCGGGGCGTCTCCTTCTGCGGCGGCTAGGGGCGTGAGGGCGCAGAGACTGCCACTCCCTCGCGCGCCCCGCCTCCTCCTTCGCGAGCATTACTGCTTCGCAGAAGGAGGTGACGGCTTCCCATTCCCTCTCGCTCCGTACCATGGCTCGCACCAGGGCCGGACGCGAGAGGTCGCCGCCGCCGATCGCCTCCACGAGGACACGGCGGTGCGCCGCCCAGGCAGGGCACACCTCCACCGTATGCTCCACCGTGTCCTCCAGACGATCCTCGCAATGGAATACTTTTAAGACTTAACCTCACCACTTCAGCTGAAAGATGCTATACATAGGCCTTCCACAGGCTCTGCAAGTTTGACCGGTTTTATGCTATGGATTATTACTATGAGTTCAGGGAGTTTTAAGAAAGACATAATTATATTTTACTACACAATAATTACAGTCTGCTTTAAAAAATTCAGGTTATCATGTCCAGCACCTTTCGGCTGAATTTGTGATGATATCAATTCTTTTTAGACTTTATATCCACACTATCCACACTAATATTATAAATGCAAAAGTAACTCTGTCTGTCTGTCTCGCTTTCCTGCTAAAACTACTGAACCGATTTAAATGAAATTTGGTACACAGATATTTTAGAGCCTGAGAAAGGACATAGGCTACTTTATATTCCGTGACTTTGTCTGCGTCCGCGATAACCGACATTTACGCAGACGAAGTCGCGGGCAGAAACTAGTTATGAATAATACTGTACTATCGACATCTCGCAGGGAATTACATTTTGTTTGAGTTACAAAGTCTAAATAATTTAAGATACCGCATTATTAGGGTTTAAGCAGAAAGCTAGCCATTTTTACCATCTTACTGAAAATTGCAACTTAACGTAACGCTGTTCAAAGCTTACTGTCAGTGTTTCTACACGTGCAGCCTGTGGGTCAACTTCACTCAGCGGACATACAGCGACCTACGCGTTCAACATAACAATGCACTGACAGTGCTGCTGCGGCTGCCGTGGCGTAGTAGTGCGTCAGGAATGTTTGCAGATAATAATATTGATGGTTTTGCAGCCATTATTAGAAACAGGTGTGCATCCCTGATGACTCGTGTTCGCGGCGGCACCAACAGTATTCTCAGTGTATTCGCAGATCGGTGGGATTCCCCGATGCTGCGGAGATGGATGCTCCATGCTGAATTATAATTGTATATTTGTTTCTGTCTGTAACCTACTAACACTAGACGTTAAGAAAAATTGTTACTAATCCTATGGACTCTGGTCTGAAATAAAAATATTCTATTCTATTCTATTAACAATGGTTTGAGTTATCAAAAATCTACTATTTATACTTTACATGTTCTTTACTTTTTTTTCTTCTGAAAAATTTTATCCGTGAGCATAGATGTTGATGATGTGTTAGTGTCATGCGAAATTGAAGATGGTGGTATAACTCTGTCATATAAGACATCAGCCAATTCTAGGGGAGAATAATGATACACCTCACCTATAAGCAACATAACATAGGTGAATCTTAGTAAATTACAACTACAAAAAGTAACAGAAGTAGTAGTGTAGTAGTAAGTTCCACGGTTCATCTTGCTGGGCTGCTGTACATGATGCTGGCAGAATAATCAACATCGGCTAAGTTGGCAAAAATGAAAAAAGGCACATAAATTACATTATCTAACAAGAAGTAAGAGAAGTAACTCACTGCATCCAAGTGGGCGCATCTCGGCATTTTGTGTGTACACCTGCGAGATGTCAGCGATGCGGCGAGTCAGAATGTGCACAGGGATCTCAGTGCCGTACTTGTACTGCCAATTGGCCGCCTCGTATCGGGCACGCTGGACCTGTGACCGGCTGTCAGCTGAAAATAAATACGTTTCATGCAGGAGTGTGTATAGTCCGTCCAGATATAATGAATCGCAAGAGACGTTCATAGGACCTAAACACTTAACGTGTTTTTGCCTAATTTCATTCCTTTAAAATATAAAGTGGTGTTCTCACCGATCATGCCAGTCATGACGGCTCCGATACGTTTGGTGAGCGGGAACAAGTGCGTGACGGAGGCGGGGTCGAGCAGGCGGTCGGGCACCTTGCGCTGCGCCGCTACCACAGCCGCGTCCGAGCCGCGCAGCGCCACCGACGTCAGGCCACCCTGGTTGATTGCCTTAAGTGCATATTCTGTCAAAAATTCATCAACTTATTGAAGTTTCTACTCATTGAAGTCAAGTAATTGCAGTTTGTAATCAACTTACAGCACTATAGACACAAGGCAATGACTGTACGTTTTTGAATACACACTCAATATTCTATTTAAGCCTTACATTGTGAGTAGCCACCAAACAAACTGAGTAAGCACGCAACTGGAAAGTATAATCATAAAAAATAATTATTAGCAAGCTTTTCGCAGAAATGTTGATTGTTAGTATTGGTGGTTACCGCTCTGTGCAAGTCATTCCGTATAAAATTTACAACTTACCGACTTGATAAAGTCTTCCTTCAGGAGAGAAGATAGTAATGTGTCTGTCAAACCCAGCGCTACTTTCTCGTGCCATTATTTATGAATTAAAAAGGAGAATTGTTAAATTGAAAATTAGCGAAATATTCTTTTGACAGCCGCTCAGTTGTGAGTTGGGCTTATCAGCTTACCGTAGACAAAAAAAAAATAACTTCAATTTTCTCATCTCATCGCTGAATTTCGTTCTCTATGGAGTTTTAGTTATGGCAGAAACAGACTTGAAACCACCAATACTTGTGAATGCATTGTACCGTATTAGATTAAATGCTCTAGTACCGTATATATTAGGTCTTTACCTATGAAATTGCCGTTCTGCAGTAAGTACTGGCCATTTCAAATCAAAATAATTTTTGTTTGTCTAAGAATTCTAATTTCAAATTAATTTTATTTTAAAAACATGGAATTCTTTTTCCAAAAGTAGTCATTTGTTTATTGATTAGTGTTACATTTTCATCGCATTTCAATCTTTTTCGTCATCATGGATACGTTAAAAATTCGAGTAAATGGAGTATGAGTACCGTCGTGGCAGCAACGCGGCACAAGCGGCACGCAACATCAACGACGTTTACGGAGCTAACACTACAAACCAACGCACCACCTGTTATTGGTTTGCTCGCTTCTGTTCTGGAAATTTCGACCTGAAAAATGAACCTCGCGGTCGTCCGAAGACTTTGGTCGACAATGGTGCCGATTCTGTTGTCACAAAATTCTCTAAACTAAACTAAAAATCACTAAAATTTGGTTTATTCCTGTCAAACGACGATTTCTTATTCTGAAATAGACTAAAGTGACACAACTTACTATATTTTAGTTTGACAGCACTAAGATTGCACTGAGTTATTAGTTTAGTGAAAATGTCAATTTTGCTATTCTGAGTTTGCCGGTTTTCACCAAAAATTTTGACTATAATAATTTATTTTAACTAAATCTGACTATTTTTAATCGCGATTAAAAAGGTGTGGAATAAAACTAGTGGTCATGAACTAAAATTCTCAACAACGCCTCGCCTTCACGTGCAAAACAGATCTGTATTTTTTATTTTCTTTTTGCTTATATCTTGAAAATGGCGTGTCCTATCGCAAAAATAATGAAATTTTCGACCCCCTTAGTACACCCCTGCATATTTAAATCTCAACACGTGGGTAATATTTTTTTTATATTTTTCAAACAAAAGTGAAAAAATCCATATAAAACACATCCAGGCTGCCCCCTAGCACGCGCCTTCGTCTCTCAAAAAAATAATTCTACGCAGTGCACACACAAGTACAACGTTGCGAAACCAAAAGAAAAAAAATACCACGCTGAGTCGCGATTGTCAAATTCAATTTTAGTCGTGTCAAAATAATTTTTAAATTAAGAGATTTTTCCTTGCAGAATAGCGTTATAATTCTCATAGCCAAAAGTAAGGAATTTTAGAGATAGTTTAGTTAGTTTAGTTCGTGTACAACAGAATCGGCACCAATGACGAATTAAAAATTAAAGGCGATTGTGGAAGCTGATGATACACAATCGACGGCTGAAATAGCAGCAGCTTTCGACGTTAGCGTCAAAACAATATTGGTCCATTTGCGTCAAATTGGCAAGGTAAACAAGCTTGACAAATGGGTGCCCCACGAACTCAATGATCGCCAGCGCGAAGTACGCGTCGAGACGTGCCTTGTGCACTGCTCAACAGACACACAAATGAAGAATTTTTGAACCGCATTGTTACCTGCGATGAAAAATGGATTCTGTTTGATAACCGCAAGCTTTCAGCAAGTTGGTTGGATCCTGGTTCAGCACCTAAACAATGCCCTAAACAAAAACTTACCCCTAGAAAAGTGATGGTCACTGTTTGGTGGTCTAGCGCCGGTGTGATTCATCACAGCTTCTTACCAAACGGGGTGAGCATTACTGCAGATGTGTACTGTGAAGAACTGAACTCAATTATGGAGAAGCTGAGAAGGATGGAGGCACATCTCCAACCAGCATTGGTCAATCGCTCGTCTCCGCTGCTCCTGCACGACAACGCGCGACCTCATACTGCACAGCAGACGGTCTCCAAGTTGCAAGAACTGGGGTTGGAAGCTCTCCGTCATCCGCCCTACTCACCAGACCTTGCGCCTACAGACTACTTAAGAAGGGCATCAATAAACTGCCACTGCGTTGGCAAAGATGAATTGATTGCATGGGTGATTATTTCGATTAATACAAATAAAAAATACATGAAAAAAATTCGTTTAATTTTTTCATACAAAACGGCATTTTTATAGGTTATTATTCTCATTAGCAATCAGAGAGAAATCGATTAATTTGAAATTACAGCTTGGCAAAAAAGAGTCTGAAAATAATGTGAATGATAACATAATGAAACTGATTCAGAATAAAAAATACATTAAATCACACTCAGGGATTGTCCATTGAACCCGACACCCAAGAAATAATGTTTAACAATCGCATTTGCACCACCATCTAGGGTATTCACAACCATTCGATGGTTGGTATGCTTTTATCGTATTTGACGTGAATGATAATGAACGAATCCTGCCGATCTATTCTGTAGAAATCTCACCGTGTGAACTTAGGTGAAGTGACCTAAAAGTGAGCTGTCATTCCAACTCATGCTAGGGATTGACAGTAATCACAGATCACTTTAAGCTCACTTCACTCAAGTTATCACGGTGAGATTTCTACAGAATAGATCGGCAGGATACGTTCATTATCATTCAGTTAATGCTGACAGTTAATAGTGTAATAGAAGGCTACTAACAGCTGCTTACCGTCGGAAACAAATCGGAAGTCGGAGACTACCTATAACATGTCGCATTCGAAAGGTACGGGCCATATCAAATAAACGTGAACAGACGAATACTGCCAGAGTCGCGAGCAGTGGCGTAGCGTGCCTTGGCGGGGCCCCGTATAAAAATTTGCTTGGGGGCCCTTATGACGCGTAACGATTTCTCAAAAAAAAGAAAAAAATATTTGCATACAATTAAAAGAAATATTTATTCATCATAATTATTTAACTGTCACTTTTCCTAATTTGTTTGCTAACAATTCGAATTAAATAACTCTCCTTGCCTTTTTTTCGGCAAACTGATTTATTAAATCATTTATAGCAAATTTTTGTTTTGCCTTGTGTCGCAGGTTCTTCAGGTTAAGCTACACTTCTCAAGGTCAGCCTTTAGATGAGTTATTATTTTTTGATGTGAAACATTTACTGGCGAGGGTAAACCTACATTTTGGCGTGGCGAGAATGTCCGTGGCGATGCATCGCCACGCCATATGATGTTATGTTTGTTACCTCAGAACTTTCAACTGGGTGAATCGATTTTGATGATCCTTTTTTTATTTGAAAGCTGGTGCTTCAGACTAAGGTGGTTCAAAGTAGTCCAAATTTTGATAATTAACATATAATTAATATGTTATTTTTGATTATACCATATTTATTTCCTTTCGTAAAGTATGCTTTATGAATATTATCTTTACAAAATAATTTCGATGTTTCACATCTGCCAGGCGTCCCGCGACGGCTCACTTTTTCTTTTTACATTTTAAAAAAATCGATTAATGTTCAATTGCTAAACTTTTCGATTTTTGCTAATAATCGAATTCATTACGCAAAGAGACCTCACTATTTAAGCCACGTGACTAAGTGTCATAGGTGAAAAAGGCTATTAACTGGGAAATCCCGCAGCCCGCGATAACTGATGTAGGGTGTTGCCAACTTTGGAACGCACGCTTTACGCGGGAAAAAAGAAATTGCTTTTTGTGATTATTGCCATTTCTGAAATAAAATAAAAATTGGGAAATTTTTATTAAGTTTTGCTTACGCACGTCGGGGGCCCCCGTGGCCCGGAGGCCCCGTATAATTGATACGGCAGATACGGCGGTAGCTACGCCCCTGGTCGCGAGATTGTTCGAAAGAGATACCGTGACCCTGGCACATGGGCAACTGAAGGAACACGGGTGGATTTTATTCAGTAAAAGTCTGACATGTCCTCCCATTCCACCCAGAGCAGGTGAAGTAATTTGGTGAATTCCCATCAAAAAAAAAAAACAGATGAATAATAAAGCCGTCAGGTATGTCTATGTGGGGTGCATACCACTATCACTATCTACACGACAATGAAAATGAAAGAACACGCTAAAATGTTGGGTTTTATTTTAAAAGAAAAGCGTGATAACATCATTCGTGTATTCCTTTTTGCTGCTATATTAGATTTTTCCACTAACACTGATCACATTTTTTATTTATGAAACTTAAAGAGTGTAAAATCTTTCTTAGAGGTTCACGGCTCCCAATATAACCCGTCTTCTCAAACTATAGGTAATAAATTACTTCGAGTAGACACCTGAAAAATAAAAAAGTGTTAATTATATATTATATTTTTCCACTGTGGTAGGCGATAATAGCATTTACAAAAAAAAATACCTGCCTGTTTCTTTACAGTGTAGAAAAGTGTTTTTTTTTGTCTCATTGCTCACAAATCACTCAAGTCTTCTTTCAGGTGACATTTTCGCTGTTTTCCAGGTCTAGAAAAAATATCCATTATTTTTTTTATCTTCATCTACAATTTTTCTAATTGTATTGACAAAGTTACCTCAAAGAAATTATAAAGACAATCATATTAATTCCATGTACATTTATCAATTTCAAGTATCAACCATTAAGAGTCAACGTACAGCTTGGCAAAAAAGAGTCTGGAAAAAATGAGGGCACCTGCTTAGCAGGTATGGCCACCCTGTATACTAGGACTAAAAGTGATATGATACTTGTTGTTTTAATCCACAAACACGAGATCCCAGAAATTCTCATCAATCAAGATTTCAAGACTTGATAGGCACATAGTCTTTTACTTTCATTGTATTTAGTAGATTGCGCATTATTTCGCTGGAATAACCTTTTATCTAAGAGTGCCATCATAATAACATAATGAAAACTTATTCAGTTTAAAAATTAATTAAATTACACTCGGGGATTGCCGATTAAACCCGATACTCCCGTTATCTACCCCGGTCACCAGGGAGAGTGGAACCGGCGAGAGATGTCGTGCGGTGTCCCACAGGGATCGGTCCTGGGGCCGCATCTGTGGGACATCGGTTACGACTGGGTGCTGCGCGCCGACCTCCCTAGCGGCGTCAGCGTGGTTTGCTACGCTGACGACACGCTGGTCCTTGCGCAGGGGAGGTCGTATGAGGCGGCGGCCGAATTAATGACACGCGGGGTTGCGACAATCGTCGATAGAATCCGGCAATTGGGACTCGAGGTGGCATTGCACAAGTCCGAGGCCATGGGTTTTCATGGTCCTCGGAACGCGCCACCTGCGGGTTCCCAACTTACGGTAGGAGGGGTTCACATCGGCGTCGAGTCGACGATGAAGTACCTGGGACTTGTCCTCGACAGCCGGTGGAACTTCGTTGAGCATTTCCGACGTTTGGCTCCCAGACTGGAGCGGGCTGGGGCTGCACTAAAGCGGCTCCTGCCCAATCTGGGGGGTCCAAACGCCTCCTGCCGGAGGCTCTACACGGGGATCGTGCGGTCTATGGCCCTCTACGGGGCACCGGTGTGGGCACCCTCATTGAGGCTGCGCCCAGCGCGCCGGCTGTTTGCGGCCCAGAGGGTCATGGCCATCCGGTTAATCCGGGGATACCGCACGGTCTCGTGCGAGGCGGCGAGCCTCCTTGCCGGAGTGCCGCCATGGGATCTGGAGGCAAAGGTCCTCGCGCACATGTGGGAGTGGCGCGAGGAGGCGAAACGCCGGGGCGAAACTCCGCTGCCGCGACAAATCGTGGCACGGCGGACAGAGCTCCGGTGTGATCTCATGGCGACATGGCGGGTACGATTGTCGCAACCCAGTGCTGGGCACGCCACTATTGCGGCGGTAAGTCCCCTCTTTGAGGAGTGGATAGAGAGGCGCCACGGCGTCCTCACCTTCCGCCTGACGCAGGTTCTCACCGGGCATGGGTGCTTCGGTGGGTTCCTGTTCAGGATAAAGCGGGAGGATACGTCCGGGTGTTTCCATTGCGAGGATCGTCTGGAGGACACGGTGGAGCATACGGTGGAGGTATGCCCTGCCTGGGCGGAGCGCCGCCGTGTCCTCGTGGAGGCGATCGGCGGCGGCGACCTCTCGCGCCCGGCCCTGGTGCGAGCCATGGTACGGAGCGAGAGGGAATGGGAAGCCGTCACCTCCTTCTGCGAAGCAGTGATGCTCGCGAAGGAGGAGGCGGGGCGCGTGAGGGAGTGGCAGTCTCTGCACCCTCATGCCCCTAGCCGCCGCAGGAGGAGACGCCCCGGGCGTCGGGAGTCAATTGCGGACTCCCGGCCACCGTAGGCGCGAGCTTGCGGGTGGCGAGCAATGGGTGGCTCGCCGCCCGGTAAGGACCAGGCTCGGGTCGACGGCGCGCAGTGTTCCACGCGCGCCTCAAAGAGATGTCAGCAGCAGTGTAGGGGTCTACTAGGACCGATGCCTGCCGGGGTCGCGTGATTGTTCGAAAGAGATACCGTGACCCTGGCACATGGGCAACTGATGGAACACGGGTGGGTTTTAGTCAGTAAAAGTCTGACACGCCCTCCCGCTCCGCCCAGAGCGGGAGAAGTCATTTGATGATTTCCCATCCTGAAAAAAAAAAAAAAAAAAAAAAAAAAAAAAAAAACCCGATACTCAAGACATAATGTTCAGCAATCGCATTTGCGGCCACTATCTAGGGTATTCACAACCATTCGATGGTTGGTATGCCTGTATCAAATTTGACATGAATGATACTGAACGAATCCTGTTAATGCTGACAGTTTATAGTCGACAAGAAGGCGACTTACAGCTGCTTATTGGCGGAAACTAATTGGAAGTCAGAGAGTACCTATGATATGTCCCATTTGAAAGGTACGGGCAATATCGAATAAAATGGAACAGTTGACTAATGAAGGCGTCAGATATGTCTATGTGGGGTACATAACATTATCACTATTCACATGACAATGAAAATGAAATAACACGCTAAAATTTAGATTTTATTTAAAAAGAAAAACGTGACATAACATCATTCGTGTATTCCTTTTCGGTGCTATGATAGATTTTTTCCATTAACACTGACGTGTCAGTTTTACATTTCTTATTAATGAAATGTAAGTGTAAAAATCTTTATTAGACGTTTACGGCTCCCATTACAATCCGTCTCCTCAAACTATAGGTAATATATTACGTAGAATAGGCACCTGAAAAATAATAAATGTAAATTATATATATTTTTTTACTGTGGTATGTGGTATGCTGGTATGCGATAATAGCATTAACAAAAAATACTTGCCTGTTTCTTTACATTGTTGAACATTTTGTCTAATTGCACACAGATCGAAATCGCCTAATTCTTTCTTCCGCCAACTGTTTTGGTATTTCTCCAGGTGTAGAAAAAATCCTTAATTTTTTTCACCTTCATTAACAATTTCTCTAATTGTACTGTACCTTGAAAAAAATATAAAGACAACAGCGGCGAGGTGTAAATTTTTCTAAAAGAGAAGCCGAAGCGAAGTCGGCTTTAACTTACTGACTCATCAATAAAGAATACTTACTATCATTCTAAAATTAATATAGGAATGTAATGAATTAAATACAATTAAATTGAACAGCTGAAAACCGAATAAAATATGCAATATTCCTCTATCTCGTTCTCGCTGACGCATTTTTCAATACCTGTCTCTGTCATAACCCGTTGTACAGCGGCTTGCTCTCGTACATATCAAGCGGTGCCACGTGACGTAAAGTGACATCATTACGGGATCGCTGTTGTATGAATTTTTAGTTCCCGATTACGACGTTTTGGCGCCGGGTTAATTTAGAACATTTCTCTTTTGTTGTAATACAAAGTTATAAATAACCTTTTTTGTTGTTTGAATGTTATGGTGATTTAAATACCCGTAGTGTAACGATATTTATTGACAATAGTAGCCACTATTTACATACTATTGTATTTTGAATAGTGATAGAGTTACCAATGCGAATCCCCGAAGGCAAGCTGGTAGGAATCGTGTTATATGGTGCTTTCACCACTGAAAGACAATCATATTAATTCCATATAGGTACATTTTTCAATTTCAAGTATCAAACATCAAGAGTCAACGTACACGCGATTTGTCAAACTAGAAAACATAACCTTAATAATCTATTAGTAAATAAAACAATAAAATGGCTTGAAACTTATAATACCGATAAAACTTAGTATTAGAAAGGAAAAACAATGACTGGCATTGACTAAAAGATACATTTCTTGGATAAATACCTGACGTGTTGGCAGTTCTTTCGAAAAAATTGTCAATCGGAGACAAAATTTGTTCCGCTTCAGATTCCGCCAAATTTCTTACGAAAACTTGGTATATCACACCACTACTCCTTATTGTTTTATTCATTTTTTAAATGTACAAAAGCATTAATAATTGATAGTTAATTAGAAATAAGTAAAATACAACTGGGAACATAACACAATGACAGATTAGCTACTTGTTGATGATAAACAAAGCAGTGTTGCAACCAAAAATATATTTTAGTTCCAATGGTTACCACGACAGACTCTTTTTTGCCAATCTATACTCGCGATTTGTCAAACTAGAAAACATAACCTAGTGTTGCCAGATATCCTGTTTTCACAGGAGATATACTGGTTTCCGGCTATATCTACTGTTCTACTGATTTTGTAAGAGAATATACTGGATTTTATGAGTTTACTCCTAGCTACATCAATATTTGCCTGATTTTCAAATAGCTTCAACAAATTAGCAAACCGATTGGAAGCGAAAGCCAAGCTTAAACGAAATCTACATGTGTTACAAAACCTTTATTACTTGTTTTCTGAACGAAACGCAATACTTCAAACTAGAGATGGGCAAGTGAAAAAAATATATCGATATTTTTCGTATCGATATTTTTAAACAGTTTCGATAATTATCGAGTGAAAAATATCGATATATCATCTGTTTTCACATGATTATTCATACATATTCCTAAAGCATTCAAATTTCGCAAAAAACAATAGACTAAAATATAAGAAAATAGTATTTTTGCTTAATGCTCGAGCCTAAACAATTATATACAATTTAATCAAACCAGTACCTATCAGATATGTACATTACGACCACTCCCTGTTTGATGTGCTCGCCGGATTCACGGCTGAAGCAACCCTTTCGCAATACACTGAAGAAGCCTGGGAAATTTGGGCACGCCACAATTGCGGCGGTAAGTCCCCTCTTTGAGGAGTGGATAGAGAGGCGTCACGGCGTCCTCACCTTCCGCCTGACGCAGGTTCTCACCGGGCAAGGGTGCTTCGGTGGGTTCCTGTTCAGGATAAAGCGGGAGGATACGTCTGGGTGTTTCCATTGCGAGGATCGTCTGGAGGACACGGTGGAGCATACGGTGGAGGTGTGCCCTGCCTGGGCGGAGCACCGCCGTGTCCTCGTGGAGGCGATCGGCGGCGGCGACCTCTCGCGTCCGGCCCTGGTGCGAGCTATGGTACGGAGCGAGAGGGAATGGGAAGCCGTCACCTCCTTCTGCGAAGCAGTAATGCTCGCGAAGGAGGAGGCGGGGCACGTGAGGGAGTGGCAGTCTCTGCGCTCTCACGTCCCTAGCCGCCGCAGGAGGAGACGCCCCGGGCGTCGGGAGTCGATTGCGGACTCCCGGCCACCGTAGGCGTGAGCTTGCGGGTGGCGAGCAATGGGTAGCTCGCCGCCCGGTAAGGACCAAGCTCGGGTCGACGGCGCGCAGTGTTCCACGCGCGCCTCAAAGAGATGTCAGCAGCAGTGTAGGGGTCTACTAGGACCGATGCCTGCCGGGGTCGCGTGATTGTTCGAAAGAGATACCGTGACCCTGGCACATGGGCAACTGATGGAACACGGGTGGTTTTTAGTCAGTAAAAGTCTGACACGCCCTCCCGCTCCGCCCAGAGCGGGAGAAGTCATTTGATGATTTCCCATCCTGAAAAAAAAAAAAAAAAGCCTGGGAAATTAGGTATTTAAGGGCGACTTCTGAAAGAACCGGTGTGAAATGCTGGCAATTTAACCATTTTAATGAATCAGGTTGATCGAGGTATTGTTTTAGCTCATTGGGCACAGAGCCAGAACTTCGAACCTCGGGCACAGTTGTTGACGACAGGGATAATAACTTTTCATGCCCAGCCCAAATTGAAGAAGTCCCAGAATTTTCTTGTGCTCGCGCTATTTGGATTGTTCTTAGATCAGGTGAACGTGGCGGGATTTTTAAAAGTTAACGATACGCGAGGAGCATGCAAGGAGTATCTAATAACATTAAAAACGAAACCAAAGTTGCGTTAAATAATATCGAAATTGATACGAATTCGATACTCTAAAATAAATATCGAATATCGATATATCGCTATTAAAAATATCGACGATATATATCGATAATTGTATGGAAAAATATCGATATTTCGATATATCGATATTTTTTGCCCATGCCTACTTCAAACGATTGTTGGTCTGTCAAATGTAGGATCTACTACGTTTCTGCTATAGAGGGTTTCTGCGGACTCCAATGGACTATCAAAGCTCATAAAGTCTATTGAAATGTTATAATTTGAGGGCCAAATATTGCATTTTTTAGAGGACCTAATTTTATTAATTAGGGGGGGGGTCAGTAGAAGCTTAACTCAAGTGTTTGGGACAGACTCTACCTCATAAGTGGCGGGGAAAAGAGTTTGCAATGAATAAGTGAAGTGGTAGGTAGGAATTTAACAAAAAAAAAAAAATATATATATGAATGTATTTACAATAACAAAAAGATCATAAAACTAAGTGAAACATTTCGTTTTGACCGCACAAACTTGAGGTTAAGCTTCTACTGACCCCCCCCCCCCCGTTAATACGTTTAATTAATTTATACAGGTATAATAACTATATTATAAAGATAAGATAAACATACGTTGATTTGTGATCTACAAAGTAAACAAAACAATAGCGATTTGCAGACATTGACCTGTGCTGCCACCTATAGCAAGCTTTCAGTTTTTAACTCCATTATTATACGCTATGGTCCAAACAGTTTTATCTTATCTTATTGTCTATGTTCATGCTCAGCTCCCTTTGCCTGTCCCAAAGAGGGACGAAAAGAACCAAAAAAAAATGTCTATGTTCAGTTGTTGTCAGTGAAGCGAGTGTGGAGGTTGTGTGGTTTTGAATTTGATTTCGATTTAATTTATAAACTCGTTTGTTTCTTGTTTATATGTTTGAGATAAACCGTTCAGATTTCGAAATCATATTGGAAACAATAAGTAACTCTTTAGCTGTCATTTAACAATCGCCGCTTTTTTATTATCACAATGACAGAAACCGTTACAAACACGAACGAAAGAAAATCGCTGTTTTCGTCGTTCCTGGAGGTGCTGGAGGCTCGTGATAAACAGGCACAAGTCGACAGGCAGCTGCAGGAAGAGAAATATTTGAGAAGAACCCAGAGAATCTATGATTTCCATGGTAAATGAATCGCGCCAATCACTACTTATTTTGCGAAATGAAACTGGTTGTTTTGAATTAAAGATATTGAATAATCGTATATTTTACATATTATAAAACTATAATTTATGGCCAGGTATATTTCATTGGACAATAATACTTGTCGTAATAGTGTGTATATTAACTTATCAACTTTTAACCCGAAACATGGTTCTACTTGGCCTATACAACTGTCATAAATAAACTAATGAGTTAAAAACATGTTATTGTTATGTAGTGTATTGGCATCTTTGTAAATGTTGTTTTTATTATTCCTGGGTTATAGGGATTGTAAAAAAAATGATTCTTAATTTATTTATCATTCCAAATATTCTGTGTACTTAGCTAGTATGTAACAATGGAATCTGTTTGTTTTCGCTTTGCAGAGATAACCTAGTAATTGTCAGAAATGTTGGAACACTAACACCAATTGATTATTCTTTGTTTCATCATTGTTGCCACAGTACGTCAGTAATCCCCAGACCTTAGTTAGACTAGAACGTTATAAAAGCAAATATTTGCCTTAATCCAGATTATTGGTTATTGTTATTGCAGCCAGCAAATTAACAATGTGTTCATTAATTTTTCTGCCAATTAGTTCCTTCTACTAACAAATGGTGAAGTTTTATAACATTTACTTAAAATAATGTACCTATCACCTATCTACCCATCCATCCATCATTCATCTATTAACCAATCATTTTATTTTAACTGAATGTTTTAAAAGTTTAATTATTATTCTTTTGTATCCCAATTTATTTGGGGTTGGTCTAAATATTTTCTAATTCTACGATATAAATTAATCATGAAAAAATATATCACCAGCAGACAGCTTAAAATTATTTGTAAATTTTATTCTAATAAAAAAAACTGCTGAACCAATACGCAAACTGACCAACTGGCCTTATGGTGGGTAGCAACAACCCGCTCGGAGTTGAGCTAGCGTTAGTTTAGCTGGCTCGATTGACCTTACGGTTGTTGGGCAGGCCACACACAGGTTGATGTAGGGATCACTGATGAGGTCAGGTCTGCTAGTGTTGACGTTGTTGCAGAGCGGCAGCGACGCGAGGCGGTGGAGCTGCGGCGCTGCCTGGACTACGTGTCGCAGCACGCGCACGTGCTGGAGAGCGTGCTGCGCGGCGCGGGCGCGCCCGGGGCCGACGCGCCGCTCAGCGCGTCGCTGGTGCGCCAGGCCGCCGCGCTGCACCGCTGCATGGCACAGTGCGTCGCCAACGCCAGCCGCATCCGCCAGCTGCTGACCGCTACGCACCAGCCGCAGATGGACACCATGCTCGCTAAAATGGTGAGTTGCTTTTCAGTCATTTATTTCTGTACAAAGCCGTACTCCTTCAGAATATTCATAGCTAGCAGGACTTAGAAATTGCGAGCTGCGATAATGCGACACGTGTGAGTGTCTCCCTATGTCCCTGACACGAGTCGCGAGATATTTGTTCTCTCGTTAGTCTGCATAAGTTGTATAAGTTTAGAGATCCATATTCACTCATTAGACAGCGACGATCACGATAGTGATTATTATTTTATCTCAGTGTTAGCTCTATGTCGCTATTCGCGTATGCCAATCGTTCGAAATCATGAGAGTGGGATGTAGTACCTTTCAAAACATCTTAACCAATTGATCGGCCCATTAGAGATTAAAGAGAATTATTTAAAAGCACATGAAAGAGAGATTACTATTCACGTCACATTTTCATCTAGACAAGTAACTCTGTACAAAGTTAGAAACGGCCCAACACGTTCAAATAAATATTTACTCAGTAGTAACTTTCACAACTCTATTCTCGTTTATAAATCAAATCAAATCAAATCATTTATTCGCATAATAATGTATGAATCTGGATGTTGCCTATAACTCCACGTAAGTCACACCAGTACTCGTACATACAACTGTTAGCTGCTCCAGTTCGTGCTGTATGTGGAACTAATCAGACACTTGTGTAACAGCCCTCTCTCCCTTCCCTAAGCATCGTTCTGTTTATTCCTAGTTATTTTTGTTCAATAAAGTACCGGCTTCTTACTCAACGTAGTTTTTACGGCAATGGTCGGAAATCACCATTTCTCCTGGCCGGAAATACTCGACGAATGTACATGAGTCGATAGTAGAGAGTGAACGATTATAGTGCGCTCATTACGGTGCGGTGTTGATGTAATTACACGGGGTGATTGTGTTACTAAATATTACCTAGTTTCATTGGCGTCTAGTTTTGTGGAGCTTGCAGTCGAATCGTGTAACAGTGTTGTCGTATAGGTCGCGAAGAATATGCCGCCACACATCAGTGTAGGTCACTGGTTACTACACATCGCTTTTGCCAAATGAGCAACAAATTGTACAAATGTCTGGTCACCGTTATGGCGTGTCACCAAGTAACGCGCGCCGTCGGCCAGGTAGGGGCATCTCGCTTGTAAGCGTGATTAAGTGACAGCATGGGTAAATGGTTTGAAAATTAAAACCTAGGTTCTTAGGTATCCCATAAAGGATTAATCCAATGTTCGTAAAGCGATCAACACTGAACTGAATGTTGTTATGGGAATCATAAACACGTCGCGCCACACGTTCGTGACCGACCGTCTATGCCTGAACAGACCTACCTGACTACGACATTATATTATAGGTCTAGGACATTGTCTTTTCTACAACTATGAATTTACCTGATTCGAGAATAAACGATAACCATCACGAGTCCAAACTCTAGAATACTGTAAGGTAATTACTAAGGCCAAATTCCATCCTACTCCATCATCAGACTATTTTCACCATGTCTAAGTCAAGACTAAATGAATGAGTTAGGAGTTACCCCGCAGACTTTCTTGGTGTCTTGGTGGCAGTATCAGGTCAAGTCAAGGGTATTACTTTATCACAGAATGCCAAATTCCAAGTTTATCGGACGAGAGAAACTGAAACAATTGCGACATTTGTACGTCCATGCGAACGTGGGCTTAATACCTACGTATGTTGAGAACGTCGCATTAATTGTTCATGCTCAAGGTGCTCGAGTGATGATAGTCTTCGTCTGGAAGTTCCGGCGTGACTCTGAATAGCTTGCAGTTATTTGTCTCCACGTATTCAGTCGGCTGTTGAACGATGTTTGAATATTCACTCTCGAGAGGCGCGCTAAAACAGTGAGGACCTAGTAGCGCTTATTCATTCATATCCTATTCACCTGGCATTGGAGCCTACATAATAAGGTTAAGACGTTCAGCTGTTACCAATACACACCTTTTTGATTCATCGAAGCTCAAAATGTTAAACCTAAGCCTATTTGAGGAGTACATTCACATTTATGGCTTAAAACAGGCTTAGAATGCCTTCATAGTAAAAGTCTGAAAGCAATATTTCTGTTAAAAGGATTACAAATAGTAAGAGAGCAACTAAAAAAATTGGCAAGGCAGAGTACGATTCTTCAGCACTTAAAAACCGGCCAAGTGCGAGTCGGACTCGCGCACCGAGGGTTCCGTACAAACCTGTAGGTATTCACGGTTTATGCATAAGGCTTGTGTTTATGAAATTAAATCCTATTTTTTTAATTTTTATATTTGAGTTGATTGAATGAAAGGTAAATTGCGGTTTACGATTTATGACGTATAAAAAAAAAACTACTTACTAGATCTTGTTCAAACCAATTTTCGTTGGAAGTTTATATAGCAATGTACATCATATATTTTTTTTAGTTTTATCATTCTCTTATTTTAGAAGTTACAGGGGGGGGGGGGGGGACACACACATGTTACCACTTTGGGAGTGTCTCTCGCGCAAACTATACAGTTTAGAAAAAAATGATATTAGAAACCTCAATATCATTTTTAAAGACCTATCCATAGATACCCCACACGTATGGGTACGATGAAAAAAAATTTTTGGAGTTTCAGTTCTATGTATGGGGAACCCCAAAATTTATTGTTTTTTTTTCTATTTTTGTGTGAAAATCTTAATGCGGTTTACAGAATACATCTACTTACCAAGTTTCAACAACATAGCTCTTATAGTTTCGGGAAAAAATGGCTGTGACATACACGGACAGACAGACAGACAGACAGACAGACATGACGAATCTATAAGGGTTCCATTTTTTGCCATTTGGCAACGGAACCCTAAAAACAGGAACCCGAAGCGCACGGGACCTACTTGCCACGGAAATGTCCACAACCGCGAGTGTTGCGTGTGTGAGATGTGTCGTCGTGTGCATGCTCATGTGGCACTGTGTTGGGTAACCCCTCGGCATTGTCCTCCACTCCTACTATAATCTCCGTGTTTGCACAATTAGACGTGACTAAATACTAGCGACATTTACAAACGATTGTTTGTAATCTTGAACGGTTATGTTCACTTGCCGAAATACACTATCGTGTCAATGCTTCAATAGTTGCAAGTATGGCGACAAAGTACAAGTGAACGAGTCCACGATGAGAATCCCTCAAGTTATCGTGGTCACAACAGCTTGCCCGTGAACAGTTACTGTTGTGTCTTGGGCCTTCCAGGACTAATATAAAAGATTGTTTAATGATGAACAAGAATGTGATTGAAAATTATAGCTTACAGAAAAAGTCTCCATTTTTGCAATGCTCTTGTCATCCCGTCGAATCGGATACGTTCAACAAACATCTTAAATTATACGTTCGGCAAATTCTAGTATACTACAGTTACCTAAAGCAAAGGCTTTAGGTAACTGTGCCGCCAAGACTATCATGTTATGAGAGGACATCAATGCCATAATTAAACGCGAACAATGTGCCAGCTCGTAGCCCAGTAGATGGGTCAATGAGGATTACTTAACTGATTATACTATCTGTATCTTCTCTTATACATACGTTTTGCTTTTGTGTACATTTTGCGTGATAAGGTAAATAGGTCATGTCTGCAATATTCGACTTATCTAATCGGTGTCGGTGTGTTTCTACCTAATATTTTTTTCCCACCGCATGAGATTGCGTTTACGCTATGCATTGTATGAAGGTAGAGTATTCGAGGGAACTTTTTAGTGTGGCCATAACGCGCGGATAGAAACATTTAATATGTGTAACGACTCTTACAATGATTGTGAGATATTATATATTCTATATTTTTTTTTTACAAAAATTTTATTTTTCAAGAAGCACGCGAAATGCACTTTTGTCTTTGCAGGCTAAAACAGGATGTACCCAAACTTGTCTCTTACGTCTATATTTTTTTGTTAAACTTAATTTCAATATTCAAATAAAAAGCAGAAGTCTTGGACAGTCATTTCGTTGGCAATGATTTACTAAACGGTGATGTTTGCTTTACTATTTAATTCGGTACCAAAACCAATGCGGTGTACAGGCGGTTACGGTGCGGCCCGGAAAGCGCGATTCCTATTTGAGTAGGTGCACAATCATGCGGTTCGGCGCCGCGCGCCGGTGCGGCTCCAACGTCATGTATCTGTAGCTTAGCCCGGTTCCACCTAGTTCCCATGCCAATGTATTGTGCAGTCGGTCTCCTTGCGGAGTCACAAGCACAACGCTGTTAATCGCTGTGAATATAGTAATCTGTGATGACTGATGACCTCACTTCAAACACTGTCACTGTAAAATATAATTGATATTCAACTAATATCCTTAATGTAGGAATTAATAAGTACTTTAAAATTGTTCAGCTATCAGCGTAACATCACATATCATAGAATAACATACTTTTAACTGACAACGTTTCAGTACCAATTAGGGAACGCAGAACCGGTTTTGGTTTATAGAACCGTGTTTTTTTGACACCTTTTGAAATGAAATGTTTATTTCTGTAAGTAGATCTTATAAGACACATTTAAACGTCAACATTTTATAAACTGGATGGCGCCGCCGCGCCGGCATTTGCTTGCTGATTGTTCCCTGAGAAGAAACCCTGAAACAAACTCACAGGTCATGGTCTCTTTTAAAACCCAAACATTATATTATTAGAATTTTATGTGAGTCTAACAATGCAGGGCAATATCAGGAAGAGCCTTTTGAAGAAAGAGCCATTCCAGCTTTGAGCTGACCTGACCCAACAGACGGCATGTATGTATCAGTCATTGTGTAGCTCAACAACCCGTCACAAGACGCTAGCAGATCTGCAGGACATTACGTAGGCCATATAAAAAATATTCAAAGCCGCCAGATAGTTATGTTATAGAGTTATGGATTAAATCTAGCCTGCATGGAACTCACATTCACAGTCAGTTTTATTTTTTTGGTGGTACATTAGAGTAACTTAACTAGTCCCAACAAGCCTTTTTAACCGACGAAAAAAAACGGAGGAGGTTCTCAATTCGACGCGTATACATATTTTTTTTTTTGTTTTTTTGGGGTTCCGTTGGCAAACGGCAAAAAACGGAACCCTTATAGATTCGTCATGTCTGTCTGTCTGTCTGTCTGTCCGTGTATGTCACAGCCACTTTTCTCCGAAACTATAAGAGCTATGTTGTTGAAACTTGGTAAGTAGATGTATTCTGTGAACCGCATTAAGATTTTCACACTATAATAGAACAAAATCAATAAATTTTGGGGTTCCCCATACTTAGAACTAAAACTCAAATTTTTTTTTTCATCAAACCCATACGTGTGGGGTATCTATGAGTAGGTCTTCAAAAATGGTATTGAAGTTTCTAATATATTTTTTTTCTAAACTGAATAGTTTGCGCGAGAGACACTTCCAAAGTGGTAAAATGTGTCCCGCCCCCGTAACTTGTAAAATAAGAGAATGATAAAACTAAAAAAAAGATATATGATGTACATACCATATAAACTTCCACCGAAAATTGGTTTGAACGAGATACAGTAAGTATAATAGTTTTTTTTTAATACGTCATAAATCGTAAACCGCAATTTACCTTTAATTCAGTCAACTCAAATATAAAAAAAAGCATTTAATGTCATAAACATAAACCTTATGCATAAACCGAGGATACCTACAGGTTTGTGCGGAACCCTCGGTGCGCGAGGTCGACTCGCACTTGGCCGGTTTTTCTTTTGTTATCCAAGTAATGTTTAACTTTATGGAAACCTTTTTGACAGAGTTTCTGTTTAATAAACGATTTTTTATTGAAACTTAGTTCTTTAACATGACTTGGGAGTTTGTTGTAAAAACGTATACTTTGGCACTTAAATGAATTACTAATTTTTTCAAGCCTCGTCGAGGGCACAATAAGTTAATCATTGTTTCTTGTATTTATACAGTGAGTGCCGCTGTGCTTAAAATATAGATTATTATTCTTTTTAACATAAATTAGGCCATTCTGGCCAAAGAAGCGGGATTCCCGGTACTTTCGATACTATAATTTAGCCTTTATAAGCTTTTCTAAAACCTGCTTGTTTGACTGGCTGTTGTTCATCTAACAGAGTACTAATTCTGCCCAGGATTATCTCTGCAATAACTTTGTATATGTTGGCATCAGGCTTATTGGTGTATAGTACTCTATGTTTTCCTAACGCTATACATATATGTATTTATGTGTGGTAGGATGGTGTGTGATTGGGTCTATTGTTTTAGGATTTGGCCACTTACTAAGATTTCGTTAAGAGTAAGAGAAGTAAATTTAAGGGCTTTTTTTATTGACCAGGTTTGTTCCCTCTTCTAGGGAATCTTCTAATTTTACAATATTATATTATAAATACAACAATGTTGTTTTAGAGGCACAAAGAGCATGCTACAAGCATGCTTATTATTAGTATGTTTATTCCAAGCTTTAGGAAATAAAATTAGATATGTCCTAAGTAATATCACTTCTTCTTCTCCTAACGATATTTGGTAGTTCCTTAAAACTTTAGGCATCGGCAAGTGTCGACAGTCAGACCTTCCTAGCACAATTGGTTTGGACGATCTAAATCGACATTTCTCCACCGTACCAACTTTAGATAGTCTAACCAAAGGTCAAACTCTTGGCTACCTTGCCGGTCTGACGCGTCCCTATATCAACCCCTTTGTCTTCACCCCAGTCGACCCCCAGGAGTGATCAAAAAGATTATCACATCCATTAAATCCAAAGCCGTGGGCTCCGATGGTATCAGCCACCACACGATCGTGGCGGTTCTTGATCAACTCCTGCCTACGATATCCCACATCATAAACTTTTCCCTTTACACCGGTGTTTTCCCTTCCCTGTGGCGTAAGGCTCTTGTTCGGCCTTTGGCTAAGATACCCAATCCCTGTCTTCCAAGTCAATTTCGCCCAATTTCCATCCTTCCCTTTCTTTCAAAAGTGCTCGAGGCCAACGTTCACAAACAATTTTCCCACTTTATTCATCACAACTCCCTCATCAGTCCATTTCAATCCGGTTTTAGGCCTGGGCACAGTACCGTTTCAGCTCTCTTTAAAGTGACTGACGATATAAGGCGGGGAATGGAAGATACTAAAGTAACAGTCTTATTGTTGATTGACTTCTCCAATGCTATTAATAACGTCAGTCACGAAGTCCTTTTATCCATCCTTTCCTATCTTATGGTCTCTTTAGAGGTACTGGAATGGTTTTCCTCTTATCTTCAGGGATGTCAGCAGTCTGTTTCTGCTGGAGACTCTTCGTCGAATTGGTGTGATCTTGCAGCTGGCGTCCCTCAAGGTGGTATATTATCTCCTCTTTTATTCTCTATTTTTATTAACCTCATTACCACCGAGCTTCGAGCTGCGTATCATCTTTATGCTGACGACTTGCAGCTTTTCTGCCGGAAGTGTTGACGAAATCTCCAATGCGATTGAGGAGCTAAATCGGGATTTAGATCGCATAAAAAACTGGTCAGTTCGATTTGGGGTAGCGGTTAACCCTACCAAGTGTCAGGCTATCATAGTAGGGAGCCCTTACAATATGAGAAAGCTGACTGGCGTAACTGTGCCACCTGTAGGTACTCTTCGACACTTCCATCATCCCGTTTAGCTCCGATGTCAAGAATCTTGGTCTGCATGTCGACACTTGTCTTGACTGGCGAAAGCAGGTCACGACTGTCAGTCAAAAAGTCACCGGAACGTTGCGGTCGCTCTATCGGTTGAAAAACCTACTCCCATCTATACTAATATTATAAAGCTGAAGAGTTTGTTTGTTTGTTTGTTTGTTTGTTTGTTTGTTTGTTTGTTTGTTTGATTGAACGCGCTAATCTCAGAAACTACGGGTCCGAA
Organism: Aporophyla lueneburgensis; assembly: GCA_932294355.1. NCBI lineage: Eukaryota > Metazoa > Arthropoda > Insecta > Lepidoptera > Noctuidae > Aporophyla > Aporophyla lueneburgensis. Next base: position 29,912,863 of record OW028753.1, read on the forward strand.
TTGAAAAATTCTTTTTGTGTTGGGTAGCCTATTTATTGTGGGAGGCTATAGGCTATATAACATCACGCTACAACTAAGAGGAGCGGAGCAGTAATGAAAAATGTTGCAAAAACGGGGAAAATTTATTCCTTTTAAGAGTTTCCGTTGCGTGCGCTGCGTAAACGGTTAAAGTAACGCAAAAATAATGTATGACGGAATTGTTTCTCTTAAAAAGTTCTAAAAAAAAGTCCGCGAGAGCATATGTCTATCTTTTAAGGTTGACTCACTATAACTCAAAAGGAGCGAGCAGCAACGAAAAATGGACGAAAACTATCAGGCAAATCGATGCGACGGGAAGGGTCAGGGGAGCAAAACTTTGACGCGGACGAAGTCGCGGGCAGAAGCTAGTCATACATAAAAGCAATGCTTGTACAGTCCCTGATATTTACCATAATTGACTATGGCGATGTGTGTTACTACGACCACCTGAATGCAGATCTCCTCAATAAACTTGACCGCCTTCTCAATAATAGTAAATAAAATAAAAATCTTTATTGATACAAAAACCCTTTGACATTGCTTCAGACTATGGTACATAAGTTGTTAAACGAAAGGTCAAACGGATATTGTAAACCCTGACTCCTAAATTAGGTGATCCTGTGACTCAGGAGTCAGTGTTCTGCTGTCACTGTGATACCAAAAAAACCTTTTCATCCCACCATCTCGGAAAGAGTATTTTTAATCTTCAATATCTGAGTGGAAAAGCCGTTTTTATTCTCTAGAGGATAAAGTAAATTGAATTTAGAACATCGTGTGCACTAAGTTTGTAAATTCAAAACATCATTAAACTTAATTTACTTCTACCTCCATGGTGCCGAATTTATCATACAACCTTTTTCTAATTTGTTAAAAACTCAGACTCGGAACCTTATTGGTGTACTTTTTTTTTAATTTACTTTGCGCGCCCCATTTTCTTTTCACGTCACTAACAAAAATATTACACTCTACTTAGGCAGCTGTAGCAACTTTACTTTAAATTTTTCTTAATTATACCTAAGTATTATTTGAAATAATTTAAAGATAATTCTGTAATACTTACCTATCATAATGTAGTACCTAATAAATATTAATACCTAAACTGAAATAAAAGTATCTTGTGATTGTAAATGCTTTTTTTGCATTTAGTCATTTCCTCGCTGAGGTGGGATGAAAAGTTACGTGTTGCACTCGAGTGCAAAGATTTTTCACCTCGTGCTCTTTTGATTCCCTCGCTAATGCTCAGGATTCTAATTTTTGAATCACGAGCGCAGCGAGTGAATTTTAGAATGAATTTTAGAATCCTTCGCTTGCTCGGTCATCAAAATTGAGCACGCGGTTAAAAAGCACCTTTGCACTCTTGTATAACAAATAACTATTAATTTGGTGTAGAACACCAAATTAACCTTACAAAAATAGCCATTTACATTGAAGGTTACGAAAACATGTAGATTGTAGGTATATTAAAATTAACTAAGAAATTTTTAAGGAGTTTCTGTGTATGTATGTTAGACTGAGGGGGTGTATGTTATTAGAGTATGTATGTGTGGGTGACTATGGGGAGCGTGTGTAGTAGCGTTTAGGTTTGCCTGAGGACGTGTTGAAGTGCTTGAGATTGTGTTGTATATGTGGTGATGATATGTTCCAAAAGTGACAAAGAATACTGAAAAATTGCAAACAACAAATGGAACAGGTATATATATCTACGACGACTGCTGGTGGAGTAGTAGTTCTTCTGTTCGAGCATAGTCTTGATCCTGTTGCAATAATTGATCAATAATTGCATTCGATTCGTTTTCAATCTTCGTAAGTATGACCGCGAATCCGCGCACCGTCTGATTTTAAAGTGGTTACCCATTCGTCAGCGCAGAGAGTTGAGGGCTCTGACAATGCGGTTCTCTATTCTCGACAAACCCATTTCTCCTTCTTATTTGACCTCTCAAATTCAATATTTATGCTCTGCCCATTCTAAAAGTCTTCGTTCCACCAATAATCGTCTTCTACGGTGTCCTTCTCACCGTTCTGGCTTCATTAATTCTTCTTTCTTTGTCCAAGCGGTTTTTCTTTGGAATGCGCTCCCTCTGAAAATCAGGACGGCAACCAGTCGCTTATCTTTTAAAATGAAAGCTCGTGAACATATCCGTCAGAAGTTGGCAGAAATATACCAGCGCTGATTTGCTGGTTTCGTTTTCTCCTCTACCGATCGTTAGTTCTCCTGACAGTTTTATATGTATGTATATATATTTATTTATGTATTAGTATTTATAGTTATATTTTATAGTTGTTTCCGATATATCTATCCCATTTGTTGCACCTGCCATGTTTTATCTCTGCATCACCCTAAGGTTGACTGGTAGAAAATGCCTCAGGCATTAAGTCCGCCTTTGTACAGTATTTTTTTACTTGTGCATAAATTTTAAATATTATATATTATAGAAATTTCTGCGAAGTTTTCTTTTCAAATTTCTAACGCGAAGTATCTTTTTCCGAAAGAAAATCCCGCTTCCGAAAATAATACTTTCCCGGGACTATTCACGAGTACCAGTGGACAGAACCAATGAAATGAATTATCAATCGACGACGAAGTTTTACACAGAGGCTAACCCAGCTGAAGCAACCTTTTAGCAGCTTCTCTCGTTTGTAGTCCCGGCACGGGTTTAATTTATCCGGTTTCCGGCAAATGGGTCATGCATCTGGCGTTCCGATAAATTCATAAGATTGATTCTCATCAAACTTATATTCAATTGAGCGATGGTTTACCGACGCTCATCTTATGAAATATTCATAGAGAGAGGGTCTCAGGTGGCTGAAACCCAGCCACAATCACGACCCGACATGAATATTGTACTAAGAACATGTGAACTAGACTCTACACTAGTACATCATAACATAACTACGGGATGTATCGTACGTGCAATTATCTTGTGGCGAATTACGGTTATTTTAATGTCAGTTTTTTACGAATTCACCTTGCGATTTGTGAAGGAATACATCCAATTACTTCCGCGTCCGCCAAGGGCCGTCAAAATGTTGATTGACAGAACACACTTGTAACCATGTTCGGAACAAGCGTGTTTACACATCACAAAGATCACTTACACGCCTCTGTTCCTATGTACCAGGTCGCTTTTCCACACACGCGCTTCACGGCTCCGACGCGACGCTGAGCGAGCTGAGCGGGCACGCCGCGCGAGCACGCCGCGCGACGCGCGACGCGTCGAATCTTAACGACTGTCTTCCCTTTATAATTTTACACCACTTCTAACGTATGTATATTTCATACTCATATCTACACTTCCCGAGTGTCGTAAAAGCTACACAGGAAGTCACAACGTCATTAAATAAAATTGATTTCGGCGACAATAAAATAATATCAGAATAAAAAGTTGTCTACATCAAAAAGTTAAAATGAAAAATGTGTGTTTAACTCATATTTATGTCAGGCAACTTTTCATTCGTTTCCTCCGCACTGTGCAGTTTTATGAACCCCTAAATATAGCAAATGATGAGCCGAACTTTGGGCACGATCAGTTGCGATTTAAGTAAAATATTAAGTATACGGGAACCATACAAATCTCACGTAGATTAATGTAATAATAATAATAATAATAATAAATAATAATAATAATAATAATAATGGTGTTTTGTTACATTAATGAAGCTTTTTGTAGTTAACTCGTATTTTTGTTGTGTAGTATCCAACACTCTACAGGTACTTATCATGACTGGAGTCGGAACCGTAGACTTGTAAGAAACGTGTGAATTTTAAGTGTCGTGCGAATGCTATACATGACATACAGTTTTTGCTCGATATTTAGAAGGCAATTATTTTCTTACGTTTCACTCATTTTAAATTCACTTTGAGAAGAAATCGAAAGGTTTTCCGAGGAAAATGTTTTGACAATAGCTACGACATAAATTGGCACAATTGAAACCGGTTGACATCGGTTATGAATTTGTGGTGTTTGCTGTAAGTTAATAACTTGTATAGAGAGCGTAAAGAAGAGCACGCTACTAACAGGTATTGACAGTAATGAGAATATGATATCGCTTCTGGATATGCTCTACGAAAATAAAACTATAAAACTTGGAGAGACTACGTGATGTAAAAGAAATCATGTATAGTATTATGACGAAAATATATAACCATGGTCGAGAGGGTGGGAGTCCGACGTCATATATACTCCATTCTCCCCAGACGGAGGTTATAAAAAAGGTTTGTAATCTACTAGCGAAGGTGCCCACAGCTGAGTGTAATGAGGGGTACAACGTGGTCTGAGCACGAGGCCGCGGCGCCGCAAACAGCGTTAATTACGCATGTACATTGTACACGACCGCAGCGCGTAGCAATACCTACTCTACAGAAGACTAACTAAAAACTACTCCATGCGATTACTAAATCTTGAACACAGGTTATTTTGTAACCTATCTAGGAGAACAATACGGCTCCCACTAACTAGATTGAGAAACGTTATACTCGTGCTTTATATTACGTTGCCATATAATCTAGTCCTAATAGACGAATAAACATAATCATTTATTGAACTTAAAAATAGCTGAAGCTGTATTATTGTGGGGTCTGTCAGTAGGATGTCAGCGAGGTGGTGAGGATCAGTGCCCAGGGTGAAACGCACGAACTTATGAAGAACCGCGACTTGAAGAGACTAAACTTGCACGTGTACCCTCAAGCCTCAACATTATTTTAACTCAGCCTAAGCTTTTGAGCGATTACCCGCACGAGCTGAGATACCCGCCGCCAGTGTCGCGTCCTGCCCACATGTTATCACGCAAACAGTAACTACACAGCACGGAAAAGCCTCGACGGCCTAGCATATTCAAAAGTAAAGATATATTATTTTTAGATCCTATATTTGGACCCGGACTCAAATGCTGATTATGCTCCATCAATATGTGTAATGTTCCACGAGTCAGCTTGTATCGTTGTAGTGGTACTTCTGTACGGATCACATATGGTTCGTGAGCAAAACGACCGACACCAGCGAATTCGAAGATGTAACCATTAGCGACGCCGCGGCCTCGCCTCAATCACGAATATCATCGCAGCCAATGTAATGTTGTTACTTGTAACGCGGTTGTTCTCTTAGCTTCCGTCAGTCTCCGTGTTTTGAACGGCTGCGTGATTAGGTCTCTGTTTAAACGATTCGTTATTTTTGTTTTCCTTATTATATTACCAAACTATTTTATTGACCGCTGGAAAGGGTAACAGCCTGCGTGAGAAGTGGTTGTTTACTACATTGTTCTCAAGTAACAAGGGCATGGCTTTGCGTGCATAGAGGTTAAAGGAAGCCTAACACCATAATAATATCCTTATCGTGATAAATGTTTACCCCATAGCAAAACTAATCAAAGTGAAGTGATTGGTCGGCACTTCTCATACGTACACGTGTGAAGTACACAATACACATACGGCGTCAGTTTCATGTAGATGTTGCGGTCGCGTGACATCGCCAATCGCTAATGAGCTCAACTGCTCCCCCTGGATCCCGCGAGGCTTCCTGCTCCACCAAATATACGCATTTACTCAACCGGCACGCCTGACAACCACGAACCCACCATACGCACACTAGCTTGAGGACGATGTGATCACGATTCCTACAAGTCCCAGTTGGGCACGAATGTATGTCAGTATGTAACTTACAGGTACAGCGTAAGCACGCTACGCTAATACATAGAAAACTGTTCTAAAACAAATAATTGAACACATCAGATCAAGTGCGTGTATTCAGCAGCTGGGAGTCCCGAAGGAGCTCCCTCGGTCTATGTTCTGCAGTGCTAGCCAGTAGTGAATAAATTATCACCAAATAATTACGTTCAAGAATACAAAATAAATTGGTTCCGTGGCCAACAGTATATTCTATTTTTATTTATGGTTTGTGTTTATCAGTGGTAACTTGTAAATGGCCTTCAGTTTCGTATTGTTTACGTTAGATGTAAGTTACCCGTAAAGAATAAAATAAAACTCGATGTATATTATATTCAGGCTGTCCACGATACTGCTTTAATAATAGAATAGAAAACTTTTGTTTCAATCAGATTATTAACATAATACAATTGAAATTCAGCGTGGAGCTGCATCCACCTCCTCAACATCGGGGAATCCCACCGATCTCCGGATACGCTGAGAATACTGCGCATGACCTTGACAGGGCTTTTTTGTGGGTGGGTAATCATCAATTGACGTCTCCAGCTCTGGGTGGAGCGGAAGGGGTCTCACTAATTCTCTTCAGAAGACATTGGAAAAATGGATTAGTGTTCCGACTAAAGTTACTTTAAATAATTTTGGCGTCTCCCAAAGTTTAAAAGCTCTAATAAACAGTTTTAGTCAATCTTTATTTTTTCGGGGTGGGTAATCATCAAATGGTCTTCCGCTCCAAGTGGAGCGGAAGGGTGCGGCAGACTTTTACTGACTACAACCCACCGGTGTTCCTTCAGTTGCCCATATGCCACGGCCACGGTACCTCTTTCGAACTGATCTCACATTGACAGGGCTGTGTGCTCTTCACAAAGAGACTGATATTCAAGCTCAGATCAGTATCCCGTAGACTGATCTGATCGCATTAGCGCGGCATCACCTCGATCATGTCGTTAAGCAATTTAATGAGTTTTGCCGACATACTGTTAAGTCAAGTCGGTCGAAGTAGAAAAAAGCAAAGAGTCGTTACTTTGCTAGATTACGTGTTACATTGATCGATGAAGGCTATTACTCGCTGAAAGATAACATCGCACTGACAAGTATTGTGAGCCGTCATTGTGGTAACCGCTTCAGTACGTTCTAAATACGACGAATAATAAAAAAAAAACAATGAGGAGCGGCTGTACCTGTCGATAATTAAATTTGTGTCAGTGTCGGGTGCTTTATACGAGGTCGTAACTCTTACGGTTGTCGACCTGGTTGCGGCCGGCGGGCGGCGGCCGACGACCCTCATTACGCTATCTGGCCGATTAGCTTTGTTCCAAGGCGGCCACGATCAGGGTCAATTCTCAACACTCTCCCGCCACGTCGAGCCAGCCCCCGCACATTGTACTCTTACACTTGATTAACTGACCGGAATAAATTATACTCCGGAATTGCTTCAAGTGCGCTTCAATTTTTATATCATTGGCGGTGCGTAATACTTTCTGTTTCTCGGTCTTTGTAAGAAGATAAAATTGAGTACGATGTGGATGGAAAACTATTTGGAAAGGTTATCTCAAATGATCATACCATTTTGTAGGGCCCCTTGACATTATGTAACATTTGGTTGGCACCTTAACGCGTGCTTCCGCCACATGAGCCTTTCGCCGGTGGAGCGGAACACGACGCGTGTGAGCCGTCACCCGCGCTGGCGCGCGCCGCCACGCGCCGCCACGCGCCGCCCTCAGCGGCTAGCGCCCAGTGCCCAACGTATAAATGCCTCAGGGCCGGCGCCAGTTCCCAACACTACTCATGTACCCAAAAACAAGTACAGCTACGTTTTGGCGCGGAGAACAATTTATCTAAAGAAATTGATTAAAGAATAACTGTATTTCTTGCTATTTTAGATTGCAAGCGCGGAGATTGATCTGTACGGGCACGGATCGATTTGAGCATCATTATGACTCAATCATTTTAACTGATTCTTATAATTATCTCCAGTTATAGCTCTACTGTCTTTTGTCTTTCTGCCTCATTCTTTCTATTCGTGTGTTTGGCTCAAGAGCGCTTAATTTCTCGAAATCACTACGATTCTATCTAGTCTTTAATAATGTTCTAAAGTAGGTTTTCTGAAGTTCCATGGGGGCGTATTTCCATTCCGTACATGGCCAAAACGCAACCATAGGAATCTGCTCGCGTATACTTTGTAATGCAATTTTTAAGTTTGTGATTACAATGTATACACGAATTTTGCGTACTACTTGTATATAGTTTGTAACGTAGACGCGCACTTGCATCTTTCCAATTTATATAAGGCCCTAATGCCACCATAGGAATTTGGTAGGACTTCTGATTGCCGGGTTTCGATTTAAGGGGTGGTAGAGTTGAAGGGAGGGGGGAGGTGTAGGGCCCCCTCCTGTGAAGGAAAAGTTTCGAAACCCCTTTTGAGATTTTTTTTTTAAATATTCTAACCTAACTTTCGGATTTTTTTGTATCGACATCGATTTAAAGACTGGAAGAGGTGTGGGGGTTGACGAATAAAACGAAGGAGAAGTATAATAGTAACGCTCGACAGAAGACTTCGCTGATAGGGCTCGTCAACAGAATCAAGGCGTTTCTATAGGAGATCAGTTTTAATTTTGTTACTTTGGCCACTACAAAGTATACACGAGTAGGTATTTGCGTACTACTCTTGTATAGATTGGAAGACCTTGATTAAAAAGTGATTTCCAAGCTATACGCGACTAGTTTCACACCCTTGCGTTCTAACCTTGTACAGAATGGAAATACGCTCCATGGGGTATCATATCTTTGTGGTGTGTATACCATGATGAGCGACAATGAGAGGTGATGCGGCATCAGTCACCCGCGATGAAATCACACGGCCCGCCAATTACCGCACGTTATCCAATTGAGCGCGTGCTTCACAATTATGACCTTAATGCGCTAATGCCACCGCCGCGCGCCGCGGTCATGAGCCACCCGTGCTCAACACCTTGCCTCCTCCCACGGATCAAATACACCTATACCTACATGTGACACCCTCTTATGGCTACTGGATACAACTATTAAACTTACTTTTCCGTGTTTGGCATATGGCTAAGCATGTGCTATAGCAATACCCCGGCCGGCCGGCGCGGCGGACGGCGACCAGTTCGCACTGCAATGACGCTAGTTTTATTCATTTTCAATCAATAGATTACTTTAGATAAATGGTGATCAGGGTCTGATGATGGAGTAAAGAGGAATGAGAATAGGTTAGTAACAAGTTTCACTGTGGGAAACATACTCGTAGGTCAAGCTGCGCAAAAGCAAGGCACGTGTCGATCGTAGTGTTTGTAACAGGCTTTTATTAGCTTGGTATGTAGCAACGTAACGGAATCTTTGACCGTGGCTGTCACCCCGGGCTACAAAACGTCTGATTAATTTGGAACTTTGCACACTTATCAAGAACCGATGAAAACCCAATAATTTCGTAAAGGATCCCCAGGAGGAAGGCTTTTGTAGCTAGCCGAAGTAAATAATTTAAAATAAATAATAGTTTAAAAAAAACCGGCCAAGTGCGAGTCGGACTCGCGCACCGAGGGTTCCGTACAAACCTGTAGGTATTCACGGTTTATGCTTATGCATAGGCTTGTGTTTATGAAATTAAATCCTATTTTTTTAATTTTTATATTTGAGTTGATTGAATGAAAGGTAAATTGCGGTTTACGATTTATGACGTATAAAAAAAAAACTACTTACTAGATCTTGTTCAAACCAATTTTCGTTGGAAGTTTATATAGCAATGTACATCATATATTTTTTTTAGTTTTATCATTCTCTTATTTTAGAAGTTACAGGGGGGGGGGGGGGACACACATTTTACCACTTTGGGAGTGTCTCTCGCGCAAACTATACAGTTTAGAAAAAAATGAGATTAGAAACCTCAATATCATTTTTAAAGACCTATCCATAGATACCCCACACGTATGGGTACGATGAGAATTTTTTTTTTGAGTTTCAGTTCTATGTATGGGAACCCCAAAATTTATTGTTTTTTTTCTATTTTTGTGTGAAAATCTTAATGCGGTTTACAGAATACATCTACTTACCAAGTTTCAACAACATAGCTCTTATAGTTTCGGAAAAAAATGGCTGTGACATACACGGACAGACAGACAGACAGACAGACAGACATGACGAATCTATAAGGGTTCCGTTTTTTGCCATTTGGCAACGGAACCCTAAAAACGAAAAACTTTCATAGAAAACCAAACTAAAAAGTATAAAATAATGGCAAAAGCGTGAGGTGCTTGATATTTAAAAAATAGGAAATAAAAGTTAAATTTAAATAACCCCCACACTAAATACAACTTTTTATTCAAATTAAAGGGCCAATACAATTTATTTTCTTATTTTCAAAAGGATTTTTTTGGTTTGGTTTTTAGGGTTCCGTTGCCAATTGGCAAAAAACGGAACCCTTATAGATTCGTCATGTCTGTCTGTCTGTCTGTCTGTCTGTCTGTCTGTCTGTCTGTCTGTCCGTCCGTATGTCACAGCCACTTTTTTCCGAAACTATAAGAGCTATGCTGTTGAAACTTGGTAAGTAGATGTATTCTGTGAACCGCATTAAGATTTTTACACTAAAATAGAAAAAAAACAATAAATTTTGGGGTTCCCCATACATAGAACTGAAACTCAAAAATGTTTTTTTTCATCAAACCCATACGTGTGGGGTATCTATGAATAGGTCTTCAAAAATGGTAATGAGGTTTCTATTATCATTTTTTTCTAAACTGAATAGTTTGCGCGAGAGAGACTTCCAAAGTGGTAAAATGTGTGTCCCCCCCCCCCCGTAACTTCTAAAATAAGAGAATGATAAAACTAAAAAAAATATATGATGTACATTACCATGTAAACTACCAACGAAAATTGGTTTGAACGAGATCGAGTGAGTAGTTTTTTTTTAAAACGTCATAAATCGTAAACCGCAATTTACCTTACATTCAATCAACTGTAATATAAAAATTTAAAAAAATATATATTTTTAAACCGAGAATACCTACAGATTTGTACGGAACCCTCGGTGCGCGAGTCCGACTCGCACTTGGCCGGTTTTTTTAGATTTTCAATTTAATAAGTAGTTATTATTAGTTTCGTTCGTGGGAGAGTCATTGAAATCTGAAATAAAGTAGACATTATTTGTATATGAAGCAAAACTACGCGATCAGCATGTGGAAGTGGTGGTGAGAAGTGGCTTGTTTTGCGTGGGGAGGTGGTTACAAAAGCAGCCGATACGCCTCCAAACCTATCAATCGGAAAGATTATATTAGTATTCCTCAAAACGATGGCATGGTTCTGCCGAGGTTGTTTGTCTCCATAGTAAGAACTTATAGTGGTCATACGAAGGTACGGAGTAGGTAGCGATTTAAGATTGTTTGAAAATTCCAACCTGTTGCGCTAAATTTCCAGACTCTAGAGTGCTACACAGTACTGTACGGTACGTGCCTATATGTATAAAGTCTACAATAAAATCTCATAAAATCTGTGTACCTAAATAGTGATATTTTTTGCGTCCACGGTGCATATCAACGAAGTGTACCGTTCCTCATCGCGTGCCAGTGTGCAGCCCGCAGCCCGCCTGTCTCGCTCCGCGGCGCGGGCTTCGCGTCGTGTAACATTAGATTTTCCGCACGGACGCAGCTCGCTTACCGGTAATCTAATACACGTAGGTAGGTACCCACTAATGAGTCGTTATTATCTGATCGAACGGTGAAAGTTACCGAAAAAAATGTCCGAGTCTGGCTAGACACATTTGATATCTGATATAGAGAATGTGGGTTCACCTCGTCGCTTAGATTTCAGACTTCTCAAATTACGTGTTTCGAATACTGCATCATTTCCTTATCTGAAATGTTTATTGAGATCACAGTGGAAAATGCAAAAAAAAAAAACAAGTTCAAGGAATTGTCTAGAGCTGTTTGAATTACAAGTCGTTTAATTTCCATAAGTACGCGTTCGAGATGGTCGTTAAAAGTTTATGAGATTGGCACGGGCGCGCGCGGCTGTCTGCAGTCGGGAAGCCAACAGCAGCGGCGCGCGGCGCGCGGCGTGCTGTGTCGACGTCTACTGGCTCTTGGGAGATCTACACTGACGTACGTTTATTCGCACTTAAACCCTTGACCTTATAACGGAACTCATGGTTAGTTCAAGACGTCTGTAATTGCAATTTGATCGTCGTCGTTGCGAATCATTAATGATGTTGATGCTTGCAATATCTACTTGCAGGTTTTGGGTATCTTTGCGTATCTGTTTGATTGATTCGCGTGTCGGTAATTGTTTGTCTTTTTAATGTGTGGTGTGGTAAACCAACACACACACACGCGCACACTAAATAGCCATTGGAGTTCGTCGCCCAACTAACGTGTGGTCACTGATCACTTTTCAGTGGTCCCCTTCGCACTGGAGGGGCTGCCCTAGGAGGCCGCGGTCGCCGGGACGCGAATTTACAAAGGCTATACTATTTTAGTCACGAGTCAGACTCTAATCAGTGAGCTTTTGTTTCTGAATATTACTCGACAATACCTAGTCTATCTCAGTAAAAAAATTGACGCGTATTTACAAAGGCTATACTATTTTAGTCACGAGCCAGACTCTAATCAATGAGCTTTTGGTTATGCATATTACTCAACAATACCTAGTCTATCTCAGTAAAAAAAATGACTGAAATAGACTAGCTTTTTGTTTTAATATTTTCAAAGAAAATGCACGGACAAAATCTAGTTCTATATAATACATATCACTCGAATAGCTAAGCTTTTGGCGAGATATTTTTAAATTTATACTCGCAACAAGTGGGTAGTGTTCTTTACCTAATAAAAGTACTTCTCGTTTGTTAATTCGTTTTATTTTTGTTTTTCAAATACATAATAGAAACGAGCAATTAAAATGATAACAGTTGCCATGTAACTATCAACCTATAATTGAAGCTTATCTATTTGATTAATATGTATTCAAAATTAATATGTATGTAACCGATTGCCACCTGCGCTAAGATAGGTCGCGGGGCTCCTATTTCTGGGTGGTTTAAAAAAAATAACCACGAAGGCTAAGGCGGGAGCTCCGCTCCGCTTCGCTCCCGCCTTAGCCTTCTAACCTAACCTATCCGAGTCGGGGTACTCTGAGTTGGGGTATTAACCATGGATGGGATTTCGTCCACGCGTGACTGAAATGGTACTAGATTTTGTCCGTGCATTTTCTTTGAAAATATCAAAACAAAAAGCTAGTCTATTTGAGTCAATTTTTTTACTGAGATAGACTAGGTATTGTCGAGTAATATTCAGAAACAAAAGCTCACTGATTAGAGTCTGACTCGTGACTAAAATAGTATAGCCTTTGTAAATTTACCGCCGGGACGTACTGACGCTCGCCGCGCTGGCACGTACTGCGGGTCTGCGGCGATAATCACTGTGATACCTTATCGAACGAATATCATTATACTGTCACTAATTAGGTACCTATATATAAAGCAGACTACGCGACTGAATGTAAATAGTATTGTAATAGGTAGAGTTAATGACACCTAATATACTAAGCTAGGACATTTTGAGGTCAAGCCTTTCATTTTTCAAATAAAATATGATTCGATTGGTCTGGTATGTAAGTGATACCGATGCGTATGGTTTCATAGTGAAAGGATTTAGGTACATATGCACTTAGATATGTAGTACGTATTAACTGATCATCTATTTTTTATATTTTGATGTGAAACATCTATAGGCGAGGGGTAAACCTAAATTTTGGACTGGCGAGCGTGGCGACGCACAGTGGGCCCATACTGAAAATTTGTGAACTTAGGCAAAAAAGTTCCAATACCGATGCGATTTTTTTTTGATATGATAATTAACATATAACTAATATGTTATTTTTGATTATACCATATTTATTTCTTTTCATTCTTTAGTCCTATATGCTTTATAAATATTATCTTTACAAAATAAATAAGAGCTATGCTGTTGAAACTTGGTAAGTTTTTTTTTTAATTTTTATATTTGAGTTGACTGAATGAAAGGTTAATAACGGTTTTACGATTTATGACGTATAAAAAAAAAAAAACTACGTATTAGATCTCATTCAAACCAATTTTCGGTGGAAGTTTATATGGTTATGTACATCATATATTTTTTTTAGTTTTATCATTCTCTTATTTTATAAGTTACGGGGGGGGGGGGGGGGACACATTTTACCACTTTGGAAGCGTCTCTCGCGCAAACTATTCAGTTTAGAAAAAAATGATATTAGAAACCTCGATGCCATTTTTGAAGACCTATTCATAGATACCGCACACGTAGGGGTTTGATGAAAAAAAAAAATTTGAGTTTCAGTTCTTAGTATGAGGAACTCCAAAATTTATTGTTTTTTTTCTATTTTAATGTGAAAATCTTAATGCGGTTCAGAAACAGAATTAGGTTCACAGAAGACATGTATTCTGTGAACCTAATTCTGTTTGAATGAGATCTAATACGTAGTTTTTTTTTAATACGTCATAAATCGTAAAACCGTTATTAACCTTTCATTCAGTCAACTCAAATAAAAAAATTAAAAAAAAAAACATTTAATTTCATAAACATAAACCTAATGTATAAACCGAGAATACCCACAGGTTTGTACGGAACCCTCGGTGCGCGAGTCCGACTCGCACTTGGCCGGTTTTTTATTTGAGACGTCACTACGCCTGCGATACCTTATGAATTCGAGAGCCTACTAGTCCCTAATTCAAATCACATTCGTATGAACCTGTTTCCCTACTCAGTACTAACTTAATTCAACGACGATGGTACCTACTTATTGCCGCGACAGTACAACATTCGTTACACTCGAGACCACACACTAATTTTCCGAGAGCAGTTTACTCTCAGCTCTCACATTCTTTTGTACATGATGTAAATTGTTAGTGTACACGATGTCATCGTGCGGGATCACAGAAGCGTCATACATAACGGGAAAAAGTGTAACAATAAAACAATCGCTCGCTGTCGATCTACACAATGATAATAATTTAGTACTTATATAGGGATTTGCATATAAATGGAAACTCGCTTTCTAATGATTGCGGCGGCATTGTCCGCGGATTGCGGTAATGAGAGAGAAAGTGCGCGCGCGCAGGACGCGGGCGGCGCCAGCGCACCCGCCCAGCTCGCACAGGGCCGTGGTGAGCTGAAATGAAAGGCACGCCCAACGATATCAAGGTTTGCTTATTGTAAACACTATATGTTAGCTTTGTACTTATTTCCTACTCTCTGCCAGAGTGCAGGTCGGAACGTCGACAGCGGGAGCATGGTAAACAAATTATGAAACGTCGTCTGTTGATTGGATTGGCGGGCACCGGTTACTGCAACAGCGCGCCGAACGTGTCGTTGTACACGCGGGCTGCAAGCGGACTGTGTCCACACTGAGCACTGACTGGCGCCGCACACGTGACTCGGTGATAGTGTCAGCTGTCGATAACGATACATTATCGATTTTGTTTACACAATTTTTAAGATTGTTGTCTGGTCTCAATTAAATATTGTAAATTATTTATTTATAAAGAAAAAGGCGTCGGTAACAAATTAAAAAATAAGTATCAATTGAATCACCTTGATTAGTGATTGATTTCTTGCTCTATTATCTGCTTAGAGAATGATAAATGATTTTATTTCTGTAAGTAGGTTTGTACAAACAGTTTTACATGTCAATCATATTTAAAAAAAATAGATGTGGTCGGCGTTTTCTATCTGACTAGTCTGAGAAGAATCTCATATGATACAGGCCGAAACTAATTCAGAGGTCAGTCTCTTTTAACCCATTCTTGACCACTGTACCAATTTGGGAACACTTAATAAATGAGGGTAACTAAAAAAAATTATGGCAATTGTTAGTATTATTTTAGTTTGTTGTGCAGTCAAGAGTGTGTTCATTAGGAAATACCATCGGAATATACAAATTTGTTCTAAAATCTTAGTTTTGGATTCACTAAAGTTTGTTATCCGGAAGACAGTACAGGTAAGCGTACTTTTGTAATTATTATTTATTACAGGTGATGAATATTGTGAATATTGTTTATATTTTAATAAAATAAGTACCTAACCTGACATTCAAAGTTATATTATTGCAGTTAACTAACACATATATTGAGATATAGTGACATAAATATTGGTGTGCCTATTTGGGTACAATGGCTACAAGTGGACAAAACATAACCATTTCATTTACAGAAACAAAATGAATCTCAAGTAATATTTTAGTGGCACTTATGACTTTAGGGACTTAGAAGAAGCTATCAGCACAATAGCAGAGGATAGGGACGTCGGCTTGGAGTATTATATAGCCATCATTCCACCAGAGCCAAGTATCGTAACTGACGAAGAAGAAGGTGATGATGATGTGGCACCTAGTACCCTACCAAACGATGTCCCGGGTAATATCGAGGTATTTATTCGCAATGTGGGTAGTCATTCGGAATCTGAGGATACAAGTGATGATGAACCTTTGGCTGCTAAAAGGTCACGACCTTCTTTTATAACGACCCAACCAGAGCAGCCCACTGTCTCTGCGCGCCGACAGTCATCCACTCTCCCACTTTGGCGAAAGTGTCCACCAAATTACTCGACAACCTTTGAAAAATCTGACGATATATTAGTTCTCTAAAATCGCATCAAGAAAAGCTAAAAGAAATGACACCAGTTTCGATATTTTTGAGAAGCTTTTTGATGTAGAAGTTGTTTCAATGATTACTGAATTTAGTAACTTGTTGTACATGGTTGACATGACCATGTCAAATGCATGGCGACTGCACGTTATCGCTAAAGAAGAACCAATGGACCAATTACTCTTCCGCCGAAGTGTTGCCAGACATTTCCTCAAACTGTCACCCCAAAGATGTTCTGCTCGCCCTTCATCAACTAATATTGAAAGTTCACAGTTGGATGGGGTTGATCACGTCCCTGAAAAGCTTCCGAAACGAGTGTGATGTGCTGTGTGCCATATCAGAGGCCGTTGGGGTTGCAAGAAGCGGAAAAAAACCCTGGTTATTGAAAAATCGTGTTTTGCTCATTTTCACTCATAAGAGGCCACTGTGCCAATTTGGCAACACCTCTTAAAATTCACGAATTTTTTTTTAATATTTTTTTTTGTCATTCCTTTTATTCTTGTACTTACTATATTTCAATTAAATGAAAGAATTTTGAAAATCCGCTCAGTAGTTTTGATTTGGCCACTAATGGGTTAAGGTCCAAACGTAATCTTGGTCAGATCATGTAAGACCATGTAGATTGGTGTATGAAATAGTCTTTTGGGGAAACAACCACACAGATTGAATAGACCTGTCCAGTCATTGCACACATTTGTCAGTAATCGTGCAGCTCAACTTAGTTCTATGTTGAGCTCATAAAGAGCACAACGATTTCACGAACAATACCTACTTGGGTAGGTCGCTTAAAGTAGTTACTCAAACTGCCAGATTATCATTAACTAGCTTCTGCCCGCGACTTCGTCTGCGTCAAATATTTGCTCCCGGATCTTTCCTGTCGCATCGAATTGCCTGCAAATTTTCGTCCAGTTTTCATTTCTGCTTCGCTCCTTTTAACTGTAGCGTGATGTTATATTACGTGCCTTCCTCAATAAATAGGCTACCCAAAACAAATAGAATTTTTCAATTCGGCCCAGTAGTTCCTGAGATTAGCGCGTTCAACCAACCAAACAAACAAACAAACTCTTCAGCTTTATAATATTAGTATAGATTAATAAATTTTGTCCTCACATTCACGATAGTTAAAATAATATTCCATCCATGAATTTTTACTTTCAGAAGTTAATATTTATGTCATAGTGTAGGTTTAAATCATCAAATTGGTTGTTCAATTTCAAAACCTAGTACCTACATATCTGTTTTTTTTTTTAAAACGGGTGGTTTTGCATTTTTACCTTATAGACCACCCTCCACATCTACACTAATATTATAAAGAGGAAAGATTATTTTTGTGTGTGTGTGTATGTTTGTAATGAATAAACTCAAAAACTACTGTGCCGATTTAAAAAATTCTTCCACCATTAGAAAGCTACACCCTGAGTGGATGGTGAACATATGGTGAGAGTCAAAATGGCGGGTGTACCAAAGCTAATCAAATTATACCAATTACCAAATAAATGTACCTAAAACGTACTATTTTGTACCTAGCTCTAAAAAATTTGTACCTCCTTCAGAACGAAATTATTGAGATATCAGTGAGTGAACAATCAATCATCCCCTGTTTTCCGACCTTTAGGGTTCGATTTTGTTTTCCAAATTTATATGGGACCACCTCCGGAGTATACCCTTTCCAATAGAAGAATAATTATCACAATCGGACCACTATGTAAAAGTTATGCGTGGTCATCGGAAAACAGGGGATGATTGATTGTTCACTCACTGTTTGTAATGTATAACCACGCATAACTTTATACAGAGTAGTCCTATTTTGATAATTCTTTTTTTATCGGATAGAGTATACCTTGCCAAGTATTATAAGTACATTAAAGCCACAAAAAATTATAAAATAAAAACTTTTTAGCAAAAAATTAAACCGCCGAAAAAACTGAAAAGCAAAAAATAATAAACCTTAAAATTTTGAGTCGGCGCTGAAAAATCAATGAACAAAGATCACTCAAAGCGCCGACTCATAATTTTAAGGTTTATTATTTTTTGCTTTTCAGTTTTTTTCGGTGGTTTAATTTTTTGCTAAAAAGTTTTTTCTCATACGATTTGTATGTAATTTAGAAATCGCTGTAAGCTTTCGAAGTACCAGGTAATCATAACTCGGTAGGAGGTCACCTAAACTGGGTATGTGTCAGTTACAAAACGCTCTATGCTGTCGACGTACCAGGTTATTATAACTTGCCAGGAGCTTACAACTTGGCATGAGCTTATCAAACAGGAGTGTCAACTGTAGGCTGACTTTATTTAGATCGCTATCGACACGCTAAGAAGGAGTGTCAGCTACAAAACGCTTTGTCTTCAAATTACCAGGTAGTCATAACTGAGTATTAGCTTTCCTAACACAGGAATGTCAACTAAGAAACGCTTTATGTCTTCGAAGTACCAGGTGGTCATAACTCGGTAGGAGCTCATCTAACCTGATGTGTCGGCTAGAAAACGCTTCGAAGTACCAGGTTGTCAAAATGTCAAAGCGTTCATGTTAGCAAACAAAAAAAAATTTACATCAACACTCTGAATCCTATTACTCAAGTATAAAGTAGGAAGATCCAGTGCGGTGTTCCGGATCCTGCACCATAATCTCATTGTTTTTTAATTAATCCCTCTTTTGTCAGTTAACCGGTCAATTACCGTAATTACAGACACAATTAAAAAACGATTGTTTACATACCAAATGTGGTATCTTAGGGACTTAGAGGTTAAAATCATTTCTAACATAATTTGTTTTATGTCAAGAGCCAAGACTTTGAATTTTGTATGTAAATACAATGTTATACAAAGTAAGAGCGAGCATCGGTTGAACGTGTTCATATGATAGCGTTTTATTATATTTTCTTGTATAGTCAGATACAGTCGCAAAGAAAGTGGTGTGATGCTTAGTCATCTAAGTGAATGACGAGCGAGTATTTGCCATCATTTGTTTAATGCCAGCGCGCGTGGAGATTTATTGGAATGGCGTTAAAGTTTCAAGTTGGCATTTCGCACATCCTCTAAAAACTGTCATAACATAAAAAAAAGTAAGAACACAGATAAAAACACAGTCATATTTAGAGGATGTGCGATTTGTTCAACTGCTGCACACTTTTGACGATCTACATCTGTTCCAGTTGAATTTGGAAACTTATAATAAAAGAAAAAATGAACACTCAGGTAGGTACTTAAAGTTTTAATATTTGCAATGCAGGAGCAGTGAAAATATTCAACCAAACCAAACTCAGCGAATTGCATCTAGAAATAAAAGCTTCGACCATCGTTATGGAAGGGACTGGAGTGCATTCATCCATCGAGCTGATGTGAATTACATGGCAGTTCTGTGAATGGCCAGGGTTTAAATGCGGGTTCAATATTAGCACGTCGGTAATCACTTGAGTGGTTCGACGAACGCTAATTAATCGCTGTGCGTGGTCGCGCTTACTGCCACGTTTCGGAGTACCGTGTGTCACTACGATTTACTTTATTATCAGACTTAATGTATAATTATAGCGTTGTAGTTTCGTTACGTTGGTCCATCAGACTCAGAATCACCGTATGTACTCTACTATGGTACGGGTTGGGTTAGAAAGTTACAAGTTAGAGCGCGTCCTACGGATTGAAGCCGCAATGTCTTTTACTTTCGAACATTGACCATGACTGTGTATCCCTACGGTAAGGTCAGTCATAGGAAGTGTTTAAAACATCGAATGGCATCCAATCATGGTCGCCTTTACTAAATCTAGACACGCGGTAGCGTGTCAAGCCAAGTTCAAGTAACAGAACTGGCGAGCAGCACCGTGTGTAATGTGTAATATTACACGAACCATTTGGAGCCACTTTTGACCCTGTCATAACTCTAAAACAGTTTCACATAAACGTGTCAAATTTGGCTCATGTATTGAAACTTGCGAGATACATATGTGCTCCAAATTTCATAAACACATCTCAAACGGTTATTTAGATATTAACGTCCGAAAATCGTCATTTTTATCACTGACTGACCTATAGATCAAAACTCTAAGCCAGTTCCAGATGACCTAGAAAGTTCAAATTTGGAATACAGATAGGTAATTAGGTGAGTACAAAGGAATAAATCAGAAACTGGTAAATTTTTATCATTTTATTACAATTTTTCATTTAATTGATTCTAGTAGGAACACTTATAACAAAAACCATTTGGTATTAATTTTGTTATAAATAAGTACCTGCTTATAATTTATGTACAAAAAGTAATGATATCCCATCAAAAACATAAATGTGAAATGAGAGCCAATTTCAATATTATGATATATGCGTTGGTTGTTGACTTCAACGACAAAAGAAGTGAGATCTAAATGGGTGCCAAGTTCAATGGTCAGTCCTGTAATTTATTTATAACAACATAAAGTAGCATTTCTTCTTATAACTTAGGATAATATATTGTAGCCTAAGGTCTGACTTGGCTAATTTTCATATACGAATAATATTATAGACTTCGCAAGTTCTAAACCTGTTACTTGTCGGTTCTTATTTAATTATTCCGAAAATTTGGCTTGCTGGTAGAAACTAGTCATCGAACATAATAATTTGAATATGAGAACTAGCCAAGTCAGACCTTAGGCTACAATATATTATCCTAAGTTATAAGAAGAAATGCTATTTTATGTTGTTATAAATAAATTACAGGACTGACCATTGAACTTGGCACCCATTTAGATCTCACTTCTTTTGTCGTTGAAGTCAACAACCAACGCATATATCATAATATTGAACTTGGCTCTCATTTCACATTTATGTTTTTGATGGGATATTAATATACCAAAGTAAACGCATGACAAACGAAATTGAAAGATTATGCCTGCGTTATGACGATTCTCGAACATTTATTTATCTTGATGAGAAAACACTGCATCGAAGCTATCAATTATTTTCTAGTTTTGGGTACACAGACCTGTGTCGTCGGACACTGGGAATGTTTATTAGACGATATTTAGTTGTTTAGTTACTTTGCTCTTCAGTTGATAACTGCCCCGTTGGTGTCGCGGTTGCAAGCGCGACTGCTGTGTCAATCAAGGAATCAAACCCTGGACCCGTCTTGGGTTTGATTCCCAGGTCGGGCAAATATTGGATTTTATTCATTAGGAATTTCTCAGTAAAAGGCCGGTGTTTGAAATTTGGTGGTGTGATATGCGCTTTTCGAGGTACGGGGGTGAAAGCACGTAAAGCAGTTGGTCCTGATTGCGTTCCGTTCCACCGGCCGGGGCTCATGAGAGTGAGGGAAGGAAGAGTGCACCTGTGTTTGCGGCACACCCTTGTGAACATCTGCCGCGCCGAAAATAAGTCTACGTTGCGATGGGCCGCCATGGCCGAAATACGGTCTGGAGGACTATTATTATTTAGTTGATGGTTCAATCACATTGCTGTTTTCAGCGACTTCTTAAAATTTTCTTATTGTTGATTGAGTTGTGACAATGGCGGTTGTTGAGTGTCGTGTGGGAGCCGCGGGGGTTGTCAGACGTGCCGCGTGCATGAGGCGCCGAGCTTTGTGCCCTCCGCGCCCGACCGCGGCTCGTCGTCTCGTGCTCCGGCGCTTGCTATCCTTTAGCTTTCTCATGAGCGACCTACATACAAGCAACTGGTACGACCGGACCAGTCGCGTCGAAAGCTCATGAACTTATAGACTATAAATAATACGGTGCGACGGCGCTTCATTTTTAATTTATCGATCTGCCTCTTACTTCAGAAGACTTTTAATATGCACGTTATGTACTCGCCGATAGCTTTTCATTTTGGTCTCCCAGATTTTTTTAAGCCCCTTATAATTTAGTATTTATTAAAAGTAAGTATTTAATTTGACGGCAACGACATTTAAAGAGCCGGGCACCACGACCACAAACATGCTGACAATAAAGACGTTCCGTGAAATAGCTCGTTACGGGCCAAGGCTAGCATTCATTTAGAACACACTTGATTAAATCAAAAGAGGTCAAAGAATAAACTAAGGATAATTAGTAATTAGCCGTTATGTGATTCAGCCCGCAAGTTATTATAGGTACAACAGTGTGGGTCAGGGTTCTCATTGAACCCCCAAGCATGTGCTCACCGCTAAATTAGCTCCGAACTGGATGTGTCCCGCGCTGGACCGGGAGCGAGGCTACGGTCACTCAATAGACAGATCAAGTGAGACCATTCACTACGGTGCGCACGTGTCTCGCGCCCATCGATACAATAAAGCAAAGCATCATGCCTCAGGGCATGACACCTACCTACTAGCTGTAGTAGTTGAACTGTTTAAGCGTTGATCTAGTGAACCTATCACGTAGATAGATGCGCAGTTCCTCATCGTTAGGAGTAGACCTTCTGCTCGTAGTGTCGGTGGCGGCTCGTAGTGCAGCGACCGCTGGGCCGCGCCGACCCTGACCGTCACGTCATCTGTATTAATACGCGGTGCACATCGGTCGCTAGGCGCCCCACTTACGTCACTACATCGGTACACATAGTGAACTAGGAAGTTACTTGCAAGTCGATCGCGCGGTTCCGCACAAATTAGCTTGAAACGTGCTTTATAGCTGATGTTTACACGTAAGAATTGGGGTAATGTATGGCTGAACACCAATATAAAACACTATAGAGCATGAAATAGAGAAACAAAAAGAACGGTATGCTTTTTTTGTTGATTAGGACGGGCATTTTGTTATGGACCTGTTTCCTTTGATACCACATTTGCCTTTTCAATAATGGCTGATATTGAAATCATCACCGTTACCATTCTCTTGCCCTTATCCTTATTTATTTATACATCTTTCTCGCAAACCATTTGTGATTTCGTTGGTTCACCTATTTCACTTCGATAATAAAACTTTTGTTGTTTCACACTCCTCATTCCTCTGCATAGCATCTTCTTACATACACCGAGAAGCGGCTGCGCCTTCAGTGTTTTTGCTCCAATACCTACTTGAGATGAGAATGCTTCCTCCATTCTCCGATCCTTCATAACGGGTGGATTCCGCTGTGCGTGGAGTTCTTATGCGTTAATTTCTTTCGTAACTGGCAATCCCTATGTATATAGCTGCCAGAACTAGGTGTCTTGTGTTGTGGAACTCAGGGGTGATGTTGAGGTTAGTTCAAGTTGTGTTCCGCTGACGTTTCACTTGTTTAAACAAAGATCTATTATATTAAATAAGGCGTAGTAGTCTTATCGTCATTCATACCATCAACTGTTAATGTTATGTCTGCTTTATTTGGGCACAGACTACATCGTTTTCTTAGAATAATTATGTATATATGTACTAATAATAAAATTGAAGAGTTTGTTTGAACGCGCTAACCTCTGGAACTACCAGTTGGATTTGAATAATCGTTTTCCATTTAATAGCTTAATTCTTGAGGAAGGGTTATAACATCACGCTAGGACCTTTAGGAGTCGCGCTAAGACAAGCGTGACAGAACGCTAAACGAAAACGATATAAGAACGCACGCAGGCGACAAAATGGGACGGGGTGGGTCGGGGTTAAAAGAAATGTTACGCACACGAACTCGCGGTTAGAAACTAGTACTAATAATAATAATAATTGTGATTACGCTGATTGACGCTTAGCCAAAACATAGGGGGAGGCTTAAGCTTTTTTAATGTTTTATGATTTTCTTTCGACAAAATTGGGGTCGGCTTTTGGTCGAGCTTGTTTGAATTGCGGGCTCAGGCTGTCTAGCTCGCTTTATGGCAGGGAATTCTGTAACGTTAAGTTTTCTCGTTAGTGAGAAAAGAACAGCGGCTAGGCTTCAAATTCGAGTACGGAATTAAGGCGAATTACTGTAAGGTAGCAGCAGGCTTAGACAAAAAACATTTCTGATAGCGTTAACGCCAGACGCTAACGCTTAAATGTATGGCGATGACATTACCTGCGGAAAAGACACGTAACGTCACAGATGAGAGCAGAAACGCAATCGTTAAACAAAATCATCATCATCATCATTTCAGCCGTAAGACGTCCACTGCTGGACTTAGGCCTCCCCCAATTTGGGGGGCTTTGCCATAATCGCCACGCTTGGCAGGCGGGTTGGCGATCGCAGTATGGTGGTAAAATGCATAGAGAACGCTGCTGCCCATTCTCTAGTAAGTCCCTTAGTCGCCTTTTACGACAACCACGGGAAGAAATGGGGTGGTGTTATTCTTTACGTCCGGCACCACACGGTACAAAACAAAATATGTGTTAGTTATTAACTAGTTTCAGGTTTTGAGTTATTTTAATTTTACCTCGTATTATTATTTTATTATGGTTCCTGTAGTGAAAGTCATTGATTCCGCATAAAAGTTATACCACCAATCATGAGGCTTCTGTTTAAGTTTTTCATATTGAAATGCTCTGGCCTCACTTGCTTCGTATTTAGTGCACTTACATCATTCGTGCGTTTGTATTTCCGAAAAATAGACGAAGATTGTCGAGGCGCATAGGTTTTTTTATGTTGTAGGTAATATTGTATAATATCTTGGCGACATCGATGTTAATAATAACTGTGCGAGTAAGCACTTAGTACGTACCAGCAGGTACTAATACGTAGTAAGCAAGCGCGCGCGGTGAAATCTGTATCAAGTTTCATAGGGCTTCAGTCCGCAGACGTAACGCGAGTTGCTACGTGGACGTGAGCACTCGTGAGCAGTAGTGGCTCTGCCTATAACATGTACAATATTTTTTGATAATAATTTTCTACAATTAGGCTGAAAGGATGTATGCGCTGTTGAATGGGTTGCATATACATACCTTGGGTATGCTAGCTTGTGTTAGTCACGAATAGCCAAAGATGATGGTTCGACACTATCGGCAAGGGGAAGTGGTGACGGTGCTTACCTATGCAATGCGCGCGTGCCCTGTAGCTACGATACAGACCTAGTCATACGATCTAGACTCAAGGAGCATCATTTCGTGTTCATGAAATCTCACAATAGTTACACATATTTTTAATATTTCTTATCTATTCTCTAGGAATTACTTTATATTCAAAATTGCAATGGGGTGCCCACATTACAGCTTTTTTCAGGTAGATCAGCTGCAAGTAGCAGCAGCATATGCAGTAAGAGAAATAAGGCAGTTGACCGATATAGCTAGATTAGTGTACTTTGCTTATTTCCACAGTATTATGTCTTATGGCGTTCTGCTGTGGGGTTTGGCAGTAGATTCAGTTTTCATTTTACAAAAGAGGGCAATCCGCTGAATCTATAAAATTAAACCTCGCGAGTCTCTTAGAAACAAATTTACAGAAATTGATATCCTGACTCTACTTTCTTTATATCTTAGAATGTATTTTGTATGTTCGCAAAAACATAGGCCTTTTCAAAATATGAAGCGATTTCCATAATAGAAATACTCGTAGTAAAAATGAAATTGTGATACCTAAATTTATATTAACTAAAACTAGTAATTCTTTGCTTATAAACAGTATCCGCTTCTATAACAAGTTGCCAAAGTCGGTTTCTGAACTTAGCTATGGAATATTTAAATCACACATCAAACATGTTCTTATATAAAAAAATAAAAAAAAAACATAAGATAAAAGATTACGTTCAAGACAAGGAAGTTTGGTAATAATTCTTTGTACACATGTGGCTTCCCTGGTAGCTCATTAATGGGATACCCATGTAGGTAAATGTGTATTAACTGGTCCCAAATGACGACGTACATTGTTTTACATTCTTCTTTGACTACTTTTAACACGCTTTTTATTATTTGAATTATTACGGAGCATGAGATACAGCCCGCTGACAGACAGACGTACCACGGACGGACAGCGGAGGCTTAGTTATAGGTTGGGCCCCTTCGCGTACCTACGGAACCCTAAAAATTATGGCACCGGGATTGGATGTGTCAAAAAAGCTCTAGGAAAACACACCAACTTGCATAAATTAAGTTTCAGTGACGTTATTCGACTGTAAACTGCGAAAGTTATGTAACGGTACCGCAATCTTAGGAATCCACACAGACGTGGTGACTGTGTTCGTTTACCACTGGTAAAGTTTTGGCAGATCAAAACTCACTATACGACAGCCTAATAATGTTAAATTTTAGGTGTCCGAATTATAAATTACCTAAATGTTGCGTATCGTTTATCTAAATAATTATATAATAGACTATTTAGCATACTGACTTATACCATAGATTATGACCATACGTAGTCGTTCACCCTAAAGTGAAGGTAATAAACTAATAATAATCACTTACGATTTATAATTCTGCTACACTCGAGAAACTCCTTTCAGGAACAAAATAATCCAACAGATTTTAAATTAATTATGTTAAGCAACACATATTCTGCGATCTCGTCCACTCTTGCTTTGTTTTTTTAGTCTAGAGCACACAATATTGGATTGGCGCTTAATGGTATTTCCCATGAATAATATTAACATAGTAATTGACCAGGTTTATTAAGCAGGCATTTTCTAGTGTTAATTGATTTACACAAAAGTTGATAAAGAAAATTTATTCGATACTTAGTGCTTATTTATCTGCTGTTTTCTTTCAAAAATAACAGTTTCGGTGACAGAAAAAACCAAACGACACCGCAGACACGATTATAATAAATTAACTAGTAATGATTTAATGATTTGTTGGCTTTCATTTCCTTTACTCACTCCGATTCTCGATTCAGCGTAGTTAGGTGTCATAATATGCATTTATTATAATTATGATATGTTTGTGTATCAGGAAGCAGAGCTGAGCACGTGGACGGCGTTCCTGCAGCGTGCCGTGGACGCCACCTACAACACCGAGGTCGTGATCGACAACCTGCACAACATGATCGGTGAGCACGCCACGCGCCGGTACCTACGTACTACTGCCAATATTTTCAAATGACCTGTTCGCGCGGTTATCTACTATAATTGAAACACTGTAATCAGAACTTAAGAACGTAAGCCGTGTTAGCGATGCCTTGCGGGCCCTTTGTGCGGATCACAAGATGGCATTGACGTGACATCGCCAATAACATAGCACCGTCCATAAAACATTTATGTGAGAGATAAAACACGTCGGCTCGTGTGACGCGGTTGCCGGTCGGTGTTGCCATGTCGGCGCGTGGGGGTTTATTGTCCAGCTGAGGTCCCTATGTTTCCCGTGACATAAGCTTGTGTTTTTATCTGAGACATAGGTTACATTTATCGATGATATAACGTTGATAAAATCACATCTTGTATGTATTTTTAGTACACATCTTTTCGTTCGTTCGAATACTTGCATCTGCTGTTTCGTCAGCATAGACGTGTAGAGAGTACATTTAAATTTTTTGATTACTGGCCAGCAAGAAAACTGTTTTGTTAAGCGCCGACATGATCGGGAGTGCGTTACGATTGCTCCGCCAGATTATCCAAATGTAAGTTTTTTTAGCCAAAAATTTTGTCGAAATTTGTCAAAATCGAATGCCACAAACCAAAATTTTGTCAAAGTAGAATTAAAGAAGTTATAAGGGTTTTAAATTGGCCGCGCGAACGTAACGTGGAGGATTGCGCGGCCATGGAGATCTCAGCAACTACTTGGACTAGAGATTTAATTCTTTTTGTCAACTGAAGACGGAATCTATATATTAATACGTGAAGGGAAAACTTTGGATCCCTTTTTACGAAAATTGGGCGGACGGAGGAGTATGAAATTTCGCACACTTATAGTTTATACAGGGAAGAAGTGACGAACGCTAATGTTTTTTTAAATTATGCGTATAAATACATTATTTTCAATAAATAACCCGTTACACACACTACTATTCATTACCGTGTTAAAATTTAATACACACATGCATAGATATTCTTTTGTTAATGGTCCAAATCTATGGTCCAATCGAGAACAGCTGTCTTTAATATTTTGTGTCTATAGTCTTAGGGGGCGTCCATTAATTACGTAAGGAATTTTTGAGAATTTTTCGACCCCCTCTCTCCCCTTGGTGAGATATCGTAAGATTTTCTTCAACTCCCTCCCCCCTCCCCTAATCTCACGCGAGATTCTTCAAAACTTCTATTTGGGCTGTAAACGTGTTGGATTATTGAGATTTTTTTTAGACTTGAACCAAGAATAATTTCTTAACTCAAGAATTTATTCTCTTGACTCGAGAAAATCATTTTCTTCAAAATGGTATTCTTGGTTCAAGATTTAGGCTCTTGAGTCAAGTTATTTTTTTTATCAGTGTACTATTGTCTCAGATTTGGCCATATTTTATTGTAGAAATAATTTTTCACGCAATTTTACACCCTTTTCTGCGAGAAAAATAATTACGTGATTTTTGCCAAGACCCCTCCCCCCTAAGTGAGATTTGGAAAGATTTGGCTTGATACCCTCCCCCCTTAAACACCTCACGTAATTAATGGACGCCCCCTTACTGAATGTCAAGTATAATCATAGGTAATAAATTAATTTTATAGGTATATAACCTATTTCATTTTTAAAATCTATGATCATATCGAGAATATTTGTCTTTAATATCATTTGTAGTAGCGACGATAGGAATTTAGTTTAGATAGAAAATAATTTTTTTTTGGTTTTATGGGGAGTGTCAAGTATGGCATTAGTAAGTTTCCCATACAAAACTTAGTGTCGTGTGCAAACTGTAGAGGTTGTATGCCTCACGATGGTACAGGCTGGTCATGGAGGCTGGTTATAATTAGGACATTTTGAACTGTCTGAATTAATTAAAAATAATAGGGAAAATTCTATACAGAGCTTTCTGTGATAATTCATTCCATATCCAGCAGTTAAGAAGTATTAAGAAATTAAAGAAGAGAGTCCTGAAGAAGTATTCTTTACTCATTACACCTACGTCCTGGTCCTTGCCATCACCATCCCGCCAGCGAACCCTCTCCACAGTAGTACAGCGTCAACAATTCGTCTATAGTGTTACTGAATGTCAAATATAACCATGTTATTTTTTTTATATTTTTTTTTTTCATTTAATAATGTATTTCTATTCAAATGAAGTACGGTCGAATTTCGACCAATGGGCGATCACTAGTTTGTCATAAATTGTCGAAAAAAGAATGATATATGCTCTAGATCAATATTTCACGAAATATTCACCTTGGAAGTTATGGCCGCGCCATCGTGCACTTGTCCTTTCTTTGTTGTTGATTATTTCTTTAATCTTAAGACTTTATGCCGTAAAATTGTTACAAGAAGGAAGGTCTTAATTTGTCGAAACTAACTAAAGCAATAAATATAATAAAGTTTAGTTAAACAGTAACAATATCAGTCCAAACCAAAAAAGTCGTGGCCGCGCTTTAATTGCTAGGAGTTCGGTGTGAACATCCATTTATACGGCATTAGAATGACATATCGTTTTACCCTCAGAACAGTTTCCCACGAAGGTAATCCCAAAAATTATTTCAACTCGTACAATGTTCGAGTAGGGTAACCATAATTTCGATTTGATTTGGGAATACCTCTAACTGGGGACGAACAATTTTTTGTTAAGAGGGAAAAAATCCTGGAAAAAAATGGAAAAAAGTGCATCAGAATCTCGAAACTCCTTTTACATGCCTCATTTAATAACAACACTCAAACGATTCGTTCAGCTATTGAGAGCTATTTCAAAACAATGAAAAATTTATTATTTGCAACAAGATTGAAAAAATACAGCATTGATGAATGTCTAAAAATCCACTATGATTATTTATTAGGTGAAATCGAACTTGCTTTTAACTATTTAAATATTGCTTTGACAGTGCACGATGGCGCGGCCATAACTTCCAAGGTGAATATTTCGTAAAATATTGATCTAGAGCATATATCATTCTTTTTTCGACAATTTTTGACAAATTTAGTCTTCACTTGAAAAAAAGAATTAGACCTCTAGTCCAAGTAGTTGCTGAGATCTCCATGGCCGCGCAATCGTCCACGTTACGTTCGCGCGGCCAACTTAAAATCCTTATAACTTCTTTATTTCTACTTTGACAAATTTTTGGTTTGTGTTATTTGATTTTGATAAATTTCGATAAAATTTTTGGCAAAAAAAATTTTTGTTTGGATAATCTGGCGGAGCAATTGTAACGCACACCATGATCGGTGATCAAATTCGTACTCCAGGCATATTTGTTACTTGCCAGGGTCGTGAGATTTGTTCGAAAGAGTTTCCGTGGCTCTAGCATATAGGCAACCGAAGGAACACGGGTGGGTTTTAGTCAGTTAAAGTCTGACATACTTTCCCGCTCCGCCCAGAGCCCGCTCTGGGCGGAGCCGTCATTTGATAATTTCCCACCCACAAAAAAAAGTATATTTGTAAAAACATTATTTCTGATCAACGCAACTTCGAGCCTTGAGACGATCTATGCGAGCACAATGTTGCACAGAAACATTATTGAGGTTATTTTAATTGTGCACTGGCATGTTCTTGCAGCGGAGCAGCGTCGCTGCGTGCGCGACGTGTCGTCGAGCAGCGTGTTCACGTCGCTGGCGGGCGACGGCGCGGCGGGCGCGGGCGGGGGCGCGGGCGCGGGGGGCGCGCGCTCGCCGCTGGGCCGGCGCGCGCCCTCGCTGGCCTGCAGCACGCCCATCCCGCGCGACTAGCGCCGCGCCGCGCCGCGCCGCGCCGTGCTGGCCGCCCGCAGCCCACAGCCCACACGCGCGGGGTGGCGGTGCACGACCCGTCTCCGACTGTGTGACCGCTGTCGGCTTCATCAGCTGTCGGATGACTCCGAAGAACTATAGCTTCGATCGGTCGTGAGCGTTAGACGAACGACCGTCACGCTTCCATTAACTATCTTTCAGTACAGTTTCGACTAGTAAAGCTAGATTATCTCGTCTTTATGTTGTGATCTCGAAGGTAAACGGTTCACACCTGGTGTCTGCTGTAAATATCGGGCACGTGTACGTTCGTCACGACGGCCGCGCAGGCGCTGGATGCGCGGGCGCCGGTGGTTGCGCGCTCTGTATTGCTGCTTCCAGTCGATATAAATAGCGATCGCTCAAGCAACTATCGACGCAACGTCAATACCGACCTTGCCGTATTCCAAATTATATTTTTATGATTAATGAACATGTGAACTGCGCCAAAACACTTGATATCGCTGGAATATTTACAGTGATGTGATCGGCCGCACGCTCTCCCGCTGCCCTGGCGCGGCGCTACCGTGCGGGAGAGGCCGGTGAGCCGAGACCTTTAGCGTAATGCGTCCGTAGATGACGCTCGAAATAAACGATATATAAATGAAGTCATAGAGCGATACAGCGCTGAGATAGTCGTTTATGTAATGTAACGAGTGAGTACAAATACCGCCGTGTGTAACCCAGCACTGCCTTATAGTGTGTGTTCAATTCGCGCCACTGCCGAATCTTACATTATTATCTGCGTTCACGTTTGTTAAGGTGTATCACTATTTGTAACGATATCGTATTCGCTTCTAAAGTGTACGCGTTGCTTTGTTTACATATTAATTATATAAATATTGTGTTAAACATAAATTATTAATAAGTACCTATAGATTGTTATATAAGATTTGTACAGAATGATGTTGCTTGGCAAACAATGTGAAGGGGTTCAATATTGATGTCAAATATTGAGAAGTGCACAACGTGAGACGCTTCAACTGATGTAAGCTGTGAGCCGCTGAGTACACGCTGTCGATGTAAGCTACCGGAATGAAAGCTTCCTAAGTCGACATACACACGGACGTAATAAAATCGCGCCGGGGTTTTTTCAGAGATTCTTATCTACTTTTATAGGGATGTCACTCGGTTATTGAAAATATAATAGTATATAACTAATTATACTGTGAAATACATACATTACATGTTTGCTTTTATTGGTTAGTAAAATTACTATGACATACAAACGGAACGTACATGGCGAAACTATAAGGCCATGTTCGCACGAATATAAAAAAATCGCGGCGGTATTTTATCGCCCAACAAATGTTTCAGATGAAGACAGTACTCATTCTGAAACATTTCTTGTGTCATAGAATTAATATTTACTTTTCATAGTTGTTTAGATCGTTTTGAACAGTCTGTTCGTCCCGATATTATTAACTCTGACTGTATTGTGTAAAGCACAACAGTTTGGCATCTTTAAAAACATTAAAAAAACTAAACAGTGTCATTGCAAATGGCAACGCTGACGCATGTCGAGCGCGACCGAGTGTAATTAAATGAAATATAAACGATTTCGAGTGTTGTATGCTTTCTTCCTGCTCGGATATTCATTCGGGTGGCTGCGGTGTCATCGTCACCAGTGCATCTGCGTTTGATGTACAGTACAAGTTTATTACGTTGTGCCCTCCTGTATGCCTCATATTTTAATTTAATATTGTTTTCATGGCGCTGTATGTTAGTTTTTATGTTTACAGCTTCACGTCGAATGAAGGGCACAGGCCCCATACGAAGCCGAGTAACGTTACTCTGACCTGCAGGTCAATTCTGTAAAATGTTCGCCGTGAGAACAACAGCACTGTCGCTGGAACTGAGCGCTACTGCCCGTGACGTCACAGGCGGGCCGCTGGCTCGTACTAGTTGTAGGCTTTTTGAAATGTTTACATAATTCCTAGTGACTAGTGTGTCGCACTCGGGCAGGCGCCGGGCGCTGCGTGGACGTACATTGTCGTCTGCCAGAGTGCGATAAGTTTTTACAAATCTACTATCTTCTAATCTAGCTTAAATATAGATCTGAAATATTCACTGAAATGCTGTTTTGAGCTTCAATATTAGGTAACATAAGTTTATACAGGCTCAAAATAAATTAGCTGGCAATACTTTACTCCACGTGTTGGGTATCGATATCGAAAACTAACGGGAGAAAAAGTTGAATCTCACACAAAAGTGTTCACAACACGTCTTACTATTCTTTTTTTTCTTTCATTTTGATTGTTAAATTTATTTACAATATATTCTTTCTCAATTGCCATGTCGTCACTACTATCGAAAATATCCATTTCAAAGTACAGACGCCACCAGGTCAAGCTACCCGAAACTGTCAATTTTTCCCAATGAACCTTGAACCTAATGCTCTAGAAATAAAGTCGAAAATCTATCAAAGAAATCTGACAGATTGTAGTAGCTTGATGTGTTGGCGTCTGTACACTTGTAAAGCACTAAAACTAACCTCAAATTAAGTAACGTCAACTTTTTTTATCAATGGAATAAGCGTTATCTGGCCGTCAGAGAGTCAAATATCCTCAGTTATGTGAATTATTCGACGAATAAACAAAAGATAATGAACGATTTTGATTTTGACGACTGAACAACAGTTTTGTGCTAAAGGACGGATAACGAATAATCTGTAACTGAGAATTAAAAAATCGGCCCTTAATGTACTTGACACAGTGTCATTAAACGTTTTTAACAAATATGGATGACAAAGACAATTATTTTTCTCTTTAGTTTTCGATATCGGTACCCATTACGTGGTTAAATTATTGCCAGTTAATTTAGTTTGCCCCTGTTTATTTCACAGTATTACTGTTTTAAATATTTTAAACTATTGATAAATGTATTAGAAATACTATGTATTCAATATGTATTTTTAAATGTCTAAGTAAGTAATAAGAGTTGCCAAATTTTCCTTAGTGTGTCGGCGTGACGTACTGTTGTGCCGGCGCGTGGTAACACACACACGGATCACTCCTGTACTACTTGTGCTTTGTCAAGCTTTACTACAATCGATTAGTATTTACTATATTATGAACGTGTCATTTGGCGACACCGTCGAATATTCATGTATTTTTATATGAAGAGTTGTTGACTAATATCAAATCCAAATAAAAATCATAGTGTGTGATTACTTTGAAACATAATATAAAATGTTTAGTATACATATATGTATGGTATGCTGCGTGCTCAGGCCGGGGCCGGCTGAGTGATATCACAACGAAGCATCTAATGTTAATATTTATATGTTTATTGATGGGACCTTAACGTACTTGTTGTCATATTACTATTAACCGTTGCTTTGTTTATAAATGTTTACGCATTTATCGTGATTGTTTCGCGTCGCGACTTTATTAACTAATATATTACTTATAAACTGTTAATTGATCAAAAGAGAGAATTAGTGTTCGTGTTGACGCCTAGTTTGTAACCTTAGCTAATGAAATATGTAAATAAATAAATTGTTTATTGGGTCTCAAATAAATTGTTTATGTATAGATGTTTATCCGCTAGACAAGTCATATCCGAATTTATATGAAATATTTTTCTGATAGATGCGTATAAAACTTGATGCATACGTGCGGGGCGCACACATAACGAGTTAGTACCGACTGCAAGGGAGGCTGGTGTACAGTAGCGCTGTTCAGTAGTGCGTACGTGCGGGGCGCACACATAACGAGTTAGTACCGACTGCAAGGGAGGCTGGTGTACAGTAGCGCTGTTCAGTAGTGCGTACGTGCGGGGCGCACACATAACGAGTTAGTACCGACTGCAAGGGAGGCTGGTGTACAGTAGCGCTGTACAGTAGTGCGTACGTACGGGGCGCACACATAACGAGTTAGTACCGACTGCAAGGGAGGCTGGTGTACAGTAGTGCGTACGTGCGGGGCGCACACATAACGAGTTAGTACCGACTGCAAGGGAGGCTGGTGTACAGTAGCGCTGTACAGTAGTGCGTACGTGCGGGGCGCACACATAACGAGTTAGTACCGACTGCAAGGGAGGCTGGTGTACAGTAGCGCTGTTCAATAGTGCGTACGTGCGGGGCGCACACATAACGAGTTAGTACCGACTGCAAGGGAGGCTGGTGTACAGTAGCGCTGTACAGTAGTGCGTACGTGCGGGGCGCACACATAACGAGTTAGTACCGACTGCAAGGGAGGCTGGTGTACAGTAGCGCTGTTCAGTAGTGCGTACGTGCGGGGCGCACACATAACGAGTTAGTACCGACTGCAAGGGAGGCTGGTGTACAGTAGCGCTGTACAGTAGTGCGTACGTGCGGGGCGCACACATAACGAGTTAGTACCGACTGCAAGGGAGGCTGGTGTACAGTAGCGCTGTTCAATAGTGCGTACGTGCGGGGCGCACACATAACGAGTTAGTACCGACTGCAAGGGAGGCTGGTGTACAGTAGCGCTGTACAGTAGTGCGTACGTACGGGGCGCACACATAACGAGTTAGTACCGACTGCAAGGGAGGCTGGTGTACAGTAGCGCTGTACAGTAGTGCGTACGTGCGGGGCGCACACATAACGAGTTAGTACCGACTGCAAGGGAGGCTGGTGTACAGTAGCGCTGTACAGTAGTGCGTACGTGCGGGGCGCACACATAACGAGTTAGTACCGACTGCAAGGGAGGCTGGTGTACAGTAGCGCTGTTCAATAGTGCGTACGTGCGGGGCGCACACATAACGAGTTAGTACCGACTGCAAGGGAGGCTGGTGTACAGTAGCGCTGTTCAATAGTGCGTACGTGCGGGGGCGCGTTCTCCACACATTCCAGAGTTTCACCTTTTGTGTAGAATTATGATAACTATTGGAAAAAAATAAACTGATTATTTTAATATATAATTTTATTTGTACCTTTTATCGACATTATACATTTTATGGAATTTTTCACATAATAATTAATACATTAGATTACATAGTAAGTATACTTATTAATCAGACTCAGGTTGGCAAGCCCTGCCAGCGCGTGCCGCGGCCGGCCCGCTAGCGCCTAGTAATACTGCAACTCTTTTATGACACATTCAAAGAAAGCTACCTCTAAAGCGGTACATGTTTGACGATATGGTAACAGAAGAAGCTGTGCCAGTCGTCGCGAGTTCCGAGTGCGATACGCGCTACGTACCTAGTACGCGCACGTAAGCGATACGGGTGTTAGCACCGATGCATAACCCTGGTAGCAACACAGGGCGACTATCACCTAACGCCACTCGACTATTTCCGTAGAAGTTGTTCTAAAATCACTAATAAAGTAAGCAATGTGTCCAACATATCTTTCACTTTTTTTTTTTGTAGAATTATGAATTAATCACCAGTAAGAAATATCTGGGAATTGGAAACTGTTATAGTGTTGCGCGTGAGACGCGTTTGAGCGTCTACAGTTGCACTGTTACAACAGAGGAGAGTTTCAACCAGGATGTGCGTACGTATGGCTCGTTGTTCACTAGCCAGTTTTAAATAAAGCGTGTTTACTCTTATTACCCGACAGCGTGAAGCAAAGGAGGGAAATTTGTTTATAAGTGTAAATGATAAATGATAAATGATAAATGTAATAGTAAATATTCGATTAGAAGTTTACAAAAACCTTGAATCGCTTGTGATGTCAACGTTTATGCACAATAAAACTGACGTGTACATCGCGCACGTGTGTTTGAGAGTCTACATAGCCTCCATCGCACATAACCTAACCTGCATCGCAAATTTCAGTATGCATCGTAACGCCGAGCTAATAGCGCAAACCAGATTTCTATGATATGTGATGATAAACCATACCATCGGTATCGGTGCGAGCCAGCACGAGTGCCTTGAGGAAGCCCGAGGAGACGATGTCTGCACGATTTTCGTACAAATTTGCATTTTGTCCCAAAAATTTAAGTTCTCTTCCAGACAAGAGAACTCGGACCAAAAAGATTCGTTTTTGGTCTGAGTGAAGCCTTGTATGCGCATCGGGTTAATTGCATTTAATTCTGTATTCTCACAAACGTAAGTATATAAATAGATAGCTAGTACACATACATAACTATACATAGCTTTACAACATGAAGGCTGCAGGTAGGTACGTGGAATTGCATGTTCAGCCCGCATTGTGTATTTTCCCCGACTGCTCTAGACACAGGGTTACGCTAGTTTCACGTATTGTGGAGGAAATGTAAGTTGTTATAGTTACCCATTATGGCTATGGCACAGTAATCGTTAGTATACGAAACAGCTTCACGTTTAATAAAAGTCTAGACGCTTCTAGTTGTCAGTGTTACCAAACTGGATTTGCAATCAGGTTAGACTGTATTATAGATGACATAATTGTCGCCCTCTAAATATACCTAATACTGCGGGGTTGGTCGACAGGTGAGCAGCTACATCAGTCTTCGGGCGCTTTCATGTTTAACTTTCAACTCATCTTGCGTCTAGCGCATGATAGACGTCAAGTCAAACCGGCGAAATGTAACACGCGTGTTACACAAGAAGACTCAAGATGTGGAAGTACCATAAGAATATTGGCACGTTACATCTTCAGCGAGCGTCGCGGCCTCCATGCGACGAAACGGCAACCATAAATACTTAAAACTACTATTTACACTCGGCGACAATACGAAGCACTAACGTTGAAGACATATTCATGACCGCAGCGTGACACCAGACGCCGGATATGACAATTATAACAAAATATCGCGCCACGACACGAGACTCTTGTGGCTCACATCTTCATATTTAGGTAAACTGCCAACTGACATAGCGGCTGCCATCGGCACCCGGGCGACGCACTATACCTCAGGCGACACGTTGCGAGATAGTGTGCGTCAGGCAACTCAGTGTCCGTCAGGCGACGGGCTGCGGGGGCGCGGGCGCGGGCGGGGGCGGGGGGCGCGCGCGCGCCGGCGCCAGCACGGCGTGCGGCACGCTGACGGTGCGGCCCGCCGCGCGCACGCACACGTGGCCGCGCCGCGCCGCGCCCAGCGCCAGCACGGCGTCGCCCGCGCGCAGGCGCACGCCCGCGCCGCTCCACGCCGCGCCCACGGTGCGCTGCTGCGGGTAGCCCAGCTTCACGCCGCCCGCCACGGTGTAGGCGCGCGGCGGCGGCAGCGGCGGCGGCCGCTCCTGCGGGCCGAGCGCGGGGTCAGGCACGGGCGGCGGGGCCGGGGGGGGCGGGGATCGGGACGGCGAGCCTACCAGGTCGAGGCCGAACAGCGAGCACGTGCGCTTCACGAGCGCCGGGTCGCCCTTGTCGCCCGGCTCCGGCGGCGGCGTGCCGGCGATGGGCGCCGGGCGGGGTCGCGCCGGCGCCGGCGGGGCCGCGGCCGGCGCGCGCGCGGCCCGCGCCCTGTGCTGGCGCCACGCGGCCTGGATGCGCTCGGCGGCTGCTTGCCGTCTTGCGCGTCGCATTCTTTCCAATACCTACAAACATGACCATTCCGATGAGCAAATTAGTTGCCCACAGGCTCTGCCAGCCGGTGGAGAGTCGTGCGGTGCTGACCTGGCGCATTCCCTCGCTGAGGAACACGTGCCGCTTGCCGAGCGCCCAGCGCACGGCGGCGGGCGAGGCGGGCGCGGGCGGGGCGGCGGCGGCCTGCACGGCCCGCAGCACGGCCGCGCACGCCGCGCCCGACTCGCGCTCTGCGCCGCGCCGCCACAGCGCGCGGTACCGCCCGCTGAACGCGCGAAACCGCATGCGGTGCGGGTACCCGCTCGCCATCAGTTGAGTTGTTTCCAAAATTTGTAAGGCGCGCACCTGAAACGGATGCAACGTAAAAATAAGGTTTCCTACAGTAAACAATTTAGTGTACGTAGCCACTCATGACCACTTGGCCCGTGCGAGCGACTCACCTGGCGGGCCACGGTGGCGCGCTCGAATAGCATGGGCGTCTCGGTGGCGTTGGCGCGCAGGCAGCGCACGAAGTGCGGGCGCGCGTGCACGAGCGTGCGCAGCAGGTTGTCGAGGCGAGTGTGGAAGTCCTGCGTCAGCGTTGACGCCGCCGCCGCGTCCAGCGCCGCCGCCACCGTGGGCGACGCGCGGAACTGCCCGCCCGTCGGCCCGCCTTGAGCGGTTAGAGCCTGAAATTATATGATGTCATGTTTGAATGATCAAAAACTTTAATGCCAGAATTGCATGCAATTTATTGTGCGTGTGCCTGCAAAAAGAACTTATGTTTCAAAAACTGTTACAAAGAAGACGAGTGCGGTTTTTTTTAAATTATTTTATCCGAGTGTTGTTGGACACATTCTTGGAGTCGTATTTCGTGCCACTGGCTGGGGAAGTAAAGTCGGGATGCCTTTAACTTCGCGAACGATATATTGTTTTAGTGCTGAGATGGTCGCTGGATTTGTTTCATAAACTTTACTTTTGAGGTATCCCCACAGAAAAAAGGGAAACCCCCCACAGAAGAAAGGTCATAGGGGTAAGATCCGGCGACCTGGGTCGCCAGAATATGTCACCGAAACAGCTTATCTGTTTGTTAGGGAAGAAATCACGCAGAATTGCTATGGTCTCTCTGGCCGTGTGCGATTTGGCGCCATTTTTCTGAAACCATGTGTGTGTACTGTAGAAAGGATGTTCTCTCTTTATTGGCCGAAAATAATAATACAGCATGCGCCGATAAAGGACACTGTCCACAGAAATTGCTTACCCTCAACAATAAAAAAAAAATATGATCCAATTATTCCATTGGTTGATAATGCACACCAAACCGTCACTTTGGGACTGTGAATTGGTTTTTGATGTTTCAAACGGAGGTTCTGTCCTTTAGGTGACCAATAACGGCAATTTTGCTTGTTCACTCTTCCATTTAAATGAAAATGGGCTTCATCACTCCAAAAGATAGTGTTTACCGTACGAAATCGCTTTAACATTGTCTCACAGAAATTTACGCAAATTGTAATCGTTAGGTTTAAGCGCTTGCACAATTTGAACGTTGAAGGTGTGAAATGGTCGCGATGAGTTCAATATTTTCATTTGTTCTCGGTGCCGTGGGCTGTTTGCTGCTGAACTTATTAGCCGGACCTTCGCGCTCATGATCGAATCAAATCTTCACTTGGGGCATCACGTAAACGCCGAATAAAATC
This sequence comes from Aporophyla lueneburgensis, assembly GCA_932294355.1. Classification (NCBI taxonomy): domain Eukaryota; kingdom Metazoa; phylum Arthropoda; class Insecta; order Lepidoptera; family Noctuidae; genus Aporophyla; species Aporophyla lueneburgensis. The sequence continues at coordinate 29,952,851 of OW028753.1, forward strand.
TGTGTGAACAAAATCTACGACGAGCAGTTGCACACGAATCACGATCGCAATCGAAGCGTATTTCAAGGCCAATGATTCGTGTCTACACGTTGTTCACCCGCCAACTGTGACGTTATGACTACCCACGAATGAGGAAGCTAACGCGGCCCCCTCCCGCTCTTACGCTCAGCGGTTAGGGAGAAACTTTAATTTTAAAACATAATTCTGCCACCCGGTATAGCCTGAATGTCGACTGCATTTCCCCATTGTAAAATGCTGTACCTACGCGACATTACACAATAGAAAGAAGAACCTAACAAAAATAAACTAATCGAGCTTTTTCTAGATCTGCCATTAAGGGATTGATAAACCTTGTAGACTGTAACGCTAGCCGCTTCGACCATTCCGTTATATGTGGCCCCGTGGCTTCATTATTGGAGGCAACAGCATTTCAAACTTGCGCTATGCAGGTCATTCCACCCTATTTGCAACTAGCATGCAATCTCTATTGAGCAAAATGGAACAGGTCAGCCTTGATTTCGGTTTGAAGATAAACCGCAGCAAGACCAAGATCGTGATAGTCGACTGAGCTAACAATAACTCGCCCAAGGTCACTAAAGTTGTGAATTGTGACGGCGGTCAGTCATACATGTACCCTGGCGCACTGCTTTCGAACAGCAGAGGATGCACGGATGAGGTCAAACGGCGCATGGCTATCTCATGAAAATATGGGGAAACAGAAACATAAAAAAGGCCACTTAAATGCGACTTTGTCAGGGCATTCGTGTTTCCCATGTTTCTTTGCGGTGCTGAAACATGGATTTTAAGAAAGAGGAAAAAGAAAATAGACGTTTTAGAAATGTGGTGCTGGAGAAGGATGCGTAGGATACCTTGAACACAGTTCCAAACCAACGCCACAGTCCTCCATGACCTTGATATCAAACAGCGTCTTTCTTCCATCGTCCTAAGTCGTATTCTCGCTTATTTGGACATATCACACGTCGAGACGACACATTTGTGGATCGACTTGTGTTACTGTGAAGTGTGAACTTTTCGACTTGCCACCGACACGAATCATATTTAATTAACATACATCCTGACATAGCTGGCAAATTGCAAAGAAAAGAAGAAAATACGAAATTCACGGGTTACGCTGGCGAGCACAAGCTCCTTAACAAACCTTGAGCTCGGCGCCAAAGAGATGTGTCGCGAAGCCGAACTCGCATGTCCTGCTGTCGAAGGCAGCCAGCAAGTCGTCGGGCACGGCGTCGCGGTTGGCTTCGAGGAAGTCCGCCGCGTCGTAGCACACCTCGCCCGCGTAGTGGCGCACGGCGAAGCGACGCGCGTGCGCAGGCCGCGCCTCCGCCAGCCGGGGGTGGCCTCTGGGGACAAAGCATATGTGGGTGTAGCTAATGGTAATCGCGCAGCCCTTCGGGGAATACAGAACTGATGTTGTGGGTAAGTATGTTTAGACAAATACCTAGATTTTTTTTCCTAATAAAAAAAACCCAGTCAAGTGCGAGTTGGACTCGCGCACGAAGGATTCCGTACCATTATTTATTAAAACGGCAAAAAATAGTAGATTACTAACCAAGGGGATAAAGCAGTGTCTTCTGTCGCGGGTGACGATTTAAATCGCGAGCGTAACGAAGGACTAGAGGTTTACTCCCGAGCGTAGCGAGGGTGTTCAAAACTTAAATCACGAGCGAAGCGAGGGATTTAAGACGAGTCCTGAGTGTAGCGAGGGATTTAAGTTCACCCAAGACTAAGACAGCTTTATCACTGAGGAAAATACTCTACTTTTCGTACCTTTTGCGAAAAAATTAACACGATAATAATGTGAGATAAGCATTTATTAAAAATAATGACAATTAAAAGTAAAAGTTAACATTCGAAACATTGGTCCAATTAACGTTTATGTATTTGAAGAAAACAAAAACGCGGCAAATTCCTAGACTAAGGGTCGGTTCACATCTGACGGAAGATGCGTCGCGTATCATCGGTCGCGTAACGCCAGAACAGACAATTATATGAGAAAACATTCAACCTTTCACACTTAACCGATGATGCGTTAGTGCGTCGAGCATACAGCGTCTGTTCCGTTTCCGTCAACGCATTGTCGGCCGACGTAAAGGGCGGCACCGTCGTGCCACGCGTATATTGACTGGTGCATTCAGACTAGACGTAACATCTGCGGAGATATTTGTGTACTGAACGTTCGAAGTTTTCATGCATTGAAAATGTTTGATACAGAACGATTTATCACGGAAATGCAAAATTACGCCCGACGCATCTTCCGTCAGATATGAAAACACGCTATTTGACCGAATAGACGCGACCGATGATAAGCTGACGCATCTTCCGTCAGATGTGAACCGACCCTAATATTTTTTTGTCGGAAAAGCAAAGGCATCAAGCTCATACGGCCTCGTCGGTTTTCGTAATTTTGTTTAATAATCATAACTGCATAATAAATCCGTATTCCTTTTTCAAAAAGATGTATAATGCTTTATATACAAACTCAATGGTGTAAACACAGATGTAGTTCAGTATAAATTTCGGTAAGTATTCCAAATTTAAATCACGTTCTCCCCCAGGAGGATGAAAGAAATTCAGTAAGTACAATTTTCTTTTCCTGTTTTTAACAGATTAAAAATGACTATTGTTATGTTAGCTTTTTGTGGCATAGAATGTCACTTTTTTGAGCAAGTGTTACGAAAAACTAGTTTTTTTGTATGGGAGCTCTCTCCTTACGTGGCAATTTCTACCAGTCAATTGCTACAGTAAGTTGCGTTAAGGAACTTCGTTCCAATCGTGGTTCCAATAGTCATAGTATCTACTTATAGATTTGTTTATTTGGTGATGGTGTCGTACCTGTGTGCGGCCTTTATCCTGAGCACGTACTGCTCGGGCGAGCCGCGCGCCGCGCACTCGGCGTCCAGCGCGGCCAGCAGCCCGCCGCGCAGCGACGACACCAGGTCGATGCACGGCACGTTGTCCACGTAGTCCACCTCCAGCGCGCACGACACGCCCTCCTCGCGACACGACTCTGCCGACGACTTGAACACGTGCGTGTTGTAGAAGTGCTGCATGGTCTCCGCGCACAGGTTGGCGCACAGGTGCTCCAGCCGGCTCGGCGCCGCGTCCTCGAAGCCGAACATATCGAGGATGCCCACAAACCCGTCCGTGGCGTGGCGCACTGCGTCGTTTAGCGCCGCCATGGAGCGCGCACCCGCGCGGCCGCGCGCCCCTCCGCTGCCTCCCAGCGACGACGCGCGCCGCGACGCCGCGTCTTGGTTGTGCACCGACTCGTTGGAATCCGACGACAGCGTGCCGAGGGTGGAGCCGAGGCGCTTTAGGGAGTTGGCGCGACGGACTATGGTGGCCACCGTGCGGCAGTACAGCGCCTTGGCGAGCGCGTCGCGCGCGGCCGCGGCGGCCGGCGCGCTGGCGGGCGCGCGGCAGGGCGCGGCGCGGGCGCGCGGGGCGGCGCGCGACACCAGCCCGCGCAGCAAGGCCGGCGCCGCCACGCCCAGCAGCGCCGCCGCGGCCGCCAGCTCGGCCTCACTAGCGGGCTCGGCGGCCCCGTCGCCTCCGTCCGCGAACTGCACGTTGCCGAGCAGCAGCACGGCCGCCAGCACGCGCACCACGTCCAGGAACGGAATGCCGAGGATGACGAGGCAGGTCTTCCACGCGTGAAACCGCGCTGCGTCTTCGGGCTCAGGCCGCCGATGGTGCGCCGACGCGAGGTACCTACCGGAAACAAGCACAATAAGATCTCAGATTTCGCACTACTAAGCAGGTTGTAGCCAGTCCTGAACCCTACCGTGCCTACCTGAGGTCTTGTGGCGAATACCCTTCTAAGTGGAGTTGTGCGCGCTCGTCGGGGGTGAGTCCCGCGAGCATCTGGTAGAAGATGTGATAGTTGCGCTCGCCGGCCGGCGGCCGCACCACGCGCGTCTGGTCCAGGAAGTAGCAGTGGATCTTGGTGCGGTACAGCGCGCCGTCCGTCACCTGCACCTCGATGAAGTGGCCCTGCGGGACACAAGCCGTGGGTGAGCGCGGGCGCACAGCAGGCTGACGCGACGAGGCGGGCGATGCTTACAATACGGCTGGAGTGCGTATTGGCGGGCGTGGCGGCCGTGCCGAGCGCGCGCAGCACGGTGAAAGCGGCGGCGAGGTGCTTGAAGGCGTCGGTCTCGGGCCCGCCTCCCGCCACGTCGAACAGGCGCCGCAGCAGCACCATCGACGCATACGTCTTGCCGGACCCCGATACGCCTGCGCGACACGGCACAAGAATATCATAACCCTCGAATTAAAATATTTCTATCGTTTCTCTGGCGTTGAAACTCCTCAACCACGCGACTTCTTTAAACTTCTGAGATATCAACGGCAAAGAAAACATAACATCATCATCACGCCTTGTTTCCCCGAAGGGTTGGTCAGAGGTGTACCTATAGTACACCCACATTTCGCCTGTTATGTTTAAGTCCCATGTAATAGGGGGCGAGCCTATTGCCATCAACCGGGCACAAATCCTGACTCCCAGCTGCTACTGAGAAATTCTAGATGGAAAAACCCAATATCACTTTGTCCGACCTAGGAATCGAACCCAGGACCTCATGCTCAGCAGTAGCGCTTGCTACCACTAGACCAACGAGGCAGGCAAAGAAAACTTCAATCTTAAATCTCAATACAGTATGTTGCATACTGATTTGTTCGAATATGCGCACCTGACAGGATGATGGCCTGCGGGTAGCCGGTGTCGGCCTGGTGGCGCACGGCGTCGTGCACGAGGCGCGCCAGCTCGGGCCGCTGCGCGCGCGCCGCTGTCAGCGTCAGCGCGTTGCACGCGTCCGTGTATGGGTTCACCGCCACCAGGATCGGCCCGATCATCGTCTGGAACATACATACACACCCAATCGTCAAGCTGAAGTAAGTTAAAAATGGGGCGCGTGGCAGGTCGCGAAAGAGAAACAGAACAGACAGTGTGCTGGACTGCTGGGCAAACACAACGTCACAACCCTCGAAATATAATTTGGACTATACCACAACATTGAACGTGAACAGTTTATCTGCATATGGTAATAGTTAGGAACAGTTCATATTAATCAAGCTATACATTTCCAGTTTTAGCTGACCTCGCATTGTGTAGGCTTTTCGTACAATGAGAAGTTAGTTTAAACTGGAAATGTATAGCTCGATTTATCGCCGTGTCTACCTACATGGTAAGGTGAAGAGTTTTTGGCCTGACAACGAAAGTTTTGCCACTAATAACCGATTTTTAGTTTTAAAATATTTAATTTTTGTACATAATCGCCATTGAGTTCAATAGGTACAAGTGCGTTGTCAAGTCAATAAAGATTCTGTATATTTCCAACGCTTCTCCAACATCAATATTCCTTCCCAGGAACTACGCACAGACAGCCTTCTATTCACAGACTCGCTGTGAATGAGATAATATTCATCACCGGCCCTCTCAATCTTCTCAAGATCTTCTTCATTCATATCCTTTCTTGCATAGCCTCATAGCCTCAGCTGCCTCACTCGCCTATCGTCCAACGCGATATCATGCACCTTATTGGTAGTTTGCGAAGTTCAGTTTTCGGTCACGTAAGTCATCTTCGAGGGTCGTGTGATCACGTTTAAATTCAGCTGTCAAATTTTTTACGGTTAACATGGAAGGAGCAGATTCCCCATTCATTATTGCCAAGTTCTGATGAATTTCTTTCTGGATTAATTCATTCAAAATGAAAAATTGTGACCGCACGATTTTATTGCTTGTCCAATTAAAAAACGAAAAACACACAAAACGTTTTGCACGTCGGCGCCGGCCGCCCCCTCCACGCCCCTCGTGCCTCCCGGCACACTTACATAGAACTTGTTGTGGTAGAAGCGCGCCTGTAGCGCGCGCACCACGGCATCCTCGGTGAGTGGGCCGCGCAGGTGGATGAGGTCCTCCACGTCGGCGCCGCCCGCGCCCGCGCCCGTCGACGCCGGCTTCGGCTGCGACCAGCGGCTCTCTACACATAACACATTATAAAAGCATTCGTCAATGTGTATAAAACACTAGATGCCCATCGCCTAGAAAAACTAGTGGTGATCCCCCCAAGCCCTCGTAACAATGGGCGACTTTGTATCAAGCACTGGATGTTCAACAGTCAACACACTGCTTAAAGCCAAGAGTTGAAAATTAGTTGCGCCATAAGAAATCACCCTTGTGAATTGGGCTCAAACACCGGTGTCCTGTTGATGCAGCCGTACTTTACGAACGTTGAGGAATGCTATAGAATCATAGATTATACTGTATTCTTGAATATTGACCTGGTGGTGGCGGCAAAGGGTGATGCGGTGCAGGCGGTGGGGCAGGGGGCGCTGGGGGCTGCGCGGCCGGCGGCGGTGGCAACAAGTGTGGGGCGCGCGGGGGCACGGCGGGCTGCCCCGCGCCCCCCGCGCTCCCTGCGCCCGCGCCGCCCGAGCCCACGAGCAAGTGGTTGCGCAGCGACACCAGGTCCGAGCTCAGGCACAGTAGCCGCCGCTGCAGGTGGACCGCCTCGTTGGACGACGACGCGTCTGCAACACAAACGTCATTGTCGATGCTCTGTTAACATGCCTGTTCCACCTCGATCTAAACTGCCTGCAGTACCTGGCAGTTCTTATTAATTGAAACGTAACTGCGGGAAGGTATCTTCCCGTTGCCTCATAGTCAGCGCTTGCTCTATACCGTGGCGAACTCTCGTTGGTGTGCGCTTAGAATAAATACTTTAAGAGCCCTCTCACAAAATTCGAATGCTCGAGTTTAGGTAAAAGACGGCAATCTTATGTATGTGTGCGTAGCTATCCACACATGCACAATACAAACAGTGTACCGCGAGTGTCGAGCCGGTCTAAACAATCTTGAGCCGTTAGAATTATAATGCGGTATTTAGAGATTTATGAAAATACTTTCTTTTATTTAGTCAGTCTAAATAAAGATTTCTAGACTAATACAAAATTACAAATATATGATAAAGTATACAATAAAAATAAAAAATTCAAACAATTACATATTGGTGCCGATTCTGTTGTACACCGAACTAAACTATCTCTAAAATTTCTTACTTTTAGCTATGAGAATTGTTACGCTATTCTGTAAGAAATAATCTCTAAATTTAAAAATTATTTTGACACGACTAAAATCAAATTTGACAGTCGCGACTCAACGTGGTATTTTTTTTTCTTTTGGCTTCGCAACTTGGTACTTGTGTGCGTTACGCAATGAACTTGTTGAGAGACGAAGGCGCGCGAAGGGGGCAGCCTGGACGTGTTTTATATGGAACTAGCTTTTGCCAGCGACTTCGTAGCGTAACGTAGCGTAAGCGAGCGCTAAGAAAGGAAGTAGAATTGCACGGACGAAGTCACGGCCAAAAGCTAGTAAGCTACAAAACTTCTTTATACACCACATTTTTTGCTAATCTATTACTGTATGCCAAAATTATCAGACTACTGGGCGAGCTTACGCGAGAGCAAGCCACATAGAATTGCCCGTGTGAAAAACAGTTTTCTCTCAAGTCTATACCCACAAATTTTAATGTCTGCCCTTGTGATTCTGGTCATTGCAAAGCACTTTGAGGGGAAACTGTATTAGTTTGAATTCAAATTCATTCAGGATCAATACAAAATAGGTTAGTATTTCTCACCTTAGTATTTCTTTTGGTTTTGCCATTTTATTAATTTGAAAAAAAAAAAAAAAATTGGTTTGGTTGTTTATTTTCATTGTTTTTTTTTAATTTTTAAATTACATTATTTTTGTTCAGGTGTAATTTAGTGCAATTTTTGTGAAATAGTTGTGGTTTTCGTAATCAGCGACCCAATAAATCATAAAAACGATACCCATGTTGATTTTCAGAATTTGTCACCCCTTTTCTACCTTTTAGGGGTTGAAATATGATAGAGTCTGACACACTTGTTTACTCATTTATTGATAGGAATACTCCTGTGAAGTTTCGAATAAAATAGTTAACTGATCTTGTTTCCCCATACAAACTTTCAAACCCTTTTTCACCCCCTTAGGGGTTGAATTTTCAAAAACCCTAGGACACATAATTGTATATTTCTATTTGTTAACCTAAAAACAAAGTTTCAGGCTTGTAGCTCTAAAAATGACGGACTTCCATACAAAATTTTAACCCCTTTTTCACCCCTTTAGGGGGCAAATTTAAAAAAATCCTTTCTTAGCGGATGCCTACGTCATTACAACTATCTGTATGCCAAATTTCAGCGAAATCCGTTCAGTAGTTTCGGCTGTGCGTTGACAGGATGAGTCAGTCAGGTTTGTCTTTTATATATTTAGATTTTTCTTTTTTTGTTTGAATTCTATAAAAAATAGGACACGCCATTTTCGAGATATAAGCAAAAGAAAAAAAAATCCAGTACTGTTTTTGCACGTGAGGCGAGGCGTTTGGTGTGAACTTTTGTTCATGACCACTAGTTTTATTCCACACCTTTTTAATCGCGACTAAAAATAGTCAGATTTAGTTAATTTTTCTACAATCTATTAAAATAATGCTTTACTTGATAATAAACGAAAGTCTTATCTTATACAAAAAAATAAAATGCGAAGAGTAGCAAAATGTTGTAGTCGTAGTATATTTTTGCGTTCACGATACGAGTACTCGAAAACTGAGACGCGGGAAAAAGTGGCACAGGTCCTTCCTCGTTGGGCGCTTGCGCCGTACTAAACACTGCCCGCTTGTGCATCGTAATTTATTCCAATTTAGAGTGATTGGAAAAACTATATTATGTGTAATTAAATAAATGGATTTAAATAAAACTTGAGAATTCGATTTGTTATAGAGCATACTTTATATTGACATGAATTTTTTAACGTAATTATGCTTTTTTCAAACCAAAAAAACGCGATAAAATTGCGAATAAATCGTAAAAATTGAAAGAAGAAAGAAAGAAAGAAAATACATTTATTTAGCACAGTTGAAAGGCACATAACAGTTAGTTATACAGCAGGAAATAAGAAAAAAATAAAATAAAAAAGTGTGAGGTGAGATGTCAGAAACTAGCATTATAGTGTGCCTCACGGCTGCGCCAAAAAGGCCCAGTTCAGCAAAAAAGCCAGACAACTAGTGCCTGACGCTGGTTTTCAACTGGACCTGAAAATGAGGTGACGGATGTAAATCAGTTTTATATCAAAGCTGCAACGTGATATGTGTATGCATTTATAAATTAAATAAATATTAATCAGATAAACAAATAAATACACAATTAAAATAAAATACATAGTAACGATACGATATGTACATATATGATATAGTTAGTTAGTCAATCAATTTAGTAACTAGTGTAAATAGTTGTATGCAGTATTGTAAAAAATTAAACAAATAAACATTTGAAAGCACAGAGTAACACTGAATAAGATTGCAAATAATCCTCCTCAATAAATCATCAGGAACACTGAAAAAAAAAAAACAAAACACAAATACCTGCCCATTTCTTGGTAACAAAAGACCGTAACAATAACACATCAATGTTTGCTTTTCATAACGAACTTACTTTGCTATTATACGAGTATGTACCTCTAAAGCTAAGCAAAGGAGAAAAGAAAAACGTGTTTATGCTTTCCTCTATGCACTACCAACCAGACCAGGATAAATCTGTTAATTTACCGGAAATAATAAGTTTTTACAACCAAACGAAGGGGATGTGGATACTTTTGACCAACTTTGCCATACCTACAGTGTGGCTCGAAAAACTCGTCGCTTGGAGCCTTCGTGTCTTCTACGGAATTTTGAATATTATCGGAATCAATTCTATGATATTATTGCATTCATCTAACGCCACTGATAAACAAGTTTTCAAGAACAGACGAACATATCTGAAGACTCTAGCTAACGACCTTATAAAACCTCATTTGGAGGAACGATTTCAATACAATTTGCCGATGCATCTCCAAATAAATATTGGCGGTATAATAAGAAAGAAGCGGTTTTCTGAAGCTCCAACTCCTTCAGATTCCAATTCTAGAAGATGTGTATCTTGTCCCAAGTCAAAAGACCGTAAATCGCGCACTCGATGTGAAAAATTTAAAACTTTTATATGTTTAGAGCACCAAAAAAAGATTTCCCAAAACTGTTAAGAAAAGTACCTTTTACTTAGGTTTGTATTACGTGAGACTTAAATAAGTGCCATTAAAATATTGTAAGTTCATTATTAAAAAATGTTTATGCTTATGTAAAAATTATGTTTTATTTACTGGGGTACTCCAGCACCCCTGGGTACTGTTACTTAAAGTCTAGTATGGGTACGGTTCTAGGGTTAATATTATTTTATTCTGTTAGCCTATTTAACATGTAAATATTGCACAATAAACACAACTGGTTCCTACAATTATTAAGTAGTTATATTTTCCCCAGTGATCGGAAAGGGTGCAACCATAAATTATGTTGGAAAGCAATAGTCCAGTTAATTTCGTTTACTTGCGGTCCATCCTGGGGACCCGCAGGGTAGACTTGACAGTAAGAGGTATTTTTTAGGAAGGCTTACAATTTTTTTTAATGTGATGCAAAAATATTGAAATGTGTAAATCACATGACAAAGAAATTATTGATAACTAAAACTAGCTAGGATCATTTTCTTGACAGAATAAAGTGAAAGTGTAGTAAATCATTTACTTGTAGTAAATAATTTTCATTCAAACCAATAATTCAAAAAAGCTAAGAAAACGTAGCGTTGTCATATTTCACGTCAGGGTGTTTTACATAAATAATCGTGATGTTGAATTATTTTGTATGACAAATTAAAACGGACAATAAATAATATTCATGCCATCGGTAACGAATCAAAATAAGTTAACCTGATCATACAATAATGGTTTAAGCTGGTAGATGCGCGGGCAGACGGGGCTAAGGGGCTGGGGGCGCTGGGGTTGTGACAACCGGTCGTACAGCCGCGCGCCCGCCGCCCCTTCCGCACCCGCCCCCTACTACATACAGCTCCAAATGAAACACCGCAGTGTGACGCAAGCGCAGCGTCAAAAGCCTTTTATTATGTGGCAATAGTACTCGATCGAAGTGCGCCCCGCACTAGCGCCCGCGTATCACGCTATTATTTTATTTAGATCTCAGTAAAAGAGCTTTTGATATTCAAGGAAACTTCAACAGGGCGGCTCTGTTCATGAAGCTCGAGTCAGCTCATAGCAGCTTGAATTCTTTTCCGGATATATTTTTTTTATGTGCCACTACAATTAACACTTTCACTGCTAAGTACGTAAATTACATAAAAATTGGCATGCCATAAAATGTGTCTCGCAAATCTATAACAACCCGTCAGTCGAGTCCATCGGCGTGATGGTTACGTAACGGGAACCCCATGCCGCAGCACCCGAATCTAGTGATGGGCAGGGGATAAATACTCAGAGGATAAATACTCGAGTTTTTATCCGAAACGGATAAATACTCGTTTTTACTCATTTTTATCGGATAAATACTCAAAATGATGGATAAATATCTTTTTTGCGCGTTGGATGATTATTTTATAATGTAAATTGATTTTATTGTTACTAAGACTTCTCAAAATTCTACGTTATTATATTATTTAGTTGTAATGTTAATTGTCAGGACTGTAATTGTGTCAGGAGGCCAAACGTCTCTAATAGAGCATGCTCTTTAGACACAATTTTAGAATCTTTCTTTGTTGAGAGTGTAGAGAATTGCTACATAATTGAAGATCTCTGTGAAGAGCTTCTAAAAGTCAAGAAAAATGTGGCGAAGACAAGTTCATTGTTGTTGTTTGCCAACGCTATAAACATGCACAGGACTTTTCAATTAGTTAAAAGGTGTTGAGCCTTTAAACTGTGCAGCACACACTATTAATTTGCTGGCTCATGGCGTCCTGAAATGCGGTAGTTTCAAAAATTTATAAACATGCAAATATGATAAAATATAATAAAAACAATTGGTTGTCTGTAAAGTCGGTTTACGGACGATAATTTTACGTTATAGCATCTAAGTCTCTTCTATACGACGCATCGGCCGATGGAGTGGAAGAGAGATAGATGCGTCACAAGTCGTACAGGCCGATCGTGCCTCTCTATTGCTTGTTTCGCGCTCTCGCTTGCACTCTCGGTGCAGGCGGAACGTGACAATGAGTTATGCATTTTCGTGCGTGCTGCCAGCGTTCATCGATTCCACGCGTGCCTCAAAGAGATGTCGGCACATATTGAAGGAGTCCGCGAGCACCGATGCCTGCCAGGGTTGCGGATCTGTTTGAAAGAGGTATTGTGGCCCTGGCATAGGCAACTGACGGAACACGGTTGGGTTTTAGTCAGTAAAAGTCTGACACGCTTTCATATTGGCGATAGCAATGGTGGCCCGGTGGTATCAGCCCCGACTTACGACTTGTAGGTCGTGGGTACGCTCTGCTCTCAAAACTTTACATTGATCGCTGAATCCATATCCCACATTGTCGACAACCTCGCAAGCCAAGTCAGGATACTCGATTTCTTTATTTTCACGAGGTAGTTTTTTTGGAACGAAGTTCCTTATGGCGCGTTGCGAAAGGGGGCTAGACGGAATTAAGAGAAAAAGTTGTAACGACACTTTTTAACCGACTTAAAAAAAAGGAGGAGGTTTCTCAATTTGATTGCATATATTTTGTTTTGGAACGAAGTTTTTGGAACGGAGAGAAAGAGAGGGAGGGAGAGAGAGAGAGAGAGAGAGGGAGATGGAGAGAGATAGAGAGAAGGAGAGAGAGAGGGAGATAGAGAGAGAGGAAGAGACGGAGAGAGATCTCTCTCTCCATCTCTTCCTCTCTCTCGGGAGAATATTTTTGTTGAGTGTATACAGGTTTTTTGTACATAATAAATAATAAAAAATAAAAACAATAATGAATCCTAGAAAGGAACTTCGTTCCATCCGGGTGTCCCTTGACACCTCTCAAGTTTTTTATTATTACAATGATTTAAGCGTTACTTAACCCTTAAATGCATTATTTTTACTTTTTAACCAAATTAAATTTACTTTTTTGTAATGTTTTGGTGGAAATTTACATCTTTATGTAATCAGAACAAACCTACTGAGAACAAAATGTGTAGTGAGATAATAAACCACTTTTTTCCAATTACAAAAACAAAAAATGACTGGAATGATAACGAAAAAATTACATTGAATTGGTTGATGGAAATTTCCATCACAATGCATTTGAGGATTAAATAGTTTCTGCCTACCCCCAGGGAGAAAGGCACGAGTTCATGTATGTATGTGAAAGAAAAAAAAATTACAAAATCAAATGTATAATGTTATCTAACTTTGACAGTTATTGACGAATTGTATTCATAATTGAGTGAAATTATTGTCAATATCAGCATTTTGTAATTGTTAAAATGATTAATAAGGTACGATACCAATCTGCATTGTCTGTTTTTCGTTAATTTTAATCCTTTTGTTAGTAAAATGACAAAATTTACGTTACGAAAACTTAAAATAGTATTTATCCGCTGTTTTGGATAAATACTCAGTAAAAACGGATATTTATCGAGTATATATCCATTTTGAGTATTTATCCGGATAAAATCCCAACACTACCCGAATCCGAGTTCAGTAAGCCACGCCCACAACCGGCCTGTCAGGTAGGGATGTCGAACGCCAATTTTTTTTTATTGAACAAATTAAACTACACTGTTCTTTCTTTATGTATTTTTATTTGTTTTCCTAGTTATTAAAAAATCATAACTCTTACGGCAAGAGAACCTTACAGGATATCTCTAAGGTGCCTCCGCAGTTGTATCCGCGAAATTAAATTTATCAAAACATAAGAAAATTTGATTTTCGCGGGTTACGACTCGCTCAAGCGATTCGCCTCAAGTAATTATCTAAGATCAGTGAATTATTAAAACAAAAACGAACCGACGCCTTTGTTCTTATTGTTTATACCTTCAGCGATGGTTTTTACCGCAATAAAACACGTGCAGATAAGGAGAAAATTGAAACATTTGCCTTCTTTTGTTTTTAAATACTTTGTTGACGCCTGTGTTTTCAAACTTTAATACAATGCTCTATTTTCAGTGGATTCCATAAACCGCATTCAGATCCGTGTGCGGTTTATTATTCGCAGTGCATGCGCTTACATATGTATGTTACATAGCACACATAGGTACTTGACGAATAAAATATTATATTGTGAAATGATAGTGAAAAAAACTGAACAATAAAATAGTCCATAGGAAACGGTTTTGTATTCTGCACGGCGACAAGCCTACAGAAAAAAAAACGTGCAGCAACATTTCACAGTGCGAATATAAGAGAAATTCAATTAAAATTGAGTAACAATTCACATTGCATTCAAATATAATCCAGCATGAAATATAAGTATTGAATGATATGAATACATGCAATTCCATTAAATCCACACTATCCACACTAATATTATAAATGCAAAAGTAACTCTGTCTATCTGCCTGTCTGTCGGTCTGTCTGTCTGTCTGTCTGTCTCGCTTTCCTGCTAAAACTACTGAACCGATTTAAATTAAATTTGGTACACAGATAGTTTAGAGCCTGAGAAAGGACATAGGCTACTTTTTATCCCGGTAGTATGTTCCCGCGGGATAACTTCCGACCTCCACGCGGGCGAAGCCGCTGGCAAAAGCTAGTTTGAAATAAAAAAGAAAAAGGATACCATACAAATATAAATAATCATAAATCAACTGTCAATAAATTAAAATTAATAGGTAGCAATTTAACCGGAAACAATAACCGAGGATATATAAAAGAGACCGGAGGGGACCGGAGGGGAGGAGTTAACCTAGTTTTTAGTTATTGGTATATTTCTTATGGTTGAATATACTGTATTGAAACTAAAAATCTACCATACTGTACGAGAAAACTTTTTACAAAAAAATAACAACAGACTTCCTTAAAAAAAAAAACACTACAAAGTCAAAAATAACTTTAATTTCGGAAGTCGGTGTCTTAGGATCTTATTTTTGACTTTGCAATGTTTTTTTTTTTTAAGGAAAACGGTTGTTATATTTTTGTAATAAGTTTTTATTTTTAACTTTTTAGTTATGGTATGTACCCTCCACTAATCTAATCGCGTTATTCGTTCATTTGTCGCGCAAATAGTTAATGCAAATTTAAGACTTATATGGTTTACACATGGACCCCATTGTCCGAATGGACGCTTTCAAATAAAAAAAGAATCATCAAAATCGGTTAACCCAGTCAAAAGTTATGAGCTAACAAACATTAAAAAAAATACAGGCGAATTGATAATCTCCTCCTTTTTTTAAAGTCGGTTAAAAAACGAAGTAAATATTAACAAATACTTCATACTTTGCCTTAATTTCGTAACAATGAAGCTGGTTTTAGGTTGTTTCCAATGACTAGTCTGCTGACATCACAGTGATCTTTATTGACGTTACAATAAGATTTCAGCTTGAGTTTACTTTTCAATGTTTTGTTCGTATATTGGCGTGTGCTAGCTGACATATGGCGAATAATGTATGTTTTGTTTTGTTTTATAATATTAATTACTTACACGATATTGTATAGAATCAAGTTCTTCTAACTTAACAGACAGCTGTGCTGCTGGGGAGTTTGTTCCGCCACTTCTTCTTCCCAGCTAAAGCACTAGGAAGTGTCGAAGGGCGGGCGTTTTGGGGGGACTGTCTTTTGTAACTTTGACGTTCAAAAAGTGCTGACTCTCAGCCTAGTTTGAATAAATGACTTTTGATTTTGATTTTGATTTTGATTTTGATCGTAGTTGAGGGGACCTGTCACAGGATAAATAACTGTGAATGGACTAGCGTACATTTTTGAGAAGGGCTGAGTAACCAGACTATTTAGCGTTCGATAATTTCACAAAACTAAAGGACATCAACAAGTGCAGAAGTAAGAGCTCAAACATAACACGATTGCCGTTGTTCTTGACTCGTCTATCTCGTGGTCGTCGTAGTTTATAATATGTGACACTAGCTTTTGCCCGCGACTTCGTCCGCGTCAAATTTTTGCTCCCCTGACCCTTCCCGTCGTATCAAATTGCCTGCCAGTTTTCGTCCATTTTTCGTTGCTGCTCCGCTCGTTTTGATCGTAGCGTAATGTTATACTATAGCCTTCCTTATTAGATAGTGTACCCGACACAAAAATATTTTATCCATTCGGACCAGTAGTTCCTGAGTTTACCGCGTTCAACCAAACAAACAAACTCTTCAGTTTTATAATATTAGGATAGATTTATTAAATTACTTGTATTTATTTTATATGTAAGTATTAATATCATATTAAATTATTGTATTGTATGTTTGTATAGTATATAATGTAATAAATCTGACACCTTTGTGAGGAAGTGGCTGAGGTTTAGGTTTAAGATTTCTGTGGAGTGATTGAGTGAGTTCGATGAGATTCATTACCTACTTAAGGTATATTGAGAGAGATACAAATTTTACGTAGGTAACTAGTAAAAATCCTTGTATGTTTTATGTATATTTTTCAGTCATTTTGGCTACATAAAAATACAAACCTGATATCAGAATGGCGGGTGAGTGACGAGGTAGGTACTAATTATTAAACAAGGGGTACAATTTGGTACTTATTAGTAGTAGATACTTATTTTTGTTATAAATTTCGACCTAATAAACACACCCATGATCCTGACACACACCTCCCTAATTGCCTCAAACGCCCACTAGAGCTAGTTAGAAGTTGTGAGTGTTAGGCCTCTACAGCGGCTAGAATACCGCTAACTGACGCGGGCGGCGATGCGCGGTGACGGCACCAATCAACTAAACGAAAACCGGAAAAACGGCCGAAAAAATTAAACAACTTTCCAGCCGTTGAACCGGAAACCAAGACGTGCTAATCGAATGCGATGTGTACCCACGGAACACAATATCGATCTCGGGGAGAACGACCTAATGATGCGCTAACTCCGGGCCTGTCGCGGGGGCTGCGCCACCAGGGGCACCCGCGCTTCCCGCACTCACAAGTTCCACTAGTCTATTTGACAAATTGAAAATGGTACAAAATAGAGATACTGCTCTTAAAATTATGTGCGATAGCTCATTGGATCGGAATGACGCCTAGAAAAAAATTGCCAAAAGCGTGAATTAGCAAATAAAAAATTGCAAAAGTTATAAACAATTAAAGATGAAAAAAAATGGCATTTCGTTTTTTGCCAATATTTCATGAACTATTAATACTTAAGAAATTTTAAAAACGATTCTGAAAGAGGAGGAAATTTCCAATAAAAATCTCCTAACTCTCGGAACTCTATCTCCATTATTTATAATTTTAATTTAACGCTGAAAATAGGTCTGCGCGCGACATTTTTAGGTTGAGCGCGCGGCGTCAAAAGCGAGTACGGCACATTAATTTTATTTAAGCAATTGATTTTTTTTTTTTTAAATTTGAAAAAGTTGTGGTGTATTCTGAACACTATAAATAATTTATTCCCGTTGGAAAGTTTACTTAAAGTTAATTTTTCAACAAGTTAAACAATTGTTAACTAACAATTTTTTTTCGAATTTCCGTCTTAATTATAAGTGAAAAAAAAAATGTTTAAATATTTGTTGTAAAAAAATTTCGCTTCGTAGAGCCTTTCTTACACACATACTTAACAAGATCGTGCCATAAAAGTTAAAAAATATTTACACTTTGTTTATCATCGTAGTAGTTTATCATAATAGTTTCATTCCAGGCAAGACAAAATAAAGAAGTTGCAAGACGCACCGAAAATGCCTGGAGGAGCTATTGGGCCATGAAAGATCTAATGAAGGGTGATCTTCCTCTATCCCTCAAGAGAAGGCTCATCGACATGTGTATTCTTCCCATACTCACGTATGGTTCTCAAACATGGTCTTTGACAATTCAGCAGATGTCCACGCTCGGGGTTTGCCAGAGAGCTATGGAACGGAGTATTCTGGGTATTAAACTTGTGGACCGGGTTAATAATACAACAATCCGTTCCATTACTAAAATAACTGATGTCGCTCGGAAAGCTGCCACGCTTAAATGGAATTGGGCTGGACACATCTGCCGTATGTCAAACGATCAGTGGGCCAAACTTACGACCCAATGGGTCCCGCTTAATGGCAAGAGGCATCGCGGCAGGCCCAGACGGAGATGGCGGGATGAGCTGCACTCTTTTAATAAAGACTGGGCCTTGGCAGCTCTGGACAGAGAGACGTGGAAAGAGAGTAGGGAGGCCTTCGCCCAGCAGTGGGACAGCAACGGCTAATAATAATAATTATCATCATTTTTTTACTTGAACAAAAACTGTAAAATCCAAGTAATCTTGTTAATTTTTTTTTCTTTTCTTAATAAAGTATAAATATTTCTTAAATATTAATAGTTAATGAAATATTGGCAAATAACGAAATGCCATTTTTTTTCATCTTTAATTGTTTATAACTTTTGCAATTTTTTATGTGCTAATACACGCTTTTGGCACATTTTTCTAGACGTCATTCCGGATCCAATGAGCTATTGCACATAATTTTAAGAGCAGTATCTTTATTTTGTACCATTTTCAACTTGTCGACTAGACTACACCTGGTATAACTCCTGCGTGCTGTAGATTTGATAATATTTAGTGCATGAAAACATTATGTTTAAAAAGGTTTATGTTTAACTTATCACCAGATATAGTAACATTTAACAGACAAAAATAGTAAATCACCAAAATTAAACTCGCATTTTAATGTAAAATTATAACCAAAGTTTTAACATCTCGCTATCCTATTTAAACAAAATGACTCCAAATAAATAATTGTTAATCCAAAAGTAGTAATTGATCACCAAAATTATACCAGCATTTCGATGTAAAATTATAACCAAAGTTTTTACATCTTGCTATCCTATTTAAGCAAACTGACTCCAAAAAAAATATTGTTAACCCAAAAATAGTTAATGGACACCAAATTATTAAGAGGGTAGGTACTACGTGAGCTCGAAAAATGGATGTGCGAATAACACTTGTGCGACAAAACTGTACTGCGACTCACCATAGTTCGAATGCACGCTTGTGCGACACACTGAATCTAGTCGATTCTAGCACAGTAGGAGGTCACAGTTTTAACCTAAACTAACCTAGTGTACTATGTGAGCTCGAGTGTGTCGCACAAGCGTGCATTCGAACTATTGTGAATCGCAGTACAGTTTTGTCGCACAAGTTATGATTTGGTGATCATTTACTAGGTGTTCGAATACAATTTGAAGTGCAGTCGTGAGTAAAATAGCTAGTACTATTGTAATTTTAGACTTTATTTTTCTGGTATCAAGTATATATTTTTGGTTAAAGAACTAAGGGTATCAAAGCATTTTATTGCGGTCATTATATTTAATCCCATTTAAAAATATGGCTACATTCAGAATTATTTTTGGGGGCATTCTTTATTTAAAAAACTGATGAAGTAAGTGCGGGAATTGGTATTTGTTTGGATTTGCAGCTGTAAAGCAATGGGTTTCTTTCTTACAATGTACCAAACACTGACCTAACAGCACTCTGAAAAGAATTTAAATTTCAATCAAAATCATTGCTTGAACCAAATCATGCCAGCAAGAGTAAAGTTGAAACAAATAACTGTCGAGTGTCGGTGAAGGCGTGTGATTAGCGGCGTGCTATCCGCTAGGCGTGTGCTATGTCCGCCGCCCCGGACCACGATAGGTGTCATTTTACAAATTGTGAAACACATTAACCAATTGGTACTGATGTAAATTGTATACTATCCACTTAGTTGTCTATACCTAGTTGCTTGCGTGAGTTTGTTTGCAGATCAAGTATTCAATACATCGTAGGTTCCTACATCATACATAAATTTGACACTGTATGATTGATTAAATATTGGATGGACTGATGTTTATGTTTCTAGACAACTGAGAACAAAGTTACACAACTGCATAAAAAGGAAACTTGTGTAAACAAGTAAAAGCGTCAACGTGTTCCCTTTACGGTGAGTGGTTAGCGGTGTGAGTTAATTCAATTTCATAGCGCTGCGCAAAAACCGCAACGCATCGGTCGCGAGCCGCACAGCGCGCCGCGCGCCGCGTGCCAGCGGGCGAGCGCGTGCAGACGCGCCGCGCGCCGCGTGCCAGCGGGCGAGCGCGTGCAGACGAGCTTTTACTTTCAGCGCTGCGCGGGTGATGCGCGCCGCGGAATGTGAATACTGCAGCGTTTGTCGGACACCTCCACACTCTGCTGCACGCAGAAACACATATTTTAGGGTGACATGAAAGCTTGCTAAAAAATCAGATCATAAGTTCAAGCAACCTTTAAAACTTTGTGTGGGTGAACCCACCTACGTACTTTAATACAAGTTACCAAGACTATCTTTTTAAAGGAATATAGCTACTAACCTAACAAACAAAAAAATAACAACAGACTTCCTTAAAAAAAACACTACAAAGTCAAAAATAACTTAACTTTCGGAACTCGGTGTCTTAGGATCTGTATTTAAGGTTTTTTGTCACTGACTTCCGAAATTAAAGTTATTTTTGACTTTGTAGTGTTTTTTTATGGAAGTCGGTTGTTATTTTTGTGTAAAAAGTTTTAATTTTTTAGTTATGGTATGTATCCCGCACTAATCAGATCGCGTTATTCGTTCGTTTGTCGCGCAAATACTTAATGCAAATTTAAGACTTATATGGTTTTCACATGGACCCCATTGTCCGAATGGAACCAAATTAAAATGGGACCATTCGGGAAGCACCAGCTTTCAAATAAAAAAAAGGATCATCAAAATCGGTTCACCCAGTCAAAAGTTTTGAGGTTGGATGTTTGTTACATAAAAAAAGATACATTCGAATTGACAACCTTCCTCCTTTTTTTGAAGTCGGTTAAAAAAGATATATATTACGTAAACAAATATCTGCAAATCATAATATAACAAATAATAACACATTCTGTGTGAACAAGTGTATCGAGAATCTTATGGATTCCAAACCTGACTCAACCGTGAGAACGATCAGTGCTAGCTGCTGAGTCAGTGCACAACAAACGATCAGTGCTAGCTGCTGAGTCAGTGCACAATAAACGATCAGTGCTAGCTGCTGAGTCAGTGCACAACAAACGATCAGTGCTAGCTGCTGAGTCAGTGCACAACAAACGATCAGTGCTAGTTGCTGAGTCAGTGCACAACAAACGATCAGTGCTAGCTGCTGAGTCAGTGCACAACAAACGATAAGTGCTAGCTGCTGAGTCAGTGCACAACAAACGATCAGTACTAGCTGCTGAGTCAGTGCACAACAAACGATCAGTGCTAGCTGCTAAGTCAGTGCACAACAAACGATTAGTGCTAGCTGCTGAGTCAGTGCACAACAAACGAAGCTCCGTCCGTGAGAGCGCAGGGGCGCGGGGCGAGCGCGACCAGCTGACGACACTATGTAACCGTGCGTGAGACGAGCGCCAAATGACGCCGTCACACCACGTACGCTGTTGAGTTAAACTAAACGATCTGCATTCAATCTAAGTATGTTTATTAACATCAGTCATAAAAACTTGATTATTTTAATCATAACTGTACCTGCTACGAGTGCTTATACGGCCAGACGCCAGAGGGCTATTCTTGTAATTTTAAGAACGTTTACAGTTATATCTCAATCCCAATCTGTCAAAAATACCTCGAGTTTCCGTACATTCTTTTGATACGTTTCTGACATTTGGTTGTCGCCGAGATGAGACTGACTAAGGCAAAGGTTGAACTTTTAATCCTATTTAGTAACTTGACAGTTCAACGAAAAATAATGATTCCATATTAACCGGTGAAGTAAATGCCTTCAACACCCTACCCTGGAGTTGCATTAGGGAGGCACTCCGGTATCACCGGATGCCAACCTACCTCTGTCGCGTGGTCGAGGCCTATCTGACGGATAGGGCCGTTATCTACCCCGGTCACCAGGGAGAGTGGAACCGGCGAGAGATGTCGTGCGGTGTCCCACAGGGATCGGTCCTGGGGCCGCATCTGTGGGACATCGGTTACGACTGGGTGCTGCGCGCCGACCTCCCTAGCGGCGTCAGCGTGGTTTGCTACGCTGACGACACGCTGGTCCTTGCACAGGGGAGGTCGTACGAGGCGGCGGCCGAATTAATGACACGCGGGGTTGCGACAATCGTCGATAGGATCCGGCAATTGGGACTCGAGGTGGCATTGCACAAGTCCGAGGCCAAGGTTTTCATGGTCCTCGGAACGCGCCACCTGCGGGTTCCCAACTTACGGTAGGAGGGGTTCACATCGGCGTCGAGACGACGATGAAGTACCTGGGACTTGTCCTCGACAGCCGGTGGAACTTCGTTGAGCATTTCCGACGTTTGGCTCCCAGACTGGAGCGGGCTGGGGCTGCATTAAAGCGGCTCCTGCCCAATCTGGGGGGTCCAAACGCCTCCTGCCGGAGGCTCTACACGGGGATCGTGCGGTCCATGGCCCTCTACGGGGCACCAGTGTGGGCGCCCTCATTGAGGCTGCGCCCAGCGCGCCGGTTGTTTGCGGCCCAGAGGGTCATGGCCATCCGGTTAATCCGAGGATACCGCACGGTCTCGTGCGAGGCGGCGAGCCTCCTTGCCGGAGTGCCGCCATGGGATCTGGAGGCAAAGGTCCTCGCGCACATGTGGGAGTGGCGCGAGGAGGCGAAACGCCGGGGCGAAACTCCGCTGCCGCGACAAATCGCGGCACGGCGGACAGAGCTCCGGTGTGATCTCATGGTGACATGGCGGGTACGATTGTCGCAACCCAGTGCTGGGCACGCCACTATTGCGGCGGTAAGTCCCCTCTTTGAGGAGTGGATAGAGAGGCGTCACGGCGTCCTCACCTTCCGCCTGACGCAGGTTCTCACCGGGCATGGGTGCTTCGGTGGGTTCCTGTTCAGGATAAAGCGGGAGGATACGTCCGGGTGTTTCCATTGCGAGGATCGTCTGGAGGACACGGTGGAGCATACGGTGGAGGTGTGCCCTGCCTGGGCAGAGCACCGCCGTGTCCTCGTGGAGGCGATCGGCGGCGGCGACCTCTCGCGTCCGGCCCTGGTGCGAGCCATGGTACGGAGCGAGAGGGAATGGGAAGCCGTCACCTCCTTCTGCGAAGCAGTAATGCTCGCGAAGGAGGAGGCGGGGCGCGTGAGGGAGTGGCAGTCTCTGCGCCCTCACGTCCCTAGCCGCCGCAGGAGGAGACGCCCCGGGCGTCGGGAGTCAATAGCGGACTCCCGGCCACCGTAGGCGCGAGCTTGCGGGTGGCGAGCAATGGGTAGCTCGCCGCCCGGTAAGGACCAGGCTCGGGTCGACGGCGCGCAGTGTTCCACGCGCGCCTCAAAGAGATGTCAGCAGCAGTGTAGGGGTCTACTAGGACCGATGCCTGCCGGGGTCGCGTGATTGTTCGAAAGAGATACCGTGACCCTGGCACATGGGCAACTGATGGAACACGGGTGGGTTTTAGTCAGTAAAAGTCTGACACACCCTCCCGCTCCGCCCAGAGCGGGAGAAGTCATTTGATGATTTCCCATCCTGAAAAAAAAAAAAAAAAACCGGTGAAGTACCGTAATTACAGACACAATTAAAAAACGATTGTTTACATACCAAATGTGGTATCTCAGGGACTTAGAGGTTAAAACAAATAGTGTTGAGGTAGTCAACGATTTCGCGTAAAGAATGAATGATAACATGGTTTAAAATCAATAAAACTTTAAAAAACCTTTTTAGGGTGTGGAATATAAGAATAATTGATAATTATTAATAACAGTTATTGCCTTTTTTATTTTCTTCTGATAGAAACAAAACTAAATATAAAAATCATGTCATTTTACTTTTTTTTACTATAGTCATTTTATTTTCTCTGGCAGCCATAGACTATATTTATATCGATATTGTATACATCGTGTTTTATGACAAATTAATAAATTTAAAATACAAAGTTTGCATGTAAGTACATTATTTCAAGTTCATTCAATTTCATTCATTCTTGCACCACCTCACTATCTTTTTTTTGTCAAAACCTGGTGTCCCTCAAACTGTCATGTTACTGAATAGGATTAAAAGTTCAACCTTAGAATCAGCCGCCCGCAGGGGGGCGTTGTCGCCCACTTTGGGAAAGGCTGGACTCGATGTTCAACGTTACGAGAATATTGGCCTTCAGATGGCTTATGTTTTCCATTAAGAGAACATCTCAGTAAGTATTGTATTATATCTGCTCAACTGGCTGGCAAAAAGTGGAGGGAGTGGACGGCATTAGTTGCAGCTCGCACATATCGAATCTAATCACGCGCCGCGCTGCAAAAACACTGACATTAGCACGCGCCGGCCATGTCCGGGGCTCAGGGCTACTATTGACTCGCACAAATGTTTATTGCTTACTAGCTTTTTGCCGTGGTTTTGTCCGCTCAACCGTTTGAATGTCGGAATTTATCCCGTGGCACGTATTACCGGGATTAATTATCTAATGTCCTACTCCTAACCTTGAATATAGTGTACCAGTGTGCATCGGTGCAGCTAGCTGGGCAATGACCACCCTAGAAAAGATATATTTCCGCGATTATTTTTTCAGAATTTTACAATTTATTGCCAAATTTTATCGAAATCCGTTTAAGAATGAAGACTACCTACCAGTTAGAAATACCAGAATTTCTTTCGTGTTAGATTTAGCTATGACACATTTACTAAGGAGTTCAGAAAGACACCACATGGTGAAAAGAGGAGTGAATGAACTGCTTTGTCTGGGAGTACGGAATGCGGCAGTGCTCCGCCAACAGAAGACAAAAACAAAACGCAGTAGCACTACCCACGTCTTATCGCTATATTCAAATTCTCTGGTCAAGATTAAATTAGCAAACTTATAAAATACATAAAGCTTTATTTGTCTAGCTTTTAGACTTTGGATTTCATTCAAAGATGTTGAATTTGTCACTGACTGTCTGGCTCACCCATCAAAACCGCTGAGGCACTATTTACGGACAATAGGTCAGTACATTATCACCGAATAAAAAGAAGTAGAGCACCCGACATAAATAAAAAGTACGATCAAATTAAAATCCGATTACTGAAAAATAACGCTCCAAAAGTATGAAACAAGAAAATATCCTCATCTAAAAGCCATCGTATGCTACTTTACCCAAAAATCTATTATCTCTTACTTCTACTGCCAGAATGTATTGTTTTGTTAGGGCAGGTAGCATTCGACCAACGGAAATATATTTTTTAAATACATTTTATACAACATTAATTTTTGTTTATGCGAAACCCGAAACACGGGTCTAGTATTTTTATGTAAAGAATCTATGAAAAAAAATTCAAAACTGTATCATTAATAATCACAAAGTTATAAGCTTGATAAGTTACCTGGTTGTCCACGCAAAAACATATGCAGATCACCACAAACAGCTAGTGTACGTACCATCTCCGTGTAATGGACGTTTAAATACGAGAAAGACATGATAATTTTAAAATCGAAACAAAACACCAAGGCCCGCGACTTGGAAGCGTAATTAAATATTTTTGGTACAAAATATAACATGGTGTAAAAATTACTGGAATCGATTCAGTTACTGATTCTGAACAAACTATATTCAGGTTTCGCATATACTAAAAATAATCTTGTATATAATGATTTAGTTTTAGATATTGATCATAGTTCAACTGAGTTTGGCTTTATTTTAGATTATAACTCAGTTCGTGAATCGAACCTAAGCAGTGATTGTTTCTACTATCTTGATCACTCAAGTGTGGTCGAGAACGCGCCTGAGCATATATTGTCGTAACAATTTCCCCGTTTTTGCAACATTTTTCATTACTGCTCCGCTCCTCTTGGTTGTAGCTTGATGTTATAAAGCCTATAGCCCTCTTCGATAAATAGGCTACTCAACACAAAAAGATTTTTTCAAATCGGACCAGTAGTTTCTGAGATTAGCGCGTTCAACCAAACAAACAAACTCTTCAGCATTATAATATTATTAGTATAGATGTAAAAACGATGCACCTAGAATATAATTACCATACCACAACATGTAAAAGAATTGCAAATGCAGCAATGAGAGATAAATCTATACTAATCTTTATCTTTATCTTTACATATTATAAAATAAAGTCACTTCGCTGTCTGTCTGTCCCTATGTACGCCTATATCTTTAAAACTACGCAACGGATTTTGATGCAGGTTTTTTTAATAGATAGAGTGATTCAAGAGAAAGGTTTATATCGATATAACATGCATAATATAGTAAAGAAACGCTGATAATTTTAGAGGTTTCTAATGTGATGTCATAAATAAACACA
This sequence comes from Aporophyla lueneburgensis, assembly GCA_932294355.1. Classification (NCBI taxonomy): domain Eukaryota; kingdom Metazoa; phylum Arthropoda; class Insecta; order Lepidoptera; family Noctuidae; genus Aporophyla; species Aporophyla lueneburgensis. Next base: position 29,979,062 of record OW028753.1, read on the forward strand.
TTTTTTTGCGCTTACATTGCGAACGCTGGCTGAACCCTACGAAATAGCTCAAAATAATGTACTACAGTATTGTACACCTTAAAAAGTTCTACAAAAAAGTCTGCGATGGTATATGTCTAACTCTTAGGGATAACCCATAATAACCATTTTTATCCTTTACTTTTTACGAGAAATAATGGCTTATTTATGAATGCGATTTTAAGCAATACTAATCCGTATTCAATTAAGTACTTTAAATAAATTGTGCATTTCATGTAGATCAAAATTGCCCTATACAGCATATCATTAAAATTAATATTTTAGAAGATATCAGAGATTATAATAAAATAGCCGCGGAGCGGCTAGCGGGCCTTCCCGCGTCCGGCCGTCCCGGTTGGTAGCGGTCGGGTAGTGCAGGATTAATAGGATTGTAATATTGTAATTCATATTACTTTGGCTTCATAGTCAATGCGAATATCATGTGTGTTCGAAGTACTCAAAATAAACCTAATTGTATTATTCCAAGTAAGAGACCGCGAAATATTGCTTAGGTGTTTAGATTTTTGGATGGATTTGGATTTTTGGTTATCCTGGATACTTACCATATACATAGGATACTTTATCCCGGTAGTAGGTTTCCGAGTGATATTTTCCAAAAGCTATACGGGCGAAGCCACTGGCAAAAGTACTATTCTTATAACTATGTTTAATTTGGTGTCTGGTAAATAATTGAGTGTCTGTATAGGTAGAATAGGAGCGTTAAGAAAAACCAGTAAGACTTATATTCATATTCAATATAATCCAGCCCTATGTCGCAGTCTTCTTACTCTGAATACTATTAGTTTTATTTTAAGTATGTACATCAAACACACATGATATGTAAGGATCGTAGCAGGTGGCGTTCCGTAGTTTCTACCTACCCCCATGGGAAAAGGGCGTAATTTTATGTATGTATAACATGGATTCATAATTCTTACCGCGGTAGTACGTCCTCTTGCGATAATTTCCGACATGCAGGCGGACGAAGCCGCGGGCAAAAGCTAGTATTATATAAAACTGAAGAGTTTGTGTGTTTGGTTGAACGCGCTAATCTCAGGAACTACTGGTCCGATTTTAAAAATTCATTTTGTGTTGAGTAGCCTATTTATTGAGAACAACTATAGGCTGTATAACATCACGCTACAATCAAAATGAGCTGAGTAGCAACGAAAAATGTATGAAAACTAGCAAGCAATTCAATGCGGCGGGAAGGGTCAAGGGAGCAAAAATGTGACGCGGACGAAGTCGCGGGCAGAAGCTAATTAATTACATGATAAGTAAATCATATATTTACAAACATTGCAAAGGCAAGTATACGAATTTACTAACATTTTAACAACTTATTATAAGTCAGTGTGTGAGTTAAAGTAATCACAGAATGTAAATCAGTGTCATAAATAAAATCAAACCTCAACGATATTTTATTTTAGTAAGGGTAACCCTATTGGTCAGTAAAAGTGTGCTATGATGAACTTGGAAGACAGAGACCTCCTAGGTCCACACACATCTTGTACTTTATTCACAATTTGGTAGATTAACGTAGTTATCTACACAGTGTTTTGCATACTGTGCATAGTTACCTTCACGGTGTTTAAATACTGCGCATGGTTACCTACGCGGTGTTTACATATTGCGCATAGTTACCTACGTGGTGTAACAGAAAAAAATGAAGGAATCGAAAGGGCAGTAGTTGGAATCAACTATCACATACAGCGGAAAAGGAAGGGTGATTGTATAGGAACATGATGGTGCAATATTAAAACAAAGGCTGTGCCTTTAGTTCACGATACAGCTTGTAATATGAAAGCGAGCCGCGAGCCGCGAGCGGCGCGAGTGGCGCGGCTCTCGAACTCTCGAGCACTGACAACGACGTACTTACTATAGAAAGTAGCTTTGACAAAGGAATCCTAAACCAATGTGAACGCCAGTCTGACTCACAAACCAGTTCGCGGATCAAAATTCTTGAATCGAGAAATCGAGCACGCTGAAACAGATTTACATTGAATTCCAACATCAAACATGAAAATAATCTATACTTTATCGATACTAATATTATAAAGCTGAAGAGTTTGTTTGTTTGATTGAACGCGCTAATCTCAGGAACTTCTGGTCCGAATTGAAAAATTATTTTTGTGTTGGGTAGCCTATTTATCGAGGAAGGCTATATGCTATATATATAAGATCACGCTACAACCAAGAGGAGCGGAGCAGTCATGAAAAATGTTGTATAAACGGGGAAAATCGCACGGGTAGGCAATTCGACGCGACGGGAAGGGCCGGGGGAACTAAAAATTTGACGCGGACAAAGTCGCGGGCAGAAGCTAGTAATAATATTATACAGCTGAAGAGTTTGTTTGTTTGTTTGGTGGAACGCGCTAATCTCAGGAACTACTGATCCGAATTCAAAAATTATTTTTTTGTTGGTTAGCCTATTCACACGCTACAATTAAAAGGAGAGGAGTAGCAACGAAAGCGAAACGAAAACAAAGCACGTATAACGTGCAGTATTTGTAAGCGTAGTAATAGATTTAAAAGTCACGAAAATCATGTATCTGCCCCTTAATCATGATTCACTACGCCTTAGATTTAATTTTTTATACTAGAAGTGCCGTCCGTGCGTCCGGTACCATGTGGTTCCGGACGTAAAGAATAACACCACCACATTTCTTCCCGTGGGTGTCGTAAAAGGCGACTAAGGGACTTACTAGAGGATGGGCAGCAGCGTTCTCTACGCGTTTTACCACCATGCTGCGATCGCCAACCCGCCTGACAAGCGTGGCGATTATGGCAAAGCCCCTTATTTTACATTATGGGGAGGCCTAAGTCCAGCAGTGGACGTCTTACGGCTGAAATGATGATGATGATGACTAGAAGTGCCTACCTACTCAAAACAAAATTATTGTTTGTGCATAGTTAAACTTCACATGTGAATTAGTATATTATAAATTTAATATTACTGTACAATTAATAAGTACATTCTCGATTTGAAAAAGAAATCTTTTAATGATAGACGTAAGATATAAATAAATTAGGTGTAGTTTTATATTGATCTTAATTGTTAAGGGAACCTGTGTATTGTTGCGAGCGCGTTGATGTCTTTTACAGGGAGAGAAGGGCAGCCGCGCGCCGGGCCGTCAGTACAGTCCGAAGGTTTTAACGTGGCCGAACATAATGGACATCGGCCGAAAACCGAAAAAAAGTATTATAATTGTTATCACAACTTTACAAGCGTCATCCCCTCACACTAACTGTTTTTTTTATTTATTTACTCAAAGCAAAGGATTATGGTACACGTTAGAAATACAGTTATACAAAATAAGCACTATTTATACAAGCGTGTGGGTGAGCACTGCTCTCCTAGCTAGGTTATGAAAGCTGTGTTAAGGAGAAGCAGTCCGGTCCCCTAAGGTACAATGTCGTAAAGTTATATAGTGCTTTTGATATTACTGTACAATTTCAGAAAATTGAGTTAAGTTTAAAAGTTTAAGTTTTAGAAACGTTTTATTAAATTAAAATAAAATAATATAGGATAAATATGTGTGCGTGAGTGTGTGTGTGTGTGATTGGGTGTAGTGTGTTAATATCGTGTGTGATTTTACTCATATAGTATTTCAAATAATCGGCACCCAATGTGCCAGCACGACTCACAAGTAACAACTCTACCTAAGATGAGGAGATATTATGAAAGTATTCTTCACAGTTACAACTTTATAAGTTACACATCGTACAACAATGTTAGCTACAAAGTGACAGTGAGCGCATAGCGCGGCGCGGGCAAAAACAGGGCCGAGTGCGCGTGCGCCGCCCGCCGCGCCGCGCCGACTATAATTGCACCGGATGCCGATCACACGCACACACGCGCAGCTACGCGTAGCACACCCGCACACACACGACACTATTTATTTTTTTATGGGAGTTATGTGGAGGATAGAGCCGCGATCAGAGGTAACGGTACTGCCAGTTACTCGCGCACCTGACGCAGCCTCCGCGCTCTGCGCGCGCACTCGCACCGCCCGCGCCGCGCGTCGCGACCCATGAGCGGCGAGACCCTCCGCATTCAATTAGAAGGGACATTGATTATGTCGCCCATGGGTTTGTCTTCTGATCCACCCAGCAAGGTTGAAGGGAACAACACGCGCAGCACGCATACATAGCATATTAAACCTACGTTGATACTTGGCCTCAAGGACGCGAAGCACAACTGAAAACCCAGAAGGTTTTCCAGCGGAATGCTGCTCGGAGTTTGAATTACTGCCTGACTAATGGCAATAGAGTATGTGCCAGTTCTGTATTTAGCTAGCCACATGTAGGGGGGGGGGGGGGGACTCAGCACCTTTATCAACCCTTTCAGAGAAGAGACATGATGTTGTGTTATGCATGTATGGTATACACAGTAAATTACATATGATTAAGAGTATGCGTCTATCTGGGGTCCGTTCGTAAGTCCTGTCTGGTGGACGGTGCGCGCTCGGTGCGTTCACCGCGCACTCGTTGGCATTCAAAAGGTCGTCCGTGCACTTCCTCACGCGCGTGTATGTTGTGTGTCTGTTAACGAGAACGTTCTCCAACAGGTGCAGGCGCCGCACCACGCCCGGCCGCCGCCGCCGGGGCACACGTATCAACCAAACCTTCACAAAACAGTAGTGCATGGTGAGCGTTTTCTTCGTTCCTAAATCCTTATAATTTATAATTGTGATGTAAGTCTTAGACAATATACCGGGGCATTCATGAACATAGGCCAATTAGTCAGAGTCTATCATCATTCAAAAACTACGGACAAATCCGAATTATTATAGATATTTTTTGAAGAGCTTTATCTACTCCATTCGGGTCTGGCTTGATAAACGTGGAACAAATTGATAAGTTATCAGTACAATCCAATATTACAATAGATTGATTTAAAACCAAATGAAATTAACCGAGCACTCGCGACCGCAATGACAAACTAGTCATCCCTACATGATGTGTTACCGGAAACATTCAACTTGAATGTTGACGAACATTCGAAAGAGATCAGAGAACAAGGAACGAATTCCTTGAAGTTTTCAAAAGCTTCGAGCGAATACGTTCACAGTTTGATTGTAGTAGTAATAATAACGATAATTTGGAATGTGAGGGCGGAGGGTGAGGCGGAGGGTGCGAGGCGGGGCGGCGGGCCCACGACGTACTGTAGACGCAGTTTTGCATAACACTGTTCACTCGAACACTAAATATGCAAACTGCGCTAGTGCAGCAACGCGGTGCGGCCGCCAGAACGCCAACTCCGTGGTCATCCGACGCGAAAGATCCGTTCTCGCGATTGTCGGTGAGTCCAGCGTCACAAGAACGGTCCCCACACAGCACACTGTACGGTGCGTTAAAAAAGTTTAAAAATAAAAACTTTTTAATCGCGTTATTCGTTCATTTGTCGCGCAAAAACGTAATGAAAATTTAAGACTTATATGGTTTTCACATGGACCCCATTGTCCAAATATAACCAAATTAAAATAGCACCATTCAGAAAGCACCAGCTTTCAAATAAAAAAAAGAATCATCAAAATCGGTTCACCCAGTCAAAAGTTATGAGGTAACAAACATAAAAAAAAATACAGTCGAATTGATAACCTCCTCCTTTTTTTGAAGTCGGTTAAAAAGAGCTCACGCGACTGAAATGTACTTGGAGATAGAGGCACGGCGTGCAGTCACAAACTCACGACCGTAAGTGGCACGCAGGCGCCTGTGGTGACAGAGTGCGCACTCGCAAGCAGCGCGGCACCTGTTCCTCACACTCACAGGAACGACTTCTTATCGTTTAATAACTCGATCCAGAACTGCCTTGAAGGACCAAACATCTAGTACCGGGATATTGATTCGACTACTCTATCGTTTATTGTACAAGAAAACTTTGAAATAGTTTCCGGTGTTGATTTAGCTAACCATAGTTGGCACTCCCGGTCACTTTGAGATCAAGTCTAATGCTCGTTTCGATGCGGTGTCAAGGGTTAGTACGTCAGTTTCTAGCTGCCTCTCTTGTTTTAATCAAGGCACAGAGTGGTCTTGTGTAGTACAGTAGTGCATACGACACTATCACTAGGAATCGCTTTCATTTTGACAGTTCTACAACATTCATGGCGTCGTTTACGTTGCTAAGACATATGTAAGAATGGATTAGCAATAACCTTCAAAATGTTTCAGATTTTGATTAATAATGTGTTACGCAAGTAGATAGAGTGCTGTAGTCTCAGTACGAACTAAACATTAATAATGTGTTACGCAAGTAGATAGGGTGCTGTAGTCTCAGTACGAACTAAACATTAATAATGTGTTACGCAAGTAGATAGCGTGCTGTAGTCTCAGTACGAACTAAACATTAATAATGCGTTACGCAAGTAGATAGAGTGCTGTAGTCTCAGTACGAACTAAACATTAATAATTTGTTACGCAAGTAGATAGAGTGCTGTAGTCTCAGTACGAACTAAACATTAATAATGTGTTACGCAAGTAGATAGAGTGCTGTAGTCTCAGTACGAACTAAACATTAATAATGTGTTACGCAAGTAGATAGAGTGCTGTAGTCTCAGTACGAACTAAACATTAATAATGTGTTACGCAAGTAGATAGAGTGATGTAGTCTCAGTACGAACTAAACATTAATAATGTGTTACGCAAGTAGATAGAGTGCTGTAGTCTCAGTACGAACTAAACATTAATAATGTGTTACGCAAGTAGATAGAGTGCTGCAGTCCCAGTACGAACTAAACATTAATAATGTGTTACGCAAGTAGATAGAGTGCTGTAGTCTCACTACGAACTAAACATTAATAATGTGTTACGCAAGTAGATAGAGTGCTGTAGTCTCAGTACGAACTAAACATTAATAATGTGTTACGCAAGTAGATAGAGTGCTGCAGTCTCAGTACGAACTAAACATTAATAATGTGTTACGCAAGTAGATAGAGTGCTGCAGTCTCAGTACGAACTAAACATTAATAATGTGTTACGCAAGTAGATAGAGTGCTGTAGTCTCAGTACGAACTAAACATTAATAATGTGTTAGGTGTTACGCAAGTAGATAGAGTGCTGTAGTCTCAGTACGAACTAAACATCATGTCAAATGCAAAATATTTTATTTCTAATAAACCCATGTAGGCACTTATTAAACGTCAGAACCTGCGCTCTCGGTTCCAATTGGTCGTTTTTTTATGGAGAAGAGCCGGCAACCACGTTTACTCGTTTGAAATAATTAGCTATAACTATTATCATATTTGTTAATCCAGGACATTGTCTATGATTATGTGCTAGCTCAAGCAATTATAGATAAAGCACAAAATTTCTCATTTCTTCACGAACGTTCTATTTAATTCTTTCTATTCAGATTCTCTCTATGCAACAATGACTATATAAGTATTGATGGATCTTCAGTGGATGTTAGCGTACTGTTCATTATTGTTATATTTATATATCATCATTATTGTACTCATATTAAACAAATGAATAAATGACTTATGTCTAAAATTCATAATATCATTCGTCGAGCCGCATTCGGTGTATACCGTATAATGATCAGGGAGGATTGTGCACATTTGAGAAATAGTGGGCAGAGCCTAATTCCTACAAGCAGGAACGGAGTGGTTGCCGAGGTATATGATAAGCTCTACCGTTTTCATCTCAAAAAATAATCAGACTATACGAATCGAAAACAATGAGGTCTTGTGGTCCTTTTTCTGTTTGTTTGTAGAGCAATTCGTCACCGCGCCTCTGGGACCTTGAGCGAAGCCTCCCGGCGCGGGCGGGCGGGGAGCGGGGGCCGATAACAATGCGCAGGTAGCGACACAGCACCGCTCTACACCGTACGTGACCCTTCCACGAACACAATACGGAGTCGGGAGGAGCAAGTAGCAGCGCGCCCGCACCTACCGTACCTTGGCAGGCATTCAAATGCTAGCAGGTGCTCAGTCGTCACAGCTTTACCACTTTTGACACCAATTCCGATTAAACTGAAAATTCACTATGGTTGAAACTATCTAACTGTTACAGAGAAATAGACCTGGACGGTTCACGATGTATGCTAGTGGCATTCCATCATAAGGTGAGAAAAGAATTACGGGGTCGTCTGTACAATGCTTCAATAGAAATCATGTGAAACTATTGAAGTCTCCTTTACAGGCATTCCTAATTTCAGAAGAATGGAATTGAAGCAACCCAAACTTAGATGTGAGGTTCGTAGTAACTTTACTGCAAAAGAACAGACTGACTGTGTGAGCCTCCGAGAACAGCGACCGAACAGCCAGTGTACGGACTGCCGCAGTCCTTGGAGCCGGATCCTCTAACAGCTTAAAAGCAATTCGACACATCCTCAGACAGACACTCTCACACACGCACGCACGCACACACACAAAGTAATACTACGCGGAGCTTTCGAGCTCCGAACACGACACAAAAAGTAACAATCATCACAGTCCCGTGGCCGCAGAGCGCGCGGGCGCAGGGCCGGCGCGCGGGCGGAGGGGGCGCGCGCTCACCTTGCAGCTTCTTCTCCGTTTCCCAGAACCGCTGCAGCTCGGTGAAGTACTTGTCGAGAATGAACACCTTGGAGAGGCCGAGCGTGGCCATGGCGGGCGGCGCGCTCGCATCACAGTCCGCGGCCGCGCCGCTCTTTGCTTAAAGCGGCGACCAGTCGCGCTCGCGTGCTCTCGCGTACTGCCGGCCGCCGCCCGCGCCGCCTGCGCGCCTCTCCCTGCCCAGCGCCTCCCGCTTCGTCTCCTACCCACCGGCACGAGCGACACCTACTTTTGGACTAGAAATGTTATTTCCCGTGTATTTGGCAAACGACGTCCATAGTATCGCAAAAAGACCTGAGATATGCCTTTGCATCTCAAGTCACGGACTTAACAATAACAATAACTGAAAACATTGTTCGTGCAGCAGATAGGCGCGTAGCGTCGAGAACAAAATCGTTATTCGTGTCAGTCTGTTTGTCCGCTTTAAAGTACTCTAAACAACGCAAAGGATCTTGATGCGTTTCGTGTAACCCTCATCTAGGCAATTTTAAATTGATGTTCAGCCTAGTTATAACACAGAAATCTCGAAATTTTATTCGTCGCCGTCGTCGCCACATCAGTAGAACGCACTCTTGCGAAGCAGGGGTGGGTTGGTAGGGTTCGCTAGTAATTCATAAAATATGAACGAGAGAATCGGCGTACAGCGGCGCACATACAGATACCAAAAGTTCATTTCGTGCATTAAACGGGCACGGCGCGGCGCGGAGGCTGCAGGTGTGCGCGGGGAGTGGCCGGGTATAGATAGCGCAGGGGCGGGGGGCGCTGGAACTGGTTTGTTTATTATTTTGTGCGCCGAAAGGCCGAAAGCTATGCGGCCGCGCCGCGCGCGCCCCCAAGTTCCCGCCGCGCGCCGCACGCGCTCTCGGCATGCTCCTAACTGTGTATTTGGGTACTGTACGGTTCCAGCGGCGGCACGGGATGCACCAGTTTCTATGACTAGTGTGTGACATGTGGAATGTGGATGCATTTATAGTAACGACGCGTAAGCGTCCTTCAAAATGCTTGCTACTTAACCCGTTACCCCCATCAAAGCTTGTCGAAGACCTAATTCAACTTGTGGAAGAGCTTGTGGCTAAGTATTAACAGCCGCATGGGTTGATCGTTCAGGTTAAGCTACGCTTGCCGCGGTTGGTTTGTGGATGGGTGACTATATTTATATACCTAGACCTTTCCGTGCCTCGGAAAACACGTTAAGCCGGTGGTCCCGGCTGTCTTTCGTAGATCTTAGACCGTCGATACGGGTCGTCAGAAGCCCGAAAGTCTGACAACCAGTTTTATCAAGGGGTATCGTATTACACAGTGACTGGGTTGTGGAAGTCAGATAAGCAGTCGCTCCATGTAAAATACTGGTACTCAGCTGCATCCGGTTAGACTGGAAGCCGACCCCAAACATAGTTGGGAAAAGGCAAGGCAGATGATGATAAGAAGGAACTGCTTGGCTAATGATAACTGCGAGTACGGAACACATTACAGATTACCGCACACCAGACACCAGTCACCACACATGGCAACCTCCTGCAAACCGTAGCAATTTCGTGTCATTTAATTTAGTCAGTTCGCTGTGGAAGAGTGTAATGCTGAACTGTACATAATAGTTCACCTTCAGAGCAGAACGTGGCGATCTATGCGCTTGCGCAGAGTTATGTAAATAACTCTCATCGTCCATTTCAGCCGTAAGAAGTCCACTGCTGGACATGGGCTTCCCCCATGCACCGCCAATTTGACCGGTACATTTTTTGGGGGGATTTTCCATAATCGCCACGCTTGGCAGGCGGCTTGGCGATCGCAGTTTGGTGGTAAAATGCATAGAGAACGCTGCTGCCCATTCTCTAGTAAGTCCCTTAGTCGCCTCTTACGACACCCACGGGAAGAAATGGGGAAATGGGGCATAACTTTCACAAACAGCTTATGATTTCCACATAAAGCATTTTTTGATGCTCCATGAGAGGCAACGCTCTCCGCTCTTGCTTTGTGATGCTCCATCAGAGGCGACTCGCTCGTGCTTTGCTTGAGAACTTGCCATTTTCTATCAGTCGCCAAGGTTTTTTTTTTAACAAATTGTTTTAAAACAACAAGAGAGCCAAGGTTCCCGTAAAAGCTCGGAACAATTTTTTTGGACAATGAAACATTCATCATTTTTACTGCAATGCCGACAAACGATCAAAATAAAAAAAAAACAAAATCAAAAGTCATTTGTTCAAACTAGGCTGAGAGTCAGCACTTTTTGAACGTCAAAGTTACACAAGACAGTCCCCCCAAAACGCCCGCCCTTCGACACTTCCTAGTGCTTTAGCTGGGAAGAAGAAGTGGCGGAACAAACTCCCCAGCAGCACAGCTGTCTGTTAAGTTAGAAGAACTTGATTCTATACAATACTGTGTAAGTAATTAATATTATAAAACAAAACATACATTATTCACATATGTCAGCTAGCACACGCCAATATACCACCAACAAAACACTGAAAACTAAACTCAAGCTGAAATAAATAATAAAACAAAATCGTAAATAAAGCCTCCAGGCATAAAGGGCGTGCCCGCTTACATACTCAACGATGCAAATTGATAAATACAGCTAAGTTGAAGTTACAATAGTTAAACTAAGGATCTCCGGACCAAAATAAAATAACAGTTAATACAAGTAACAATAACAAAAACCATGGTCAGCAAGACGACCAGTCACCACAAGCAGCACCCGTTCACGAGCATAACGCAAAGGTCAGCCATTACCCCCCTCGCCATATTTGAGGGAAGGTGGTAACCCGACCCCCGACGCTACCGCAAGCAGTGAGATCTAAGGGAGCATGACGAACTTGCTGCCGGTTGGTCAGGCAAGAATATTATGAACAGCTGACGAGGTCGCTAGCTAACTACATGTTGCAATACAACTCATTTAAAATCATTGTAATGAGTAGATTATGTCCACAGTAAATGAAATTAAAATAAAATAAAAATAAATTAAAAAAATCAGTTAAATAAAAAATAAACAATTATATGAACTACCCATATAAACTGTCGGTAGGAAAGCTAATTCTGGATTGAAAGAACATAAACATTGTCTTGAGTTAATCACAGCGACCAGCTATTCTTATCGTTTAAGTAGTCGTTGATAGAATAGTATGCCTTTGAACAAAGGTTGGATTTTACTTTAGCTTTAAACTCATTAAACTGCAAATCTAGCAAAGCAGAGGGAAGCTTGTTATGAAAGGTAATACCAAGACCAACAAAAGAATTATGAACCTTATGAAGCCGGTGAAAGGGGGCTCGTAGTTTGTCCTTATTTCTAGTATTAATATTATGAAAATCACTGTTTTTAGTGTACAATCGATATTTTGCCTAATATTTATAAGATGTTGGCGAAGATGAATTGTGATGCCACCGTAAGAATACCAATATCTTTAAACAAATCTCTCAGAGAAACTCTAGCACCTAGTTGGTAAATCGCTCGAACAGCTCGTTTTTGAAGAACAAAAATATTTTGAATGTCCGCGGCTTTGCCCTACAGCAGAATGCCGTAGGACATTACGCTATGAAAATAACTAAAATAGACTAGTCGAGCTGTATCAACGTCCGTGTACTGTCTAACTTTCCTTACGGCGTAGGCGGCCGAACTGAGCCTTCCCGCTAGGCTCGATATATGTGATCCCCACTGAAGTTTGGCGTCTACTGTTATGCCCAGAAAAACTGCCGAGTTAACAGTTTCAAGCACCTCATTATTTAAAACGACATTGGGTCCCAGGTTCCTAACATTCGGTAAGGCAAACTTTATACATTTCGTTTTCTTAGCATTAAGAACTAGGTTATTTGTAGTAAACCAATCCGTGGCCATTGAGAGCGCATTATTCACGTCGTCAAAATCTTTTCTATTCCTGTCTACTTTAAAGATAAGTGAGGTATCATCAGCAAATAGTACAATGTCACAGATATTCTTTAAATAGAATGGTAAGTCATTACCAAGAAAGAACCCAGAATAAGAAAGGACCCAGTATTGAGCCTTGAGGTACACCTAACTGAACTAGTAGCCCGGAAGATTTTACACCATTGATATCTACATATTGGTGCCTATTTTGCAACTAAGAACTTATGGCATTGAGAGCTTCGTATTGAACACCGTAATGACGCAGTTTACGCAAAAGTGTGTCATGGTGAACGCAATCAAAAGCTTTGGAGAGATCACAGAAAACTCCGATAGTATTTTGCGAGTTCTCCCATGCGTTGAAAATGTGTTTTAGCAGAGCAACACCCGCATCTGTTGTCGAACGACCTTTTGTAAAGCCATATTGCTCATTATGAAGGAGGCTATTTAAATTAAAATGTCTTAGTAACTGCTTGAGTGTTAACTTTTCAAATATTTTACTAAATGCAGGTAAGATAGAAATGGGCCTAAAATTGCCAACGTTATTTTTATTACCTGTTTTAAATAATAGTATGACTTTACTAGTCTTCATGAGGTCAGGAAAAGATCCTGAACCAACACATTTATTAAAAGTTACAGCTAGATAGGGGGCTACGATGTCTATTATATTACTTAACAGTTTAATGGAGATGCCCCAGTAATCTCCAGTGTTTTTTGACTTAAGTGTCTTAAAATTATTAACCACGTCACGAGGCGTTACATGTTCAAAACTAAATAAGCGACTACATCTGGGCACACTACTATGCAAAAGGTTTTCAGCTTTAGACGGGGACGAATTTAAGGAGCAAGTCGTAGTTATAGGTATGTTGGCAAAAAACTCATTAAATGCCTCAGCTACGTCGGCAGCCTTATTTACCAATTTGTTGTTAATCAATCTCTAGTTGTTTTTCCTGTTTAACCGATTTACCCGTTTCATTGTTAATAATTTTCCAAGTGGTTTTTATTTTATTACTGGATTTTTTTATGGTATCGCTTAAAAATTTTGATTTAGCGAAAGCACAGATTTTTTTTAAATAACTTTGAATAATTTCTGACATACTCTAGAAAAGGAGTATCAAATATATATTTTTTTAAACCATATAACTCGTATAGTCTCGCTCTACTTTTATAAATACCTGGAGTAGCCCATTGGTTGAAGCTAACAGAGGTGTTATTAATGTCAATAGTTTTGGTCTTGAAAGTAGATTGGTATTCTTTTTGCACAATATCAAAAAGGGCTCCATAGATTTCATTAGGATTATCGTGTTCTACTATAGATGTTGTAATCCTATGAGCAATATTATTTTTAAATTTGTTGCAACGACTAACTGTATAGGGCCTGCATTCTATTTTATGCGGCTTTTTTTGTAATGGCATAGGGAAGCTGGCTAATAATCCTCAGTGGTCAGACGTTAAGTCACTTAACACTAACTTATTATTGGCATCACAATCACTAAATATATTATCAAGACAAGTCGAAGACGATGCTGTGATCCTAGTAGGTTCGAAAAACAAGTTTATTAAATTAAATGACTTAAACAGATTGAGTAGTCTAATACTTAAAGGAGTAACATCTAAAATATTAATATTAAAATCTCCACATAAAATTATACATTTATTAATTGATTTTAATTTATTGAGTGAGTCCTCCATGACCGACTCAAAACGAATAAAATCCCCAGAGGGTGGACGATAGACGCATATTATGACGTAACGCTCTAGTTCAACACAAGACAACTCAATAGTGCGCTCGATTGAAAGATTAACTAAATCTAAACGTTGTTTACATTTCAACTTGTTTGAAACAAGAACTAATGATCCACCGCGTATAGCACTTTTTCTCACAAATGCCCTTTGCACAGTAAAAAAATCATCATTCTTATACACTATTTCATGTTCTTTCAACCAGTGTTTAGTCAACATAATACCTGAACATCATGGTTTTCTATAAATAAACTTAACTCTAGTTCTTTGCCGGACAAACCCTGCATATTTTGATGAACAACATTCAACATATGCGGCTTACCTGTTGTCGCACCTAATAGTTTAAACTACTAGGTGTATCAAAAGTGGTGCTAGAACCACTACTAACAGTAATCGCTGGTACCCTACAAGTACCAGTGTCACGGTGTAAATTGTATGCTAAAAGATTAGCAATTTGTCTCCTACAACTAGGTGGCAAATACACAGTATAATTTGTTAATTTGTAATATAAAATAGCGTCACTGTGACAACTAGTCCTATTATAAATTAACATATTTAAATTATAAATGTGCCTGTTTTGCTCCTCAGACAAGTATTGAGAATAAGGCAAGGCACAGAAAATAAATTTACAGTGATTGGTCTCATTGAGATGTAACATCAAATGCACACATTGAATTATTTCTTTTTTTCTAACATTTAAACTATCCCCATATAATAATATTACTGTAGATTTGTAGAACCAGGGTTTATTTTTGACAATTTAATTTTACTTAATAATTGGCTAATACTAGCACCGGGTGAACAATTATTAATTACATACTGTTGTGAACACTGATTAAATATGCTACCATAACCTTGACCAAATTTGTCAGAAAAAATATAAGTTGTGTTTATCATGCTATTATTATCAACAATACAGCAATCTACTGGGTGAGCTACTGAGGGTGTGGGTGTATCAAGTTGAGTCGGTGAGCAAGCACAGCTAAAGAAGTTATTTGTCAGAAACTCATACCTCTCCGCATTGTACTTGACCAGGTCTGCCAACTCACAGGCTTCGTGCATGCGCTTACTCAGGTCTTGTTGAGTAGCCTCATATTTACTAAAGATATCCTTTAGAGCATATTCCCTAACAAACAATTCATCCCGAAGGTGCTGAGTGTCCGTATCATACAAAGTATTGCATAACTGTAAATCACTATAACAATTCTTTAATTCTTGTTTTACATTTAGATTTATTTTCCTAAGTTGTGTGTTTAATTGAGTTACTTTTTGGCGTTTCAATGATTTTTGATATTTTCTGTTTAGTCTATTAATTCTAATGAATTTTTTTAACTTATTGTGACTAGTAAACAATTTGTTTTTAGTAAATGTATCATCAGTTAAGACTATCGTTACAATTGGCTCAACACATATGGGTTCGGACCCGCTACAAACCAACTCATCATAGAGACTGCAGGTGATCGCAGACTCTTCACCGGCTTTGAGAGTTTCTAAATGGGTTATTGAGTTGTGGGCTCTGTGGGATCGACGGAGGTCCACGTTTAAAACTACATGTATATTTAATTCATCACGAGGACAACCATGAGTGATCTACTCGTACTCAGTATTCTCCGGGTTTTTCAGATCTAATTGTTATTGTTGAATTTGTCTTCTATACTGACTGTTAGCTCATCTCGGAGTTCTCTTCTTTTTTCAACGTTTCTTCCCACACCACCCACCTTTTCTTTAGTTTACCTCTTTTCTTATTGCTATCCACATTCATTTTACCAAGTTTTGGTGGTCCTCATTCCTCAGCATCACATATCTAATTGGCAATGAGCTGCTCTTCTCCTACTTTTAACCCAACATTCCACTCTAAACAAGAGTGCAGGTCAAAGGTCTCCTAGCGTTTTGTAGATTTCTCCTTCAGTTTGAGAGTCGTGAGTAGTTCCTGTGACTTCAATATCCCATCAAAAACATAAATGTGAAATGAGGGCCAAGTTCAATATTATGATATTTGCCTTGGTTTTTTACTTCAATGACAAAAGAAGTGAGATCTAAATGGGTGCAAAGTTCAATGGTCAGTCCTGAAATTTATTTAAAACTACATAAAAATGCAAAATAAATAAATAAATAAAATTGAAATTGAACTTGGCTCTCATTTTTGATGGGATATCATTACTTTTTGTACATAAATTATTAGTAGGTACTTATTTATAACAAAATTAATACCAAATGGTTTTTGTTATAAGTGTTCCTAATAGAATCAATTAAGTGAAAAATTATAATAAAATGATAAAAATTTACCAGTTTCTGATTTATTCCTTCGTATTCATCTAATTACCTATTTGCATGCAAAATTTGAACTTTTCATCTGGAACTGGGTTAGAGTTTTGATCTATAGACCTATCAGTGATAAAAATGATGATTTTTGGACGTTAATATCTAAATAACCGTTTAAGATGTGTTTATGAAATTTAAAGCACATACGTATCTCACAAGTCTCAATATATGAGCCAAATTGGACACGTTTATGTGAAATAGTTTTTGAGTTATGAGGGGGTCAAAAGTACACACACACGGTGCTGCTCGCCAGTTCTATTACTTGAACTTGGCTTGACACGCTACCGCGTGTCTAGATACGTACGTATTTTGCCATCTCCTTTACGGCCGGGTGGCCCAATGATAACTGCGCTGACTTACCATTTGTAGGCCTTGGGTTTGAATCCAAGCTGGCGCATTACTTAGTGTAACTAATTTCATCACCATCACTGCTGTCAAAACGGTGAAGGAAACAAATGTCATCGAACCAAAAATTCGAAGACATTGACCAATCCGCACTGGGCCCGCTTGGTAGATGACAGCCTGCGCCCTTGCAGAGAGAAGGCCTGAGCCCCAACAGTGGGAATGTTATAGGCTGATTTTATGTTTGATCGCCTATTTGTCAACAGCCATCCATCTAGCGCCATAACCATGACAGCAAAACTAGAGACACCATTTATTAGCAAAACATATTACATTCAGGGCTGCCCTGTGCACTTAACTAAAGTTACGCGCGCGTTGATATCTATTACACTGAACAGTTGCACACACATAGTGTGGGTACATTCAGTGACACCGACCACCTGCTGCACCCGCACGACGAACTGCGGATCATAGGGCTACTCCACAATACGTAAAACGCGACCCATCACAAGTTTTTGAAGTGGTCGACAGAGGTGGACCATGTAGGTAACGTAGTACCAACTCTCGCATTTTACTGGAGTAGGTATGTTCAGCCCGGCGGTGTAACTATGCCGAGCCATCTGTTGAACACAATTTTAAACATTTTAGCCAAATGTGAGTCCCAGACCGAATAGGAATCGAAGCCAGTTACTTAACTTGAGCGCCCTCTATAGCGTGGCGGACTAACTACGCACATAGTGCAGATTGCGGCTAAACTCGGAACCTCGCAGGCTGTGCTCCATTGCCGCAGTGTCGTTCGCCGTCGCCAGGGGGCACTGGTCTGTGAAGCTGTCGGCACGCTCGTCACACGACGCAGCTTTTTTAGCAAACGCAAATTTATTCAATTGGCGAAGCCGGACGATCGGGACAAAATGGAAAGTTATTGGAACAAGCCACTCACCGCCTTCCATATACACACACACACACACACACACACACACACACGCGCACACACGCACACACACACACACGAGACACGTGCAACACACGCCTCCGCCACCACAAATGCGCGGAGCACCTGAACAGCCTGATCGACGAACAAAAATTTATATACATACCTGAATAATAAGCAAGCTCGATTGATTCCTCGAATCTGACAATACGTCTCCCGATAAGCAGGTTCAAAAAAATCCACCGAATGCGGGAAGTATAAAACAGGTGGAGGTGATAGTTCTTGGGGGCTATGTCCAGCAGTGGACGTCTTTGCAGCAGACGATGCAGAAATAATAATGATGATGTCATTCGAGCCGACACATATAAAGTAAAAAAGTTTATTGACAGTATAAAAAAGACAAACCTTACATACAATCTCAACAATCCTGTGATTTGTGTCTACTGATACAAGTATAATTATGTATGTGATTATAAATAGCTGTGTACGTTATATATGTATATAGCAAGGTGCTTAGGGCTGCTGGGATGAAACTTGAGATACCCTCAGAAACCGAAACGATTCGCAGGTTCATAGACAAATGTTACGTATGATTATTTTGAATTATTGTCACTCATCAAAGAGATAAAGATAATGACAAGATGAAGATGCGTTACAATAATTGGTGAGCCTTAGCTCACAAATGATTCGATCACAAATAAAAAACGACACATTCAAAAATACCAATGAGAAAATAAAATACAGTAAAAGCTCATTATTCTTTATTTTTAATATGTTCCGTAAATATGCCGCGAATACAGAAGCCGTGAAGATGGTCATTTATATAGGATTATAGGGGATAACTTCCTAGGTGGCAAAATAAAAAAAAATATAATAAAAATCAATTTCGGTTTTAACCATATTGATTAATTATCTTCAGGCTTAGGCAATCGTTTAAAGAATTTTGTAATTTTTTCTTGCTTAATTGAAGGAGCTTTTAAAAACTGACAAGCGTCAGTTTTTAAAAGCTCCTTCAATTCAGACTGATATTCAGCAGTGGCATTAGCAATTTGCCTCTTAAATATAAGATTTCATTCCATAGACTGATTGTCAAAAGAAATCACAAAGCTCATTTGCCATTTTTAAACGTTCACTAAGTTTTTTCAAATTAAATGTCAAGTGTCCAGTGCTTGTTGAAGCCTCTTCTTCAATGAACTATGAATTTTACAATTCCTCGAAGTCAGTTTCAGTCAAATCTTCATCTTGCGATCCAAGCAACTTCTAAATATCAATTGGTTCTATCTATTTGAACTCATGTCATCTTATTCCATTGTCAACCCTATTTTTCAATTATTTTCTACTTAAATTTTCTGGTTTGGTATTCAAGGGAAGCATGTTTTTTAGTTTTTTAAACTATTATTTATTATTAACTAGCTTTTGTCAGTGGCTTCGCCCGCGTATTATATTATACATATAAACCTTCCTCTTAACTCACTCTATCTTTTAAAAAACCGCATCAAAATCCGTTGCGTAGTTTTATAGATCTAAGCATACATAGGGGCGGACAGCGGGAATCGACTTTGCTTTATACTATATAGTGATGTGTATGTACCGATTTACCGATTAGAACCGCGAATAACGAAATCTTTAGCCACGAATAGTGAAAACGCGAATGAAGGAAGCGCGAATTTTACTGCATAAATACAACATCAACACAATTATGACAGAATATTGTCTGAAGACACCAACTACAATATGCGAGTCTGAAATGGATTAGAAACGTTGCAAACTGGTCTGGAGTCGCCATTGCTGATGTTCGGCGAGCAGCTGGCGCGGGCTGCCGGAGCGAGCTCAGGGACCTCGAGAACATGAGCGGCACAGGCAATGGGCGCCGCCAGAATGAGTGCCGCTAACTTTGACGTAGTAATATGCGCAACGATGTCAGCTTATCACTCGTAGAGCCAGTACAATAACACAAAATAAAATAATAGAAACAATTCTAAAACGAATTTCTGAAAAAATTATCAAAATTTTACCTATATAGGTACGTCATAGTAGATATTCCAAACTCCTGAACATTTTTTGTCACGCAGTGTTACTTTAGTCACTTATGTTAGTATTGAAGCAAAAAAGAAATTTCACTGTGTTTCCATTTACTTTATAAAGTTTTGATTACGGTGCTGGTTGTGTGATTTACTTAATTGTTTATAAGATCTATGTGGACCACATTCAGCATTATAACGCAACTGTTTGTAAGCTTGAAGAAACCACTATATAAAACAAAGTGTAAACAAATTATATGTAAATACATATTATATATTGTTGTATGTCTTGTTGTATGTCTTAACATTCCCAAATGAGCGCAGAACTTTCAGAAAAATACCTAAACTAGGCTAAACCTACATTTTACTTTGATAAGTAGCGGGATGCGCGGACGGTTATCAAATATATGTACATATACGTGCCTAAGCATTCTTTGTCCGGTGCAACAAAAACACTTGAAACAAATGCGCGGCCCAGTGTGCGAGCTCGCCAACTTTTTATCCGCAGCCCTGGTGCAGCCCGCAGAGGTATGCTCGCGCTACATTGTACTCTGATGTTATGCACCGTGGGTGGTGCCACCGCCTGCAACAGTCACCCGCAGCAGCAGCGATGTACGCAAGCAGAACGCATGCACTGTTTGACTGCTCCATACTCGAAACAATAAAAACTCACCAAATTATACCTACGACAACAGAGTGTGCACAGCGCCAGCGCGACGAGCCGAGCTGCTGAGCGTGCTGAATTTAGCAGAGCTGGGGAAATATAAGGCGTTCTCTGCGAGATGAGCCAAAAACAAAAAGCAGGGGCTTTTTGTTTTTGGCTTGTCTTAGCTGTGGCACTACCGTGCGCCAATTACACTTCTTTTTAACCATTTGGCGTCTTTCTGAGTGTCAGTCTCAGTGCTAAATCTATTTATAATTATGTATTGTAAATAATAGGTCCTTACCAAATTGGCGTTTTTCGAACTGGCCACTTTGGTTTCAAATATCTGGTGTTTGGTTAGGTATTCCAAATTCAAATTTAGGAATACTTGCTAGTGTTTGGGCAGTACGACATCTTAGACTTTATTTATACGGGAAAAAGTTTAGCATAAACCAGATCACAAGCCGTTCTTTTTTTTCTTTTTGACCGATCCTACAGGCCTGTTGACAAAGTTTCGACTTCATCTTCAGGAGTCAATTTTGAAATTAGTTATGTGCCATGACGGCGGCACAACGCAGCTGCGGATATCTTGAGCTGAATAACTATTACATATAACAGTTTAAAGGACATTACACATTACGAGCTCGAAGCATGGCATCAAAATCTACTCTGTAGTTTATAGACAGATACGAAAAGCTAATTTAACTGTTTTTTTTTTTTTAAGAATAATGTAGTGTACCTGGTTTTGATACTATATTTTCCATCACGGAGGTAATCGCCGTCTGCCCTGCAGCATGTCCGTTTTGACCGCGCGACCAACTGTTAAAATTTGATGAAATGTTGCCAGGAATTAGTTGTAATTTTTAACAAAACACACCTCTTTTCCTGAATTTGTTACAAAAAAACTAAGACGCTACGACCAAAAACAGTTGACCGCTAGAACCGCCACTTGCCGTAGTGCCCGTGATTACACAGAAACTAAATAATGCAGATAGGCGAATGATACATCAAAAGAAAGGTCTTAATTTGTTGTATTTGTTACAAAAATAAAAATCATCAAAACTTAAATACACAATAATCAAAACTTAAATACAAAATAACCTGAAAACTAAATATAATACAAAAAGTTATGTTATATTTAGTTTTCAGGTTAAGTGTAGGTACGTATCCTGCCATAAAATAAAATTGATAGAGGCTAATGTGTATGGACAATTAGTTGCTAATTTGTTGCAGCAAATAAACAAGAAAAATACTAGAAAAGCGGTTCGATATTTTTTTACAGTCGATTTTAGTTGGCCGCGCGGACGGCAATATAAGGCATATATAGTTCTAGTACTAATCGACATGTAACGTAACCTTGTTTGGATAAATGTGGCGTAAATAAAATTAGGTACTATATTTTCAAAATTATTCTAAAATTGAAATAAGTACCTGTAAGAAAATGTGTCTACATTCTGTGTCTTACATTAGTTTCAGTTAATTTATAAATGTTATGGTAATTTATTAAAAAAAAAAATATACTGTTGACTTATCTTACTTGATTTTTGCCTGTATGCTGATTTTGAACGAAGAAATTTTTGTCGATTTGTGAATTTCACTTTTATAAAGTATGCTATAATAATATAGCCATTTATTTCCCAAAATATAAAAGATTACAATTTTATCATATTTCTTAAATTCCTATGACATGCTAACATGCAACATAAAATAACCAAATCTAACAAAAATAAACATTATGGAGTTACATAATAGACTTCAATCATTATGACATTAAATGTTGGTTTCCCAATGATTTGTTTGACTTAATTATATGTTTTAATTTCATTAGAATTTGTATATTTATATTCAGTATCTATTTAAGAACGTATTATTTCGTGTTTTTTTTATATCGATCTTGATTTTTGCCTGTAACTATGCTGATTTTGAATAAAGAAATTTTTATCGATTTGTGAATTTCACTTTTATAAACTATGCTATAGGATGTCTTAAAGAGTTTCACCCTAAAAAAATAAGATATGACTACCGAACATTCCAATAATGCCGATTCAGTCTCACTTTATTATGAAAATTTATGGTGACTCTACTGTAATACAGTTTCATACTACTATATTTTAGTGAATATCTCCTAAAATATAAAGCCTGTAGTTATATTCGCCACATTTATCCAAACTTGGCTACGATTCCTGTCGATTAGTACTAGAACTAAGCTTGAAACTACTATTAATAACTTCGATCAATAATAGCACTAGATAAAGGATCAGGAACAAAAATAAGGCGCTCAAGTGGCCACGTTTGCACACACTTACACATTTATATTTCTTACTACGAAATATAGAAGAACGTTTCATAATAATAACAAATTCAGTTTATTATAATCCTTAACACTCAAACATAAAGCATAATTACGATTGCAAAATATTCATATTTAAGTCCTTTTGTCATCGGAGAAAGGTAAAGAGCAATAAATTTAAAATGTCCCTTAAAAATCTAAAGTCATTTTTATATAAGTACAAAATTATTTATTCTAAACTGAAACTTAAAGTCTAAGCAATAAGGTTAAAAACAATGTGTTGACAATTTCGTGCTTACTCTATTTTGGAACTAGACGTAGTTCTTGGTATTACATTTCAATGCTCAGAACACAGTACTTATTGAAAGACGTAGAGTTGCAGACTATAATTTTTTAGGTGAAAAGGTATGTTTTGATGGGGGCAAACATTTTTAATCGATTTAAAAAAGTAGTAGGACTAAAAAAGTATAATAGTTGTTTTATTTAATTAAGTGCGGGTTAAATCAATGTGCTCCACCCGTATAAAAATGAGTGCATCTACTTTTATGTACCAGTATTTAGAAGTTAAATTTGTATTAAATCAAATTATTTTTTCATTTCACTAGAAATGCGGGCGTCCCAAATTTGACCTAGTTCGATGTTCTTCCTGCTCTAATAATATTTTATTATGCATATAATCGTACTTAACTTTTTATGACTTTTCATGAAATATGATGATTATTATTATTTATTATTTATACGAGACTTCAACCACGTAATTGCAATATACATATTTTTTTATCCAAATTTACCTCAGTCGTTACGTTCCGCGCTTCTAGTGTTAAAGTTCAAATATGAATTTTTATAAGGTTTGTATATTTCTTCTCCTCTTTCTTTCGCTACAATAGATACCCATTCTGCGCAGCGAAATGGCTCGCTAGGAACACTACAAACAAAAATAAAATATAAAATTACAATACTACTTTATGCATTCTCTGTTCCAGAACAGACAATGTTTGTTACAATAGTTGGTGCGTTGTCGCAAACATTGGTCAAACAATCATAATATGTATTTGCTAAATGATTTATATTTACTATTTGATTGTTTTTATTTTATGAAAAACACTTAAAGATTTAAACTTATGGAAAAAAAGATATTTCTTCCAAAAACTTGGTGCTACAGTGGTTATTTACACAATTTTTGAACGCGTGCTGCGGCATTTAGGACGTCTTATCGTTGGCTATCATTGGACCAAACTAATTTCAAATAAGAGCACAAAAATATTTGTGCTCTTATTTTTCGGGCCGTTTTTGAAGCGCTCATCGGAATCTAGTACATTTTTGATCGAAGATTAATAACGAAATAAAAACCGGCCAAGTGCGAGTCGGACTCGCGCACCGAGGGTTCCGTACAAACCTGTAGGTATTATGTTTATGAAAATAAATGTTTTTTTTTAATTTTTATATTTCAGCTGATTGAATGAAAGGTAAATTGCGGTTTACGATTTATGATGTTTTAAAAAAAAACTACTTTCTCGATCTTGTTCAAACCATTTTCGGTGGTAGGTTACATGATAATGTACATCATATATTTTTTTAGTTTTATCATCCTCTTATTTTACAAGTTACGGGGGGGGGACACACACATTTTACCACTTAGGAAGTGTCTCTCGCGTATTCAGTTTAGAAAAAAATAATATTAAAAACCTCAATACCATTTTGGGGGTTTTGGGGAACCCCAAAATGTATTGTTTTTTTTTTCTATTTTAGTGTGAAAATCTTATTGCGGTTCACAGAATACATCTACTTACCAAGTTTCAACAGCATAGCTCTTATGGTTTCGGAAAAAAGTGGCTGTAACATACGGACGGACAGACAGACAGACAGACAGACATACAGACAGACAGACAGACATGACGAATCCATAAGGGTTCCGTTTTTTGCCATTTGGCAACGGAACCCTAATAAACGCCATTATATTTTAGGCATATTGCCGTCCGCGCAGCCAACTAAAATCGACTGTAAAAAAATATCGAACCGCTTTTCTAGTATTTTTCTTGTTTATTTGCTGCAACAAATTAGCAACTAATTGTCCATACACATTAGCCTCTATTAATTTTATTTTATGGCAGGATACGTACCTACACTTAACCTGAAAACTAAATATAACATAACTTTTTGTATATTTAAGTTTTGATGATTTTTATTTTTGTAACAAATACAACAAATTAAGACCTTTCTTTTGATGTATCATTCGCCTATCTGCATTATTTAGTTTCTGTGTAATCACGGACGATCACTACGGCAAGTGGCGGTTCTAGCGGCCAACTGTTTTTGGTCGTAGCGTTTTAGTTTTTTTGTAACAAATTCAGGAAAAGAGGTGTGTTTTGCAACAAATTACAACTAATTCCTGGCGAAATTTCATCAAATTTCAAGAGTTGGTCGCGCGGTGGAAACGGACATCCTGCAGCGACCCCATGACCCCATGTCCACTCGCAACTCACGCTCACATGAGCGCGTTGATGTCTTTTACTTGCACGGACACTTCTTTGAAGTTATTTTAAAGCGATTTGTAACATACATGTAAACTTTAGTAAGATCACCTCACAGTGCCGTGTAGCGGCACCGCGTCGAATATGCTCATATCAATTGGTTTTCAATAAAATGTTTGAACGTGGTCTTGTGAAAACTGTTTATATGGATGTGAAGCTAGCTAGCTATTATATCTACATACATGTCAGATTGTTAGGTTCATGGGTCACCGAATCCTCCGAGTGCTCTGGTTTTAGCCGTATACATGGGTTTGGTGGTGAGCTGATATCTATCTTTATATCGATACTAGCTTTTGCCAGTAGCTTCGCTCGCGTGTATGTTGGAAATCAAACGTATTTTAAGAGTCAATCCAGGTTATAAACAATCTGTGTACCAAACATCCAAATCATCTAATTTTAGCTACTAGTGTGTCTGAGCAAATAACAGTAATAATAATATAATATAATAATATAATTTTTGGGACATGTGGGGGGGGGGGGGGGGTCAATAGAAGCTTAACCTCAAGTTTGTGGGGTTGCCGCCCTTGTCCCCCGGCCGCCATCGTGGAAAAAGGGGTGCATACACATTTTTCGCGATATCTCAAAAACTATGCGCCTTACAAAAAATTTGTAAAGACATAATATGTAGCAAATTCTTTTGTCTACAAATATGTTCATTAATTTTTTTCCCTAAATTTAAAATTAAAGAAAATATAAGCAAAAAAGTGAGAAATTTTTTATAAAAAAATTATTTATTGCTCTTTAACCTTTTTTTTTCATATATTTTACAAAAAAATTACCTCAGGCCAATCTTGTAGATGGTCTTTTGAGGAAAATTTTTCACAAATTTTTTTTTCAATTTCATTCATTTAAAACGCTGTTACAGCGCTCCAAAGTTCGTCAGTGCTAATGAGAATCCGGTGAAAACGAAATATTTCACTTAGTTTTATGATCTTTTTTAGGGTTCCGTAGCCAAATGACAAAAACGGAACCCTTATAGATTCGTCATGTCTGTCTGTCTGTCTGTCCGTCCGTATGTCACAGCCACTTTTTTCCGAAACTGTAAAGGCTATTCTGTTGAAACTTGGTAAGTAGATGTATTCTGTGAACCGCATTAAGATTTTTACACAAAAATAGAGAAACATTAACAAATTTTGGGGTTCCCCATACTCAGAACTGAAACTCAAAATTTTTTTTTCATCAAACCCATTCGTGTGGGTTATCTATGAATAGGTCTTCAAAAATGGTATTGAGGTTTCTAATCCCATTTTTTTCTAAACTGAACAGTTTGCGCAAGAGACACTTCCAAAGTGATAAAATGTGCCCCCCTCCCCCCGTAACTTCTTAAAGAAGAGAATGATAAAACTAAAAAAAATATAAGATGTACATTATCATGTAAACTTCCACCGAAAATTGGTTTGAACGAGATCTAGTAAATAGTTTTTTTTTTAATACGTCATAAATCGTAAACCACAATTTACTTTTCATTCAATCAACTCAAATATAAAAATTAAAATACATACATATATTATATATTTCTTATATTTTGTTTAGTTTTATCATTCTCTTATTTAAGAAGTTACGGGGGGGGGACACATTTTATCACTTTGGAAGTGTCTCTTGCGCAAACTGTTCAGTTTAGAAAAGAATGATATTAGAAATCTCGATACCATTTTTGAAGACCTATCCATAAATAAACCAAACGTGTGGGTTTGATGAAAAAAATTGTTTTGAGTTTCAGTTCTGAGTATGGGGAACCCCAAAATTTATTGTTTTTTTCTATTTTTGTGTAAAAATCTTAAAAATTTAATTACCGAAGGTCTTGAAGATGATCTGGACATTGAGAGGGAGCGCAGGGCCCTAGCGGTCAGGGGTAACATGCTGGCCCGCAGATTTTCCCGCTGCTCTCCACTAGTTAAAATAACGCTATTCAAGGCATATTGTCAAAGTTTTTATACCGGAAATCTGTGGGTCAGTCACACCAAAAGATCGCTGGATGTCCTGCGCATCCAGTATAACAACATCTTCCGGATGATGTTGGGGCTGCCTCGCTTTTGTAGTGCATCAGGGATGTTTGCGCTGTATCGCACTGATGGCTTTCATGCCATCATCCGTAAGAAAACTGCATCCCTGATCTACAGAATGGGTGGCATCTGCAACGGAATTCTAAAGACTATCGCAGATAGGATCTCTTCCCCGCTATG
Organism: Aporophyla lueneburgensis; assembly: GCA_932294355.1. Taxonomy (NCBI): domain Eukaryota; kingdom Metazoa; phylum Arthropoda; class Insecta; order Lepidoptera; family Noctuidae; genus Aporophyla; species Aporophyla lueneburgensis. Next base: position 30,006,479 of record OW028753.1, read on the forward strand.
GAGATCCCTTATTAAGCGGGTAATTTGAAGTGTTTATTTATTTTTATTATTATTTTTTTGGCCTATTTATTTATTTTTATATATTAAATCGAATTTTATGGATGAAGTCATCGGAAATGAATGGATTTTAATTTAATTTTAATTTTAATTAATGGATCATCTAGATTATGATTTTTTAATTTAATGTATTTAATTTGTGTGTTGTATAATATTGATATTTTTATCTTTTGTATTAATTTAAAATAATTTATAATGTATGTATGTAATTTGATCATTTTAATGTTGTTGCCTAATATGGGTTTTGTTACCTGAAATAAACGAATTTTAATTTTATTTTTTTTAATTTTAATGCAGTTCACAGAATACATCTATTTACCAAGTTTCAACAGCATAGCTCTTATAATTTCGGAAAAAAGTGGCTGTGACACACGGACGGGCAGGCAGGCAGACATGACGAATCTATAAGGGTTCTGTTTCTGCTATTTGGCTACGGAACCCTAAAAAAGATCATAAAACTAAGTGAAACATTTCGTTTTCACCGGATTCTCATGAGCACTGACGAACCCGGTCAACTTTGGAGCGCTGTAACAGCGTTTTAAATGAACGAAATTGACAAAAAAATTAGTGAAATTTTTTTCTCAAAAGACCATCTACAAGATTGGTCTGAGGTAATTTTTTTTGTAAAATGTATGAAAAAAAAGTTATAGAGGAAAAAAGAAATTTTTTATAAAAAAAATCTCACTTTTTTGTTTATAACTTCTTTAATTTAAAATTTAGAGCAAAAAGTTACAAAAATTATTTGTAGACAAAAAAATTTGCTACAAATTATGTTTTCACAAATTTTTTGTAAGACGCATAGTTTTCGAGATATCGCAAAAAATGTGTATGCACCCCTTTTTCCAAGATTGCGGCCGGGGGACAAGGGCGGCAACCCCACAAGCTTGAGGTTAAGCTTCTATTGACCCCCCCGGTTCTCTATTGTGTGACCTAACTTTTTTATCCATAATCTAAAGAGCCATAAT